>OV702284.1:2506379-3759568 GCA_916181665.1 Avena sativa
AAGTCGCCGAGTTGGGGTATCCCAAAACCTAGCCGCCGGCTACACCCCTACCCTTGGTGCTTCTAAACCCTAGATCGCCAAGGCACCTCTCTTGCTCCACCATACTCGCTCTGGCTTAAGGCGAAGCCCTGCGAGATCTCCCCTCTACTTCCGACACCACGTCGTCGTGCTGCCGGAATCACGAGGAGAGTGCTACAACCTTCGCTGCCTGCTGGAACAAGGGAGAGGAAGGTCTTCATCGAGTACCGAACGTGTGATCGACTGCGGAAGCGCTGCCGGAACGCAGTGCCGGAAGGATCATCTACACGATCTTGAGATCGGCAAGTGTACGACTACATCACCCACGAGAATCTGCTCTCGTTAACCACTTTGGAATCTTCGAGGGTGAGTTCCTCTATCGACTCGTTGCTACAATCTAGTAGATAGATCTTGGCTTATTTGTGTGCATGCGGTAGAAATTTTTTGTTTTCCATGCTACGAACCCCTATAGTGGTATCAGAGCCGTGTCTATATGTAGATCTGTTGCACGAGTAGAACACAATGGTCATTATGGGCGGTGGTGCTTTTATTATCAATTGCTTCTTGTGTACTTTGCATCTTACGGTATGGTGGGATGAAGCGGCCCGGGCTAACCTTACATGACATCGTTCATGAGACTTGCTCCACGCTCGACATGCAACTTGTATTGCATAAGTGGATTTGTGGGTGTCTATCTCTCCCATCATAGTAAAGATTCAATTTACAACGGGCACTTGATAGTTCAAACATCAACGTTGTGGTTCTTGTTCGTAAGTTAGAACGAAACTTATTGAAAGCCCCAAACCACGTAAAACATGCAAAGAAAATTAGAGGCATCTAACTTTGTTTTGCAGGGGTGTGCTGTGATGTGATATGGCCATGATTGTGTTTATATATGATGTATGCAATGTCCCTTATAGTAAGTTGGCAACCGGAAGGAGCCATATGGTTGTCTTTAAATTCCGTTAAGACCTGCATGTCTATTCAAAGTAGTTGTAATAGTTGAAGCTGGTGGACGACAACCATGAAACAACGCCGTTGACCTTGACGCCATACCGGTGATGATGGAGATCATGTTCGTGCTTGAAGATGGAAATCAGAAGCACAAGAAGAAAGGCCATATCATATCACATATTATGAATTGCATGTGATGTTAATCCTTTTATGCATCTTGTATTGCTTAGTTCACGACGGTAGCATTATAAGATGATCCCTCAAGCACACAATTTCAAGTTTTAAAGTGTTCATCCTTAGTAAGCACCGTTCCTAAAGCTCGTTGTTTCAAAGCACCACGTGATGATTGGGTGTGTTAGATTCTGCGAGTGTATACAACGTGAGCAAGCTAGATTTGCTCATGCGGAAGCTAAGGTTTGATCTTGACGAGCCTAGCATGTACAGACATGGTCTCGGAACACGGATCACCGAAAGGTAAAGCATGAGTCATATAGTAGATATGATGAACATGTTGATTGTTCGCCATTGAAGCTACATCAACTCTCGTGATGAGCAGTTTTGATGTGGTGGATTTGGTTCGTGTGATCACTAAAACAATGTGAGGGATATTGTTTTGAGTGGGAGTTCAACGGCAATAAGATTAAAAGTTGAACACTATTTATCATAAATTAAACCAAAGTGATTTTGCATAATTGTTGTAGTCATTGGCATCCGTTTACCACCTTGCGCTTAGTTATAATTGAGATGATAGAACTATAGAATTCTGGTTAGTTACTTTACGAACTGGTATCGTATTGTTTTGAAGTGTTAATCTAAAGTTTAAAAGTCCCATTGCAAACTTTCAGTAAGTTTCGATTACTCCGTGAAGTTTAATAGTTAGTATTAAATCAAGAGTAACAATTCCAGTGTTAGTATATAAGTATCATGTTTATCTCCATGATTCTTGATATTCGAAATATAGTTTCAATATCAAGGTAATCTAGGAGTTGAAAGAGTTGTTTCAAAAACCATCATGTATGGAATATATTGCGATATCTTAAATGATGTTTTGGTTACAACATGATAGAGTATAATATGGCAAAGTTTATGTTCTCATATTTGATGAGAATTTACAAAAGGTTGGAGACACTAGTTGTCCTAATCCTCCAAAAGGTATTGGAGAGCAACATTATACTCGCGATTCACCGTTATAAGTTAAAGTAGCTTGATCATGAATAATTCCATGATAAGGGTGAATATTTGATCACTAAAGAATGGAATTTGAAAGAACACCAACCACTTAATGATGGTGATCTACTTCAAAGTGCAAGTCCAAAGACATTGGTATTTAACTATACACGCTTTGGACTATGTGTCATGTGTATGACTCCACTATTGATGTTGATAGATTCTTTCAAACGGAAAAAGGAAATACTAAAAGAGAATCTCATAAATATATGGCAGAAAAGAAAAGACTAGAATTGTTCAGCTTAGGTATATAGAGGATATACATGTTATGGTTGTATTCTTTGCTTGTTAAACAATGTAGTTCTTGAGTATTGGATACTGAATTTGTTGGTATGAATCGTCATACGAAACAACACAATTCATGAACTGCAATGGCCTAAGTAACTAGCTAATGAATATGTGATGATGTTCATCGAGAACAAATAAAGGGTTATTGTGTTACTCGTTAAACATCAAAGCTTGCCTTCAAGACTTGTTTTATCAGGTATTATGAGAACAAAAGGGTTGTTCAAATAATTGCCGTAATCCATAAAAGATGGATGATTTACAAATCTCGTTGTAGAAATCACATCCATAAAACTAGTGCTAAAATGTCGAAAGACAAATTGATTAAAAGATCACTTAGGAAGTGACATTGCCGTTTAAATTATAATGGAAAGAAAACATGAAGAAACTCCATGTGGATGGAATTTTGGAGTCTTTTGATTTTTGATCAATGATGCTTGTGAAACTTTTCTAGAGATAATTAAAACTTCGTTCATAGGCCAAAAGGGAACGAATGACTAGCTTATTGGAACTTGTACATATTGTTGTATGAAGTCCATTATGTGTAGTCAAGAGTGATGGATTTAAACTTCATATACTTTCTCCGAAAATTTGAGTGAATATATGAATATTTACTTAATAAGGATGAAGTATGAAACATTTGAAAAGTTCAAAGACTTTCAAGATGAAGTGCAAAATCATTGTAACAAGAATATAAATAGTTTATGATAAGATCATAAAGGAAGATATTTGAGTTACAAGTTTAGCATAATACCTAAGATTTAAGGAATCGTTTCGTGGATTTGCATTTCCCGAAACACCATAAGAGTATGGAGAGTTCGAGATATGTAATTAAACCTTGTTTGACATGGTAAGATCAAAGGTGTAATTCATAAAACTGCCATTATATTTTAAAGATTAAAAGCTTTAGAGACTACCGTTTTTCCACTGAAAAGAGCTCCATCATAATCCGTTGAAATGACACTATATAAAGTTATGGTTTGGGATAAAACCCAAGTTGTAATTTCTTAAACATTGGTATGCTATGCATAAGAAAGATGTTTGCAACCAAGGTCGGATGAACCTGTCTTTGTATGTTATTTCGAATAACTGTTAAGTATTCCTCCATGACATCGGAGACAAAAGCGTTTGTCACTTAGAACGTCAAGTTTCTTTGAGAAAGAATTTTTCGTGAAAAGATAAGTGAGAGGACAATAGAACTTTGATAAGGCTAAAAGAACCTTAGCTATGTGTGCAAAGTTGCGCAGCGCCGAAAAGTGTTCCGGAGGCAGCAACAATGTGCATGGCTCACGTGACTCAAAGGTTGTGGTTACGGAGGTCAAAGTTTTTATTGAACCAAGTAGGTCGAGTAAACAATCAAATACCAAGATTTGAGGGTTGAATCATTATTTGGGAATAATGAATGGACTACATGCAAAGAAGCGATGATGGGCCCTGACTCCGTAAAATGGCTTGAAGCCATAAAATCCGTGATAGTTCCATACATGAGAAATCAAGCTTCGAACTTGAAAGACCCTCTCGAAAGGTGTGCGACCTTATAGTCGTTTTTGGATCTATAAAGAAATAGACATGGATGTTTTCACATCTATGAAATAGTCGACATGTTGGGAAAGAGTTCACAACAATGTTCAAAGGTTGATTATGACAAGATTTGATCTTTCATAGCGATATTTAGTCTAGACGGATTAATGTAGCAACCACTACATATAATTTTGTTATGTGGTAGTTGAATAAACAAAACAAGTTCTTCTAATAGAATTGTTACCTAGGACGTGTGCATAACACGGTCCAAAGGGTTTTGTTATTTCAAAGGATGCTAAAAGCATATGCAAACTTCAATGGTTGAAGTGAGCATCGCGGAGTTGGAATATTCACTATGATGAAACTATTAAAAGAGTTTAATTTCATCGGAGACAATGAAGATGCTTGCATTTGCAAGAAATTAAGTGGGAGCGCTAAGACATGTTTCTAATACATTATGTGGAAGACATATTGTTGATTGTAAATGATGTATCTTTTATTAACACATATTAAGAATTTCATCCCGATGAAAGACTTAGGAAAAACCCAAATATTTGGCATCAATAGACGCTAATATGGTTGTGCCGAAAGTACATAGATGATGTATTGAATGATTTCAATATAGAAACTACAAGAAAGGTTCTTGTCGCACAGAAAGGATTGAATGAGTTCAATATTGATGATATATTCAAGTGTATTGACACTTAGTAAGTGAAACAAAGATTCAAGTATAGATTGATACTTGATGTATGAAATCACAAAGAGTATTTATATCAATCATACTGTGATATGTACAAATCCAGATATGTCCTATGCTCTAAATGTTATGAGCATATACCAGAATGATTCATAAGATGATCATTGGACGATAGTAAGGATATTCTTATGATCTTTTGGAAGAACTAAGAGTATATTATTTTGTAGAAGTGGCAAATAGATGGTTAGTTCATTGTAAAAGTAGTACATTGATACTAGTTCTGGTCACAAAGTACAAATTAAGTTTATCTCAATCTAAACTAAGGGTGGCACAATATGATGGAATGTGAATTCCATAATGAATTTGGATGAGTTCCAAAGTTAAGACATTGTGACAGATACTACAACAAAAGGCTAAGTATATAACTGCTACTATAGCAGCAAAAGAGGGCATTTGTGTCAAGTAGTTTGTTATCAAACTAGGTGTAGTTCACAGCAGGGATAATACTATGAAGATATATTGTACGACAATATTATCAACATGTTTTAACCCCAAATAACTAAAGGTCACACCAAAGGACAAAATTTGTACAAAGCCATCTCATTAAAGAATGAGTGATGCGTAGAGACGCAAAGACATGCAATTACACACGGACCTGGAAGTTTCAGATCCGGAGATCAGTTGACCACTAGCAATCGTGTAGATACAACACCGGAAAGCCATAGGTGTTGAATACACAAAGGTTTGAAACTAGATTATTGACTCTAGTGCAAGTGGGAGACTGTTGGAGATATGCCCAAGAGGCAATAATAAAGTGGTTATTATCATATCTTCATACTTATGATAAATGTTTACATACCATGCTATAATTGTATTAAACGGAAACATTAATACTTGTGTGATTTGTAAACATAAAAGAGTCCCTAGTAAAGCCTCTTGTTAAACTAGCTTCTTGGTTAATATATGATCATGGTTTCCTAATCATGAACATAGAGATGTTACTAACAACAGGGTCATATAATTAGGAGAATGATGTGATGGACATACTCCTATAATTAAGCGTAGCATAAAGATCAAGTCATTTAATATAGTTCATTTGCTATAAGCTTTTTGATACATAGTAACCTAATTCCTTCGACCATGAGATCATGTTAATCACCATCACCGGAAGGATGCTTTTGATGACATCAAACACCACACTGTAACTGGGTGGCTATAAAGGTGGCATTGAGTGTTCGGAAAGTATGGGTTGAGGCACATGGATCAAGAGTGGGATTTGTCCATCCATATGACGGATAGATATACTCTGGGCCCTCTCGGTGGAATGTCATCCAATTATCTTGCAAGCATGTGACTGGCTCACAAGGGATCACATATCACGGAAACGAGAAAAGAGTACTTATCGGTAACGAGGTTGAACTAGGTATGTAGAGATACCGACGATCAACCTCGGATAAGTAAACTATCGTGAGACAAAGAGAAATTGGTATCATATGTAAGTGGTTCATTCGATCACAAAGTAATCGTATAAATATGTGGGAGCCATATGAATTTCCAGATTCCTCTATTGGTTATTGATCGGAGAAGTGTCTCGATCATGTTCGCATAATTCATGAACCGTAGGGAGACACACTTAAGGATTCAATGTTGTTGAGTAGTTATGGAATGATGAGTAAGAGACCGAATGTTGTTCGGAATCTCGAATGGGATCCGGGATATCACGAGGAGATCCGGAATGGTCCGGAGAATAAGATTCATATAAGGAAAGTCCTGTTTCGGAGTTCGGAAAAGATTCCGGTGTTTTCACCAGGAATGTTCTAGAAGGGTCTGAAGGTCCGGCACTCCGGAGGGGAAGGGTACATGGATGTGTCATGATAATGTGGAATGGTTGCATCATGTACTAGGTCACTTGGCTGGGCAAAATAAAGAGAAGAAATGAAATCGAAGTTTGAAAGTCAAACGCCAAGTTGAAAAAGTCAAATCTCAAGTTTGCTTGGTGGAAGGAGAATAGGAAACCTACTTGGGGAGGAAGTCCCACTCCCTCCCACCCGCCGGCCATGAGGAGGAGTTGGAGGAGGACTCCCTCCTCCCCAAACCGCCTCTCCCCTCCTATATAAGGAGGGGTAGGGCGCCCCCTCTCCCTACACTTCCAAACCCTAGCCTAAGGCGCCACCACCACCACCAAGTGCTGCTGCCGCCACCACCTAGGTATCTCCTCCCAAGTCGCCGAGTTGGGGTATCCCAAACCCTAGCCGCCGGATACACCCCTCCCCTTGGTGCTTCTAAACCCTATATCGCCAAGGCACCTCTCTTGCTCCACCATACTCGCTCCGGCTTAAGGCGAAGCCCTACGAGATCTCCCCTCTACTTTCGACACCACGCCGTCGTGCTGCCGGAATCACGAGGAGAGTGCTACAACCTCCGCTGCCTACTGGAACAAGGGAGAGGAAGGTCTTCATCAAGTACCGAACGTGTGACCGACTGCGGAAGCGCTGCCGTAACGCAGCGCCGGAAGGATCGTCTACGCGATCTTGAGATCGACAAGTGTACGACTACATCACCCACGAGAATCTGCTCTCGTTAACCGCTTTGGAATCTTCGAGGGTGAGTTCCTCTATCGACTCGTTTCTACAATCTAGTAGATAGATCTTGGCTTGTTTGTGTGCATGCGGTAGAAATTTTTTGTTTTCCATGCTACGAACCCCTACACCTACCAGTCTTAAGGTTAAAGAAGAGATTATTGCTTTGGATTACTTCTACACTAACTTGCAAGGTGAGCATAAAGTTCATTTTGAAGCTCTTATGGATCAGCTGGCCCAAAACTAAGCTCTTCTCGAAGAAAAGGGCAGAATTGAAAGGGAGGATGCAATTGAAATTGCATCCTTAAAAAATGCTCTTGAGGAAGAAGAAGAAGCTCGGGTCTCTCTTGAAGAGAGGCTTGAGTCCATTGAAGAGTCACATGAAGAAATTGTGGCTAAACTTGTTAAGGAACATGACAATGCAGTCACCAAAGCAAAGAAGCTAAAGAAGGAAAATATTGAATTTGGGGCTGCTCATGATAGACTCTCCAAAGAATTGGAGAAACTTGACAATGCTCACAAGGCGTTGAAAAACGATTTCTCCATTCTCAATGAGTCACATAATCAGCTTCAAAGTCTATTGGCCAAATATGATGCTCCTAGATCATCCAACTCAACATATAGTCACAAGGAAAATGCTAGTGTGGAAAAAGAAGTGATCAAGGACATCACTCCCAAGGATAAAGGTGTGCTTGATGAAGTCCTTGGCAAGCAAAGGTCAAATCATGGTAAAGAGCGACTTGGGTATGTCACCAAGTCCATGAAAAAGAAAACCAAGAAGAACAAGACCAATAATGTGCAATCAAAGACAATCACCGCTGAGAAGAATGTCACAAAAGACAAGACTAACAATATTGGTTTTGCAGGGTCTCACAATCCAAATTATGAACTATTTTGTGATGATTATGGCGATGTTTATGCTTATTATGTCGGTCCCTTTGATGAATACATTGCTTGGTCTATTTGGGTCCCAAAGACCCTTGTTACTAACATGAAAGGACCCATTGAAAAATGGGTACCTAAAACCAAGAAGTAATTCTCTTGCAGGGCTATGCTTCCGGTGGGTCGAAATGGGTGCTGGATAGTGGATGCACTAGTCATATGACCGGAAGCAAGGAGATCATCACGGAGATGCGTCCAAATCATGATAATATCACAGTCTCCTATGGTGATAAGTCTAAATCTCAGGTATTGGGTCTTGGCAAAGTTGTGGTTGCTCACGATATCTCTCTCGTGGACGTCATGCTTGTTGAGACCCTCGGTTACAATCTTCTTTCTGTTCGTGCCCTTGGCAAGATGGCTTTTGTTGTTTTTATCGATGATGATTTGGTGGTACTCTTGTGGAGCAAGTATCTAAAGGTCGCTTTAGTTGGATACGTCTAAAATGACATGTATGTGGTGGACTTTTCGGGGAAAACCACTTCGGGTCCGATGTGTCTATTAGGAAAGGCCGACGTGGGCCCTCTATGACATTGCCGTTTAGCCCATGTCAACATGAGAACTTTGCAAAGTCTCCACAAGGGTGGCCACATCCTTGGAATAAAAGACAATGTCTCCTTTGCCAAAGATCGTGTTTGCAGGGCTTGTGTTGAAGGCAAAATGCATGATTCTCCCCACAAGAGGAAGACTATTGTGTATTCAAAGAGGATCTTGGAATTACTTCATGTGGATTTATTTGGTCCTCCTTCTCATGCAAGTCTTGGTGGGAAGAAATATTGCTTGGTAATTGTCGATGATTACTCAAGATATACATGGGTCTATTTCTTCAAACTAAAGAGTGAGACTCAACAAACTGTCATTGACTTTGCCAACGAAGTTCAACGTCAACACAATGTCCCTATCTTGGCAATAAGAAGTGACAAAGGCTCCGAATTCAAGAACTACACTTTGAATGAGTTTCTTAGAGAAGAGGGGATTAGACATCAATATTCCGCTGCATATACCCCTCAACAAAATGGTGTAGCCGAGAGGAAGAACCGGACTTTGATGGATATGGCAAGATCAATGTTGGCTGAATTCAAGTCTCCTTACAATTTTTGGGCTGAAGCCATATCCACGGCTTGTCACTCATCAAACCGGCTCTACCTCGAAAGATTTTGGACAAGACTCCATATGAAATACTTACCGGTAACAAGCCCAACATCTCATACTTCAGGGTATTCGGGTGTAAGTGTTTCTTTCTTATTAAAGGTGTCCGCTTGTCTAAATTTGAGTCCAAGGCTTTAGAAGGTATTTTTGTTGGTTACGGTGCCGAATCCCACACTTACAGAGTCTACAACAAGCTCAGTGGGATTGTTGTAGAATCTTGTAGTGTGGAGTTCGATGAAAATAACGGCTCCTTTGTAGGGCAAGTTGATGTTTGTGATGCAGATGTTGAAATACCCCAAGATGCCATAAGAAGAATGGGCGTGGGATTTTTCCGCCCCATTGAGGAACCCCTTGTGGCAGATCGGGAAGGACAATGCTTCACTCAAGTGGAGCCCTCATCTACACAAAATCAACAAGCTCCTACTCTTGGAGAAAACTCTGCACCAACACCGCAACCTGCTGAAGATCATCAGTCTCCTGGACAAGATGGTAGTCCCAGGCCGGACTATCCGCCCCTCCAAGGGGCGGACAATCCGCCCCTGGCACTCCAACTTGTTTCAGGGGATCCGAAGAAGAAGACAACAGCCAAGAAGCTCCCAGGCCGGATTCTCCGGCCCCCGAGGGCGGATTATCCGGCTCTTGTTCTTCAAGTCCTGTCAGGAATTCTCAGGAAGAAGGCGATGGTGCTTCATCTCCCAGGCCGGATAGTCCGGCCCCTCCAAGGGGCGGATTATCCGGCCCTAAAGAACAAACTCTGCAGCAACCTCCTGGTGTTAACTCAAATCAAGTTCAAGGGCAAGGCAGTGGTCAAGACAAGGATACAAATACTGAATCAACTCCTTCTAGAAATAATAAGGACATTGAGGCTCGTCGCAAGGCACGTGCTGATCGGAACCTTGAACTAAGGGGTCACACTCTTGACAAGGTTGTTGGTGATCTACGAAGAAGGGTGTCTACTAGAAGAGAACTTGCAAGCTTCTGTGATCATCAAGCTCACATTTCCATGGTTGAACCGAAGAAAGTCTTTGATGCTCTTGAAGATCCCGATTGGGTGGTTGCTATGCATGAATAATTAAATAACTTCAAACGCAACAAAGTTTGGAAGCTCGTAGAGAAACCCAAGGATTGCCGCAATGTTATCGGCACCAAGTGGATCTTCAAGAACAAACAAGATGAAAATGGCATTGTTGTGAGGAATAAAGCAAGACTCTTGTCTCAAGGATTCTCTCAAGTGGAAGGAATTGATTTTGGCGAGACTTATGCTCCTGTGGCTCGTCTTGAGTCCATCCGTATCCTTCTTGCATATGCAGCCCATCATAATTTTCAATTACAACAAATGGATGTTAAGAGTGCATTCCTTAATGGTCCTCTACATGAGTTAGTATACGTCAAGCATCCCCCGGGTTTTGAGGACCCCAAATTTCCAAACCATGTCTACAAACTCGATAAGGCGCTCTATGGCCTTAAACAAGCCCCACGTGCGTGGTATGAGCACCTTAAAGAGCTTTTGTTAGACCGTGGATTCGAAGTTGGGCAAATCGATCCCACTCTTTTTACTAAGAAGTTTAATGGGGAGCTTTTTGTATGCCAACTTTATGTAGATGACATTATTTTTGGCTGTACTAACCAAGCTTTTAACGATGAATTTTCAAAGCTTATGACTGATAGGTTTGAGATGTCAATGATGGGTGAGTTGAGGTTCTTTCTTGGATTCGAGATCAAACAACTTAGGGAGGAAACCTTTATTAATCAAGCTAAGTACATCCAAGACATGCTCAAAAGGTTCAAGATGACGGATCTCAATGGCGTTGCTACTCCAATGCAAACAAAGTGTCATCTTGAGCTCAATCCCAAGGGTAAATACGTGGATCAAAAGGTATACCGATCCATAATCGGCTCTCTCCTTTACCTTTGCGCATCTAGGCCCGATATCGTGTTAAGTGTAGGAGTGTGTGCAAGGTACCAAGCCACTCCTAAAGAAAGCCACTTAGTGGCGGTCAAACGAATCTTCAGATATTTGGTTCATTCCCCAAATTTTGGGTTGTGGTATCCCAAGGGTTCAAGTTTCTCTCTATGTGGTTACACTGATTCAGATTGGGCTGGTGACAAATATGATAGGAAATCAACCTCTGGTGCATGTCAATTCTTGGGCAGGTCTCTAGTGTGTTGGTCTTCAAACAAACAGAATTGTATTTCACTCTCAACCGCCGAAGCTGAATATGTTGCTGATGCAAGTGCTTGTACACAATTGTTATGGATGAGGCAAACTTTAAAGGAATATGGTGTCAATTGTGACAAAGTGCCTTTATTATGTGACAATGAAAGTGCAATCAAAATTGCTTACAATCCCGTGCAACATACAAGAACAAAACATATAGAGATTCGCAACCACTTCATTCGGGATCATGTTGCTCGTGGTGATATTGCCCTATCCTTTGTGAGCACGAAGAACCAACTTGCTGATATTTTCATGAAGCCCCTTAATGAAGCAAGATTTTGTTATTTGAGGAATGAGCTAAATATCATAGATTCAAGGAGCTTGGCTTGACTACTCTTGCACACTCACCTGCTCTTATTCATGTATTTGGTTTAGATGTGGGCATAGACATAGGGGGAGTGTGGTCCTAATTGATTGGGCCAACCCTCCCCCATAATGCCGAAAGCAAGTAAAATCATTTCCCTTAATATCATTTTGTGATATGTGGGTCATCGATGAGCATTGATTTTGAACTCAAGATACATCTTCGCGGTGTCATGCCATGCGCTCCAACATGGTGGCTTCGGCCACCGCCCTCTTCCTAGAGAAGAGTTGGTTTATCATGGGTCTCTTTGGATTTTCTTGCATATCTCTTGTTCTTATGGAAAACACACTCAATTTTGGCTTTTGTTTGATTTGATTCTTGAAAATTTGGGTGTGTAGTACCATCTCAGTTTGATGCTCTCAACCCAAGCCTTTCTTTCCCTCCTTGAACCATCTATTCTTGCACACAAGTCCTCTAAACACCATCGAGGGGTTTTGCTAGGTTGCTCCGGCCTGAATCTGTAATTAACATAATTTTCAGAGGGGCGGACTTTCCGCCCTAAGTGGGGGGGGGGATTATCCGCCCCGGGCGAAATCTGCCTGTTAAAGGCAGGGTCGGGGAGGGAGGAAGGAAAGTTCCCGTGCCCGTTATCTCAAGCCCACTGCAGAAGGAAAGTTCATTGACGAAACCGAGGTCAGCAGAGCAGCAAGAGAGGCTGCACGGATGGCATAGGCAGGAAGGAAACCTAAGAGGACCGCATCTCGCAAGGGCAAATAGTCTCGGCCCAATTACAAGACTATGGACAGTATTCAGTATGCCACCATTCGCCAGATGGATTACTATGATGAGGCTGACAATGATGGTCCCCCCGAGGACTCTATGTTTTGGAATGCCCACTTTCGAGCTATTCATGATGATGTGTATGCCACCCTCAGGATTCGCCCCATGCACCCCATCAACTTGACTGAGGCTCAATCCAAGGCAAGGCTTCTTGAGGCATTGGATGTGACCAACAAGATGGGGCTCCACCACCTTATGACCATTCAATGCAACTATGACTCTTCCGTGGTGCGGTATTTTTTCTCGGCACTTGTGATTTGCGGTGATGAGCGCCGCACTATGAAGTGGATGACCGGGACCACAATGATTCAGTCAGACTTTCGCACCTTTGGGCAGGTTCTTGGTTATGCATTCCATGGTCGTGACACTCCCTCTGGCCACCGCATCATTTCTCCACTGAAGCCATCCAAGGACACTGTGCTCGCCCCTTGCCTTACTTCTAATGGTATTGCTGGTACTTTCGCTGGACTCTCTCTCCCTTGTATGCCTCCCTTGTTGGCATATTTAGGGAATGCATCGCTCCTAGTGGTGGCAACAATGACAAGATCCGTGGCCACCTGGTTCCTCTCCTTGCTTTTGCTCACGAGTGTGCCACTAACTCTGGATCATCCACAGGTTACAAACTGGATGTCATGGACTACATTTATCATGAGATGATGGATGCTATGATCAACAGGCTCTCTATTCCTTATGCTCCTTTCATTATGATGCTCATCAAGCATATGTTGCCCCATGAGGATTTTGGCACTGCTCTGGATGGGGTTCACAAGCCCAAGAAAATCTACAACAAGGCTCAGAAGACCCATCACCCTTCCACTACCCCGAAGTCCTTCATGCGTGATGCACGGGCTAGTGGTCGTCGTTCCACGGTGTCCCCAATGGCACGTGAGGTTAAGCAGCTCACTTGGTTCCAGCGGCACATTCTTTGCATGGGAATTGACACTCACAAGGGCCAATATGAGGCGTACCGCAGGGATCATGAGAGGGATCACACACAGCAGCTTATTCTCCACCATGTCTCAGGTGCCACTGTCCATCCACCTCCTCCCACTGCTCCGGAACCGTATGCTCAGTGGAACACTTCAGGGATTAACTACTGCGAGCTCGAGAGTTGCCTCTTTCCTCCACCACCGAGGGCACCCACTCCTCCAGCTGATGACGATGATGCTGAGTATGATGAAGAGGAAGGGGACGGGAATGACTACGACGAGGATGAGGAGGAGTGATCTTCAGGGGCGTTAGCATCGCTCTTCTTCCTTTTTGGCGTTTCGATGCCAAAGGGGGATAAGTAGTTCTACTAGGTCTCGTGGATTTGCAAGGGTTAGGCGCAAGCATCTTTCCTTCAGTCGTTTTATTTGCTTGCTTGTGCCTTTTTAGCGTGAACTTATTTGCTATTTGTGTTTGATTATGTAAGACTATGTTGTGTTCCACTATGTTTGGTACTATGTTTGGTATTCATGGAATTCTGGATTTATCTATTGTGGATCTCATGGAATTCTGGATTTATCTATGGAGCATATTTGATGGCATATGGATTCATGGGATTATATAATGTATGCATCAGTATTGTTGGGATGTGCTTGGAGGCTATCAAGCTAATTATTTTCTTTGGCTATAAACACATCCCGGTGGTATGACCTTGTTTCCCAACCCACCTTGTTTCAATTATCTTTGCTATGAAAGTTGTGTTCTCTCTAGTGTGTGTATTTGTATTCAAATCAAATTTTAAAATATGCACACATCTAGGGGGAGTGTCTTTCATTTTAAGGTGGTGTTAGCCGGTTTCTTTGCAAATCCTAGTATTGTCATCTAACACCAAAAAGGGGGAGATTGAAAGAACATTTCTTAATCCCTAGTGTTTTGTGTGTTAGATAACAATATCAAGGATTATTTTAATGTGTGTCGAAGTGTTATAGCTCTCTCTAAGAAAAAGGGAAAAGTATCTGCCTTGGGGGGCGGATAATCCGCCCCTCCCTCTTTCCAAGCAGGCGCAAGCCCCAGAAGGGGGCGGAGTTTTGGCCGGATTTTCCGGCCCCGCCGGATAATCTGCCCCTCAGGTGGGCCGGATAATCCGCCCCCCTTGCTCACCGCCAAGGTGCAAGCCCCAGAGAGGGGGCGAAGTGTTGGCCGGACTTTCCGGCCTGGCCGGATAATTCGCCCCAGGAGGGGGCCGGATTATCCGCCCCCCCAAGATCTTCACCAAGTCACGCAGGCGCCAACCCTAGAGAGGGGCGGAGTTTCTCCCGGAAAATCCTCTCTTGGGGAGGAGTTTTCCCAGGGCGGCGGATAATCCGCTCCCAAAGTTTGCTCAACAGCCAGATCTGGGGAGGGGGTATTTAAGCCAGCCTTCCCCCTCCTGCCAGATCTCTTGATTCATTCGAAAAAGACAAGATCTGATCTGCAACCTTCATCCAAGAGAGCTCCACCTAGATTCACCCAAAGGCCCCGTCCCTTGGGGAATCAAAGGAGGAGAACTCGATCTTCATCATCAGCAATGAAGCGCTTCATCTCCTCTCCATTTATTTGGAGAATCACCGATCTAGTATTTCTTGCAAATACCTAGATCCTTGTTTTGTTTATATTGATAAACCTTATTCTTGTGACAGCTTGTTGTCATCTCGGGAGCCCCCAATTCGGTTGTGGGTGTGTGCCCCGGTAGCGTTGTAAAAGGCACCGGTTCCCGCCTCGAAGGGATCCAATAGTGGAGAAGGTGGATCATGCCTCTCGTGGCAAGATCCATCAGAGAATAGGGTGAGGCCTATTGTGGCGTGGTGGTCTTATAACCGCCCACCCCTCCAACGCAGATGTACTTCCCTTAACAAGGAAGGAACTGCGGTAAAACAAATCCCCGTGTCTCCGCGTGCTCCACTACGGTTCCTTCGCTCCTCTCTTTACGTGCTTAGTAGTTAGGGTTGCATATAGGGAAATTCTCGTAGTTGCATATCTAGAGAATTTACATTGTGACAAGCCTAAAATTGAAAAAGTATTAAACATTGGTTAACACCTATTCACCCCCCCCTCTAGATGCCCATACGATCCATTTCATCGTGGCAACGCTGCTAGGGTGGCGACGGGGTGTCAACAGTGGTGCAAGATGGCGCGGCCCTAGTGACCAGGGCCTGGAGTGAGCCGGAGAGGCGAGGCGGGTACCAGGTCCAATCTGGGCCTTTGGGCCTGCTTTGGGTAGACTGATGCGCGCATGCGATGTCGCGACACCTTTTTCTCCGCTCATCTGACTGACATCATGGGGGTCTATTGGTTTTGCTTGAATATGAGACAGTCCTAGGGTTCTTCCTAGGGTTCTTATCGCGCAAAAGAGGTGATCTCCTTGTTGGCAATCCTCCTTGATCTGGATATTGACGAGTTCTGGAATGCTCCACCGGTGATGTCCATTGGGTGCATGACACCTCTAGATTGCTGGGTTGGATGGGATCCGATCGTGTGCATCCTTATTATCAGCATGGCTTTAGGAGGACGTGGCACAAGGCTGTCCATTGACATCATGGGATATTTCGATGTTTCAATTTCCATGGCGTAAACAATGGTGGAGAATGTCATGACGGCTGAGACTTGAGGACTAATAACGATGGACCGAGTCTTCAAGGCAATAAAGACTTTGCTTGGTGATTTATGACTTGGAGCAGCACCTCGACATTGGTTGCACCTACCAATGGGCTTGTTAAAGACATTGTTTTGAGAGCACGAATTTTCTGTAGAGTGAAAATCTAAGATCTTTGATCGGCGATGACAGTGTTTGTGCAGTTTTTCTTCTTGAAGACACCTCTTTTAGAGAACGTGGACTCCGGATGGTGTCTTTGGCGGTGGTTTGCATTGTAGCTGCAGGGGATTGATCATTGTAGCGGAGTCTTTCTTTTTTATTCTTCTTTTTTGCCTTTTCCTATGTCCATCCTTAATATTTTAGACATTTGATTGGTGCTGTGGTTATATGTATTTGGTAACTCCACGATATTAGTGCGTTCCCTTTATAAAAAAGAGCATCTCCGATGTTCCCTTCATCGGCCAACCGTGGGTGGCAACAATCAATGTGGCATCGAAGATCATCAAATTTCTTTGCTTATGAGTCGCGCGGGCTCATATGCTACGGAATACTACTACAGATGTTTCACATGCTGTATGAGATGAGCTGTGATCCAAAAGAACGAAAGAGGGAGTTGAGAGAGATCGCGGGAGTGTGTGTGTGTGGTGGGTGTGTGTGGGGGGGAGGGGTAGGGCGTTCAACGTGAAAGAATGCAACCTGGGAAGAACAGAGGAGCAAGCAGAACATGAGGAACCACCAAGTAGGGATTCCAGACATTATGTACCCAGGGAATAGCCAACTTATTTGAAATTTGTATAGGAATTTCTTCAGTAAAGCTTCACTCTTATATAATTTGAGAGATTGGCAATGTACAGTCCAGCTTTAGACTTGGGTTGTATGAACCAAATTAAGATGTCGTTCCAAGCTTCACATTGTCACAGAATTCATGGTATAAACTAGAGCGAACTCTGAAACTTATGGTGCTGTATTCTTCCGAATCAGAACTTTCAAATGAACATAATTTGCTAATTTACACTTGGTCGATAATCTCCCCTGCATTTATAATTCGTCTAGCTTCCTGTATGCCTGTTGTGCTGTTTTGTTTGTATAAACCTTGTGATCATAGTGTAGCTATGTTTCTGGGGCCAATTCTCATTAAGCCGACTGCCGAGGCTCAAGACCGGAAGCTATTACTTGGCACTCAGTAGCCAAGCGGTTTCCGGTAAAGAAAGGTGCCTAGTTCGCCTGGAGTTAAGATCGCAAACAAGCTTAGTACGAAAAAACAGTTAGAAAAGGGACTTTACATGGAACAACGAGAAAATCTGACATTTGAAATCGAATCTAACATGTTTAATGGTCGGAATGCAAGAGGAACTCTCCCAAAAGAATAACTTTGGGACTTGTTTGGCAGGAAGTAGAAATAATCAGCAAGAGGAAAACATCAGGAGTTAAAAAAAAGGAAGAGAAAAAACATATAAATACTCTGAAACCAGCATATCGTCCACCCAGCAACACAAGAAAAATATAGCCACAAGAATGCTGAATAAGCAAGAAACATGTAAGCAAATGGCAACATCCTGCCACCTTTGGGGACATTGGTTATGGAAAACCAAGAACCATAATTACGAATAACCAACCAAATATAGTTTTAACGGCCGTTGCTAGGTAAGATTCCAGGAAAGTTAATAATTCCAAAGACCAAGGAACATAATAAAAAATAATTGACTACAGCCAAGGGTAGCATCAATACACAAACTATTCAATGACAGCAAAAAGTAAATAATAGTCAAATCTAGCAACAAACATGCGGTCTATCAATACAACAGGAACATAGCACGTGATTGACTAAGTAGATCAGTCTTCTAGCAATTTAGGAACCTAAAGACTAGATGGACACAACGAAGTATAGGACTGCACATACCAGCTGGCACCACAGGAAAATTAAATTTTTTTTTCGTACAACAAATCAGAAAAGAGTGTGCTACTTGCTAGCACATAGCTCAAGAGAAAGCAAATCGTGTGTTGGTAATCATTCTATAAATGTATCCGGGTCTTATTTGGTACTCGATCGTCATGCAATGGATTTGTTACATGCAAAACAAAAGGATACGCCATTCACTAACACTAGGATGGCAACATGGACATGGTAATAAGTACAGAAAGATCAGCACCTCGCCAGCTAACACGGATAAAACGGGATCAAAACCACAGATATTTGAAATACCATACAACACTAAAATGTTGAAAATTCATAGCACAACCTTTCACCCCCCCCCCCCCCTCCCCACCCACACACACACCACCACCACCACCACCACAAAATTGACATCAGTCTAAACTCTAAAGGCTAAAAGCGGAAGATCGACATTTAAGTATCTAATAAATCAGATGAGCGGATTGTGGTTGGACCTAGATGATGTCGAGCAGGCAGATGATGTTGGGGCGGCTTGCCACATGTAGGAAGTGGATCTTGCAGTTGCAGAGGCATCCACTGAAGGCAACCAGCTGCACCAGCTTCACCGCATAGCTAGCATTAAGTGGCTATGGAAATCTTGAATGTAAGTCCTCTGTTGCTCAATAAAAGGTATGAAACTTTGCTGCAGGAGTAAACACATTACCTTTTCTGGCTTCTTGGGAGTTTTTGGCAGTTCCGTAGTGTCAACAGTCAGATGGAACCTATCCTTGCAGTCACGGATATAATTCAAGAGAGAAAACATGAAGGGTTTAAGGAAGTAGCAATGATTTGCATACTCAGCCACTTGGAATCACTGTTTTCACAGAACATGCAAAAGCTTTCCATGACATTTTCATTAAGAGAAGCAACAGCGATTACAAGTGTTTGCTAACAAGAACACGCCGACAGGCACACTAACAACACAACGTTTAACCCAGCTACTCATGGAGGCTGAAACAACCTTTTCACACTAGCCAAAGTGCTGCACGCCACTGTAGTCACACCTACTTGTCCATTTCAATGATACTAGCTAGATCAGGAAGCAGCCCTCGAAGGTCTGGCTATTGTGCCCCTGCCATTACAGTCTGAATCCACAGACTGAACATGGCGTCAAAGCCCTCAATTCATTTGTGCCACCGATTTGGAGTCATCATAATAAGACCATCTTTGACAATATTCTACTTCTCTTTTGGCTTGTATTCAACCATATTTTGTTATAACTAATGTGTATGCACAATATGGCGTCCCCCTAATTTCCTCAAAGAACATGTCTATTGGTAATCAACAATATAGACAGCTGGCTACTTATCAGTCAGTAACATCATACAGAATGATTTGTGGAATTCCATTTGTGGTTTGACATTTGCCGAAATAAATAGTTTTACCTTTACAATCCTTTCAAGCTATCTCGGGTGTAACAATATCCACATCTTCTCAGCATCATTCAGCGTTAAACAAACCCTTGAATATAAAGCTCCATCTTGTGGACATTTACACAATCTTGTCCATGCATTTCTTAAATGATTTCGATTACAAACTCAACCAGCCCCTATTAGCATACCGAATCGCAATGCATTTGGTGCAGCTTCTCAGTGCTGGTCTCAACCAGAAACTCTGGCATTTTCCTCTTGCTCATTTCTACACTAATTCTCTGATGAAGCATATTTGTAGACTGTGTCCAGCCTGCACAACCATACTGATTTAACTCTAGGCATCCTTCAGACTGTTGCAAAGCGCCATCGACATGGTAGATGAAAAAGCATAAATTCACAATTTGGCATTTTTTTCCAAGAAAACAAATGGTGCACTCAAGTAATCCGGTTTGGTACAAATAATTGATTAGCATACTTGAATGTTACTTCATTTGGAGGGCACTTCCTTCTAAGCATCTCAGCTACAATCTCCTCTGCTTCCTTCCATCGTTCAGCTCTACACAAACCCTTCAATGTAGAATTATATGAAATGGCATCAGGCTTGCATGACATTGTGCTTAATACCTTGAGGGCATCATCCAGGCGGCCTTGTTCAGAAAAGCCATTGATAAGGGCATTATGTGAAAATATCTGGTGTACTTCCATACTTTGGCATTTGCTCGAAAACCTCAACTGCACGATCAACAAGCCCTTTTCGGCACAAGGAATTAATTAGCATATTGAATGTGACTTCATTTGGGGGGCAATCCTTTCTAGCCATCGTGGATATAAGCTCCCCAGCATCCTCCCAGCGGGCAGCTCTACACAAACCCTTCAGCACAGCATTATAGCCAAAGATATCAGGCTTACATGGCATGCTTTGAAACAACTCAATGGCAGATTCCACAAGCCCTTGTTCAGAAAAGCCATTAATAAGGCTACTGTATGTGACAATATCAGGTGTACATCCGTAGTTTGGCATCTGCTCAAAAATTTCGATTGCGTAGTTTACCTGACCATTTTGGCACAATGAATCAATGAGTATATTGAAAGTCATTTCAATTAGAGGACAATCCTCCCTAATCATCTGAGCTATAAGCTCCTCAACGTCATACCATCGCTCAGCTCTACATAAACCCTTCAACACGGCATTAAAGCTAATGGTATCAGGATTGCACTGCATGCTGCTTAGTAACTTGAGAGCATCATCCACACGCCCTTGTTCTGAAAAGCAGTAGATTGCCGAATTGTAAATGACAACATCAGGTCTGCATCCGTACTTGTGCATTTGCTCAATAACTTCCATTGCACAATCAACCAGCCCATTTTGGCACAAGCAGCTGGTTAGCATACTAAACGTTGCTTCATTTGGCAAGCAATCTTTCCTAACCATCTCAACAATCAGCTCCCCAACATCCTCCCACCGTTCAGCGATGCATAAACCCTTCAACGCAGCATTGTAACAGACAGTGTTGGGCTTGCATAACATGGTCTTCACTAGCTCAATGGCGTCGTCCACACGCCCTTGCTCCGAGAACCCATTCACTAGGGTACTATAGATGACAACATCAGGCGTGCATCCATACCTAGGCATTCGCTCGAGAAGCTGAACGGCACGGTCAAGCAGCCCATTTTGGCAGAAAGAACGGATCTGCGTAGCGAAGGTCACCTCATTGGGATGGCAATTGTTCCTGATCATCTCGTCCATGAGCTCGTGGGCGTCCTCCCACTGCTTGGCACCACACAAGCCCTTCAGCACCGTGTTGTAGGTGTAGGTGTCGGGCGCCACGGGCATGGACGCGATGATGTTGAGGGCATCGGCGAGCCTGCCTGAGCGACAGTACCCGTTGATGAGCGCGGTGTAGGTGACGACGTTAGCGGCGCCGGATGCCTTGGCCGCCTCGAGCACGCGCTCCGCGTCTGCTAGCCGGCCGTCGCGGCAGTACCCGGCGACGAGGGTGTTGTGGGACACCGCGTCCGCCGCGCCAGACGCCTTGAGCGTGTCGAGCACGCGCTCCGCGTCGGCGAGGCGTCCCTGGGCGCAGAGCTTCTTGATGAGTATGTTGCACGCAATGAGGGCCGGCGGCTCCGAGGAAGGCATGGAGCCGAGGAGGCGGAGCGCCGAGTCGAGGTCCCCGAGCTGGACGAGGCGGCGGAGCGTCTGGGCGGGGCGAGCCGCGGCGGTCGGGTTGACCCATACGGAGTTGGCCGGGCCACGGTCCGGTGGGGCCCTGCTGCGACTCAGCCACCTGGAGGCGGCCGCGGCGGCGAGGCGGATGCGCAGCCGGTGGGTTCTGGGTGGATTCGGAGGGGCCGAGAAAGGGAAAGGCTGGTGGGTAGAGGGGGCGGCGAATAGCGAGGAGAAGGAGGGAGAGGAGGCTGTGGCCATTGTTGAGGTAGAGTTTGGGTCTGGTAGGGGATTTGTTCGGCGGGACCCCGCCGGCCGGCCGCTAGTAAGAGCATCTGACATGTTGAAATTAGTTCCACGGGTCGAAAATCTGTCCAGTCCCGTATCTAGGGACATATTTTCGTTTGGATTTAGATGATTTTTGGTCCGGCCTATTCAGGCCGAACCCAGGTTTCCGGATACGCTCTGGGGATGCCGGACGCCGTGAAAACAGGCGTGGGCTAGTTCTGTCGGCGAGACAGTCTCATTCCCACCCACTCCACTTGCCCAGACTGCGGCGAAGAGCTCCCAGCGCCTCTATCGTCATGGCTTCGCCGGTGGAGCTCCTCCACGCCGAGACATGCCCACGCCTCTAGACACGCTCGCCGTAGTTGCCGCCCACCTCGACGCTCGCTCCGCGGTCGCTATCGCCCGCCGATCTCCACCGTAGTTCTGCTTCGCTGCGTGCTCCCACCACCACGCCCGCCAAGTGTTCGGCATTTGGCCGGATTCGGCCATGGACTCCGACGATGACGAGATACTCGCCATGGACTCCGACGATGAGGATATGCTCGCCGTACTACTGGAGGAGGAGAGCGCCGAGGTCGCCGAAGGTGAAGAGCACTTGGAGATCCTCGCATTGCTCGCCCAGCTGTACATGCAGATGGCGAAGCCGAAGCGCGGTGGTTCGGCGCCAGGTCGTCGGAAGTGCAAGGTGCAACAAAGGTAGAGGGCTACTGCATGTTGTACGCCGACTACTTCGCCGACCAGCCACTCCATGGAGAGGACGTGTTTCGCCGCCGTTTCAGGATGAGTTGGAAGCTCTTCCTCAAGATCGTGCATGCCATCCGGGAGTTCGACCCCCTATTTCCTTTGCAAGAAGGACTGCACCGGCTTGGTTGAGTTTTCCTTGCTTTAGAAGTGCACCGTGGCGATGAGGTTGCTTGCATATGGAGCGCCGGCTGATGCTGCCGATGACTATCTCCGCATCGCCGAGTCCACAGCCATTGATTGCTTGTACAGGTTCTGCAGGGCAGTGATTGCAGTGTTCGGGGAACAGTACTTAAGATCACCCACTGTTGAAGACACTGCTCGGATCCTCGCAGTCAATAAAAGTAGAGGATTTCCTGGTATGCTTGGAAGCATAGATTGCATGCATTGGGAGTGAAAAAACTGTCCATTTGCATGGCAAGGAATGTACAAAAGACACAAAGGAGGTTGCACTGTCATACTTGAGGCAGTTGCTACACATGATCTTTGGATCTAGCACTCCTTCTTTGACATGGCAGGATCGAACAACGATATCAACGTCCTCAACTCCTCAACTGTCTTTTCCAAGCTTGTGGAGGGTCATGCTCCCCCTATGGAATTTGAGATCAGCGGGCACCACTACAACAAGGTATACTATCTAGCAGATGGCATCTATCCAAGATGGCCAACATTTGTGAAGACTATCTCAAACCCAATGCTCCCCAAGCATTCTCACTTTGCCAAGGAACAAGAAGCTTGCAGGAAGGACGTGGAGCGGGCATTTGGTGTGCTCTAGCAGAGGTTTGTAGTTGTTCGGTTTCCTACTATGACCTGGTCGAACGATCAGATGTGGGAAGTGATGAACTGTTGTGTGGTCTTGCACAACATGATCATCGAGAATGAGAGGAAGGATCCAGTGAGTTTGCTCGAGGAGGACGAGCCATACTACAGACATGGTCCTCTTGCCGAGCTTGATCATCAGGTGCCTCCAACCTGGGCTGTATTCATCGCCATGCGTCAGGAGATCCGAGATCCGACGGTGCATCAACAGCTACAAGATGATCTTGTTAAGCATCTATGGATACACAGGGGCAACACGTCGTAGATGCCGAGCATGAACTGGCCGAACCTGGACGAAATATGTTGTACATTCACTGCAGGACGAAGTATGTTTACATTTACGCCGAACTATGTTTAAAATTTCGCCGAACTTTGGCCTTAAATTGTTCTATATTCATTGTATGACGAACTATGCCGAAATTTTATAATCACTGGTTGCAGCCACTCTTCTCTTTTCTCTCGTGTGTCCCATCGTCCATTTGAACTTTGAGCTTTGGATGAAACACCATTTTTAGCATATTTAATGTTATATTTTTTCCTTTTCCCAACTGTGGTCAAGCACCTTGCCGCAGTGCTTACCACTTATGAAGATGCAGAGGTATGGCTTTTTATCAAGTTTGCACTTTCTTCTTTTTAGGACTGAACATATAGTTTTTTCAAACTCACCGGTTACATAGATCCTCTCCAATAAGCACTTATCACTAATCTCACAACCTTTTATTTTCTAGGAATTTTTGAAGTTTCTGCAGTCTTCATTTGTGTCCAAATCAATAACATTCGTTAATGGACTTATTTAGTAGGTAATAGCTTTATGATATGAAACTATGGATATTGTTTGTCTGTTGGTATGTTTTTTACTAGTGTAGTTCATATAATATTTTAATTGCAGACAACCAAAGTCAATAAGTTGTTCCATATCTTCGCTTGAAGACAATAACTATTTATCCTGTGAAGTCTTGTCAAGGATTTAGTGTGCAGGGTTGGCCGCTGGCCGTTGGTGGTATGTGCACATCCTGTAGAATGGTTTATCTTTCACGTGCAGCTTTAGCTATAGTATTGTTCTTCATGATATACCGACATTTTATAAAATTATGTTCCCTTTTTACTTAGGTTTAAAATACGACAGAGAATGGCTTCTCCAAGGATCAGGTGGTGAAATTCTGACACAAAAGAAGGTAGTTGAATAGTTCCTGCTTTGTATATGTGTGTCAGGTTGTGAACCGAGGCATACCCGGATGGCTCGGTAGTGCTGATACTACCCAGCCCGCCCGCGTTCGAGCCTCCGTGCTCGCCAGCGTGGGTTGTACACACAATTACCTCTATCAGTACCAGCGCTGCGGGTTTCTTCCCCGTACGGCCACCCATTTTTTTTATATGTGTTTCAGGTTTGATTAGTTTACCTGGGATGAACTAATCCTCTAATTATATTACCCGATGCTCTCCTAAAAGATGAACGAAAAACCCCGTACGGCCACCCATTTTTTTTTATATGTGTTTCAGGTTTGATTAGTTTACCTGGGATGAACTAATCCTCTAATTATATTACCCGATGCTCTCCTAAAAGATGAACGAAAAAATTTATAGCAAATCGAAGGCTGATTCTTAACTGCCCACTGCCTTTTGCATTAGCCATTGAGATTCTTATTTTACATGTAAATATCGTAGTTACATAACATGAACACAGGTTTGCACCCTAGATATGACCTGAGCAACACAAAACTTAGATAGCCTTCCAAGTATGAAAATTTATAAATTTTATTTAAAAAATGAGATTATAAAATTTTATACTTGGTTTTCATTTTTTTAATAAATAAGGATGCTAGAATTAATATATTTCCAATGTACAACAATATAAATCAATGTCGCAACATTTGAAAAATAAAAATAAAAAGTGGTGATATTTCCAATGTACAACAATATAAATCAATGTCGCAGCATTTGAAAAATAAAAATAAAAGGTGGTGTTAACACAGGTTTGCACCCTAGATATGACCTGAGCAACACAAAACTTAGATAGCCTTCCAAGTATGAAAATTTATAAATTTTATTTAAAAAATGAGATTATAAAATTTTATACTTGGTTTTTATTTTTTTAATAAATAAGGATGCTAGAATTAATATATTTCCAATGTACAACAATATAAATCAATGTCGCAGCATTTGAAAAATAAAAATAAAAAGTGGTGTTTTAATTTTATACTCGGTTTTCATTTTTTTTAATAAATAAGGATGCTAGAATTAATATATTTCCAATGTACAACAATATAAATCAATGTCGTAGCATTTGAAAAATAAAAATAAAAAGTGGTGATATTTCCAATGTACAACAATATAAATCAATGTCGCAGCATTTGAAAAATAAAAATAAAAAGTGGTGATATTTCCAATGTACAATAATATAAATCAATGTCGCAACTTTTGAAAAATAAAAATAAAAAGTGGTGTTTTGGGAAGTTAAACTCATAACCTACTAGCTAGACAACAATGACTTCTACCAACTCAACCACTACACTTTTATATCAACTATATAAAGACATTATATATATAGACTAGTGTAGCGCCTTATACATAGGCGCTACGCTATGTACAGTGACGCTTCACTCAAAGGCGCTACTAGAACGTCCCACGGGACCCGCGTGTCATGCTGGCAAAGAGTGTAGTGCCTTTTGGAAATGCGCTACACCGTTGAGCATAGCGCCTTTGCGTTAGGCGCTACCAAAAGGGTTAGTTCTGTAAAATTCTTTCACCAAGAGTTCAGTTTGTGATATTCTTTTAAAAATGGGTTATTTTTGTCCATTCTACCACTCCGGTATAATGGGCTGTATAGTATTCGATTTTTAAACAGTGTCCACGACAGTAAATATGGTCCTACCGTTCTCGTCGTCTCAGTCCGGATGGCGGCCCAAACATCCTAGACCAAAGTAGACCGTCTTGGACGAGCTACTAGCAAAAAGATTGGCCGATTTGTAAACAAAATAGGGAAAACACAAAGTGCTGATATGGTGAGTAGGTCGAACAAGTAACGAGTGAAGTTTTTTTGGACTGCACACGGATGACAACCTGTGCGGATGTCGAGTGAGCCCATGAGCACGAGTGAAGGTGGTGGATGTGAAGAAAATGAAATTACTGCAGCATGAGAGTTTTGTACAAATATTCAAGTGATGCTTTTACTGTGCACAAAATAAACATGTTCTTTCTATTACGATATTATTAGGAAGGCACGTTTTGACGATATATACACATGGTCATGATTTGTTGTAAAGGGCACCAAACGCTTGGAGTAAAGCAAAAAATGGCCCAGCAATCCGAGAAATAGAAAACATTTGTGAAAGAAGATCATGATGAGGCCCACCATCATGATTCATGATCCATCGAATCACAATGGACTAGGAAAGAGATCCTCACAATAAGAAGAAACTTTCATGTTGTGCAATGCAAATATTGGAATCTTTACGGTTTATTCATCGGATTACGAGTTACGACACACTTATGTTGGAGACACGCATCCATATATTCCCTCCATCCAAAACAGATATCGTAGATTTGTCTAGATTCACGTGTATATATACGTATAGATACATGCGAATTTAAAAAAATCTACGACGTCCTTTTTTGGACAAAGGGAGTATCTCTTCTCTACTATTATAATGTGGCAGTTTTGAATTTGAATTTACCAACCTCAGCTCAGTTTCCCGCCAAAACACTAAACCTACTACAACCGTTGATTTGCAATATAGGACTACCATCTGCCGTTCATCAAGTATGGTCAGAAATAATCCAACGATTGCCCTGCTTTGGATTCGTCTCTCTCCGTGCGCACTCAATCCTCCCGCCTCAAGCGTGCCGCCCGCGTGAACCTCCTACAAGCTAGCAGGATTTTCTAGAGAGATATAATCCATGTACACTTGCAAACTGGGTGATGTGATGCTTTTTTTCCCCTTCGAGCTGAGTTAGTAGTCTAACATGCAGCAGGTGCACACGTCAAACTTTTTTGGGGAAACCAGCCAGGACCAAAAGTGACCATGACACAGCCATGTTGTCTCAAGTGTGATTTATCCGATCACTTAGATTTAACAGGTGCTATAATTAATGTGAGTTTGTTAAATAAAATTAGAAACATGATAGTGTTAGTAGATGCATCAGTATAACTATGTGACATCCTTACATTATATTATTAAAAAGGTGCATATGTGTAGAATTACACATGGCGTACGATTTCTTTTCTTTTTATTGTATATTGGATGTACGTAATGATAATAGAGATACATGCTTGCACGAGAGAAAAGCGATACGATAGGAGCAGTTGTGTAGTGACGGTGTAGATAGACTTTGAGTTGTGGTATGGAGAAGAGGACAATGGACCAGAAAAAAAAGGGTTTTCCTTACCATGGGACCATGAAATTAGTGTGTTCATTTATACATTTAGCAACACTAAGACCCGACGGACCTAATTGAAGAAAGATGGAACAATATAGATAAGAAAGATGGTAACTTATTCTTAAGGTTGTGATGTATGTTTAAGATT
The DNA here is from genome assembly GCA_916181665.1 of Avena sativa. NCBI lineage: Eukaryota > Viridiplantae > Streptophyta > Magnoliopsida > Poales > Poaceae > Avena > Avena sativa. The sequence continues at coordinate 2,534,516 of OV702284.1, forward strand.
TATATCGACCATAATTATATGCATACTTTCTAGCTAAGAAAGGCATATATTTTCATAAATAATATTGTGAAATCATGTGTGAGGTGTTTAGAGCATGTCTAGTAGAGCCCTCAAATCCTCATCCAACCCCTTTTTTATAGTTTCGGAGCGAAAAATCCCTTAGACTAGAACCCCTTAACCCTTAAACCCTCAAAAAAAATTTAAGGGCCCAACCCTCAAACCCAATTCCAACCCGTAGAAGTAAGGGTTGGGAGCAAAATTTAAGGGTCCAACCCTCATAAATAACCGTTTTTTAAGGGTTTGAGGGTTCTAGTCTTTGCCTCTATTTTTCAATCCTTAAAATTGCCAAAAAAATGCCAATTCTCAACCCTTAAACTGCTTTGAAAATTTGAGGGTTTGAGGGTACTACTAATGATGCTCTTAGAAGATCGCAACAACAAAATACTAAGCTGAAGCAAACGGGATGAATTTTGACATTCAGAGGAAACCCCCAACATTCGCTTCTAGCAATGCCAAAATAGTTGAAGGAGATGACACATACATTGGTGTAAAAATAGAATCACCTAGCGAAGAAGATAACAAAGAGCACAAAGACTCATCTTATGGTTTCCTACAAAGACATAAACTTTTGTGGTGATGTAGTTGAAAATTACACTTGTCACGTTTGATGCATATAATCAAGAGTATAATTTTCATGGTCCAAAGTATAGTTTTAAGTATTCCATAGCAACGCACGGGTATTCAACTAGTCTTACAATTAATTGTTTGTGGCACCAACTGCATTACAATATAAAAATGAAAATAATGATAGGCGACGTATTCCTATGATAGCTAAACTAACACGAAAATAAGAAATAAATGTGTTAAAAAATATAGTCTCGTGTTGAATAACCTAAAATATGCAGCCTTGAATCTAAACATATGAAGCTTGTGTTAACATCACCGGCTGCGGGACCATCCTTAGCTGCCGAAAAAATCCAAATGTAGTCACCAAATAGGAAGCGTGTAGTTTACAGAACCTCGCCTAATATATAATTGATTTAGCCACTAATCCTACCTTAATATGCTTGGACCCCCCATACATAAAAATATTACAGTAGTTGAAACTTTTTGGTTTACAAACTTGCCGAGGAGCATAAGCAAAGCTTCCATGTTGTAAATCCTTCTCCTCGTGAACATCACAATATCACTGTACTGCAGTCACTCTCCGACACCTCTAATTGGAGCCTTGTACCTGTATACCTCCAACAAACATTAGAAGTGTGAATTTGCTCAAAGATCTAAACACAGTTCATCCTGCAAAACATAACGATGCATGCAGAGAGCTATGGTTATTAGTACCACTAATAAGTGGTGGATGTTGAGACATGGAATTCTTCCAAACAATGGCATTGAAATATAGACAAATAAAGCTAAGCGGACGAGGTGGAAAAAAAAAGTCATAGCTTATTGTGGGAGGAAATATGATGACATAGCATAATATATGACAACTTGCAGAGATAAGGTGGATACCTGCACCTTCTTCTCAGTTAGCTATGAGCATACCGATTCCTGAAGGTCTGCAACTACAAATCTAATTTCCTTCAGTTGTTGACACCATTCCTAGTACGTACCCCACTGCCCATGTTAGATCCCGATGAGTAGTCAAAGAGAGGCATCAATAAATCAAATGGGAAAAAGGAAAGAAAAATCGACGACAATACCAAAATTTGAGATCACGGTACAGAAATGTTCCTCATCCTATTTGTAGGCAGATAACAATTTCGCTTCATATTCTATCTTCTTCAAGACATTGCACAATTAAAACGAGCGCAGCGATCCCACCCGGGCGTTCGCGTTCCGGGTTTATCGCAGCCATCGGTTACTTCTGGATTCGGGCAAAAGTTCTATAGTCAAAGATGCTAGCAAGTTTGGACTTTAGTCCATAGAAAATTCTAGAACTAGTTACAGTCCACCTACCGGGAGAGGATAACACCTCGTCTCTCGCGATACCGCCTTCCTACCTAATTATACAAGACCACGCGCTGCTGCCGCACCATGGCCTCCTCAGTGTATGGATCTTTTTTATTTGGACATGTTTTTTTGTTCTGTATTAAACGGGATGTATACCACCTTGTGTATTGTAATTTCATGAAAACTTCTATGAATCTTGAATGTATCTCTACATTTTCTTTGATAAAATATGAATGATGCATTGTGTGAATCGTATGTACGAATATTGTGTGAATCTGGTGTACGAATATATGAAGGATCTTTACGTTTACTTTGATAAACTGCTCTGAATCTTACTTGGATCGTTGAATTTATGATGGATCTTGTATGGATTTTCTGTCACATTGTAGTAAAATATGTATAAAAATTGTATGAATGTTCTTTGAAAAAAATTATATGAAACCACTCTGAATCTTGTATGTATCGTTGAATTTTATATGAAACCACTCTAGTTTGATAATGTATGAAACTTGTATTATCTTAAAAAAATCTTGGAAACTTGTATGGATATTTGTTGAAATATTCTTGAAAAAAATATTATATGAAATATTGTTGAAAATATAATTATGTAAGAAATTATTGTTGACAAAATTGTTGCAAAACATATGAATCTTGTACGAAACTTCTGAATCTAGGATGAAACAAAGTAAGAGTGTCTGAAAATTGTTAAATAAATAGTATCAAAATAAAAATTATTAAATGAGTTTGTTGACACTTGCTTGAGTAGTGTGTATGAATTTAAATTGTATATGAATATGTCTAGAATTTTGGTTTTATCTATATGACACTTGTTTGAATCTATAAGAAGGTTTCATAAATATGATGTGGAAAAAATCTAAAATTATATAAAATACATATCTATTGTATGAAACCTGGTATGGATCGTCGAATTTATCATGATCATGTATGGATTTGGTGTCAAACTTTAGTGAAACAAGTATATAATTTGTTAGAATATTCTGTAAAAAAAATTATATGGATATCTCTTGGCAGAAACAAGTTTGTAAAAACGTGTGAATCTTGTATGAAACTTCTGAATCTAGGATGAAACAAAGTAAGAGTGTCTAAATATTATTAAATGAAAAATACAAAAATAAAAATTATCAAATGAGATTGTTGAAAAAACAAATCATGCATGTTTCCATAAAAAGATTCGGATCTTTTGCAAAGTAAAGCAATAATTAGATAAGGATTGTGACAGATCGGTACTGACAAATAAGAGGGTCCTCCTATCGTGAACTGAATTTGATGGAGGGGTCTTTTTGCAACTAGCATGGAAGACCGGAAAGAGGATGCTCTGACCATGCACGAATCTTGAACACAGGTTGGACAAGCAGGATAAGCCGGGAACACGTAACCCCAGGCGGTATTGCTTTTTCGCAATTAAAACGACAGAACGATCAGGTTCTTATTTGAGAACATTAATTGGAAATCTTACTATATGGAGTACACAGTGACATTAGGTACACTACATCCCTAATCTGGAATGCATTAGTGAATTGATTTTTGCCACAGCTAGCTGAATGAAGTATTGACCATACAAGGCTGTATTGCATTACCTTTTCATCTCAAGAACGTATCCAGTTGGAAGAGATGCAATGAGGCATTGCGTCAAACGCATGGTGGCCATGCTACCTGAATTACAGGCCTTCAAAAAGCTTCGTGCCAAACTGCCAATTAATGCGTTGACAACACAGTCGTTAAATCCTCCTAAGAAAGGCGCATATTATTTTTTTCCTCTTTCAAACAATGGAGTTGGAAAATGCTGTACTCTTCTTTGATGGCCCTAATTCCTAATTAACCTGAATAAGAGAAACAAAGAGATCTCTGACCGCCATGCCTGCAAATATAAGACCTTGTGTGCTGCCTTTCTAAACCCCTTATTCTAGCGCTTTGAGATTCAGTGGCAACAACCAGAGCCTTGGCCACCCATTTGGAGGCAATGGCGAGTTGGATAAGGCTCCGCCTGGTTGACCCCGTTTTCCATCACTTGGTTATGTTTGTTGCTCCCGTCGTTGTTTGCGTGTGATCGGCAACGGCGTGGGGCCCTGGCCAAATCCCGTTGGGAAAGACGTGGTCGGCGGCGCGGGGGGCGTTGCTCTGGGACGCGGTCGGCGGCGTGCAGTGCGGCCAGGGCAGTACGCCGGCGGCGCGCGGCCGGGTGGGCGTTGCTCTGGGATGCGGTCGGCGGCGTGCTGTGTGGCGAGGGCAGTGCGACGGCGGCGCGTGCAACTCTGGCGCGGGGAGGGGGGAGCGGTCGCGTCTAACCATGTTTTAGTGGTAAATCTGAACCGCTGGTATTAAGATTAGATGGCTAAGATTATTTGGATATTGTTTTTTTATATTACTAAGATACATGCCCGTGTGTTGCAACGGGAGAGAAAGAAAAATTACCTACATACCTCCTTCCTCTAGCATAGTTCATCGGCCACTAGGAGTTGATAAGTGTGCACTTAGCCCAGGTCATACTCCATTTGCTACTATTTGCGCCATCATCGTCCACCTCCGCGATGACCTTTAGATCGCCATGGTTGTGACCTCGTGGTCCCCGAGTGGCGACAGAGTGGCAATGTAGGAAAATAAAATTTAATTCGAATTTTCTATTTACATTGAATCATTTTTTAGATCCATAGATAGCTAATGAGATTATGTGAGAACTTTAGTATTCTACTTTGGAAAAGCTAATCACAATTCAAGAACAAGTTAGAGAAAAGAAAGAGACATGGAGGTTAGAAAAAAAGTGTCGTGTGAGCTAGCATCTAACGTGGTTTAAAAATAAAATGTGATGCAGAGATACAAATGCCGCTTTTATATTTGTTAGAAAGAAATTCATGCTTGAATCTAAGCGCACCTCACCTGTTGATCGATCGAGAGGTTGGAAATTGTCGAAGCTGCCACGAAAATCTCAGCCCGGAGTTTTTGGCATGTTGCATTGACTGTGGAGTGTGTGTATGTGTGTCCTGCATTTAGCCCGATAGCATTGCTGCTGGTCGCCCAGCTTGGTGCGGTTCTACCCGAGCCGTTGTCCTCGAGGCTCGGTCGCTCGGGACGCTTTCACACTGGGTTTAAATCTTGGCCGTCACGGAATTTATCTGTCTAGCTTATTCCGGTTCTACCCGAGCCGTTGTCCTGTTTCGATTCAATATAATTGGACGACTCTAGGGCTATGCACTGGTGCCCCCGTCATCTACATGTAGTTCTGCACTCCCAAATCCCTAGTACCCAGGCAGCCAAGTGAATACGGGGACAGTCCATCGACGCAACGTTTAACCAGAGCAGGGCATCGGCGTCATGACCTTCTGTCCGGTGTACTCATCCGTGGCGAGCACGGCGCCCCAACTAACCTTCCCATCTGCAGCAACAGTAGCGTAGCGCCCAACCGATCTTATCCACCGCGGCACCAACGGCGACCCACCGAGATGGCATGGCGATCACGGCTGCTTGGAACATATGGAGCGGCACCAACGGCGACCCAGCGAGACAACATGGCGATCGCGGCTGCTTGGAACAGATCGAGCGTCTTTTGTCTCGTGGACTCGGCCAGGCGAATTTGAACGTACGTGTATGCAGCTATAGATAAGGATATTGAGGACAGCCTTGCACGTGTTGTACACGGAATCCGCGAAAAATATTGAACACTTACGTGACTTATTATTAGGTACTAGTAATAGATTGTAGATATGCAGAAGCCGAGATCGTTGAGTCGCGCTTCCGTGTGTGGTTTGGTGAATCAGAATGAAGCAGCGGTTCTAACATGCTTGACAATAATACTGTAAAGCCAAAAGAACAGCAACTTCCGAGATAGCAGAGTTCAAGAGCTTAAAAACGACATTACAAACTAGTACTACTACGTAACATAATTGACATTACAAACGTCCGTTCGCGGGCATACTGGGTTCAGTTGGGAGCTGAAAAGCAGTTTACAACAAGACTATCAAAAATATGAACCAGGACAACATAGTTTCTACTTTCCAGGTTTCAGTGTTTCAGCATTGTCATTTCACTTAGCCATCCAGAGAGTTATACTTCGCACCAGAGGACCCCAGCCACATAACAAGCGATTTTCTACAGAATGATTCGACCTCATCTCTTATTCCTGCAAAATGGCCCAAGCATCAAGCCACACACATCTGAGTGATGTCTGGTCCTCTTGACTTGTTTTGTTTGATTCTCATGGTTTCAGAAAGACAGGGAGGACTAAAGACAAAGCACTGGAGAGACCCTAGACTCAACCCATCTTGTGGATCAGCAGTATCTTCCGCTGTTGTCCAAATCCTGCAGTGTAGCAGTATAGACCACATTAATCACTGAACTATCTGTATTGCTCAACCACCACTTAGCAACAGATTAAAATCAGATACAACTACAACACCAACTAGTTCAGAGATAACAGACCAAACTAGCAATCAAAGAACAGACGATCGCTGGCTTCAGTTTTAGAACAAAAAAGACGATAAGTATCATCAGCATGTTTACAGAGACTATCCCTAATTAGCAATTTATTATTGGCCAAAAACCATAAGAATACATGCAAAGAGGAAGATCAAGCTTCCAAACCGCTGGAGTGTACACAGGCACTATCCCTCTGCTGTTGATGGTAGCAAAAAAAAAAAAAGCGCACATTGTATTGACCAGAAGAATTAAAGGCCCAAATATGCAGATCCTCCTCAAGGGACAGAACCACAGTACTCACAACCAGGAGCAAGCCAGCGATGAATAGCCTATCTTGCTCATTGACTATTACGTATAAATCCCAGTAGAGGATAACAAGACTGCAGTCACCTAACCAAACATCACTCCGGAACTTAACCTTAGTTCCTATACCAACATTCCAGCAGTATCCTAGTTTAGCAACACTAGAAGCTCAAATGACCCTTTTCAAGAAGGGGCTACACCTACTAGGGACAAAAAAAAATACTAGAACATTACCTGTTGCTTACGTTGTCATCCTCACCACGTTGATCTGCACAATCATTGAAAATGCAAGTCATACACAAAAGCCACGATTCAAGTTGCAGGCCATTCCTAAATATGCAAAAGAACCACTTACGTTTCGCAGAGAGCCGGTGGTCCTTCAGTATTGAAGATCAATCGGACAATATATGATCCAAGTACTTCTACGAGAAGAGCACTTGAATGGGCAATTGTCCGCCACTGTAACCAAGTGTTCATTTTTCCAGTCTTGTCCTTTTGTCTCACCACATTTTCCTCAGATATATCTTTAATAGTGTCAAATAGAAGCTTTGCGGAACTAAAGACCATCGCAAGCCCTATGTCACTATTTTCCTGCTGTTTCAGCTGACTGACAGAAACAATTCGTATGTCTTCTTCCTTGGTTTCAGTACTATCAGTGGCAGGTTGCTTTGGCTTCGGCTTTGGAATCTGATGCATTGAAAGATACCTTTGTACAGCATCGGGTGCTGGCTCGGCAGTGTAATGCCGCTTCACACGGATATAGCGTAGGAGAAATAGATACATCACAATGACAGAAAACCAGGCAACACCTCTTGCTAGAGTTTTCGGAACCTCTTGTGTAAGTCTAACCTCCGTAGCCCAATCAATGAAAAGCAGGAGTGCATGGAATCCACTGTAAACTCCAAACAGCTGGAGCAGCATCTCACAGCGCAGAGAATACTTTAGGAATGTTCGCACTGAAAAAATCGGAGCTATGCGCTTATACATTTTCTCTATGTATGTAATTGCCGTTTGTTGACCTGAATAAACAGAAAAATGCTACACATGATGATGCTTTCTCACGATACTCAACCTCGTATACTAGCACAACTTCACACAGAATGCAGGGTCTAAAGAATCTGAACTGTTTATATACTAACGATGTAACAGTGGTTCCAGACAAACAAATAAAATCGGTCCATAGTGGTATCAGACTATCAGCACAGCTAGTAAAAATCATCTACTAATTAGAACTACCACAGCGAAAAGAACAAAGGTTAGCATGTGTAACAGATAAACTAGATAGGTATACATATGAATCATCCCACACAATTATTCAGTTTTTTTAAGATTAAGAATATACCGAATATTCCTTTTGCAAGCTGAGCTTCTAGGTCTACTGCCCCATCAGAAGACTGTGCCTCATACTTTGTGCATAAATTGTTTCCTTCTTCAGGATGCCTTTGAGCATCAACAAATATTTCATCAATGTCGTCTTGACGGATATACACTAGCATACAGGCGCAAGGGGATCGGTTGTTAGGTCCACCGCCAGATAGTTCTTGTAGTGTTATGGTTGAGGTTACTGATGTAACGTTGCTATCACTAAACATGATCCTGAAAAGGGGACAGTATAGGAATAAGTCATCATAACTTCCTTACATCGTAGGCAACTAATATTGATCATAAACAGATATTAGCACAAATAAACGTACCAGTTTCCCGAAAGATCTGGACGAATGATAACATGATAATGTCCATAAGTGGCACTGCCACTATGGGCAATAACACTGCAAGAAAGTAGAAGTTATGAACTATATTAACTAAATGAACTAAAATACCACCTACCCATCTATGGTTGTATCCCAGAACGAAAAAGATTTTGCATATCTCTTGGGGTTTCCGGTTTCCATGAAACTAAGAATTAATGAAATTTGTATACAGTTAAGTGTTGCCACCTAGTAAGTAACACTTATCCAGGAAAGAGTGTCAACCAGTTTATAGGGGGAACAGAAACAGGCTAGGTCCTCGGGAGTATCACTTTTATTCTAGTTTGATTGAGAAATGATTTGTTATTTACAACTATTAAATTTGGGAAAATATAAAAATTAACACAAGAAATGTTTTAAATATATCCAACTGACCTGTGGAGAGTGTAGGCGTTCCTTATATTTCTATCTGCCTCCGAAGACAGATACTTTCCATCTTCTCTGTCAAGATCTAAGATAAATGGAAACTCATATCTGTCATTGACCTGCAGTCACAATGTCAATCATTTAAAAGGCAGACATGAAAAGACAAAGTAAAATAGTATTTTTTTTCAACTTCAGTCACATGTGTAGAAACTGTGGTACGTGAAAATGGAAATTTAGTAGTGCATTGGAGACACAAACCTTCACTATTTTTTTTTGCCTGGCATCAAATGTAGCACGCTTTAGACTAATGAATAGAACCGGCGGAAGCTTTGCGAACAAAAATCTCTGTTCTGTTACCTGAAATGATAAAAAACATCTGAATAGGATCCCCCAATAACATTCCCCCATACAAATAGAATGCGCAGATCTTCAAAGAGGGTGTGAATTGGTAAGCCCACCTTTTATAGCATGATCATTACTCTACAAATCTAATAAACAATTTCCTACCAGTATCCATATGGTGTTTTGAGTTCTAGAATCCCTCAGACCTTATTATTGCTGTTAGCAATATCTTACATACCAAATCTTACCTGAAATGCTTCGCTTTACTTATTGGCTGGCCATGACTCAATTCATGTTTCAGTCATTTGCACTATTAATACAAGAGTAATAACCTCAATACGATTCTAATTTAGTTATTAAATATAAGAAAACAACTTAAGAAGGTTTAGCCTAAAATAATATTCTGCTGCTGCAACTACTATTCTGCATCTGTCTGTAGAAAAGTGCAAATCTGCAAACATCATGAGTTGAGAGGGGAAAGGGGGCTCACCACTGGGCCATATTTGTTATACCGATAATTCTCCAATCGTTCATGTTGCACAAGCTTATCTAATGAAGAATACACACCTTTAAATCCCCTAACTTCAAGGTGTACAACTGCATTAGAATATGCCGTTAGTTTAAGAAGCATACATATACAAATATTATATTAACCATATATAATAAATATATCACTTGCCCAGGAAAACGGCAGGACTTGCTGACACACAGTTTCCACCAGTCCAGATTTCCTCACTCCAACACCCACTGAATAGCTTGTTTATCAAGTTTGCAATTTGTGTTCCCTTTAATCAACAGTTTACTAACATAGTTAGTCAAAAATATAGAATGCAGTAATTTTTACACTACCTCCGTCTCAAAATAGATGTCGCAAATTTGTCTAAATTAGTATATAGACGAGAAGGGCTTGGAACTATCAAACCTTAAGTTCTTCTTCTATCTTGTCAAAAAGAAACCTGCATTGCTCTTCAAAATCCTGATGGATTAGTGAATCGGCTGGGCTCCACCCTAGAGAATTTGTCACCACTTTTGCAGAGACAGACTTCTCACTGTAACATAGCTGGTGAAACAGGCGCTGAAGTGCTAAAACAAGGCTTCCGGAAGGCATATGATTAACCTCACGTATAGCCTGTCATACCACCAATATATGACATATAAGAACCACCCACTCAAATAGATCAAGAAATAAACTAAAAGAAGGACATACGATAATCTGTACCTTTTTGAAATACGGTAAATGGAACAGGACCTGAAGGACACAATTCATATGACATGTAGCACCGTCATTTTGTATTCCCACATAACTAAGTTCTTTTGGGTGGTGGTTTCCTACCAAACCAACTGGTAGTGCAAAATCATTATAATCTTGCATCAGTATGAACTGAACAGCCTGCACAAGCGTGACGTTGAAGAAATATCAGCAATATTAACAGATTTCTTTTTAATGATTGAGGCAGTGTGACTTGGGGCTCAATGAACAAAGCACTAATTCTAACTGATTATGAACAACTATTTGTATGCATCACACATCATCAGCCTTTAGGCAGAGCTACACATGTATATTGCGAAACAGTAATGAACCTATCATAATAGGGAATTGAATTAAAATTGGTACTACCAACCACACTGTACTAATACTGGCAGCTTGCACAACACAATTGAATTATGCTAACGTGTCTTTCAGATAATAAAAAAGAACCTTCAAAATAAGCTCTGAGCTATCCTGCTCAATATGTAGCAACTTAAGGCTCATGCTTTCCTTATCCATGGTATCCTGGACCTAAACAATAACATATATAAAGACTGTTAAATTAGAAAGGAGAAAATACTAGCTCATTAAGACTGTTAAAGTATTTACCATGATAAGGTATTCCGATAGAGAAAATTGTGCAATCCATTTAGATGTTTTTCTTGCATAATACATCTCCGCATCCTGGACAAGTGATTGCTCCATTGATAATTTTACTTCTGAATGATTTATGCCGTCAATTATGCCTGTCAGACTGTCCATATCTACTTCATTACCATCGCGCACTTGGCGAATCTGGAACCAATAGATTAAATTTTAGATCACCGGGTGCATTCACGAACAGGACAAAAGATGGATATATAAGAGTTACCATTAGCAGCATAGCGTCGGTTACTTCACTCTTCAATAGGGAAAATACCTAGTGAAAGGGAAAGAGTATAAATGAGTTATCAGGTGCGGAAATTGGCGAGCAAGTTTCGCTAAAAGAACGCAAGCAATATATGGAGGTATAAAAAAAATCTTTCATAGCACTCACTTGAGAAAAGAAGGAGTTTGCGGCGGTGCTTTCGAGACTTGGTAAATTTTGTGGTTCAATGTAGCTACATTCCAAACTGCTGAGAAATGAGCATATGGATTTGACCATAACAGAGTAATGGGTCCATTGATTCTTCAGCTCTTCCACAATTTGGCTGTCTCGCTTGTTCATTAAATGGGGTATAGCCTTGTAAATAAGTGAAAAGAGGTATAAAGGGTGAAAGAATTAAAATGCAGATTATATACTTATCTAAAATGTAGAATAATGCATTTTGATATCATGATGGTTCTGCACTCATTAACTTACTGAAATAAGTAGCGATAAGATGATGTGGTATCTAGTTTGTTCTCAAATAACACCATAATACCATAAACAGAAATGAATGTGATTTATTGTATTAACAGACAACAAACGCTACAAAATAGACAAGAATTGCTCTTGAATGATCGGTAGCAACATGCACCATATAAACCTATATGGTGAGACTAGGAACTGTGCTACAGGAACAGAGACTAGTATAGTACCAGTGTGCAAACACATTCCTCAAGCTCCTTCCTATATCCATCGTACATTTCTTGACAGAATTGTCCGCTGTGCGCAGCCAATGCACAAGCGCAGCTGGAAATGAAAAAGAGGAATAAGAAGCATGGTAATGTTTATCCACAGGTAATAGTTTAAAGAACAGAGCAACTGGATCATACTTATAGCAATCAGTGAACTGCTCTAATGAAATTCTTGTTCTGGAGGAAGGATTTTCTAATATCTCTGAGCATGTCACAATCCCTTGTTTGAGGATTTTCCATCCATCCTCAAAGCTGAGGTGAGTTTTTGGTGTTTTTTTCAACCTGTGAAAAGCTGAAGCGATAGAAAAAATGTTGTGAGGAGGAGATAATGCCCAAAATTATTCTGAAATCCCTATCTTGCATTGGACAGCGGTGACATTCACAAATATCAGCAAAAAAGAATACCCAACCATTGTACTAAGAGCAAGAGGACACGGATACCAATGCTCCACTGACCTGAACCAAGCCCTCCGAACAATCCAAGCCATTTAGTCTTCTTCCCTATCAAAACAGGAACCAGGATTCGTCACAGGAAAACACAAACAGAGCATCACAAATTCGAAGCGATTTCTGCTTCACGCAATTCAAGTAGAGCGGAGGAGGATCACGGGTGGGGGTGCTTTCGAAATGGAGAATAAACCGCCTAATATACTCAGGATCCAGTATTCGTCACAGGCAAACACAAACAGAGCATCACAATTCGAACCGACTTCTGCTTCACGCAATTCAAGTAGAGCGGAGGAGGTGGGGGTGCTTTCGAAATGGAGAATAAACCGCCTAATAAACTAGAGACCTCGTTCGTGTCTGCCTACAACTGCGTCGCATCGGCGACGCGCGAGAGCGACGACGACCAGCGAGCAAAAATCCGCAACCTACCAAACCAAAGCCTGGATAGATACGGGACGCGCATTCGGGGCCGAACTAAACCGGGCGAGGGCGCGGGGTTGGAGGAGATTCCTCACCTCGAGAGGATCTCGGCGACGGGGAACGGCTTCTTCTCGCGGGAACCGCCGCCGGCGGTGGCGCCGCCGCGCGCTCGATTTTCTTCCGACCTAGCGGCATCCTCATCCTGCTGGTCTCTTGCTGGCGGTGGTGGAAAAGTTGGAGAGAGAGGAATGGAGGGCGGGGTTTTGGGGCGGGGGGTTCTAGACTCCGCGCTCTCCGTTTCCGTCCCGTGCTCCGTTATATGGGGTGCGAGGCCAGCCAGTTGGACGCTGCTCTTCCCGGAAAGGTTGGACTCGGGTCTTCCCGTCGGACCGGACGTCCGACCCTACCGACTACCGTAAAGATCGAAACGGGCTCTGAAAATCTGGAAATGGAACTTGGATTTCGTACCAACGGTGATGATGGACAGCCTCCGTCCCACCTCATATGTTTCGCAAATAAACCGCTGCAGTTAGGGACGGATCCAAGATTTGGGTGTACAAATTTTAACTAATACTAAACATAAAGGTCAAGTGGTAACATAGGTACTACTACTAAAGATGACAATATATTCGGATTTTTTTAAGAAAAATATCTTAAAAGATGACAGAGATTACAGAAAATAAGAAGAAAAATAAAGTTCTATCGCTTCCATCACTAATTCGATGCCATCCCGTCCTGTGTCAGTCTAATGCTTGAATCATCTTTTCTCGAATCGAATGGAAAAATGTGATGATTGAGACTATAAGGATTTTTCTTTTGAACTGATAAGAAATAAAGATCATAACATCACACATATTTGTTAATGGTAGAAATGTTTCTTGAAAAAAATGTACGAGGGCTACTGTCTAATGGACCACTTGCAAATTAGATTGCACTTTTTTCGTTTAGAAATAAGGGTCGCCAATTTATTTAGATACACATATAGCTGCACACTAAAGAAATGACTAAATACATACGTATCTAGATAAATCTATGACACTTATCTCCAAGGAACGGGACTAGTAAACTATAGGATTTTTACTTAGTTTGTGGTTGGAGAAAATACTATATATGTTAGAGAAAACATGCTAATAGTGTTGTATATATCCACAGTACAACTATATAAGAGTTATTTAGGAAAGAACTATATAAAAGTTTTTTCTGAAAAAATCTGGTTGCATATTTGTACACCCTTGCCCCATACAGAATCCGTCCATGGCTGTAGTCCGCCCAAAAAGCTGCTCGCTCGCTCTCATTCTACTATCCCATCTACCTCTCTAGACTAGGAGAAGGCAGCCGCCGGCTGCCAGCCGGCGTGAAGCTCGAGACCATGGAGATTCCGAAGTTGGGGCGGTTCCAGAACTTAGTTGAATATACCAGGTTCTCGAAAACCGACTCTCCCATCAATCCAAAGGTAAACTGTGTCATGTCTTACTAACTCGAGGGACAGCTATATGAGCCAACCAACCCAAACATGTAATTCGGTATGTGCTCATGTGGCTTAACTCAAAAATCACCAAACACATCGTAAATACACATTATAAATAGCTACACGACCATTAAACTGGAATCAGATGCATCCGGGACATAACGATAAATAGCACGTTAAGCTACCTGGAACCCTCTCATCTCTACCATTTATAAATGAGCCAATACGAACTTCTCTAAACACACCCCATGACATACATAGAATTAGGCTAAGTCGTGTAAGATAATTAAAATACATGCTCCATGACTTGAAGAAAACGAACAGCAAAATAATCAATACATGTAAGATTCCTAGACGGTACACGAAGAATAGAAACAGTTTCTCCTGACCAGACTGCTCAGAGCAGTACATGTAACATGGGCATTGGAGGTTTTAGTTCTAAAGAAATAATTTTGACATGAAAATTTCCTCATGACATGTACTAGATTCTACTCTTCACAACTGAGACATCTATATGATAAAAATGCAATTTAAGAATGGTATATAAGCCTAGCTAGTATATGAAGAGTAGCAGCAGTTTTTGCTAAGCAGTACATAGGCATTGGGGGTTTCACAGGGAGGATGGTAATAATGGAATTGTAGTACCTATCGCTACTCTGCTACTTCCAAAACAAAAATCTCAAAGATGAAGTACAATACATACGGCCAAGGGTGAGTCGACTTAACTATCTTGTAAGTCAACTAGATCGGTGATTGTGCTCATGCTCTTGTCAACAACTGAAATACAAAATTCAAAACATATTAGTATAAATAAAATGGAATCACATCAAACAATGGAGCTGAGTGGGATACTTACTAGATACTCGATACCAATCTTGTGTACAGATAAGGGCCTCAACACTCTCAACATTCAACCTGCTCCAGAAGTCTGTCACAATTCTACCTCCCATGCTGAAAGTAGATTCGGACGCAACTGTAGATGCATGCACTGCTAGCACATCACGTGCGATGGCAACAAGTGTTGGATATGTTGCAGAATTAGTTCTCCACCACTTTAGTATATCAAATTCCTCGGTTCTTGAAATTGGGTTGACACTCAAGTATCGATCTAGTTTTGTGTTTACTTCACATTGCCTCTCCTCATTAAGGTGATTATCCCAATCACCAAAGATATCATCATCTGTTGTGACCATTTGACTATGATATTGTGATGTTTATTGTGTTAAGTTGTTGCCATTGAGTTTATAAAAATATTCATTGAAGAGGCTCCTCATTAATTTTTTCACTCTATCAATCCATGGTTTAGGATCATTCATAAAGGCTTGTTTGAGATGGAACTCTACATACTAAAGCTTGAACCGTGGGTCCAGTATAACCGGAATTGAAAGGGTCATGTAGGAGTCATACCAATACTTATTGAAATTTCCTTTCATGGCACCTACCACTGGACCCGGATCAACATTAGAGGATTCATTGTGCAAAGTTTGCTTTATTTTCCACATATCATGTAAATAAAGATTTGATGTAGGATATAATGTACTAGAAATTACCATGGTTGCATTGTAAAATACCTTCAACACCTTGCAAAGAACTGCTACCTTTTCCTAGTCTTTCAAAGAAGGAGCATAAGTGTAATTTAAGTCATGTTTAGCTAAGGAGTCAAATGCCTTGCTGTAAACCACAAACTTCGCAATCATCAAATATGTGGAATTCCAACGAGTAGGAGTATCCATAGTGGGCCACTAACCAGTGGGGAGGCCATCTTTGGCAATGGCATCCTTGAACTTTTTCTTTCGGCCTTGTGACGATCTAATATATTTTACACTCTCTGGAATGTTGATGACAATAGGTTCCACATAATCTAGACCGTCCTTAACGATGCGATTGATGACATGTGCTGCGTAGCAGATGTGTAGCAAGACTTCCCTCACTGGAAGAGCCATCTTATCCACCAAATTTCGCTTCATCTCGAGGACCATGGAATCATTAGCTGATGCATTGTCCAAGGTCATCCCACATATCTTATCTTCTATGTGCCATTCCTAGATGCATTCAAGAACCTGATTGAACATCTCAATTCCATTGTATGGTGTCTCGACAACGGTAATAATTTTCTTCTTAACTTTCCAATCTGCAGGGATGTAGTGGCAAGTGATGCACATGTATCTGAGACTCTGGTTGGATGTCCACATGTCGGCTATCAAGGAAAATATGGACTTTGAATCCTTAAACATTTTCTGTAGTGCCACCTTTTGATCTTTGAATGCTTTCATGCAATCATTCCTAGCGGTTTTCCGAGATACATGCTTGAACAGTGGGTTTATACTTGCTACAAATCTTCTCAAGCCATCGTATTCCACAAGGATAAATGGAAGCCCATGTAATGCGATCATTCGGGCAAGCTCGTTTCTTGCAATCACTGGATCGAAGTTCCAATTCTTAAAACGACGGCCACTAGGAGAGCGAAGTGTTGAATTCAGGACTTGCATGATCCTTAGTGCAACATCCCGTTTATTGCATCTGTCCAAGTGCTTCAACAAGGCGCTGGTCCCCACACCATGTTTTGCACTGATAGTATTGTCACAATGCTTGCACCTCCTTCCGAAATTTGTCCATCCACAATGACTGGAACACATTCCTTCCACGCTTTGGATCTAAATTTGCTCGTCAAACCTTGAATAGATGCACTCGCAGTAGGAAACTCAACATCCTCAACATGTTGCTCGTCACCCTCGACATTGTCCTCGGCATCATGGTCAAAGTTGTCCTCGTCATCATGGTCAGAATCGTCCTCGACATTATGCTCAACGTCCATAGGTTCCGAAAACTCTACAAAACGTTCAAAGTGATTATTAGTAAAGTGTTGTATTAGATAAACTAGTTCGATATATTATCAAATTCAAT
This sequence comes from Avena sativa, assembly GCA_916181665.1. Lineage (NCBI taxonomy): Eukaryota > Viridiplantae > Streptophyta > Magnoliopsida > Poales > Poaceae > Avena > Avena sativa. Next base: position 2,551,746 of record OV702284.1, read on the forward strand.
ATGTTATCCAAAAATGAGCCACCAAGGACATAAATGTTGGAGATATGACCAAGAGGCAATAATGAAGTGGTTATTATCATATATTTATATTTATGATAAATGTTTACATCCCATTCTATAAATGTATTAACCAGAAACATTAATACTTGTGTGTTTTATAAACATAAAAGAGTCCCTAGTAAGCCTCTTGTTAAACTAGCTTGTTGATAAATAAATGATCATTGTTTCCTGATCATGGACATTGGATGTTATTAATAACGAGATCATATCATTAGGAGAATGATATGTGAAGGGTTTCGCAGCATAGTAAATCAAAAAAATTCTACGGATGCGAACGGGAAAGCCAAGATCTAATCTAGGAGATGCAAACAACGAGGGGGATTAGATGAGATCTTCATACCCTTGAAGATTCGCACAGCGGAACGTTCGACGGAACGTGGGTGATATAGTCGTACTCGCTTCTCCTCCTCGCGATCCGATCCGATCTAACACCGCAAGTGACAATGCCTCCGAGAGATGAACACGTGCGGCACCTCGACGTCTCCTCCTTCCTCGGTCCAGCGAGTATGGTGGAGAGACGGATTGGATCTACAACGCGACGACGCGGTGCAAGTGGTGGAGAGTTTCTGCAGCAGGGCTACGCCTACACGCAGTCGGGAGGGAGAGAGAGAGGAGGGCAGCAGGGCGGCTAGAGCTTGAGGAGGAGGTGTGGGAGGGGGTGCGCCCCCAGCCCTCTTTATATAGAGGGGTGGGCGGCCAGCCCTTGCCCCTCCCCAAAGCCCTAGGGTCGGCGGCCAAGGAGGAAGGAGTGGGGGGCAAGTTTCCCCCCCTTCTAGAAGCTTTCCTAGGGTTTGCCCTAGGTCTGGCCGGCTGGGCCCTATGGGGCCTTGTGCCCCTGGCCCAATGCGGCCAGGGCACTCCCTCATAGGCCCATGCCCCCTCCCGGCAGGTGGGGCCACGTTGGTCCCCCTCCGGAAGGTTCTAGAAGCTTCCGGTACACCGATTAACCCGAAACAATTCTGAACTCCAAAAACTGCATTGCGTTATATGAATCTTATTCTCCGGACCATTCCGGAACCTCTCGTGATGTCCCGGATCCCATCCGAGACTCCGAAAAAAAAACTCATAAACCAATTATCCAATCTATCCTAGCGTCGAGACACGTTAAGTGTGTGACCCTTCGGGTTCGAGAACATGCAGACATGATCTTATATCAATAATCAACAGCGGGGTCTGGAAACCCATATTGACTCCCACACATTCATCGATGATCATATCGGATGAACTACGATGCCAGGATTCAATCAATCCCATATATATATTCCCTTCGTCTCGTGATATTTTACTTCCCCGAGATTTGATCGTCGGTACCGTCATACCTAGTTCAATCTCGTTCACAGCAAGTACTTTACTCGTTCCGTAATCCGATTCGTTCCGTAATCCGATATCACTTTGTGATTAACTCCTTAACCACATGCTTGCAAGCGGTGTTGATATCGATTACCGAGTGGGCCCGAATGTAAGGTTCCCAACCTTTAATAAGGTAGAGTCCCCTGTGTTTACAATGCTAGTCCCTGGATCAATAGCTAGCATCCACAGTTAAGATGTAATATCAAGAAACAAAGGTCATAATACAACTTTATAACTAGGAATAAAATAAGTTATTACATCTTACATAGCTCATTTGGCTATTACATTACATTGCAGCAGAATATCTATAAACATGGGGTCCTTCATCTTCAAAGTGCCACAGGCAGACATGTTGGTTGTAGACTTGTAATCCTAATCAATAAACTTCACTAACATCAAACAAAACCTGCAACATAACAAGTTACAGCCACAAGGGTCAATACATTTGAATTGTATTGGCAAGTGATACTATGGTAGTATAGTGGAGTCTATCATCTATATGCATTTGGCTAAGTGGAGCTTAGGCTTGCTTTGCTCAAAATAGATTTTCCTTATCATTTGAAAACACTAAGTTTTTGCTTGACAAAAATCACCCAAGGCATCTACCAATCAAAGATTGAAGATCCTTTAACCCTTGTTCAACCACAAGTTTTTAACTTAGAAATTTGGATGATGAGATTCTTGATAGCTTCCATGTCTTGATGCTCAAATTGTCCTTTGCCAGGGACATGGCTAAGTACTTAGATTTTACACTATGCAGAGGTGGTGCACTTTCCCCACCAGACTTGGTTTCACCAAGACAGGACCTTTCAGAAGCCTTTCCTTAGACCAAATGGACGCGCTCCAACCTATCATTCCCACTACCACCAACTGTCCAAATGGCTAAGTTCTAGCAACTTATGTGATCCAGGCAGATCCTATATTGCCAAGTGGCTGCACTTGAAGCTTCTCAACATTTGACATCTCAAATCTCTTTGTTCCTGGGTGGCTTTCCACAAGTGAGATACACAAGGTAAACCATAAAAAAATGGGCCTTGTGAACCACTCAACACAAACCATTCCTTCCATTCCACCCAGGTGATTCATTCACTTAGTTGTTTTATTAAACAAAACACAAGTCCTCAGACTTAGAAATTTTTCCATAGTGTGAATATGTATTCCACCCTTGTTTTCTATTAGCTAAGCTAAGCATGATAGTAATAGGAATATTAACTTAGGTAATTTTCACTAAGGTTTCATCTACTAGGTTTTCCCATAGCATGGTTTATACTTAGCAAAATTCCATGCAAGTCCTACTTAGAAAATATCATTAATGCAAGGTAAAAAATAATGGGACTAAAGTATGTAGCATCACTTGCCTTTTTGGTAGAGGTTATAAGTTCACTCCTTGATCTTTGCAATGTTCACTCACTTCAAATCACTACAAGTCAATCAAGCAAACAATAATTCAATCTACCATTCAAGCAATTCATCACATAAAATGATAGCAACAAAACAATGCATGCAAGCATGCAAAAGGTTGTTTTATTTGTAAAAGTGGTTTCTAATAGGTTATAAACATTTGGAAACACCTATTGGTCATTCTATAAAGTGGCAAAGTCATTTTCAAAAGGTTTCACTTTATAAACCATTTCCTAAAACAAGGTATCATTTTATGTGGTGTAGAAATGTTTTTAATAAGGAATATTCTATAGGTTTCACAAAATATGTTTTCAACCCACAAAAATTTGTGTTTAGGGTCAGAGAGTTTATTTCCAAAACATTTCTCAAAGGTTTTCTTCCAAAACCATTTTTAATAAATAAACCATATTTTTATTTGACTAGAATTGGTTTTAAATCCAAGATTCATTATTTTGCATCACCAAATATATTTTTGAAACCACAAAGTGATTCCTAGGGTCAGTAGGTTCAAAACAAACCATTTGCAAAATATTTTGTCCTCAAAATCATTTTTAAACAATTTTTATATCCTAAACAAGCATTCATAAGTTTCTGCAAAAACAAACAATTTAACAGAAGCTCTTTACTAAAAAAATTGCATGGTTGGCTAGGGCTTGTTTTTCTGAATCCATTGATATAAAGTTTGCAAAATTTGGACGTGTGGTTTGAAAGTTATGGAATTTACAAAATCACATATCTAATAGATTCAAATCTGTTTTTAAAATCAGAGTCTGGCCACGTGTCTTATTTCTATTCGACGAAAACGATTCGCGTGGATCGCGTGCTGTGAGGCGTTGGATTTAAATGAATCGCATGGATCAGATTGCGTACCCTTTTGTTTTAAGTGAAACTATCGCGTGCCTCGGATCTGGATCGGACGGCTGCTGCGTGTTTGACCAAATGTTGGTGGCGCTGGCGGCGGCGACTGGCGGCGGAACGGCCAGATGGTGGTGGTGCTGGCGATGCAGGAAGCGAGAGAGGCTGGGGAGATGCTCACCGGATTCACGGAGTCACGGTGATGCTCGAGGTGCTCGCGAGAGTGCAAGGGGCGCACGGAGTTCACGACTATTGCTCACCGGAGTTCTTCCTATCGTCGGGTGCGCACGGTCATGGTCGAGGACGAGCTCCTGGAACGCAAGCAAGCGAGGAGAAGTATCAGGAGGATGCGCACTATCTCAGGGGTTGTAGAGGTACTCACCAAAACGTGAGGGGCGCACGGGTTTGGCGTCAGTAGCTCGCCGGAGCTGGTGCAGTCGACAGCGGCGGGCGGTGGTTGTCCTTGCCGACGCTCTAGGGTGAGCGCGGCCGAGCTGAGGCCACTGGGAGGTTCGTCTAGGTCTGAGAAGCAAGTAAGCTTGGCCGGGGAGGCAAGGGGTGGCAGGGTATGGCCGGAATCGAGGGGGAAGCTCGTCGGAGACAGCGGCCGTTGAGGCTACAATTTGGGCAGCCTAGTGGCTCCGGTCGAGTGGGATCTGAGGGGAAGAGAAGAGGAGATGCTGGCGTTTAAATGGGCGTGGTCACGGCGAGGTATAACAGCGGCAGTAACACGAATTTAACAGGATTCAATCGCGGCCAGAAACGGTAGAGAGGAGAGAGGGGCGGGGTCAGCGCGAGGAAGACGATGACAGGGCAGTGTGGGGCAGCTTCGTCAGCGAGAGATGGAAGTGCGAGTGGGGTCCTATCGTCAGTGAGGGCGTGGGTAGGTTTCGGGGTGTGAAACGTTTTCCTGCGGGGAGAGGCTAGTTGGGCTGGACCAGGCTTGCTAGGCTGGCCAGATGGGTTGGGCTAGTTTCTATTTTTTTATACTGAAAGATTTTCTTTTTCTATTTGATTTTCTGTTTTGTTTTTCAAACAATTAATTCAAACATCAAAACAAATCAAACCACCACCAAACTTTGAACAATTTTTAGTTCTGTTTAACAACACAAATCCAAAGTCCAAAATAATATTTTTATTCTTTTTAGGATCTATTTAATAATTAAATAAAATAGTCCTTAGTTATTAATTCAAATAGGTTTTGATTTATTAAAATCTCCATTTGAAATCTAAATATTATCAAAACCAAATCAGTAGGTTTTATTTGAAAATATAAAATACTTGGAAAACTTGTTTAAAATAATTTTAACAAGTTTTGATGTTTAATTAAAATGGTAAAACCTTTATTTTAATAAAATTGGATATTAATAAATCCTCATTATTTTGTTTAAATAACCCTTTATTCCTTTAATCAAAACAAAATATTTTATTTCAAAAGCTTGGCCAAGGTTTGATTTGGCTCTATAAAAATAGTCCTTATTTATACTTCTACCTTTTCATTTGAAAACCAAATCTTTTTATTAAAAGATCCAAAAATAGTAATTTCACATATTTAATATTTTCTTTATTAATTGTTTATCTTTTCAAATCCCTTTAGGATTTGTTTGATCAAATAGGTTTGAAGGTTTCCAATTGGAATCAAAAGTTTCTTCTCACCCTAAAAACCAACAAAGTTTTATTTTATTCATTTACCTTTCACATAACAAGATTTGGAAAATCTTGGGATGTGACAGGCTACCACCCTTAAAATAAATTCGTCCCGAGATTTGGGAAGGCTAGGGTTACAAGTTGGTTCAAAGCATCTAGGGTACTACCACCCTTAAAATATTTCCAACTAGATTACATCTTGGTTTGCTTGGGATTTTGATGAAGCTTCTCTGGACAGAGGTTTGCATAGTGGCCTAGCTCCTTGCATTTGAAACATGTGATAAGATTGAGGTCTTGAGGTGGCTTCTCTGGACAATATGATGCATAATGTCCTAACTCTTTTTAGTGGTTGCACATCACTTGGCTAATATCCTTCCTCATCTTGGGTTTCACTAGCTTTTGTTTGTCTTCTTGGCTCTTCTTCTTTTCTGGGCATTCACTGGCATAGTGTCCCATCTCTTTGCAATTGTAACATTGCAACTGGATTTTGTCCTTCTTCTTCTTTTTAGGTCTCTCCAAAGCTAGGAGTTCTTCTAGTTCATGCTCTTCATATCTCACCTCAAAGGTGGGAAATCTTTCTCTCTTCTTGGGGCAGTTACTAGAGATATGACCTTCTTCTTCACAAGAGTAGCAACACTTTATGGTCACTTTGGATTTGGCCTTATGTGGCATGGTTCTGACTTTGCCTTCATCCATCTTGGTAGAAGTTGTTCCCTTATGGAGGTTTCCAAACATTTGATGCATTCCATCTTGCTTCATTTGTTGAACTATAGGATAGGGGGCATTGAATAGGGCCATGATCATTTCCTTCACATAGGAAACAAGTCACTTGAGATGTGGGGCATTGATTAGTTGGATGTCTCTCTTCACAATTGGGGCATTGATCTCCATGCTCCTTGGAAGTATGATCCTTGTCTCCACAAATATTGCATGCTTGGGTTCCTTCTAGAATAACATCTTTGTCATCCTTGTTGTCACAAACTCCTTGGGAAGAGTTGTCTCCCATGTTGATCATTTGGGTGACCATCTCTTGCAACAATTGGGATTGAAGTTTCAAAATCCTTTGTATAGCATTGTTGTTGGCTAGAAGCTGAGTTGTCACTTGGCTCAACTGGGTTTGGTTTGCTAGTAGTTGTTCTCTCATGTGCATCTCTTGGTTGTTGTTGTCACCATCCTTGATGTTGGAGTCTTTTGGAGAGGTCATCTGTTTGGGTTGGATTGGGATTGGAATAGGCAAAAGATTTCTAAGGAAATAATTCTAATCACACACATCACAATTCACACAAGCAATGTGCAAGCAATCACAAACAAACATTCCACTCAAACAACAAGTTTCAAGCATATTTTTAGTCAACCAAAAATATTTTTATTACACCACATAAGTTGGTGGGTTTGACTTAAACAAAATATGGTGGTCCATCTATATGGTTCACTTGTGATCTTTCCATCCTTATTGGTTGATTCTTCATGCATGAGATCATGGTTTCCTTGGGAAAATCCTTGGTCACAAAAACTTCAAAGGTGATGATGGTTCCTTCTAATTGTGTTTCCTTAGTCTTCAAGTCTTGGGCAATATTTCTTGTCTCACTTGTAGTCCTTAGTGATATCCAAGGTTGAAGTCCTTGGTGAAAATGCTGAAGATGTTGAAGTCATTAGAGTTGAAGATGTTGAAGTCATTAGAGTTGAAGATGTTGAAGTCATTAGAGTTTATGAAGTCCTTTGCACATGGTGAAGTCTTTGGCCATGGAGTAGGCTTTGTCCATCAAGTTTGAAATAGATGAGATGTAGAATCAAAACCAAAATGATTGAGGAAAGAGTTTACAAGATTGTTTGTAAATAAGTTTTAGAACAAATACAACTCCTATGTTTCTAAGGGGTTTTGTCCAATCCTAGGGTTACAAATCCTACAGGAAACACAATGCTCTGATACCATCTGTAAGGTTCCCAACCTTTAATAAGGTAGAGTCCCCTGTGTTTACAATGCTAGTCCCTGGATCAATAGCTAGCATCCACAGTTAAGATGTAATATCAAGAAACAAAGGTCATAATACAACTTTATAACCAGGAATAAAATAAGTTATTACATCTTACATAGCTCATTTGGCTATTACATTACATTGCAGCAGAATATCTATAAACATGGGGTCCTTCATCTTCAAAGTGCCACAGGCAGACATGTTGGTTGTAGACTTGTAATCCTAATCAATAAACTTCACTAACATCAAACAAAACCTGCAACATAACAAGTTACAGCCACAAGGGTCAATACATTTGAATTGTATTGGCAAGTGATACTATGGTAGTATAGTGGAGTCTATCATCTATATGCATTTGGCTAAGTGGAGCTTAGGCTTGCTTTGCTCAAAATAGATTTTCCTTATCATTTGAAAACACTAAGTTTTTGCTTGACAAAAATCACCCAAGGCATCTACCAATCAAAGATTGAAGATCCTTTAACCCTTGTTCAACCACAAGTTTTTAACTTAGAAATTTGGATGATGAGATTCTTGATAGCTTCCATGTCTTGATGCTCAAATTGTCCTTTGCCAGGGACATGGCTAAGTACTTAGATTTTACACTATGCAGAGGTGGTGCACTTTCCCCACCAGACTTGGTTTCACCAAGACAGGACCTTTCAGAAGCCTTTCCTTAGACCAAATGGACGCGCTCCAACCTATCATTCCCACTACCACCAACTGTCCAAATGGCTAAGTTCTAGCAACTTATGTGATCCAGGCAGAGCCCATATTGCCAAGTGGCTGCACTTGAAGCTTCTCAACATTTGACATCTCAAATATCTTTGTTCCTGGGTGGCTTTCCACAAGTGAGATACACAAGGTAAACCATAAAAAAATGGGCCTTGTGAACCACTCAACACAAACCATTCCTTCCATTCCACCCAGGTGATTCATTCACTTAGTTGTTTTATTAAACAAAACACAAGTCCTCAGACTTAGAAATTTTTCCATAGTGTGAATATGTATTCCACCCTTGTTTTCTATTAGATAAGCTAAGCATGATAGTAATAGGAATCTTAACTTAGGTAATTTTCACTAAGGTTTCATCTACTAGGTTTTACCATAGCATGGTTTATACTTAGCAAAATTCCATGCAAGTCCTACTTAGAAAATATCATTAATGCAAGGTAAAAAAATAATGGGACTAAAGTATGTAGCATCACTTGCCTTTTTGGTAGAGGTTATAAGTTCACTCCTTGATCTTTGCAATGTTCACTCACTTCAAATCACTACAAGTCAATCAAGCAAACAATAATTCAATCTACCATTCAAGCAATTCATCACATAAAATGATAGCAAAAAAACAATGCATGCAAGCATGCAAAAGGTTGTTTTATTTGTAAAAGTGGTTTCTAATAGGTTATAAACATTTGGAAACACCTATTGGTCATTCTATAAAGTGGCAAAGTCATTTGCAAAAGGTTTCACTTTATAAACCATTTCCTAAAATAAGGTATCATTTTATGTGGTGTAGAAATGTTTTTAATAAGGCATATTCTATAGGTTTCACAAAATATGTTTTCAACCCACAAAACTTTGTGTTTAGGGTCAGAGAGTTTATTTCCAAAACATTTCTCAAAGGTTTTCTTCCAAAACCATTTTTAATAAATAAACCATATTTTTATTTGACTAGAATTGGTTTTAAATCCAAGATTCATTCTTTTGCATCACCAAATATATTTTTGAAACCACAAAGTGATTCCTAGGGTCAGTAGGTTCAAAACACACCATTTGCAAAAGATTTTATCCTCAAAATCATTTTTGAACAATTTTATATCCTAAACAAGCATTCATAAGTTTCTGCAAAAACAAACAATTTAACAGAAGCTTTTTACTAAACAAATGGCATGGTTGGCTAGGGCTTGTTTTTCTGAATACATTGATATAAAGTTTGCAAAATTTGGACGTGTGGTTTGAAAGTTATGGAATTTACAAAATCACATATCTAATAGATTCAAATATGTTTTTAAAATCAGAGTCTGGCCACGTGTCTTATTTCTATTCAACGAAAACGATTCGCGTGGATCGCGTGCTGTGAGGCGTTGGATTTAACTGAATCGCACGGATCAGATTGCGTACCCTTTCATTTTAAGTGAAACTATCGCGTGCCTCGGATCTGGATCGGACGGCTGCTGCGTGTTTGACCAAATGTTGGCGGCGCTGGCGGCGGCGACTGGCGGCGGAGCAGCCAGATGGTGGTGGTGCTGGCGATGCAGGAAGCGAGAGAGGCTGGGGAGATGCTCACTGGATTCACGGAGTCACGGTGATGCTCGAGGTGCTCGCGAGAGTGCAAGGGGCGCACGGAGTTCACGACTATTGCTCACCGGAGTTCTTCCTATCGTCGGGTGCGCACGGTCGTGGTCGAGCTCCTGGGACGCAAGCAAGCGAGGAGAAGTATCAGGAGGATGCGCACTATCTCAGGGGTTGTAGAGGTACTCACCAAAACGCGAGGGGCGCACGGGTTTGGCGTCAGTAGCTCGCCGGAGCTGGTGCAGTCGACAGCGGCGGGCGGTGGTTGTCCTTGTCGACGCTCTGGGGCGAGCACGGCCGAGCTGAGGCCACTGGGAGGTTCGTCTAGGTCTGGGAAGCAAGTGAGCTTGGTCGGGGAGGCAAGGGGTGGCAGGGTACGGCCGGAATCGAGGGGGAAGCTCGTCGGAGACAGCGGCCGTTGAGGCTACAATTTGGGCAGCCTAGTGGCTCCGGTCGAGTGGGATCTGAGGGGAAGAGAAGAGGAGATGCTGGCATTTAAATGGGCGTGGTCACGGCGAGGTATAACAATTGCAGTAACGCGAATTTAACAGGATTCAATCGCGGCCAGAAACGGTAGCGAGGAGAGAGGGGCGGGGTCAGCGCGAGGAAGACGATGACAGGGCAGTGTGGGGCAGCTTCGTCAGCGAGAGATGGAAGTGCGAGTGGGGTCCTGTCGTCAGTGAGGGCGTGGGTAGGTTTCAGGGTGCGAAACGTTTTCCTGCGGGGAGAGGCTAGTTGGGCTGGACCAGGCTTGCTGAGCTGGCCAGATGGGTTGGGCTAGTTTCTATTTTTTATACTGAAAGCTTTTCTTTTTCTATTTGATTTTCTGTTTTGTTTTTCAAACAATTAATTAAACATCAAAACAAATCAAACCACCACCAAACTTTGAACAATTTTTAGTTCTGTTTAACAACACAAATCGAAAGTCCAAAATAATATTTTTATTCTTTTTAGGATCTATTTAATAATTAAATAAAATAGTCCTTAGTTATTAATTCAAATAGGTTTTGATTTATTAAAATCTCCATTTGAAATCTAAATATTATCAAAACCAAATCAGTAGGTTTTATTTGAAAATATAAAATACTTGGAAAACTTGTTTAAAATAATTTTAACAAGTTTTGATGTTTAATTAAAATGGTAAAACATTTATTTTAATAAAATTGGATATTAATAAATCCTCATTATTTTGTTTAAATAACCCTTTATTCCTTTAATCAAAACAAAATATTTTATTTCAAAAGCTTGGCCAAGGTTTGATTTGGCTCTATAAAAATAGTCCTTATTTATACTTCTACCTTTTCATTTGAAAACCAAATCTTTTTATTAAAATATCCAAAAATAGTAATTTCACATATTTAATATTTTCTTTATTAATTGTTTATCTTTTCAAATCCCTTTAGGATTTGTTTGATCAAATAGGTTTGAAGGTTTCCAATTGGAACCAAAAGTTTCTTCTCACCCTAAAAACCAACAAAGTTTTATTTTATTCAGTTACCTTTCACATAACAAGATTTGGAAAATCTTGGGATGTGACACCGAAGTATATCTCTCCGACTTGGGAGGGACAAATCCCATCTCGATACATACAACCCAACAGGTACTTTCCGATCACCTGAGAGACACCTTTATGATCACCCTCTCATAGGATGACGTTTGATGACCTCAAAGCTTTCTTCCGATACCAGGGAGTTGTATTATCTCATGGTCTAAGGAATACAATATTTGACATAAGAAAAGCTTCACAAAGATGAACACGATGACACGATCTAATTGCTCCGCTTAGTTTGGGTCTGTCCATCATATCATTCTCCCAATGATATGATCTCATTATTAATCGACAACTCATGTCTATGGTTAGGAAACCTTAACCATCATTAATCAATGAGCTAGTCCATAGAGGCATACTAGGGACACGGTGTTGTTCATAAACCACACAAGTATTAAAGTTTCCGCTTAATACAATTCTAGCATTGAATATAAGCTTTATCATGAACAAGAATTATAATAATAACATCTTTATTATTGCCTCTAGGGCATAATTCCAACAGTCTCCCACTTGCACTAGAGTCAATAATCTAGTTTACATCTGGCAACAATCTAACACCCATGTCACTAAGGTGCTGATCATGTTTTGCACGTAGAAGAGGTTTAGTCAATGGATCTGCGACATTCAGATCTGTATGTACTTTGCTAATCTTCAGATCTCCATCTGCTATATAATCTAGGATTATATGAAACTTGCGGTTGATATGCTTGGTCTTTGGATGATATCTTGGTTCCTTAGCGAGTGCTATGGCGCCAGTGTTGTCACACAATATCTCTAGTGGGTCCAAGGCACTTGGAACCACGCCAAGCTCAGTGATGAAGTTCCTGATCCAAACTCCTTCACTTGACGCTTCTGCAACAGCCATGTATTCCGCTTCTACTATAGATCTCGCGATCACGCTTTGCTTGCAGCTTCTCCAGCTCACAGCTCCTCCATTCAAAATATAAACGTATCCTGTCTGAGATTTAGAATCATCCTTGTCGGTGTCGAAGCTAGCATCGACGTAACCTTTTACGACGAGCTGTTCATCACCCCCATAGACTAAGAACATTTCTTTAGTCCTATTTAGGTACTTTAGGATGTTCTTCATGGCTGTCCAGTGTTCCACTCCTGGATCACTTTGATATCTGCTCGTCAAACTAAGAGCATTGGACACATCCGGTCTAGTACACAGCATGGCATACATGATAGAACCTTTGGCCGAGGCATAAGGCACTTTGCTCATAGCTTCTCTATCATTTACCGTAGCTGGACACTGAGCCTTGCTCAATATATTACCTGACAACATAGGCACTGAACCTTTCTTTGCCTTATCCATTCTGAACCTTTTCAGAACTTTGTCAAGGTATGTACTCTGGCTTAAGGCTATCAGGCGTCTTTGTCTATCTCTATAGATTTTGATGCCCAATATATAAGCAGCTTCACATAGGTCTTTCATTGAAAAACACTTGTTCAAATAACTCTTCACATCGTTAAGCATGTTAATGTCATTTCCAATAATCAATATGTCATCCACATATAGTACCAGAAATGTCACATAGCTCCCACTCACTTTCTTGTAGATACAAGCTTCGTAGCAATTTGGAACAAATCCAAAGCTCTTGATCACTTGATCAAAACGAAGGTTCCAACTCCGAGATGCTTGCTTCAGTCCATAAATGGAACGCTGAAGTTTGCACACTTCATCAGCATCCTTAGGATCGACAAAACCTTCGGGTTGCATCATATACAACTCTTCGTCAATGTTCCCATTGAGGAAAGCAGTCTTGACATCCATCTGCCATATTTCATAATCATGAAACGCAGCAATTGCTAATAAAATCTGAATGGACTTAAACATCACTACGGGAGAGAAAGTCTCATCGTAGTCAACACCTTGAACTTGTCGAAAACCTTTCGCGACAAGCCGTGCTTTATAGACGGTAATATTACCATCCGCGTCCGTTTTTTTCTTGAAAATCCATTTGCACTCAACGACCTTTCGGTCGCTAGGAGGGTCTACCAAAGTCCATACTTGGTTTTCGCTCATGGATCCCAATTCGGATTTCATGGCCTCTAGCCATTTCTCAGAGTCTGGGCTCATCATCGCTTCCTCATAGTTCGTAGGTTCACTGTCTTCTACCAACAAGACAGTCAAGACAGGGTTGCCGTACCACTCAGGAGGGGCACGCGACCTTGTCGACCTGCGACGTTTAGTAGCAGCATCGTCCGAAGCTTCATGATCCTTGTCATTAGCTTCCTCTATAGTTGGTGCAGGTGGCACTGGAACAATTTTAGGTGCTACACTACTCTCCAACTCAAGAGAAGGTTCAACAACCTCGTCTAGCTCTACTTTCCTCCCACTCACTTCTTTAGAGAGAAACTCCTTCTCAAGAAAGGAACCGTTCTTTGCGACAAACACTTTGCCTTCGGTTCTGTGATAGAAGGTATACCCAATAGTTTCCTTAGGGTATCCTATGAAGACGCATTTCTCCGCTTTGGGTTCGAGCTTGTCCGGCATCAACTTCTTGACGTAAGCTTCGCATCCCCAAACTTTAAGAAACGACAACTTAGGTTTAGCACCAAACCACAGTTCATACGGTGTCGTCTCAACGGATTTAGATGGTGCCCTATTTAAAGTGAATGCAGCGGTTTCTAATGCATAACCCCAAAATGATAACGGCAAATCAGTAAGAGACATCATCGATCGGACCATATCTAATAGGGTTCGATTTTGGCGTTCAGACACACCATTGCGCTGTGGTGTTCCGGGTGGCGTGAGTTGCGAAACGATTCCGCTTGCTTTAAGATGCGTGAGAAAATCATAACTCAAATATTCACCTCCACGATCGGATCGTAGAAACTTAATTTTTCTGTTACGATGGTTCTCCACTTCATTATGAAATTCCTTGAACTTTTCAAATGTTTCAGATTTATGTTTCATTAAATAGATATACCCATATATACTTAAGTCATCGGTAAAAGTAAGAAAATAGCGATATCCACCGCGCGTCGAAACACTCATCGGTCCGCATACATTGGTATGTATGATTTCCAACAAGTCCGTTGCTCGCTCCATCACTCCGGAGAATGGGGTTTTGATCATCTTGCCCATGAGGCATGGTTCGCATGTGTCAAATGATTCAAAATCAAGAGACTCCAAAAGTCCATCAGAATGGAGTTTCTTCATGCGCTTTACACCAATATGACCTAGACGACAATGCCACAAATAAGTAGTATTATCACTATCTACTTTGCATCTCTTAGCCTCAATGTTATGGATGTGTGTTTCATCCCTTTCGAGATTCAGAAGAAATAAACCATTCACAGCAGGTGCATGACCATAAAAGATGTTACTCATATAAATAGAACAACCATTATTCTCCGATTTAAATGAATAACCGTCTTGCAATAAACACGATCCAGAAATAATGTTCATGCTCAACGCAGGCACATAATAACACTTATTAAGGTTTAAAACTAATCCCGAAGGTAAAACTAAGGAGAGCGTGCCGACGGCCATCACATCAACTCTTGATCTGTTGCCAACGCGCATCATCACCTCATCCCTCGCAAGCCGCCGTCTATTCCGTAGCTCCTGTTTCGAGTTACAAATATTAGCAACTGAACCAGTATCAAATACCCAGGCACTACAACGAGGGCTAGTAAGGAAAACATCAATAACATGTATATCAAATATACCTTTGATGGTGCCAGCCTTCTTGTCCTCTAAGTACTTCGGACAGTTGCGCTTCCAGTGACCCTTGTCCTTGCAATAGAAGCACTCAGTGTCCGGCTTGGGTCCAGACTTGAGCTTCTTCTCAGCAGGGGCAACGCGCTTGCCGCCTCCTTTCTTGAAGGGCTTCTTTGCACCCTTACCTTTCTTGAAGGTGGGGGGCTTGTTGACCATCAACACATGATTATCCTTTTTGATGTCCACCTCCGCAGCCTTCAGCTTTGCAAAGAGCTCGGTGATCGTATCAGTGGAACCAATCTGATTATGAGTCACTACAAAACTTTTGTAGCTGGGAGGGAGTGATTGCAGAACCCTGTCAATCTTGAGCTCCTCTGGAATCTTGCAGTCTAGTTGCTCAAGGCGTTGAGTATAGCCCGACATCTTTATGGCGTGCTCACTAACGGAACTCCCTTCCTCCATCTTGCAGTTAAAGAATTTCTCAGAGATCTCATATCTCTCAGAACGGGCCTGAGTCTAAAACATGGTTTTCAGCTCCTCAAGAATCTCAAAGGGCCCGGGATAGTCTTCAAAACGATTTTGAAGGTCCGATTCCATAGCAAACAACATGGTGCTCTTAATCACACCATAATCATCTTTGCACGACTGATAGACAGCTTTCTCATCAGTCGGCGCATCTACAGCAGGGGCGTCACCTGGCGCATTCTCAAGGACATAGTCCTTTTGACCGCCAGAGAGAATGATTCTCAGATTGCGGAACCAGTTGGTGAAGTTAGACCCATTGTTTCTAAGCTTTTCTTTCTCAGCAAAAACATTGAAGTTGAAGTTGGACTTAGCCATTTGATCTACAATATTTGCAAGTACAAATTAGACTATGTTCATGATAACTAGTTCAACTTTTAATCAAATTACTAGATGAACTCCCACTAAAATCAACATCCCTCAAGTTGTTTAGTGAACATGATCTAAATCCACCACACCTAATCCGATATTCACGAGAAGAGATGTGGTTTCGATGGTTGACAACGAAGTGTCGATCATATCATTCATATGACTCATGCTTAACCTTTCGGTTCTTGTGTTCCGAGGCCATGTCTGTACATGCTAGGCTTGTCAAGTCAAACCCAAGTATTTCCGCGTGTGCAAAACTGGCTTGCACCCGTTGTATGTGAACGTAGAGTCTATAGCACCCGATCATCACGTGATGCTTGGACACGACGAAATTTCGCAACGGTGCATACATGGGGAGAACATAGTTTTATCTTGATCTTTAAGTGAGGAATCATCTTATAATGCTACCGTCGTGATCTAAGCATAATAAGATACACAAAAGGATAAAAATCACATGCATATAACTTTATGTGACATGGTATAGCTGTTGGAGATATGCCCTAGAGGCAATAATAAATGTAGTTATTATTATATCTTTGTGTTTATGATAAATGTTTACATTCATGCTATAATAGTATTAACAAGGAAACATTAATACTTGTGTGATTTGTAAACTTAATTTGAAGTCCCTAGTAAAGCCTCTATATAAATACTAGCTTGCTGGTTAATAGATGATTGTGGTTTCCCTATCATGAACTATTAACAACAAGATCATATCGTTAGGAGAATGATATGGTGGACATACTCCTATAGATAAGCGTAGCATAAAGATCAAGTCATTTTAATAGTTCAATTGCTATATGCTTTCTGATACATAGTAATCTAATTCCTTCGACCATGAGATCATGCATATCACCTTTACCGGATGGATGCTTTGATGACATCAAACACCACACCGTAACTGGGTGGCTATAAAGGTGGCATTGAGTGTTCGGAAAGTATTGGTTGAAACACATGGATCAAGAGTGGGATTTGTCCATCCATATGACAGATAGATATACTCTGGGCCCTCTCAGTGAAATGTCATCCAATTAGCTTGCAAGCATGTGACTGGCTCACATGGGATCACATATCACGGGAACGAGAAAAGAGTACTTATCGGTAACGAGGTTAAACTAGGTATGCAGAGATACCGATGATCATAACCTTGGATAAGTAAACTATCGTGAGACAAAGGGAAATTGATATCGTATGTAAGTGGTTCATTCGATCGCAAAGTAATCGTAGAAATATGTGGGAGCCATATGAATTTCCAGATTCCTCTATTGGTTATTGATCGGAGAAGTGTCTCGATCATGTCCGCATAATTCACGAACCGTAGGGAGACACACTTAAGGATTCGACGTTGTTTGAGTAGTTATGGAATGATGAGAAAGAGACCGAATGTTGTTCGGAGTCTCGAATGGGATTTGGGATATCACGAGGAGATCCGGAATGGTCCGGAGAATAAGATTCATATAAGGAAAGTCCTGTTTCGGAGTTAGAGAATGGATCCGGTGTTTTCATCGGGAATGTTCTAGAAGGTTCCGGAATGTCCGGCACTCCGGGGGGAAGGGTACATGAATGTGTCATTGCAAGTTGGAATGATTGCATCATGTACTAGGTGTCATCGCTGTCCAAAGTAAAGGGTTTATTCAAATCCTAGTTTGAAAAGTCAAACGGCTAGTTTGAAAGTCAAACGGCAAGTTTTGGAAAGAGGAGGAGGAGTGGGAAACCGAGTTGGGGAGGAGTTCCCTCCTCCAACCGCCGGCCCACCTCCAAGCCGAGTTGGGGAGGGACTCCCCTCCCCTTGGCCGCGCCTCCCACCTATAAAGGGAGGGGCAGGGCTGCCCCTCCTAGCACACAAGTCCCTTGCCCCGAAAACCCTAAACCTAGCCGCCGCCGCCCTCCAAGCCGCCGCCGCCTAGGGATCTCCTTGCCGCCGACTTGGGCACCTCCAAGCCCTAGCCGCCGGCCCTAGCACCTCTTCCTCGGCGTGTCTAAACCCTAGATCATCGAGGGATTTCTCATAGCCCACCATACTCGCTCCGGCTTAAGGCAAAGCCCTGCGAGATCTCCCCTCTACTTCTGGTACCACGCCGTTGTGCTGCCGGAATCGCGAGGAGAGTGCTACAACCTCCGCTGCCTGCTGGAACAAGGGAGAGGAAGGTCTTCGTCGAGTACCGAACGTGTGACCGACTGCGGGAGCGCTGCCGGATCGCAGCGCCGGAAGGATCGTCTACGCGATCTTGAGATCGGGAAGAGTACGACTACATCACCCACGAGAATCCACTCTCGTTAAACACTTTGGAATCTTCGAGGGTGAGTTATTCTATCGACTCGTTGCTACAATCTAGTAGATAGATCTTGGCTTGTTTGTTTGTATGTGGTAGAAAATTTTGTTTTCCATGCTACGAAACCCTACAGTGGTATCAGAGCCAGGTTTATATGTAGATCTGTTGCACGAGTAGAACACAATGTTCATTGTGGGTGTTGATGCTTTTATTGTCGATTGCTTCTTGTGTACTTTGCATCTTGCGGTATGTTGGGATGAAGCGGCCCGGGCTAACCTTACATGACATCGTTCATGAGACTTGCTCCACGCTTGACATGCAACTTGTATTGCATAAGTGGCTTTGCGGGTGCCTGTTTCTCCTAGCATAGTTAAGATCCAATTTACAACGGGTGATTAACAACACTAGTATCAATGTTGTGGTTCATGTTCGTAAGTTAGAACGACACTTATTGAAAGCCCCAAACCACGTAAAATATGCAAAGAAAGTAGAGGCGTCTAACTTTGTTTTGCAGGGGTGTGCTGTGATGTGATATGGCCATGATTGTGATTATATTTGATGTATGCAATGTTCCTTATTGTAAGTTGGCAACCGGCAGGAGCCGTATGGTTGTCTTTAATTTAAGTTAAGACCCGCGTGTCTATTCAAAGTAGTTGTAATAGTTGAAGCCGGTGGACGACAACCATGGTGAAGCGTCATTGACCTTGATGCAATGCCGGTGATGATGGAGATCATGTTCGTGCTAGAAGATGGAGATCGGAAGCACAAAGAAGAAAGGCCATATCATATCACATATTATGAATTGCATGTGATGTTAATCCTTTATGCATCTTGTATTGCTTAGTAGACGACGGTAGCATTATAAGATGATCCCTCATGCACATGAATTTCAAGTCATAAAGTGTTCACCCTTAGTTAGCACCGTTGCTAAAGCTTGTTGTTTCGAAGCACCACGTGATGATCGGGTGTGTTAGATTCCGCAAGTGTATACAACGTGAGCAAGCCAGATTTGCTCATGCGGAAGCTAAGGTTTGATCTTGACGAGCCTAGCATGTACAGACATGGTCTCGGAACACGGATCACCGAAAGGTAAAGCATGAATCATATAGTAGATATGATGAACATGTCGATTGTTCGCCATTGAAACTATATCAACTCTCGTGATGATCGGTGTTGATGTGGTGGATTTGGTTCGTGTGATCACTAAAACAATGTGAGGGATATTGTTTTGAGTGGGAGTTCACCTAGATTAATTTTATTATTAATTTGAACTCAATTTGTCATAAACTTAGTCTAAACTATTGCAAATATGTTGTAGATCAATGGCAGCCCCTACCATCAATTTTAATGCGTTCCTAGAGAAAGAAAAGTTGAAAAACAATGGAAGCAACTTCGCGGATTGGTTCCGCAATTTGAGGATTGTCCTTACAGCTGGTAATTTGACCTATGTGCTGGATGCACCGCTGGGTGACCCACCTGCAGCTGATGCTGCCGATGAAGTAAAGAATGTTTACCTCACTCGGAAGACTCAGTACTCCACAGTTCAGTGTGCTATCTTGTATGGTTTAGAATCGGAGCTTCAGAAAAGGTTTGAGAATTCAGACCCATATGATATTGTCAAGGATCTCAAATTGATCTTTGAGACTCATGCGGCAATTGAAAGCTATGAGGCTTCTGAAAGGTTCTTTAACTGCAAGATGGAAGAGGGCAGCGCCGTCAGTGAGCATGTGCTTAAGATGTCTGGGCACGCAAACAAACTTCAAAGCTTGGGTATTGTGATTCCTAATGCTTTGGGGATTTACCGTGTCCTCCAATCACTACCACCAAGTTACAAGAACTTTGTGATGAACTACAACGTGCAAAACATGAACAAGACGTTGCCAGAACTCTTTGCCATGTTGAAGTCTGCAGAAGTGGAGATCAAGAAAGAGCACCAAGTGTTGTTGGTCAATAAGACCACCAAATTCAAGAAAGCAAGTCTAAGCAGAAGGGACACTTCAAGAAGGGTGGTAAGAAAGTTACCACGCCGACGAAGAAGACCAAGGCTGGACCCAAGCCTGATACTGAGTGCTTTTACTGCAAGGGAGAAGGTCACTGGAAGCGGAATTGCCCAAAGTACTTGGCGGATTTGAAGAACGACAACATCAAGAAGAAAGGTATATCTGATATACATGTTATTGATGTGTATCTCACTAGTACTCGTAGTAGTGCCTGGGTATTTGATACTGGTTTGGTTGCTCATATTTGTAACTCGAAACAGGTGCTGCAGAATAAACGGAAGCTAGCGAAGAACGAGGTGACGATGCGCGTGGGAAACGGATCAAAGGTTGATGTGATCGCGGTCGGCACGCTACCCCTTCATCTACCATCGGGATTAGTTTTATACTTAAATAATTGTTATTTGGTGCCTGCGTTAAGCATGAACATTATATCGGGATCTTGTTTATTGCGAGACGGTTACTTGTTTAAGTCCGAGAATAATGGTTGTTCGATTTATATGAGTAATATGTTTTATGCACATGCAGCTTTGATAGATGGTCTATTCTTGTTGAATCTCGATAGTGGAAATACACATATTAATAACATTGAGGCTAAAAGTTTGAAATCGAGCGATAACTCGACCTATATGTGGCACTGTCGTCTTGGTCACATTGGAGTGAAGCGTATGAAGAAACTCCATTCCGATGGACTTCTTGAATCACTTGATTTCGAATCACTTGAAAGATGCGAAGCATGTCTGATGGGTAAAATGACTAAGACTCCATTTTCTGGTATGATGGAGCGAGCTACGGACTTATTGGAAATCATACATACCGATGTGTGTGGTCCAATGAGTGTAGCATCGCGCGGTGGTTATCGTTATGTTCTTACCTTCACGGATGACTTGAGTAGATATGGGTATATCTATTTCATGAAACATAAGTCCGAAACTTTCGAGAAGTTTAAGGAATTTCAAAGTGAGGTAGAGAATCAACATAATAAGAAGATTAAATTTCTACGTTCTGATCATGGAGGTGAATATCTAAGTTACGAGTTTGGCGAGCATTTGAAGAAATGCGGAATACTTTCGCAGTTGACACCGCCGGGAACACCACAGCGTAATGGTGTGTCCGAACGTCGTAATCGAACTCTCTTAGATATGGTTCGTTCTATGATGTCACTTACAGATTTACCGTTATCATTTTGGGGTTATGCATTAGAAACAGCCGCATTCACTTTAAATAGGGCACCGTCTAAATCCGTTGAAACGACACCGTATGAATTATGGTTTGGGAAGAAACCTAGATTGTCGTTCCTTAAAGTTTGGGGATGCGAAGCCTATGTAAAGAAGTTACAGCCGGACAAGCTTGAACCCAAAGCGGAAAAATGCGTCTTCATAGGATACCCAAAGGAAACTATTGGGTATACCTTCTATCATAGATCCGAAGGCAAAATCTTCATTTCCAAGAATGGATCCTTTCTAGAGAAGGAATTTCTCTCGAAAGAAGTGATTGGAAGGAAAGTAGAACTTGACGAGGTTGTCGAACCTTCTCTCGAAATTGCGAGTAGCGCAGCACCGGAAGAAGTTCCTGTGGTGCCTGCACCAATAAGAGAGGAAGCTAATGATGATGATCATGAAACTTCGGTTGAAGTTGCTACAGAGCCTCGGAGGTCAACGAGAACTCGTACCACTCCAGATTGGTATGATCCCGTTATGAGTGTCATGTTGGTGGACAACACCGATGACCCTGAGACATATGAGGAAGCGATGATGAGCCCAGATTCCAATAAATGGCAAGAAGCCATGAAATCCGAGATTGGATCCATGTACGAAAACCAAGTATGGACTTTGGTGGACTTACCAGATGGCCGGAAGGCTGTCGAGAACAAATGGATTTTCAAGAAGAAAACAGATGCTGATGGTAATGTTACTGTCTATAAAGCTCGACTTGTCGCAAAAGGGTTTCGACAAATTCAAGGAGTTGACTACGATGAGACTTTCTCACCAGTAGCGAAGCTAAAGTCTGTGAGGATTATGTTAGCAATCGCTGCATATTATGATTATGAGATATGGCAGATGGATGTCAAAATAGCATTCCTCAATGGAGACATTGATGAAGAGTTGTATATGATGCAACCCAAAGGTTTTGTCGATCCTAAAGATGCTAACAAGGTATGTAAACTTCAACGGTCCATCTATGGATTGAAGCAAGCATCCCGAAGTTGGAATCAACGTTTTGATAAGGTGATCAAAAGTTTTGGTTTTATACAAACTTATGGAGAAGCTTGTATTTACAAGAAAGTGAGTGGGAGCTCTGTAGCATTCTTAATACTATATGTGGATGACATATTGTTGATTGGGAATGATGTAGACCTTCTTAATAGTGTCAAGGAATATTTGAATAATAGTTTTTCAATGAAGGATCTTGGCGAAGCAGCTTACATATTAGGCATAAAGATTTATAGATAGATCGAAACTCCAAATATCATTGTCACAAAGTACATATTTGGACAAAGTTCTAAAGAGGTTTGGAATGGAAGATAGCAAGAAAGGGTTCTTGCCCATGTTTCCCAATACGACCTTGAGTAAAACTCAAAGTCCGACATCGGCAGAAGATAGAGAAAGGATGAGTAAGACTCCCTATGCCTCAGCCATAGGATCTCTAATGTATGCCATGCTATGTACTAGACCCGACATTGCATATGCTGTTAGTTTAACTAGCAGATATCAAAGTGATCCAGGAGTGGATCATTGGACAACGGTCAAAAACATCCTTAAGTACTTGAGAAGAACTAAGGATATGGTTCTTTCTTATGGAGGTGATGAACAGCTCGTTGTTAATGGTTACACCGATGCTAGTTGGAACACCGATCCGGATGATTCTAAATCACAATCTAGATACGTATTTATTTTGAATGGTGCAGCAGTTAGCTGGAGGAGTGCAAAGCAAAGCGTTGTGGCGAGATCTTCAACTGAATCAGAATACATGGCTGCTTAGGAGGCTTCACAAGAAGCGATATGGATGAAAGAGTTCATTACAGAGCTGGGTGTGGTTCCTAGTGCGCTGGACCCAATGTCTATCTACTGTGATAACATGGGCGCCATAGCCAATGCGCAAGAACCAAGGTCACACAAGAAGCTGAAGCACATCAAGCTACGTTTTCACGCTATTCGAGAACATATCCAAGATGGGGATATAAAGATTTGCAAAGTACACACAGATCTGAATGTGGCGGATCCGTTGACTAAACCTCTCCCGAGGGCAAAACATGACCAGCACCAAACTGCCATGGGTGTTCGGTATATTACCATGTAATCTAGATTAGATGACTCTAGTGCAAGTGGGAGACTGTTGGAGATATGCCCTAGAGGCAATAATAAATGTAGTTATTATTATATCTTTGTGTTTATGATAAATGTTTACATTCATGCTATAATAGTATTAACAAGGAAACATTAATACTTGTGTGATTTGTAAACTTAATTTGAAGTCCCTAGTAAAGCCTCTATATAAATACTAGCTTGTTGGTTAATAGATGATTGTGGTTTCCCTATCATGAACATTGAGATGTATTAACAACAAGATCATATCGTTAGGAGAATGATATGGTGGACATACTCCTATAGATAAGCGTAGCATAAAGATCAAGTCATTTTAATAGTTCAATTGCTATATGCTTTCTGATACATAGTAATCTAATTCCTTCGACCATGAGATCATGCATATCACCTTTACCGGATGGATGCTTTGATGACATCAAACACCACACCTTAACTGGGTGGCTATAAAGGTGGCATTGAGTGTTCAGAAAGTATTGGTTGAAACACATGGATCAAGAGTGGGATTTGTCCATCCATATGACGGATAGATATACTCTGGGCCCTCTCGGTGAAATGTCATCCAATTAGCTTGCAAGCATGTGACTGGCTCACAAGGGATCACATATCACGGGAACAAGAAAAGTGTACTTATCGGTAACGAGGTTGAACTAGGTATGCAGAGATACCGACGATCATAACCTCGGATAAGTAAACTATCGTGATACAAAGGGAAATTGATATCGTATGTAAGTGGTTCATTGGATCGCAAAGTAATCGTAGAAATATGTGGGAGCCATATGAATTTCCAGATTCATCTATTGGTTATTGATCGGAGAAGTGTCTCGATCATGTCCGCATAATTCACGAACCGTAGGGAGACACACTTAAGGATTCGACGTTGTTTGAGTAGTTATGGAATGATGAGAAAGAGACCGAATGTTGTTCGGAGTCTCGAGTGGGATTCGGGATATCACGAGGAGATCCGGAATGGTTCGGAGAATAAGATTCATATAAGGAAAGTCCTGCTTCGGAGTTAGAGAATGGTTCTGGTGTTTTCATCGGGAATGTTCTAGAAGGTTCCAGAATGTCCGACACTCCGGGGGGGAAGGGTACATGAATGTGTCATTGCAAGCTGGAATGATTGCATCATGTACTAGGTGTCATCGCTGTCCAAAATAAAGGGTTTATTCAAATCCTAGTTTGAAAGTCAAACGGCAAGTTTTGGAAAGAGGAGGAGGAGTGGGAAACCGAGTTGGGGAGGGGAAGGGCCAAGCCGAGTTGGGGAGGGACTCCCCTCCTCTTGGCCGTGCCTCCCACCTATAAAGGGAGGGGCAGGGCTGCCCCTCCTAGCACACAAGTCCCTTGCCCCGAAAACCCTAAACCTAGCCGCCGCCGCCCTCCAAGCCGCCGCCGCCTAGGGATCTCCTTGCCGCCGACTTGGGCACCTCCAAGCCCTAGCCGCCGGCCCTAGCACCTCTTCCTCGGCGTGTCAAAATCCTAGATCGTCGAGGGATTTCTCATAGCCCACCATACTCGCTCCGGCTTAAGGCAAAGCCCTGCGAGATCTCCCCTCTACTTCCGGTACCACGTGGTTGTGCTGCCGGAATCGCGAGGAGAGTGCTACAACCTCCGCTGCCTGCTGGAACAAGGGAGAGGAAGGTCTTCGTCGAGTACCGAACGTGTGACCGACTGCGGGAGCGCTGCCGGAACGCAGCGCCGGAAGGATCGTCTACGCGATCTTGAGATCGGGAAGAGTACGACTACATCACCCACGAGAATCCGCTCTCGTTAAACACTTTGGAATCTTCGAGGGTGAGTTATTCTATCGACTCGTTGCTACAATCTAGTAGATAGATCTTGGCTTGTTTGTTTGTATGCGGTAGAAAATTTTGGTTTCCATGCTACGAAACCCTACAATAGCCAATCTTCGCGCAATGATCTCCATCTTGTGCGTGCCGGCATGATCTCCATCACTCCACCATGATTGCCTCCACCACGAATAGCAACTACAACTATTGCTAACTACTTAGCGATAAGATAAAGCTATTACATGGCATATAAGAAGTTGACACACAGGTCATACACAATTATAAAGACAACCATATGGCTCCTGCCGGTTGTGTACTCATCTACATGCAAGTCGTGAAACATTACAAAACATGATCATTGCATACAACATACACATCACATCTTGGGCCATACCATATCACAGAAAACACTCCCTGCAAAAACAAGTTAGACGCCTCTACTTTGTTGTTGCATGTTTTACGTGGCTTATGGGAGTAGCAAGCTAAGAATGATTCTTACCTACGGAAAGCCATAACAGTGATATTATGGTTGCCAAACTCCGGTGTAAATCCCTTGACAACTATAGTGAGAGAAACTGACATCCACCAGCCGCATGTGTGGAACAAGCCACACGTCAAGTGCGGAGCCGGTCTCGCGAACGAGGTCACGTAAGGTTGGCCTGGACCGCTTCGATCTCACTATCCCGCATCATAAGAAGAACACAAACAAGAGGCTTGCAACAGAAAACATCAACGCCCGCAACAACCATGTTGCGTTCTACTCGTGAAACACATCTACGCATAGATCTAGCTCTGATACCACTAAAGGGTTTCACAGCATAGTAAATCAAAAAAATTCTACGGATGCGAATGGGAAAGCCAAGATCTAATCTAGGAGATGCAAACAACGAGGAGGATTAGATGAGATCTTCATACCCTTGAAGATTCGCACAACGGAACGTTCGACGGAACGTGGGTGATGTAGTCGTACTCGCTTCTCCTCCTCGCGATCCGATTCGATCTAACACCGCAAGTGGCGATGCCTCCGAGAGATGCACACGTGCGGCACCTCGACGTATACTCCTTCCTCGGTCCAGCGAGTATGGTGGAGAGACGGATTGGATCTACAACGCGACGGTGCGGTGCAAGTGGTGGAGAGTTTCTGCAGCAGGGCTACGCCTACACGCAGACGGGAGGGAGAGAGAGAGGAGGGCAGCAGGGCGGCTAGGTCTTGAGGAGGATGTGTGGGAGGGGGTGCGCCCCCAGCCCTATTTATATAGAGGGGTGGGCGGCCAGCCCTTGCCCCTCCCCCAAGCCCTAGGGCCGACGGCCAAGAAGGGAGGAGTGGGGGGCAAGTTCCCCCTCTTCTAGAAGCTTTCCTAGGGTTTGCCCTAGGTCTGGCCGGCTGGGCCCTATGGGGCCTTGTGCCCCTGGACCAATGCGGCTAGGGCACTCCCTCATAGGCCCATGCCCCCTCCCGGCAGGTGGGGCCACGTTGGTCCCCCTCCAAAAGGTTCTAGAAGCTTCCGGTACAATACCGATTAACCCGAAACAATTCTGAACTCCAAAAACTGCATTGCCTTATATGAATCTTATTCTCTGGACCATTCCGGAACCTCTCGTGATGTTCCGGATCCCATCCGAGACTCCGAACAAAAACTCATAAACCAATTATCCAATCTATCCTAGCGTCGAGACACGTTAAGTGTGTGACCCTTCGGGTTCGAGAACATGCAGACATGATCTTATATCAATAATCAACAGCGGGGTCTGGAAACCCATATTGACTCCCACACATTCATCGATGATCATATCGGATGAACCACGATGCCAGGATTCAATCAATCCCATATATATATTCCCTTCGTCTCGCGATATTTTACTTGCCCGAGATTTGATCGTCGGTACCGTCATACCTAGTTCAATCTCGTTCACAGCAAGTACTTTACTCATTCCGTAATCCGATATCACTTTGTGATTAACTCCTTAACCACATGCTTGAAAGCGGTGTTGATATCGATTACCGAGTGGGCTCGAAGTATATCTCTCCGACTTGGGAGGGACAAATCCTATCTCGATACATACAACCCAACAGGTACTTTCCGATCACCTGAGAGACACCTTTATGATAACCCTCTCATAGGATGACGTTTGATGACCTCAAAGCTTTCTTCCGATACCAGGGAGTTGTATTATCTCATGGTCTAAGGAATACAATATTTGACATAAGAAAAGCTTCACAAAGATGAACACGATGACACGATCTAATTGATCCGCTTAGTTTGGGTCTGTCCATCATATCATTCTCCCAATGATATGATCTCATTATTAATCGACAACTCATGTCTATGGTTAGGAAACCTCAACCATCATTAATCAATGAGCTAGTCCATAGAGGAATACTAGGGACACAGTGTTGTTCATGAACCACACAAGTATTAAAGTTTCCGCTTAATACAATTCTAGCATGGAATATAAACTTTATCATGAACAAGAATTATAATAATAACATCTTTATTATTGCCTCTAGGTCATAATTCCAACAGTGGACACACAGCCGTAGTAAGCATAGCATAAGATCAAGCCATTATGTTCATTTTGCTACAAGCTTTCAGATACATAGTTACCTAATCCTTCGAACATGAGATCATATTAATCATCGTCACCGGATGAGTACTTTGATAACATCAAATGCCACTTTTGTAACTGGGTGGTTATAAAGGTGGAATTGGGTATTCTGAAAGTATGTATTGAAGCGCATGGATCAAGAGTGGGATTTGTCCATCCAGATGATGGATATATATACTCTGGGACCTCTCGGTGGAGTGTCATCCAATTGGCTTGCAAGCATGTGACTAGGTCACAAGGGATGTCACATCACAGTACGAGTAAAGAGTACTTATCGGTAATGAGGTTGAACTAGGTATGGATATACCGATGATCGAACTTCGGATAAGTAAAGTATCACGCGACAAAGGGAATCAGTATCGTATGTGAATGGTTCATTCGATCATGAAGTCATCGTTGAATATGTGGGATCCACTATGGATCTCCAGGTCTCGCTATTGGTTATTGATCGGAGAGGTGTCTCGATCATGTCTGCATAGTTCACGAACCGTAGGGTGACACACTTAAGGAATCAATGTTGTTTAAGTAGATATGGTATATGAGTTGGAGACCGAATGTTATTCGGAGTCTCGGATTGGATCCAAGACACCACGAGGAGATCCAGAATGGTCCGGAGAATAAGATTCATATAAGGAAAGTCATTTTTTGGGGTTTGGAAATGTTTTTGGTGTTTTGACCGAAAACTTCTAGAATGTTCTAGAGGGGCCACCAGTGAACCCACCACCCCGTGAGGGGCCACATGTGCCAAGGGTATGCCGTGGGGGCCATGGTCTAGCCGCACCATGAGCCAAAGGGCCCAACCGTCCAACCCAAGGAAATTGGGGTATAACCCTAATTAGGAAAGGGGAGACTTGGGGGGGGGAGTTCCCACCTCTCCCCCTTGTGCGCCGAGTTGGGTGAGGACACGGCAAGGGATGGGAACCCTTGGCTGTTGCCCCCATCTATATAAAGGATGGGTGGGGCGCCCCCTTGCCCATAGTCCCTAGTGCTTCCAACCCTAGCCGCCCCTCCTCCCTCCTCCATCGACCTGTTCCAGCTTAAGCGAAGCTCTGCAGG
Organism: Avena sativa; assembly: GCA_916181665.1. Classification (NCBI taxonomy): domain Eukaryota; kingdom Viridiplantae; phylum Streptophyta; class Magnoliopsida; order Poales; family Poaceae; genus Avena; species Avena sativa. Next base: position 2,580,486 of record OV702284.1, read on the forward strand.
ATTTCTCCTCCACTACCACCACCACACCGTCATGCTGTTGGGATTTTGAGGCATCTACTACCTCCGCTACCTGCTGGAACAGGGAGAGGAAGGTCTTCATCAACTCCGTACGTGTGACCGAGTGCGGAAGCGCTGCCGGAACACGGCGCCAGAAGGATCGTATACGCGATATTAAGATCGACAAGTGATCGACTACATCAACCACGAGATCCGATCTCGTTAAATGCTTTGGATCTTCGAGCGTTAGTTCTCTAAAATATCATTGCACCGATATCGTAGATTAGATCTTGGCTGTTCCATATATTGGATCTTGGTTTTATGCATTCTCGCGGTAGAATTTTTTTGTTTTCTATGCTACAAACCCTACAGTGGTATCAGAGCCGAATCTATGCGTATATTTGTTGCACAAGTAGAACACAATGGTTTTATGGGCGTTGATTCTCTTGTTGTCGTTTGATTTTCGTGTACTTTGCATCTTGCAGGATGGTGGGATGAAGTGGCTTGGGCTAACCTTACATGTCGTCACACATGAGGCTTGCTCCATGCTCAACATGCAACTTGCATTGCACAAGTGGTTTTGCGGGTGTCTGTATTTACCACCATAGTTAAGATCTAACTTACAATTTGCACTTCACAACACTTGTATACATGTTGTGGTTCTTGTTCGTAGGTAAGAACGGTTCTTATTCGAAAGCCTCAAGCCACGTAAACCATGGAAAAAAATTAGAGGCGTCTAACTTGTTTTTGCAGGGGCATGTGATGTGATATGGCTATGATGTGATTGTGATTATATTTCATGTATGATATGATCCTTATTGTAATATGGCAACCGGCAGGAGCCTAATGGTTGTCTTTAAATTTGTTAAAGATATGCGTGTCTATTCATCATGTAATAACTGTATTCCAAGTAGGTGTAATAGTTGCTGTTAGTGATGGACAACCATGAAGCGGTGCCACAGACCATGACGCCATGCTGGTGATGATGGAGATCATGTTCATGCTTTGGAGATGGATATCAAAAGCACAATAAGAAAGTCCATATCATATCACATATTATGAATTGCATGTGATGTTAATCCTTTATGCATCTTGTATTTATTAGATCGCGACTATAGCATTATAAGATGATCCATCTCACTAAATATCAAGTAATAGAGTGTTCGTACTTAGTAGGTGATGACTGCAAGTGCATAGATCATTTGTAGCTAGTTTCGAAATAAAGATATAGATCCCACAGGGAGCAGGAGTCTAAAGTCTAATAACTCTTGAATTAAATACTATAATAGAAATGCTAAATAAAGTTCTAAGTAACAAGATAAAATGCGAGTGCTGTGTAAAAATGTGTTTGGGGTTTTTTGATATAAGAGAACAATAAGTAAAGTAAAGTAAACTGAATACAGAAATTAAGTATCGCGTATGTAAAAGATATTTGAAACTGCAAAGGGAAAAAAGTGTTCTCGGGGAGTAGCGGATACACCTCTAGCATTATAAAGGGCTAGGTAAAGATTATTATCATGAACATTCTCAACTATGTATATGTGGGAGGAAATCCGTATTTGGACAAATAGGCAGCAACCATTGCTCACATCATCCTCATAACCACATCAGACAGCAATCAACATCAATCAAATTACTGCGCTATTAAGGGACTTGATCCCATAGGATGTATCTCATGGCATGGATAGTGTTCCGTGAGTTTCCTCGGTTCCCAAGTTGATACGTAAGGAGTGCCAACAACTTTATAGTCACTGTAAGTGCTATCACACCTCCATCTACCAACAAGTAGTTCCCTCCATCAAGAGGCAAATATTGAGAGGTCGACTTCTCCCAACATCAAGATGAAGACAATCTAACACATGGTCACGATGATGAATATCATAATAAACTTTATCTTATTTCAATCTCATGCTAGGGTTTCTCCATCTCCCAAGAACTAATGATCTACTCTAACATGGAGGCAATCAACATCATGAAAAAAGCAATGTAATATATCATAGATGAATAGTACTTGTATAAATCCACAACGAGTAAGGAGATTACAACAATATCTAGAAAAGATGTAGATGGGATGGATGGAGATGGTGGTGATGTAGCGGTTGATGATGAAGATCAGTGCCTTAGCCTCCCGGATCTGCGTAGGGCAAAGATGGATCCCCGATGGATGAGTTCCCCCTCCAAATGCCTTCCGGAGGTGAGGTTTCGGTGATTTCTAGGTGTTTTGTATGTCGTCTCCCCGATCCAGTTGCACAGGGTGAAACTATTTGAGGAGGTGGAGGCGGCGCCAACTATACGGCCGGAAAAGTTGCTCTCGCTGTATAGTTGGTCATTAAACCTTCTGTATGCTTCGATCACTTCAGGTTTTCTTGTGGTGTTATTGATATTTCCAAAATAAGCGATTTACGTTGTTTTTGACTCCTTTTTGCTCCAATACAACTGGTCCAAGAATTGTGTCCATCGTATCCATCATCTGTCCTGATCCTGGTGAAAATAAACATAAAAGGTGCGCACGAATGATACGTTAGAAACGTATCTATAATTTTTTATGTTCCATGCTTGTTTAGTATCTACTTTGCTTTGCTTTGCTTTGTCCACACTTTGAGGTTCTTTTTACATGTTTTCTGGTACTAACCTATTAACATGTTGCCATAGTGCCAGTTTCCTGTTTTCTGCTGTTTTTGGTTCCAGAAAAGCTAGTAAGAAAATATTCTCGGAATTGGACGGGACAAAAGCCAAAGTCAATATTTCATCGAGGAGAACACGGAGTCCAGAGGAGATACGGAGGGGCGCCACAGGGTGGCCACACCCCCAGGCGAGGCCTAGGGTGGGCCCGCGCCTGGGCAGGGTGTGGCCCCCTGGCCGCCTCCCAGCCTCGCCTCTTCGCTTATAAGAAGCCCCCGATGCCTAAACCCTAAGTACCCGATCAATATTCCACGAAACCGTCTGTAGCCTCCGCCACCATTGTCCCTAGATCGAGGGGATCTGAAGCTCTTCCTGGCACCCTGCCGGAGGGGAGATCATCCCGAAGGCCTTCTTCTTCATCATGCTAGCCTCCGGTATGAAGCGTGAGTAGTTCCACCTTGGACTACGGGTCCATGTAGTAGCTAGATGGTTGTATCTCCTCCTTGTGCTTTCATGTCTAGATCTTGTGACCTCCGTTCATGATCAAGATCTCATCTATTTGTAATCATGCATGTTGTGTTTGCGGGGATCCGATGGATATTGAGATTACTATGTCAGATTGATTAATGGTTTTTGTCTTATTGATTCTATCATGTCTGTGTTGTTTGTGATCTTGCATGCTCTCCGTTGATAGTAGCTATCTTGGCGAGGTAGTTGGTAGTGACTCCAAGAGGGGGTATTTATGCTCGATAGTGGGTTCATGCCTCTACTTATCAAGGGAAGTGACAGAAATCTCTACGGTAGTAGATGTGCTGTTTCCACTAGGGAGAAAACGACGGTCTCTTGTTCATGGAACAAGTGGATTGTTTACCTTACACACTTTGCTTAAAGCAGTTGTCTGTTGCTTGTAACTTAATACTGGAGGGGGTTCGGATGATAACCTGAAGGTGGACTTCTAGTCATAGATGCAGTTGGATGGCGGTCTATGTATATTGTTGTATTGCCCAATCTAATCTCATAGGATATTTTCGTCTAGTATTGCATTGTTGTGCCTTTCTCAGTCCTGTCAATTGCCCTGCTGTAATTTGTTTACCCAGCATGGCATGCTTTTTCCAAGGAGAACACCTCTAGTGAACTATGGACCCCGGTCCAATCTTTACCATTGATACCTCTTCCACTGTTACTGTTTACTTGCTGCAAACCATCATCACCTTCCACACCATACAGTTAATCCTTTGTTATAGCAACCGGTGAGATTGACAACCTCACTGTTAGTTGGGGCAAAGTCTTGAGTTTGTGTTGTGCAGGTTTCCACGTTGCTTGCAACACCTTTGAGACGTTTCCTTCCTCCTACTGGTTCGATAACCTTGGTTTCTTACTAAGGGAAGACTTGCTGTTGTGCTGCTTCACACCTTGCTCTTGTGGTTTCCCGACAAAGCGCTCTCAGGCGCCATCAACAAGTTTTCTGGCGCCGTTGCCGAGGAGGCTAAGGACGTCTTCACAAGGGGAGTCCTCCTCAACCTTTCTCTTTACTTTGTTTTTAGTTTGCTTAGTTTCTTTTGCTTGGTTTTGTTTGCCTCTTTTTATCAAAAACTCAAAAAAATAGTTTAGTTTGGTTTGATTTTTCTTATCAAAAACTCCAAAAATATTAGTTCCTACTCTAGTTGGTGGTCTGTTATTGCCTTGCTTGGTCATGCTTTCTATCAATGGATGGTTTCTTTGAAACTAGTTCTTATTGGCAAGGTGGGTTCACAGAAGAACAAAAGAATTATTATAAGAAACACCGTTTGTCACAAAAATAGAAACACCTATGGGAACAAATTGTTAAATTGAATATTATTGCTAGAGAGGTGTGCTCTACTTATAATGCTACTTATTGCTTTGATAAAGCTTGTTGCTATAGGAGGTATAAACACCTCCCTTTTCAATGTGAGTATAATGATAATGTTACCATATCCTCTTATGTTAAAGGAAAATATGACTTTTATGATGTGGAAAAAATTGAAGAATTTATTGCCTTCAAGGGTGCATTTGAACTTGCCAGTTTGCTTGAAAATACTGATGATGCACCTTATGAATATGAGGTTTATGAGATACTTAAATTTTTCTTTGATAATTACAAGGAAGAAAATGGCTATATTCTTGAATATTTTAATAGGTGCTTTCCACAAATGGAAGAGACTAATGCCTTGCAGAACCTATGGAGGAAGAATTTGTTGAAACTGGAAGCTCATTAGATGAAAAAGAGGAGGAGAGTGATGAACAAAAGGAGGAAGAATGAATTATCTACCCATTCCTACCTTCTAATGAGAGTAACTCTTTATCTCTTACATTATTTGATTGTCCCCCATGCTTATCAAAGGAGGATGAATGTTATGTTCCTGTGGATCCTTTTGAAATATCTACTTTGGGTAAAACCTGTGAAGGTTTTAATCCCACTATTTTTGAGCTTGATAGAAATTATGTGTTTGTGGATCATGAAAAGCATGCTTTATGTGATAGCTATATTGTTGAGTTTATTCATGAGGCTACTGAAAATTATTATGAGAGAGGAAAATATGGTTGTAGAAGTTTTCATGGTACTGAAACACCTCTCTATGTGCTGAAAGTTTTGAAGTTACTCTTGTTTCATCTTCCTATGCCTGTTACTTTGTTCTTTGTGAATTTATTTGCATACAAGATTCCTATGCATACGAAGTTGGTTAGACTCAAATGTGTTTTGAATTTGCTTCTTGATGCTCTCTTTTACTTCAACTCATAGTTCTTATGTGAGCATCTTCTCAAACTATCAAGCCTAACTTAAAGGCGTTAAAGAGAAGTACTTGTTGGGAGATAACCCAAGGGTTTTATTGAGTCTTGCAAGTTATTACTTCAGTAAACCTCTCCTTATCCTTTTTGTTTGCTTTTTGTGCCAAGAATGACCTCTAATAAGAGGGAAGTAATATTTGGGGAGTTGCTGTCCCGAAACAGATTTCTGTCCTCCGCCATAAATATTCATGAGGAGTCTATGTAAGTCGGATTGAGCTGAAAATTTAGGAATAAATCCCCCAATATGTTAGATAACTTTAGTTAGTTCAACACTTTTTGATTTGAGCAAGATAAGGTCTTCAAAAAAATTGGTTTCTACCTGTTGGTCTGTTTTGACAGATTTCTACCATTATTTGCATTTGCTTCTTATTGATTCCTTTTTGGGTTCTTTTTGGGAAATTGAGATTTTTGAAGGAGTTGATACAGTAGCTTGTGTATTTAGTGAAAAGTTTTGCTGTTCTTAAGCTAAACCCAAGGGTCTATTATCTTTTGAATACACTAATGTTGCTAATCAAGATTGTGTGAAGTTTTGTATGAAGGAAAATTTCAGGTGTAGAGAGAGAATGATGTAATGTGATGAAGAATGGACAAAAGCTCAATATTGGGGATGCCACCCCGGTGTCACCCTAAGAAATATCCAAGAGGTACAAGCGTCAAAGCTTGGGGATGCCCAAGGTATCCCCTTCTTCATCAATAAAAAGCTCATGTCTTTCTAGACACTTCGTTTTTATTGTTTCATACACTGTTGTGTTGTTCTTGGAGCGTCTTATTTTTCTTTTGCTTTGCTTAGTTGTTTAGTTTGCTTGAATAAATTAGTTTGGACCCCCGTTCTCGCCGTGTTGTTTCAAATAAGTTGATTGGTGTTGGAAAGGAGTAGAAAGTTCTTGCTTGAAAGTGCAAGAGGAGCTTGCATTGACTGTGACTTAGACTTTAGCATGACATGCTAGGTGTTGTTTTGACCTTATACTTAGTGATTATTGCTGTAGCATGTCTTGTTACAAACAATTGGGATTGCTTAGTGTGCCTTGAAAGAATCATGTGTTGTTTTAGCATACAAAATCATAGTATTGTGGTATTCTCCTTTGATGCTTTGTTTGGGTGGACTTGGCACATGCTCACACCATGTTATGACTATGAACAAGTCACCATAGCCTCTATGATCATTTAGTCCTTGACCTGTAGTACCACTCTATGCCTTGATTAGTAATGTTTTGTCGCTCTGCGTGATTATGGACATTATTGCTCTCTTAGTTGGTTGCTCCCAGTCTTTTGCTAGCCTCCACCTGTATGAGTAAGCTCTACTCATGCTTCCAACTCCCAAGAAACCAAGTTATTCCAAAGTGTCCACTATAAACTCCTATGCATGGTGTGTTACACCATTCCAAGTATATTCTTGTTTTCATCTATCTTCCAATTAAAAAGTATTTTGTTATGTGAATACTTAGTGATTAAAGCCCTCACGAACTTGATGACACACTTTATATTCCTTACCCCTAATAAACTTGAACCATTGTGTCATCTAAGTTGTATATGCTTGCACTTATACGTTGTAATTAGCAGAACCATGCTGTCATGGGTAACGTTTTCGACATTGCACTTGTACTTTGTACATATTTGATATCATGCTCTTTTGTCTATGGATGTCGTCGGTGTGAAATAAAGAGGGAGCTTGTAAGTCCATGTAGTTATGTATTTTGTGTTAGAGAAACGCCTGGGATGCTAGCCTAAGCCATGCCTAATCATGGTGGAAACTTGCAACATCACCATAATGAGCAATCTGTGAAGCATCCTCAATAAAAATCTATGCAAATAGTAAATAAAAAAATCGCTGAGATGCCCATTGTTTGCTTGCCTTGTCATTTTGGTTATGGGATAGCTCCTGTACCATGTGCAAGGGGTACCCCATTGGCAGTTCTCTATGATACACATGTACTTACTATGACAAGAACTTACAGGTGACCAAAGTTGAGTAGCATGAGGAGCGGCCCTCGTATTCAAGGGACATGAGATTGCCAACTTATACTTTATCAAGCATATACTCCATAGTTTGTTCACTTTAACCTTAATCACTTCAAGATGCTTATGATAGGGGCAATGAGGGCTGAAAGCTAACAAGTACCAAAAAAATTTGGAAGCTCTTTTTGAAACTTGAAATACTTGCTTCCCTTTATGAAGGGCCTTTCTTCCACTATTATATTGAGTCTCCACCTTCTACCTTTAGGCACAAGTTAAGAGAGCATAGTTGCCATTCTTAGTTCTATGTGCAGTGTCCTAAAACTTATTAATTGATGCATATTGTTGATATTGCTTGTTCTTGTGCTATTTGTATCTAGTCACTCTTATGAGCTTTGAAGGTGTCTTATGCATATATTTGCTACTCTATGAGGGACAAGCTGAATGCCACTATGCCATGTTTTCTGTATATGAAACAAACAAACGTTTTTCAATGCATGTTATTCATGATCTTTGTTTTTAGCCTTTCATGTTGCATGCATAGTTACTTTGTCTTATTGTTAGAACTCCATCTTGCATGCACATTTTTAGAGTTCTTTGATCCCAGCTTTCAATACTTGCAAATGGTTTGATCTTGGTTTTGATGGTGCATGTCACATCAAAAATTATTATTTTATCACTTACCTACTCGAGGACGAGCAGGAGTTAAGCTTGGGGATGCTTGATACGTCGGAATCGTATCTATAATTTTTGATGTTCCATGCTTGTTTTGTATGTACTTTGCTTTGCTTTGTCCACACTTTGAGGTGCTTTTTACATGTTTTCTGGTACTAACCTATAAACAAGTTTCCATAGTGCCAGTTGCCTATTTTCTGCTATTTTTGGTTCCAGAAAATCTAGTAAGGAAATATTCTCGGAATTGGACAGGACAAAAGCCAAAGTCAATATTTCATCGAGGAGAACACGGAGTCCAGAGGAGAGACAGAGGGGCGCCACAGGGTGGCCACACCCACCAGGCGTGACCTAGGGTGGGCCCGCGCCTAGGCAGGGTGTGGGCCCCCTGGCCGCCTCCCAGCCATGCCTCTTTGCCTATAAGAAGCCCCCGATGCCTAAACCCTAAGTACCCGATCAATATTCCATGAAACCGTCTGTATCCACCACCATCGTCCCTAGATTGGGGGGATCTGAAGCTCTTCCCGGCACCCTACCGGAGGGGAGATCATCCCATAGGCCTTCTTCTTCATCATGCCAGCCTCTGGTATGAAGCGTGAGTAGTTCCACCTTGGACTACGGGTCCATGTAGTAGCTAGATGGTTGTATCTCCTCCTTGTGCTTTCTTGTCTAGATCTTGTGAGCTCCGTTCATGATCAAGATCTCATCTATTTGTAATCATACATGTTGTGTTTGTGGGGATCCGATGGATATTGAGATTACTATGTCAGATTGATTAATGGTTTTGTCTTATTGATTCTATCATGTCTGTGTTGTTTGTGATCTTGCATTCTCTCCATTGTTAGTAGCTATCTTGGCCAAGTAGTTACTAGTGACTCCAAGAGGGGGTATTTATGCTCGATAGTGGGTTCATGCCTCTACTTATCAAGGGAAGTGACAGAAATCTCTACGGTAGTAGATGTGCTGTTGCCACTAGGGAGAAAACAACGGTCTCTTGTTCATGGAACAAGTGGATTGTTTACCTTACAAACTTTGCTTAAAGCAGTTGTCTGTTGCTTGCAACTTAATACTGGAGGGGGTTCGGATGATAACCTGAAGGTGGACTTCTAGTCATAGATGCAGCTGGATGGAGGTCTATGTATCTTGTTGTATTGCCCAATCGAATCTCATAGGATCTTTCTGACTAGTAATTGCATTGTTGTGCCTTTCTCAGTCCTGTCAATTGCCCTGCTGTAATTTGTTTACCCAGCATGCCATGTTTGTTTCTAAGGAGAACACCTCTAGTGAACTATGGACCCCGGTCCAATCTTTACCATTGATACCTCTGCCAATGTTACTGTTTACTTGCTGCAAACCATCATCACCTTCCACACCATACAGTTAATCCTTTGTTACAGCAACCGGTGAGATTGACAACCTCACTATTAGTTGGGGCAAAGTCTTGAGTTTGTGTTGTGCAGGTTTCCATGTTGCTTGCAACACCTTTGAGACGTTTCCTTCCTCCTACTGGTTCAATAACCTTGGTTTCTTATTGAGGGAAGATGTAACATCCCAAAAATGTTGAACAATGATTATCAAATTCCAATCACCAAAATTAGGGTTAACAAAAACTTTTGTTAATTCAAATCATTATGAATGCATGTGTGTATGTGATGATTGTGTGAATGCATGAATGAACTTGTGTGATTGATCTAAATAGCAAGGAATGGTTTAAATATGAACACAATATCATCTAAAACATTTCCTAGCAGAAACAAATCAAGAGAAAATCAAAAACAAATCAAATAAGGCAAATGGTCATTTTTGCCAATCTTGCTCACTAGGCCACTTCGAGTGTTTCTAGTTTAAGATTTCAAACAGAAACTTTTCCAATTCTTTTCACCGCTTGCTAGACCAAGTAAAAGTGAATCAAAGTCCACCTTTCAAACTTGTAGAAACATTTGGCAACCCCATTCAAATGACAATTTAAAATTGAATCTATAACATATGAGAAGAACCCACATTTTCAAAAGCCAACTAAACCAGTGCCCCTTGACCAATCCAACTGACCAGAGACTCCCTAGTATGTAACTAGCAAACCCACCAATTCAAATTTAAATCTCTTGCGGCCATTTTATCAAACACCTTATAAGCAACAAACAAACAAATACAAAACACTATTAGAAGCAGTGAGTTTGGCCAACCTTGTTCCCTCTCTAGGTCACTCTACACTCTCATTAGATGATCAAACTAATTTAACTAGCCTTAGCACCACTGTGAGCATGCATAGCCATCAATGGTGACCAGTCCGAGAGCACCCTTGCCACCCCCATGTCGCCAGGGAGCTAGGAGAAGATCTATCCTCGCCAACACCCCAGCAACCCGCCAGACAACCCCGTTCACCGCCGCGCGAACCATGGATGTTTTGTGCGCCATCAAAATCACCGTCGGACCCGCGTAGAGCGCCGCGATGTTCCAACCGTTCCTCATCGCCCCACGCCTCGCCATCAAGCCGTTGAGCTTCGCCAGGAGGCAACGCACCGCCCCCTATCGTCGCCCGTGCCATTAGCACGCTGTGTCGACGACCAAGACGAGCTCCACCTGCACCCGTCGGTCCCCTTCGGGCACTATAAAAGGAGGCCACCCCCATTCTATTTGAGCACACCATCTCACTCCCCACCTCTCACTGATCACACCCGGAGCAAGGCGAGCACCCGGTGGCTGGAATTTCACTGGAGTTCGCCGCTGCAGAGGAGGAGAGGCGCCAGCGATTGGCTCCGCCCCAGGAGGAGCTGCCGGTAGCAGGAGGATCATCATCGTCGACTTCATCGTTCGCCCCCATCGCCGACCATCGCCGGAGCCCTGGTGAGCCCCCGTCGACCCCTACAGGCCGTGCTAGGGTTCAACCTCGCCGCGTCCTGTTCAGGCATGGACGATGAACCACAGCCGTAGGATTAGAGCTAGATCGCACGACCTAGATCACCCCATACCGCTTCGCCACTCTCTGTCTCACTGACGAGTGGGGACAACCACTTAATCAGCCCGCGCGCTGTGCGTAGTGGGCCGGCCCAGTTAAACCTCCCGCGCGACCCAGCAATTCAAATTTAGGTTTTTCCATTTAGTTCTAAACTTAGTTCTGTACCCAGATTCAAAAATCAACCTAGCTTGATTCACTGAACCAAAATTCATGAAACCAATTTTTTTAGAAAGGTACTGGAGTGCTTAATCCAAGCCCATTGGATTCAAACCAATTGTAGTTGTAGACCAGCCATGGTAAAAATAACAAGGCAGAAGCTTTTCTGCATTCAAACATTTTTCAAAATTCAACCATAAAAGCTTTTGAGTTGATTCCAACTCTCAATAATCATAATTAACAAGACCTTTCAGAATACATAAAAATATATAGGTTTACTTATAGAAATAATGATAAAGTAATAAAAGAATGCCCCATAGGCCATTCTAGTCATTTTATTTAGTTAAAATAAAAGGTTAAACTTTATTTAATTGTGACACCACTTTAAATCACATTCCCATGTACTGAAATATGTGGTGATGACATGTGTCAACATGATCCCATGTTAGAGTTGGAGAATATTAGATCTTAAGTAGTTTTTCAATGAGTAGAAATTACTTTTCTAAAATAAAATAAATAAGACAAGTGCTTTAATCTTTGTGATAATAGTGATGATGCTAGATCATCTAGTGTGAACCTTTGTGTGCTAAATAGAGTAGTTAAGAATTGTGTGGTGATTGTGTAACTCGTATTTATTTATAGACGCTAGTACCGACCAAGGTACGAGGAGGAAGGAGGATACTACGAGGAAGAAGCCGAGGAGAACTTCAACCACTGCTCTGCACAAGGCAAGCTATTGACTTTGCAAGCTAACCCTTGCAACTATGAAAGTTAGATAATCTATGCCATGCATTGAGCATGCTTGGTTAGATACATTTGATGATACCCCATCCTATTTTTACTTGCAAGCTTAGTACTTTATTCCTTTATTAAAGCTTTCTCTTAGAGTTTACTTAGTGACTTGTAGATTTCAGAAGGATATTTAAAGGTAGCATAAAGAGCATACAACTTGGCCTAAGTTAGATAAATCTTGATGTCATCCTGAGGCATGAGATTAAACTTAGATAAGATCCAATTGCTTATCACCCCTCATTAGTATTTACCCCCACCTGTAGATGCTAGTGCTAAGCATAAAACTTGATCAACTTTAGATGGGAATACTTGGTGAAAATGGCTATGAAAACCTTAGAATGATGAGTCATTCTATTGAAATATTTTGCCATGTGTTCTTGAACACCAGATGATTTTGATGATGAAAATGTTAAGGCATGAGCCTTAGCCCTTTATAAAACTGATGGTTGTCTGGATGTGATACCATTCCAATTTTACCGTACAACCACAATACCCAAAATTTGGGTAGGGCTTGACTGGAAATTTATATACCTTAGTATGGGTTCCCTTGCGGCCAAGGTTTGATCTGAGGCTACCTTGTGAAGATTGTCCACCTGTGTAGTTCCCAAGATGACAGTTGGTCATGGTTGGGAGGCCAAAATCACAGGAGAGGTGCCTATACTAGGGCGTGTAATTGAAAGGTTATGATTGATTATCCGCATACTGAGTATGGTGAATTTAGGATTGTTCCTGACGGATGTATCGAATGTTGTGGTGAAAGTGTACCACCTCTGCGGAGTGTCAAACTATTCGAATAGCCGCGTCCGCGGTTATGAACAGTTGGAGTGGCCATACTGTTCCGTCGTTAGATGTTTTAAAAATGACTTGTGAAATAAATTATGATTTTGACTTGACCACAACAGAGTTGTGACATGAAATTCAAGTTACCACTTAGGTGTTATAAAACTTTCAATTAGTTTTCTTTGCTTCTGAACTTAGTTAAGGTAAATCTGGCTTTTTGCAAAACAACCTAGAGCCTAGTACTTCCTATTTCAAAACCATTTGACTTGTTAGTATTACTTTCCGTGTACTTAAAGAGTACTCATGGCTTTGTCCCTGGCTATTCCCGTGGCCAGACTATGAAGAGGAGTATCAGGAAGACGGACAACAGGAGGGTTACGGCAACTAGGATCATCTCCCATCGTCAGCATTGCCTGTGACCATGAAGATGGAGCCTCGTCCATGCTATCGTTATTATTACGTTATTTCCGCTGCTTGAATTGTATTACAACTGGATCATGAGATCCTTATTTGTGTAAGACCTTATGTATGGTTTGTAATGGATGATGTACTGTGATATCCAATCTGTTATGTCTCGCAAAAATGGTAATCTTGGGATTGCGATGAATGGCATAATAGGCATCTGGGATTAAAAATCCGGGTGTTGACAGAAGACTTGCCGTTGTGCTGCTTCACACCTTGCTCTTGGGGTTTCCCGACAAAGCGCTCTCAGGCGCTATCAGCGAACGCCGTAAAATACCAAGATCGTACCACTATAGTGCAAAATAATAATATAAAACATGATGCAAATATGCACTCATCAACTTCCCCAAGCTTAGACTCTTGGTCGTCCTGAGCAAGTTTATCTTAATGGATGTGATCCTCATATTCATGAAGCCGAGTCAATAAAATAATGAGGCAGTTGCAGCATGTGTTTATCATATATGATTCATAGGAATAAGTCCATGAATAGTACCTTACTCGAACCATCCGAACAATATTAGCAGGCTTCCACACCTTAGCATTTAACAGTTCACAAAAGATTACTCTCAACATGATGTAAACGTATTCAGTTTGACCAAATGAGTTAGCGAGGTAGTCCCAAGTGTTTTAGGATTAACATATTCACTTGGGATTCAAAATCTCAAACGTTCCTTTGTCTCTCCACAAGATAATGGTGCATGCATATTTTCCCTTTGCACATTCGCTCTTTTTATTCTCTCTTTTCTTCTTTCTTTTTATATATATGCTCACACTTTTGTTTAAGTGTTGTGCAAGGAGCTAGCCATACATTCCACTTCATGTAGGAATTCAAAGTTTTAACAATCTCAATTACAAAATTCCAATTGTATATGAAGCATCTTTATGGCTTGAAGACTCTACCTCAACTTGTTCTCACTTATAATTTGATAGCGCTTTTCATTTTCCTTTGTTCAAGGTTGCTTTCTCAACTTAACTAATTAGATAATTTTTCTTGTGTAAATCAAACCATGAACTTACAACATATTGACTAAATTATCTTTGTATGTTCCATTAATACCAATGGTGTGGAAGACTCATATTGCTATCATCAAGTGCAAGTAAAATTATACTCAAGCCATTGATATATCTAACAAGACAAACACAAACTCAATAATGCTCCATATAGGATACTCCTTCCAATCCATATTACTTGTCGTTGAAATGGATGTATCTAGCACTAAAACATGTCTAGATACATGCATATTAGTGATAAGTAATATGGATCGGAGGGAGTAATAAACTAGGAATTTCATAAAAGGGGTCGACTATTCCTGAAGGGAATTATAATGATGCAAACTTTATTTCTAAACTCGAACTAATGCAAAACTAAAATGGTAATGTAAAACTTACAAGATAGATTACAAGGTATTAAAGATCTCTCCAATATTGGAATCAAGCCAGGTGGGATCAAATAATCCCTCGCGATTATTTGATACCATGATTATTGTAGATCACTGCAGCGCCATGGCATGTGGTATCTTCTCTTCACGGGCCAGCCTGAGACGGAGGGATTGATTGACAACCTCTAGTTCTTTAACATGCAGCTTGTAGAAAAGATTATTCATTTCCATAACTTTCACTTGTTCTTTAATGAGCTCATTGTTATCTTGGAGGGTTTGTATCACCTTAAGACTCATAGAAAAACCTGATTTGGTTGTCTGCTTAATATCTTCATCAAGTTTATCAAGATAAAGTCACAGCAACCGAAGATTATTTGGTGTCCCCGGCGTCTCCTTATCCATCTCTTCAATCTTCAGCTCGAGGGAATTCAACTCCCTCTTCCGGCGTTCTTTGTCGGTGTCAAGAAACTCCATAGAGATGTTCTTGATCTCCTCGTTTTGCTTGCTATTGCTCCCAATCTCCATAGGAACTTCTCTCCTTGGCTTCTCTGATCCTAGTTGCTCTATGTGGTGTGTCCTCTTGTATGAACAAGAGGTAGATTGGTTCCTGGTGATTATGATTAGGGAAGTATATAAGAGGGGTCAGAGGTCGGTAAAACTCGCGAGAAACACCAAATTCACGCCCAAGAAAATAATATTAACAGAACAGGGAAATAAAAACAAAAAAAAGGATGGACCATCTAGAAGGTTTAACGACCAATTATACGGTGAGAGATTTTTCTTCGGCAGTATAGTTTGGTCGTATAGTTTCCAGACGCCGAGAATTATTTCATGAAGAAGGTACAGAAGGTTTAACGACCAACTATACGACGCGAGATTTTTCACCGGCCGTATAGTTGCGACCGTATAGTTGTTAAAAACCTTTAGAAATTTCAGAAAATCATGAGTAATTCAAAGGTAAAATTTTTAGAAGTAAAAATTGTGAAAACAAACCACTTATTAGAGTAAGAAGACTTACCTTGCACTTACCGTTTATTTATTCGGGGATGACAAGCTCCTCCAACAACAAGGACTTCTTCTCTTTTGGAGGAATTGACCTTAGTTCATCTAATAATTCTCGTAAACAAAAATCACTAGGACTAAAGTTCCTCTCAATAAGATTGGTGTCTTGCTGAGCAAATATGGACACTGCATCCAACATCTTTATTTCTTGCCTCTGCATAATCTGCAACTCAAATTCTTGAAGTAAAAGGATCCAACAGATCAGTCTTGGCTTATGGTTTTTCCTCTCAAGTAGTTTTTTTAAACCATCATGATCCGTTTGAACTCTTACTTTTGCATCAACTATATAATAACGAAATTTATCGCAACAGAAAAATACATCAAAAGGTTATATTTCTTCCTTAGGATAATTCTTTTGAGCACTATTAAGAGTTCTACTAGCATGATGTATAATATTAAATTTTCGACCTATATGTTTTCCCAGAGTTACTCCTACATCATCATCACTAGCTTCACATATTAAATCAAAAGTCATATCCTAGATAGGTGGTTTGATGATAGGAGCATGGGATAAAGCATATTTAAGTTTATCAAAGGTTACAAGTCATTTATCATCAAAATTAAATCTTACTCCCTTTTGCAGAAGATTACTCAAAGGTTTAGAGATTACAAAGAAATTCCTAATGAACCTTCTATAAAAACCCACATGACCAAGGAAACTTGTTATACCTTTTATATCCCTAGGTTGTGGAATTCTCTCTATTGCTTCAACTTTAGCTCTGTTTACTTCAATACCCTTACCTGATACCTTATGTCAAAGTACTATATCTTATTTGACCATAAAATGGCACTTTTCCCAGTTTAGAACAAGATTGGTTTCTTCGCAACGCTGTAAAACCCTTTTGAGATTATCCAAGTGTCGTGGTATTGCCGACGAGTACGCCTTGGAGGGGTCCTCACAGTGCGTGTTTAGAGACGTGGGGGAAGGCGGGCGGTTGACGGGTACGAGGTAACACAGCTTACCCAGGTTCAGATTCCACGAAGGTGGCGGAATCCTACTCCTTCTATAAATCACTATAAGGGCAATACGCCGAGTTATAGGGATTGGTTCGCTGTGCGAGATTGTGTGAATTTGTCTATGAACGTCTGAGATTGTGCCCTAAAGGCTCCCATAGGCCCGACTTATATAGTCGTCAGGTCCTAGGGTTACAGGGAAAAGTCCTAGCCGGACAGGTCACAGAGTCCTACACCGTCTATTACTAGTCTTGTGTATCTTGCACTCCAAGGCTCCGGGTACGTCGGTGACTCCAACCGTAGCCTTCCTTTATCCGGCATGGGCCTCCCTTCTGGATCCATCTAACTGGGCCGCCCAGCAGGCCATGGGCCATGCTACCAACTATGGGCCACCCGGGTTATCCGGATAGGAGACATGCTATGAGGATACCCATATAGCATATCCCCAACAGTAGCCCCCGGAGAACTCCGAGATCTTGCGCCGTCTTGCCTCTTCGTGTGGAATGCTCCGTCTAGATGGATGTCGGCAAATCGTCAAGCAATATCTTGTAGTCTGCCTAAAGAACCCTGCAAGGCTTTCTCCATCTTCAATATGTAAGTCAGAGAAATGTTGAATCTTCCATCGTACTCTTCCATAGCCGGACTAGATCCGTCCATGCCGGAATCTTCCGACGTGACGGCTCATCTGCCCATGTCAGCTAGGACGACGTAGGCTTAGGTCAGCGACGCCTCGTAACTCACACATGCAGAGAACGCAATCATGTCCGATTTTCCCGCAAGAGCGATACGAACCGTTGGCGGTGGCGGTTGGAGACGTGGCGAAATTTCCGCGCACGTTCGCGAACACGTCGTCTACGCGGCAACCGTCCGATCGAGCTGCACGAATTTTGACGCTGGAGATGATAAATAGTAACCGTGGTGGAATTTCCACTTTTTACCTCATTCTCTCCTTCTTCCTCCAGCGCGTGCGTCCTCGATCTCTCCGCGCCGAACTCGTGAAAAACCCTAGCCTCAATCCGCACCAGTCACATCCAACCTCTCTCTCCATGGCTAGCAGCAGCACCTCCCCTTCCATGGCGACGTCGAGCGAAGCCGGCGAGCTCCATTGTCGTGCCTCCAGAGGGCTTGGTCATCCCCGCCTCGGCGGTGATTGAGTCCACCGGCGGCAACCACAATTTGGCGGCGCTGGAGCCATTGGAGGAGGAGCTAGATTCGCACAAGGGCGACTGGCGCGGCTCAGATATCACCGACCGTGACATCCAAGAGCTGATCGCCGAGGGCTACCTCCCTGCGACGGAGGGGCTCGCCTGGCGGGCGGCACCGGCCGGCGAGGTGACACCTTCTCCCCAAGCCGGAGAAAAGGTGTACCTCAAAGCCCAACTGGTACGTGGCGTCTCCCTGCCCATCTCCAACTTCTTCCTCTCCGTCTTAAACCATTACAGAGTCCAGCCCCAGAATCTTTCTCCCAACAGTATCTTAGCGCTTAGCAACTACGCGGCGCTCTGCGAGGGTTACTTAGGGATAAAGCCTAGGCTAGACCTCTTCGTGTACTTCTTCACCATCAAACGTGAAGCCGGAGCTAGTAAGGAAGAACTTAGGAACTGTGGCACCATAAGCTTCAAGATTCGACCTGACCGGCGGTTCCCCGAAATCGTCGGCCACGAGTCCTGCAAAAATTGGCAACGGACGTACTTGTACGGCCCAGACATTCCGCTAGCTGGCCAACAAGTAACATACCCGGACTTCATTGACGGAGCCGTCGCTGAAGCCTCGTCATGGAGATCCCAGGCCTCCCTTCCCTCCGACCTCGATGCTTCCCACGCCATAAGGCAGATAGAATGGTTCGTAGAGACGAGTTTGACCGGCTTGGACCTAGCCATGTTCTGGTTCATCAGGTGAATCCAACCTCTGCAACACCGCGCGAAGCTCATGCACGAGTATACCAGCGATAGAAGGGATAGCCTCCGCATCTCCGTGGACAACTTCTCGAGCGAATCCGTCAAGCTCCGCCTTAAGGACATCGTCAAGGGGAAGGACAAGAAGCGTGACTTCACCATCACCTACGACATGTTCATAGACGGCAAGTGCCCAAAGGTAGGTATTTATTTTCCGTGTATGACATATACTCCAGTTCTTCCGTCTTGCAAATTTCATCTCATCTAACACGGTGACTTCTCACTTAACAGCTTAGCGATCTTGAGGAGGACAACATTGCTGCCCAAATCTACGATCCAAAGATGAAGGAAGTCACGATCGTGTCTGACGATGATGCTCCGTTGGCGTGAAAGCGGAAGAGCTCCACCTCTGACGCTGCCGACGGAGGCAAGAAGAAGAAGACGAAAGGTGGAGCCTCCAAGAAGACTATCGCCGCCCTGGAGGCGAAAAAGAGAAAAGTTATTGGGATCCCCTTTGCCAAAGCACCCCCACTTGTGTAAGCTTCTCTTCCTCCAACATTGTCTATTTATCTGTCTTGCTCCTGTACTTATGCATTTTGCACGTTTCAGGAAGAAAGCCACGAACAGCCTCAAGAAGACCTCCAAACTGGGGGCTTCTAGAACCATCAAGGATATGCTGCATCGCGACGCATCTCCCGCCATCGCCCCTACCACTCCCTCCGTCAAGCCTTCATCCGCCCCGACAAGCTCACAAGCTAAGGAGGCATCTGGCCCTTCCGCCATGGAAGTGGACTCAGGTGCCTCTACCGAGGTTGCTGTCGTCGGCGAGCAGGCGACGCAGGAGAGTGCCGCCCACCAAACGGCTGAATCTCCGGCTAAGGATGCCATCGGTGGCGGTAAAGCGGTGGTGGAAGCAGGTTCCTCTATTGTTGGCGGTGCCCCCGCACCCAAGAAAACCATAGCCTATCCAAAGATAGTCTATCCGGTACTTACACCGGGTAGCATAGCTTTGGTCCCTGGTGCGGCACCCACATCTCCGACGTGCGGTCTAGGGGAGCTCTGCCGACAAGCAGAAATATTGCAAGGAAACAGCGAATACTTTGGCAAGCTGCTGGCCAAGAGTGCTACAAACCTCAAGATCATCGCACTTGTAAGTTTTACTTGCCTTTTGCATTTCATATGAGTATCCCACTGTAGCCCCCGAGGATGTAGACGGAAAAACCATAGGTTTTTGCATCTATATGCTCTAAGAGTGACTAAGTTAGAAAACCTCTCACTGTAGCCCCCAAGCATGTAGTTGGAATGAATTTTTCCGACTAGATGCTTTTAAGAGTAGCATACGCAGTGTTTATAAATTTTCATACTGTAGCCCCCAAGCCTCTAGTTGTAACTGAATTAGTTCCGACTAGATGCTTAAAGAAAAGCTAAGCATATATCCGAGTTAAAAACTTTATACTGTATCCCCCAAGCCTCTAATCGAGAACTGAATTAGTTTTGACTAGATGCTTAAAGAAAAGCTAAGCATATTACTAAGTCAAAAACTCTCGCTGTAGCCCCCGAGCGTCTAGGTGGAAAATTTCTGGCTAGATGCTCCAAGCAGACCAAACAACGTTTTAACTTTGACCTCTTTCCACAGAATGAGAGTGCTCGGAGGGGCATGGCCAATGACAAGTACCAGAAGATGCGCGCAGACCTGGAAGCTGAAAAGGGTAAAACTGCCTTCTTGAAGGAACAAATCACCAAGAGCAAGCGTCTATTTTCTTTTTCGCATTTCGACTTGGTATTGTGCCCATATTATCTGAGCACTCACTGTGTACTTTGCTTTCTCCGACTTACAGAAACCATCGCCAAGGCCAAGAATATTGTCGAGCAATCCAAGCACATTCAAGAGCTGGATAGCGAGAACAAAATTCTTAAGCAGGAGAGGAAGGACATGCTGAAAATGCATGAGGAGTCTATGAAGGCCCTGCAGGACTCCGCCACCGAGGAAATCAATCCCTTGAAGGAGGATATTGCGATCTTAAAATATCAGAAGAAAGCTGCCGATGAGCAAAATCAACGCCATAGCTAGGCGTATAAGCTCCTCCAACAAGAGAAAGAATCCTTGGCGGATACACTCTGTCAAGCTGAGGCCAGCATCTTTAGTAAGTTTTCTCCGTCTTGGATTTCTGTAGTCTGGGTACTTTGAATTGTTGAACTCATGTGCTCCTTGTCGAAATTTGCAGCTCCTATGGGTTTAACCCGATCGCCTCCTCCAGCCAAGGAATGCATGGTTCTTGCTGGCAACTTTATCAACACCGCCATCATGCAAGCCAAGGAGATCGCCAAGCCTCTCCAGATAAACATCAAGGCATCAGACTCCGTGCTAAAGTACTCGGAGATTTTGCATCGAGCCCCCGAGCGTATCACAAGCTGGAAAGCTTCATGTGCACGGGCTGGCGCAAGGATGGCGCTGTCAATGGTGAAGGCACACTATGAAGATGCCGACATCGACACGGTGACTTCTGGCATTCCCGATGTAGATGACGATGTCAAAGAGATTAACCATGAATCCATCTTGTCGTCACTCGTGGGTTATGGCACCAGAGTTGCTGAGTTGGTAGATGTCAACGTCTTTGTGCCAATGAACACCATCGACAGCGGCAACCAAGGTTCCTCTGAGTCCCACCACAGCGCCGACTTCGAGGGTGGTTCTCCGGCTGGTGATGATGCTGCTTCCAAGTCACCTGCGCCAAAGGAATGAAGAACAACTTTGTAATATTTGTTTCACCTTTGGTGCATATGTGGAAAAAACTTGTTTATGTAACTTAAGGCGGAAAACAATGGTTGTTATTTCCTGCTGCTCAAGAACTAGTTTCCAACATGTATATATTTTTAAGCAAGTGCTGGCTTATCCATTACTTTGGTTCTTATGCTTGACTTTTCGTGAGTCGGAAGACTCGTTGTCAGAACCATGCACTCAGGTGATGATGCCCAATGGCACCGTCAATAACCTAAGCACAAAATCGCCGACAATAAGTGCCGAAAGTCACTACTCCAGAATCCAGATAAAAACAACAAAGAACGTGTAGACCAGAAAACTTAATCTAACGCCCGTAGGCGGAATTTTCACAAGTGCAATCGCAAAGCTTGTGTATAAAAGGTTTTATATGATCCAAAAATGAACACTAAAGGAGGTAAAAGACTCAGAAATATGAGTGAACCAAAGAGCTTTATTTCATTGATCATATAAGAGGTACACAATTAGAAAGAAAATGCTAAGTGTAAAAAGGACGTAGCTGTGCTATGTTCCATGGCCGATCAAGCTTCGGGTAGTCATCATCCGGGTCACGTCGCTTACGCTTATGATCCTTGTTGGGTCTATCCTTCAGTTCACGATTGTCAACAAGGTAGTAAGACCCATTGAGTAGCGCCTTGCTTATGATGAACGTTCCTTCCCATGGCGGGGATAATTTTTGTGACTTCTTCTGCTTAAGTCGGAGCACCAAATCCCCCTCTTTAAACGAGCGATGATGAACGCGGCGACTATGGTAGCTATGTAGCTTCTGCTGGTAGATGGCGGATCTTTGGCATGCCAAAACACGCTCCTCCTCTAGAAGGTCCACATCGATGCGTCTGGATTCTTTAGCGTCATCTTCGTCGTAGGCGGCAACTCTTGGTGCATCGTGGAGGATGTCGGAAGGTAGGATGGCTTCTGCTCCATATACCATGAAGTAAGGGGTGTAGCCGGTGGATCTGTTGGGTGTAGTTCGTAAACTCCACATCATAGATGGTAATTCTTTCGCCCAGGCTCCAGCTGCTCTATGTAGCGGTGCCTCAAGACATGGCTTGATTCCCTGCAGAATTAATCCATTAGCTCGCTTAATCTAACCATTGGACTGTGGGTGTGCCACAGATGCAAGGTCAAGTCGGAGACCTTTCTCCCAACAATAAGCCTCCACTTCTCCGAGTGACAAGTTACTATCGTTGTCGGTGAGAATGCTATGTGGGAGACCAAATCACACCACTAGATCCCGGACAAACCTGAGGGCAGTTGCCCCATCAAGCTTTCTAATGGGTTTAGCTTCTATCCACTTAGTGAATTTATCAACTGCTACAAGCAGATGTGTAAACCCACAAGGTGCCGTATGTAACGGTCCTACCATGTCTAGCCCCCAGACTGCAAATAGCCAAGTTATTGGTATTGTTCGCAATTCTTCAGAGGAACATGTGGTTGTTGGGCATAATACTGGCATCCCATGCATGTCTCAACCAGCTTGTCGGCGTCAGCCTTCGCGGTCAGCCAGTAGAATCCTTGCCAGAAGGCTTTCACGACCAACGATCGAGGAGCAGCGTGATGCCCGCAATCTCCGAGATGGATTTCGCGTATGATTTCCATGCCTTCTAGCTGGGAAACACACTTTAGGTATACACCAGTAGTGCTCCTTTTGTAGAGTTGCCCATTGATTATGGTATAACCCTTTGCTCGTCATACTATTTGTCGTCTTTCGACTTTGTTGTCGGGCAAAGTTTCGTGTTCGAGATATTCCATGAACGGTTTTGTCCAAGCCGGAGGGACCTTGGTCACTATGTTGACGAAAGAGTCAACTATGTCCGGGTTGTCGATGTCGGCTCCCTTCATAGATGGTGTGCGTAGGTGCTCTAGGAAAACTCCTAGAGGAATTTGCTTGCGCCCTAATCCAAGCTTAGACAGCAGATCAGCCGCCTCATTTTGTTCCCTAGGCACATACTTGACTTCGTATCCCAAGAAGCACTTGGCTATCTCGTCCACTTCGTCTCGATATGCGGCCATCATAGGGTTCCGCGCATTCCAGGTGCCATCCACCTGCTGGGCAACCAAGTCAGATCTCCACAGCAAACTATGCGCTTGATGCCAATATCCTTGGCTACACGTAGTCCATGAATGAGTGCTTCATACTCCGCCATGTTGTTCGTAGCCTCGAAGTGGATCTGTAGAACGTAGTGTAGCTTGTCTCATGTTGGTGACTATAGCAATACACCAGCCCCCGAGCCGTTGAGCAGCTTTGATCCGTCAAAGTGCATCACCCAGTACTCTGGTTCAGGCAACGGAGTAGCATCTGGCATCTCCGTCCAATCTGCAACAAAATCCACCAAGGCTTGTGACTTGATGGCGTCGCGTCTCTTGTAAGTGATCTCGAAGGCGGCAAGTTCAATGCCCCACTTTGCGACCCTTCCTGTAGCGTCGCTGTTGTTGATTATGTCGGACAGTGGAGTCTTTCTCACCACTGTGATTGGGTGCTCCTGAAAGTAATGCCTCAGCTTCCGAGAAGCAAGGAATACTCCATAATCTATCTTCTGGTAGTGCGGGTAACGCTTCTTGGACTCCGTCAAGACCTCGCTCACATAGTAAACTGGTCGTTGAACTCCGTGCTCATAGCCTGATTCCTTCCGTTCTACCACGACGACGATGCTGATTACCCAGTTGGTTGCCGCCATGTAGATTAACAAGGGCTCTCCAGGCTCGGGTGCTGCAAGGATAGGCGATGAGGAAAGAATCTCCTTGAGCTGCTTCAGTGCTCCATCTGCCTCGTCCGTTCATGTGAAATTGTCCGCCTTCTTCAGCAACTTGTATAGCGTCAAAGCCTTCTCTCCAAGTCGGCTGACGAACCGACTAATTACTGCAACACAACCTGTTAGTTGTTGAATGTCCTTTAGGCATGTCAGACGGTTTATGTTTAAGATGGCCTTGATTTTCTCTGGGTTGACCTCGATTCCGCGATGGGAAACGATGAAGCCCAACAATTTGCCGGCTGGTACCCCGAAGACGCACTTCTTAGGGTTAAGCATCATGTTGTATTTCCAGAGATTATCTAAGGTTTCTTTTAAGTCGGAGATTAAGTCATTTGACTTTTTAGACATCACCGCGATATCGTCCACATAGGCATGAACGTTCCGACCAATTTGGTCGTGAAGGCAACGTTGCATTGTTCACTGGTATGTAGCACCTGCGTTTTTCAGCCCAAAGGGCATCGTGACATATCAAAACGTGCCATATGGTGACATGGTTATACCCTGCGGGTACACGACCTCAGCATACCTAGTCCAGCCCAAGGAAGGCCCACTACAAATATACACCAGCCCATGAAGACTTTCGGGTGGCCAGGGCCCATGACGCCTTCGGATCCTTGGAAAGCAAGACTAGAGTAGATAGAAAATTCAAAGGGGGTAAACCCTAAAACCTGTAACCGACTAGATCTGTGCCCGGGACCTGCCTAACTCTATATAAAGGCTAGGAGGGCACGACGAGGAGGGCACCTCATACCACCGTATACACACCTCCACGCCAGATTGCATCTGCGCACCCTTGTAACCTTCGGTTCCGCCATAATCAAGAGCAGACAAGCAGGAGTAGGGTTTTCCCTCCGGGGGCCTGAACCTGGGTAAACCTCGTGTCCCCGTGTTGCTTGTTTGCTAACCGTTCCGCAATCTCCAGCATCCCCATCTTCTCCAAAACCCAAGTCCATAACAATGGGCATTGATGAGATTAAACCTCGTCAATTGGCGCCGTCTGTGGGGACTGGGGACGCTGATTGTGCGATCGTGACGGTTCCAATCCGAACGATCTACAACTCCGCGGCGACGGAGAGTCATATCCTCTTTGGCGCCTTCGACTTCACCGCCCACTCACCGGCCACCATGAAAGACTTCGAGCCCGTTGGCGACGGACTCGAGATCCTGTTCGGGAGCTTCTGCTTCCAGGTGGGGCAGACTGGCACTCTCCGTCTTCCAGAGCGGGTGCCCCTGCCATCGATCAGGCCCACTTCATGGGCTCCACACCCTGTGCTACGCACATCACCATCGACAGACGAGTCCTATGACAACAGCAGCTGCAACTTCGATCTGTGCGATCCACCATCGGACGAGGGGACCTACGGTTCCAGATCCGAAAGCTGCGGCAACAGCAAACCGATCTACGAGCGCTACCAGTGCGCCGCGGTCATCCAGGATCAGGAATACAATCCGCCACCCAACCCGCAGGGTAGAAACGGTGGAAACAGAAGAAGCCAATCCCCCCACCCAACGGGGACAACAATGATCGGGTCATCCACCTCAGCGAGGAGGGATGGGCCCAAGCACGCGAGGCCGTAGCAGGCAACAAGATCCTGCCTGCCGATGCCTCACGAGACCTGCTGATGGCATACCACATGCTCCTCATCGAGGAGCACAAGAAGCAGATCAAGATGCAGGAAGTGCTTGACAAGTGCAAGCAAGCAGCCTCAGAGTCTAGTGCGCGACGAGCTGCACTCTCCTCCATGGGCATTGGCTCCAGCTCGCACAACAACAACATCAACAAGCACCGTTCTCGGATGGAGAACATGGACCCCAAGGAGCGTCGCGAGGTGACTCGAGCCCTCAACGCGTCCTTCATGGAGATGGACGCCGACGACAACGTCATCCCGAAGACGCCGCAAGATGCGATCATGGCAGCCACCACGTACCTCGTGTCCCACCCACCTCCGGAGGGGGACCCGAAAAGGGCCATGCACACGTACGCACTTACCGGACTCGGACTCGTTGGAGCTGCGCTCCACGGAGAAGCTCCTGCGGAGCCAAAGAAGAAGGCTACGGTCAAGTTCAACCGCAGCCCCACACCTTCATTCGAAGATGAACAGCACGACCTGCCTCGAAGGCACAAGAGCTCGCGCCATCGCAACCGCGATTACGACGCCCGAAGCAAGCTCACCCAGCGCAAAATTGACAAGGCGCGCGCCAAGCACGCATACTCGTCTGAATCCGAGATGGATGAAGACGAAGGAGAACTCTGCGGAGCCCGATGCTTCAGCAGATCTGTTCGACGGACAAGGATGCCGTGAAACTTCAAGCTTCCTTCGGACACTCCGAAGTTTGATGGCACACAGGACCCCAAGGTGTGGCTCAGCGACCACTTGTCGTCCGTCAAGCTGCACGGCGGAAGCAGGGAAACCGCCATGCAATGCCTTCAGCTGCAGCTGACAGGCGCAGCTCGGACCTGGCTTAGCAGCCTATCCTCAGGATCCATCCGAAGCTGGGAGGAGCTGGCGTACTGTTTCGTCCGGAACTTTAAAGGCACCAGCAAGAGGCATGCCTCGATCGAGGAGCTGCGGGCCTCCACTCAACGAACGGGCGAATCCATTCGCTCGTACATACTATGCTGGTCCAACACCAAGAACTCCGCGGCGCACATCTCTGAGGAGAGGGCTATCGACGCCTTCAAGGATGGCGTCAAGCGCCAGGACTTCAAAGAAGAACTTGGGCGCGTCAAGCCCAAGACACTTGACCACCTCATGGACATCGCCAATAGTTGGGCCGATGGCGAGGACTCCGTCCACCGAGCGCACTCGGAGGAAGAAGACGACTACGGCCGACGACGTGAACGCCGTAGCAAGATAAGATCGCGCGTCTATGATGATCGCGATGGACCCGACAAGGCCATTGCCAGCCCGACGGACGCGCCAATGCCTTTCTGCTTGCGCTTGTATGCCGCAGGAGCTTCGGTAACAATGCATTCGCCAGGGCATCAACATCTTCGAGGGCGACGCCCTTGGGAACGAGCTCCATGTAGAAGCGCCTGAGAACCTCCTTGGCCTTGGCAAGCGAGCCGACCACGGTACTACAGCGGTCTTTGACCGTCGCAGCAGCATCATCCAGAGCAGTTCCGTGCTCCAGAGCACCGTGATCAAACTCGATGCCCGCGGCATCTAAAGAAACATAGGAAGCAGCATAAATGAAAGCAGTACAAGGAAAGACAAGGAAGCCGAAAAGGGAAGACGGAGAAACTCACCCGAAACAGCCTTGGCAGCCGCCATCAGCTTGACGGCTACTTCTCTCTCGCACGAAGCCGTGGCAGTGGCGAGCTGCTCCTCGCGGTCTGTACCCTCCCGCTGCAGGCTCTCCTTGGTCGCGACCGCGTTGGCTAGCTCCAGCTCGAGGCTCTCCTTCGCACCAACGGCGACCTCGGCCTTCTTCTCCGCTTGCCCAAGGCTCTTTTTGAGAGCATCAAGCTCACAGAGAGGTATTGTGGTCCTCTGCAGTCAGCAAAACACCTATCAGATCGAAAGACAAAGAAATACAAGAAGAAGCAAAAATACCAAGTCGTAAACATACCTTGAAGCTGTTTGAAACTAGCCTCCAATGCCAGGTGCTGCTGCACCAACTGGTTGGCGCCGTGCACAAAGGCTGCAAAAGATACTACCCATCAAACAAAGGCTCGGAGGCTACGCCCAAAGAACAAGCAAAGCAAGTTGAACATATGAAAAACGCTCGGGGGCTCCCCCCCGAGAATCAAACAAAAACGATCAACAGATCTTCCTACAGATACTCGGGGGCTCCCCCCGAGATAAGAAGTGAAAAACAAGTACGAGCAGCAGATCACCCAAAAGACGCCCGGGGGCTCTCCCCCGAGGCACAAAGAAAAAATGTCCAACAAACCATCCGAAAAAGCTCGGGGGCTCCCCCTTGGCAGAAAACACTTACGTGGTTAGACGGCGACTCCGAAGGTCTGCTCGCAGTCTTCTGAGGGACAACCACCCGATCCTCCTGCGGAGAAGGGTTCGGAGCAGCGCCCTCAGAGGTGGCCACTGTCTGAGGAGGAGGAGGAGGAACAACTTTCGACTCCCCCACCATCTCCCGAGCACCATCACTGGAGGAGCTGTTGGAAGAATGGCTGCAAAAGAAAAAGACAAGCTAAGTATAAAGCAAATAGACAAGAGAAAGCAACGAGCAACCAAAGCGCACTTACGAGTCGAGCTCGCTCAAGTCGAAGAAAAACGGGGTTCTCCTACCCTTCTTCTCATCTTTCTTCTCTTCCTTTTTCTCTTCCTTCTTCTGCTTCGTTGGCGGGTGCGGTGCCACAGCCCGCACAGGGAACGACAAGAATCGGAGAAGAAGAGCCCCCATGGTCCCCGCTATGACGCTCGAGGCCAAGCGGATTCCTAGGAGTCGGAGGAGTCGAAGCGTCCGATGATTCTCTGGAGCTCTGTGTCCGCTTGCGGGTGTGATCCTCGCTCGACTCGTTGGCCTCTTCAGCCGAAGATCGCGCCGACGGCAGCTCGGACATGGAGTCCAGCACCTCATTGTTCGGAGCATCCGGGAATACTTCGGGCAATGGAGGAGACATGCCCGGCACCTTGAATTCCCGCGCAAAAAGATAGCAAAAATTTCAGCACAAAAGGTGGAATGACAAACGCAGTCGAAAAATAGCGCTACGCGCACATCCCAGCTCTACACCTACGGAACCGGACGAGAAGCGGAGAACAGAGAAGTCAGTGACTTCCCCGGAAGATCCTCTCCAGCCTTGTACTTCAGCAGTGGGTGAAGGATCCCGTCAAGATCTCCCTTGGAGAATTCCTCAGCCGAAGCCCTAGTCGGATCATGGCGACCCGAGTAAAGGAACATCGGGTGCGCCCTGGCCTGGAGCGGCTGCACCCGACGTTTGAGAAAGGTGCGGATGATGTCCACACCATTCACCTCCTTATCCGGAGTCAGTTGAAGATCCTCCACCCAGCGATAGAGCCCTTCAATCTCCGTCACCTCGCCATCCAAGATCTGGTTTTCCAGGACCTTTTCGGCTCGATTTTCTGGGAGGGGTCAAATGGAGCAAGCCCAAAATCCTGCCCAGTCACCGTGGAGTCGCGGATGTAAAACCATCGCCTCCGCCAATACTGGACAGACTCGGACATAGAAAAGGAGAAGAAAAGAATATTGGATTTGAGGGAGATGATGCAACCCCCAATGGGATACACACCATCGGAACTAGATTGCCTCACGAAATAGAGTTTCCGGAAGAGGCCAAAGTGCGGCTCGATACCGAGCCAGCACTCACAGAAAGTGACGAAACAAGCAATATGAAGAAGAGAGTTGGGAGAAAGATGATGCAGCTAGATACCATAAAGAAAAAGCAATACATGAAGGAAATCGTGGACTGGGAAGGAAAAGCCCCGAAGGACAAAGGCAAGGAACATAACCCGAAACCCAGCGGGGGACGGGGAATTACCTTGTTTCCAGGGAGTTTGACGGCCTCCCTATCCTGCGGGATCAAGCCCCGCTCACGGAGCTTGCGGAGATCACTCTCACGTGTCTCCGATCGCCGCCAGCCACTGTCGGTGACACGGCCAGCGGCAGAACCCTTCTTGCCACCAGCAGTGCTGGTACCAACTGCAGATGAGGACTTCTTTGGCTTCCCCATCGCAGTGCGGTGGCGCCAGCGGAGAGCACGCAAGATCAAAGAAGGAAATGCTCGAGGAAATTCCAGCGCGCAGCAAGAAAGCTCAGAGAAGATGGGAGCAGTGAAACAAGAATGGCTGCGGTGAAAACAAATTAAATTTTCCCCAATGATTATAAGGACGAAGACGATGCACGATGACCGTCCATCAGGAAGACCTAGAGCCAACTTCAAGATCTGGCCGTACATGTGTTAGCACAGCAGCGAACTGTCGCTCACACGCCGTCCACTACGCGCGAAAATCGAGGCGACACCGTAATTATCTCCACGCCGTGCGTGACTGGTCAACTCAAGGTCAGAAGGTGGGACCCATGTTCGTCCAGTCACGTCATCTCTGGCGCCGCAGACGCTTGAAGTCACCGATCGTCAGCACTGACGTCATCAAAAGCTATACTAGCAATGATTACAAGTCTTCGGCTACACAACTAAGAGTGATCACTCGAATCTACGATTCGACTAACTACTCGGGGGCTACTCCTATCAGGAGCGCTGGCCGCGCACCCAGAAAATGAAAAACACACTACATCACGGAACTATTTCTTCGAGTCCTACGTCGAGTCTACGACTCCACTACGGACTCGGGGGCTACTCCCATAGGAAGGATGGATTCAAGCATCTGAAAAATTTGTGTCCTACGGACCTGAAGCGGAAAAACGGCTGAATTAAAGTCTCTGCTCGAGTCTACGACTCGAACAGACACTCGGGGGCTACTCCCATAGGGAGCGCTGGTCGCGCACCCTATGAATTCTTCGACTGCGATCCTTTGGATCAGCGTGCAAAACTTTTTTGGCAACTTTTCCCTAATAAACGCTAAGTGAGCAACGTCCTCCTTGGCCACCCGAAACACCTCCGCGGTGATAAACATTCGGATGCTGTGTTTGCGACACAAAGATAAGACCTACAGATATCATCTGATGGCCTGGTAACGCACACGACTACGCTCTGCTAGTAAGAATCCGTGCCAACAGGCGCGATGAAAAATCCTGACGGACGCGTTGGGTACATCATTTAAATTCACTGGAATTCCACTCGTGTAAGTCCTCCGCGGCCTGAGTCGAATTACGCCAGCATATGTTTCGGGTTCGAGTCGAGGGACTCGAATCTGAAGAAGATCGTGTTGTTTTGTCCTAAGATAGTTAACTGACCCTGATCCATCGGGAGAGTCAGGCACACGCATCAACAATCCCTACACACTCAAATCATTCTGTTGAAAGACAGAGATAGCTGCACCCGAAGGATTGAAGAGTCCTTAACCGAATCTACGATTCGACTGAACACTCGGGGGCTACTGACATGGTTATACCCTGCGGGTACACGACCTCGGCATACCTAGTCCAGCCCAAGGAAGGCCCACGACAAATATACACCGTCCCATGAAGACTTTCGGGTGGCCAGGGCCCATGACGCCTTAGGATCCTTGGAGAGCAAGACTAGAGTAGATAGAAAATTCAAAGGGGGTAAACCCTAAAACCTGTAACTGACTCGATCTGTGCCCGGGACTTGCCTAACTCTATATAAAGGCTAGGAGGGCACGATGAGGAGGGCACCTCATACCACCGTATACACACCTCCACGCCAGATTGCATCTGCGCACCCTTGTAACCTTCGGTTCCGCCGTAATCAAGAGCAGACAAGCAGGAGTAGGGTTTCCCTCCGAGGCCTGAACCTGGGTAAACCTCGTGTCCCCGTGTTGCTTGTTTGCTAACCGTTCCGCGATCTCCAGCATCCCCATCTTCTCCAAAACCCAAGTCCATAACAATGGGCATTGACGAGATTAAACCTCGTCATATGGGGTAGTGAACAAAGTGGCCAATTGGTCCGACTTCCTCATCTTGATCTGGTGGTATCCTGAGTATGCATCGAGAAAACACAACAGTTCCGAGCCAGCTGTCGAGTCAATGACTTGGTCAATGCGGGGCAAAGCAAACAGATCTTTGGGACATGCTTTGTTCAAGCCGGTGTAATCAACGCACATTCTTAATTCATTGGTTCCCTTTTTGGGGACAAGTATAGGATTGGCCACCCATTGGGTGTGAAGGACTTCTCGTATAAATCTAGCCTTAAGTAACCTAGCTATCTCTTTGCCAATGGCGCGTCTCTTCTCATCTCCAAAGCGTCATAGAGGTTGTTTCACTGGTTTGGATTTTGGATCAATGTTTAGGCTGTGCTCGGCAAGTTCCCTAGGTACACCTTTCATGTCGGCAGGTTGCCAGGCAAAGATGTCCCTATTCTCACAGAGGAACTCGACGAGCGTGCTTTCCTATTTGGGATCCAGGTTCGTCCCAATGGCGGTGACCTTGGAGGCATCTCCTACCACAAGTTCCATCGGCTTGGTCTCGATGGCGGCCTTGAACGCAGGAGCGGAGTCGGAGATCTTCTTCTTCGACACGGGCATCTCTGAGTCATCGACCTTGCTCTGGATCTATTTGAATTCTTCGCTGTAGATGACAGCTTCTGCAACGGCTGCTTCATTGATCTTGTAGTCCCTTGCTTTGGTAAAGCTTCCGGATACGGTGATGACACCGTTTGGTCCGGGTATCTTGAGTTTGTTGTAGACGAAGCATGGCTTGGCCATGAACGTGTGGAATATGTCGCGGCCGAATATGACGTGGTACATGCTCTTGAAGGGGACCACCTCAAAGGTCATGCGCTCTTGTCGGTAATTGTTAACACCACCAAAGGCAACCTAAAGTGTAATGCACCCAAGGGACCGAGCCTCCCGACCAGGAACTACGCCGTGGAAGATGGTGTTGGTCCACCTTAGGTTTGCCTCCATCAAGTTCATCTTCTGCAGTGTATCCAGGTACATGATGTTGATGCTGCTTCCACTATCCACCATAAACTTGGTGAACCCCACGCCATCAATCAAGAGGTTGATGACCATGGCGTACTGGTTCTCCGTAGGTATAAGGTCTGGGTGGTCCGTCCTGTCCCAAGTGATTGGAACCTTCGACCAGCGTAGGTACTGGGGAACTGGGAGGAGAGTAGCTATCAGGATCCTCAGAGAGGTCTTCTGTTGTCGGACAGTGGGGGTGCCAAGGAAAGTATGGTAGACTGGAGCCTTCTTCACGAAGGCATTCTTGCCCTTGCCGTCGCTCTTGGCGGCGTGCTTGGGGTCAGTGTCCTCGTCCATGTCACTTGAATCCTTGGACTCCTCCTTCTTCTTCCCCTTGCCCTTGCCTCGCGGTCTGTTCTTCCGACTTCGCTTGTAGCCGGACTCCGGGTCTTCCTTGAGGTCGTTGACGAACTTGCAGTGTCGATTGGTATGGGTGGCCTTGCCGTTGATGTCGAGGTGTACAAGGCACAGCATATCGCGGTACTCCTCGTAGGTTTGGGGAATGCGGAGCGGTGCCGAGGTAGTTTCACTTCCTCGCTGCTGCCCACGACCAGCTCCCCTTCCTCGGCCATGTTGTCCGCCATCACCTCGTCCTGCAAAAGTCATAGCGACCATGTCGGTAGATTGATTTTCTTCTGGAGCGGTTTTCCGCTTTGTACTGCTGTTCCTACGAGCTTGAGTTGGAACGGCCGTTGCCGACAAGGAGCCGTGAGCATCATCGTCGGAAGTTGCGAACTCACTGGCCAACTGGATCATCTGATTCAAGTCAAGCTGGTGATTGTCCTGCAAGCGCTTCAGCTTATGTCGGAGCAACGTGCCCCTTTCCAACCCATCGATGAAGGCGGCCATGGCGGTCTGAGCGTGCACTCCTGCGCAGGAATTCTTCATGTCCAGCCAACGGGAGAGGTAGGCGCGAGATGTCTCGTCTTTCTCTTGCACGCACCGCTGTAGATCGCCAACAGTGCAGGGACATTTGTATGTACCCTCAAAGTTCTTGGTGAACGCTTCTTGCATGTCCAACCAGCTGTAGATAGATTTCTCCGGCAAGTCGTCGATCCATTGATGGGCCGTGCCAGCCAACATTAATGGGAGGTACTTGACGGCGACGTTGGGGTTGCCTCCGGCAATCTCCACCGCGTTGCCGTAGTCCTGCAACCATGTGGCTGGCTTGGCGGTGCCGTCATAGGGCTTGATGGTCTTGTCAATCCGGAAACCTTTGGGGTAAGTTGCGGACCGTATTGCAGGTTCAAAGCAACGTGGTCCCAGGTATGGTCCTTCCCGGGCCTCGTGGGTCTTATCGATCCGCGAACGTGCATCATACGGCTCCGGGTTCTTCTTCTTCTTGTCAACAGGGGATGGGATGCGTGAACGACGCGGGCCTCCTCCGCCATGGTGACTGCTTGGTGGTGACGGAGGCGGAGGTGGCGGTGGGTTAACCTTCTTGCTGTTACCCTCCTGTGACGCCTAACGCCTATCACGGTTGCTTGTCGAACGCGGAGGGTCATGGTGTGACCTGCTCCTGTGTCCTTGGTTGCGCTCTCCGTCATGACGGGTCTGCTCCGCGTTGTCGCGGATGACGATGCCGCACTTCTTTGGTGGGGGCATATCCGTACGATGGTGAGCCTTGTAATCTTCGTGATGTCGGGGGGACCGGGGCAGTGGCGATGGGCGACGAGGTCGGGCCTTTTCTCCGTGGTCGGAGGATATGGGGATGGCATCCTTCCTGTTGCGTGCATCCTCCGTCTTCGTTCTGATGAACCTGTCTGGGACCCGACATCAAGAGGAGATCTGTCCCTTGGCGGTTTATACTGGCTAGACTAGCAAAGCGCGAGGTCGGACTCAAGCCTCTGAGAGGTGGGCTTTTCCTGCTGCTTCACCGCCTTGGCCACTAGGTCATAGACCTGTTCCACTGCATCAGGCGATCTATCCTGCTCCAGAAGGGTCTTGGTGACGGCGAGGTTAAGGAGTGGGGTGGGCATGACCTGCTTGCCTTCACTGTCAATATATGGCTTGGCTTGTGCCGGCTTCGAGGGAGCCCATCCTAGGTTGCGCTGTACACCAGGATCGTTGATGACGCGAGCTGGAGCTTTCTTGGCCTTCTGCTGCAGCAGCAAAGTCTTGTACTCAGCCTCCATTGCTCTAGCTTTCTCTATGGACTTCTGCGCGTTGACCAGATCTCGATCTAGCTTAGTGCCTTGCTCCGCGATGGCCTGCGCTTCCTCCAGCAGCTGTTGGCGCTTCTCGTCAAGCTGGGTCACATTCCGGATATGAGCAACGGTCAGTATCTCGACGAGGAGATTGTCGTACATTACTCTATCAACTGGAGTAACTTGGGCTGCTACAGACGTAGATGCTGGAGGCGGAAAGTTTGCGGTGTTGTTGTTGTTTCTCGGGCCGGTGCCCAGTTCCTGCGGCTGCTGCACTGGGTTAGGTGGAGGAGGCATGACCTTTGCGCGATCATCGTCAGCAGCAATAAGTGGCCCCTTCCCCTTTTCCAGCGCTATAGGGGGAGCTCGTCTGGGTCGATCTTCATCCATCTCCGTCCCAATGGTGACGAACAGCCCTCGAGAAGTGACGACATTGTTGGCTTGCTCGTCGCGTGTGTACTCCTCCTCCATCTCCTGCATAGCGGAGTCTAGCTCTTCTAGACAAAAATCTATCTCCTCTGAATCTGCACTCAAGTCAGCATAAAGCGCGTCAATGACAAAGTTGGAGGGTGCTAGTACTTCCTCGACGATGGGCGGTGGAGGTGCAAAAGCAGCGATGATGACTGGGGGTGGCGGCGGCTGAATCGGAGGTTCTCCGTTGATGAGCGCAAGCACTTTCTGGGCTGCTGCGTCAGCCTCCGCGTAGTTGTTGATGGTGCTCACCATCTCTTCAAGGGTAAGGCGTCCTGTTGCCTTCTGCCGTCTTAAAGAATGTCAGAGAAGCGTGCCATGGTCCAGTCCTTCCACGAAGTGATACAAAGCGTTATCATCGGGGTAGTGGGCCAGATCGGCTCGTATACGGAGCCACCTGGCCAGGTAATCGCGGGGGTTTTCGCCTTCTCTCTGAACGCAGCGCGCCAGATCGAAGATGGTAACCACTCCGATGAACTTGGATCTCTGCTGTCCAGACGTACAGGCGAAGCCGGCGGATTTACAGTGATCTTCCACCTTTATATCCTGCACAGGGGCGGTTTGGGTGGGCCTTGAATTTTTCTGATCTTTGTCGGCAAACTCCGAAGAGAGATCCGATATCAATCCTTCCACGAACGTATCCTGCCCGTAGGCGGTCCGCGCGGGCCTTGATGCTCCTCCGGTTCCTAGGGAACTAGTGACCGAGTCAGTTTCGCCAATGAAGAGGTGGATGTCTCCGATAGGAATGACCGAACACCGCGTAGGGTTCGTCTTTGCCGGGATCCAGAACTCGTCGGGAGGTACGATCGGAACGTTGCCGGAGAAGAGAACGTGACCAATGGCTACGGTTTCGCCGATTCCCGCGAAGATCTTGGTCCTTGCCCGCTGGAGAGCCTGAAGCGCCTCTTGCCCTGTGGTGTGCGCCAACTTTCGTGGTATTGCCGACGAGTACGCCATGGAGGGGTCCTCACATTGTGTGTTTAGAGACATGGGGGAATGCAGACGGTTGACGGGTACGAGGTAACACAGCTTACCCAGGTTCAGATCCCACGATGGTGGCGGAATCCTACTCCTGCTATAAATCACTATAAGGGAAATACGCCGAGTTACAGGGATTGGTTCGCTGTGCGAGATTGTCTGAAGTTGTCTATGAACATCTGAGATTGTGCCCTAAAGGCTCCCATAGGACCGACTTATATAGTCGCCAGGTCCTAGGGTTACAGGGAAAAGTCCTAGCCGGACAGGTCACAAAGTCCTACACCGTCTTTTACTAGTCTTGTGTATCTTGCACTCCAAGGCTCCAGCTATGTCGGTAACTCCAACCGTAGCCTTCCTTTATCCAGCATGGGCCTCCCTTCTGGATCCATCTAACTGGGCCGCCCAGCAGGCCATGGGCCATGCTACCAACTGTGGGCCACCCGGGTTATCCGGATAGGAGACATGCTATGAGGATACCCATATAGCATATCCCCAACACCAAGCAACTGGTAAACGAAGTTCCATAGACAGAAAAGTCATCCATAAATACTTCCATTATTAATTCTATAAAATCTGCAAAAATAGCAGTCATGCATCTTTGAAAAGTAGCTGGATCATTACATAAACCAAAAGGCATGTGCCGGTAAGCATGTAAACCATAAGGA
The DNA here is from genome assembly GCA_916181665.1 of Avena sativa. Classification (NCBI taxonomy): domain Eukaryota; kingdom Viridiplantae; phylum Streptophyta; class Magnoliopsida; order Poales; family Poaceae; genus Avena; species Avena sativa. The sequence continues at coordinate 2,617,292 of OV702284.1, forward strand.
CTAATGAAAGTTGTTTTAAGTTGGTCATCAGGATGAACAAATATTTGGAAAAAATAGAGTATCCGTCCAAGTAGCAAAAATGAGTGTGGTTTGCTAACCTCTCTAAATTTTGTTCTATGAACGGTAAAGGATAGTGATCTTTCCTAGTTTCTTTGTTTAATTTCCTGAATTCTATACACATCCTATGTCCAACAATAGTTCTAGTAGGTATCAATTCATTGTTTTCTATATTTAAGATCATCTGGTAAAGTCTTCAATTATGGGGGTGGTTTCCTTGTCCCCTCTCTTTTATGGATCTTCGAAAGCCTCATTAGTTGGAGGCCCTAAAATGGGAAGCGAATCAAATTCACTTTCTAGTTCCTCTAGGGACCTGTCCTCCATAATTTTTCTTCATAATTTGAGTCTTCATTTTTTCTTATTCTTGATTACTAAAGAAGAGAGCTGCCATTTCCTCAATAGTTTTCTCTTTCTCTTCTTCTTGTATTTGTAGAGGTCTGTCTTTAAATTTGGAAAAGTGGAATTATTTTTCCGCTTCCCCAAGCTTAAGAGACACAATCTCCTTTCTAAAATCAACTTGGGCACCTATATCGCTCAAAAAGTTTGTTCCAAATATAATTGGGCAAAGAGTGTCAGCTGGCATATCAACAACTACAAAATTGATAGGAATTTTTTTATTGCCAATTGTGACAGTTGCATCTTCAACTACTCCCATTGAAATTCTAAGATTTTTATTGGCTAACATGATTGTCATATCAGTATTTTCTATTGTAGCCGGTACTATCTCTTCTTTTATTTCTAAATAAAAATCATAAGATATAACATTAACTTTGATGCCAAGATCACATAAACAATAATGCGAGGTTTCTTTAAATATGCAGGGAAGAATAGGCTTACCCACATCTTTTACCTTAATTTTACCTTCAACCAATACGGAAGTATCTTTATCAAGTTTAACTATGTTACAATGTGCATACATAGCCATAATTGCTTCATTGGTTACCTCTTCATCTTTGGTTTCATCCAGATGTTCTTCAACTTCTGTCACACTTTGCTCTTCCTTCTTATCCTGTACTTCTTTGACCTGTTCATATTCCAAAATATGCTTCTACGCAGTGTTAGGGAAAGGTATCTCATATATTGGTTCTAAGGAGGCCAGTGTTGCTTTAACTTCTTTTTTCTTCTCAGGTTCAGGTGGTGGATCATACTTGACTAAACCCTCTTTTCGATCTTTGATGTGTTCTGTAAAAGCTTTAACAACATGCAACACAAGTGATACGCCGGAAACGTATCTATAATTTTTTATGCTCCATGCTTGTTTTATATCATTTGTATTATGCTTTGTCTTTTGTAAGGTTCCCAACCTTTAATAAGGTAGAGATCCCTGTGTTTACAATGCTAGTCCCTGGATCAATAGCTAGCATCCACAGTTAAGATGTAATATCAAGAAACAAAGGTCATAATACAACTTTATAACCAGGAATAACACAATTTATTACATCTTACATAGCTCATTTGGCTATCTCATTACAATGCAGCAGAATTTAACAATAGCATGGGGTCCTTCATCTTCAAAGTGCCACAGGCAGACATGTTGGTTGTAGACTTGTAATCCTAATCATTAAACTTCACTAATATCAAACAAACCTGCAACATAACAAGTTACAGCCACAAGGGTCAATACATTTGAATTGTATTGGCAAGTGATACTATGGTAATATTGTGGAGTCTATCATCTATATGCATTTGGCTAAGTGGAGCTTAGGCTTGCATTGCTCAAAATAGATTTTTCCTTATCATTTGAAAACACTAAGTTTTTTCTTAACAAAATCTTTCCCAAGGCATCTCCCAATAGAAATTGGTGATCCTTCAATCCCTTGTTCACCCACAAGATTTTTAACTTAGAAATTGGGATGATGAGATTCTTGATAGCTTCCATGTATTGATGCTCAAATTATCCTTTGCCAGGGACATGGCTAAGTACTTAGATTTTACACTCTGCAGAGGTGGTGCACTTTCCCCACAAGACTTGGTTTCACCAAGACAAGATCTTTCAGAAGCCTTCCCTTAGACCAGAATGGACGCGCTCCAACCTATCATTCGCCTACCACCAACTGTCCATTTGGCTAAGTTATTGCAACCTATATGATCTAGGCAGAGCCCATAATGCCAAGTGGCTGCACTTGAAGCTTCTCAACATTTAACATCTCAAATCTCTTTGTTCCTGGGTGGCATTCCACAAGTGTGATACACAAGGTTCACCAGTCCCCTGGCCTTGTGTAACCACTCAACACAAACCATTCCTTCCATTCCACCCAGGTGATTCATTCACTTAGTTGTTTTATTAAACAAAACACAAGTCCTCAGACTTAGAAATTTTCCATAGCATGAATATATATTCCACCCTTGTTTTCTACTAGATAAGCTAAGCATGATAGTAGTAGGAATCTTAACTTAGGAAATTTCTACTAAGGTTACATCTACTAGGATTTCCCATGGCATAGTTTATACTTAGCAAAAATTCCATGCAAGTCCTACTTAGAAATATCACTAATGCATAGTGAAGATAATGGGACAAAAGTATGAAGCATCACTTGCCTTTTTGGTAGAGAGTATAGGTTCACTCCTTGATCTTTGCAATGTTCACTCACTTCAAATTACTACAATTCAATCAAGCAAACAATATTTCAATCTACCATTCAAGCAATTCATCACATAAAATAATAGTGACAAGACAATGCATGCATGCATGCCAAAATTTGTTTTATTTACAAAAGTGGTTTATAACAGGTTATAAACATTATAAAACACTTATTGGTCATTTTATAAAGTGGCAAAACTATTTGCAAAAGATTTTACCTATAAACCATTTTCAAACCAAATCATTATTTTATGGGGTTGAAAATACCTTTATCAAGGTAGCAATCTTTATAGGGTTTACCAAATATATTTTTAAGTCATAAAACTTGGTGTTTCGGGTCAGAGAGTTTAAATCAAAACATTTCCCAAAGGTTTTCCTCCAAAATCATTTTTAACAATTAAACCATATTTTTATTTGACTAGAAATGGTTTAAATCAAGGATTTATTCTTTTGCTTCACCAAATGCATTTTTGAAACCACCAATTGATTTCTAGGGTCAGTAGATTCAAAACAAACCATTTGCCAAAGATTTTATCCCCAAAATCATTTTAGAACAAGTTTTATATTCTAAACATGCATACACAAGTTTCTGCAAAAAACAATCAATTTAACAGAAGCTTTTTACTAAACAAAGTGCATGGTTGGCTAGGGCTTGTCTTGCTGAATCCATTGATGTAAAATTTGCAAAATTTGGACGTGTGGTTTGAAAGTTATGGATTTTTCAAAATTGATCATCTAATAGACATGTTTCTGTTTTTAAAACAGATCTCAAGCCACATGTCTTATTCCTATTTGCCCATACCGGTTTGTCTGGATCACGCTCTCTGGTGCGTTGGATCTAAGTCAGATCGAGCGGTGCAGATCAAGCGTAACGGTTCAGTTTAAGTGATCTATCGCATCCCTACGATCTGCATCTAACGGCTGGAGACGATCTGACCAAACTCTAGCGGCGCTCAGCGGCGGCGCGCGGCGGCGACGCTCGGCTAGCGCCGGAGCTAGCGAAATAGGAAGCAAGGAAGGTAGAGAGGTGGCTCACCGTGATCGCCGTGGCACGGGGATGCGCAACCTTCTCACTAGAAGGCAAGGGGCGCACGGTGGTGGCGTGGATTCCTCGCCGGAGTTCACGAAGGCGTCGGGTTCGGTCAGTCGTCGTCGAGGGCGACGCTACGAAGCACAAAAAGACAAAGTAAGAACGGCATTAGCTGCGCATGAGGTTGGCGATCATGCGTGCATCATCGAGAGGAAGAAAGGCGGTCAGCACTCACCGGGAAAGGTTGGCGGAGCGGAGGCAGACGGTGGCGGCGGTGGTCGTCGTCGTTGCCGAAGTTCTGGGGCACGCGGGGGCGAGCTGGCGCCACGAGGAGGTTCTACAAGAGATGGGGATCACGCTTGTGTGCACGAGGAGGCGAGGCGCGGTGGGGAATGGCCGGAATCGCCGTCGGAGTTCGTCGGAGGCCGCGGCAGTGCAAGGTTGATTCGAGGCAGCCTGGTGGCGGAGGGGAAAGGGGGTCTGAGGGGAAATGGAGAGGAGGAGGAGGCGGTTAAGACGGCCAGGTCAGGGGAGGAATTAACTCGCGCGTTTATGCCAATTCATTCGCAATCAACGCCGGCAGAAATAGTAGAGGGCGAGGTCAGCGGCGGGTGAGAACGAAGGGAGCTGGTGGTGGGGTCTGCTTCACAGCGAGAAAGAGAGAGATGCGGTGGGTCCAGGCAGTCAGCGAGTGAGTGGGTCGTTCCTCTGGTGCGAAGCGTTTTCCGCGGGGAGAGAGGGAGTGGGCTGACATTGGGCTTAATTGGGCCTGCTGGCTGGGTCGACCTTGTTCACCCTTCTTTTTTTTGTTCTGTTTGTTTTTCTTTTTCTCATTTAATTTTTCTGTTTTGATTTTGTTTCGTCAATTCAAACATCCATTTGAATAAAAATATTTGCCAAATTTGGTGTGGGTTTAAATACTGGTTAGCAATATAATCTGAAGTCAATTTTTAGAATAAAGTTTTATTCTTTTTGGGGTCTTTTAATTATTTCAAAAGGCCATTGTTTTAAATCAAATAAGATTTAATACTATTTTCAAACACCTTATAAATTCTTAAAACCTTCCAAATCTTTTCAGTAGGTTTTTATTTGTTTAATAGGGTTCAAATAATTCATCTTGAATTATTTGGAAAGTATTTAATATGATTCATAAATCATTTGAATTGGGTTTTCATTTTAATTCCAATGGAATTAAATATAGTTTTAACTCCCTAAAGTTTATTTGGAAGATTTATTTAATATTAATTATGTTGAATTAAACAACTTTTATTTCACTTGGGTAAATTCCAAAATACTATTTTCTCATGAATTATATAATTATTCTTATTAGAGATTTGTCTTTACTAAAATAGGGATAGAATGGTTAATGCCATTTTATTTTATTTTGGAAATTCTTTATCTTTTTATTTTATTTGGATTTGGATTATATTCATTCCATTTGCTTAATGGATTAGGCCAAGATTTATTTGGTCTTTCAAATATTCTTTATTTAATATTTCTATCTTTGTCTTATAAAATTCATATCTTTTATTTAGAGATCCAAACTTGGTGATTCCAATTTGTAAAATTTTATTTGATATTTATTTATCCTTTTAAATATCTTTAGGATTATTTGCTCACCATTTGGTATGGATTTTTAGATAGATTCTTTATTAGCTTTGGAGATTTAATTTCCTTATCTTATTATAATTCATAAGATTTTATCTATGGCTCCAAATTAAGTGAAACCAATTTCTATGGTCTTATAATATTTCTATTTGTTTTTCTTGATCATTTGTAAATGTTTGTTGACAAGATTTTATACGGATCAAATCCATAGGCTTGGAGATAACTTGGAAATGATTTTTATTCCATTAGGGTTTAGGGTTTGGTTATATTTTCAAGTGTTTAATTTTATGAGGAATGCATTTATTTTGATTTGGATTTTGTTGAATTCAAACTTTTAATTAAAGTTTGTTCAAGATGGGATTTTAAGTTTCCATTTAAAAACAAAAGTTTCTTTTCACCCTAAAATTCAACAATAATTTATTTTGTTTATTTTATTTTTCACATTACAAGATTTGGAAAATCTTGGGATGTGACATCTTTACTTTGAGGTATTTCTATATGTTTTTCTGGACTAACCTATTAACAAGATGCCACAGTGCCAGTTGCCTGTTTTCTTCTGTTTTTGCTTCCAGAAAAGGCAGAAAACCAATATTCTCGGAATTGGACGGGAGAAAAGCCAGTCTTCCTATTTTCCCCGGAGCAACACGAAACCACGAAGCAGAGGTGGAGGAGGACACCAAGGTGTCTGCACTACTCCTAGGCGCGGGCCAGCCCTAGTGGCGCCTACAGGGGTGTGGGCCCCCTGGACCTCCACCGACCTTGCCTCTTACGCCTATAAGAAGCCCCCGGGGAGAAAAACCTAAATCATCCAGGAGAAATCCACGAAAACCTCAGTAGTGCCGCCACCACCGAAGGGGAGATTCGGGGGACAGAAAGTCTCTGTTCCGGCACCCTGTCGGGATGGGGAAGTGCCCCCGGAGCCATCTCCATCGATCTCCACCACCATCTTCATCACCATTTCTAATTCCCATGATGAGGAGGGAGTAGTTCTTCCTCAAGGCTAAGTGCTCTACCAGTAGCTATGTGTTCATCTCTCTCTCTCTATGCATGATCATATTGTGGTCACGAGCTTTGTAATCAAGTATATCTGCCTTGCTACTCAAGTGCTTCAATAGATCTCTACTCTCCCCATGTGTGTGAAAGTGACAGCGTGCACGCCATGGTGGCACTTAGGCTAGAGTCTACATAAATACTCATTGTGCTTTAATAGATCTATGCTTTTCCCCACGTGTGTGAAAGTGACAGCATGCACACCGTGTGTGGCACTTAAGCTAGGTTACATATATATTTATCATGAGTATGTTTTGAGTTGGTTGTCTCTATGAAATTGTGGTGTTTGTTGGAACCATCTAGCGCTCAAGGTGACAGTGTGAGGTTATCTAGATTGCGGAAGGCCCTACGGTGGATTAGAGTGTTCAACCGGAGAGTAGTTAAGAGTAGTATCATTAAGAGAAGATATTTATATGAGAGAGTGTTCACTAGTGAAAGTATGATCCCTAGGCCTTGTTTCTAAACACTGAAACACCATTTGCATCTAGATCTGTTGCATGTTTGCTTGCTCCCATCATTTTTCCTTTAGTATTTACCTCACCGTCAAGCTATTTTCTGGCACTCACACACGTTACCCCATGTCAACAACAAGTCATAAGATATTTTATGGCACCGTTACCACTTGTATTTCACTATCTCTTCGCCGAACTAGTGCACCTATACACCTGACAAGTGTATTGGGTGTGTTGGGGACACAAGAGACTTCTTGTATCTTGATTGCAGGGTTGCTTGAGAGGGATACCTTTGACCACTTCCTCCTTGAGTTCGATAAACCTTAGGTAATCCACTTAAGGGAAACTTGTTGCTGTTCTACAAACCTCTGCACTTGGAGGCCCAACAATTGTCTACAAGAATAGAAGTGTGTAGACATCAAGCTCTTTTCTCGTGCCGTTGCCGGGGAGGTAAGGTAAAAGGTACTCACATCCTCTTGGTGTGTGAGTGCTCGAAGTTATTTCCTTTAGATTCTGCAATCTTGTCTTTTTGTTTCTTGTTTTCACTAGTTAGTCTTAATGGAAAACAACAACGAAATTAGAGAGCTTTATAGTGTTTATCTTGAGTTAGGACATGAAGTGTTTGAAGAGAAAATTCAAAAACCTATGGAGCTTTATTTGCATGCTAATAGCAATGTTATTAGTATGAATTATTTGAACACCATTGTTACTAATGGTATGGAAACGTCTAAGCTTGGGGAAGCTAGTTTTTATGAGAAATATCTTTTTAGTTCCCTAGCTTTAGGGAAGAAAATTTGCTCTTATGATACTTTATCTCCCATATGTGATAATTCTAATGATACTTGTGATATTTTAAATCCACATACTGAAAGTGTCCCTTTTAAAATACCTATTGAAATTGTTGAACGTGTTATGAATAACTGCTATTTTGGAGATGGAACTGTCCATCCTAGTGATCATTTACTCTTTATACATGAATATGCGAGTTGTTCAAGTGTGCATGTATTTCAATGGACCGATTTAAGAGGAAGCTATTCCATTTCTCACTTAGGGACAAAGCAAGGGAGTGGTATGAGCTACTAGATGATCCTCATCATTTGGAGTGGAAGGAACTTGAATGTCTCTTTTACTCTAAATTTTATCCTCCTCATGAAATTCATAAAGATAGGAATTATATTTATAATTTTCATCCTCATGAGGGATAAAGTATTGCCCAAGCTTGGGGGAGATTGAAGTCACTAATGCTCAAATGTCCCATTCATGAGCTCCCCAGTAATATTATTATCAATAATTTTTATGCAAGGCTTTTAGGACATTGCAAGGACTATCTAGATGCATGTTTAGAGGGATCCTTCACAAGTAAGGGGATCAAAGCTAAGTGGGATATTCTTGAAACAATTCAAAGCAATACTGAAGATTGGGATAATGACAAAGGTAAAGAACCATGTATAAACTATGAGTATGATTGCATTAAGTCTTTCGCTGAAACTACTGATTTTCAAGAGCTTAGTGCTAAATATGGTCTTGATCCTCAAATTCTTGTTAGATATTATAGAGCCTTTTCTTCCCATATTAATGCTCCTAAATAAAAATGGGACATGTATCATGAACCTTTTAAGGACACTTGCATGGAAAATGAAAATGTTATTAATGATTGCAATAAACATGCTCAAACTTCTAAAAGTACTATTTCTTATAAGCATGTTAATTTTTGTGGTATGCATAGACCTTGTGAGAAGAATCAAATAGAAGAACAATATTGTATCACCCACTGGAATGAAAAAACCAGAACATGGTATAAGGCTCTAAATGATTTTGGTAAAAAAAATTGTGCCCTCTACCCTTTCATTTGTGAACTCTTCTATGAAGTGGGTCATTTCAATTTTCAATGCTCAGGCCATAATAATAACCTTTCTAATCCAATGAGTACTGCAAGCTTGCATTGTGATAACGCGATTACTGATAATCAACATTATGAACTTACATTGTTTTTGGGTGTGAAGAGTTATCAAGAAAAACTTCTTTGGTAGACATGAGTGCTTTTGGTATGAATTGCGTCATGCATGGGTGTCATATTTATTGTGTTGATAATTGCCACGTGAATACTTACATACAAAATCTTATAAAAGATGATATTTTACCAAATTATGACAGGACTAATATGAGTTTTGTTCTTATTAATAAAAGGAGGAATCCTCCAAAGTTTCTTCTATTGTCTCTAACAATAAACCAGGGTATGTGGAGAATCTTCCTTTCAAGCCTCTCTCTCCTAAAGAGGAGAAGAAGAAGAAGAAGAAGAAGAAGAGTAGAAGGATAGAGGAAACGGTATCTTCCCCTAAGCATGTTGCTCCTATCATAGTTTTTGCTGACGAGTCTGAACTAGATGATGTTCCCATGCATGTCACATATATTAATGATCATGATTGGGGAAAGCACACTAATTTTGATATTGAAAATCTCTTTTGCACCAATTCTAAAAATGATAATATTAATAATTCTTATGTTATTAGTGCTATCCATGTTCCTTGCAATGATGATATGTTTACAAATGAACACACTTGGGAAGATAGCTATTCTATTGCTTATGATGATACTATACCTCCAATGTATGATGATTGCAATGATGATTATGATATTTTAAATCCACCTACTATTGAGGAGAAAATTGATTGTGATTACAATATGCCTCATATATTTGATGATTATGGCGATGAGAATAATAGTGATAGCTATTTTGTTGAATTTGCTCCACTATGATCAATAAGAATGACTATGCTTATGTGGAGAGTAATAATTATTTTATGCATGTGGCTCATGATAAGAATGTTTTATGTGATAGTTATAATGTTAATTTTATTCATGATGCTACTTGAATTTATTATGAGAGAGGGAAACATGGTTTTATGTATCTAACCAATATTAAGTTTCCTCTCTTTATGTTGAAAATTTTGAAGTTGCACTTGTGTTGCTTTCCTATGCTTGTTGCTTTGTGCTTTCATGACTTGTTTCTTTACAATATTCCTATGCGTAGTAAGTGGGTTAGACTTAAATGTGTTTTGAATTTGCTTCTTGATGCTCTCTTTTACTTCAATTCATATTTCTTATGTGAGCATCTTCTCAAACTATCAAGCCTAACTTAAAGGAATTAAAGAAAAGTACTTGTTGGGAGATAATCCAAGAGTTTTCTTAAGTCTTGAAAGTTATTACTTCAATAATAACCTCTCCTTATGTTTTTTGTTTGCTTTTTGTGCCAATAATAACCTCTAATGAGAGTGAAGTAAGATTTGGGGAGTTGCTGTCCCGAAACAGATTTTTGTGCTCCATCGTAAAAATTCGTGAGGAGTCTATGTAAGTAGGATTGAGATGAAAATTTACGAATAAATCTCCCAGTATGTTAGATAACTTTCGTTAGTTCAAAAGTTTTTTATTTGAGCAGCAGAAAGTCTTCTAAAAATCGGTTTCTACCTGTTGGTCGGTTTTGACAGATTTCTGCCATTATTTGCATTTGCTTCTTATTGATTCCTTTTTGGGTTATTTTTGGGAAATTGAGCTTTTTGAAGGAGTTGCTACAGTATCTTGTGCTTTTAGTGAAAGTTTTGTTGTTCTAAAGCTAAACCCAAGGGTCTATTATCTTTTGGATATTCTAATGTTGCTAATGAAGATTGTGTGAAGTTTTGTATGAACGGAAAATTTCAGGTGTAGAGAAAGAATGATGTAATAAGATGAAGAATGGACAAAATCTCAAGCTTGTGGATGGAACCCCGTGTCACCCCAAGAAATATCCAAGAGGTACAAGCATCAAAGCTTGGGGATGCCCAAGGCATCCCCTTCTTCATCAATAAAAAGGTCAGGTCTTTCTAGACACTTCGTTTTTATTGTTTCATGCATAGTTGTGTTATTATTGGAGCGTCTTAGTTTTTGTTTTTTGTTTTCTTCTGCTTATTTTGTTTGAGTAAGTTGGTTGATTACAACACACTTCTTTTGGAGAGATACACACTATGTTTTCATTGTTTAGAACACTCTAGTTTTCACTCTTATTGTTCTGTGAGTGTTCACTTTTGCTAGCATTGTGTTTAGCCTTAGTTTCCTTGTGCTTTCAGCTTAGAACTTTTTAGTTCTTCTTTGTGGATTTGTGAGACAAGATCACTGATCTTTATTTATTATTATCTTTGTGAGTTGTTTTAGTTAAGTTGATTGGTGTTGGAAAAGAGTAGAAAGTTTCATGCTTAAGTGGTACAAAAGGGAGCTTGTTTTGACTGTGGCTGAGACTTTATCTTGTCATGCTAGATGTTATTTTGACTTTATGCTTGGTGATTATTGTTGTAGCATGACTTGTTCCAAACAATTAGGATTGCTTAATGTGTCTTGAAGGAATCATGCGTTGTTTTAGCATACAAAAGCATAGTATTATGGTATTCTCCCTTGATGCTTTGTTTGGGTTGACTTGGCACATGCTCACACCATGTTATAACTATTAACAAGTCACCATAGCCTCTATGATCATTTAGTCCTTGACTTGTAGTTCCACTTTATGATTTGATTAGTAATGTTTTGTCGCTCTGCATGATTATGGCCATTATTGCTCTCTTAGTTGGTCGCTCCCAGTCTTTTGCTAGCCTCCACTTGTATGAGTAAGCTCTACTCATGCTTCCAACTCCCACGAAACCAAGTTATTCCAAAGTTTCCACCATAAATTCCTATGCATGGTGTGTTACACCATTCCAAGTATATTCTTGTTTTCATCTACCTTCCAATTAAAAAGTCTCTTTGTTATGTGAAAACTTAGTGATTAAAGCTCGCACGAACTTGATGGCACACTTTATTTTTATTGCCCCTAATAAACTTGAACCATTGTGTCATGTATGTTGTATATGCTTGCACTTATACGTTGGAATTAGCAGAATTGTTCTATCACGGGGAACGCTTCCAACATTGCAGTTGTACTTTGTACATAGTTGATATCATGCTCTTTTGTCTATTGATGTCGCCGGTGTGAAATAAAAGAGGGAGCTTGTAAGTCCATGGAGTTATGTATTTTGTGTTAGAGAAATGCCTGGGCCGTTAGCCTAATCCATGCCTAATCATGGTGGAAACTTGCAGCATCACCATAATGAGCTATCTGTGAAGCGTCCTCAATAAAAAGCTATGCACATAGTAAATAAAAAGATCGCTGAGATGCTCATTGTCTTCTTGCCTTTTCATTTTGGTTATGGTATAACTCATGTACCATGTGCAAGGGGTACCCCGTTGGCGGTTCTCTATGATACACATGTACTTACTATGACAAGAACTTACAGGTAACTGAAGTTGAATAGCATGAGGTGTGGCCCTCGTATTCAAGGGACATGAGATTGCCAACTTATACTTTGTCAAGCACATACTCCATAGTTTGTTCACTTTAACCTTAATCACTTCAAGATGCTTATGATAGGGGCAATGAGGGCTGAAAGCTAACAGTACCATAATTTTTGGAAGCTCTTTTTGAAACTTGAAATCCCTGCTTCCCTTATGAAGGGCCTTTCTTCCACCATTATATTGAGTCTCCATATTCTACCTTTAGGCACCAGTTAAGAGAGCATAGTTGTCATTCTTAGTTCTATGTGGAGTGTCCCAAAACTTATTGATTGATGCATATTGTTGATATTGCTTATTCTTGTGCTATTTGTATCTAGTCACTCTTATGAACTTTGAAGGTGTCCTATGCATCTATTTGCTACTCCATGAGGGACAAGCTGAATGCCACTATGCCATGTTTTCTATATGTGAAACAAACAAACGTTTTTCAATGCATGTTATTCATGATCTTTGTTTGTAGCCATTCATGTTGCATGCATAGTTACTTTGTCTTATTGTTAGAACTCCATCTTTCATGCACATGTTTAGAGTTCTTTGATCCCAGCTTTCAATGCTTGCAAATGGTTTGATCTTGGTTTTGATGGTACATGTCACCTCCAAAATTATTATTTTATCACTTACCTACTCGAGGACGAGCATGAGTTAAGCTTGGGGATGCTTGATACGTCGGAAACGTATCTATAATTTTTGATGTTCCATGCTTGTTTTATATCATTTGTCTTATGTTTTGTCTTTACTTTGAGGTATTTTTATATGTTTTTCTGGACTAACCTATTAACAAGATGCCACAGTGCCAGTTGCTAGTTTTCTTCTGTTTTTGGTTCCAGAAAAGGCATAAAATCAATATTCTCGGAATTGGATGGGACAAAAGCCAATCTTCCTATTTTTCCCGAAGCAACACGGAACCACGAAGCAGAGGTGGAGGAGGACACCAGGGTGGCCGCACCCCCTAGGCACGGGCCAGCCCTGGTAGCGCCTACAGGGGGTGTGGGCCCCCTGGACCTCCACTGACCTTGCATCATGTGCCTATAAGAAGCTCCCGGGGAGAAAACCCTAAATCATCCAGAAGAAATCCACGAAAACCTCCGTAGCGCCGCCGCCACCGAAGGGGAAATTCGGGGGACGGAAAGTCTCTGTTTCGGCACCCTGCCGGGACGGGGAAGTGCCCCCGGAGCCATATCCATCGATCCCCACCACCATCTTCATCACCGTTGTTGATTCCCATAATGAGGAGGGCGTAGTTCTTCCTCGAGGCTAAGGGCTCTACTGGTAGCTATGTGTTCATCTCTCTCTCTATGCATGCTCATATTATGGTCATGAGCTTTGTAATCAAGTAGATCTACCTTGCTACTCAAGTGCTTCAATAGATCTCTGCTCTCCCCATGTGTGTGAAAGTGACATCGTGCACGCCATGGTGGCACTTAGGCTAGAGTCTACATAAATACTCATCGTGCTTTAATAGATCTATGCTTTTCCCCACGTGTGTGAAAGTGATAGCGTGCACACCGTGTGTGGCACTTAAGCTAGGTTACATATATATTTATCATGAGTATGTTTTGAGTTGGTTGTCTCTATGAAATTGTGGTGTTTGTTGGAACCATCTAGCACTTAAGGTGACAGTGTGGGGTTATCTAGATTGGGGAAGGCCCCACCATGGATTAGAGTGTTCAACCGAGAGTAGTTAAGAGTAGTATCATTAAGAGAAGATATTTATATGAGAGAGTGTTCACTAGTGAAAGTATGATTCCTAGGCCTTGTTTCTAAACATTGAAACACCATTTGCATCTAGATCTGTTGCATGTTTGCTTGCTTCCATCCTTTTGCCTTTAGTCTTTACCTCACCGTCAAGCTATTTTCTGGCACTCACACATGTTACCCCACGTCAACAATAAGTCAGAAGATCTTTTCTGGCACCGTTACCACTTGTATTTCACTATCTCTTCGCCAAACTAGTGCACCTATGCACCTGACAAGTGTATTGGGTGTGTTGGGGACACAAGAGACTTCTTGTATCTTGATTGCGGGGTTGCTTGAGAGGGATACCTTTGACCACTTCCTCCCTGAGTTCGATAAACCTTGGGTAATCCACTTAAGGGAAACTTGCTGCTGTTCTACAAACCTCTGCACTTGGAGGCCCAACAACTGTCTACAAGAATAGAAGTGCGTAGACATCAACAAGATCTTAATCCACATGAATTTCTTTAGATAATTCATTAACATGGCCCTTTTTATTATAGTCATGAATACAATCATAATCTATTGTTATGCATCTTCGCTTCCTAGACCAACATTCCATGAAACTCTATGATCACGAATTCTATTAAGTAAAGCCCAAGCTTTAGTTATGGGAAGATTCATAAAATCTCCTCTCGCTCAAGAGTCTAGTTCAATTTTATTAGGTTCAATTAAACCACGATAAAAGATATGCAATAAATACCATTCATGCAAATCATCATGAGGACATTGATTAAGTAAATCTTTAAATCTTATAAGACGATTGATTCCAAAAGATTTTGATAATGGATACTATTTTGCTAGAAACTCACAAGATAAATTATCCTAGGTGGTAGTGGCTTCTGGGGGTAAAGATCTATACCATGTGAGAGTTGTGCTAGTCAAAGTCTGACTAAAGAATTTCAACCTTACCTCATTAGCGTATACCCTGGTAATTGAAAAGTGCCACATATATCTTTGAAACATGCAATATGCTCATAAAAGCTATTACTAGTCCCTCATTAGTATGGTTCCTCCAAGTCATTATAAGACGCCTGATTCCAAAAGATTTTGATAATGGATAATATTTTGCTAGAAACTCATGAGCTAAATTATCCTAGGTGGTAGTAGCTTCTAGGGATAAAGATCTATACCATGAGAGAGTTGTTCGAGTCAAAGTCCGACTAAAGAATTTCAACCTTACCTCATTATAAGTATACCCTAGTAATTGAAAAGTGCCACATATATCTTTGAAACATGCAATATGCTCATATGGATCAGGATATTCTTCATCCTAGTAAATTGTGTTGGAGATATGCCCTAGAGGCAATAATAAATGTAGTTATTATTATATCTTTGTGTTTATGATAAATGTTTACATTCATGCTATAATAGTATTAACAAGGAAACATTAATACTTGTGTGACTTGTAAACTAAATTAGAGTCCCTAGTAAAGCCTCTTTATAATGCTAGCTTGTTGGTTAATAAATGATTGTGGTTTGCCTATCATGAACATTGAGATGTTATTAACAACAAGATCATATCGTTAGGAGAATGATATGATGGACATACTCCTATAGATAAGCGTAGCATAAAGATCAAGTCATTTTAATAGTTCAATTGCTATATGCTTTCTGATACATAGTAACCTAATTCCTTCGACCATGAGATCATGCTTATCACCATCACCGTAAGGATGCTTTGATGACATCAAACACCACACCGTAACTGGGTGGCTATAAAGGTGGCATTGAGTGTTCGGAAAGTATTGGTTGAGACACATGGATCAAGAGTGGGATTTGTCCATCCATATGACGGATAGATATACTCTGGGCCCTCTCGATGGAATGTCATCCAAATGGCTTGCAAGCATGTGACTGGCTCACAAGGGATCACATATCATGGGAACGAGAAAAGAGTACTTATCAGTAACGAGGTTGAACTAGGTATGCAGAGATACCGACGATCAAAACCTCGGATAAGTAAACTATCGTGAGACAAAGGGAAATTGGTATCGTATGTAAGTGGTTCATTCGATCGCAAAGTAATCGTAGAAATATGTGGTAGCCATATGAATTTCCAGATTCCTCTATTGGTTATTGTTCGGAGAAGTGTCACGATCATGTCCGCATAATTCACGAACCGTAGGGAGACACACTTAAGAATTCGACGTTGTTGAGTAGTTATGGAATGATGAGTAAGAGACCAAATGTTGTTCGGAGTCTCGGATGGGATCCGGGATATCACGAGGAGATCCGGAATGGTCCGGAAAATAAGATTCATATAAGGAAAGTCATGTTTCGGGGTTGGAGAATGATTCCGGTGTTTTCATCGGGAATGTTCTAGAAGGTTCCGGAATGTCCGGCACTCCGGAGGGGAAGGGTACATGAATGTGTCATAACAAGTTGGAATGGTTGCATCATGTACTAGGTGTCATCGCTGAGCGAAATAAAGGGATAAATCAAATCCTAGTTTGAAAAAGTCAAACGCCAATTTGAAAAGTCAAACGGCTATTTTGCTTGGTGGAGGGAGAGTAGGAAACCTACTTGGGGAGGAGTTCCTCTCCCTCCACCGTCGGCCCTTGGAGACCGAGTTGGGGAGGGACTCCCCTCCCCTTGGCGCGCCCCCTCCACCTATATAAGGAGGGGCAGGTGAAAGGATACGGATGTCGCCTAGAGGGGGGGTGAATAGGCGATTAAAACTTTTCCTAGAGTGGCTCAACAAAGGCGGAATAAAACTAGTGTTTACTTTGTAAAGCACAACCTAGAAACAACTAAGGTTTACCTATGTGCACCAACAACTTATGCTAAGCAATACAAGCAACAAAGTGATAGCAAGATATATATTACTTCAAGCACGAAGGCTATCACAATGTAAAGTGCATAAGTAAAGAGCTCGGGTATAGAGATAACCGAGGCACGCGGGGACATCGATATTTTACCGAGTTCCTCCCAACATGGAGTACGTCTCGTTTGGAGAGGGGGTGGTATCAACCCACCAACGCCACAAAAGGCCTCCCTTATTCTCCGGTGAATCTCACCCCAATGGGATCGATCCACGCTTCCACTATCGGTGCACTTGTCGGTGGCAACCGGAACCTCTCACAAGGTTGGGGCACAACTCCACAACTTAATTGGAGGCTCCCAACAAACGCCACAAAAGGCCTCAACAAATGCCACCAAGGCTACAATGCCACCAAGGCCACAAAACCGTCTAGGGTTCCAAGAACCCAAGAGGGACAAGCTCCAATGATCAATTCAAACCAAATCCTCCAAAGAGAACTCAAACCGATGCACCAAATGCAAATGGCAAGAACACCACAAAGGTGCTCAAATCCCTCACTCTCAAGTTCCAGCAAAGCTACTAAAGCTATTGGGGGAACAAGAGAGGAGGAATCAAAGAGAGACACAATATCCCCCAAAATCTAGATCCCCAAAGATGCACTCACAAAGAGATGAATCGGTTAGGTCAAAACGTGGGGCTAGATCTCCTCTCTTTTCCACTCAAATATGGGCAAGAATCATGGGGGGAAAAGATTAGGCAAGCTTCAAGATCTAGAGCAAGTGTGGACAAAGTTTAGCCTAATAGATAATAGAGGAGCTAACTAAACTGAAAAAGGACAAATCCTTAAATAGGAGCCTAGAAAAACTAGCCGTTTGGGCATTTTTCAGAACGGACCGGTAGTACCGGTTACCGCAAGCTGCCAGGAAAAAGAGAAACAGCAGCGAAGCAGATGGGGGCGATTAGGAGCAGCAGCAGCACAGCAAGCAAGCGATGGCTCGCATGCATGCATGCGCGCAGCAGCAAGCAGCAAGCGCGCGCGTGCATGCGATAACCAGCAGCAGTCAGCGCGCGCGGCAGCTAGGCAGCTAGGCACGCAAGGCAGCAGCGCGCGCAGCAGGCGGGCAGGCGAGCTAGCGCGGCTCAACGCGCGCAGCAGCTGCATGCGGCGCGCGAGCGGCGCGGCGGGACGGGCCAGCGGCAGCGAGCGGAGTGGCGCGCGCGCGTGAGAGAAGGCAGCAGCGCGGGCCCAGCGCAGCAGCGGTCAGCGCATGCGGGGCAAGCAGCGGCATGGGCTGGAACTAGATCTGGGCAAAGAAAATATCTGGACCGAATAAACTGGGCCGACCGGTAGTACCGGCCCACCCAGGCGGTACTACCGGGCCGGTCCGGTAGGACCGGAAAAAGCTACCGGGCCAGACAGAAAATGGGTTGCGCGCGCCAGCCCGAGCGATACTGGGCTGCGGTAGTACCGCTCGGCCCAGTTTTTCTTTTTCTTTTTCATTTAAAACGGCAAATATTCAAACAGTCATAACTTTTAAACGGTAGCTCCGATTGACCCGATTCCAATTACGTTGGATAGATGACAACAAGGGCTTCTCAACAATTGCGTTGAAATATTGATTATCACCAAGTGAGAAAGTATCAAGTAGAATAATGTGAGATATCTCACTTGGTGAGAAACCGAAAAGTCGCATAAATCAAAATCGCAACAAGATACAAATGGGAGATCCGATTTTGATGAACAAGAGCTTGTTATGGAGATTACCACAAGCTCTATATCCTCACATGGATAAGACCAAATAACAACCAAATATGATGATGCAAGTATGCAAAGGTTTGAGCTCTCTCCAAACGATGTGACCGAATTACTCATACGAGAGCCCCTCTTGATAGTACAGTTATCTATCCTAAACCCGGTCTCACACACACAACGTGAGACCGGCAAAAGGGAAAACCTATCAATATTATACCTTTGCCTTGAGCATTCCACTTGAGCTCGATGTAGACGATCTTGCCCTTCTCAAGATGGAACGCCTTTCTTAATTCCTCATCATCGACCTCGCATATTGAGCTTGCCCAACATATCTTCTTTGCATTTCATCGACCTTGAAGCCAACACATGCTCCAAGCGATGCCAATGGACAAATACTACAAGTATAACTTAATACACACATTAGTCCATAAAGATTGTCATTAATTACCAAAACCACACATGGGGGCCCAACATGTTCTTTCAGCAGGGCTGCCCCTCCAAGATCTACACCTTGCCCTCTCTAAACCCTAACCCTAGCCGCCGCCCACCATAGCCGCCGCCGCCCTAGGGTTTCTCCCAAGCCGCCGAGTTGGGGCTTCTAGTTGCCCTAGCCGCTGGCCTAGCCCCTTCTACTTGGTGCGTCTAAACCCTAGATCAATGAGGCTCTCAAATAGTCCACCATACTCGCTCCGGCTTAAGGCGAAGCCCTGCGAGATCTCCCCTCTACTTCCGGTACCACGCCGTCGTGCTGCCGGAATCGCGAGGAGAGTGCTACAACCTCCGCTGCCTGCTGGAACAAGGGAGAGGAAGGTCTTCATCGAGTACCAAACGTGTGACCGACTGCGGAAGCGCTGCCGGAACGCAACGCCGGAAGGATCGTCTACACGATCTTGAGATCGGGAAGAGTACGACTACATCACCCACGAGAATCCGCTCTCGTTAAACACTTTGTAATCTTCGAGGGTGAGTTATTCTATCGACTCGTTGCTACAATCTAGTAGATAGATCTTGGCTTGTTTGTTTGTATGCGGTAGAAAATTTTTGTTTTCCATGCTACGAACCCCTACAAATTGCTTATTGTGTAAAATACCAAGTAGTAGAGGGTTTATTTCAAACCCCCTTGTCTTCTTGTTGGAGTTGTCTCTTTTATTAATATCATAGGGATTCCCAAAGTGGCTGAGTGGGTTAGCACTAGTCAAATGCTCAAACTCCATCATGTTGGTGGAAACCTGTAACTCAAAACAAAACTTAGTGAGACTAAAATAAATAAGCAAAAACTAAAAGACCTGCAACGCTTAGCTCCCCGGCAATGGCGCCAAAAAATAGCTTGATGACTGCAAGTGCATAGATCGTTTGTAGCTAGTTTCAAAATAAATATATCGATCCCATAGGGAGCAGGAGTCTGAAGTCTAATAACTCTTGAATTAAATACTAAAATAGAAATGCTAAATAAAGTTCTAAGCAACAAGATAAAATGCGAGTGTTGTGTAAAAAGGTGTTTTGAGGTTTTTGGTATAAGGGAACAATAAGACAAGTAAAGTAAAATGAATACAGAAATTAAGTATCGCATATGTAAAAGAGATTTGAAACTACAATGGGAAAAAGCATTCTCAGGGAGTAGCGGATACACCTCTAGAATTATAAAGGGCTAAGGTAAAGATTATTATCATGAACATTCTCAACTATGTATATGTGGGCGGAACTCCGTATTTGGACAAACAGGCATCAACCACTGCTCACATCATCCTCATAACCACAGTAGACAACAATCAACATCAATCGAATTACTACGCTATTAAGGGACTTGATCCCGTAGGATGTATCCCATGGCATGGATAGTGTTCCATGAGTTTCCTCGGTTCCCAAGTTGATACGTAAGGAGTGCCAACAGCTTTATAGTCACTATAAGTGCTAACACACCACCGTCTACTAACAAGTAGTTCCCTCCATCAAGTACCCACAAGAGGCAAATATTGAGGGGTCGATTTCTCCCAACATCAATATGAAGACAATATAACACATGGTCACAACGATGAATATCATAATAAACTTTATATTATTTCAATCTCATGCTAGGCTTTCTCCATCTCCCCAAGAACTAATGATGTACTTAGACATGGAGGCAATCAACATCATGAAAAAAGCAATGGAATCTATCATAGATGAATAGTACTTCTATAAATCCACAACGAGTATGGAAATTACAACAAGATCTAGATAAGATGTAGATGGGATGGATGGAGATGGTGGTGATGCAGCGGTTGAAGATGAAGATCGATGCCTTAGCCTCCCGGATTTGCATAGAGCGAAGATGGATCCCCGATGGACGATTTCCCCCTCCAGATGCCTTCTGAAGGTGAGGTTTCAGCAATTTCTAGGTGTTACACGGGGTAAAACTATTTGAGGAGTTCCCCCTCCAGATCCCCGATGTATGTCGTCTCCCCGATGGATGAGTTCCCCCTCTAGATCCCCGATGTATGTTGATACGTCGGAAATGTATCTATAATTTTTGATGTTGCATGCTTGTTTAGTATCTACTTTGCTTTGTTTTGTCTACACTTTGAGGTATTTTTATAAACTTTCTGGAACTAACCTATTGACAAGATGCCACAGTGCCAATTGCATGTTTTCTGCTGTTTTTGGTTTCAGAAAGCTAAAAAATGAATATTCTCGGAATTGGACGGGACAAAAGCCAAAGTTCATTTTTTTCCCTGAACGATACGGAAAATCGAAGACGAGACGGAGGAGGACACTGGGGTGGCCACACCCTAGGTGGGCGCGGGCCCACCCTAGCCGCGCCCACAGGGGGTGTGGGCCCCCGGGACCTCCACCGACCTTGCCTCCTTCGCCTATAAGAAGCCCCCGACTTAGAAACCCTAAATCATCGACCAAAAAGCCACGAAAAGTTCTGCAGCGCCGCCGCCACCGAAGGGGAGATCTGGGGGACAGAAAGTCTCTGTTCCGGCACTCTGCCGGGACGGGGAAGTGCCCCCGGAGCCATCTCCATCGATCTCCACCACCATCTCCATTATCGTTGTTGATTCCCATGATGAGGAGGGAGTAGTTCTTCCTCGAGGCTAAGGGCTCTACCGGTAGCTATGTGTTTATCTCTCTCTCTATATGTGTGATCTTGTTGTGGTCATGAGCTTTGTAATCAATTAGATCTACCTTGCTACTCAAGTGCTTTAATAGATCTCTGCTCTCCCCATATGTGTGAAAGTGACAGCGTGCACGCCATGGTGGCACTTAGGCTAGAGTCTACATAAATACTCATCGTGCTTTAATAGATCTATGCTTTTCCCCATGTGTGTGAAAGTGACAGCGTGCACACCGTGTGTGGCACTTAATCTAGGTTACATATATATTTATCATGAGTTGGCACTTTGACTTAGACTTTATCATGTCATGCTAGATGTTGTTTTGACCTTATGCTTAGTTATTATTGCTATAGCATGACTTGTTCCAAACAATTAGGATTGCTTAATGTGCCTTTGAAGAATCACGCGTTGTTTTAGCATACAAAAGCATAGTATTGTGGTATTCTACTTTAATGCTTTGTTTGTTGACTTGGCACATGCTCACACCATGTTATGACTATGAACCAGTCACCTTAGCCTCTATGATCATTTAGTTTTTGACTTGTAGTACCACTTTATGCTTTGATTAGTAATGTTTTGTCGCTCTGCATGATTATGGCCATTATTGCTCTCTTAGTTGGTCGCTCCCAGTCTTTTGCTAGCCTCCACTTGTATGAGTAAGCTCTACTCATGCATCCAACTCCCAATAAACCAAGTTATTCCAAAGTGTCCACTATAAATTCCTATGCATGGTGTGTTACACCATTCCAAGTATATTCTTGTTTTCATCTACCTTCCAATTAAAAAGTCTCTTTGTTATGTGAAAACTTAGTGATTAAAGCTCAAATGAACTTGATGGCACACTTTATTTTTATTGCCCCTAATAAACTTGAACCATTGTGTCATCTATGTTGTATATGCTAGCACTTATACGTTGGAATTAGCAGAACCGTGTTGTCACGGAGAACGCTTTCAACATTGCACTTGTACTTTGCACACAGTTGATATCATGCTCTTTTGTTTATGGATGTCGTCGGTGTGAAATAAAAGGGGAGCTTGTAAGTGGCACATGCTAGATGTTAAATAAAAGGGGAGCTTGTAAGTCCATGGAGTTATGTATTTTGTTAGATAAACACCTGGGCCGATAGCCTAAGCCATGCCTAATCATGGTGGAAACTTGCAGCATCACCATAATGACATCTATGAAGCTTTATTCTTATAAAAAGAGACATATTGAAAAGAGGAAAGAGAGAAAAAGCACCATTTTCCCATGGTAAATAATAAGACTGCTGAGATGCTTATTGTCTGCTTGCCTTGTCATTTTGCTTATGGGATAGCTCTTGTATCATGTGCAAGGGGTACCTCGTTGGCGGTTCTCTATGATACACATGTACTTACTATGACAAGAACTTACAGGTGACTAAAGTTGAGTAGCATGAGGTGCGGACCTCGTATTCAAGGGACATGAGATTGCTAACTTATACTTTGTCAAGTATATACTCCACCTTTGGTCACTTTAACCTTAATCACTTCAAGATGCTTATGATAGGGGCAATGAGAGCTAAAAGCTAACAAGTACCCTAATTTTTGGAAGCTCTTTATGAGACTTGAAATCCCCGCTTCCCTTTGACGGGCCTTTCTTCCACTTTTATATTGAGTCTCCACCTTCTATCCTTAGGAACCAATTAAGAGAGCATAGTTCCCGTTCTTAGTTCTATGTGCATTGTCCCAAAACTTATTGATTGATTCATATTGTTGATATTGCTTGCTCTTGAACTACTTGTATATAGTCAATCTTATGAACTTTGAAGCTGTCCTATGCATTTATTGCTACTCCACGAGGGACAAGCTGAATGCCACTATGCTATGTTTTCTATATGTGAAACAAACAAACGTCTTTCAATGCATTGTTACTCATGATCTTTGTTTGTATCCTTTCATGTTGTAGCATAGTTACTTTGTCTTATTGTTAGAACTACATCTTTCATGCTCCTGTTTAAAGTACTTTGATCCCAGTTTTCAATGCGTTACAATGGTTTGATCTTGATTGTGATGGTGCATGTCACCTCAAAAATTATTATTTTTATCACTTACCTACTTGAGCACGAGCAGGAGTTAAGCTTGGGGATGCTTGATACGTCAGAAACGTATCTATAATTTTTGATGTTCCATGCTTGTTTAGTATCTACTTTGTTTTGTTTTGCCTACACTTTGAGGTATTTTTATACACTTTCTGGAACTAACCTATTGACAAGATGCCACAGTGCCAGTTGCCTGTTTTATGCTGTTTTTGCTTTTAGAAAGCTAAAAAATGAATATTCTAGGAATTGGACGGGACAAAAGCCAAAGTTCATTTTTTTCCCTGAACGATATGGAAAATCGAAGACGAGACGGAGGAGGACACCAGGGTGGCCACACCCTAGGTGGGCACGGGCCCACCCTGGCCACACCCACAGGGGGTGTGGGCCGCCTGGACCTCCACCGACCTTTCCTCCTTCGCCTATAATAAGCCCCCGACTTAGAAACCCTAAATCATCGACCAAAAAGCCACGAAAAGTTCTGCAGCGCCGCCGCCACCGAAGGGGGGATTTGGGCGACAGAAAGTCTCTGTTCTGGCACCCTGCCGGGATGGGAAAGTGCCCCTGGAGCCATCTCCATCGATCTCCACCACCATCTCCATCACCGTTGATGATTCCCATGATGAGGAGGGAGTAGTTCTTCCTCGAGGCTAAGGGCTCTACCGGTAGCTATGTGTTCATCTCTCTCTCTCTCTCTCTCTCTATGCGTGATCTTATTGTGGTCATGAGCTTTGTAATCAAGTAGATATACCTTGCTACTCAAGTGCTTCAATAGATCTCTGCTCTCCCATGTGTGTGAAAGTGACAGCGTGCACGCCATGGTGGCACTTAGGCTAGAGTCTACATAAATACTCATCGTGCTTTAATAGATCTATGCTTTTATCCATGTGTGTGAAAGTGACAGCGTGCACACCGTGTGTGTGGCACTTAAGCTAGGTTACATATATATTTATCATGAGTATATTTTGAGTTGGTTGTCTCTATGAAATTGTGGTGTTTGTTGGAACCATCTAGAGCTCAAGGTGACAGTGTGGGGTTATCTAGATTGGGAAAGGCAGACTTTGAGGTGTGCTGTTATAGCCCTACAATAGATTAGAGTGTCCAACCAGAGAGTAGTTAAGAGTAGTATCATGAAGAGAATATATTTATATGAGAGAGTTTTCACTAGTGAAAGCATGATCCCTAGGCCTTGTTTCTAAACATTGAAACACCGTTTGAATCTAGAGTTGTTGCATGTTTGCTTGCTTCCATCGTTTTGGTCCTTTTACCTTACCTCACCTTCAAGCTATTTTCTGGCACCGTTACCACTTGTATTTCACTATCTCTTCGCCGAACTAGTGCACCTATACACCTGACAAGTGTATTGGGTGTATTGGGGACACAAGAGACTTCGTGTATCTTGATTGCAGGGTTGCTTGAGAGGGATACCTTTGACTACTTCCTCCCTGAGTTCGATAAACCTTGGGTAATCCACTTAAGGGAAACTTGCTGCTGTTCTACAAACCTATGCACTTGGAGGCCCATCAACTGTCTACAAGAATAGAAGTGCGTAGACATCATATGTTATCTCCCTGATGCAGTTACACGGGGTGAAACTATTTGAGGAGGCGGAGGCGGCACTAGCTATATGGCGGGAACTATACGGTCGGAAGTGTTGCTCCCACCGTATAGTTGGTCGGCTAACCTTATGTATGCTTTGATCGCTTCGGGTTTTCTTCTGGTGTTATTGATATTTACGTTGTTTTTTACTCCTTTTCGCTCCAATACAACTGGTCCAAGAATTGTGTCCATCGTATCCATCATCTGTCCTGATCCTAGTGAAAATAAACATAAAAGGTGCACGCGAATGCCATAAAATACTAATATCCTACCACTATAGTGCAAAATAATAATATAAAACATGATGCAAATATGCACTCATCAGTAGGCATCATTGCTAAGACTCGTCGTTTTGAAGCATCATATGATGATCATGTGTTATAGATTCTACATGTGCATAAAACGGGTGTAAACCAGATTTGCACATGCGGATACTAAGGTTAACCTTGATGAGCCTAGCATGTATAGACATGGCCTCGGAACACGGAATATCGAAAGGTAAAGCATGAGTCATATGGATGATATGATGAACATGTTGATTGTTCGCCTTTGAAGCTACATCTTTTCTCGTGAAGATCGGACTTGGTGTAGTGGATTTGGTTCGTGTAATTGATACGTCCAATTTGCATCACCATTCAATATCATAATTTGCCTCTATTCATTGATATATTTCATATTAAGAGGTGATACTCATGTCTTTTCATCTGTTTTTGCATGTTGGATGATTCTTGGAGGATGAACTGTCGGAGTCAGGATTATGATGGAAAAGGCGGTGTTTTTATGCAATTTCGTGAAGATTAGAAAAATACCAAAAAAACTACAGAAAATTATATTTTCCCAGAAGACGAATGAAACCAAAAGGGGAGGCGAAGTTGGGCCACAGGGGGCCCACACCCCCCAGGCACGAGCCACCCTAGGCCACGCCTACAGGGGGTGTGGCCACCCTGGCCCACCTCTAGCTCCGCCCTCTCGTCTATATCTTATCATCAAAACCCTAATACACAGGGAGCAACGACAAAAAGATTCCGCCGCCTCTGCGGGGCGGAAAACACCGAGTGAGAAAGAGCTCTCCGGTAGACAGATTTCTGCCGGGGAAATCCCTTCCTGGAGAGGGGAGATCCTCGCCATCAACAACATCATCAAGCTAGACTTCATTGGGATCATCATCATCATCCACACCATCATCTCCACCAGCACAATCATCACCACTCCATCCGCTGTAACAATTCTGTTGAATCTTGCATAGTTCTTAGGGGAAACTTTCCCGGTGTTGATTACTATTGTAATTGATGCTTGTGAGTGGAACCATGAATTATTGTTTATTTTCATATTGTTATCCATTATCATATCATATATGATCTTGATCCATATGATGTCTCGTGAGTAGTTCGTTTAGTTCTTGAGGACATGGGAGAAGTCATGTTGTTACTAGTGGAATTGTGTTGAGGTATTATTCAATGGTTTGATATTTAAGTTGTGGTGCTATTCTTCTAGTGGTGTCATGTGAACATCGACTACATGATACTTCACCATTTATGGGCCTAGGGGAATGCATTGTGTATTTGGCTACTAATTGTGGGGTTGCCGGAGTGACAGAAACCTGAACCCTCATTAGGAAACCATTGCACAAGGGAGTGTAGGATCTCAGAGTTTAAGGCTGTGGTTAGGTTTATATCTTAATTACTTTCTTCTAGTTGCGGATGCTTGCAAGGCGTTTAATCACAAGTATGTATTAGTCCAAGTAAGGTCGGTACATTAGCACAGGTTCACCCACACAACACTTATAAAACCAAAGAAGACTACTCAGCTATATGAAGCGAAAGCACTTGATAGTATTCCCATGTGTCCTCGAGAACGTTTGGTCCTCATAAGTATTTCCACCGACTTGTCCTTTGCTAAGAAAGGATTGGGCCACTTGCTGCAATTATTTGTTGTCTTTATTTACTTGCACTTTATTTCCTTGCTTTATCAGAAAACCCATAAAAATCCGTTTGCTAAGTATTTACTGAGATTTCCTGCTCCATACCACTAGTCAACACCTTCTCCTCCTCGTTGGGATCGACACTCCTATTTATCGAAAGTACTACGATACACCCCCTATACTCGTGGGTCATCAGTAATCACCAAAATGACTCAAGGGATGTTGGTTTTGAGTGGGAGTTCAAAAAGTAATAGGATTAAAGTTGAACACAATTTATCATAAATTAAATCAAAGTGAATTTGCATAATTTGTTGTAGTCATTGGCATCCGTTCATCACCTTATGCTTAGTTATAATTGAGATAATAGAACTATAGAATGCTGGATATTTACACGAACTGGTATCATATTGTTTTGAGTGTCAATCTAAAGTTTAAAAGTCCTATTGCAAACTTTCAGCAAACTCCATTTACTCTGTGAAGTTTGATAATTAGTATTGAACCAAGAGTAAGAATTCCAGTGTTAGTATCTAAGTATTATATTTGCCTCCATGATCCTTGATATTCAAAAGTTGATTTAGTATCAAGGTTATCTAGGAGCTGAAAGGATTGTTTCAGAAACCATCATGTGTAGAAGATATTGTGATATCTGAAACAATGTTTTGGTTACAACATGATAGAGTATAATTTAGCAAAATATATGTTCTCATATTTGATGAGAATTTTCGAAGGTTGGAGATGCTAGATGTCCTATTCCTCCAAAAAGATTTTGGAAAGTAACATTATACTCGCGATTCACCTTTATAAGCTATAGTTGCTTGATCATGAAAATTCTCATGATAAGGATGAATAAAATATGTAGGTAAAAAGTTCACCATACTAAAAGATTACTAAAGATTGGATTTTGAAAGAACGCCAAACATTCAATGATGGTGATCTACTTTAAAGTGCAAGTCCAAAGGTATTAGTATTTGACTATCACGCTTTAGACTATGTGTCATGTGTATGGCGCTACTGTTGATGTTGATAGATTCTTTTAAAAGAATAGGAAATGCTAAAAGAGAATCTCAGAAATATTTGGTAGAAAAGAAAAGAATGGAAATGTCTAGTTTAGGTATATAGATGATGTACATGTTATGATTGTATTCTTTGCTTGTTAAACAATGTGGTTGTTGGGTATTGGATACCAAATTTATTGGTGTGAAATGTCATACAGAACAACACAATTCATGAACTGCAATGGCCTAAGTAACTAGCAAGCGAATATGTGATGATGTTCATCAAAAACAAATAATGTGTTGTGTTTCTCGATTGACATCAAAGCTTTCCTTCAAGATTTGTTTTAATAATTGTTATTTTGAACAGGTATTATGAGAACAAAAGGTTGTTCAAATAATTACCGTATTCCATAATAGATGGGTGATATACAAGTCTGATTGGAGAAATCACGTCCATGAAAACTAAATGTTAAAAATGTCGTAAGACAAATGATTGAAATATCACTTACAAAGTGACATCGCCGTTTAAATTATATTGGAAATAAAACATGTAGAAACTCCATGTTGATGGAATCTTGGAGTCTTTTGATTTTGATCAAATGACACTTGTGAGACTTTCCTGAGATAGTTGAAATTTCGTTCAAAGGCCAAAGAAGAACGGACGACTGACTTATTGGAATTTGTACATATTGATGTATGTAGTCCATTATGTGTATTCGTGAGCGATGGATTTTAACTTCATATGCTTTCTCTGGAAATTTGAGTGAATATATATGTATATTTACTTAATGAGG
Source organism: Avena sativa (assembly GCA_916181665.1). Classification (NCBI taxonomy): domain Eukaryota; kingdom Viridiplantae; phylum Streptophyta; class Magnoliopsida; order Poales; family Poaceae; genus Avena; species Avena sativa. Next base: position 2,646,140 of record OV702284.1, read on the forward strand.
AAGAAGTATGAAACATTTAAAAAATGTTCAAAGATTTCAAGATGAAGTGGAAAATCATTGTAACAAGAAAATAAAGAGTTTATGATTGGATCATAAAGGAAGATATTTGATTTACAAGTTTAGCAAACACCTAAAAAATTTAGGAATCGTTCCATACATTTGCATTTCCTGAAACATCATAGTAGTATGGTGTGTTCGAGATATGTAATGAAACCTTGTTTGACATGGTAAGATCAAAGGTGTCATTTATAATACTACCATTATATTTTAGAGATTAAAGCATTAGAGACTACCGCTTTTATACTTAAAAGAGCTCCATCGTGATCCGTTGAAATGACACTATATGAGTTATGGTTTGGGAAAAAACCCAAGTTGCCCTTTCTTAAGTTTTGGTATGCTAGGCATAAGTAAAATGTTTACAACCAAAGTCGTATGTGCATGTCTTTGTAGGTTATTTCGAATAATCGTTGGGTATTCCTCCATAACACCAAAGACAAAAGTGTTTGTTGCTTAGAACGTTGAGTTTCTTGAGAAGGAATTTTTCGTAAAAATTTAAGTGGGAGGATAATAGAACTTTGATAAGGTTACTGAACCTTGGCTATGTGTGATGAGTTGTGTAGCGCCAGAAAGTGTTCCAAAGGAAACCAAAATGCCCATGGATCACATGGCTCAAAGGCTGTGGTCACGAAGGTCTAAGTTCCTATTGAACCAAGTAGGTCGGGTAAACAATCAAATACTAAGATTTGAGAGTAAATTATTATTGTTTGACAATGATGAACCGACTACATGCAAATAAGTAATGTGGGCCCTGACTCCTTCAAATGGCTTGAAGCCATAAAATTCGTGATAGTTCCATACACGAGAAATCAAGTTTTTGCACTTGGAAGGCACTCTATAAAGGTGTAAAACCTATTGGTCGTATTTGGATCTATAAAGAAATAGACATAGATGTATGACATCTATAAAATAGTCGATGTGTAGGAAAAGAGTTTATAACAATGTTTAAGAAGTTGATTATGACAAGATTTGATCTTTCATAGCGATATTTAGTCTGGATGGATTAATGTAGCAAACCACTACATATACTTTTGGTATATGGTAGTTGAACAAACAAAAAAGGTTCTTCTAATAGAATGGTTACCTAGGACATGTACATAACATGATCCAAAGGGTTTTGTTAATTCAAAGGATGCTAAAGGTGCACGCAAACTTCAATGGTTGAAGTAAGCATCACGGAGTTGGAATCATCACCGTGATGAAACTGTTAAAAGGTTTAATTTCATCAAAGATGATAGACATGCTTGCATTTGCAAGAAATTAAGTGGGAGCGCTGAGACATATTTCTAATACGTTATGTGAAAGACATATTTTTTATTGGAAATGGTGTATCTTTTATTGACACAAGTTAAGAATTTCATTAAAGTTTGATTTTATGAAACACTTAGGCATAATCCAAATATTAGGCATCAATGTCTATATGGACAGATTGAGGCGCTAATATTGTCGTTTCAAATGTACATAGATAAGATATTGAATGAGTTCAATATGGAAATGACAAGAAAGGTTCTTGCCACACATAAAGGATTGAATCAAGATTCAAGTGTATTGACACTTGGTAAGTGAAACGAGATTCAAGTGTTTTGACACTTGGTGAATGAAATCACAAGAATATTTTGATCAATAATTTTGTTATATGTACACATCCAGATATGTCCTATGCTCTAAAATTTACGAGCATATACCAAAATGACTCATAATATGATCATTGGACGATAGTAAGGATATTATTATGATCTTCGAGAGAACTAAGAATATGTTATTTATTTAGAGGTGACAAATAGAAAGATAGTTCATTATAAAGTGTTACATTGATACTAGTTTTGTCACAAAATACAAATTAAGTTTATCTCAATTTAAACTATGGGTGGCACAATGAAATGGAAATGAGATTCCATAATGGATTTGGATGAGTTCCAAAGTTAAGACATTATGACAGATACTACAACAAAAGGCTAAGTATATGACTGCTATTGTAGTAGCAAAAGAAGGCATTTGCGTCAAGAAGTTTGTTATCAAACTAGGTATGGTTTACTGCGGGCTAGTACTATGAAGATATATTGTACGAAAATTGTATCGCATGTTTTAACCCAAGGAACTAAAGGTCTCAGCAAAGGACCAAATTTATACAATGTTATCTCATTGGAGAATGAGTGATGCGTAGAGACGCAAAGACATGCAAATACACACGGACCTGGAACTGTCAGATCCGAAGATTATGTTTACCACTGGCAATCGTGTATATACAACACTAGAAATGTAACAACCTTAGTTCTACCAAATAGTAATTAGGGCTTGTTTGTGCATTCATGAGCATCATATAATCTTGCTAAGATAAAATTTCAAACAAGATTAACTAAACTCTAAACCTTAATTCCCTCTATCTATTTGAAACCTTTCAAAATGTCTTTTGAATCTTGAAAGTCCAAAACCAATGGAGCCCAAATTGTTATAAGGGCCCCTTAGTGCTTTCAGATATTTCACAAAGCCCTTGTATTTTGAAACTATTCAAAACAGATCTGTAATTGAAATTACAAATAGAAAACATCAAATGGAAAAATAAAAACATTCTGTAAAGAAAAATCTACAGCTAATCTAGCTGGGCCGCAGCCCAGATTCTCCTCTCCCTGCCGCTCAGTGCGTCCACGCGCGTCCCATCCTAGCCCAACTCGGCCCAGTACCGCTTTGCCCCTGACCCTGTCGTATTCCTCGCGCAGCGAAGCAGATGCGTGCCCTCACCGATGTCATCGCCCGTCGCCACGCCAAGATCCTCGCTGCGCCGCCCTCTGGACGGGGACAAGGACCCCTGAGCCGTGTCCTCTTCATCCTCATCCTCCCACTCTCCCCCTGGGCTCGCTCCCACTCTCGTTTCTCCCTCTGAGCCGGAAACCCTAGCTCTAGTTCTGGCAAGCCCGTCTTCGGCCTTCCCTCGCCCAGGTGAGCATACCACTGGAACCAACGCACCCTCCTCTGACTTTTGCCCCAACTAGCGCAAGCCAACGCAACTCCAATGCCTCAATTGCCACCTCGTCTCCAATGCCGGTCGCCACACTCACCATCGATTTCCGGCGCCTTCTGACCTCGCCCGCCCTCCTCGACCCCTTCATAGCGATATAGGTGAGCTCACGGTCCAGAAGGACCTGTCCGCTGTCTCCCTTCCTCTCTGTATTGTGGCCTCGCCTTTGCTGCGCCGTCACGGCCGCAGTAGCTAGTCATCGTCGGTGCTCCAATGACCCAAACGGGGTGGCGCCACCACCCTTTGCCCCCCCCTTGGCCTCCTCTATCTAACACACGTATGCACGTGCTCCAGCTTGCACTCCTGCGTCGTCGCCGGCCGTCGTCTGCACGTGCTCACCGGCGAGCAGACATGGCGTCGACGTGGCATCCATGTGGCCTTGACCCCACCCATCAGCCACTATGGCTAGAGCTAGCCCATGTGTAAAAAGGTTTAACCCCTGGTGATGTTACGGTGACGTCACCTAGTCGTCACCGCGCGCGGGTGAGCGCAGTCAAAGCCGCCACGGGTCCCTTTTGCCTACCTGGATGCTGATATGGCCCAGGGCCCATTAGTCAGTCACTGAGGGTAGACTCTGCCCGAGTGTAAAAGGTTTAATCAATTGGTTTAATAATTTCAAAAATTATTTTAAATCTTGTAAATTCAATAACTAATTATCTGTAAGTTAGAAAAATACAAATAATATATCAAAATATTCAGAAAAATGAGATCTATCTATTAAAGATATAATCATGCATTGTTAAACAACTTAAATTGCAAGTTAGTTAGAAGAACTAAATGCACCCTCTCATATACATCTGGGGTTTCTCTGAATTAGGGTTTGGACCCCTCGGACCCCGATTAAAATGACCAAGCATGTTTAGGGTTTCAATTTCAATAACTTTTAACTTGTCATATCATGATCCTTGTTTGAGCATTGCATCGATGCCATGTGATGATTGTTTCCTTTCTTTTCGGTATTTGGTTCTTCTCGGTAGAATACGATATCGGAATCGAGATCGAGTCCAAGACTGAGGATTGAGATTAACACCATCGAAGGTCATCGACGAACAATGCCAACAAGATGAACCCTGGAGAGTTATATCCTTGGTATTGTTGAACAAGTCAAGATGATGGATACGAAGATTTGTATTGGGTATCAACAGGCAAAGGAAAGCGAAGCCCCACACATACATATGAATCCTATGCTTTTAAAGTATTTTAATTCTTGTCATGTGCATACAATTATAAAGTCTTTTATCAATAGTAATCCTATCTGATGCATGTTTCCTTTGAACCTATAATCCCTGATCCACTGCTCCTAGCATAACTAGGGTTTGGCTTGTGAAGCGTTGCTAGAGCTATTATATATACTGTGCTTAGCCATGCTTAGTTGTTCTGCTGATTCACATGGTTGATGGATCCGAGCTCTGAATGAATCTAGTTCGACAGGAGAACGTGGTATGACAGGTGATGTGAGGTAAGCATGGTAAGGATGAGGCCACGCGGGTTGTGGTTTTTGCAGTCCCATACTTGCCACCCTTAGGACCCAAGGTTCTTGCCTCTTGAACCAAGATGAGCGTACAGCCACACGGGGCTTTGGGAACCCCTTGACCCCAACTTGCCTAGTCTGATCCATGAGTCCGTAGTTTGAGGATTATTCGGCACCTGCATGGAAAAAGGTTTTGGAAAAATGGTGCAAGCATATAGGACGTGGCCGGGTGAAGGGTGCACGGAACTGAACTGGATCCCAGTACACAGAGTCGAGAACCGCCTGGGAGTATGGCCAACTACCGCAGCCGGGAGCCCTTCTGGTGACTCATGGATTAGACAAAAGCAATGGAAAGGTTTCGGTCGACCACCCTCTGTCAACACACCAAGGAAGTGTGTCAAGTGACGCTAAGAGTCGGTCGGCGTGTGTGTGTAAAGTTGTACACCCCTGCATGGTTAAATCTTTTCGAAAAGTCGTGTCCACGGTTATGGACGACTTAGGAATGGATGTGGGATCATAGAGAACTTGAACCTAATCGTAAAACTTGGCAAGTTAAGTAAAGTGTGCTTAAGGATGCTTCCTCTTAGGTACGAGGGGGTGATCCTAGATGAGTTTCGATGATGATGACTTGGTGGATATCAAAAGATGATGATCAATGCTTTGGAGATGTCGCTCTCTTATACCCTTTTAAAACACTCTGATTAGACGAGCTTCTTTTCCCTCATGTTTTATAAACAAAGATGGCTTTATGCAAAACAACTCCACCAGCCATAAGTCTTGCGGAGTACACCCTGTACTCACCCTTACTTTGTTGATACTTTTGCAGCAGAGTAAGTGTTACCATAGAAGATAAGTTTGGTACGACATCGATGATATCTCGGGGTTCCTGGCCGGCAGCCTGGAATATTTGGAATGGGACGTCATCGTTATGCTTCAGGCCTCTTAGGCCATTTGTTAAGTTTGCAATATTTAATAGCATAATTTGCCTTCCGTTGTTTGATGTTTGTGGTAAGTGACCTCTGCTTGTAATATTTTGGTTCTACGCTCAGTTATGAGCTTGCTGTAATAATTTTTGTGTCTTAGGGTCACTGATGTGTTACCGATTCTTCATTGGATATTCTCGAGCTCAAGGTTAAGCTTATGTCAGACGGAGGTCTGGGATTTGTTTAGCCCTGATCCCGGGGGTGTCACAAGAAAGCCATAGGTGTTGAATGCATAAAGTTTTTCAAACTATATTACTGACTCTAGTACAAGTGGGAGACTGTTGGAGATATGCCCAAGAGGCAATAATAAAGTGGTTATTATCATATCTTTATATTTATAATAAATGTTTACATCCCATGCTATAATTGTATTAACCGGAAACATTAATATTTGTGTGTTTTGTAAACATAAAAGAGTCCCTAGTAAGCCTCTTGTTAAACTAGCTTGTTGATTAATAAATAATCATGGTTTCCTGATCATGGATATTGGATGTTATTAATAACAAGATCATATCATCAGGAGAATGATGTGATGGACACACACCCATAGTAAGCATAGCATAAGATCAAGTCATTAAGTTCATTTTGCTACAAGCTTTCAGATACATAGTTACATAATCCTTCATGTTAATCACCGTCACCGGATGAGTACTTTTATGACATCAAACGCCACTTCTGTAACTGGGTGGTTATAAAGGTGGAATTAGGTATTCTAAAAGTATGGATTGAAGCGCATGGATCAAGAGTGGGATTTGTCCATCTAGATGACGGATAGATATACTCTAGGCCCTCTCGGTGGAGTGTCATCCAATTGGCTTGCAAGCATGCGACTAGGTCACAAGGGATGCCACATCACAGTACGAGTAAAGAGTAATTATCGGTAACGAGGTTGAACTAGGTATGGAGATACCGACGATCGAACCTCAGATAAGTAAAGTATCGTGCGACAAAGGGAAACAGTATCGTATGTGAATGGTTCATTCGATCACGAAGTCATCGTTGAATATGTGGGAGCCACTATGGATCTCCGGGTCCCGCTATTGGTTATTGATCGGAGAGGTGTCTCGATCATATCTGCATAGTTCGCGAACCGTAGGGTGACACACTTAAGGAATCGATATTGTTTAAGTAGATATGGATTATGAGTTAGATACCGAATATTGTTTAGAGTGTCGGATTGGATCCAAGACATTACGAGGATATCCGGAATGGTCCGAAGAATAAGAATCATATAAGGAAAGTCATTTTTCGGGGTTCGGAAATGTTTTCGGTGTTTTGACCGAAAACTTCTAGAATGTTCTAGAGGGGCCACCAGTGGACCCACCACCCCGGGAGGGGCCACATGGGCCAAGGGTATGCTGCGTGGGCCATGGGCCAACCGCACCATGACTCAAAGGGCCCAACCGGCCAGCCTAAGGAAATTGGGGTAAAACCCTAATTAGGAAAGGAGGGAGACTTGGGGGCAAGTTCCCACCTCTCCCCCTTGTGCGCCGAGTTGGGGGAGGACATGGCAAGGGCTGGGAACCCTTGGTCACCGCCCCCATCTATAAAGGAGGGGTGGGGCGCCCCCTTGACCCTTGTCCCTGGCGCCTCCAACTGTAGCCGCCTCCCTCCTCCATCGACCTGCACCAGCTTAGGCGAAGCCCTGCAGGATTCTCTCCTCCACCACCACCACATCGTCGTGTTGTTGGGATTCTGAGGGATCTACTACCTCCACTGCCCACTAGAATGGGGAGAGGAAGGTCTCCATCGACTCCGTACGTGTGATCGAGTGCGAAAGCGCTGCCGGAACGCGGCGCCGGAAGGATCGTCTACGCGATCTTGAGATCGCAAGTGATCGACTACATCAACCACGATATCCGATCTCGTTAAACGCTTTGGATCTTCGAGGGTTAGTTCTCTATAATCTCGTTGCACCGATCTCGTAGATTAGATCTTGGCTGCTCCATAAATTGGATCTTAGTTTTATGCGTTCTTGCGGTAGAATTTTTTTGTTTTCTATGCTACGAACCCTATAATAAATGTGCTCACCAGAATATGGGATATAGTCGTTGTGGATAAACGTCGGTGTTCGGAGTGACTCGAGAACTGCAGCAGCTTGTGGCATCCCTGTCGGAGAAGCTCGCCTTGCAGCCGGAGAAGTTCGCCTTCCAGCTAAAGAAGTCTGTCTTGGGACCTTGACACCAAAGAAGCCACCAGATCATGTCTCGAAACTAGAGACCACATCTTTGTTCTTGTTCTTCTTCTTCCCGGGACCTTGACCTTGTCGACTCCGCCTTTCTCCTTCGCTTCCCATAGTGGAGACATGTTCTCACGCAACATGTTGCTCTTGCTCTTGTCTTGGCATCTGCAGCTTCTTACAAGGTGGATTAGGCTTCGTTAATATGGTAGGATAATAACAAACTAATAACAGTATGAAAAACTAATTTTACAGCCTAGCGGTAGTGCCATTGCTAATTTGGACGCGTGTAATCGACCAAATTATGTTGCTGGACTAATCCAGCTTGCACATCATTAATTAACACATAACACCAAAGTAAAATTCCAGCGAACAAAGACAGGGAAGATGAAACAAAGATTTACAAAGACAGATGCCGAGTTGACACAAACATAGCATTCCAGCGGACTAAACTGGAACAAGTCGCTGCCAATGCAACTTTACTCAACAAGTCACATAGCATTCAAGCCCTCCATGGAACTACCGTGTAAACAGAAATATGGTAATATAGTACTTTACTCAACAAGCCTAAGTTTATACGCAAATAAACAACGGATAGGTAAATACCAACTGCGACTTTAAATCAGATCTCTCTATTTATACAGCTTTAGAAACCCAACATGACATACCAACAACAGATATCAAATTGAGCATGCTAGCAGGTTACATGGGCAACTATACGGTTATCAGGTTACATGTGCAACTATACCGTTAATAATAATATACAGGTATAACTACCGTTGAAAATATAACAAATAATCTATATGATTGAATCCGAATAATAAACTGATAAATTATGATCAAACAAACAGTGCTAAAACCAATCATGTAGATCAACAAAGTAGATAAACATATTGCATCTATACAAGATAAACCTATCATATTTACACCAAACACTAGAACTAGAGACTAGCAAAATCTGAAAGAGATAGATAGAGATCACATACGGTGTAGCGACAACAGCAGTAGCGTCGCCCATGTTGAGGTTTCCGAAGAGGCCGCTTTCGGCCGGGAAGAAGTCGTCTTTCGGAAACCGGTCGTCGATCGACGTCGTGGTTGCCAGTAGTCGCGCTTGAGCGCTCCTTAAAAACCTGATCGCCCCTTACTTGTAGGTTCATGAGAGGCGGCGTTCCGGAGGCCTATTATCCTGATATATTGTGCATGCCGCAAGTCGGGATGGGGAAGACGAAGGCAGCGATGCAAGGTTCTGGAAATAGGTGCGCGTGTGGATTAACGGTTAGGTTTAGCGCAGACGCTTATATAGTACAGATCAGAGAGATCGTGGGGCACAGTTCACGTCCGATTCAGTAACAGCCCATACATCCGTTAATGACTCGTAATTAATCTATGATTAATTTTACCAAAAAGCAAAATAAAACTCAGCTCGACGAGATTCGCGCAATCAGCAACCCGTGGCGCGTGCGCGTCGTGACGAGGCGAGCCATGACGTGGCATGACGAGGCGAATGACATCGGAGGAGAAGTGCGCAAGAGCTGCTCTTCTTTTCACACCTTAGTGAGTGGTGGAACACTCTACTATACAAGGTGGTCCAACTTCCTTTCCACTGACAATGTGGGACTAAACTTTAGCACCACTAACACAATCATATACTGCCATGCATAAGTGGACTAAAGAGAATTTCAGAATTTGTCTAACCCAAAACTCACCATATTCCACCAACTACCAAACCTCTCTATTTATATTCAGGTATAGTACTGTGAATTGGTGATATCAGATTAATATACAAGTTAGTTGATTGTTTCTAGCTAACCATAGGTGTGGTTTATGGACACCAACATGCTAGAGGAGCAGATACAAACATTTTGTGCAGCTGTATTGTCTTGCCCAGATCGACTCCTGAATACTAAGGTCGAAGCCTTAGGTATAATCTCTATCTCTACTAATTAAAAAAGACTAAAGGCTCCTTTGGTTTGGAGGAAAGATGAAGGAAATGTATAGGAATAGGAATTTTTCCATAGATGCTACTGTTTACTCCTTTGATTCATAGGAATGGCACAAGGGAAAAGTAGAGAAAATTTTCCTGCAGATCTCGCTTTCAAGGCAAAACATGAAGGAAATGAAAATTCTACTTAAACCTCGTTCTTTGAATCCTATGCACAAGGAAAGAAGAAAGTTTGCATCTTCCATCCTTTCCTATTACTATCCCTTTCCTGTTCCTTTGATTTTCCTTTCCTATATGAATCAAAGAGGCCCTAAGACCATGTACTATGTAGCGCTGATTCAACCCAAAAGCTTGTCAGACAATGAATCGCTGCCAATTTGCCACTATGTATGGAACCGCATCATACTGTACAAATGGGCCCCAGAAGCAATAGAAGATCATATTTTACTTCCTCAATCTACCGTGTGCACAGGCTGACCTCAAGCAGCAGGTAGACGACCTCACACCATGGGGCAAAGAAAATATATTTCTATCCCTATGAATCAAACCAAGTTTCTGGTTTGCTTTTGTTGTCAGGAAACTTGATGCGATGCCTCACTATGTATGGAACCGGTTCAAAAGTCTCGTTAAACCGCTTTAAGCGTACATAGTACATGGTCCAAGTGTTCCGTTTCCTGAATTCCTGGCGACACATGCACTCCGCTCGACTTTTCGTCCAACCTCCTGCTCACGCAAACCCGCGCAGATTTTTTGTTTGAAGGACCGCAGACCTGCACAGCAAGTCAAGACCATCGAAATTATCCCCCTAAATTGCAGTTTTCCTATTAATTATCCCCGTAAATTACGCTCGCGGAAACGAGGAAACCACCATCCACGCCGCTGCCGGCCGGTTGCCGCGCCCGTGGAAAACGGACAGCTGCACCTGGTTGAGCAGAGGAGGGGGCGAGCCGGCCGCCTCGCTCCGGGGTTGTGCCCGTCGAAACTGGCTTAGAGCCGGTTGTGGAGATGAAGAGAACGGACGGGAGGAGCAGAATGGGGTGCGCCACGGTGCTGGCTGTCGTGAATAAGCTGAGGGATCTAGGCCCCCGTCGAGAGCGCGCCGGCCCAAGATCTCCGGTCAAAATTCCTCTCCGACCGCACGCCGCCGGAACCTCGCTGACCGCCTGACCCCCTGCACTTCCCTGAAAATAAACCAGGTGCTCCTCCCCGACCGGTCCGTTGACCGCGAGAAGCAACTCGTGTGCCATCCCTGCAGCTCCTCGTCGATCGGATCCTTCCTGACCTACGGTCACAGTCGCTCTCTCCATTCAGCCATCACACCAACTGTTGGATGAATCGTTTGCCATCAAAATTTCTGACCTGTTGATCAAAGGGAGAGGGCAAAAATAGCGTCGGGTGTACCAAGAGGATGTGACGGCCATGGCTTCTCTTGGAGGTTGGCACCATGGTAGGTCCTTCCTCTAGAATTGGCAGACACTCCTACTTCTCAGCAGGCCATTTCTCCCGCGCCACTGTTATCACTACTTCTCAATGGCATCAAGAGCAGAATGAGAGGTGCGTTGCAGACAGAGGAGGAGCGAAGAGGAATGACAAGGATAAGAGACATGTGGATAATTTTTCTTTGCATATCTCTATGTTTATTTTCTTCATTATTCCTCTACATCTGTTCGGTCTTAGTTTTGATTTACATTCTTTTGTACTTACCAAGTATTATTTATTTTTTATCCTGTAGGTGAGGTGTGTTTGATTATTATCATCGTCAAATAAATTACAAGTCAGGAGGCAATATGGAGATTGGAGAAGGATAAAACGGAAGCACCCTAAGTGTGTTTATGTATTATTAAAAAATAGTTCATGCTGCTTGACTGCTCGTACCTACATGCATATCGAATTATTCAAAATATGTGTCGGTGCACTCCGCTTCCTAAAGTCAACTGTAGGTGGCAGTGCAAAATGAGGCGTCACTCATTCTCTGGGATGGCAGTGGAAGGTGATGTATGCTCACACGGATGCATACATCGTGCAATTCATTCCATTTCCTCTCTAAAGTGCATGTTTGCATGTTTCCTCGTAAAATCATAAACCCGCAGTAGTAGTTAACTTCTACAGAATGAAAACTATTCCAAAGGGGGTTGGAATTGTGACACACATGTGTAAGCGAAGATTTGCATCTACTGGTTGAGTCATATCCAAGGAATGTACTCAAAAGTTGAGCTTGGAGTACAATCTACAAGTTTCATATTTAAAATAAATTGTTGATAATTTTGACTAGCTCAAGCATCTGATTGATATTTATGATCTATGCATATGCATTTTATTTTCTGTAGTCCTGGATTACCGAAGACGTGAACAATTTGAAAGAAGACGACAAGCTTGGAAGGTGAGAATTCTTGTAATATACCCCATTTCTGCCTTTTTTTGTTGATTCAAACATCTCAGTGGCTATACTTCTGGTCCCTACCACGTCCATACCGCAATACACCGTAGAAATGCATAAGTGCAAAAGGCTGATATAACGACTTCTATTTGTTCCACGGCTTTGATCTTCTTGATGTGTATTCTTGTCAGTTGCAAATTAAGTTTGCACCAAATAGGTGACAGTCCCTGAAGAAGTTATCATTGTGTTTTCTATTCATTTATTTTATGTGTATTTTCTCCACTAGCGCAAGGAGTTTTACTATCCATTATCAATAGCTGATGCATATTTTATTGGCTGTACTTGTCTTGCACAGCTATCATGTTTATGGCTTTCATCTACACAAGCATTGTATCCTGAACCTCAGGCCACATCTTTCTTATTTTCGCTGCAGTTGTTTGGCCTTGGAACAATCTTATTATACCTTTCTTTCTGGTTTAAATTAGCTCTAATGTTTCCTTATCTGCATTGATGACTTCGTATGGCAGTAGCATGTTGAGTTATTATCTGTATAAACCATAGAGAAAGCATGTCACCAACCTAGCTGACTATTTGTATATGCATTCAATGTACTAATTAGAGCAATGACCAATTCATCCGGTGCATTAGTGAGTCAATTTATTTTAGCTGCAGGTCTATATCTGTAGAAGTATCTGTGCCTGCGCCCATGAGCTTCCTCTAAAAATCTGTGAGAAATTTTTGTTTAGAAAGTCCGGTAGTCTAACACTCCGTTCGTCTCAACGACTTTGATTTGATTACATCTCAACCTAGCAGAATCTCTCTATCCGAGCCTAGCAGGTTCTCTCAAATTTCTGTATACTTATTTTTGTTCTGGATTTACTCAACAAATGGAACATTTCTTGACTTAAACTTGTAAACCCAACCTGATGCCTTTTTAGTTTTAGAAAATTTCTTGGGTTGCTGATGCCTGACAACGTAAGTTTCTTCACCTTTGCAGGGGAAGGGACATGTTTTCAAAATCCATAGCTCTACTACGAGCAGCTTTACTCACTTGCCACTTTTTGTAAACAATTAATTAATTATATTGCAGCTTCCGCATATTGCTTGCAAATCTTTGTAATTTTGTGAATCTCTAGCTTTCATGTCTACATCTATTAGTTTTGTTTCAGACGCTACCTTCAATCAACTATAAAGGTTTCAGGTTTCTTATGGCTGGTTTCTTCTTTGCATTTCTTACTCTTGATTATGTTCACAAGGTGTTACATTGCCCTGTTGTATCAAGTGTAGTATAAACTGTGTTCAATGGAATGTTTTGGAATGAGATAACACCTCTTGTACAGCAGGAAATAGGAAATTAGGTAACTGAAGGTGATTTTTCTACGTTTTTATGTTCTAAATACTTACTTCTTTCATGGATTCTTCTGATACATTTCGCATGCAGGACCCCCATTAGCTCAGTTCAGTTCAAATACCTGACATCTAACGTGTTTTTTTTTCAAAATTGCTATTTCCAATCTGTGATACACAAGTGATGGGCAAGTGATACGTACTTGCTTTTGACAATTGCTATTTCCAATCTTGTAGAGCTTTACTGATTTTATTTTTTTTGCTATAGGAGCAAATGTCATTTTTGAATGGCTGCGGACCATGGGTTCTCCTGTTTACATCCACATGTTTTATCAAGATTTATACTCACCCATCCTTGTAAAATGTAAGGCATGTGATATTCTATAAATCCTCCTTATTATCCATTTTATGTGCACATTTGAAAACCAACACGCTGTTTGTGGCACCAAGACAAGGACATGGCAAAGTGGGTAGAAAGAACACTTCTTCTGACCTAATATAGATGCACATGTTAGTTGCAATTATCTTTTCTAAAATGGTAGGTTTCGGATGTATTTATAGATATTATGCAAGAAGTCACTACGCCATTAAATCCGTAGGTATAGTTTAATTTGAATTGTTTACTTTATTTAAAGATAAATATCGGTTGCAAACTAACATATGGGTATATTATTGTTCTTTATTTCTTTGTTTTAACTTTCCGCCCTACATTATTTTTGTAATTGTGTGGTACTGTACTTTAAATTTTCTATCTATTCCTTAATGTATGAAACGTGAGCGTGCTTTGGTGTTTCTGAACCTTGCAAAATTATAGTGGGAACTTGCTAGCCTTTTCACAACTCTAAGATGAGAGCATAATCTCTCCGAAGTCATGGGCTATGGGAATGACTGACCACGTCGATTTGTTAGACTTGCAGAGAACACCGACAGATAGCAGCGAGTGACATGGTTGACTACAAAACACAGTAGTGGTACCGTTGGAGGGGATGACTACGATGTACAGTGGTGGTGGAACGACGCAAGAGGTGAAGCTAAGTGGTTGGCAGGAGAGGAGAAGGATGACATGGGGTGTGAAAAGTGCCTTTGTGTTGGGAAAAACGTAATACTGAGTGTAGATCTTGTCCATCGACTTAAAATGGGAGGCTTTGACCCAATTATCGATATTGTGTTACCTCCTATACGAATTGTTGTCAAATAGAAGTGTGTTGTAAAACATATCTAAGAGTATGACCTGCCAGTTTTGGTAACATAGATTGCATGCTCTTTTCCTTGGCAAAATTGTTGTTGATGTTGAAGTGGTGATTAATAAGGTATCTTCCTTCACACATCAAACATACACCGGAATTTAATGTACATTAATTTTACATGGGCGCTAAGAAAATAATTTGAGGATCCGGTAGCATCGCACGGGCAATTAACTAGTACTAGTATCAAAATCCTACGCGGGGAGGGAGCTAAGGGATGTGAAAGAAAGATTTACCTACGAAGCTCGAGCAGGGAGGGAGCTGACAGAACACGGGGTGGCTTGTCGGCGGAGAAATTGACGGCGTCTTATCCGAAAGCTCCTATGGCACAGCAGTCTACGAGCTCCTGACGCGGCGGGCGGCGTCCGTCTATGCAAGGAGACGAGGGGCGGTTAGACCCTAGGGTTCGCAGATAGAGCGGCAGAGATCGGTGCTGACGAGCAGCGCATGCAAGGCCATGCGGAAGGTAACGGGGAGTGCAGGTTGATGCGGAAAGAATTTGGTGGGGGGTTTTGCAAATATGCCGCCGCGTCAATTAAAACAGACCGAAGGGATTATAAAAGACTCAATCTGCAGCTTTCAAAAAAAAATTATTTAGCTTTAAAAAAAAGACTCAATCTGCCAGGAATTCCATATGATTTTTTTCTGGAAAACAAAATCTATAATGCACCTATGATTTCAGATGGCCTTTAATTATTGACAAGAAAACTGCGATTTCAACTTGAACAGCTGAATCGTGCTAAATTTTGAGGTATATTCAGGTAACAAAACAAGTTGAATTGATAAAAAAGCATTGGCCTCATTCACTACCAGACACTAGCCATAATGTAGTGCAGGCACAGAACAACAGCAACTGACCAGCATTTAGGAGTGCAACACAAAAATTTCTTAGGGTTGACACAAGAGATGCATGCTACTGGTTGAAAATATTACCAGTTAAGCTGGTTTTTAAGGGCATCCTAAAGTTTTGAATGACTACGACGCAAATTGCAGCGCCATGAGATGGTACACATCTGAAACTCGTAAAGATTGATACTCGTGACACATGACTGCCAAAAGATCATCAGACAAATGCCAAGTACTGCTACCTAGATATATATACATTCATATAAGTTTCTATAGCATAGGTCATCACACAAGTTGTGAGAGCTAATATTCAGGTTTAAGCCTGTGTACTGATACTATCATCCCTCAGGCCATCAGCTGGATGATCCGATCATAACAATCTCTGCCTTGAGAGTGCAGGATGATCCTACAAGATAGCCTCTCGACGGGTCGAAGAGCATCGTAAGGGGTATGAACTCGGACCATCCCCAGTGACACTTGCCAGCAAAAACAACGAGTCCTGCAATAGCAAACAAGGTACATGAACAGCTGAAAACAGCAGATGGCAGTCACTTCATGGTCTGGTTATAGCTGCTAATTGAGTAGAGCTGACTGGACCTGGACATCTCCTGGTGTAGTGTTTCCCTCGTCTTTCGTCCAGGATGGATAAAGTCAGTTCAACCAGCTTCCCATACTCATGAGGGACCTCATCCGAGCCATCAAGGTGTAAGAACAAAGACAGGCAATTGTTGCTGTAACGGTTACCACACGGGTAGATGCCAAAATACCTGACAACATATAATGCAGGTCATCAGAAAAATGTGAATATGATGGCAAACAAGTCAAGTGAAGCACAAATATAACCAAAGTTCCCAGAACGAATATTCCATTGTTTGGTGCTTCTGGCCAATATGAAATTAATTGTCACATGTTGTGGAAAGTTAAAGGATAGATATACACTAAATGGTCTTATAATTCACAAACATGATTTTTTTTTTGATGTAAACCGGATAAAAAGGTACCATTTTTGTCCATCAAGTTCAAATTTATAAGTGACAAATCTCTCCGCGAACTGTTCAAGAAAGTTGCCGATTGTCACACTGTAGCTCCATTTGATATATGGAAGTTTGTCGATAAAAAGGTTCTGAACTGCAGGAGCATTCTTCTGGACCACAATAGCCATCTCTTCAGGTAAAATGACATCAATTTTCAGTATGTGCACACCAAAAACACAACAATCATCAGCCAGAAAATCAGGTGACTTCAGTAGTTTTGCAAGAGGAATCAAGCATTCCTTCTTCGAGTATATATGCTTGACATCGAAGTTGTGGGTAGCTGCATGTAAGTGAAGGTTAAAAAACTGATAAAAAGGAATTATGTAAGCTCCAAACATAAAAATACAATTAATGTGAAAATACTATAGGGAGAGAGTAGTTAATGTAACAAGCACTGGATCATATTTCAAAATTTATACATTTAAATTTAACAATGGAACTTAAATAATATACTGCTGTACAATCTATAGCATTTTGAGTTTGAATTTGCCCTCTTATGTAAATAGTTCAAGAATACAATGGATATGTCTATATCTACCCTCCACCCCATTCCTAACACCAGAATAACTGGGATTCGCTAGCCCAATTTCCACCAACCAGTCTACATGTCAGAACCAGCAAAGAATACAATCTATCTGAAAACTACAATCCTTTATAGCTGTAGCATTTCTCCTTGCTCTCATCTCTCAACATGGTGGACTACTCTCTGGATAAAACAGGTAGTCAGGTAGGCCAGCACAAACTGGGTCATGGTATGGACACCGGATCTAAACTAGAGTGAGCCTTATAATTCCAGATGATGCTTTGTTCTCCATGCACTTTTAATAACAGAAAGCTAAGAGAACTGGCAAACTGTGATAATTCTGACATATGCTGACACATATTGTACTATGGCCCAGACAAAAAAATAGATTGGGTACAATCTATTCTCACATTAACTGAGGAACATAAGCCCATGCAAACCTGGCCAACGGGCCGGCACGTCGGCACGTGAAAAAAGCCCGGTACAGGCACGGCCCGGCCCACGGCATGCCAGGCCCGTGAAGCGTCGGGGCCGGCCCGGCCCGTCAAGGTCATATGTGTTGATGTTTTAGAAAATATAGTGCAAAAAACGACCCCCCAGTATTCGAACCGGCGACCTCGCCCTCCTAACACGTCACCCCAACCACCAGGACACAAAGACTTTGCTGTTTTAGTATAGAAGATTCGGCTCTTTTTGTATATTAATTAGACGGGCCAGCAAAAAAAATGACAGGCCCGCGTGCCTAACGTGCCACGGGCCGGCCCATGAAGAGCCGGGGCCGGGCTCAGGCCGCCAGGCGGGGCACGCGTGCCGGCCCGGCACGGCACGTGGCTTGACGGGCCACGGCGGGCCGTGCCGCGTGCCGGCCCGTTTGGCGCGTGCCAGGCCTGGGCCGTGCCGGGCCGGCCCGTTGGCCAGATTTGAGCCCATGTTTAAGGACTTAAATATAAACTACGATCTTTTATAGAGTTGCCCAACCACTATGGTTCTTAACATACAAAAGAGAAATTATTATATCCACCAACGAAATGAAAGTACCTTTGCATCCATAATACGCACGATCCGTATGATTGTATATTGAGAATTCAAACACTACAGCCATCATGACACCAGGCTCCAAGCCCAAGCATCCTTGACCTCGAGCGATCCCAAGAGAAAGGGTGACATATGGAATTGCAAAGAACGGTAACGTTCTATGCACCGGGCTCAACTGAAGGAACCTGGTAAATGAATCGAGGGTCACAGCTGTTGTTTTTGCAGGGTAGTCTACAGGCCACAACTTACGTAAGACACCAGGAGTGAGAATGATGCCGAATTGGTAAATGTAATGATGATACATACCACCTGTACCCCGAGAAGATAAAAGGTGCACAATTTATCGGCAGATCTCCCATCGGCAGTACTGAGAATTCATGGATCTTCCATGTGAAGCATGGATCTTGGGTTTCTGCCAACAGCGCAGGAGCTGAACCGGCAGCGAAGGAGTTGCCCATAGCTCCTGCCCCGTCCTCTAGTATCCTCTCTGCAGGTGAAATTAAAGACAGTGCAGCGGTGCGGTGAGGTGCGGAGAGAAAAGGTAAGCAATTTTTTGAAAGGCGGTATATGGACACCGTCTATCTGGATCAAATGATAACTGGAAGCGTATGAAAACCTAAACATTGTACTGCCATAATAAAGAGTATAGATCAAGCGGAGAAGAGCGTTCCACCTTACTGCCGCGGAGAGGTGCTGTCCTTGAAGACGCCACCTCGTCGTACCGCCGCAAAACTAAGACCGCAATCGCAAGGAAGCAGGTGATCAGGCCGCCGATGGGTGGGGGAGGGAGGGAGGGAGGGAGGGAGGGGATTGGAGGCGCAGCGTATGGAGGAGGGGACAAAGATGAAATATAGATGTAGGGTTTCCTTAAATCGCAAAATAAGAAAAATAAGTGGGCTACCCAACCAAGCCCGCCTGTTCGACGTTAGGAGCGCACCTGGTTTTCCCGAACAAAGGCGCGCCTGTGCTATACGCCGCTTCGAAAGCGGCACAAAGGCGCGCGGGTAAGTGGGCTGGCCCATGTGACGAGATTTTCCTTTTTTATTCTTTCTTTTTTATTTTCTGTATTTTTATATTTAAACTCTGAACATTCTCGCTAATTATAATTTAAGAACTGTGAATATTTTTGAATATTGGTAAAGATATATATAATATCATGAACAAATTTTTAAAAATAATTAAAAAATCACGAACAAAAATTTGAAAATTATGAACCAATTCCGAAAATTACAATTCAATTTCAAAAAAGTCATGAACCATTTTTGAAAATCATAAACCAAATTATAAAAACATGAAACAACTTTAGAAAACCGTGAACCAAAAATTTAAAACATGAACAAATTTTCAAAAATCATGAACCAACTTACAAAAGCATGAACCAAAATATGGAAAAACATAATATATTTTTCAAAAAACAATGAACATTATTTAAAAAAATGATGTTTCTAAAAAAGGTACAAAAAAACCAAAAAAGAAATAGAAAGGGAAAACAAAAAAAGGTAATAGAAATAATCCTAGCACTAACTGGGCCGGCCCAACGGGACTTACGCCCTGTGCGGCGCTAGCCGCCCGTGCCGCCCGCCAAATAGCATTTCCGGTTGTTATATGCCGCTTCAAAGTGGCGCATCCCCGCGCGTCGCCTAAAAGGTGTGGCAGCTGGGCCGATCTAGTTGTATTTTTATTTTCTTTTCTTTTTCTATATTATTTTCAAACTCTGAACAATTTATATAATAATGAGTTATGAATGCGACAATATTTAAATATTCGTAAATATTTATCAAATATCATAAAACATACAAAAATTCATGAACAAATTTTCAAAAACCCTAAACATTTTGAAAAAACAAGGACATGTTTCAAAAACCTATTGGAGATATGCTCAAGAGACAATAATAAAGTGGTTATTATCATATATTTATGTTTATGATAAATGTTTACATCCCATGCTATAATTATATTAACCGAAAACAGTAATACTTGTGTGTTTTATAAACATAAAAGAGTCCCTAATAAGTCTCTTGTTAAACTAGCTTGTTGATTAATAGATGATCATGGTTTTCTGATCATGGACATTGGATGTTATTAATAACAAGATCATATCATTAGAAGAATGATGTGATGGACCACTCATATAGTAAGCATAGTATAAGATCAAGTCATTAAAGTTTGTTTGCCATAAAGCTTTTAAATACATAGTAACCTAATCCTTCGACCATGAGATCATGTTAATCACCATCACCAGATGGATGCTTTGATGACATCAAACACCACTTCCTTAACTGGGTGGTTATAAAGGTGGCATTAGGTATTCTGAAAGTATTTGTTGAAGCACATGGATCAAGAGTGGGATTTGTCCATCCATATGACAGATAGATATACTCTAGGCCCTCTAGGTGGATTGTCTTCTAATTGTCTTGCAAGCATGTGACTAGGTCACAAGGAATGGCATATGACAGAATGAGTAAAGAGTACTTATCGGTAATGAGGTTGAACTAGGTATAGAGATACCGACGATCAAACCTCGGATAAGCAAAGTATTGCGCGACAAAGGGAATCAGTATCGTATGTAAATAGTTTATTCGATCACAAAATCATCATATAAATATGTGGGAGACATAATGCATTTCCAGATCCTACTAACGGTTATTAATCGGAGAGGTGTCTCGATCATGTCTGCATAGTTCACGAATCGTAGGGAGACACACTTAAGGATTCGATGTTGTTTAGTAGATATGGAATATGAGTTGGAGACCGAATGTCGTTAGGAGTCTTGGATTGGATCCAGGACATCACGAGGAGATCCGGAATGGTCCGGAGAATAAGATTCATATAAGGAAAGTCAATTTCTAGGGTTTATAAATATTTCGGTGTTTTGACCGAAAGCTTCTAGAATGTTTTGGAAGGTCCACCACCCCGGGAGGGGGTACTTGGAATGCACCATACCCTGATGGGCTGGACGCATGGTACCCTAGGCCAACTCAGCCAAGGACTAGGAAGAGAGAAACAAACTCTAGTTTGAAAAGTCAAATCCTAGTGGAGGAAGGAAAGAAAACCTCGAGGGACAAAATTTCCCTCTCCCTCTCCTTGTCGCCGGCCAAGAGGAGTTGGGGAAGGACTCGACCAGGGATGGGAAGCCTGGACGCCGCCCCCACCTATATAAGGAGGTGTGATGGTTCACCCCAAACCCTAGTCGTCGGCACCTCCCCTCTATCCTTCATACACTACTCCGACTTAGGCGAAGCCCTGTAGTAATCTCTTCTCCTCTACCACCACCACACCGTCATGTTATTGGGATTCTAAGGAGGTCTGCAACCTCCGCTACCCTAGTGGAACAAGGGATAGGAATGTCTTCATCGACTACCATACGTGTGGCCGATCGCGGAAGCACTGTCGAAACGCGGCGCCGGAAGGATCATGTACACGATCTTGAGATCGGCAAGTGATCGATTACATCAACCATGAGAATCTGATCTCGTGGTTAGTTCTACAAGGGTTAGTTCTCTACAATCTCGTTGCACTGATTGCGTAGATTAGATCTTGGCTTTGCCATAGATTAGATCTTGGTTTGTGTGTTCATGCGATAGAAACTTTTTTGTTTTCCATGCTACGAATGCAACAGTGCTATCAGAGCCGACTCTATGCGTAGATCTATTGCACGAGTAGAACACAGTGGTTTTGTGGGTGTTGATGCTTTTGTTGTCGCTTGCATTTTGTGTACTTTGCATCTTGCGGGGTGGTGGGATGAAGCGACCTGGGCTAACCTTACATGTCATCGTACATGAGACTTGCTCCACGCTCAACATGCAACTTGCATTGCACAAGTCGCTTTGCGGGTGTCTGTCTCTCCTAGCATAGTGAAGATTCAATTTACAACAGGAACTTGACAATACTTGTATCAATGTTGTGGTTCATGTTTGTAAGCTAGAGTTGTTCTTATTCGAAAGTCCTAGCCACATAAAACATGCAAAGAAAATTAGAGGCGCCTAACTTATTTTTGTAGGGCTTGTATTGTGATGTGATATGGCCATGATGTGATTGTGATTATATATGATGTATGCAATGATCCTTATAGTAAGTTGGCAACCGGCAGGAGCCTTATGGTTGTCTTTAAATTTCGTTTAAGACTTGTGTGTCTACTCATCAAGTAGTTGTAATAGTTTTTGTTCGTGGAGGACTATTGGAGATATGCCCAAGAGGCAATAATAAAGTGGTTATTATGATATCTTCATGCTTATGGTAAATGTTTACATGCCATGCTATAATTTTATTAACCGTAAACATTAATACTTGTGTGATTAGTAAACATGTAAGAGTCCCTAGTAAAGCCTCTTATTAAACTAGCTTGTTGTTTAATATATGATCATGGTTTCCTGATCGTGAACATTGAGATGTTATTAACAACAAGGTCATATCATTAGGAGAATGATGCGGTGGACATACTCCTATAGTTAAGAGTAGCATAAGATCAAGTCATTTAAATAGTTCACTTGCTATAAGCTTTCAAATACATAGTAACCTAAATCCTTCGACCATGAGATCATGTTAATCACCATCACCGGATGGATGCTTTAATGACATCAAACACTTCATAACTGGGTGGTTATAAAGGTGACATCGAGTGTTCGGAAAGTATGTGTTGAGGCACATGGATCAAGAGTGGGATTTGCCCATCCATATGATGGATAGATATACTCTGGGTCCTCTCGGTGGAATGTCATACAATTGGCTTGCAAGCATGTGACTGGCTCACAATGGATCACATATCACAGGAACGAGAAAAGAGTACTTGTCGGTAACGAGGTTGAACTAGGTATGCAGAGATACCGACGATCAAACCTCGGATAAGTAAAGTATCGCGAGACAAAGGGAAATTGGTATCATATGTAAATGGTTCATTTGATCACGAAGTAATCGTAGAAATATGTGGGAGCCATATGAAGTTCCAGATTCCTCTATTGGTTATTGATCGGAGAAGAGTCTCGATCATGTTTGCATAATTCACGAACCGTAGGGAGACACACTTAAGGATTCGACGTTGTTTAGTAGATACGGAATGTGAGTAAAGAGACCGAATGTAGTTCGGAGTCCCGGATGGGATCCGGGATATCACGAGGTGATACGGAATGGTCCGGAGAATAAGATTCATATAAGGAAAGTCCAATTCCGGAGTTTGGGAATGGTTCCGGTGTTTTCACCGGAATGTTCTAAAAGGGTCTAGAAGGTTCACCGATCTGGAAGGGGAAGGGTACATGGATGTTTCATGACAAAGTGGAATGGTTGCATCATATCCTAGGTCACTTGGCTGGACACTTGGAAGAGAGAAATCAAACTCTAGTTTGAAAGAAAAAAAGGCAGTTTGAAAAATTCAAACTGGGACAATGATTTCCAAGTAGAGTTGGGGGAGGACTCCTTATCCCTTGGCGCCTCCCACATATAAAAGTAGGGCTATGGCGCCCCCCTTGCCCACACAAGAAACCCTAGGTTGGCCGCTTCCCTCCCTCTCTAGTTGCGGCCAATCTAGATCTCCTCTAAACCGCTACCGACTAGCTAAACTCTAGTTGCTAGCTACCTCTAAACCTCGGCCCTCTAAACCCTAGATTGTCGGGGCTCTCTCTACTCCACCATACCCGCTCCGGCTTAGGCAAAGCCCTGTGGGATCTCCCTTCTAATTCCGACACCATGCCGTCATGCTGCCGAAATTGCTAGGAGAGAGCTACATGTTGGAGATATGCCCTAGAGGCAATAATAAAAGTAGTTATTATTATATCTTTGTGTTAATGATAAATATTTACATTCATGCTATAACTATATTAACCGGAAACATTAATACTTGTGTGATTTTTAAACTTGTTAGGTCCCTAGTAAAGCCTCTTTATAATACTAGCTTGTTGGTTGTAAGATGATCATGGTTTCCTGGTCATGAACATTGAGATGTTATTAACAACAAGATCATATCATTAGGAGAATGGTGTGATGGACATACTCCTATAGATAAGCGTAGCATAAAGATCAAGTCATTTCAATAGTTTAATTGCTATAAGCTTTCAGATACATAGTAACCTAATTGCTTCGACCATGAGATCATGCTAATCACCATCACCGGATGGATGCTTTGATGACATCAAACACCACTTCGTAATTGGGTGGTTATAAATGTGGCATTGAGTGTTTGGAAAGTATGTGTTGAGGCACATGGATCAAGAGTGGGATTTGTCCATCCATATGACGAATAGATATACACTGGGCCCTCTCGGTGGAATGTCATCCAATTAGCTTGCAAGCATGTGACTGGCTCAAAAGGGATCACATATCACAGGAACGAGTAAAGAGTACTTATCGGTAACGTAGTTGAACTAGGTATGCAGAGATACCGATGATCAGACCTCAGATAAGTAAAGTATTGCGATACAAAGGGAAATTGGTATCATATGTAAATGGTTCATTCGATCGCAAAGTAATCGTAGAAATATATCGGAACCATATAAATTTCTAGATTCCTCTATTGGTTATTGATCGGAGAAGAGTCTTGGTCATGTCTGCATAATTCACGAACAGTAGGGACACACACTTAAGGATTCGATGTTGTTTAGTAGATATGGAATGTGAGTAAGAAGACCAAATGTTGTTTGGAGTCTCGGACGGGATCCGGGATATCACGAGGAGATCCTGAATGGTCCGGAGAATAAGATTCATTTAAGGAAAGTCCAATTCTGGAGTTCGGGAATGGTTACGGTGTTTTCACCGGAATGATCTAGAAGGGTCTAGAAGGTTCACCGATCCGAAGGGGGAAGGGTACATGGATGTGTCATGACAAAGTGGAATGGTTGCATCATGTACTAGGTCACTTGGCTAGACACTTGGAAGAGAGAAATCAAGCTTTAAACTGAAAGTCAAAAAAGCCAGTTTGAAAAAGTTAAACTGGGACAATATTTCCAAGTGGAGGGAGGGAAGGATTACTACCTAGGGAAGGAATCCTCCCTCCCCTTTCCGCCAGCCACATGAAGAGGAGTTGGGGGAGGATTCCCTCCCCCTAGCCTCCCCTCCCTCTCGTAAATAGATGGGAGGGGGCACCCCCTTGCCCCACAACTCCAAGCCCTAGCCGTCGGCCTCCACCCCAAGTCGCCGCCCTAGTGCCCTCCTCCAAGTCACCGACTAGGGCTAAACCCTAGCCCTAGCCGCCGACAACACCAACCCCCTTGGATCCCTCTAAACCCTAGATCACCAAGGCCCTCTTCTACTCCACCATACTCGCTCCGACTTAGGCGAAGCCCTGCGGGATCTCCCCTCTAAACTCCAACACCACGCTGTCGTGCTGCCAGAATCGCGAGGAGAGAGATACAACCTCTGCTGCCTTCTGGAACAAGGGAGAGGAAGGTCTTCATTGAATGTGTGACCGACTGCGGGAGCACTGCCAGAACACGGCGCCGGAAGGATCGTCTACGCGACCTTGAGATTGGCAAGTAAATGACTACATCACCCACGAGAATCTGCTCTCATTAACCGCTTTGGAATTTTCCAGGGTGAGTACTCTAATCGACTCGTTGCTACAATCTAGTAGATAGATCTCGTCTTCTGTGTGTTCATGCGGTAGAAATTTTTTGTTTTCCATGCTACGATCCCTACACTACAACCTCCGTTGCCTACTGGAACAAGGGAAAGGAAGGTCTTCATCAAGTACCGTACGTGTGACCGACTGTGGGAGCGCTGCCGGAACGCGGCGCCGGAAGGATCATCTACGCGATCTTGAGATCGGCAAGTGAAAGACTACATCACCCATGAGAATCTTCTCTCGTTAACCACTTTGGATCTTCGAGGGTTAGTACTCTATCAACTCGTTGCTACAATCTAGTAGATAGATCTTGGCTTGTGTGTGTTCATGCGATAGAATTTTTTTGTTTTCCATGCTACGGACCCCTATAGTGGTATCAGAGCTGTGTCTATATGTAGATCTGTTGCACGAGTAGAACACAATGGTCATTGTGGGAGGTGGTGCTTTTATTATCAATTGCTTCTTGTGTACTTTGCATCTTGCAGGATGGTGGGATGAAGCAGCCCGGGCTAACCTTACATGACATCATTCATGAGACTTGCTCCATGCTCGACATGCAACTTGTATTGCATAAGTGTATTTGCGGGTGTTTGTCTCTCCATCATAGTAAAGATTCAATTTACAACGGGCAATTGATAGTTCATGCATCAATGTTGTGGTTCTTGTTCTTAAGTTAGAATGGTACTTATAGAAAGCCCCAAACCACGTAAAATATGCAAAGAAAATTAGAGGCGTCTAACTTTGTTTGTAGGGGTGTGTTGTGATGTGTTATGTCCATGATTGTGATTATATATGATGTATGCAATGATCCTTATTGTAAGTCGACAACCGGCAGGAGCCTTATGGTTGTCTTTTAATTTCGTTAAGACCTGCGTGTCTATTATTCAAAGTAGTTGTAATAGTTGTTGCTGGTGGATGACAACCATGGAGCGGTTCCATTGACCTTGATGCCACACCGGTGATGATAGAGATCATGTTCGTGCTTGAAGATGGAGATCGGAAGCACAAGAAGAAAGGCCATATCATATCACATATTATGAATTCCATGTGATGTTAATCCTTTTATGCATATTGTATTGCTTAGATCGCGACGGTAGCATTATAAGATGATCCATCTCACAAAATGTCAAGTTATAAAGTGTTCGTCCTTAGTAGGCACCGTTGCCAAGACTCGTTGTTTCGAAGCACCACGTGATGATCGGGTGTGTTAGATTCTGTGAGTGTATACAATGGGAGCAAGCCAGATTTGCTCATGCGGAAACTAAGGTTAAATCTTGACGAGCCTAGAATGTACAGACATGGTCTTGGAATACGGAATACCGAAAGGTAAAGCATGAGTCATATAGATGATATGATGAACATGATGATTGTTCGCCTTTGAAACTACATCATGTCTCGTGATGACCGGACTTGGTATAGTGGATTTGGTTCGTGTGATCACTAAAACAATGTGAGGGATATTGTTTTGAGTGGGAGTTCAACAGTAATATGATTAAAAGTTCAACACTATTTATTATAAATTAAATCAAAGCGAATTTGCATAGTTGTTGTAGTCATTGGCATCCGTTTACCACCTTGCGCTTAGTTATAATTGAGATATTAGAACTATAGAATTCTGGTTAGTTACTTTATGAACTGGTATCATAGTGTTTTTGAAGTGTTAATCTAAAGTTTAAAAGGCCTATTGCAAACCTTCAGCAAGTTTCGGTTACTCTGTGAAGTTTAATAATTGGTATTAAATCAAGAGTAACAATTCCAGTGTTAGTATATAAGTATCATGTTTATCTCCATGATTCTCGATATTCAAAGGATTGTTTTAATATCGAGATTATCTAGGAGCTGAAAGTATTGTTTCAGAAACCATCATGTGTGGAAGATATTGTGATATCTAAAACGATGTTTTGGTTACAACATGATAGAGTATAATATGACAAAGTTTATGTTCTCATATTTGATGAAAAATTGCAAAAGGTTGGAGACGCTAGTCGTCCTAATCCTCAAAAAGGTTTTGGAGAGCAACGTTATACTCACAATTCACCGTTATAAGCTAAAGTAGCTTGATCATGAATAGTTCCATGATAAGGATGAATGTTTGATGTACACTAAAAGATTACTAAAGAATGGAATTTGAAAGAACACCAAACATTTGATGATGGTGATATACTTCAAAGTGCAAGTCCAAAGACATTGGTATTTAACTATACACACTTTGGACTACGTGTCATGAGTATGGCGCCACTGTTGATGTTGATAGATTCTTTTGAAAGGATAAAGAAATACTGAAAGAGAAATCTAAGAAATATTTGGCAGAAGAGAAAAGATTAGAATTGTTTAGCTTAGGTATATAGAAGATATACATGTTGTGGCTATATTATTTGCTTGTTAAATAATGTGGTTCTTAAGTATTGGATACTGAATTTGTTGGTGTGAATCGTCATACAAAACAACACTATTCATGAACTACAATGGCCTAAGTGTTGGGGATATGATATATGGGTATCCTCATAGCATGTCTTCTATCCGGATAACCCAGGTGGTCCACAGTTGGTAGCATGGCCCATGGCCTGCTGGGCGGCCCAGTTAGATGGATCCAGAAGGGAGTCCCATGCCAGATAAAGGAAGGCTACGGAGGAGTCACCGACGTACCCGGAGCCTTGGAGTGCAAGACACGTTAGACTAGTTGTATGCAGTGTAGGACTCTGTAACCTATCCGGCTAGGACTTTCCCTGTAACCCTAGGATCTGGCGACTATATAAGCCGGACCTATGGGAGCCTTTAGGGAATAACTCAACTCATACCTCGCACAACGAACCGATCCCTGTAACTCGGCGTATTGCCATTATAGTGATTTATAGCAGGAGTAGGATTCCCCACCGTCATGGGATCTGAACCTAGGTAAGCTGTGTTACCTCATACCCGTCAACCGTCCGCCTTACCCCACATCTCTAAACACGCACTGTGAGGACCCTTCCATGGCGTACTCGTCGACAATACAACAATAGTTGGTGCCCACCGTGGGGCAAGAGGCGCTTCAGGATCTATAGCGGGCGAGGACCAAGATCTTCCCGGGAATCAGCAAAACCGTAGCCATCGGCCATGTTCTCTTCTCCGGCAACGTTACGATCGTCCCTCCCGATGAGTTCTGGATCCCGGTGAAGACAAACCCTACCATATGCTCGATCGTCCCCATCGGAGACATCCACCGCTTCATCGGCGAAATCGACTCAGGCACTAGTTCCATGGAAGTCGAACGAGCGTCAAGGCACGCACGGACCGCCTATGGGCAGGACACGTTCGCGGAAGGATCGATGTCGGATCTCTCTTTGGAGATTGCCGACAAAGATCGAAAAAATTCAAGGCCCACCCAAACCGCCCCTATGCAGGATATAACGGTGGAAGATCGCTGCAAGTCCGCCGACTTCTCTATGCGTCTGGACAGCAGAGATCCAAGTTCGTCGGAGTGGTAACTATCTTCGATCTGGCACATTGCGTTCAGAGAGAGGGTGAAAATCCCCGCGATTACCTTGCCAGGTGGCTCTGTATACGGGCCGATCTGGCACATTACCCCAATGATGATGCCATGTATCGCTTTGTGGAAGGACTGGACCAAGGTACACTTCTCCGACATACGCTAAGGCAGCATCAGCTTCAGGACGCCTCACTTTCGAAGGCATGGTGAACACTGTCAACAACTATGTGGAGGCTGAGGAGGCAGCCCAGGTAGCGCTCTCACTCCTTGACGACGCACCTCCGCCTCAGCCACCGCCACCACCGCCTCCGGCCATCGTCGTTGCAGCTGCACCACCGCCTCCGGTCATCGTCACAGTAGCTGCACCGCCACCTCCAGTCATCGTTGTTGACTTCGCACCAGCACCGCCCATCATCGAGGAATCCCGACACCCTCCGACTCCGTGCTTGACGTGCTTTACACCGACATCAGCGCTGACTCGGAGGAGATAGACTTCAGCCCAGAGGAGCTAGACTCTGCTATGCAGGAGATGGAGGAGGATTACAAACGCGACGAATAGGCCAATAACACCGTCACGTCCCGAGAGGTGTTCGTCGCCATTGGGACCGCGATGGAGGAAGATCAACCCGGACGAGCTCCGCCTACAGCGCTGGACAAGGGGAAGGGACCACCTGTTGCTATCGACAATGGTCACGCAAAGGCCATGCCCCCTCCACCTAACCCAGTGCAGCAGCCGCAGGAACTTGGCACCGGTCGAAGTAACAACAACACCGCAAACCCGCCGCCTCCGGCATCTACGTCTGCTGCTGCCCAAATTACTCCAGCTGATAGTGTGATGTACGACAATCTCCTTGTCGAGCCTATGATTGTGGCTCATATCCAAAGCGTTGTATAGCTTGACGAGAAGCGCCAGCAGCTACTGGAGGAAGCACAGGCCATCGCGGAGCAAGGCGCTAAGCTGGATCGAGGTCTGTCCAACACGCAGAAGTCAATAGAGAAATCTAGAGCCATGGAGGCCGAGTAGAAGACTCTGCTGCAACAGTAGAAGGCTAAGAAAGCTCCAGCTCGCGTCATCAACGATCTTGGTGTACAGCGAAACCTAGGATGGGCTCCCTTGAAGCCGCCACAAGCAAAGCCATACATTGACGGTGAAGGCAGGCAGGTGATGCCCACTCCTCTTCTCAACCTCGTCGTCGCCAATACCCTTCTGGAGCAGGATAGATCACCTGCAGCTGTGGACCAGGTCTATGACCTTGTGGCCAAGGCGGTGAAACAGCAGGAAAAGGCCACCTCTCAAAGGCTTGAGTCTTACCCAGCGTTTTTCCAGTCTAGCCAGCCGAAGCCGCCAAGGGACAGATCTCCTCATGATGTCGGGTCCCAGACGGGTTCGTCAGAACGAAGACGGAGGGATGCATGCAACAGGAAGGACAGTATCCCCATATCCTCCGACCATGGAGGTAAGGCTCATCCTCGTCACCCATCTCCACCGCCCTGCTCTCCCCGACATCGCGAAGACCCCAAGGCTCACCGTCGCACGGATATGCCTCCGCCAAGGCAGAGCGGCATCGTAATCCGCGACAACACGGAGCAGACCCGTCATGACAGAGAGCGCAACCAAGGACACAAGAGCAGGTCGCGTCATGACCCTCCACGTCCGACAAGCAACCGTGACAAGCGTGAGGCGTCGTAGGAGGGTAATAGCAAGAAGGCTAACCCACCGCCACCTCTGCCTCTATCGCCCCTAGCAGCCACCATGGCAGAGGAGGCCCGCGTTGTTCACGCAGCCCTTCCCCTGACGACAAGAAGAAAAAAGCAAGCCCGGAGCCATACGACGCATGTTCACGCTTGGACAAGATTCACGAGGGCCGGGAAGGACAATACTTGGGACCATGTTGCTTTAGACCTATAATACAGACCACAACTTACCCCAAGGGTTTCCGGATTGACAAGACCATCAAGCCCTATGACGGCACCACCAAACCAGCTACGTGGTTGCAGGATTATGGCAACGCGGTGGAGATTGCCGGGGGTAACCCCAACGTCGCCGTAAAGTACCTCCCACTGATGCTGGCGGGCATGGCCCGACAATGGATCGATGACTTGTCGGAGAAATTCATCTGCAACTGGTTGGACATGCAAGAAGCATTCACCAAGAACTTTGAGGGTACGTATAAGCGTCCTTGTACTGTTGGCGATCTACATCGATGCATGAAGGATAAAGACGAGTCATCTCGCGTCTACCTCTCTCGCTAGCTGGACATGAAGAATTCCTACGCAGGAGTGCACGCCCAGACCGCCATGGCCGCCTTAATTGATGGGTTGGAGAAGGGTACGTTGCTCCGACATAAGTTGAAGTGCTTGTAGGACAATCACCGGCTAGATCTCAACCGGATGATCCAGCTAGCTAGTGAGTTCGCAGCTATTGCTGATGATGCTCGCGGCTCCCTGCCGGCAACGACCGTTCCAACCCAATCTAGGAGGAACAACAGCACCAAGCGGAAGAGCCCGCCAAAAGAAAAGCAAACCTTCGACATGGTCGCCATGACATTTGCAGGACGAGGTGATGGCGGACAGCATGGCCGAGGACAAGGGGATGGTCATGGGCAGCAGCGAGGAAGTGAAACTACCTTGGTAGCGCTCTGCGTTCCCCAAACCTACGAGGAGTACCGTGATATGCCATGCCTTGTACACCTCGACGCCAATGGCAAGGCCACTCACACCAATCGCCATTGCAAGTTTGTCAACAATTTCAAGGAGGACCCGGAGTCCGGCTACAAGCAAAGTCGGAAGAACAGACCACGAGGCAAGGGCAAGGGAAAAAAGAAGGAGGAGGAGTCCAAGGATTCAAGTGACATGGATGAGGATGTTGACCCCAAGCACGCCGCCAAGAGCGATGGCAAGGGCAAGAACCCCTTCGAGAAGAAGGCAGCCGTTTTCCACACTTTCCTTGGGACCCCCACTGTTCGGCAACAGAAAACCTCTATGAGGATACTGATGGCCACTCTACCCCCAGTCCCCCAGTATATGCACTGGTCGGAGCTTCCAATTACTCTGGACATGAAGGATCACCCAGACCTCATCCCTACGGAGAACCAGTACGCCATGATCATCAACCCCCTGATTGACGACAACGAGTTCACCAAGTGTATGGTGGATAGTGGAAGCAGCATCAACATCATGTACCTGGATACGCTGCACAATATGAACTTGACAAAGGCTAACCTAAGGCGGACCAGCACCATATTCCACGACGTAGTTCCTGGTCGGGAGGCTCAATCCCTTGGGTGCATCACATTTCAGGTCGCTTTTGGCGATGTTAATAATTACCGCCAAGAACGCATGACCTTCGAGGTGGTCCCCTTCAAGAGTGTGTACCACATCATATTCAGACACGACATCTTCCACGCCTTCATGGCCAAGCCATGCTTCGTCTACAACAAGATCAAGATACCCGGACCAAACGGTGTCATCATCGTATCCGGAAGCTTTACCAAGGCAAGTGACTGCGAGATTGGAGAAGCAGCCTTTGCAGAAGCTGTCCTCTACAATGAAGAATTCAAGGAGATCTAGAGCAAGGTCGATGCCTCGGAGATGCCGGCATCGAAGAAGCAGATTTCTGACTCCGCCCCAGCTTTCAAGGCCGCCGTCAAAACCAAGCCGGTGGAACTTGTGGTAGGTGATGCCTCCAAGATCACCGCCATTGGGACGAACCTGGATCCCAAATAGGAAAGCACGCTCATCGAGTTCCTTTGTGAGAATAGGGACATCTTCGCCTGGCAACCTGCCGACATGAAAGGTGTACCTAGGGAACTTGCTGAGCACAGCTTGAATATTGATCCAAAATGCAAACCGGTGAAACAACCTCTACGATGATTCGGAGATGATAAGAGACGCGCCATAGGCAAGGAGATAGCTAGGTTACTTAAGGCTAGTTTTATCCGAGAAGTACTACACACCCGATGGGTGGCCAATCCTGTACTTGTTCCCAAAAAGGGAACCAAAGAATTAATAATGTGCGTTGATTACATCGGCTTGAACAAAGCATGTCCCAAAGATCTGTTTGCTTTGCCTCGCATTGACCAAGTCATTGACTCGACGGCTGGCTCAGAGCTTTTGTGTTTTATCGATGCATACTCATACCACCAAATTAAAATGAGGAAGTCGGACCAATTTTCCACTTCGTTCACCACACCTTATGACACGTTTTGCTATGTCACGATGCCCTTCGGGCTGAAAAACACAGGTGCTATGTACCAGCGGACAATGCAGCATTGCCTACATGATCAAATTGGTCGGAACATTCACGCCCATGTGGATGATATAGCGGTGATGTCTAAAAAGTCAAACGACTTAATCTCCGACTTAAAAGAAACCTTTGATAATCTCCGGAAATACAACATGATGCTTAACCCTAAGAAGTGCGTCTTCGGGGTTCCATCCGGAAAATTGTTGGGCTTCATCGTTTCCCAGCGTGGAATCAAGGTCAACCTGGAGAAAATCAAGTCCATCCTAAACATAAACCGTCCGACATGCCTGAAGGACATACAGCGACTGACAGGTTGCGTTGTAGCGGTTAGTCGGTTCATCAGCCGACTTGGAGAGAAGGCTCTACCGCTATACAAGTTGCTAAATAAGGCGGACAAATTTACATGGGTGGACGAAGAAGATGCAACACTGAAGCATCTAAAGGAGATACTATCCTTGGCGCCTATCCTTGCAGCACCCGAGCCTATGGAGCCTATGTTAATTTACATGGCGGCCACCAACCGGGTAATCAGCATCGTCGTCGTGGTAGAGCGGAAAGAACCAGGGCATGAGTACGGAGTTCAACGACCAGTTTACTATGTAAGCGAGGTCTTGACGGAGTCCAAGCAGCGTTACCCGCACTACCAGAAGATAGCTTACGGAGTGTTCCTTGCTTCTCGGAAGCTAAGGCACTACTTCCAGGATCACCCTATCACAGTTGTGACCAAAGCTCCACTGTCTGACATCATCAACAACAGCGACGCTACATGAAGGGTCTTGAAGTGGAGCATTGAGCTTGCCGCCTGCAGATCCACTTCGAGGCTACGAACAACATGACGGAGTATGAAGCACTCATTCACGGACTATGCATAGCCAAGGATATTGACATCAAGCGCATAGTTTGTAGTGGATATTCCGACTTGGTTTCCCAGCAGGTGGCTGGCACCTGGAACGCGTGGAATCCTATGATGGCAGCATATCGAGACGAAGTGGACGAGATAGCCAAGAGCTTCTTGGGCTACGACGTCAAGTATGTACCTAGGGAGCAAAACGAAGCGGCTGATCTATTATCTAAGCTTGGATCAGGGCGCAAACTAATTCCACCTGGCGTTTTTCTGGAGCATCCACGGACACCATCCGTGAAGGGAACGGACATCGACAACCCAGATAGAGTTGACTCTTTCGTTCACACAGTGACAAAGGTCCCTCCGGCTTGGACACAACCGTTCATGGAATATCTCATACACGTAACTTTTCCCGACGACGAGGTCAAAAGACGACAAATAGTACGTCGAGCAAAGGGCTATACCATAATCAATGGACAGCTCTACAAAAGAAGCACCACTGATGTATACCTAAAGTGTGTTTCACAGCAAGAAGGTATTGAAATCCTTCGTGAGATCCATCTCGGAGATTGCGGGCATCACGCCGCTCCTCGATCGTTGGTCTCCAAAGACTTCCGGCAAGGATTCTACTGGCTGACAGGGAAGGCGGACGCCGACAAGCTGGTTGAGACATGCATGGGATGCCAGTACTATGTGATACGTCATAAACGTATCTATAATTATTGATGCTCCATGCTTGTTTTGTATCTACTTTGCTTTGCTTTATCTATACTTTGAGGTGTTTTTATATATTTTCTGGAACTAACCTATTAACAAGTTGCCACAGTGCCAGTTGCCTGTTTTCTTCTGTTTTTGGTTCCAGAAAGGCAGAAAATCAATATTCTCGGAACTGGACGGAACAAAAGCCAAAGTCATTATTTTCCCGGAGCAACACGAAACCATGAAGCAGAGCTGGAGGGGGGCCACAGGGTGGCCGCACCCCCTAGGCGCGGGAAAGCCCTGGGGGAGCCCATAGGGGGTGAGGGGGACCCCCACAGACCTTGATTCCTGCGCCTATAAGAAGCCTTCGACCCAAAAACCCTAGGGCATCCAGAAGAAATCCACGAAAACCTCTGTTCCGGCACCCTGCCGGGACAGGGAAGTGCCCCCAAAGCCATCTCCATCGATCTCCATCGCCATCTTCATCACCGTTGTTGATTCCCATGATGAGGAGGGAGTAGTTCTTCCTTGAGGCTAAGGGCTCTACCGGTAGCTATGTGTTCATCTCTCTCTCTATGCATGATCTTGTGATCATGAGCTTTGTAATCAAGTAGATCTACCTTGCTACTCAAGTGCTTCATTAGATCTCTGCTCTCCCCATGTGTGTGAAAGTGACAGCGTGCATGCCATGGTGGCACTTAGGCTTGAGTCTACATAAATACTCTTTGTGCTTTAATAGATCTATGCTTTTCCCCATGCGGTGACCCAGCATACCACTGCATGTGTAGTACACTATAGTCATTGACATGACATCCACCGAACACCGTTTCATAAATATCACATCCCTCAGAGTGGTACAACAGAAACATTGCGGGTCCATATTACAAACATACACACGTTATTATTATTACAACACCGGAAGTTCAAGACTTTCAAAAGGTTCAACTTACAAACCAAAATATAATTGTTTCAGCGGAAGTTTCAAATTTAAAACTTAAACTCCAAATTGAGCTCAACAAATTATTGCTATATATTGTTCATGATGCTCAACTCAAGTGGTTACTAGAACTATAGTAATTATTCGGACTCTTGGAACTCTCCTCCATAGACGATGTCTTAGTCCTCTCCTTCTACGTCTCCATACAAGTTGGGATCTTCATAGAAGACCCCCTCTTTACTCTCAGATGCATACATTGGAGTATCTTCGTGATTCTCAGAGTCTTAGAAAGGATTCAAAGGAAAGGATGAGTAACAGCGTTACTCAGCAAATTCATTATATGCAAGGTAGGAAGTTTGATGCTCTATCTACCACCTTGGACTATCAGTCGTTGGCACTATGCAATTTTCGTAAATCTTTCTTCAAAGGTTGATTTTATTATGAAAATCTATGACCACCAGCCTTCACAGGTTGACCAGACCTTTCATGGAGTTCCTTTCCTGCC
This sequence comes from Avena sativa, assembly GCA_916181665.1. Lineage (NCBI taxonomy): Eukaryota > Viridiplantae > Streptophyta > Magnoliopsida > Poales > Poaceae > Avena > Avena sativa. The sequence continues at coordinate 2,682,443 of OV702284.1, forward strand.
GCGTTCGTAGCTCCTTCCCTGAACAAGGAGTAACAAGTTACAATTCTTACACTCTGCAGAGGTGCGTTACTTTTCTCATGAGATATCAACTCCTTGTTACACAACCGGGCGTAATTTCCCGTCCACAATTCCATGATGTGGGGCCCAGTAGTTGGTCCAAGCCAATCACTGCCCTCTCCGCGACCTCATATGTCTGCACGATCCTTCGGGCTAGCTCACCTTCGTTAAGCCCCCTTTCGGGCAGGATAAAACCCTGATGAGTTCCCGAAGACTCTATGACCTAGTGATGCCCGGATTAGTACCATTTACATGGACTATCTCCCTAAACACCATTCATAGATAATCTAGACACCAAAAGTGTGGGGCGTAAGGGTGCCCACCCATATGTTGGATCCACACAAGGAATCACAACGTCACGTTAAGGTCGTCTTGCCTCCATACAAGAGGAAAAGGATACAGCTGACTTCTCCGTCCCATTCCAAATCTCATGGTTAACGCGTATTATACGATGCTAGAATCAGTGATGTCATGGGTTATTAATTTCTAATTGTTCATCATTAATGCAATTAGAACCCTAAGTTCTATTGCTCCATCATACCATCACTTAGGATGATAACTAAGATTTAGTATCTTGAGAAAATATTGTTTTCTTTTTCTATAGTGTAGATGATAACACACAATTCGCAAATACTTTGATAAAGACTCTTCAAAGGACATGAGAAAGTGATGAACTTGCCTTATGATTGCAAGGTAGTGAAGTCTGATGCTTGCACTAGACCTTGAGCTTCTATGTCTACAAAAACATCATTATTGCCCGGTAAGGACAATATTTAAAGAAGCAAAATGATTATGCAAAAGTAATGTAATGCATTATTTAACTTTATAGGTATACTTCCCCATCATTTAAATTATAGAAAAATCCTTTTTAATTCATTAAGGATTTATAAATATTAAATCCTTTAATATTTATTGAATATTGTACTCTTTTTATTTTATTTTCTTTTATTTGGATTTTATTGATTTTATATTTTCTTTAAGAATTATTATTTGAATTCCAAAAATTGTTATAAAATATTTTTTTAGTATTTTCTAAAATACTAAAATATTAATATATAATGAAAGTGATTTTTATTTATTTTTATCATTTTCAATAATTTTGTAAAATTCCATAAGGAATATTTAAATTACAAAATTCTTAATAAAATTTATATGTTTAAAATTTTATTTTTTAATTTATTTGGATAGTTTAGATTATTGTGAATCCAAAAATATCTTATTTATAATTTTTGGAATTTTATTTTATTTGTTAGAATTTATTTAGGTTCAGGGGCATTTTGGTCTTTTTCCAATTATTAAAATAGGCTCTAAATGATTTGGGCTGGCATATTTTTATTGGGCCCTTGTGGCACATTAGGCAAAGTCAAAACAACCACCCCGAAGGGTTCCTGGCCCAACCCAGCCCATCACTCCCTGTCTCTCACTCGAGCTCACCCCTCTCCTCCTTCCCCGACCCGGTGGTCAGTGGTGTCGCCGCTGGTGATTCCCGCCGTTGTGGACCGCCCTAGCCGCCGCCATGGTGAAGGAAGAGGTTGTCGACCCTGCTCTTCCCTCCTGTCCAATTGGATTTGGACCTGGAGCTCTCCTGTGGCCAGATCGATCCCGTCCCGAACCCTAGGGTTTGGGGTTGGCGTTGATCCTGACGCCGCTGCTACTGTCGTGCGCCGTGGTGATGTTCCTAGCCTCCAGGTGTGGCTAAGTTCGCAGCCTTGGAGATGTGTGGGTTGCAGCCCCCCCCGTGGGTGCTCCCCGTGCCGCCATGGTCGTCGGCCATCTCTGCTTCCTCTTCTAGTCTGCAGCGAGGACCTACTGTAAGTTCTTCCTCTCCCCTCGTGCTCTCTGTGCTAGGTCATCCTATGCTAGCTGTTGGTAGTGACCTTTCTGGTTACTGTCTTGTCCTAATTAAGATGATTTGTTCCACTTAGGGTTCATATCCTGCTGTTGATTAATTACTGGATGAATTGGGATCAAGTTTTGATGGTCCCTAGCATGCTAAATGATTGTTAGCTGTGGCTTGCTGCTTAAGATGAACTGTGGTGGTGCTAGTGGCTTATCAGATGATTCTATGGATTAATCTTTATATGGTCAGATGGTAAAGTTGCTCTAGAAGCAATACTTGGGAATCTAGTGGTTTAATAACACACCACTGTCATTTCTTGGTTAATGACAGTGAGTGTTGTGTGATGATGTCACTGTATTAACACTGTTGGCATCAAGAATTCATATGTAGCTTGAGATCAAATGGTTTCAAACAGTGAAGATATGCATAGGGATTTTCTTAATTATGATTCCTGTGATGACAGGAAAATGATTTGTAGTTGGTTGAATCTATGAAGATTGAATGCTTAACCTAACTAGTGTAGAACTGTTCTTGTGACACCATCTTTGTATGGCACAAAAGATTAGATTCTATTTCTTGGTTTGGTTTGGTTTGGTTCAAGCTTAAGATGAGTTTGGAATTAAAGATAAGTAGAAATTTTGCTTTCTTAAATCCCTAAGACCCATGATGTTGGTCTGAGGTTTAGGGATTAATCCTTTAACTTGTTGATTCATATGGATGGGTTCTGGTAGTGATACCAGCTACTGTTTCTTGAATCAAAGTTTGGGGAAAATGATTGTAGGCTTGATCACTTGTATAGATCCATAAGATTAAATTCTAAGGTGCTACTCTTGTCTTAGAGATGTGCCTAGAGGTTTAAATCTAGTTATATTCATTCTTGAATTGAAATATAGCTTGATAGCTAAATTAATGATGTTCTGAGATTTAGTTGGATCCTTATACTTTTCTGATTGCTTTTAAAGTTTAAAACCTCAGTGATGGATTCACCCCACTTGGGTGCTTTCTGAGAGTTTGAATAAGAGACAGATCATGCATGCTTGTCTAAGCTTAGACAAATAGATCATGTGATGGTCTATTTACTCACCACTGTCACTTGATGTTGTGGTTGCTAGTGGTTGATCTTGTGGTAGCTTGATCTGGTGCTCTCTTGGTATTTCCAGCTCCTGGCTTATCCTTGATCTATCCCATCATCTCCTGATCCTGATGGCTTGATCTTGGTCTTGCTATCCACCTAATCTACCCCCTCCTTATGTCACCATCTTGGTGATGTGATCCTGGGCTTTGGTTGGTGTGATCTAGCTTGGTTTTGGCTTGGTTTAGCTGGTGGCTGCTGTGCTTGGTGTGTAAGAGCAATGGAATGGTGTGGGGATTTGTTTCCCACGGCTGTGCTGATGGTTTTGTTTGATTGTGCTGTTGTTGTGGTGCTGACAGCACACACCATGCAGTTTGGTGTGTGTGCTGCCTGTGTGCCTGCTGCACAGTTGTGGATATGTTCTAATCTTTGAGAGTTACTGTTATCATGTTACATTTTACCTGGCTGGTGAAACTTGTCCCTCTTTGCTGTTTATTTGACTTATAGCTTAAAATTATGAAAGATACATTCTTTCATATTGGTGAAACTTGCCCCTTAAATACTCAATGATGAAAAAGTGAACAATGCACTTCACTGTCAACTCTGAGAGTAAAATTATTCTAATCCTAACTTTCTTTTTCTTTTTAAGTTTTTGTTTATTTTGCAGGTACCGGATTTGAAGATCAACATTTTATTTTAGGTTTTTTTATTTTTTTAATAGTCACTTTCAATAACTCTCATATTCAATTGTAATCTTTAATTTATTCTTCTGTACTCTTTATTTTATTATTTTGTAATAAAGATTGTACTGTCATCAATAAAGAAATATTATTCTTTATTTATTTACTATTGTTCAGATTGTAAATGATTTTCATAAGTTACATTTTTGTAACTTATTTATTGAATAAAATTATGAAATGGAGATTCTTATTCTTAATTACTTTCTTTATATAAAGTTTGAGTTATTATTGGTTAACTCTTAATTAAATCAAATACTCAAACATTATTCAAAAATTCTTTTGAATCATAATTCAAACACTCAAGTTTAAAAATTCAAATTTCATTTCCCAAAAACACATAAGTCCACAAAGATCATATCAAAGTCTATAACAATCATCCTTCAAGATAATCTCAAAGTATGAAAGAAACCTTGATCACTTTAGGTTTTTATTTGGCGAAAAATTTACCCACATTTTCATAGATGAATGGATGCAACATTTCAAATTCCTAAATCTACCCTTCGTTAGTTCCTAAATGCTGGGATGTTACAGACTTCCCCCCCTTAAATTAAACTTCGTCCCGAAGTTTGTTAAGATGTACCTTAATAGTTCTGGATAGGCTTTTCTTAAATACACTTCTTTCTCCCAAGTGGCTTCCCGTTTAGGGTGATGTTCCCACTGTACCTTGCAATATTTGATTGCCCTATTCCTCAAACTTTTCCAGTTTTCTTCCAAAATTTTACAGGGCTTTTCAACATAGGTCAAGTCTGCTTTTAGTTCTATCTCCTGATGTTTGATTGCATCATCTGGAACTTTCAAACATTTACGAAGTTGTGACACATGGAAAACATTATGCACTTGAGCTAATCTTGACGGTAACTCTAAGGCATAAGCTATATTTCTGTTCTGACTTATTATCTTGAATGGTCCAATATATCTTGGACTCAATTTTCCTTTAACTCCGAACCTTTTCACCCCTTTCATTGGACTTACTTTCAAATATACCATATCTCCCACTTCTGGATGCCATGATCTTCGACTTTGATCAGCATAAATTTTCTGCCTACTCTAGGCTATTTTCAGTCTATCCATGATCTTATCAATGATATCTTGTCTTTCCTTGATATAGTCTGGTGCAAACTCCTTGCTACTTCCAGGCTCATACCAACATATTGGTGATCTACACTTCCTTCCATACAGAACCTGATATGGAGCTGCCTTCAGACTACTCTGATAGCTATTATTATAAGAAAATTCTGCCAATGGTAGATGATCTTCCCATGTACCTCCAAAATCTAATGCACAAGCTCTTAACATGTCTTCTAGTATTTGATTTGTTCTTTCAGTTTGACCTCCTGTCTCAGGATGATATGTTGTGCTGAAATCTAACTTGGAACCAAGTGCTTCATGCAATTGCTTCCAAAATGCTGAAGTAAACACTGATCCCCTATCAGTTACGATCTTTTTGGGAACTCCATGCTTAAATAGGTGTCAGCATTGCGGGAGTCCTTAAACAGGACCCTGTGAGAATATGCTAGGGCAAACAAGCTTGACGTCGCCCCCGAGCGGGTCGACGAATTGAGACTAAGGGGGAAGAACCTCATAGATGATATCAACAAAGAGCATGATGCTCATAAGGCAGAATCAGTTGATCTAGGTTTGCCGAGGTACAGTACCCCGGCAAAGAACCTGAGGGCGGCAAATGCCGCTGCACTAGAGTTAGAAGGATTGATCGGCGAAGCCCGGCAAAAACATCAAGAGAGAGTGAATGAACTGGTGCGCATTGCGAACCAGCAGAATGAAGAAATGCTCAGGGCAGACCCAGCAAGGCCTGGTGCCTCGCGAATGGTTCATTCGGCTGGTGCAGCACCTGCCTTATCGGTGGCAGCAGCATCCTCGCCCGGAAACAATGCGCGGAAAGACAGAGCGGTAAGTTCGGGAAAAAGAAATAAGCAAATTGTTCCATATGATCCGGCGATAGCCGGAAAAGCAAATGAAAATAGAGGCAATGGGAGCCGAGGTAATAGTGGAGAGAGAAACCCCGGCCGTGCCGAGAAAGGCAACGGAAGCCGAGGTAATGGAGATCTCGGAAGAGGAAATCACGAGAATAATATCCCGGCTGAAGGAAGGAGAGAACCGCCACCCAATCCACAACCGAGATATGAACCTCGGCAGGAAGGAGAAGTGAGACCAGCTCGCCACAATCAGGTGAATGAGAGGTATAATGATGGTTATTCCGAGATGGAATATGCGGTTCATGGTGGAAATAACCACTATGGAATGCAGGAAAGAACTCTGTACAGAGATTTGCCATCAAGTGATGCGAGAGTAAAGCTGGACCGGCTATACCGGTCCGAGCTGTTAGAAGAACAAGGTCCACCAGGCCCGGCATGCTTCGGACCTCGGATCATGGGCGAGCCGCCAGTGCCGAACTTTCAGCTGGCAAGAGGCACAAAAACGTATAATGGGAGCACCAAACCGCAGGATTGGTTGATTGATTATGCCACTGCTGTAAAAATAGCTGGCGGAAACTTGCGATGGGCAGTACGATATGTCCCGCAAATGTTGGAAGGACCAGCTAGAGTATGGTTGAATAACCTGCCAGCAGGCAGTATCAACTGTTGGTTGGATTTCAAAGAAATGTTCGTTAGCAATTTCACCGGTACTTACAAAAGGCCAAATAGGCCGCAACAGCTAGCCATGTGCAAGCAAAGGATGAATGAGGCAGACAGAGAATTCTTGACTCGGTGGTGTAACCTCAGGAATTCATGCGAGGGAGTTATAGAGTCACAGGCGATAGCTTGGTTCGCTCAAGGGTGCCGCTATGGCAGTGTACTATGGCAGAGATTGCAAAGAGATATGCCAACCACTTTGGCAGAAACCATCAGGATAGCGGATTCCTATGTCTTGGGAGATCCGACACAACCAGAATTAATGTCAGCAGATCATCGGGAACTTCAAGATCAATATGCAAGAGATGCAGCCGGGTCATCAAGGCGCAATGAGTTCAGAGGGAGAAGAAGAGAAGAAAGACCGGATTATAGATATGGCTCAAATCAGGTGGCAGCGATAGTGCAAGATCAGCCGAGTCACGGAAACAATCAGCGGCAAAAGAATGGTCCTCAGCAATGGACACCGAGGAATGAAGGGAAAAGACAATGGACACCAGAACAGAAGAAGCAATGGCAGGAAAGGCCGAAGTACACGTTTGCGTCTATGTTAGATCAACCGTGTAAATTTCACACTTCAAACCCGGCCAAGCCGGCCAATCATACGACTCGGCAGTTTGCCTGGATGAAAAATGCGATGGGCAACCCAGCAGGCATGCAAGCAACATCCCATCAGGCATATCAGCAGCATCTGCCACAATTGACTAGAGCAAATGCACAGCAACTAATGTTACCACCTCCTCCCCCGAGGTATGATAGCTCGGACTGGAGGGATGCTGTGCATCAAGTGATAAATCAGGGTCCGGATGGAAGGACGAACCCAGGAAGTAGTGGATGCAATGATTACAGAGAACACCATCAATCATATTGCGTGTTCACAACAGAACAGCAAGACATGCAAAGTATGCAGCGCCGGCATATGGAAGTAAATGCAGTTATGCCGGCAGTACCAAGATATGTGCCTTGGTCAGATCAGGAAATAACTTGGAGCATAAAGGATCACCCCAAAATAATGCCGAATCCGGGGTCGTACGCACTCGTACTAGATCCGACATTTGTCGGACCAAGCATTAATGTGAATCAAAAGTACTCATTGACAATGGGAGAAGTATCAATATCATGTACAAAGATACAATGCATAAACTCGGAATATCGCAGAATATGCTGCAATCCACGAGGACCACATTCCATGGGATAGTACGAGGCCTTTCATGCGAACCCATTGGAAAGGTTCGAGTGGATGTGTTATTCGGCATAAGAGATAACTGCAGAGCAGAAAATTTGGAGTTTGAAGTGGTGGACCTAGAGAGTTGTTATCATGCTCTACTCGGACGGCCGGCATTGGCCAAATTCATGGGCAGCTGCCACATAACTTACTTGAAAATGAAGTTACCCGGGCCACAAGGGGTGATAACAGTAGAAGGAGATTACAGGAAGTCAATGGAATGTGCTTCAGCGGGATCAAATCAGGCCGAGTCATTGGTAATAGCAAGAGAAAAAAGAAGGATTCAGGAGGTAGCAGCCCTCGCTCAGTCGGCACAACTGAATATGCCGGCATTGGCCAATCCGCATGGAAGTGTCTCTTTCCAGCCGACTAAAGAAACAAAAAAGCTCCAGATAGATGAGCAGTTCCTAGAGCGCACCGTCACAGTTGGTGCCGGCCTAGATGCTAAATAGGAAAGAGAGCTCACCAACTTCCTCCGTGAGAATCGGGATATCTTTGCATGGTCAACTCAGGATCTGCAAGGTGTGCCGAAGGAGTTGGCTGAGCACTCTCTGAATGTAAGGCCAGGAGCAAGGCCGGTGAAGCAACCTCTCTGCCGCTTCGCCGAAGACAGGAGAAAAATAATAGGGGATGAAATGGCTCGGCTCCTTGCGGCCGGGTTCATCATGGAGGTTCTGTATCCGGATTGGTTATCGAACCCAGTGCTAGTGAAAAGAAGGATGATCCAAATGTAGCCATTGTATGGCGAATGTGTATTGATTACACGAACCTGAACAAGGCGTGTCCAAAAGATCCTTTTCCTTTACCTAGAATAGACCAAGTCATTGATTCGACCGCTGGTTGTGAACTATTATCATTTGTAGACGCGTATTCTGGTTTTCACCAGATACCGTTAAATCCGCCCAATCAAATAAAGACTGCGTTTATTACCCCGTACGGCCATGCCATTCAGCCTGCGTAACACGGGGCAACGTATCAGAGATGTATGCAAAAATGTCTGCATGACCAGATAGGAAAGAGTGTACAAGTGTATGTAGATGATGTGGTTATCAAAACCAAAGAAAGCAAAACGCTACTGGATGATATCCGGCAGACTTTCGCGAACCTGAGAAGGTTCCGAATGAAGCTTAACCCGGAAAAATGCACTTTCGATGTGCCGGCTGGAAAACTACTCGGTTTTCTCGTATCTAGCCGAGGTATAGAGGCCAACCCAACTAAGATAAGAGCAGTAGAAAGGATGGAATTGCCGAGATGTCTAAATGACGTACAGAAGTTCACAGGTTGCTTGGCCTCGCTTAGCCGATCTGTATGTTGGCTGGGAGAGAAAGCATTACTACTTTATCAACTGATAAAAAAATCTGATAAGTTCATTTGGACACCACAAGTAGACAATGCGTTTCATGAATTGAAACAGATGTTGGTCACAACGCCAATCCTGGCTTCTCCATTGTCGAAAGAGCCTATGTTATTTTACATAACCGCCACGAACAGAGTGGTAAGCGTTGTGATCGTGGTGGAACGAATTGAAGATGATAAATCAGTACAAAGGCCGGTATATTACCTAAGCGAGGTACTATCAGCCTCAAAACAAAATTACCCACATTATCAGAAGATGGCATATGGGGTATACATGTCAGCAAAGAAACTTAAACATTACTTCGAAGAGCACCCCATCAAAGTGATCTGTGAAGCACCCATATCCGACATATTGAGCAACAAAGATGCAAGTGGCCGAATAGCAAAATGGGCAATTTAATTGTCACCCTATGCTCCGCAATTCGATAGGCGAGATGCGATCAAATCTCAGGCTGTGGCCGACTTCTTTGTAAATTGGGCCGAGGCATAGTATGAGCCACCATTACCAGATCCGAAATATTGGACGATGCACTTCGACGGTTCCAAACTAAGAAATGGTTTGGGGGCAGGAATAGTGTTAACCTCGCCAAAAAGAGATCAACTGAGATATGTGTTGCAAATACATTTCGCCGCATCAAACAATGTAGCCGAGTATGAAGCACTAGTCCATGGATTGAAGGTGGCGAAAGAGATTGGCATACGTCGAATCTTATGCTACGGAGACTCAGATCTAGTAGTACAACAAGTCTCAGGCAATTGGGATGCGTTAGATGCCAATATGGCCTTATATAGGTTTCATGTGCAAAAACCCAGCGGATACTTCGATGGATGTGAATTTCATCATATACCTCGGGCAGAAAACGACGCCGCACACACATTGTCAAAACTCGGATCAACCAGACAATCAATTCCCCCAGGTGTCGCCCTAGAGCACCTGAGGAAACCATCAATAACACCATCACCAGAGTCCGAATCCATCTTTATTCCGGCAAAATCAAGAGAAGATAGTATGCCGATGGAAATTGACAAGGAATGTAACCCAGAATTTCCAAAAATGAACCCGGCCGATGCAAGGATGGATACGGGGAAATCCGAGGTAGTTATGTCGGCGGAAAATATGGAAATAGATAATGAGATTACCCCAGAAAAAATCATACCAACATGGGCGCAACCCATATTTTCTTTCCTTAAAGATGCGATTGTGCCGAATGACGAGGTATTGGCAAGACAGACACTGAGAAGAGCTAAATCTTATACAATCATAAACAATGAGCTGTATAAAAGGAGCGTCACAAGCGTGTTGCAGAGATGTGTGAACTCGGCGGAAGGCTAGGAGATCCTCCTAGATATACATCAAGGAGAATGCGGGCATCACGCCTCGTCCAGAGCTTTAGTGGCCAAAGCATTCATGCATTGGTTTTATTGGCCAACAGCGTTGAAAGAGGCCAAAGAACTGGTCGAAAAATGTAATGGTTGCCAGAGATATGCCAGCAAGATACATATGCCATCGTCCGAGTTAAAAATGATACAAATTACTTGGCCATTTTCTGTATGGTGCTTATATATGGTGGGACCATTCAAGCCGGCTCGAGGCGGGATGACCCACATCTTGGTCATGGTCGACAAATTCACAAAATGGATCAAAGTAAAACCAATAAAGAAATGTGATGGGACAACAACGGTAAAATTCCTCAAAGATATTATCTTGAGATATGGTTACCCACACAGTGTTATTACAGACAATGGTACGAACTTTGCTGAAGGAGCCTTCGCTAGATTCTGTCAAGAAAAGCACATAAGACTAGATGTCGCCTCGGTGGCTCACCCAGCATCTAATGGGCAAGTAGAAAGATCTAATGGACTAGTACTGTCCGGAATAAAACCACGACTCGTCGAACAACTGCAAAGGTCGGCAGGGTGTTGGATTGAGGAACTACCAGCAGTACTATGGAGCCTCAGAACTACCCCCAAACAGATCAACAGGGTATACACCATTTTTTCTAGTATATGGGGCAGAAGCTGTGCTTCTAGCCGACATAATACATGACACCCAAGGGTTACCCAGTATACGACCGCTGAGGTAAATGAAATAGCTCGGCAAGATGATGTCGATCTGCTAGAGGAAGCCAGGGAGTTGGCACTATCAAGATCAGCTATTTATCAGCAGGACTTGCGGCGATATCATAGCAAGAAAGTAAATCCAAGAGTGTTTAAAGAAGGAGATTTGGTTCTTCGGTTAGTGCAACGTACGGCCGACATGCACAAACTATCGCCCCCGTGGGAAGGACCGTTCATCGTGAGCAAAGCATTGCACAATGATGCGTATTACCTAATTGATGCTCAGTCACCAGAAAAGAACAAGGCAGACAAAGCCGTCGAAGAATAGAAAAGACCATGGAATGTAGCTTTACTTCGTCCATTTTACTCGTAGGAGTCATCTACGACACGTTGTAAAGAAACGCTCCAGGACAAAGTATCAACTATATATCAAACTTCGGCACCTTGAGCAGGTGCTTGGGGACTGCCTTATGTTGTTTTTGAGTTTAGGTTATGTATTAAACCTCGGCACCTTGAGCAGTGGCTCGGGGACTGCCTTATGTTGTTTTTGAGTTTGGGTTATGTATCAAACCTCGGTACCTTGAGCAGTGGCTCGGGGACTGTCCGATATTATTTCTGAGTTTGGGGTATGTATCAAACCTCGGCACCTTGAGCAGTGGATCGGGGACTGTCCTATATTATTTCTGAGTTTGGGGTATGTATTAAACCTCGGCACCTTGAGCAGTGGCTCGGGGACTGTCCTATATTATTTCTGAGTTTGGGGTATGTATCAAACCTCGGCACCTTGAGCAATGGCTCGGGGACTGTCCTATATTATTCTTGAGTTTGGGGTATGTATTAAACCTCGGCACCTTGAGCAGTGGCTCGGGGACTGCCCTATATTGCTTCTGAGTTTTGGGTATGAATTAAACCTCGGCACCTTGAGCAATGACTCGGGGACTGCTATATTTTTTGAATTTGGGTTATGTATTAGACCTCGACATTTCCAGCAATGACTCGAAGACTGGCCAATATTATTTCGCACTTTTAGTGATGTGTTGAGTCTCCATTTTTAGAACAGTGATTAGAGGATTGCCCCAAAATTGTCCTTCGTTACAGAAATGGGTATCGAACTTCGGCACCCAGAGCGATATTATTTCGTTCTCCCCAGATATAAGCTTCGAGATTGACAGCTTGGATAAAATTCAAGAACACAATGGTTGAAGTGTCAAATTCATCAGGGTCAGGCAATATTAGACGCTGGACTACCGTACGACAAAGGCAAAACACACAATCCGAACTTAAGAAATTAAAGGCCACCAAAGCAAAGATTTAAACAAACAGGATTAGTTTAAACAGAATAATAAAGATCATAAACATGTGTGCCTCAGCGGAAAAAGGCAAAAAAGGTTCATACCACACAGAAAGTTGGACAAGTATCTGACACACATCATACGCCCGACATACCGGTGATAAAAAACGACTTAGAGTTTTTTAAGGGGCAGCGACTTGATCAGGAACTGGGCGCTCCGAGGTAGACGACATCTCGGCCGAAGTTGCTTCGCCCTCCACAGAACCAGGAGCGACTTCGGGGGAAGCCCGGGGCTGTTGAGAAACATCAGCTTGAGCTGTGGAATGCCCAGTACCTTTAGAGGAGGATCGCGCGTCGCCATTGCCATCCGAGCTCGAGCTGGAATCACCAGAAGTATCCGAGTCGCCATCAGCCTCGTCTGGGTTAGCTGAATCATACTCAGAGGCATCTTCAACTTCGACCTCATCTGCCGGGTTAGGAAGGAAACTCGGCCCTTCAATCCAGTTATGCACGTCTGCATACTCAACGAGCTGGAAGGCACGAGCTTGTCGGAGAGCGATGAATTCTGGATCCTCAACCCAACGGGAGCCAGTGCGCAAATTTATCAGGGTATCGAGGGAAATATCCTCGTACCATGACATAACGACTGTGAGTGCCATATCAGCACCAGCTCGTCCAGCGGATTCCCTCCAAAGATTCAACTAGTTCTGGGATGCCATCAATCTTTCCACCAGTATCTTGATTTCATCAATATCAGGGGTCCCAGAAGTATTCGGCCAGAGAACATGGTAGGCCCGAATAGCTGCTTGCACCAAGTCCCTGCCCATAATCTTCATCGGACCGACGGCAGCGCCAACGGCAACCAAGAAATCTTCCATCGAGTATTCTGGGCTCGCACCGGCAGGAACACCTCAGTGCACACGAGCATTAATCACTGCTTTAGAGCTCACGAGCTTAGCTTCTGGAAAATGGTCTGCGCAAAACAAAAGTGCGTCGGTCAACAGTAAGAAAGGGAAAAAGATAACTCGGCCGCGGTCAGAAGCTTACGGTGAATATAGCTCAGCATTATCTGAAGATCTTTAGCCCAGTCACCCTTGTTTTTCTCAAAGCGAGTGATCTCCTCGCTCGTCCCCCGTGTCTTCAGTTCGGCAGCCTCGAGGAGCTCTTTATTTTTCTGCAATTGCAGAGCTAGCCGATTCTTCTCCTCAGAGAACTCCTGGTCGACTTTTTCTAACTCAGATTTCTGAGAAAGCTTGAGGGACTCCACCTCGGTGCGCAAGCGAGTTATCTCGTCATCTTTATCTTTCAGCTACGCCGAGTGAGTGGCGGCTTGTTCTAAAAAATGCAGCATCATATCAGGCATGGGTATGCATTCTTGGTGTGACGCTGCGAAAGTTTGTAACTCGGCTATACCGAAGCCAAAAGGGTTAAGAGAAACCCGGTGCATATTTCAAATAGATATGCGTAAAAGAAAAAAGAGTAACTAACCTTCCAGGGCCTTGACTTTCTTTTCAAGACGGATATTAAGATTGTTGATATTACCTATTCACCAGCAAAGTCAGCTAACACCTCACTTCCAAAGCAATAAGAACTTTAGGGATAATGCGAAAGCTTGTTAACTTACCAGCTTTCTTCACCACGGGAATGACCTTCTCGTACTTATCTTGCAATTTTTTATGAGCAAAGAGCAGCCTTTGGAATTCGGCGGTCCGCCGATCATGCGCAACCTAAGCAACAAAACAAATAGCAATAAGATATTCGAACATAAGACAAATCCGAATCAAGCAGAGCTTAATTCGGATCTAGGTGACTGGATATTCGAAGCTCAGACAGATCCGAATCAAGCAAAGCTTAATTCGGATCTAGGTGGCTGGATATTCGAAGTTCAGACAGATCCGAATCAAGCAAAGCTTAATTCGGATCTAGGTGGCTGGATATTCGAAGTTCAGGCAGATCCGAATCAAGCAAAGCTTAATTCGGATCTAGGTGGCTGGATATTCGAAGCTCAGACAGATCCGAATCAAGCAAAGCTTAATTCGGATCTAGGTGGCTGGATATTCGAAGCTCAGACAGATCCAAATCAAGCAAAGCTTAATTCGGATCTAGGTGGATGGATATTCGAACACTAACGCAAAACTGAACCAGGTAAAGCATAATAAAACTTCCAAACGAATAACAAGTTATTCGGTTGCAAGCCTCGGGGACTAGAGTATATATAATGGCATTCGGATGACTAATCAAACGTCCATAAAAACAATTACCTCATTCATCTTGTCGCTGTCAAGAACGATCTTGGCAGCCAGATGTAGGCGACTACTGATGTCGGAGAGTTGAAACGGCTGGCTGCTTGGATTGCCCTCGAGCTGATCAGCAGCGTTCCAATTGTTGGCATACTCGACCAACGAGCCGAGGTTGTTCCCACTCTCCGTGCGAGTCAAAACTTTACCTCGGACGTGTTGGGTAGCCACCGCCGCCGCGGGACTCTTGTGGAGAGCGAGCTTTGTATCAGCAGCCGGGGTAACAGTACTCTTGGCAGATGAAACCCCCTTGCGCAGTGCATCAGCAATTGTAGGCTGAGAAGAGCTGGCAAGTCCTTTCTGAGATGAGGGAGGCTTGGTGACAACGACCTTTCTTGCCTTAGAAGAGGCGTCGGCATGAGCCGTTACCTCGGCACTTGGAATGACATCTTTAGGGGCCGGAGGGATTACGGTTTCTGAGGGCGCCGAGATATTGGTATCCTCGGCTGGAATCGGAGTCGCAGTAAAGGTTGTGGGAGTCAAAAGGACCTCAGGGGAAACTTCAGGATTCACGGAGGAGACAGCAGTCTCAGTGGAAATATCTACGGGCCGAGTTGTACCGGCATCAACATGAGAGATCTTAGGCGCATCCTAGCGAGATGGCATCTGATTCGGAGCAGGAGGAGTGTCAACACGAGCAGGACTAGGAACTCTAGTATCTTCAGGAGGCGGAGGAGAAGGCGGCCGAGTCGTGTGACTCGTCATACTGGGACCACTAGGCTTAACAGAAAGAGGAGCCCTGCAAAGGCAAAAAAGATCAGGTCAAAAGGTAGAAAGAGAGAAACAAGAAATACAAATAACAAGCAACTCACCCAGTAACCCCGGGCATAGTTTTACTCTTAGGGGGGTGCGGGGCAGATCTCTTTATCCGTTTCTTGGGAACGGCTTCTGAGGCACCGGCTGGAGCGCTACGTTTCCCCGAAGTAACAGGAGGTCGGGAGGCGAGAGGCTCGGCGTTGTGAACCTGACCGGCCGGATTAGCTGAGAAAGTAGAGGCTGGAAATGCATAAGAAATTGGCATTGCGGCAACTACCTCAAGAACTTGGACCTCGTCCGAATCACCTTCCTCCTCGTGGGCCGGGGTCTTGCCACGGGCGCGAGCCGGAGCGAGGTCTGACTTGGGGACAAACTCCTCCGAGTCAGGCTCCCCGCTGTCTGGGGTATTCCGATCCGCGGGCCACGAGAGGGCCAGAACTTCGGCATCCTCGATATTTTGTTCCGCAAATTTCTGCAAGAAAAGATACACAGAGAAATTAGCAAAATGAATCACAAACGCAATTAGGGGACAAAACATAAATGCATAAACTTACCTCGGGAGGGGGATTCCCGCGGGTAAACGGCTTCAGTCCCAGGTCCAGTCCCTCTGGAATATCTGTCTTGAAGATAGCTCGGACACGTTTGAAAATGAGATAATTATCGAGCTCAACCGTTGAGACTCGGTTGAGATCGAGAGGACCGCTCATGTAACACAGCTTGTGCGTACGATGCTGGAAAGGGCAGATTCGGCTGCTGACAAAGGTGGTCATCAGATCCTCGCCGCGTAGCCCGGCGCGGATCAACTCCTTCAGCCGAATCTCAAAGGCCTCGGCCAGAGCATGGCTCTTCCTGGGATTGTAGGTCCAGTTCCTCTTTGAGGGGGGCCGATGGAGAAAGCGGGGAGCCGAATCTTATCCTCCTTTCCAGTATTCTTGACATAGAAAAACGATCTATGCCACTTTTTGCAAGATTCAAGACCAGCAACACGAGGAAACTCGGATTTTCTCCGAGGAGTGATGGAAGCAGCCCCACACTGAGTAAGCAACTTCTTAGAGGGGTGAAGGGATTTGTCTGGAATGACGTTATATCGTATCTGGAAGAATTTAGACCATACGTGCACAGACGGCCAGAGGCCGAAGTATCCTTCTGAGGCAGAGATAAAAGCAGATAAGGAGGCAATGGGATTAGCCGGAAGATGATGCGGCTGAAGGCCGAAGTAATCAAGAAATTACCTAGCAAACTCGCTAAGGGGAAGACCGAAACCCCGGTCAAAGTGAGACATAAATACGACGTACTCGCCCTCGTTAAGAATGGGAGAAGATTCGCTGCCGGGTAAGCGACAAGCTACCTCGGCAGGAATCCGGCGAGTTCGGATTAGCCACTCGATCTCGCGCCGAGTGACGGAGGAACCTTGCCAGGAGCCCCTCTCTAGACCAGACGCTACATCATCATCCTCAACTAACGCGCCGCTAACTGAACTCGACATAGGGTCGCCGGAAGAACCTACGGAAGAGGATCTAACGGTGGAGCGGGGCTTAGAGGCGTAGGGCCCCGTCGTGATTCTAGGCGGAGGCGGCGACGGAGCGAAAAAAAGACACCCAGGAAATCTGGAAAACAATGGAAGCGTCTAGGAGGGAGCCTAACAAGGGGACCGTAAGAAAACTCACCGGCGGCGGCAGCGCCGGAGCAAACTCAAAAACAATATAGGGCAGTCCCCGAGCCACTGCTCAAGGTGCCGAGGTTTAATACATAACCCAAACTCGAAAACAATATAGGGTAGTCCCCGAGCCACTGCTCAAGGTGCCGAGGTTTAATACATAACCCAAACTCAAAAACAATATAGGGCAGTCCCCGAGCCACTGCTCAAGGTGCCGAGGTTTAATACATAGTTGATACTTTGTCCCGGAGCGTTACTTTACAACGTGTCGTAGATGACTCCTACAAGTAAAATGGACGAAGTAAAGCTACGTTCCATGGTCTTTTCGATTCTTCACCGGCTTTGTCTGCCTTGTTCTTTTCTGGTGACTGAGCATCAATTAAGTAATACGCATCATTGTGTAATGCTTTGCTCACGATGAACGGTCCTTCCCATGGGGGTGATAGTTTGTGCATGCCGACCGTGCGTTGCACTAACCGAAGGACCAAATCTCCTTCTTTGAACACTCTTGGATTTACTTTCTTGCTGTGATATTGTCGCAAGTCCTGCTGATAAATAGATGACCTTGATAGTGCCAATTCCCTGGCCTCTTCTAGCAGATCGACATCATCTTGCCGAGCTATTTCATTTACCTCAGTGGTTGTATACTGGGTAACCCTTGGCGAGTCATGTATTATGTTGGCTGGAAGCACGGCTTCTGCCCCATACACTAGAAAAAATGGTGTATACCCTATTGACCTATTTGGGGTAGTTCTGAGGCTCCATAGTACTGTTGGTAGTTCCTCAATCCAACACCCTGCCGATCTTTGCAGTGGTTCGACAAGTCGTGGTTTTATTCCGGACAATACTAGTCCATTAGATCTTTCTACTTGCCCATTAGATGCTGGGTGAGCCACCAAGGCGACATCTAGTCTTATGTGTTTTTTTTTGACAGAATCCAGCGAAGGCTCCTTCAGCGAAGTTTGTACCATTGTCTGTAATAAAACTATGTGGGTAGCCATATCTCAGGATAATATCTTTGAGGAATTTTACTGCTTTGGGTCCATCACACTTTTTTATTGGTTTCACTTCAATTCATTTTGTGAATTTGTCGACCATGACTAAGATGTGGGTCATCCCGCCCCGGGCCGGCTTGAATGGTCCCACCATATCTAAGCACCATACAGAAAATGGCCAAGTAATTAGTATCGTTTTTAACTCAGACGATGGCATATGTATCTTGCTGGCATATCTCTGGCAACCATTACATTTTCCACCAGTTCTTTGGCCTCAACGCTGTTGGCCAATAAAACCCATGCCTGAATGCTTTGGCCACTAAAGCTCTAGACGAGGCGTGAGCCCGCATTCTCCTTGATGTATATCTAGGAGGATCTCCTGGCCTTCCGCCGAGTTCACGCATCTTTGCAACATGCTTGTGATGCTCCTTTTATACAGCTCATTGTTTATGATTGTATAAGCTTTAGCTCTTCTTACTGTCTGCCTCGCCAATACCTCGTCATTCGGAAAAATCGCATTTTTAAGGAAAGAAAATATGGGTTGTGCCCATGTTGGTATGATTTTTTTCGGGGTAATCTCACTATCTATTTCCATATTTTCCACCGACATAACTACCTCGGATTTTTCCATATACATCTTTGCATCGGCCGGGTTCATTTTTGGAAATTCCGAGTTACATTCCTTGTCAATTTCCATAGGCACACTATCTTCTCTTGATTTTGCCGGAATAAAGATGGATCCAGACTCTGGTGATGGTGTTATTGATGGTTTCCTCAGGTGCTCTAGGGCGATACCTGGGGAAATTGATTGTATGGTTGATCCGAGTTTTGACAATGTGTCTACGACGTCGTTTTCTGCCCGAGGTATATGATGAAATTCACATCCATCGAAGTATCCACTGAGTTTTTGCACATGAAACCTATATAAGTCCATATTGGCATCTAATGCATCCCAATTGCCTGAGACTTGTTGTACTACTAGATCTGAATCTCCGTAGCATAAGATTCGGCGTATGCCAATCTCTTTTGCTACCTTCAATCCATGGACGAGTGCTTCATATTCGGCTACATTGTTTGATGCGGCAAAATGTATTTGCAACACATATTTCAGCTGATCTCTTTTTGGCGAGGTTAACACTATCCCCGCCCCCAAACCATTTCTCAGTTTGGAACCGTCGAAGTGCATCGTCCAATAACTCGGATCTGGTAATGGTGGCTCATATTGTACCTCGGTCCAGTCCACGAAGAAGTCGGCCACAGCCTGAGATTTGATTGCATCTCGCCTATCGAATTGCGGAGCATAAGGTGACAATTCAATTGCCCATTTTGCTATTCGGCCACTTGCATCCTTGTTGCTCAATATGTCGGCTATGGGTGCTTCACAGATTACTTTGATGGGGTTCTCTTCGAAGTAATGTTTAAGTTTCTTTACAGACATGTATACCCCATATGCCATCTTCTGATAATGTGGGTAATTTTGTGAGGCTGATAGTTCCTCGCTTAGGTAATATACCGGCCTTTGTACTGATTTATCATCTTCCATTCGTTCCACCATGATCACAACACTTACTACTCTGTTCGTGGCGGCTACGTAAAGTAATATAGGCTCTTTCGACAATGGAGAAGCCAGGATTGACGTTGTGACCAGCATCTTTTTCAATTCATGGAACGCATTGTTTGCTTGTGGTGTCCAAATGAACTTATCAGATTTTTTCATCAGTTGATAAAGTGGTAATGCTTTCTCTCCCAGCCGACATATGAATCGGCTAAGCGAGGCTAGGCAACCTATGAACTTCTATATGTCATTTAGACATCTCGGCAACTCCATCCTTTCTACTGCTCTTATCTTAGTTGGGTTGGCCTCTATACCTCGGCTAGATACGAGAAAACTGAGTAGTTTTCCAGCCGGCACACCGAAAGTGCATTTTTCCGGGTTAAGCTTCATTCGGAACCTTCTCAGGTTCGCGAAAGTCTGCCGGATATCATCCAGTAGCGTTTTCTTTCTTTGGTTTTGATAACCACATCATCTACATACACTTGTACATTCTTTTCTATCTGGTCATGCAGACATTTTTGCATACATCTCTGGTACGTTGCTCCCGTGTTACGTAGGCCGAATGGCATGGTGCGATAGCAATAATCCCCGTACGGGGTAATAAACACAGTCTTTATTTGATCGGCCGGATTTAACGGTATCTGGTGGAAACCAGAATACGTGTCTACAAATAATAATAGTTCAAAACTAGCGGTCGAATCAATGAATTGGTCTATTCTAGGTAAAGGAAAAGGATCTTTTGGACACGCCTTGTTCAGGTTCGTGTAATCAATACACATTCGCCATACGATGGCTATATTTGGATCATCCTTCTTCTTTTCCACTAGCACCGGGTTTGATAGCCAATCCGGATAAAGCACTTCCATGATGAACCCGGCCGCAAGGAGCCGAGCTATCTCATCCCCTATTATTTTTCTCCTGTCTTCGGCGAAGCGGCGGAGAGGTTGATTCACTGGCCTTGCTCCTGGCCTTACATTCAGAGAGTGCTCAGCCAACTCCCTCGGCACACCTTGCAAATATTGAGTTGACCATGCAAAGATATCCCGATTCTTACGGAGGAAGTTGGTGAGCTCGCTTTCCTATTTAGCATCTAGGCCGGCACCAATGGTGACGGTGCGCTCTGGGAACTGCTCATCTATCTGGAACTTTTTTGTTTCTTTAGTCGGCTGGAAAGAGACACTTCCATGCGGATTGGCCAATGCCGGCATATTCAGTTGTGCCGACTGAGCGAGGG
This sequence comes from Avena sativa, assembly GCA_916181665.1. Classification (NCBI taxonomy): domain Eukaryota; kingdom Viridiplantae; phylum Streptophyta; class Magnoliopsida; order Poales; family Poaceae; genus Avena; species Avena sativa. The sequence continues at coordinate 2,703,224 of OV702284.1, forward strand.
CCGCTACCTCCTGAATTCTTCTTTTTTCTCTTGCAATTACCATTGACTCGACCATATTTGATCCGGCTGAGGCACATTCCATTGATTTCCTGTAATCTCCTGCTACCGTTATCACCCCTTGTGGTCCGGGTAACTTCATTTTTAAGTAAGTTATGTGGCAACTGCTCATGAATTTGGCCAATGTCGGCCGTCCGAGTAGTGCATGATAACAACTCTCTAGATCCACCACTTCAAACTCCAAATTTTCTGCTCTTCAGTTATCCCTTGTGCCGAATAACACATCCACTCGAACCTTTCCAATGGGTTCGCATGAAAGCCCTGGTATTATCCCATGGAATGTGGTCCTCGTGGATTGCAGCATATTCTATGATATTCCGAGTTTATGCATTGTATCCTTGTACATGATATTGATACTGCTCCCATTGTCAATGAGTACTTTTGAAAATTTCACATTAATGCTCGGTCCGACAAATGTCAGATCTAGTACGAGTGCGTACGACCCCGGATTCGGCATTATTTTGGGATGATCCTTTATGCTCCAAGTTATTTCTTGATCTGACCAAGGCACATATCTTGGTACTGCCGGCATAACTGCATTTACTTCCATATGCCGGCGCTGTACACTTTGCCAGTCTTGTTGTTCTGTTGTGAACACGCAATATGATTGATGATGTTCCCTGTAATCATTGCGTCCATTATTTCCTGGGTTCGTCCTTCCATCCGGACCCTGATTTATCACTTGATGCACTGCATCTCTTCGGTCTGAGTTATCATACCTCGGGGGAGGAGGCGGTAACATTAATTGATGTGCATTTGCTCCAGTCAACTGTGGTTGATGCTGCTGATGCGCCTGGTGGGAAGTTGCTTGCACGCCCGCCGGGTTACCCATTGCATTTTTCATCCAGGCGCACTGCCGAGTTGTATGATTGGCCGGCTTGGCCGGGTTTGAGGTATGAAACTTACACGGTTGATCTAACATAGACTCAAACGTGTACTTCGGCCTTTCCTGCCATTGCTTCTTCTGTTCTGGTGTCCACTGTCTCTTCCCTTCATTCCTTGGTGTCCATTGCTGAGGACGATTCTTCTGCCGCTGATTGTTTCCGTGACTCGGTTGATCTTGCACAACAGCTGCCACCTGGTTGGAGGCATATCTATAATCCGGTCTTTCTTCCCTTCTTCTTCCTCTGAACTCATTGCGCCTCGATAACCCGGCCGCATCTCTTGCGTATTGATCTTGATGTTCCCGATGATCCGCTGACATCAGTTCTGGTTGTGTCGGATCTCCCAACGCATATGAATTCGCTATCCTGATGGTTTCTGCCAAAGTGGTTGGCATATCTCTTTGCAATCGCTGCCACAATACACTGCCATAACGGCATCCTTGAGCGAACCAAGCTATCGCTTGCGATTCTATAACCCCTTTGCATGAATTCCTGAGATTACACCACCGAGTTAAGAATTCTCTGTCTGTCTCATTCGGCCTTTGCTTGCACATGGCTAGCTGTTGTGGCATGTTTGGACTTTTATAAGTACTGGTGAAGTTGCTAACAAACATTTCTTCAAAATCCAACCAACAGTAATGCTGCCTGGAGGCAGATTATTAGCCATACTCTGGCTGGTCCTTCCAGCATTTGCGGGACATATCTTACTGCCCACCGCAAGTTTCCACTTGCTATTTTTACAGCAGTGGCATAATCAATCAACCAATCATGTGGTTTGGTGCTTCCATTGTATGTTTTCGTGCCTCTTGCCAGCTGAAAGTTCGGCACTGGCGGCTCGCCCATGATCCATGGTCCGAAACATGCTGGACCCGGTGGACCCTGCTCTTCTAACAACTCGGACCGGTATAGCCGGTCCAGTTTTATTCTTGCATCACTTGACGACAAATCTCTGTACAAAATTCTCTCCTGCATACCATAGTGGTTATTTCCACCATGAACCGCATATTCCATCTCGGAATAACCATCATTATACCTCTCATTCACCTGATTGTGGCGAGCTGGTCTCACTTATCTTTCCTACCGAGGTTCATATCTCGGTTGAGGATTGGGTGGCGGTTCTCTCCTTCCTTCTGCCGGGATATTATTTTTGTGATTTCCTCTTCCAAGATCTCCATTACCTCGGCTTCCATTACCTTTGTCGGCTGGGCCGGGCCACCACTGTTACCTCGGATTCCATTGCCTCTGTGTTCATTTTCCTTTCCGGCTACTGCCGGATCATACAGAACAATTTGCTTATTTCTTTTTCCCGAATTTACCGCTCTGTCTTTCCGCGCATTGTTCCCGGGCGAGGATGCTGCTGCCACAGATAGGGCGGGTGCCGCACCAGCCGAATGAACCCTTCGCGAGGCACCAGGTCTTGCTGGGTCTGCCCTAAGCATTTCTTCATTCTGCTGGTTCGCGATGCGCACCAGCTCATTCACTCTTTCTTGTTGCTTCTGCCGAGCTTCGCCGGTCAGTCCTTCTAACTCTAGTGCAGCGGCATTTGCCGCTCTTAGGTTCTTTGCCGGGGTGCTATACCTCGGCAAGCCTAGATCGACTGAATCTCCCTTAGGAGTCTCATGCTCTTTGTTGATATCATCCATGAGGTTCTTTCCTCTCAATCTTAATTCATCAACCCGCTCGAGGGCGACATTAAGCTTATTTGCCCTAGCATACTCTCGCAGGGTCCTGTTTAAGGATTCCCGCAACACCGACACCTTTTTTGCCTCTACCAGTACTTTTTGCCTGGTTTCCTCTAACTCTGCTTGAGCATTAGCCGGATCAAGTATCAGTGCTACAGGTGTAGTCAAATTATCTATAGTTGCCTGGAGAACATTCCCTGGTCTTTCTAGAGGTGGCCCTCTTACCCTTGGTGCCTTTGGGGTCGTCTCCTACACCTCGGCTGGGTTGGCTGCTGAAGGAATTACCTCGGTGGTCGGTGGAGCTGCCTGTTTCGTGGCCACCTGTACACCCGTCGTCGGATCCTTGCTTGATCCGGCGCCCGCTGCTCCCTCCTGCACCCCGGCTGTGACCATCACCTCAACGCTGCTAACGGGGCGCTCTCCGCGTGGACCGTTTGCGGCACTAAGGGAAGGCTCTCCTGGAATAATAACCTGGTGAGGATAAACGCCGGAGGTGTCGACGCCGACGTAGATCTAGTGCATGCCCAAGTTGATGAAGACGCCGTTGCGCGGAGGGTTTTTTCCCTGAAGCTGCTTGCGTTATCGCTGACATAGTCACAGAGATCGATTCTCCGGACCAAACTAGAGACAACGCGCTCGCCAGTGTGGATGAAGTTTCCCGTCCGGATCATGACTCTAGCTAGCACCGCTGCCTGCCCCACGGTGGGCGCCAACTGTCGTGGTGGTGGCACGGCAGATGCCATGGGTAGGCTAAAGTATGGGGCCAATGGATGCTAGAGGGATCTGGGGAGGGAAGATGTAGTTGATTCTACACACAGAAGACTAACGTAAAGTTCTTTATTTCTCCTTTCTTAGGCTACAAGTGCTCCTTGAGATGTATACAAGTGGAGAAGAAGAACTTTACTAGCCTAACGATACCAAAATGAGTCGATGCCCTTCTTTGAGTCCAAGCCTCTCCTTATAAAGGGGAACCTTGGCTCCTCTAGGGCTGACATGGCGAGCATATTCGAGGAATATGCTTGTCCCAATATAGTAACTCGGCGGCCTCCTTTCCGTGTTGCCCTTCTAATGACGACAAGGTTCTAGAGGACCCCACCTGCACGCCTCGGGCTTCAGGACTGTCACCTCCGTGACCTCCTTCTGCCCTTCTGTCGCTCTGCACCTTGTCTTTTGTGTTTGGCTCTGCTTAGATTCTTCCTAGACCGTGACTAGAGTTTGACTATAGGCATTTCCTTCTCCTGCAAGCTTCATATCATTCGGCCCTGCCTCGCTTAACTCGGCTTGGCCTTCACTTGCATTCAGATTATTCGGGCTGAGTCAGCCGACTTACATAGTATGTGAGCCGGGTAACGCCTTGCTCTTCTCATAAGGGTCCTGCTCTTGCTTACCTCGGCCGACCTTTACAGGATTCGGCTGATTTAGACCGTAACTCAGAAACTGGACGGGGAACTTCCTTTCGTCTTTCCCGTCCTTACCCTATCCGGGGTCACCCCCCAACAGTCGGGCTCTCCTCGCGGCAAGGCCTCTTCGTCCCTCTCCTCACCGTCGGCGCGCCGCCATCAGCTGTCGCTGTGTCCCCCTCTGACCGTGGTCGTCCTTCCTCCCCGCATGGTTCCGCCGTGTCGCCATCGCCCGTGCGGACCGCCTCCGTCGCCAGGGGCCTGCCGCCCGAGCCGGCCGCCGTCCTCCGCTTCACCTGGGCCTTGCGGTCACGCCAGCAAGAGCTCCGTCCGTGCCTGCCTCGCCCCCGCCGCTGGCCCCAGGCACCCCCGACGCCTGTAGGCTTTTCCACCACCCAAGGCCCCTCCTCTGCGTCCACCATGGGCTCTCTCTTCTTTGTCATGTTTCTCTCGGTAAGGTGGAGTTGCCTCCTGCAGGGTGCCCATTTTCTATATAAGTGTGAGCTGCTTCTCGGATAAAACCTTAGGATGATGTGCTAACCATGGGCTATTGTTGCTGATGTTTGGGACCTTTGGTTGGATCGTTTGGCTCTGGTGTCGACGAGACAAAAGAACATGACCTTTCTGAAGAGTGAACATGGATCTCCCAAAGACCACCGATGCTAATTCAAGTGACAGAACACGAACCTCTAGGAACACCAAGATCATCTTCCCGAACCCGGAAACCCCGAGGCCCCGTTCCCGGCGCCCGAAGACCGATCCCGACGAGCCGAACCCATGGAGCCCAAGATCGTCGGACCCATGTGTGACCCCTATCCGACACCCTATATTTTATAATATATGACATTATGACTTGTTGCATTTTATAAATTGTTCATGTCGCACACGTATCATGTGGTTTGGGGGCCTTATGCCGATTCACCTCATAATAAATATGGATGCCATATGCGGGCAAATCTTGTCTTATATTGGTCCCATTTAAATTTGTGTAGCAAACCGGTGTCATTGTTTTGCCTTGTTAAGACAACATTTAAATTGCGGGGTATCTAAACAACATGAACCATCTAGTAAATTGTCGGGACCCCGGTTCCGCTTAATATTGGCTAATTGCATCGCATCTTTGCCATGTCATACATCATACATGCATCATGCCCGATCTTTTGTCGTAGTATAAATAGTGCATCCGATATTTCTTCTAGTGCTTTGCTTCTTCACGGATTAGGCCGACGAGTTGATGCGAGTGTCGACCCGATCTTTGGATGAACCTCCAGCAATGTTTTCAGGCGAGCATTCTCCCCCTTTCTACCTATTTTACTTTTATAGTCTTTATTTCCTCCTGTTGATCTATTGCTATCCGTGTTGCGATGCTTTAGTTTCCGTACCCCTGTTATAATACTTGCAGCCTCTATATTGCCTTGGACACCTCCTATTGCCTGTTGATTGATAGACAGTCGGCCTTGCGAGTCGTAGTTGCTTGCTCAGGTGCTGCTTCGCGTCGTCGATGTTCCATCGTTGTTGGGTGGTTGGCACATGCTTAATGGTGGATATGATCATGGATTTAATTACTGTTTAATAACTAAAATTGAAAGTAGGTAAATGCAGAGGCACCGGTGGGTAATAGACAATATTTGGTTTTTAACCACCCACTTGTGTCCCGTAGGACCCCGAGTTCTTGACACCTGTTCCGAGATCGAGCGCACTAACCACAGGTGGGGTGTGTGGGCACCCCCATCGATTTAGTACCTGATTTCAAAGTACGGTACCGAGGGCCACAAAGTAGTTTGGGGCTTTATTACTATCCTGTACGTATGCCATGCTTTACTGCTTTATTTACGATTGCGCGTGGAGCGCCTGTACTATTTAGGAACCCCGTGATACGTTTTCGCTGTATCGACAAGCCCAGTCACACTTTCGGGTTCCCAGTCGTTTATAGCCGTCGACACAAACCCTGGGTCCGTCTCGGAGACCGTCCGACTTCGTTACGGGTAGCTTAGTGGGGTGGCCCCCGTGCTTGCTTTGGGTCTGGGAAACATCGTGTCTGAAACCCCGTCGACATACCATTGGGTGTATGTTTTGTGATCTTGTACCTACCTGATCTAACAACAAGGGTGTAGGTGCGTGTGGAAACTTTGGTGCACCCCTGCAGGGTTAAATCTTTTCGAGAAGCCATGTTCGCGGTTATGGACGACTTGGAGCACAGTTCTCGATCATAGACAACTATAACTAAAGTTTACTGTTATAATTTGACTTGTATCCGATATGACTAGTAATCAGCTTCACTACAACGGAATGACTAAATAAAAGTACCAACAACTGCTGGGTTTGGGATATCTCATGCTAATTGTATCTGACTAGTAAGTGTTGCAACTACAACGGAATGGTTAACTAAAAGTGTCCACTGCTTATTATATCAGGATGACTATCTATACGTGACTAGTAATTGCTGCAATGATAACTGAATGAATAAAACTGCCAACTGTGTGAGTTCCTCGGTTGACTTCCTTGTTTGGTCTCGAGGGGGAAACACCAGGATGGGTATGTTTGGTGGTAGTATCAGGTTGGTTCCGAATAGGTCTTTCTTATCCCTCTTTGATAGCCGACAGTTATATCGAGTCTCTATAGGTTGTTTAGTGCATGCTGCGCTGCCGCTTCAGTCCACCATACCTATGTAGGCGAGGGCCGCCAAATTCTAGTCTCGCCGTGTACTGGCCTCAGTACTGACCGCTCTCTTCTTCCTTTGCCCTTTGTCGGCACCCCTTTTGTTTATTAAGGTTTTGAGATCGACGTCGTTAACAGGGTTACCCTTCCGGCTTGGCCTGGGCAGGGTTATGGACGCCATTGGTTATTCTTCAGGGCTCTTAGCTCAATTTGTATCTTGTCCGTACTCGGACGCTGAATTGTTTTCAAGGTGATTTGGATCTTTGTACTGTATATCTGTAATCTTGACTCTTGGAGTCGTTGTTGTATATATGTTTTGTGGGTTCCATCAAGGACTATTGTGTAATGATATTACTTCGTTTTCCACCCGCACGCAAGTGCCTGGTGGGCACCTTTGAATCGTTTCTATGCGGGTTTGGTGGGAAGCGCTAAAACTTGCATAGGGCCGATCTGAGGGTGTTACATAATCTTAACCTTTGGATCTAGATCTAACGCCGCCAGATCATGCGACCACAGATGAGCGGCGCACATGGGCAACTGGCAGCGGTGACGCTACTGGTGGTGATGCTCCGGCGATTCCAGAGGGGGCTAGGGGTGGGGTAGTGGCTTACCACACTCGCGAGATCACGAGGATGCTCAAAATGTCGCTGGCTTGGGCGGGGGCATGCTGTAGTGGCCGTGAGAGGTCGTCGGAGTTGCAGGCAGCGTCGGGTTGTTGCAAACGACGACGGAGGCGACGACCTGGATCACCCCAACGCAAACAAAGTGCATCAGGACACGTGCAAGGTCCAGGCGAACAAGTTGGTTTGAATTAGGAGGCGAGGGGCGCTCGTTTCTTACCGGGATTGGTCGCCAGAGATGAGGATGGCGTCGGGTGATCACGGTGCTTGATGAAGCCAACATCCTGGGTCACAATCAGATGAATAGAGGGCATGAGATGATGCGCAAGAACAAGGGGAGCTCGACAGCATGAATCAGAGGGAACGGGGCGAACGATGCTCACCAGAATACCTCACCGGAGTTCGTCGGGCAGCAGTGGTTCAAGCTCAAATACGAGCAGCCTAGGGGCGATTGGGTGTGGGTGTTTGGGGGAAAGGACCACGGCGAGGTGGTGATTATATAGCTAGAGCAGGGGCATCAATCTCGCGGCGAATCAATGGAATTGATCACGGCAGTGAAGAGTAGGAAACAGCCAGCGACGATGTGGTCGCGCGCGAGATTTTGGGGACGAAGGGGTGAGCTAGCTTGGGCCCAGTGGTAGTGGCTGCGGAGTAGGGTTTGCTCGCGTGCGAGAGGGAAGATGGGGAAATGGCCTAGGTGGGCTAGATGGGCCAGGAGTGCTGCTAGGCTGAAAGGCTGGCGCAACTTTTTATTTTTTTCTTTCTCCTTTTTCTTTTTGTATTTGGTTTTTTAGCAATGGTTTTCAAACCCTTTTTCAAATCTGTTTAAATTCAAATCACCTCCAAATTTATGTAATGTGATCCTTGCACTCAAAAGTGTGTTAAACACATCTATCTACTCAAAACACCTTGGTCCTTTGAAAAATAAAACCATGCCCCATAATATAAATAAAGAGGGGTTAAATATGGTTTTATTTTAGGGTTTTGGTTTGAAATTTTTGTGTAAGACAAATATGCTATTCTTATATGAATGCAATGCATGCTTTTACAAAACATGAAATTTGCGATGTTACACATCTAAGTCCCTTAAGATGAATCTCGCCCTCGAGATTCGGATTGGCTAGCAAATAGGTGTGGGTGGTATTTCTGAAGATCATCTTCTCTTTCCCATGTTGCTTATTCTTCGGTATGATGATTCCACTATACTTTGCAGAACTTGATAGTCTTAGTACGAGTAACTCTTTCTGCAGTCTCAAGAATCTTGATAGGTTTCTCCTCATAGGTGAGATCACTTTCCAACTACACCTCTTCCAAAGGTATAGTGTCCTTCTATGAAGTTTCTTCCATCTCCGAATGACACTTCTTCAACTGACTCAAATGAAACACATTGTGAACTACTGACAGTGAATCAGGTGATTCAATCTCATAAGCTACTTATCCTTTGCGGCTCAAAATCTTGAATGGTCCAACATACCTTGGTGCTAATTTTCCTTTAACTCCAAATCTCTTCACACCACGAAGTGGAGAGACTCTAAGATAAGCTCTATCACCTACCTCATAGGTGACTTCTTTACGCTTTGGATCTGCGTAGCTCTTCTCTTGGGACTGGGCTATCTTCAATCTGTCCTTTACCAATTTGACTTTCTCCTCAGCTTCCTTAATCAGTTCTGGTCCAAACAAATTTCTTTCTCCTACACCACTCCATAGCAATGGCGTAGTACACTTCCTTCCATAAAGAAATTAAAATTGTGCCATCTCAATGCTGGCTTGGTAACTATTATTGTAAGAGAATTCCGCGTAAGGCAGACTTTCATCCCAACTAGCACCATAGTCTAGGGTACATGCCCTCAACATATCCTCCAAAATCTGATTGGTCCTTTCTGTCTCATCAGTCTGGGGGTGAAAAGCTATGCTGAACTCTAACCTTGTTCCGTATGATTCATGTAGTTGTTGCCATAAATGCGAAGTGAACTGAGTTCCTCTATCAAACACAATAATCTTAGGTACTCCATGCAGACATACAATCCTGTTCATATAGATCTTGGCTAACTTAGCACTTGTATAGGTAGTCTTCATGGGTATGAAATGAGCCACTTTAGTTAGGCGATCCACAATAACCCAAATAGAATCATATCCGGATCTAGTCCTTGGTAGTCGGTGATAAAGTCCATACCAATCTTATCCCATTTCCAGTCAGGAATAGGTAGTGGTTGTAATAACTCTGCCGGTTTCTGATGTTCCGCTTTCACTCGACTACATACATCACACAAAGCAATATGTTCTGCGATATCCTTCTTGAGATTATTCCACCAAAATATTTCCTTCACATCCATGTACATTTTGGTGTTACCTGCATGAATGGAATATGGTGAGTTGTGTGCTTCTTGCAGAATCAGTTTCTGAAGCTCCGGATCTTGCGGAATGCAGATACGTTTTCCATACCATAAAGTACCATGTTCATCTTCACGGAATCCTTTAGCCTTTCCTTTGCTAAATTTTCCTTTAATCTCTTCAATTTCTTTGTCCAACTTTTGGGCTTCTTTGATCTTTTCCAATAATGTTGGTTGAACATCCAATGACATGAGATATCCTTCAGGCACTATCTCCAATCTGAGATCTTTAAATTGAGCACATAGATCATATGGCAATTCTCCTTCAGTAAGGCCATTCACATAAACCTTACGACTTAAAGCATCTGCTACAACATTTGCTTTCCCAGGATGGTATTGCAAACTCAAGTCATAGTCCTTGATGAGTTCTAGCCATCTTCTTTGTCTCATATTGATTTCCTTATGGGTGAAGATATATTTCAAACTCTTGTGATCCGTGAACACTTCACAACGCTTTCCCAAAAGATAATGTCTCCATGTTTTGAGTGCATGGACAACAGAGGCTAACTCTAAATCATGAGTAGGATAATTCACTTCATGAGTTTTGAGTTGTCTCAAGGCATAATCCAAAACTTTCCTTTCTTGCATCAAAATTCCACCCAATCCTTGTTGAGATGCATCGCAATAGACTTGGAAATCCTTCTCCAAATCTGGCAGACATAAGACTGGTGCTGATACTAGCCTCTTCTTCAACTCTTGGAAACTGACTTCACATCCTTCAGTCCAATCAAACTTCTTATCTTTCTTGAGTAACTCCGTCATTGGTTTAGCTACCTTTGAGAAATTCTCAATGAACCTTCTATAGTATCCTGCCAAGCCTAGGAAACTACAAACTTCCTTAACTGACTTGGGAAATTCCCACTCAGTTACAGCTGACACCTTTGCGGGATCGATAGCTATACCATCTCCTGACACAATATGTCCGAGAAATCCAACTTCATTCAACCAGAGTTCACACTTCCTGAACTTGGCATACAACTTGTGCTCCCTGAGCTTCTCAAGTATCAAACGCAAATGTTCTTCATGCTCTTTTTTGCTCTTGGAATAGATCAAAATGTCGTGGATAAATATGACAACAAACTTGTCAAGAAATTCCATGAACACCTTATTCATCATGTTCATGAAATAAGCTGGTGAATTTGTCAATCCAAATGGTATCACGGTATATTCATACAATCCATACATGGTGGTAAAAGCAGTCTTAGGTATGTCTTGCTCTCTAATCTTTAGCTGAAAGTAGCCTAATCGGAGATCAATCTTTGAGAACACTCGGGCTCCTTCTAGCTGATCAAATAGATCATTGATTCTAGGCAAAGGGTACTTGTTCTTTATAGTCACTTCATTGAGTGAACGGTAATCTATGCATAGCCTTTGACTTCTATCTTTCTTCTCAACAAACAATACCGGTGCACCCCAAGATGAAGAACTTGGTTGAATAAATCCTTTCTGCAACTGTTCTCCAAGTTGTTTCTTGAGTTCTTTCAACTTGTCGATTGACATCTTGTAGGGTCTCTTTGCTATTGGTCCAGATCCTTGCAGCAAGTCAATTAGAAACTCTACATCTCTATCTGATGGCATTACCGGTAATTCCTCCGGAAACACATTCGGATATTCCTTCACCACCATCTATGCTAACCCCCTTAAGAAAATTTAACTTACTCCCTTTAGATTCAAAGTTAGACTTGAACCTAATCCGTTTCTTATCCGGGGTTGTGAGTGTGACAGTACGATTGGCACAATCTAGTATTCCTTCATACTTAGTCATCCAATCCATGCCCAGAATAACATCCAATCCTTGGGAATCTAGGATTATCAAACTAACTGGAAACTTATACTTTCCAAATTCTATCACTAGATCATGAAATCAAAAATTCACTATCATCTCTCCACCGGGAGAGCTTACTTTAATAGGACATCCAATAGTTTCAGTTGGAAGTCCATTTTTATCAACAAATGCTCTTGATATGAAAGAATGCGATGCTGAAAGGATCGTATGGGCACCTAGAGGGGGGGGGGGTGAATAGGTGCTACTTCAAATTTTACTCTTTTTCAAATTAGGGTTTGACAAGAAAGGTAAATTCTCTAGAATATGCAACTATGGTGAATTTACCTATATGTCAATCAAGCACAAGCTAACACAACACTAAGCAAGAACAAGTAAGTAAAGTGCGGTAAAGGATAGAAGTAACCAAAGGAGTGGACGTGGAGACACAAGGATTTGTTTCCCGTAGTTCCTTCCTTTTGAGGGGAAGTACGTCTACGTTTGGAGAGGGGGTGGTTTCAAACCACCAATGCCACGAGAGGCCTCCCTTGTTCTCCGATGAAACTAACCCCAACAGGCTCGATTCACCTTCCACTATATCGGCAACCTTCGAGGTGGAAGCCGGCACCTTTACAACAAGTTCGGGGCACACATCCACAACTGAATTGGAGGTTCCCAAATACAAGCAAGCTGTCAAGACAAATCAAAGACAAGCTTGTAAGAACCAAATCAAAGTTAGGGTTTCCAATGAAACACTAGAGCTTGGGGGCCCTCAAGTGAATGAGGGGGAAATGAAGATCTCTCTTGGTGAAGATGTAAATCAAGGCCTCCTCCTTCGATTCTCCAAAGATCAATGACTTTGGATGGTTGGATGAAGAGATCTTGTAGATTTGGTGGCTCTAATGGGGTTGGTGTTCTTGAGCAGCTCGAGCAACTGGAGGAAGAAGATAAGGGTCCCTTTTTATAGGCAGCCCCCTCCACGAACTGTTTTCTGACCATTGTAGAAAAGTCAGACCGGAGACTCCGGTCTATAGACCGGAGACTTCGGCCAATCTCCGGACCAGCCTCCGGACTGCCCTTCTGACTGACCCAGACCAATTTTGCCCCAGCAACACCGGAGACTCCGGTCTTCCAACACCGGAGACTCCAGACTGAACAAAGTCCGGAGACTCCGGAGTAACCTCCGGTGCAGGCTCCAGACCCCAGACAGAATGTCCCAGCCAGATCCTGGGAGGCACCTCCGGAGCCAGAACCGGAAACTCCGGACCACACCGGAGACTCCGGTCTTGGCAGACCGGAGACTCCGGTCTGGAGTTTCCAGAACAGTGGCATATGAATGTGGTCTTTTACCAAGTTTGAGGGTGTTGTTCATTTATCAAAATACCAACCTATGGACAATAACAAACTGTAAAATGATCTACTTGTTGTTAACGAACACCAAAAGTGATTATGACAATAAATGCCCTTTCAATCTCCCCCTTCTTGGTGTTCGATGACAACAAGTGATTTGCATGGAATAAAATATAAATGTGGCTCCCCCTAACTATGTGCAGCAAGATAATTAAGTAAAACATGTAGGATGGATAGTATCAACGATAGCACACATAAGTCTCACATGAGTTACAATAGATGGTGCACACAAGCACATAGTCATAGTCACACACATGAACAACGGATAACACACATAAAGTTCAAGTTCGAAATTGGAAAATAGAAGGCAAATAAGGGCGGATAGTCGCAAATCCCAAATCCCAAGTCCATGCAAACCGATGAGAATGTCTTCTCCCCCTTTGGCATCGAAACGCCGAAATAGGGAAAAGACCTACACTAGCGCCCCCAACCGCTAAGTAGTCATCGTCATCCTCGTCATCCTCGACATACCCATCCTCCTCCTGGTCACCATCATCCTGATCATAGTCATCATCATCATCCTCAGGGACAGCATGCCCTTTGCCATGAGGGCGAGAAGAGGAAGTACCCTGGTAGCCAAACCCTGAGGTGACATCAGCAAACGTCTTCCAATCCACCAGACTATCCTGTTGGGCATTCCATGCCCCAAATGAGAGTGTATGATCAGACTCTGTGGACTTCTGAGCCCCATGCTCATCATTGTATTCATCTTCACCTTCCTCATTACCCTCAGCAACACGTTCCTTGATCTCTTTGAGAAGCTTCTCAATGCGGCGGTTGCTTTGGTAGGATGCATGCTGCTGCTTGTGAATGTCGACGTTCATGCAACAAAGGGTACTCTCCCAAAAGCTGGCCTTCTTGACCCTCTCATGCACATAGTCTCGAGTCATAGTAGGCATAGGGGCATTGGAGGCATTCTTCCTCAGAACTCTAGGTGGGGAGAGAGCCCTCTCCGTCTCAATCTCCTCCTCATCATCATCCCCATAGCGACGCCTTGGAGTAGGCCCCATGCGCCCCTTCTGCTGCAGAGAGACTAGAGTGTGATCAGTGAGGTGTGGTGGTATGCCATGTGGAGAATCATGCTCCTGGGAGTTGATGAGCCTCATAACCAAGGGTGCATATGGAGGAGATTTCTTGTAAAGAATGGCATGGAACATCTCCTCGAAAATGAAGTCCATCCCATTAATAGGTGCAGCATCAGCCTCAGGTCCAGCATTGAAGATCCGGTGAGTATGGTATAGGAGGTTGACAAGCCCACCCCTAATAGCATCATCATTTCCAGCACTTGGAGCAATAGTGTGACGAAAAATCCTCAGCATAAGGTTGTAGAGGGTCTTGAGTCCCTTGGAACCCCCCCACAACACCATCATCATACAGAGGTGCCAGCTTCAACTTGTTCTCACCCAAAGCAGCCGAGTGCATGCACAGTCCCACAGGAGTGGATACTCCATGGAAGGTCTCAAAGATGACATTGGCAAAGTCATGAAATGTAGCCGTGCAGCGAGTGTTGCCAGTCATCCACACCATGGTCCTGTCAAGGTCAGTCCCAAACACAACTGTGGCATAGAACTGCTGGACAAGATGGACACTATAGTCTTCATGCAGCTCCATCAAGTTATAGAGACCCAGCTTCTCACAGATCCATAGGGCATCATTGAAGTAAGGGCTCTGGCGCATTTGCTCAACACTCATGAACTTCTGAGGGCAGACAGGTGATCTGGTGAGTACACCATACACATCCTTCATGAACACAACCTGTTCTTTCCTCCAGTAACGAGGGTCCTCACTGGTACGAGGCAGCGCATAGAAATCTGTCTTTCTAAGCTCACGGTACTCCTCTTTAGACATTTTGGCTAAGGTCTGCAGGTTGTCATACTTGGCCCTCTTGGCACGGTCCTCCCGTTCAGCCCTCTCCTGATCCCTCTTCATGTAAGCTGCATCACGTGCCCGCTATTTCCGGTTGGACAGAGGCACGATAAACTGACCCTGAGCTTCATCATAGCGAGGATTGCCCCTTTGGGACTTGGACTTGGTACGACGAGGACGACTAGAACCATCACGTGTGAACAGCAGTGAGGGAGATAGCATGGAGATGAGCATATATGTCCCAAAGATGCAGTACAAGAGCTTTGATGCATTTCTGGACTATTTTGATTCATCCAACACCGGAGTCTCCGGCTCAGACCGGAGTCTCCAGTCCTGGGGACCGGAGTCTCCGGCGTGGACCGGAGTCTCCGGACCTAAGTCCAGAATCTCCGGTCGGGAGGCTCGGGTATGAGGTGGGAAGATGCTGATGAGGGTGAATCTAGTAGATCGGTCAATGCAACAAGGCTAAAGTACTAGAGTGCACGCAAACAAGTGATTCCAATGGACAAATCAGCAACAATCCTCAAAAAAAACATCTAGAGATGAACCCTAGGAGAAAAATAGAGGAGAGGTACCAGATCTGTCCATGGGATCAATTCCTCCGGTGGGAATGACCCAATAGAGGAGAGGAGAAGGTTGGCCGGCGGCACGGCGGATCCCGGGGGCTTCTTGGGGAGGATTTTTGGAAGAGGGGGCGACGAGGTTGAAGGTAGGGGACGGGGTGAAGAATGGTGAACTACTGTCCCAGTTCACCCCGTGCCCCCTTCTTTAAGTGACAGAAACCGTCCGGACCGGAGACTCCGGTCTACACCGGAGACTCCGGCCTGCACCGGAGACTCCGGTCCTCCTCGACCAAAAGTTCCAGGAAAAGTGTTTGGGGACATATATGAGAGATAGATGGTCTTTTAAGATAGGGATAAGGCTTGGGTTGAGACATCAAACTGTGAAAAACCAACAAGAGCCATAGGATTTCGAAAATAATCAGAAAAGCTCCAAGAGACTAAAATCAAGCAAATGACAAACATGAGTAAGTGTCAACCTCTCGAATGAGAGAGGGCGGTGGCCTAGGCCACCGTATTTGAGTATACTTGGCTTGGCACCACGAAGATATATCTTGGGTCCATTACCAAAACTCATCATTAAGCTCACATATCACTGAATGATATTAATAGGAATGATTTTTGATTGCTTTGGGCATAATGGGGGGAGGGGTGGTCCAATCAATTAGGACCACACTCCCCCTATATCCATGCCTACACCTAAACCAAATATGAGATGAAACATAGGTGAGAGTGCAAGAATATCAAGTCAAGCTCCTTGAATCTATGATATTTAGTTCATTCCTCATGTAGCAAAACCTTTCTTCATCAAGTGGCTTCGTGAAGATATCGACAAGTTGATCTTTGGTTGATACATATGATAGATCAATATCACCTCGAGCAACATGATCTCTAATGAAGTGATGGCGAATCTCAATATGCTTTGTCCTTGTGTGATCCACCGGGTTGTAGGCAATCTTGATGGCACTTTCATTGTCACATAGAAGAGGCACTTTTTCACAATGGACACCATATTCCTTTAAAGTTTGCCTCATCCATAGCAATTGGGTGCAAGCACTAGCAGCTGCCACATACTCGGCTTCGGCGGTGGAGAGAGGTATACAATTTTGCTTCTTGGAAGACCAACATACCAAGGACCTACCAAGGAATTGGCAAGCCTCGGGTGTTGATTTTCTATCATCCTTGTCCCCCGCCCAATCCGAATCTGTGTATCCACAAAGAGCAAAAGTTGAGCCTCGAGGATACCAAAGACGATAAAATGGGGTATGAACTAAATATCGAAATATTCTCTTGACCGCCATTAAATGGCTTTCCTTAGGAGCCGCTTGATATCTTACACACACACCTACACTCAACACAATATCGGGTCTAGATGCACAAAGGTAAAGCAAAGAACCAATCATGGATCGGTATACCTTTTGATCCACATCTTTACCATTTGGATTTTGTTCTAGATGAGTCTTTGTAGCCATGGGAGTAGGAGCTCCATTTAAATCTTGCATTTTTAATCTCTTGAGCATGTCTTGAGTATACTTGGCTTGATTGAAGAATGTCCCTCCTCTAACTTGCTTGATCTCAAAACCAAGAAATACTCTCAACTCCCCCGTCAAAGACATCCGGAACCTACTAGTCATAAGCTTTGAGAATGCATCATTAAAAGCTTTGTTAGAAGAGCCAAAGATAATATCATCAACATATATTTGGCATACAAAAAGCTCCCCATTGACTTTCTTAGTAAAAAGAGTGGGATCGATTTTCCCAACCTCAAATCCACGATCAAACAAAAGCCCTCTAAGGTGCTCATACCACGTGCGTGGGGCTTGCTTGAGCCCATAGAGCGCCTTATCAAGTTTGTAGACATGGTTTGGGAAGTTGGGGTCCTCAAATCCTGGGGGTTGCTTAGCATATACCAATTCATTTAGTGGACCATAAAGAAATGCACTTTCTACATCTATTTGTTGCAACTTGAAGTTATGATGTGTCGCATAAGCAAGAAGGATACGAATGGACTCAAGGCGAGCCACTGGTGCATATGTCTCTCCATAGTCAATGCCTTCAATTTGAGAGAACCCTTGTGCAACCAATCTACCCTTGTTCCTTATTATGATTCCATGCTCATCTTGCTTGTTCTTGAATATCCACTTTGTTCCAATAACATTGCGGCAATCCTTTGGCTTCTCTACTAACTTCCATACTTTGTTTCTCTCAAAGTTGTTGAGTTCTTTGTGCATAGCTTCTAACCAATCCGAATCTTCAAGTGCTTCCCACACTTTCTTTGGTTCAATCATGGAGATGTGTGCTTGGTGTTCACTGAACCTCTTCAATTGTGCTCTTGTGGAGATACCTTTCCTTAGATCTCCAACTACATTTTGAAGGGTGTGGTCCCTTAATTCCAACATTCTTTCCTTTCTAGCTTCGCGACGAGCGTGGATCTCCGTATTGTTTCTTGGAGGACCCTCTTCATCATTTTGATCCTCGTCTTGACCATCATCTTGACCTTGATCATCATTAGAATCATCCTCTACATTGGGAGGCAAGGATTGACCTTGGTCTTGATCAAGTGCTCTTCTAGCGTCAATTTGAGCTTGTCTCAAAACAGTTTGTATGGATCTTCCTTGACAAATTGACTTGGCACCACTTGACAACCCGTCGAATGGACCAAGCTCCCCTTGACCAGAGTTCACACTTTGATCACCATGTTGAGGGTCCACATGTTGTCTTTGGCTTGAGTCAATGTCCTCTTCGGTGGATGGAGCATGTTGAGGTTGTGAAGATGAGGGCTCCACTTGAGTGGAGCATAGTTCTTCTCGATCCACCATAAGGGGTTCATCAACGGGGCGGATAAATCCCACACCCATTCTTCCTATGGCATCCTGAGGCATTTCATCATCTGCATCACAAGCATCAACACGCCCCCCTTGGGGACCATCATATTCTTCGAAGGTCACACTACAAGATTCTATGATGGCTCCGGAGAGCTATCATAGATTCTATAAGTGTGAGATTCGAGACCATAGCCAACAAAAATACCCTCTAATGCTTTAGACTCGAATTTAGACAAACGAACACCTTTTATGAGATAGAAACACTTACAACCGAACAACCGGAAGTAAGATATGTTGGGCTTGTTACTGGTAAGAATTTCATATGGAGTCTTGTTGATTTCTTTGCGGAGGTAGAGCCAGTTGGAAGCATGACAAGCGGTGGATATGGCTTCGGCCCAAAAGTCGTATGGAGATTTAAACTCCGCCAACATGGTCCTAGCCATCTCAATAAGAGTCCGGTTCTTCCTTTCAGCCACGCCATTTTGTTGAGGGGTGTATGCAGCGGAATATTGATGTTTAATCCCCTCATCACTAAGGAAATCATTCAAGGTGTAGTTCTTGAACTCGGTGCCATTGTCACTTCTAATGATCAACACAGGAACATTGTATTGCCTTTGGACCAAATTGATGAAATCGATGAAGGTCTTTTGAGTCTCACTCTTCAATTTGAGGAAATAAACCCAAGAGTATCTTGAAAAGTCATCAACAATCACCAAGCAATATTTCTTCCCACCAAGACTTGCATGAGATGGAGGACCAAAGAGATCCACATGGAGGAGCTCCAAGATCTTGGTGGACTTGATGCGGTTATTAGGCTTGTGAGGAGCATCATGCATCTTCCCTAGAACACATGCCCTGCAAACACGATCTTTGGCAAAGGAAACATTTTCTTTTAGTCCAACTATATGGCCCTCCTTATGTAGACTTTGCAAAGTTCTCATATTGACATGGGCTAGTCGGCGATGCCATAGCCAACCCACATCGGCCTTTCCGAATAAGCACATCGGTCCTGTAGTGGTTTGCTCCGAAAAGTCCACCACATACAAGTCATGTTCGACGTAGCCAACGAAAGCGACCTTGAGAGACTTGCTCCACAAGAGGACCACAATATCAACATCAATAAAGACGGCAAATCCCATCTTTCCAAGAGCAAGGACTGAAAGTAAATTGTATCCAAGGGTCTCAACAAGCATGACGTTCATGAGTGTAATGTCGTGATCAACCACAACCTTGCTGAAACCCATTACCTTAGACTTTGACTTGTCAGCATATGTCATAGTGATTTGATCATCATTTGGCTTTAACTCCTTGACAATAGACGAGCTTCCGGTCATATGACTTGTGCAACCACTATCAAGCACCCACTTTGACCCTCCGGAAGCATAAGTCTACAAAAGATGAAGCTAATTTTTAGGTACCCATTTTTCAATGGGTCCTTTTTTGTTAGCAACAAGGGTCTTGGGAACCCAAATAGACCAAGCAATATAACCATCATAAGGGCCAACATATTGTGCATACACATCACCATAATAATCACGCATTAGAACATAGTGAGGGTTAGCACTACCCGCAAAGTCATCATGAGACATAGTTTTACCACTTGTGGTCTTACTACCCACAATGGCCTTGTTAGTTTCTTGTGTGGGCTTGTCCTTCTTCTTGTTGTTCTTCTTCTTCTTAGAATTGGAGACAAATCCAATGCCTCCTTTATCACCACTAGGACTTTGCTTACTCAAAAGATCATCAATGGACTTGTTGCCTTGTGGAAATGTGGCCTTAGCAAGCTCCCCCTTCAACCTAGCATTCTCTTCAATAATAGTTGTACTACTAGATGGAATGAAGTTACTAGGTGAAGGAATATTGGCCAATTGAGTTTGAAGCGTTTCATGGGACTTTGTGAGTGACAAGAGTTCACTCTCCAAAGCCTTGTGGGCCTTGTTAAGCAACCTAAAGTCCTCGGCAAGTTTTTCATGAACCACACCAAACTCAATCTTGTCCTTTTTAGCACTTTTGTATTTAGCAATAGCATGATCATGCTCTTTGATGAGTTTGTTAACAATATTGTCATTGGCCTCATCAAGCCCTTCAAGTTTTAATTCAAGTGACAACCTAGTTTCTTGTTCTTCTTCTAGAGCATTGTTTAAAGCCTCTAGCTCAATCATGTGTTCATGCCCAAGTTTACATCTTACGTCTAGAAGCTCTTGAGTATGTGAAAGTTGATCTAGGATGTTTTCAAAGTGTAACTTAGCATCTTCTTCTAGGTTAGTCATAAACTCATCAAAGGCAATTAAGTCCTTTATAACATCAAGAGACATCTCATCATCAAGTTCATAATTATCTAAGGGAGTAGAGCGGGATGATGAGGATACCTCCGTTCCTCTTGCCATAAGGCAAGTGACTGTAACACCCTCAAAATCGATCCTATGCAAGCTCCAGCGATTCCCGCCAAACCCGTATAGAAACGATTCAAAGGTACCCACCAGGCACTTTCGTGTGGGTGGAAAACGAAGTAATACCATTACACAATAGTCCACGATGGAACCCACAGAACAGATATATACAACAATGACTCAAATAGTCAAGAATACAGATATACCATACAAAGATCCAAATCACCTTAAAAATGATATAACGTCCGACTACGGACAAGATGCAAATGGGGCTAAGAGCCCTAAAGAATAACCAATGGCGTCCATAACCCTGCCCAGGCCAAGCCGGAAGGGTAACCCTGCTAACGACGTCGATCTCAAAACCTGCTTAAACAAAAGGGGTGCCGACAAAGGGCAAAGGAAAAAGAGAGCGGTCAGTACTGAGGCCAGTACACGGCGAGACTAGAATTCGGCGGTCCTCGCCTACATAGGTATGGTGGACTGAAGCGGCAGCGCAGCATGCACTAAACAACCTATAGAGACTCAATACAACTGGTGGCTATCAGATAGGGATAAGAAGGACCTATTCAGATCCAACCTGAAACTAACACCAAGCATACCCATCCTGGTATTTCCCCCTCGAGACCAAACGAGAAAGTCAACCGAGGAACTCACACAGTTGGTAGTTTTATTCATTCCATTATAGTTGCGGCAATTACTAGTCAGATATAGATAGCATGAGTCATCCTGATATAATAAGCAGTGGGCAGTTTTAGTTAACCATTCCGTTGTAGTTGTAGTACTTACTAGTCAGTTACATATAGCATGAGGCATCCCAAAACCCAACAGTTGTTGGTACTTTTATTTAGCCATTCCATTGTAGTTGCAATACTTACTAGTCAGATACAATGGTAACAGGTGACAATCCAAACCAGCAGTTGTTGGCACTTTTATTTAGCCATTCCATTATAGTGAAGCTAATTACTAGTCATTATAAAGTCAAAATTATAGCACTACTTTAGTTATAGTTGTCTATGATCGAGATACTATGCTCCAAGTCGTCCATAACCGCGGACACGGCTTTCAGAAAGTTTTACCCTGCAGGGGGGCACAAATAGCAACACACGCACGATCAACCTCAAGAAAAACCAATAAAAACCCAACGAGGCATCACGACAGAGCAATTGCAAGATTCATATAAATTTCAGGGGGCCACCCCACCAAGCTACCCGCGACGAAGTTGGCCGGCTCCGAAACGGACCCAGAGGTTTGTGTCAATGGCTATAAACGACTGGGAACCCGAAAGTGTGACTGGGCTTGTCGATACCGCGGAAACATTCCACTTACCTAAACAGTACAGGCGCTCCATGCGCAATCGTAAATAAAGCAGTAAAGCATGTCATAAGTACAGGATAGTAATAAAGCCTCAAACTACTTTGTGGCCCCAAGAAATAAATATGACTCAAGCTCTGGCTAGGGGGATTCATGGTCCCACATGCGGATAGTGCGAATATTCAAAGAACAGGTATCAAGTACTCGGGGTCCTACGGGACACAAGTGGACGGTTAAAAACCAAATAACATCTATTGCCCACTTGTGCCTCTGCATTATTTACCTACTTCAATTTTAGTTATTAAACAATAATTAAAGCCATGATCATATCCAACATAAAGCATATGGCAGTCTTCCATCAACTGTGGTACTTGACGACACGCAACAACACTGGAGCAAGCGACTACGACACGCAAGTCCAACTATCTACCAAGCAACAGGTAATAGGATATGTCCAAGGCAATATAAGGCTGCAAGGGATATCACGGGTACGAAAACTAGAGCATCGCACATAGATAGCAATAGATCAACAGGAGGAAATAAAGACTATAAAAGTAAAATAGGTAGAAATGGGGAGAATGCTCGCCTGAAAAACATTGCCGAAGTTTCATAACCGAAGAACTTGTCGAAGCTCTTAACATATCATCGTCCTATCCGGGAAGAAGCAAAACACTAAAAGGAACAAGCGATATAGCAATTACAACTAATGTGGAAGAATCGGCATGATCATGATATGATGCATGACATGGCAAGTTAATGATGCAAACTATGTTGAGAAGGTATCATGATCATAGCACATTGATGATACAACATTAGTGAGGCTTACCAACGAGAATAATAGTTTCCCAATTTTAATCATCATGTTTTCTTTACATAAACAGTTCTGATTTTTCAAATTCTCTATGATGCATGATGCAATTACAAGTATAGAATATACAATTGGAAAGGGCTCGTCGCGCTGATCAATTTAGACATATCATTTGTCGAAATCGGAGTTACGGAATTAAAGTTATGATTTTATTAAGAAAAATAGCATTTAAATGGTATTTTAATAAACTCGAAATTTTATTTGTCCAAAATTTATTTTGGATGACATACTATTAATCCTCGTGTTTTTCTGATCGAATTTGATATATAATACTCAACATTTGGATTTATATATTAAAGGTTATTAGTTATTGCATCTTAAATGGGAAAGGGAAAAAAATGTCAATTGTTCGCAGGTTTAGGAATATTCAAACAGAAAAAAGTGAATTTGGATTCGAAAAGTTTCAACAAGACCAGAAACTTCTTAGCGCGAAGATATAAGAATTTGGATTATAGTTTCAAAGTAATTAGCATTTGAATATTGAGTGGGTTTATCTACAAAAGGCTCATTGTATTGTATAGGGATATATTCCTGTAATTTTGTTTACAAGTATAAGAGTCTGCTGAAGTGTTTATCTTAATTTTCACACTGGTTCAGTTTGGAGAACAAAAAACGTCAGTTTTAGAGCTAAATAAATTTAGACAAAACGGACTTTGTTATTAGCCGGACTGGATCCGAGCTGAGGCTGCAGGGTAACATGATCAAGGACATCCAAAGGCTAGTTGTTCTCTGATGTTAAAAAAAGGAGGCGCGAATGTTTTGATTTGATCTGGAGAGAGAAAAACCATCTACTGAACCAAGAGTACACAACGCTTCAGACTTCAGTGTCGACAGCATCAAAACACGCAGCATGAAACAGAAGTGGGGATATCTAAGCAGACCGGCACACTACTGAATCAAAGTTGCAAAACGAGCTAGCTCAACAGATTTTCGGAGGAAGATTGCGAGCGTGCTGTTGCACCTATTTGCATGCAGTCTGCGCCTGTGCGTAGAGGGGACATAGGAGTGCAAAATATGTCAAAGGAGCTTCACATGAGAGGAACCACACCGACGGGAAAAATAGGAGGGACAGAGGTACTAGGAGGCGCGCGAGACTAACGGATGGACAGAATAAGAGCAGCAATGCAGTGATATCGTTCGAACTTCGGTGAACGTTGGCGAAGAATCCTTTGGGAATTTGAACAAGCCACAAAGATCAAAGTTGGAGAGGGGATCAGCGTCTACAATAGTTGTTCATGGGTTTTTTTACTAGGAGGACCAGGTACTCCGGAAGAACACGAATTTCAGAGGTGCCCGAAAAGTTTCTGCTGAAACTGTCGGAGACAGAGAAGCTTCCCGAGATTGCAGCGCACGTGCAGTCATCGTCCGGGAGGAAGAAACGCAGCGGTGGCGACGCTGATAAAGCGATGGAGGTGAGGCGGGGAGATGGGGAAAAGAGAGGGGGTCCTTACCTCGCTCGATTCCCGTGGAAATCAGGGAAGGGGACGGCCGAAGGCGACATCGGCGACAACGGCAATGGTGGCTCGCCTCGGGGGAACAGGAGCGACAGCGGGAAGTAGCCCTCTGCGGCTCCGGCTCCTTTCCGGCGAGTTGATTCTTCCCAAACGAGATGAAGCCGGCGGCACCAGGCTCCCTTCGGCTTGCTTCTTTCACTGGCAACAGAGAGACGGGGATTCAGAGATGGTCTCGGTTGGCTTGTAGAGAGCGGAAAAGAAGCAGCGGCGCTTCCAGGGAAAGAGGAAGGAAGATAAGGTTCCAGGACGGCTTGGGGAGGATAAGAAGAGGGGCAGGTGGTGGTGGAGTGTGACGTGGACAACGGCGGACGGACGAAGACCTGCTCCGCGTTCGTCGGTGCGCAGAGAAAAGAGTGAGCGAGGCGAGGAAACAGAAGAACAGTGACGGCATGATGCGACTAAAGGTTATGGCTGGGAGGAACTGGGCCACGGGAGGAAGGATAGAACTCCAGGGACTGTGCTGCGGCCAGGAAAGGCCCAGGTAAGGTTTACTCTCTTTTTTCTGTTAGATAGATTTTGCTGTTTTTGATTTATATTCAAAAGATGGAAAGGTTTGTTTTCAAATTGAAACAGGTGTTGCTTGCAAGCCAAAATAAAAACACGGGGCAAGAAGGTTGAAAAGATGGGTTGCAGAAAAGAGAGAGAGAAAGATGGGGTAGACTAGGTTTGGATGGCCCATGCATGCAAGCATGATGAGGTTGTGAAAACAACTACAAACCCTCTAGAAGAAGAGTGGCATCCTATTTGAAATTCATTCAAACTCCACCATGGTTAAAGATAGTTGATGGTTATATTGGAATTGAGAAGACCAAGTATAGTGTGTATGTACCACTATGTTCTAATATGGCCCCTCAATTCTAATACCACCCCAAATCGAATAACCCCTGAAGTGAAATTAAATAGAATCTACCACTACTTGGCATGCAAAGATGGCCAAGTAGACTTCCATAAGAAATATTGTGAAAAAAATATGATATGATATCATATCATATCATATCATATCATATCATATCATATCATATCATATCATATCATATCATATCTGGAGCATGATAGAAGTAGAAGTGGATCCTCCCAAACACATACAAGCTAGAGGTAATAACCAAAGATAATTGCAAGGCTCGCATATCATTAGGATGGTGGAATTGTAAGGTGATGCCAAAGAAAGGTGGTGGAGTTAATAAAAGATATGCCCCCAATTCAACTTGGGCATTAAGCAATATATCAAGAACCAACTACAATATATCAAGAGGCAAATACAAGTAGTACAATATGAATGCATAAATAATAAGAACCAACAAAAGAGGTTTTATATGATGCTCAAATGCAATGTGGCATGGTGACATGAGGATGATGTCATGATGATGCAACAAATAACAAGCATAAGGTAGTGTTGATCTGTATTTCTTATGTAGCATTCCAATGTTAGACAATTGGGATGCTACATTGACGTTCTTGGTGGGAGAGTTCTCATTTGGAGAATCAAAGAGTGAGAATATCGGAGTAGAGGTGGTGGCTAGAGCAGCCACACCATGAGAAGTTTCCTCTTCCTCATCTTCATCATCTTCATTGTTGGAGGAGTATTCTTCATGAGTGATCAAGACAATTTATCCCGACTTCTTGTTGATGGGATTCTTCTTGATGAAAGGTTTCTTGTAAGGTGCCTTGAGAGTCTTCTTCAACACAAGCTTAACCCCATGATCTTCTCTCTTTTCATAGGGACAACTTGCTACAAAGTGATAGCGGTCACCACAATTGAAGCAAGTTCTCAATCTCGTTGTATTTTCTCTTTTCCCATTTGGGTTGCTTTTTCTTTGCATTTCCATCTTGGCCTTGGCGGGGTTCTTCCAAAAGTTCTTTGCATAGAAGGCCATATATTGACTATGAGCAATCTTAACTTCATCGGGGTGGTCCATGGAAAGCCCTTCATCACTATCATCTTCATCCCCATGGTCCACAACTTTGGCCTTCAACGCAACATTGACAACATTGCTCATACCAAGGGAACGAGCACGGGCATCTTTGGCATTCTTGGCGGCAACCTTGAAAGAGGCCATCTCTTGCATAACTTCATTTGAGGTCATGAGATGGTAGTTATGTCTTCCTTGTAGACTCTTCAAGTCGGTGGGCTCAAAAGGCATGAGTGCACTCACATATTTCCTTTTTATCCATGCATCATCCACATGTGAGGCACCCACATTTCTAAAAGCGGTGGCGGTGGTCTTGAGCCTTTGGTACATGCCTTCATGATCTTCACCTTATTTCATGTAGAAGCCTTCGGCTTCATTGCTTAGAGCATCATATCGGTTCCTCCTCATACTCTCATTTCCAACAAACAACACATTCAGAGCATCCCAAGCTTCCTTGGCAATGCTAAAGTGCTCAATGTGTGGGTAATCCTTTGTTCTCAATCCTTGTTGAATAATGTGCAAAGCAATGGCATTGAGTTGACTATTGACAACCTCTCTTCTTGTCAAGTTGTTTGGATCCCCAATAAAGAGTCCATGCTCGATGATGTTCCATAGTTCAATGCAAGACCTGCGCACATGAGTTCTCATTAGTGATTGCCATTGAGCAAAAGTAGCAGACTCTTCTAGCTTAGGTGGGTCACCTCTATTGTACACATGAGGGTGAGGGACGGGAGGATCGGGAGAGTACCAAGAATCACGGTGCTCACCCTTCCCCCCATCAAGTTGTGTGGAGGAATTAGCGTTGTCTAGTTTACCCCCACCACCATACCTTCGGGGGATACCGAAGTATTCCCTTTAGGTACAACGGATGGTAGATCCTCTTGAGGAGATGGGGGTGATGAGCCATATTTGTCTTTAAGAAGTTGCTCAAGCATCTTCTTGACTTCATTGACCAAGGAATAGCTCAATCTTGTTTCCTAGTTTCTGAGATCTTCCATGGTCACCGGGGTTGGCTCACTACCACCATCCCCTTCTTGGCTACCCATATTCTCTTAGGCGGTAAAGCCCAAATAAAGAGCAAAGGCTCTGATACCAATTGAAAGGATCGTATGGGCACCTAGGGGGGGGGGTGAATAGGTGCTACTTCAAATTTTACTCTTTTTCAAATTAGGGTTTGACAAGAAAGGTAAATTCTCTAGAATATGCAACTATGGTGAATTTACCTATATGTCAATCAAGCACAAGCTAACACAACACTAAGCAAGAACAAGTAAGTAAAGTGCGGTAAAGGATAGAAGTAACCAAATGAGTGGACGCGGAGACACAAGGATTTGTTTCCCGTAGTTCCTTCCTTTTGAGGGGAAGTACGTCTACGTTTGGAGAGGGGGTGGTTTCAAACCACCAACGCCACGAGAGGCCTCCCTTGTTCTCCGATGAACCTCATCCCAACGGGCTTGATTCACCTTCCACTATATCGGCAACCTTCGAGGTGGAAGCCGGCACCTTTACAACAAGTTCAGGGCACACATCCACAACTAAATTGGAGGCTCCCAAATACAAGCAAGCTGTCAAGACAAATCAAAGACAAGCTTGTAAGAACCAAATCAAAGTTAGGGTTTCCAATTAAACACTAGAGCTTGGGGGCCCTCAAGTGAATGAGGGGGAAATGAAGATCTCTCTTGGTGAAGATGTAAATCAAGGCCTCCTCCTTCGATTCTCCAAAGATCAATGACTTTGGATGGTTGGATGAAGAGATCTTGTAGATTTGGTGGCTCTAATGGGGTTGGTGTTCTTGAGCAGCTCGAGCAACTGGAGG
The DNA here is from genome assembly GCA_916181665.1 of Avena sativa. Lineage (NCBI taxonomy): Eukaryota > Viridiplantae > Streptophyta > Magnoliopsida > Poales > Poaceae > Avena > Avena sativa. The sequence continues at coordinate 2,731,147 of OV702284.1, forward strand.
AAGAAGATAAGGGTCCCTTTTTATAGGAAGCCCCCTCCACGAACCGTTTTCTGACCGTTGTAGAAAAGTCAGACCGGAGACTTCGGTCTGTAGACCGGAGACTCCGGTCTACACCGGAGACTCCGGCCAATCTCCGGACCAGCCTCCAGACTGCCCTTCTGACTGACCCAGACCAATTTTGCCCCAGCAACACCGGAGACTCCGATCTTCCAACACCGGAGACTCCGGACTGAACAAAGTCCGGAGACTCCGGAGTAACCTCCGGTGCAGGCTCCGGACCCCCAGACAGAATGTCCCAGCCAGATCCTGGGAGGCACCTCCGGAGCTAGAACCGGAAACTCTGGACCACACCGAAGAGTCCGGTCTTGGCAGACCGGAGACTCCGGTTTGGAGTTTCCAGAACAGTGGCATATGAATGTGGTCTTTTCCCAAGTTTGAGGGTGCTGTTCATTTATCAAAATACCAACCCGTGGACAATAACAAACTGTAAAATGATATACTTGTTGTTAACGAACACCAAAAGTGATTATGACAATAAATGCCCTTTCAGATGTGTCGGTATCAAAAAGAACAAGTGCTGGAAAAGAATTAAGCTTGACCTTACCAGCCACAGCATCAGACTCTTCATATATTTCTTCCACATTGATGTGGTTCACTTCTCCCTTTTGGAAAGGGTTGGGCTTGTTGTCTCCTTCAACCTTCTTCTCTGGGCATTCATTTGCATAGTGCCCATTTTTCTTACACTTAAAGCACTCAACCTGACTGATGTCCCTTTTTGCAGGCTGACTTCCATTGCCATTCCCACTATGGTGGATCGTGTGTCCACTCTTGTGGTTCTTATACCTATCATTGTCATGGCTGCCGTGGTGCTTGTTGTCATGATGACGGTTACTGTTGTGGTGGCTGTTATACTTCCCATGCTTGTGGGATCCAGAACCTCCACTATCATCACCATGGGAACGTTTATGAGACGATCCCGAGCTGTGCTTGTCAAAGTGATGCTTCCACTTCCTGATATCAACCTGCTTCATCTTGCTTTCCAAGATGGTGGCCTTGTCACATAGTGATTGATATGTTGGGACATAGGCAACATATAGCTGCAGGTTCATCTCATCATTAAGTCCCTCGAGGAACTTCTCCTTCCTCTTGGCATCAGTATCAACCTCATTCGGCGCATAGCGTGCCATATTGTTGAACTCCTCAATGTATCCTGCCACACTGCGGTGACGCTGTTTCAGATTGTGGAACTCCTTCTTCTTCAAATTCATCACTCCTGATGAGATATGAGCTGTACGAAATCCATCCTAAAAAATAGCCCAAGTAACATCCTCAAGGGGAGTGGTGATCTGAAAGTTATCCCACCATGTGGCTGCTGGTCCTTCAAGCAGATGTGCTGCGAATCTGACCTTTTCCTCATCGGTGCAGCCAACAGTGACCAAATCCCTGTTCACGGAGCATAGCCAGTCATTGTCTACCATTGGATCAGTGGTTCCCGAGAACTTGGCTGGCCTCAACCTCAAGAACCTTGTAAGCATGTCAAAGGCCGGCGGGTTGTTTTGGTTGTTGTTGTTGTTGTTATTGTTATTGTTGTTGTTCTGGTTCTGATTTTGATTTGCCATGAACTAGGTCATCATCTGCATCAGTTGCTGCATCTCGGGATTGACGTTATTGTTGTTGTTTGGGTTGGGATTGGCACGACGGGGAGACATCTGTGGTTTCAATAAGGATAAGTAATGAGATATAACCCATAGATGCAATCATGCACAATACATCACAAAGTAACAACCACATAATAATCAACCAAAAAATAATCATAGAGTTTGAAAAACATAAACAATAGGTTTTTGGAAAATAAAACACACTAGCAATCCATCCACATGTTGGATAATCATTGCGACTCGATAAATCAAAGGGTGATAGATAAACAGGTAGTCATCTAGTCATCACTACTCCACCATGTCGACCTCCTCGTCAACAAGAGTATGACCTGCCGTCTCCATGGCTGTCTTGTACTCCTCCACACTGGTGGTCAAGGCCTCAATCTTCACACGAAGGGCTCTCTTCTGCGAGCGAAGCCTCTCTTTCACTCCCTGCTGGGTCTCTAGCTCAAAGTCCTTGGCCTCTATCTCGGCCTTCATGTCCTTGATCTTCTTGTTTCTGTCCTGAACTCTCTTCTCCTGATTCTTGAACTTCTTGTCCTGGCTCTCGAATCTGTCCTCCATCTCCTTGACGATCTCATCCTACTCTGCAAAGAGCTTGTCCTTCTCCCTCAAATGAACCTGAAGCTCGTCATTGCTAAGCATGACGTTGGTCCTATCTGTGTCGAGGTGTCTAACGAGACTCTCTAAGTCCTGGAGGTAGAGACGTACAGGCTCAATCGTCTCTCTAGTAGCGTCATCATACACTACAGCCTCACCCTGCTCGTCACGTCTCATGAACAGGTGAAAGTAGAGGCCCCGGAGCTAGGTGGAGTGTCGTCCGCAGAGGCGTCCAAGTAACTCCTGCATGACTACATCAAGTCCCTTATCCTTATCATCATGCATCAGCTTGAAGGAAATATCCTCCATGGGTGGCTCCGTCTGACATCCTGGCTACGAGACTCTAAAGCCCCAAAGATCCTTCCTCTCGAACTTGGTGAGCTGAAGTGATTTAATACTAGGAAGTGGGAGGTTGAGAACACTAGTGAGCTCCACAAGATGAGAACTGAAATGAGTTCCCTTGAACTCCTCGGCAGTGCTGATAACAAGGCTAGGCATCTATTGCATAAGATAGAGAAAATTAGAAACAATACAAGTAGAGAGAAACACAAGATAGTGATATAAAAGCCAAAAGCATACATCCATCAATAAAACATACAAGTTATGTCATACAACATCTACCACAAGTACTAAGGTTCAAACATAACTTAGACAATTTTTTGCAAGAAACCGACAAGTGTGGTGGTCCAACTATTGGAATACGTCCAATCCTCACTCATATGCTAAGTCTATGATATCTTCCCTTAGACGTTTTATGGCGGTCTCTAAGTCTTGGGTATACTTATTCTCCTCACTAAGGTCATTTTTAGTGTTGAGCATTCCACACTTGAGTCTTTCACCAAGCTCCTTGATAGCATTCCAAGCTGCATTTCTTGCAGAATCAAAGAATGTCGTATACATTTCTGAGTTGGTGCCCATGTAGAATCCCGACTCTTTGTGGTTGTCTCCCTTGTTTTTGTACAAGTGAAGTTGCACCCACCAATATTCTTCTCCTTCATCCATCACTGGAAATCCCTTGTACACGGCCTCACCATGTATCCCCAAGCTAACCATAAGGTTTTTGAGTGCTTTGGGAAACTCTGTCTCACATTCCAAAGTCATGGTCATGAGTGGTCCCTTCTTGACGGCTTCGTTGATGGTGGACATCTACAAATATATATGAGAAAGGATATTAGAAGAGGTTTACGAGAAGAAAAAGACAAGTGTGGAATTTGCAAAGAGTTGCATTTTTTTCCTTAGTGGTTTCCTTAGTATAATTCAACTTACGATCATAATCCTACAGGCAACACAGTGCTCTGATACCATCTGTAAGACTCCACCTTTTAAAGGTAAAGGCCCCTGTGATTGCAATGCTAGTCCCTAGATCAAATGCTAGCATCCACAATTTAAGATGAAGTACACAGATACAAAGGTCTTTATTACATCGTCATTCCAGAGATAAACATAGTCTTTTACAACTCATTAGAACATGGCTAATACTTATAGTTCAACATAAGTAAGCAAAGTAAAGTCTTCATCTTCATGTGCCACAGGAAAGCATGTTGAGTGTAGACTCACAACCCTAATCTCCATTAGAGTAACCTGCAACATCATAAGTTACAACCACAGTGGGTCAATACATTTGGAATTGTATTGGCAAGTGATACCATAGTATAATAGTAGTATCTAACATCTATATGAATTTGGCTAAGTGTAGCTTAGGCTTGCTTTGCTCAAAATAGGTTTTTCTTATCAGTTGAAAACACTAAGTTTTTGTTTGACAAAAACACCCAAGGAACCACCAATAGACATTGGTGAACCTTTACCCTTGTTCAACCACAAGTTTTTAACTTAGAAATTGGGATGAGGAGATCCTTGATAGCTTCAATGTCTTTGATGCTCAAATTGTCCGTTGTCGGGGACACGACTAAGTACTTAGGTTTTACCCTCTCGAGAGGTGGTGCACTTTCCCCACAAGACTCGACATGCATCGAGACGAGACCTTTTAGAAGCCTTCCCTTAGACCACCATGGACGCGTTCCATCCTATCACCCTACCACCAACTGTCCATCTGGCTAAGTTATTGCAACCTATGTGGTCAAGGCAGAGCCCATATGCCATGTGGTTGCACTAGAAGCTTCTGAACACTAAATATCTCAAATCCCTTTGTTCCTGGGTGGCTTTCCACAAGTGTGATACACAAGGTAAACCATAGACATGTGATACGTCGGAAACGTATCTATAATTTTTGATGTTCCATGCTTGTTTAGTATCTACTTTGCTTTGCTTTGTCTACACTTTGAGGTGCTTTTTACATGTTTTCTGGTACTAACCTATTAACAAGTTGCCATAGTGCCTGACGAGGTTTCGACTCGTCAATGCCCATTGTTATGAGCTTGGGTTTTGGAGAAGATGGAGGTGCTCGAGATCGCGGAACAGTTAACAGACAAGCAACCAGGGGACACGAGATTTACCCCGGTCCAAGCCCCCGGAGGGAAAACCCTACTCCTGCTTGTCCGCTCTTGATTACGGCGAAACCGAAATGTACAGGGGTGCGTAGATGCAATCTGGCATGGAGGTGAGTATGCGGTTAGAAGTTGCCCTCCTAGCCTTTATATAGAGATAGGCAGGTCCCAGGCACAAATCGAGTCGGTTACAAGTTAGGGTTTGCCCCTTTGAATATTCTATCTACTCTAGTCTTGCTCTCCAAGGATCCGAAGATGCCATGGTCTTGGGCCACCCGAAAATCTCCACAGGCCGCGTATATTATTGTGGGCCTTCCTTGGGCTGGACCAGGTATGCTAATGTCGTGTACCCGTAGGGAATAACCATGTCAGTGCCAGTTGCCTATTTTCTGCTGTTTTTGGTTCTAGAAAAACTAGTAAAGAAATATTCTTGGAATTGGACGGGACAAAATCCAAAGTCAATAAGTTTCCGTGGGGAACAAGAAGTCTAGAGGGGAGACGGAGAAGCGGGCCAGGGTGCCCAGACCCCCCTAGGTGCGGGTGGGCCCTACCCCACGCCTAGGCAGGGTGTGGGCCCCTGGATGCCTCATCGGCCTCCCCCTTCGCCTATAAGAAGCCCCTGATGCAGAAACCCTGGGCACCCGGTCAATATTCCACAAAACCTTCTGTAGCCATCGCCACCGTCGTCCCTAGATCGGGGGGGGGGGGGATCTAAAGCTCTTCCCAACACCCTGTCGGAGGGGAGATCATCCTGGAGGCCTTTTCTCCGCTATGATGCGTGAGTAGTTCCACCTTGGACTATGGGTCCATGTAGTAACTAGATGGTTGTATCTCCTCCTTTGTGCTTTCATGTATAGATCTTATGAGCTCCGTTCATGATCAAGATTTAATATATTTGTAATCATGCATGTTGTGTTTGCGGGGATCCGATGGATATTGAGATTATTATGTTGGTTTGATTAATGGTTTTGTCTTTATGATTCTATCATGTATGTGTTGTTTGTGATCTCGCATGCTCTCCGTTGTTAGTAGCTATCTTGTCCAAGTAGTTGCTAGTGACTCCAAGAGGGAGTATTTATGCTCGATAGTGGGTTCATGCCTCTAGTTTCCAAGGGAAGTGATAGAAATCTCCTCGGTTGTAGATGTGATGTTGCTACTAGGGAGAAAGCAACTGTCTCTTGTTCATGGAACATGTGGACTGTTTACCTTACACACTTTGCTTAAAACAGTTGTCTGTTGCTTGCAACTTAATACTGGAGGGGGTTCGGATGTAACCTGAAGGTGGATTTCTAGTCATAGATTTAGTTGGATGGAGGTCTATGTATCTTGTTGTATTGCCCAATCGAATCTCATAGGATCTTTCTGACTAGTAATTGCATTGTTATGCCTTGCTCAGTTCGTGTCAATTGCCCTGTTGTAATTTGTTTACCCTTCGTGCCATGTTGTTTATCTAAGGAGAGCACCTCTAGTGAACTATGGACCCAGGTCTAATCTATACCATTGATACATCTTCCACTGTTACTTGTTTACTTGCTGCAAACCACCATTACCTTCCACACCATATGTTTAATACTTTGTTACAGCAAACTGGTGAGCTTGACAACCTCACTGATTCGTTAGGACAAAGTCTTGAGTTTGTGTTGTGCAGGTCTCCGCGTTGCTTGCAACACCTGTGTGACATTTCCTTCCTCCTTCTGGTTCGATAACCTCGGTCTCAACTGAGGGAAAAATTGCTCCTGTGCTCTTCACACCCTGCGCTTGGGTTACCAACAAGGTGCCACGTCGAGCACCATCAAGTCTTTCTGGCGCCGTTGCCAGGGAGGCTAAGGACGTCTTCACAAGGGGAGTCCTCCACTTGCTTTCTCTTTACTTTGTTTTTAGTTTGCTTTGTTTCTTTTGCTTGGTTTTTTTCCTCTTTTCAAAAGACCCAAAAAATTAGTCTAGTTTGGTTTGCTTTCTTTATTCAAAAACACAAAAAAAATAGTTCCTGCTCTAGCTGGTGCTGCTGTTTTTGGCTTGCCCACATTTTCCAAAATGAACTCTGCTAAGAACACCAAGTTGTGTGACTTCACCAGTACCAACAACAATGATTTCCTAAGCACTCCTATTGCTCCACCTTCTCTTGATGCTACCTTTTATGAAATTAAGCCTACTTTGTTGAATCTTGTGATGAGAGAGCAATTTTCTGGTGCTAGTTTTGATGATCCTGTTGTCCATCTCAATAGCTTTGTTGAAATTTTTGAGATGCAAAAGTATAAGGATGTAGATGGAGATATTATTAAGCTCAAGCTTTTCCCTTTCTCCTTGAGAGGAAAAGCTAAAGAATGGTTGCTATCTTTGCCTAAAAATAGTATTAATTCTTGGACTAAGTGCAAAGATGCTTTTATTGGAAAATACTATCCTACTGCTAATATTATATCTATGAGAAGTGACATTATGAAATTTAAACAACTTGATAGTGAACATGTTGCTCAAGCTTGGGAAAGAATGAAATATTTGGTTAAGAATTGGCCCACTCATGGACTCACTGCTTGGATGATTATCCAGACTTTTTATGCAGGTTTGAATTTCTCCTCAAGAAACCTGTTGGATTCAGCTGCTGGAGGTACCTTCATGGGCCTCACTTTGGGTGCTGCAACAAGGCTCCTTGATAATATGATGGTTAACTACTCTGAATGGCACGTTGAGAGAGATCCACATGGTAAGAAGGTAAATTCTGTTGAAGAAACCTCCTCTTTGAGTGATAAGATTGATGTTATTATGGCTATGCTTGTTAATGGGAAAGCTCCTTTAGATCCTAATAGTGTTCCCTTAGCCTCTTTGGTTGCTCAAGAAGAGCAAGTTGATGTGAACTTCATTAGAAATAACAATTTCAACAACAATGCTTATAGGAGTAATTTTGGTGGTAACAATTATAGGCCTTATCCTCCTAATAATGGCAATTCCTATGGAAACTCTTACAATAATGCTAGAAGTGCCCCCTCTGAACTTGAAGTCATGGTCAAAGACTTTATTAGTAATCAAACCACTTTCAATAAGGCTATAGAGGAAAAGCTTTTAAATGTTGATAAAAATATATCCTCTTTGTCTGAAGCTCAAACTTCCTTGATTAATAAAATGGCTGCTAAACCTGAAACTATGGAAAGTACCTTTGCTGCCACTCATGCCATACAAGTTACTATTGATGAAAATGTTAGGCTGTTAGCTCAACTTCATGCTAGGTGGGAAAGGGAAGCTGAAATTGATAGACATAATAGTGTGTGCACTATCACAACTAAACCACAAGTAGTCCCTGTTCCTCCTCCTACTATGCCTAAGCCTATTGAGCCTACTGTTAGTGATGCTAAGTTTGATTTTGATATTGATGGTTGCAATATTTCTGAAGTGATTATATTCCTACAAAAGCTTGCTATAACTCCTGATGCTAGTGATATGCATGTTGCTTTCACCAAACACATTACAGATGCTTTTGTAAAGATTAAGGAAGAGAAGCTAAAACACAAAGCTTCTATTCCTAGGAAAGTAGAATATAGTTGGGAACCCATTATTAATATACAAGTGAATGACTTTGATCTTAAAGCTTCATGTGATCTTGGTTCTCGTGTCTCTATTATGCCTAGGAAGATTTATGAAATGCTTGATTTGCCACCATTGGAAGATTGTTATTTGGATGTCCTACTCAATGATAATGCTAAGAAGAAACTCATGGGGAGTATTAATGATGTTCTCATTATGGTTAACAATTCTTATGTCCCTGTTGATTTCTATGTTTTGGATGTTGAATACAATGCTTCTTGTCCTATTACTTTGGGAAGACCTTTTCTTAGAACAGTTGGTGCCATCATTGATATGAAAGAAGGCACCATCAAATATCATTTTCCATTCAAGAAAGGTATTGAACACTTCCCTATGAGGAGAGATAAGTTGATTTTTTCTCCTCCTTTGAAAGCAAGGTTTGATGTTAATGCTTCTTCATTTGAAAATATTTGATTCTTCTTGCTTCTTATGCCTAACTTAAAGGCGTTAAAGAAAAGTACTTGTTGGGAGATAACCCAAGAGTTTCCTTGAGTCTTGGAAGTTATTACTTCAGTAATGACCTCTACTTATCCTTTTTATTTGCTTTTTGTGCCAAGAATGACCTCTAATGAGAGGGAAGTAAGATTTGGGGGAGTTGCTGTCCCGAAACAGATTTATGTCCTCCACCATAAAAATTCGTGAGGAGTCTTTATAACTCGGATTGAGCTCAAAATTTATGAATAAATCCCCCAGTATGTTAGATAACTTTCATTAGTTCAACACTATTTTATTTGAGCAACATAATATTTTCGAAAAAATTGGTTTCTACCTGCTGGTCTGTTTTGACAGATTTCTGCCATTATTTGCATTTGCTTCTTATTGATTCCTTTTTTAGTTCTCTTTTGAGGAATTGAGATTTTTGAAGGATTTGCTACAGTAGCTTGTGTTTTTAAGTGAAAATACTTGCTGTTCTAAAGCTTTGCCAGAGGTCTAATATCTTTTGAATAAACTAATGTTGCTAATGAAGATTGTGTGAAGTTTTGTATGAAGGAAAAATTTCAGGTGTAGAGAGAGAATGATGTAATGAGATGAAGAATGGACAAAAGCTCAAGCTTGAGGATGCTACCATGGTGTCACCCCAAGAAATATTGTCGTGGTGGTGGCACGACAGATGCCATGGGTAGGCTTAAGTTGGGGGCCGAATGGGTGCTTGTGGTCACCAGGGAGGGAGTGCATGGTCGAGCCATGCACGAAGAACAAGAAGAACTCTCCACACTTAGCGATTTGATTGATACCCGAGGATTACAAGTGCTCCTAGAGCTGTATGAACTAGAGTTCGCTGCACTAGTTCCCTACTTGGTCCAACCTCCCTCTACTACAACTATGCCCCCTCTTATATAGGCAGTTCTAGCTAGCTTATACCCCTCTGGGTTCTAGGGTTTACTGTTTGGATATTGGTCCCTACTATGCGGGTCGGGTCATGGGCTTGCACTAAGCCCAATGGCCCAGTCCATAAATCTTGACAGCTAATGGTCTTGTGGTACGTCGCCTCCTTTTACTTTTGGCGTCACACAGTAACTTTGTACGTCAGCGTTTGCTTTGGGCGTCACCCGACTCCTTTTGTGTCACCCGGCATCGCCCTTCTCTTTTGACCATGATTTTCCATGGTCCCTCCTGAACCTTACTCGGAAAGGTACCACGCGTCCTATTCGACTTGGCCCTTCCTCGGTAGACTCGGCTCGTTGGTTCCTGCAAGAATAACAACTTTGTCTTATATGGGCCGACATAGTTCATATGTCGGCTGCAGACGCTTCGCTCTCCCGACTGTTCTTACTCGGCCTGGTTCCTTCTTCACTCGGAGCCTGCCTAGCTATGCTATGTTTCACCCCTCGTGACCCTACCGGGGGTTATCTCCCTGACATTAGTCCTCGAAGCTGGTGAGGTCTAGCAGCTCAAGCTGTTAGGCGTCTCCAGGTTCCTTTTATGTGACTGGAACTTATTTTTTGTCTTTATTTGTCGCAATCTTGCACCTCGCCGAGTCTGTCTGACAGTTTTCGAATCCCCTCTTTGACTTCCTAGCTCGTTTTTGCCTCGTGCCGAGTCACTTTGGCCAATTCCGGGTCAATTTTGGCCTGCTTCAGTCACTGACAACTGGTAATCATGATTACTTGCCTCAAATTTTGTTCCAAGCTCTCGCGGCATGTAATACCCCACCTTTATAAAGGTAAAGGTCCCCATGATTGCAATGCTAGTCCCTGGATCAATTACTAGCATCCACAGTTTAAGACGAAGTACACAGAAACAAATGTCATTATTACATCATCATTCCAAAGATAACATAGTATTTTACAACTCCATAGCCATAGGCTAGTACAAGAGTTGAACTTAACAATATAAATAAAAGTCTTCATCTTCATGTGCTACAGGCAAGTATGTTGAGTGTAGACTCATAACCCTAATCCTCATCAGAGTAACCTACAACATCACAAGTTACAGCCACAGTGGGTCAATACATTGGAATAGTATTGGCAAGTGATACCTTAGTAGAATAATAGTATCTAGCTTCTACATGAATTTGGCTAAGTGTAGCTTAGGCTTGCTTTGCTCAAAATAGGTTTTACCTATCAGTTGAAAACACTAAGTTTTTGGTTTGGCAAAAACTCCCAAGGAACCACCAATAGACATTGGTGAACCTTTACCCTTGTTCAACCACAAGTTTTTAACTTAGAAATTGGGATGATGAGATTCTTGATAGCTTCCATGTCTTGATGCTCAAATTGTCCATTTCCGGGGACACGGCTAAGTACTTAGATTCTTCCTTCTGCAGAGGTGGTGCACTTTCCCCACAAGACTTGACTTTCATCAAGACAAGACCTTTCAGAAGCCTTCACTTAGACCAAAATGGATGCGTTCCAATCCTGTCACCCCATACCACCAACTGTCCATTTGGCTAAGTTATTGCAACCTATATGATCCAGGCAGAGCCCATAATGCCATGTGGCTGCACTAGAAGCTTCTTAACATATGACATCTCAAATCCCTTTGTTCCTGGGTGGCATTCCACAAGTGTGATACACAAGGTAGACCATAGATATGGGCCTTGTGTAACCACTCAACATAACCCAAACAACCATTCCACCCAGGTGTTTCATTCACTTAGTTGTTTTATTAAGCAAAACACAAGTCAAAGACTTAGAAATATTTTTCCATAGCATATATATATATATATAATCCACCCTTGGTTGGTACTAGCTAGGCTAAGCATGGCAATAGGAAGTATCTTAACTTAGAGAAAATACTAACAATTCTACAACTACTAGGATTTCCCAAGCATAGCATATAAATACTTAGCAAAAATTATCATGCAAGCCCTATACAAAATATCACTAATGCATAGTCAAAATAATGGGATAAAAGTATGAAGCACCACTTGCCTTGGTATTTGGGGGAGTAACAACAATCCTCTCAGTCACAATCACCACTAGCACCAAAATCTACACATAAAATGATAGCACCAAATTCATATTTCAAATAATCAAACAAAAATATATGAATGCATGCAAATGCCATGTGATGATTTTTTCTAAACCAACCAAGACAAGTAAAACAGTACTGATCAATAAACTAAACATTTATAAACCAAATAAAATTTATTTGGCCTTTAAAACATTTTCCAATTATTTTTTATACACAAAATAGGCCTAAAAATGTCTCTGCATAAAATTCTATTTTAACAGAAATAACATACAAAACTAAGCCCATAGATGTGTAGGATTTATTTTGGTGATTCCAATGGTATATTATTTGTATTTTTTGGATAAACAGAACAAAAGTTATTGAATTTACAAGTTTGAATAACTAATAGATTCAAAAACAGAGTTAAATCAAAATCCCAGACACGTGGGCGTGTCTGATTGGCCCGTACCAGTTCGGCCGGATCGATCAACGAGAGCTGCACGATCTAAATGAAATCGCACGGGCCAGATCTACTCGTACCCCTTCATTAAGTGATCTAATCCTACGCGCTAGATCTAGATCCAAAGGCTGCTGAGCACGCGACCATGGATGGGCGACGCAAATGGATGCTGGCGGCGGCGACGCTACTAGCGATGGTGCTACGGCGATTACAGAGGGGGATAGGGGTTGTGGTTGGCCTTACCAGCGTCTCACGGTTGCGAGGAAGCTCAACGTGGTCACGGTTGGGGCGGGGGCATGCTGTAGCGGTGGCTAGAGCTTGTCGGAGTTGCTGGCGGTGTCGGGTTCTTGCAGACGAAGATGTTGCCGATGTTTTGGATCGCCCTAGCACAAACCAGGGGCATCAGTAGCTGCGCAAGGACATGGCGAACCTAGTTGTATGCAAGAGGGGTCAAGGGGCGCTCGGTTTTTTACCGTGATTGCTCGACGGAGTTGAGCGGCGGCTCGATCGTTTGTAGAGGTGGACGGGGGCGGCGAACTAGGTCACGAGCAAGCAAACTAAAAGAATCAGAAGGTGCACATGGACACGAGGGTCACGCTCGTTTGAACCAGAGGCAAAGGGAAGGTCGGAGCTCACCGTAATCACACGCCAGAGTTCGTCGGGCGGTGGCAGTGCGATTCGAAATACTGGCAGCCTGGTGGCGGAGCGAGTGTGTTGTGTGGGGGAAATGACCGTGGGGAGTAGGGGCTTAAGTAGGCAGCAGCGTGACAAGAAACGCTTGCAGAATCAAGGCTAGTTACGCCGCACCGTTATAGGCAGCAACAACAGCGGCGACGTGGTCCGCGGGCGAGATTTGGGGAAGAAGAGCTGAGGTGGCAGTGGGGTCTGCGGGTCAGCGACTGTGGGTGGAGTTTGTGCGCGTGAGAGAGAAGCAGAGGGAAATTGGCCCGGGTGGGCTTAGTGGGCTGGATCCTGTGCTGGGCCAATTTGGCAGTGCTGGCCTTTTCTATTTTCTTTTCTCCTTTTCTGTTTCTATTTTGATTTTTAGAAACCAAATTCAAATGAATTCCAAAAGAGTTTGAATTCAAACTACTTCTAGATTTTTGTAAAGTGAACCATGCTAATTTTTGTGTATAAAACATTGCTGTTTGCTCACAAATTTCTTGGCCCATTGAAAATAAAATAAAACCATGCTTTGCCTATTTATTTATATAAGGCATTAAAATGGTTTTAATTTAGACTCTTTGTTTTGAAAACTCGAGTAAGCTTTGAAATCAACATTCAAAACACCTCTGGTTGAAACAAAGTATTCTCATACTTGAGAGTAGAAATAAAGCCATTGTCTTGCTTACATGAAATAATAGGCAAAACAAATGGTTCCTGACTTGGAACTTTGTTTGAAAATAAACCAAATGCATGAGGATGCATGAATGATATGCAAACTTTATAATTCATGATCTTTGGGATGTTACAAATCTAACCCCCTTAAGGTGAATCTCGCCCTTGAGATTCAGATTGGCTAGCAAATATGTGAGGGTGGTCTTTCCGAAGATCATCTTCTCTTTCCCATGTTGCTTCTTCCTCAGAATGATGGTTCCACTAAACTTTGCAGAATTTGATAGTGTTTGTCCGAGTAACTCTTTCTGCAGTCTCAAGAATCTTGATAGGTTTTTCCTCATAAGTGAGATCACTTTCCAATTGGACTTCTTCCAAAGGTATATTATCCTTCAAAGAAGTCTCTTCCATCTCCGGATGGCATTTCTTTAGCTGACTTATGTGAAATACATTGTGAACAGCAGACAATGATTCAGGCAATTCAATCTCATATGCCACTTCTCCTTTACGGCTCAGAATCTTGAATGGTCCAACATATCTTGGGGCCAATTTTCCTTTGACTCCAAATATCTTCACTCCACGAAGTGGTGATACTCTAAGATAAGCTCTATCACCCACCTCATAGGTGACTTCCCTACGCTTGGGATCTACGTAGCTCTTTTGTCTGGACTGTGCTATCTTCAATCTGTCCTTTACCAACTTGACTTTCTCTTCAGCTTCCTTGATTAGTTCTGGCCCGAACAAGTTTCTTTCCCCAACACCATTCCATAGCAATGGTGTAGTACACTTTCTCCCATAGAGAAATTCAAACGGTGCCATCTCAATACTGGCTTGATAGCTGTTGTTGTAAGAGAATTTTGCGTAAGGCAGACTTTCATCCCAACTAGCACCATAATCTAGGGCACATGCCCTCAACATATCCTCTAGAATCTGGTTGGTTCTTTCTGTCTGTCCATCAGTCTGGGGATGAAAAGCAGTGCTGAATTCCAATCTCGTTCCCAATGATTCATGGAGTTGCATCCAAAAATGGGAAGTGAATTGAGTTCCCCTATCAGACACAATACTCTTGGGTACTCCATGCAGACACACGATCCTATTCATATAGATCTTGGCTAACTTAGCACTTGTATAGGTTGTCTTCACGGGTATGAAATGAGCCACTTTAGTTAGGCGATCTACCACGACCCAAATGGAATCATATCCTGATCTAGTTCTTGGCAGTCCAGTGATGAAATCCATGCCAATCTTGTCCCACTTCCAATCAGGAATAGGTAGTGGTTGTAACAATCCTGCTGGTTTCTGATGTCCCGCTTTCACTCTACTACATACATCACACAAAGCAATATGTTCGGCGATGTCCATCTTGAGATTATTCCACCAAAATCTTTCCTTCACATCCATGTACATTTTGGTGTTACCCGGATGAATGGAATATGGTGAGTTGTGTGCTTCTTGTAAAATCAGTTTCCGAAGCTCCGGATCTTGCGGAATGCAGATACGTTTTCCATACCATAAAGTACCCTCTTCGTCTTCATGGAATCCTTTGGATTTTCCCTTACCAATCTTTTCCTTAATATCTTCAATTTCCTTGTCCGTCATTTGGGCTTCCTTGATTTTGTCCAACAAGGTGGGTTGGACATCCAATGACATGAGATGTCCTTCAGGCACTATCTCCAATCTGAGATCTTTGAATTGGGCACATAGATCATCTGGCAATTCTCCCTTAGTAAGGCCATTCACATAAACCTTACGGCTTAATGCATCCGCTACAACATTTGCTTTACCGGGGTGGTATTGAAAACTCAAGTCATAGTCCTTGATGAATTCTAGCCATCTTCTTTGTCTCATGTTGATTTCTTTCCGAGTGAAGATATACTTCAAACTTTTGTGATTTGTGAAAACTTCACAACGCTTTCCCAAAAGATAATGTCTCCATGTTTTGAGTGCATGGACAACAGAGGCTAACTCCAAATCATGAGTAGGATAATTCACTTCATGAGTTTTGAGTTGTCTCGAGGCATAAGCCACAACTTTCCCTTCTTGCATCAAAACTGCACCTAATCCTTGGTGAGATGCATCACAATACACTTGAAAATCTTTCTCTAAGTCTGGCAGACATAAGACTGGTGCTATCACTAGTCTCTTCTTCAATTCTTGGAAACTGAGTTCACATCCTTCAGTCCAATAAAATTTCTTGTCTTTCTTAAGTATCTCCATCATTGGCTTAGCTACCTTTGAGAAATTCTCAATGAATCTTCTATAGTATCCTGCCAAGCCAAGGAAACTACGAACTTCCTTCACTGACTTAGGAGATTCCCACTCAGTTACAACTGACACTTTTGCGGGATCAACTGCTACACCATCTCCTGACACAATGTGTCCCAGAAATCCGACTTCATTCAACCAGAATTCACACTTGCTGAATTTGGCATACAGTTTATGCTCTCTAAGCTTCTCAAGTATCAATCGCAAATGTTCTTCATGCTCTTCATTGCTCTTGGAATAGATCAAAATGTCATCGATGAAAACGACAACGAATTTGTCAAGAAATTCCATGAACACCTTGTTCATCATATTCATGAAGTAGGCTGGTGCATTTGTCAAACCAAATGGCATCACGGTGTACTCATACAATCCATACCTAGTGGTGAAAGCAGTCTTAGGTATGTCTTGCTCCCTTATCTTTAGCTGAAAATAGCCCGATCGAAGATCAATCTTTGAAAACACACGGGCTCCTTCTAACTGATCAAACAAGTCATTGATTCTGGGCAAAGGATATTTGTTATTGATAGTCACCTCATTGAGTGAACGATAATCTATGCATAACCTTTGACTTCTATCTTTCTTTTCAACAAACAGGACTGGTGCTCCCCAAGATGAAGAACTTGGTTGAATAAATCCTTTTTGTAACTGTTCCCCAAGTTGTTTTTTGAGTTCCTTCAACTCATCAACTGACATCTTGTAAGGTCTCTTTGCTATTGGTCCTGATCCTGGCAGCAAGTCAATTAGAAATTCAACCCCTCTATCTGGTGGCATTCCAGGCAATTCCTCCAGAAAAACGTCCGGATATTCTCTCACAATTAGCACACTGTCTATGCTAACCCCCTTAAGAGAATTTAACTTACTCCCCTTTGATTCAAAGTTAGAACTGAATCTAATCCTTTTATTATCCGGGGTTGTGAGTGTGACAGTATGGTTGGCACAGTCTAGAACTCCCTTGTACTTAGTCATCCAATCCATTCCCAAAATGACATCCAATCCTTGGGAATTTAGGATTATCAAATTAACAGGAAACTTATACTTCCCAAATTCTATCACTAGGTCATGACATCCCGAGTTCACTATCATTTCTCCACTAGGAGAACTTAATTTTATAGGACACCCAATAGTTTCAACTGGAAGTCCATTTCTATCAACAAATGCTCTTGATATGAATGAATGCGATGCGCCAGTATAAAAAAGAACAAGTGCTAGAACAGAATTGAGTTTGAACTTACCAGCCACAACATCAGGTTCCTCATATATTTCTTCCACATTGATGTGGTTCACTTGTCCCTTTTGGAAGGGATTGGGCTTGTTGGCACCTTCGAATTTATTTTCTGGGCACTCATTAGCATAGTGCCCCATCTTCTTAAACTTGAAGCATTCAACTTGAATGAGATCTTTCTTGACAGGCTGACTTCCACTACCACTTCCACCTCCACTGTAGTGGCTCTTGTGTCCACTCTTGTGGTTCTTATACTTGTCATTATCATGACTGCGGTGATGCTTGTTGTCATGATGACGGTTGTGGCTGTGGTGGTTGTTGTACTTTCCATGTTTGTGGGATCCAGAACTCCCACTATCATCATGGTGGGAACGCTTGTGAGACGAACCCAAGTTGTGCTTATCAAAGCTATGCTTTCTCTTCCTGCTCTGAACCGGTTTCATCTTGTTTTCCAAGATGGTAGCCTTGTCACAAAGTGATTGGTAGGTTGGGACATAATACATGGATAGCTACAGATTCAACTCATCATTCAGTCCTTCGAGGAATTTCTCCTTCCTCTTGGCATCTGTATCAACTTCATCCGGTGCATAACGCGCTAGATTGTTGAATTCCTCAATATACTCAGCCACACTGCGGTGATGCTGTTTCAGGTTGTGGAACTCCTTCAAATTCATCACTCCGGATGAGATGTGAGCTGTACGGAATCCATCCTCAAAGATATCCCAAGTCACATCCTCAATGGGAGTGGTGATCTGAAAGTTGTCCCACTAGGTTGCTGCTGGCCCCTCTAGCAGATGTGCTGCAAACCCGACCTTCTCTTCGTCGGTGCAGCCAACAGTCACCAAGTCTTTGTTCACTGAACGTAACCAGTCATTGGCCACCATTGGATCAGTGGTTCCCGAGAACTTTGCAGGCCTCAGTCTTAGAAATCTGGTGAGCATGTCAAATCCTGGCGGATTATTCTGGTTGTTGTTGTTGTTATTATTGTTGTTGTTATTCTGGTTCTGGTTCTGCATGAATGTTGTCATTATATGCATCAGTTGAGCTTGTGCTGTCATCAACTGTTGCATCTCGGGAGTGACATTGTTGTTGTTGTTGTTGTTTTGGTTGGGGTTGGCACGTCAAGGAGGCATCTGTGGTTTTAATAAGGATAAGAATGAGATACCCACAGATGCTTAACATGCACAATACATCACATAGACAATCACAATAACCAAGCATCAAAATAACATAGAGTTTGAATGACATAAACAACAAGTTTTGGAAATGCAAACACACCATAGCAAGCCACCCACATGTGGGATGGTCATTGCGACGCAATAATCAAAGTACGGTAGATGAAAGATAATTGAGTAGTCTACACTACTCCTCCGAATCAATCTCCACATCAACAAGGGTAAGACCTGCATTCTCCATGGCGGTCTTGTACTCATCAACACTAGCAGTCAAGGCCTCAATCTTGGCCCTAAGAGCCCTCTTCTATGAGCGAAGCCTCTCGATCACTCCCTGCTGGTGTTTAAGCTCGATGTCCTTGGCCTCTAACTCTTCCTTCATCTCCCGGATCTTCTTGTTCCTGCGTTGGACTCTTTTCTCCTGGCTCTTGAACTTCTTGTCCTGGCTTTCAAACTTGGCCTCCATTTCCTTGACAAGCTCGTCTTGCTCCGCGAAGAGCTTGTCCTTCTCTCGGAGCTGAACCTAGAGCTCCTCATTGCTAAGCATGACGTTGGTCCTATCAGTATCAAGGTGTCTAATAAGACCCTCTAGGTCCTGAAGGTACATGCGAATCGGCTCCATCGTCTCTCTAGCAGCATCCTCGTACTCTATAGCCTCACCCTCCTTGTTGCATCTCCCGAAGGGGTGAAAGTAAATACCTCTAAGCTCGGTGGAGTGTCTCCCTACCAGGCGCCCAAGTAACTCCTGCATGACTACATCTAAGCCTTTCTCCTTGTCGTCATGCATCACCTTGAAGGTGATAGCCTCCGTAGGTGGCTCTATCTGACGTCCCGGCTGTGTGACTCTGAAGCACATCTTAGGCATCTATTTTTATGAGATAGAGAAAGTTAGAATCAACACAAGTAGAGAAATCTCACAAGACAAATATCACAAGCACATCTTTTTGCAACAAACACACAAGTCATGGCATACACAAATCCATTACAAACATCAAAGGTTCAACATAACTTAGACAAATTTTTGGAAGTAAAACAATAAGTGTGGTGGTACAACTAACGAAGTACGTTACAACTCTCACTCACTAGACAAAATAGCTATCAGGGCATCCTTAGTGGCCATCTGTCTATCTTGTTCACAAGACTCCCATATTAGGTCTAGGATGTCTCCCCTTAGTTGTTGGTTGGTAGTCTCCAATTCTTGGGTATGCTTCTTTTCTTCTCTAAGGTCATTTTGGGTGTTGAGCATTCTGCACTTGAGTCTATCACCAAGCTCCTTGATGGCATTCCAAGCTGCATTTCTTGCAGAGTCAAAGAATGTTGTGTGCATTTTAGAGTTGGTGACCATGCAGAATCCTGACTCCTTGTGGTTGTCTAACTTGTTTTTGTACAAGTGAAGTTGTACCCACCAATACTCTTCTCCTTCATCCATCACAGGGAATCCCTTGTACACAGATGCACCATGTATCCCCATGGTAACCATAGGGTTCTTGAGTGCCTTGGGAAATTCAGTCTCACACTCCAAAGTCATGGTCATGAGTGGTCCCTTCCTCATGGCTTTGTTGATGGAGTTCATCTACAAATAAATATGAGAAATAATATTAGAAAAGTTTACGAGAAGAAAATACAAGTGTGGAAATTTTTCAAAGTGTTGAAATTTTTTCCTTAGTGGTTTCTTAGACTAATCCAACCTAGGATCATAATCCTACAGGAAACACAGTGATCTGATACCATCTGTAAGACCCCACCTTTATAAAGGTATAGGTCCCTGTGATTGCAATGCTAGTCCCTCGATCAATTGCTAGCATCCACAGTTTAAGATGAAGTACACATAAACAAAGGTCATTATTACATCGTCATTCCAAAGATAACATAGTCTTTTACAACTCCATAGCCATAGGCTAGTACAAGAGTTTAACTTAACAATATAAATAAAAGTCTTCATCTTCATGTGCCACAGGCAAGCATGTTGAGTGTAGACTCATAACCCTAATCCTCATCAGAGTAACCTACAACATCACAAGTTACAACCACAGTGGGTCAATACATTGGAATAGTATTGGAAAGTGATACCTTAGTAGAATAATATTATCTAGTTTCTACATGAATTTGGGTAAGTGTAGCTTAGGCTTGCTTTGCTCAAAATAGGTTTTACCTTTCAGTTGAAAACACTAAGTTTTTGGTTTGGCAAAAACTCCCAAGGAACCACCAATAGACATTGGTGAACCTTTTACCCTTGTTCAACCACAAGTTTTTTACTTAGAAATTGGGATAAGGAGATTCTTGATAGCTTCCATGGCTTGATGCTCAAATTGTCCATTTCCGGGGACACAGCTAAGTACTTAGATTCTTCCTTCTGCAGAGGTGGTGCACTTTCTCCACAAGACTTGACTTTCATCAAGAAAAGTACTTTCAGAAGCCTTCCCTTAGACCAAAATGGACGCGTTCCAATCCTATCACCCCCTACCACCAACTGTCCATTTGGCTAAGTTATTGCAACCTATATGATCCGGCTAGAGCCCATAATGCCATGTGGCTGCACTAGAAGCTTCTTAACATATGGCATCTCAAATCCCTTTGTTCCTGGGTGGCTTTCCACAAGTGTGATACACAAGGTAGACCATAGATATGGGCCTTGTGTAACCACTCAACATAACCCAGACAACCATTCGACCCAGGTGTTTCATTCACTTAGTTGTTTTATTAAGCAAAAGACAAGTCAAGACTTAGCAATATTTTTCCATAGCATATATATATATAATCCACCCTTGGTTGGTAATAGCTAGGCTAAGCATGGCAATAGCAAGTATCTTAACTTAGAGAAAATACTAACAATTCTACAACTACTAGGATTTCCCAAGCATAGCATATAGATGCTTAGCAAAAATTATCATGCAAGCCCTATACAAAATATCACTAATGCATAGTCAAAATAATGGGATAAAAATATGAAGCACCACTTGCCTTGGTAGTTGGGGGAGTAAAAACAATCCTCTCAGTCACAATCACCACTAGCACCAAAATCTACACATAAAATGATAGCACCAAATTCATATTTCAAATAATCAAACAAAAATATATGAATGCATGCAAATGCCATGTGATGATATTTTCTAAACCAACCAAGACAAGTAAAACAGTACTGATCAATAAACTAAACATTTATAAACCAAATAAACTTTATTTGGCCTTTAAAACATTTTCCAATTAATTTTTATACACAAAATAGGCCTAAAAATGTCTCTGCATAAAATTCTATTTTAACAGAAGTAAAATACAAAACTAAGCCCATAGATGTGTAGGATTTATTTTTGTTATTCCAATGGTATATTATTTGTATTTTTTGGATAAACAGAACAAAAGTTATTGAATTTACAAGCTTGAATAACTAATAGATTCAAAAACAGATTTAAATCAAAATCCCAGACACGTGGGCGTGTCTGATTGGCCCGTACCGGTTCGGCCGGATCGATCAACGAGAGCCGCACGATCTAAATGAAATCGCACGGGCCATATCTACTCGTACCCCTTCATTAAGTGATCTAATCCTACGCGCTAGATCTAGATCCAACGACTGCTGAGCACGCGACCATGGATGGGCGGCGCAAATGGATGCTGGCGGCGGCAGCGCTACTGGCGATGGTGCTCCGGCGATTACAGAGGGGTCTAGGGGTTTTGGTTGGCCTTACCAGCGTCGCACGGTTGCGAGGAAGCTCAACGTGGTCGCGGTTGGGGTGGGGGCATGCTGTAGCGGTGGCTAGAGCTCGCCGGAGTTGCGGGCGGTGTCGGGTTCTTGCAGACGAAGATGTTGCCGACGTTCTGGATCGCCCTAGCACAAACCAGGGGCATCAGTATCTGCGCAAGGACAATGCGAACCTAGTTGTATGCAAGGGGGGCAAGGGGCGCTCGGTTTTTACCGTGATTGCTCGACAGAGTTGAGCGGCGGCTCGGTGGTTTGCAGATGTGGACGGGGGCGGCGACCTGGGTCACGAGCAAGCAAACTAAAAGCATCAGAAGGTGCACATGGACACGAGGGTCACGCTCGTTTGAACCAGAGGCAAAGGGGCAGTCGGAGCTCACTGTAATCACACGCCGGAGTTCGTCGGGCATCGGCCGTGCGATTCGAAATACTGGCAGCCTGGTGGCGGAGCGAGTGTGCTGTGTGGGGGGAAATGACCGTGGGGAGTAGGGGCTTAAGTAGGCAACAATGTGACAGGAACGCTTGCAGAATCAAGGCTAATTACACCGTGCCATTATCGGCAGCAACGACAGCGGCGACATGGTCCACGGGCGAGATTTGGGAAAGAAGAGCTGAGGTGGCAGTGGGGTCCGCGGGTCAGCGACTGTGGGTGGAGTTTGTGCACGTGAGAGAGAAGCAGAGGGAAATTGGCCTGGGTGGGCTTAGTGGGCTGGATCCTCTGCTGGGCCAATTTGGCAGCGCTGGCCTTTTCTATTTTCTTTTCTCCTTTTCTATTTCTATTTTGATTTTCATAAACCAAATTCAAATGAATTCCAAAAGAGTTTGAATTCAAACTACTACTAGATTTTTGTAAAGTGAACCATGCTCATTTTTTTGTATAAAACATTGTTGTTTGCTCACAAATGTCTTGGCCCATTGAAATAAAAATAAAACCATGCTTTGCCTCTTTATTTATATAAGGCATTAAAATGGTTTTAATTTAGATTCTTTGTTTTGAAAACTTGAGTAAGCTTTGAAATCAACATTCAAACCACTTCTGGTTGAAACAAAGTATTCTCATACTTGAGAGTAGAAATAAAGCCATTGTCTTGCTTACATGAAATAATAGGCAAAACAAATGGTTCCTGATTTGAAACTTTCTTTGAAACTAAACCAAATGCATGAGGATGCGTGGATGCTATACAAACTTTATAATTCATGATTTTTGGGATGTTACATGGCACAGTGACGGCTGCGCAGTTATTCCCCTTCACTGTGGCAATCCCATCGGCATGCGCCCCTTGTCCTTCCTTTCATGACGTGGCACAGGATTTTTCGTGTATCTCTGGCTACGTGGCGCCCGCTGATTGGCTTAACCGGCCAGATACACAGCCACACGCTGGCCGCACGGTGCATATGGATCCCACGATCGGGTTTTTTACTGCCCTTAAGTAGGGGTTGGGGGGTTTCCACTTCCCCCACACCCTTCAGTTTTCCCTTGCCTCTTCTTCTTCCTTGCGCCTACAAGATCAAACCGCCCCCTTTGAGGTTTCTTCTTCCTCCTGTTCTTGCCCTGCAATTGCTCCACTTCTCTTTCCATTCCACTATGGGTCCGCGCTCTTCCAAATCGCTTCCGACAGCGGAGGAGACTGAATCTGCAAGGGTCATGGACGCTCGCGATGGCGCTGATGGTGCGGAGGACTAGGAAGGCTCGGAGGTCTCCACCGAGGATGTGGAATGGCTCCGCTCCACCAGGCGCATTCCGCTGCAAGTGGATTGTTGTCTTCCCGCCGGTGAGATCTCTCCCAAACCCGATGCTAATGAGCGGGTGATTTTCCTTTCTCACTTTGAGCGCGGTTTCGTTCTTCCAGTGAGCACCTTCTTCTCCTCGTTTCTCTCCACTTTCCACCTGCAAACCCATCATCTTCCTGCCAATGCGATTGGCTCTCTTTCCTGCTTTATTTCCGCTTGTGAGGCTTACCTCGGGATTTGGCCTAAAGTTCTTCTGTGGGACAAATATTTTAGATTTAGGGTTCAAGTTGTTCCCCAGCCTGGTGCTCCTTGAGCCGAGAAGAGGCCGACTCGGTGCGGTGCCGCTAGCATCACGCCCAGGAGAGACTCCATCTTTCCTCGGGTTACTGGGCTTGATTCTTGCAAGAAGTGGCATAGGACCTTTTTCTATGTCAAAAACAGTGGGTCCACCGACAACATCTGGCTCCCCCCTTTCTCAGACGAGGTCCCCAGCAAGAAGTTTTGGCAGCTTGACCCGCACGACCAAGACGCTGCGGTGAACAAGGCTAATGCGATCCTGGAAAGGTTGTTGTCGCCGGATGAAAACTTTCATATTGCCGACACTGACCTCCTGTGCACCTTCATCTCACGCCGGGTCAGGCCTATCCCCTGGGTAAGTTTTCCAAGTCTTTTTCCTTGCCGAGTCGGCTTTAGCTCTTTTGCTACTCTCAGTCTAGTTTTTGTTACTCATTCTGTTTGTCTCTCGCAGAACCTTGTTCACTAGGTTGATCACAGTGCTGTCCCTCCCTGCGGTTATAACGGGGATAGCTCTGACTCCGACGGAGTCGAGTTTGACCTGGAGTGCTTCATGCCTATCCCGCATGCTGCCGCTACTTGAGCTTCGGGTAAGAGTCAATCTCGCAACCCCTTACAAGATTGGTCTGACGATGATGATTTTACAATTTTGGAGGTATATGCCTTATGATCTTAGTTTCCCAACTTATCCGAGTAAGCCTGTTATTTACTTATGCAGCTGGCCAGGTACATGACACTCCTCCTCTCGCCATGGGCGGAGTCGGCAAGATCCCCGTCGCCAAGCCGAAGCGACACGGAGCCTCCTCCAGCACTCAGCCTGCCAAGAAGAGCAAGCCCACTCTGGCAGCTCCTGCTGCCACGCCGGCTGAGACTCGCCAAGCCGCTGGGCGCCGAGTTACACGCCGAGTCATTCGTGACCCGGTTGTCACCGGGTAAGTTTTATACTCTGCTTTCATTATTCTTTCTTTTTCGTCACTGTTGTTCTCTTATACATGTCTTGTTGTTTCCAGCGCCGCACCTTTGTCGGCAAACCAGACTGCTTCTAGCATCGCCTCCCCGCTAAGGCCCGCGCCTCCTCCAGCTGATTCAACGGCGCCGAGTCCCGTACGAGTCGAGGCTCCCACTGTTGAGGCTCATGCTTCTCAGTGTCAGTCAGACCCGGTGGATCACTCGGTTGAAGTGACTCGGCCTAGCGCCCCTGGTGCTGGCCAGGAATAGCTTCCTGATCTTGGTGCCAACAATGCTGGTGCCGAGAAGACCTCTACCACCAGTTCCTCTAGCGCCAGCCCTCTTGCTGGTGCGAATGAACAACTTCCTGATCTTGGTGCTAGAAAAATTGCTGAGCCTAGTCAGGGGGCTTCTCTTTTTCCTCCTCACAATCCTGCTCACTCTTCTGTTTTGTCAAAGAGCCAGAACCAACCTAAGGCTGCTGGTTCTGCTCGCACCTCATTCGGCAAAACCTCCACCAAGCAGACAACCTTGGTCTGCACTCCGGGTTCTGCTCCTCAGATCTGGCCTCCGACGTTGGCAACAATGCTTGCTTCCACGGCTGCTGGGTCAGGTGATGGCTCTAAGGCTGTTGCCCTTCATACTAGTGCTGCCGCGACCCGTGCCAACATGGGGACTACCCTGAAAACGGGTCAAGTTCTCACTCGGACGCTCAACGGGAAAAGCCTTGGTTCGGCTGAGCCTTATGCTTTGGCATGGAATGCAGATGCGAGCAAGAGGTCAGTACCCGGAGCGGCAAGAAATTGGTGCTGGGCCCCAAGGCCGTCTCTGACATGACCCAGCAGGCTATTTCCCTAATGGCCCGCGCCGACGAAGTGAACGAGGTAAAGTAATTTCTTACTCTTTTGTATTGTTGAGTATTTCTTTTATACATATCACCTAGTCCCCGAGGTTACCGCCTAATAAAGAATTTATTCGGCCGTAAGCTCTCAATAATCACTTAGTCTTTAAATTTTCATGCCAAGCTTGTATGCTAGAGCTTCGATCCCTAGCCCCCGAGGTTACTGCTGGATAAGAAACTTATTCGACTGTAAGCTCTTAAGACTTTTTTTTACCAAACACAGATGTTAGAGCTTCGATCCCTAGCCCCCGAGGTTACTGCCGGATAAGAAACTTATTCGGCTGTAACCGAGCCTTTTTTCACTCGCAGATCAGCGAGGCAGAGAGTACGTTTCTTGCCTCATTAATTTGACAGCTGAAGATATTTCTTTCGATGCTGACAAGTAGTTTGTTCCAAATAAGCAGAGAAGCACCAAGTCGAACTCCAGAAGGAGCGAGATGAGGTGACTCGGTTGAAGAAGCTGATGGCCGAGATGGAGCAGAAGCACTTGGCCGAGGTGAAGGGGCTGAAGGAAGAGCTTGCCGAGAAGAATGAGCAGCAGGCCGCCAGCGCCAAAAAGACCAAGAGGCTCCTTGATGAGGCCGAGTCATCGGTTGAGTCGGCAAACCCGAACCTTGACGCACTTCAAGCCAAGGCCAAAACTTGGCAGAGCAAGCTCGGCGCTGTCAACTCCTTTATCAGTAGTGAGTTCTTACTCTTTTTGCACTATACAGGTCGCTCTGGACTTCTTCCATCTACTTTTGTTATTTTGCTAACTTTCTCTTTTGCTTGCAGAGAATTTTCCTGAGGCCAACATGTTTGCCATCCGGGCCATGAAAAAAGTGAGGGCCGAATCTGGCGCTTCGGCTGATGGCGAGGTGACCATGGAGGAGCTTCTCGAAGCGGTGTCAGAATGGGTCAGGACCCTCAAGTCTTGCGGTGTGGACCTGCTCAAGTCGGCTATTCATGCGTTTCGCATGCTCTGGCCAGATGAGGACGCACCTGAACTCATCGAGCCACTTGATGAGAGATTGCTCCTTACCGAGGACCGGCTGGATCAGTGGCATGAGTCGGCCGGCCGAGCCGCAGCGGACAAGGCTCTTTCGTTCATGCTTTCATGGTACGAGGACATCAATCTTGATGTTCTTTCTCGCATAAGAGGAGATGGCAAATGGCTGAATGACCCAGAGCTGATCAAGAAACGCTAGGAGTGAGCCTACGCCATGATTGAGTACATCATGGTGCATGTTGGTGTGATGGGCCCAGCTTCCTCGACCTCGGCGACCCGCTTGTTGAAGTTGCTAATGAAGAGGGTGCCGACAGCGAAGCAACCGAGTCAGATGGTCCCGAGGACCTAGCCACCGACACCCCTGACTCGGCAGATGCTCCAAGCGACGCTCCTAGCTCCAAGGGTGCCCCTCCGAGTCCTGCTGCTTCTTAGGCTAACAAGAACTTGAACTTTTGATTAGATCCCCGGTATGCCGGGTACAGATGTAATGTACATTGCACTTTAAGTTTGATTATGCGCCTTTTGATAAGGCTTTATATATTTTCGTTATGTTCTGAGTGTGAATCATTCAAGGGCAAGTCCCCGAGTCTCATTTTGCCGTTTCACCTTTCCTTGACTTTGGCCCATGTCTACCTTTTTTGGTGTTCGACATTAGAGTCTCAAAGTACCAAGGGTACAATTAGCGGGTATGAAACTTGGATCACTTGACCAAGAGTATTCAACATGCAGTATAACATGACCTGTAGTGGGTTAGCCAAAGACATAAAGAGGACTCGCGTTTCTCCTTTATACTTATCCGGCGTTCATGTTTACCCGTCATACATCTTTTTCTCTTGCTTGCCATGAAGCCGTGTTTTCGGACAACAACATAGTCAAAGAGTTGATTTTTTCCGAGTAAACACTACTTGTTCCGAGATAAGTTTTGGGTGTCACGCCATCCGACATAAAATAATTGAGAGAGAAAACTTAAGGGGTAGTCCCCGAGTCAGTTTTTCGAGTCATACCATTTTATTATCACCACATAGCCGGCATACACGTCCGACGTATGAGAGTTCATGTGATACATGCATTGCTTCTCATAAGTATAGAAGGGACGAAGTAGTGACACATTCCATGGCCTTTTGGTCTCATCTCCTGACCTGTCCGCCTTGTTCTTTTGCGCTTCGCGAGCATCTATGAGATAATATGAATCATTGTGCAATGCTTTGCTTACAATGAATGAACCTTACCATGGGGGTGATAATTTATGCATTCCCACTATGCGCTGCACCAACCTTAGCACCATATCCCTTTCTCGAAAAACACGAGGTTGCACTTTCCGGCTATGGTAGCGTCAAAGATTCTGTTAATATATAGCGGATCTGGATAATGCCAGTTCCCGTGCTTGTTCGAGTAGGTCTACTCCATCTTCTCGGGCCTCTTTTACCTCAGCTTCCGAGTATTTCCTTATCCTTGGCGAGTCATGCTCTATGTCAGCAGGCAAAACTGCTTCTGCCCCATACACGAGCAAAAATGGCGTATAGCCTGTGGATCGATTCGGAGTTGTTCTTAGGCTCCATAACACTGAGGGCGGTTCCTTTATCCAACAACCAGGTGACCTCTGGACTGGTTCCATTAAGAGGGGTTTTATCCCTGACAGAACTAAGCCATTAGCCCGTTCAACTTGTCCATTTGATTCTGGATGGGCGAATGCTGCTACATCGAGTCTTATTCGGTGTTTCCCGCAGAAACGAGCAAAAGCTCCTTTAGCAAAGTTCGTGCCATTATCAGTGATTACACTGTGTGGGTAACCGTATCTTAGGATTATATCCTTTAAGAATGTGACAGCCATTCTACCATCCATTTTTTGATTGGTTTCACTTCTATCCATTTGGTGAACTTAGCAATCATCACCAAAATATGAGTCATGCCTCCCCTTGCTGGTTTGAATGGTCCTACCATATCTAGGCACCATACCGCAAAAGGCCAAGTGATTGGTATAGCTTTTAATTCAGATGCTAGTAGATGTGACTTTTTAAATTATTTTGGATGCATACTGTTGACAACCACTGCATTTTCCGACTAACTCTTGCGCCTGTGCCAATGCGCTTGGCCAATAAAATCCATGTCGGAATGCCTTGGCCACCAACTCTCTTGATGATGCATGGTGCCCACATTCTCCTTGATGAATATCCAATAAAATCTCCTGGCCTTTCTCTGAGCTGATACAATGCTACAGTACGCTTGTCACACTTCGCTTGTATAGTTACTTGTTAATTATGGTGTACGCTTTTTCTCTTCTTGCTGTTTGCCTTGCCAATGTTTCATCATTCGGCAAGGTCCCATCTTTTAAGTAATCGAATATTGGTCGTGCCCATGTTGGTATCAGTGTTTTCGGGTCTGCTTCAGCATCAATCTCCATTGGCTCCACCGACATATGCTCTGCCGACATGACTTGAGGAGTCCCCGAGTGTGATTCGGCAGCCCCTGAATTGAGCGGATCAATCCCCGAGTGAGTCGAACCCGCCCCTGAGTCGATATCCATTGGTACCACGTCTGACTCCTGATTCGCTGGGGTGAATATGATCGAGTCGGATTCTGGTGATGGCTTGATCGATGGTTTCCTAAGGTGTTCCAGCGCTACTCCTGGTGGTATTGCTTGCCAAGATGACCCTAGTTTGGACAATACATCTGCTGCTTCATTCTCTGCTCTAGGAACGTGATGGAATTCGCATCCGTCAAAGTATCCCGAAATTTGTTGGACATGGAAATGATATAATGCCATGTTTGCGTCCAGCGCATCCCAATGTCCAGACACTTGCTGAATCACCAAATCCGAGTCGCCAAAACACATGATCCTTTTGATGCCAATCTCTTTGGCCACTTTGATGCCATGGAGAATTGCTTCATACTCGGCAACGTTGTTGGAAGCAGCAAAATGAATCTATAACACATACTTGAGTTGATCCCTCTTTGGAGATGTGAGCACTATCCCGGCGCCCAGACCCATTTTCGTCTTGGACCCGTCAAAATGCATTTTCCAGTAGTTCAGGTTTGGCAGTGGTGGTTTGTACTGCATTTCCACCCAGTCTACAAAGAAATCTGCAACAGCTTGAGATTTGATTGCATCTCGCTTGTCATATTGTGGAGTGTATGGTGCCAGTTCTATGGCCCATTTTGCGACTCGGCCGCTGGAATCTTTGCTGCCCAATATATCCGAGATAGGTGCCTCGCATATTACCCGAATTGGGTGTTCTTGAAAGTAATGTTTCAGCTTTTTTGCTGCCATATATATCATGTATGTCATCTTCTGATAATGCGGGTAATTCTGTTTCGAGACAGAGAGCACTTCGCTCAAGTAATAAACTGGTCTTTGGACTGATTTGCCCCCTTCTTCATGTTCAACCGCTATAACTGCACTTACAACTCTGTTGGTTGCGGCGACATAGAGCAACATTGGCTCTTTGCATAGTGGTGATGCTAATATTGGTGCTGTTGCCAACATTTCCTTTAATTCATGGAAAGCGCTATCAGCTTGCTGTGTCCACGTGAATTTGTCTGATTTCTTCATCAGTTGATATAGTGGTAGGGATTTTTCACCTAGCCGACTAAAAAACCTGCTCAGCGAGGCCAGGCATCCAGTAAACTTCTGGACATCGTTGAGGGTTTTTGGCAATTCCATTCTCTCGATGGCCCTGATTTTTGTCTGGTTAGCTTCAATTCCTCGGCTGGATATAAGGAATCCGAGTAATTTGCCAGCCGGGACACCAAATGTGCATTTTTCCGGGTTAAGCTTCATCCGGAATCTTCTCAAGTTTGCGAATGTTTGACGCAAGTCCTCAATTAGAGTATGACTTTTCTTGGTTTTAATTACCACGTCATCGATGTATACTTGAACGTTTTTGTCCAATTGATCTTGCAAGCATTTTTGCATACATCGTTGATATGTTGCACCTGCATTTGTCAACCCAAATGGCATGGTACGATAGCAATAAGCCCCATACGAGGTGATAAATGCTGTCTTTATTTGATCATCCGGATTCAGTGGTGTTTGATGGAATCCAGAATACGCATCCACAAATGACAACAAATCACATCCAGCAGTAGAATCTATGACTTGATCGATCCGTGGCAGGGGAAATGGATCTTTTGGACACGCCTTATTGAGGTTTGTGTAATCAATACACATGTGCCATACCACTGCCACGTTCAGGTCATCTTTTTTCTTCTCGACCAAGACT
This sequence comes from Avena sativa, assembly GCA_916181665.1. Taxonomy (NCBI): domain Eukaryota; kingdom Viridiplantae; phylum Streptophyta; class Magnoliopsida; order Poales; family Poaceae; genus Avena; species Avena sativa. The sequence goes on from OV702284.1 coordinate 2,762,054, forward strand.
GGATTTGACAACCAATCCGGGTGCAGTACTTCCATGATGAATCTAGTAGCTAAGAGTCTGGCAATCTCGGCAGCTATTACTTTCCTCCTATCTTCGGCGAAGCGGCGGAGGGGTTTCTTCACCTGCTTGGCATCTGGTCTTACATGAAGAGAGTGCTCAGCCAGCTCCCTCGGAACTCCTTGCAGATACTGAGTGGACCATGCAAAGATATCCCGATTCTCACGGAGGAAGCTGGTGAGCTCGCTTTCCTATTTGTCCGTGAGGCCAGCCCAAATGGTAACTGTGCGCTCTGGGAAAGTCTCATCCACCTGTACCTTCTTGGTTTCTTTGGTAGCTTGAAATGACACATTGCCATGCGGGTTGGTGAGTGCCAGCATGGACATTTGTGCTGCTTTGGCCAATGCTGCCACTTCCAACATTTGATGCTTTTCTTGTGCTATGACGAGTGACTCGGCCAGTGAAGATCCGGCTGAGGCACAAGCAATGGATCTTTTGTAGTCCCCTTCAACTGTAATCACCCCACATGGGCCTGACAGCTTCATCTTTAAGTAAGAAATGTGGGGAGTATCCATAAACTTCGCCATAGCCGGCCTGCCGAGTAAGGCATGATATGAGCTGACCAAATCCACTACATCGAACTCTATGGCTTCAGTGCGACAGTTCTCTCTGTTGCCGAATAAGACATCGACCCAGATCTTGCCAATTGGATCACGGGGCAGTCCCGGCACAATACCGTGGAAAGTGGTCTTAGTCGGCTCCAGCATGTTCATGGTAATGCCTAACTTGAGCATAGTATCCTTGTACATGATGTTGATGCTACTGCCATCATCAATCAGCACTTTTGAAAACTTGACATTGATATCTGGGCCCATGAACGTTGGATCCAAAACTAGAGCATATCCTCCTGGGGTTGGCATGATCTTGGGGTGATCTTTTATGCTCCAAGTTATCTCTTGCTCTGACCAATGCATGTACTTGGGAATTGCCGGCATTGTGGCATTCACCTCCATCATCCGTCGCTGCTGGCTCTTTTTGTCATTCGGCTCTATGACAAAGACAACATAGCTCTAGTGATGTTCTCTATACTCATTTCTAGTTCAGTGGCCGACATGAGCGTCGTCACCTCTTGGATTGTGCACCTGGTGCACAGTTTCTCTTGTTTCTTGATTATGATACCTCAGCTGCGTGTTTTCGTATCTATTATTTGTTCCCACTGTTTGAGCATTTCCTCCTGTAAGTGGTGGATGGGGAGGTGGTGGAAGCTGCTTATTCGGCGAATCCACTCTATATCCTTTCTGAAACCAAGTGCATTGCCTGGTTGTATGATTGGCCGGTTTACTCGGACTAGGCGTGTGAAACTTACACGGATGGTCCAGCATCATCTCATAGGTATATTTCTGTCGGTCCTGATATTGCTTCCTTTGTTCGTATGGCTTTTTGCCATCATTCTTTGGCACCCACTGTTGTTGTCCACTTGTCCTTTGGCGTTGGATACTTCCAGCATCTGGATGATCCTGACTTATGGCCACAACCTAAGTCGAACCATATCTGTAGTCTGGCCTTTCGTCTCTTCTCTTTCTTCTATATTCGGATCTTTCCTGGCGCCTTTGTGACCCGGCAGCGTCATAGATCTGAGTCTCAGTCATCCCGTCTGCCGACATAAGCAGCGGCTGAGTCGGATCTCCTAACGCATACGAATCAGCAATCCTTATCGTTTCTGCCAGACTTGCCGGCATATCTCTCTGTAACCTTTGCCACAACACACTTCCATGTTTGCATCCTTGTGCAAACCAAGCGATTGCCTGTGACTCAATTACCCCTTCACAAGAGTTGCGCATCGTATACCACCTTGTGAGGAATTCCCTATCTGTCTCATTCGGTCTTTGCTTGCACATCGCCAGTTGCTGTGGGCGATTCGGCCTCTTGTAAGTGCTCAAGAAATTGCTCACAAAAGCATCTTGAAAATCGATCGAACTGTTAATGCTTCCGGGTGACAAATTGTTCATCCATACCCGAGCTGGTCCTTCCAGGATCTACGGTACATAACGTACTGCCCATATCAAATTTCCCTGCGCGATCTTCACAACAGTTCCATAATCTATGAGCCAGTCCTCTGGCTTTGTACTTCCATCATACGTTTTTGTCCCTCTGGCCAGCTGGACATTCGGTACCGGTGGCTCCTTCATGATCCTTGGGCCAAAGCATGGTGGACCCTGCGGACCTTGCGATTCGATTAGCTCTGCCATCTTTATTCGTTCAAGCTTCAGCCTTGCATCATCCGGCTGAAGGTTCCTGCCTCCTAGTCTAGATCCCATTGCTTGATATGCGTGATCCGGCAATTCATATTCGTCGTTCACCATAGCCGAGTAACCATCATTGTACTTATTGGCGTTCGGGTCAACAGGTTGTTGAGCTGACTTTCCCGTGCTTTGTTGTCTTCTTTCGGGTTGAGCTGGTGCATTATTCGTCGCTGGATTTTCTCCTCCTGCCGAGTGAGTTCCACGCCTAGCTTGAGGCGCAAATTTTTTCCCTCCGTTGTCGTTTCTTTGCCCTTCTTGCTTTTCTTGGCCTGCATTCTCCTGGTTTTCATTTCCTTGGGCATTATTTCTTCTTGCCCCCTGTGCATGTGCCGGGTTTCCTTGAGCCATCGCCGGATCATAGGTGATCATCTGCTTGTTTCTTCTAGAATCCAGACTTTTTTTCCTTTCTCGGTCTTGGCGCCGCTCCGGGTGAGGATGCCGTGTGCCCTGTCGATCTTGCCGGAGCATGAGTCGTCGAGTGAACCAGTTGTGACCTTCCTTCTATACCCGGATTTGCTCTGTAATACGCCTCATTCAGCATGCTAGCTTCTCTTACTAGTTCATTGTCTTGTTCTTGTTGTCTTTTCTTTGCTTCTCCCTCCAAATGGGGTAATTCCGCCATTGTTGCTTCTGCTGCTCGCAGGTTAGCTGCTGTTGTGTTATATGTTGTCCGCATAGCTATTTCGTTGCTGTTCTCTGGCGTTATTTTTGACGTCGCATCTTCCAGCTCTTTATTGAGGTTTCTTCCTCTCAATCTCGTCGCATCAAGCCGGGTCTTCGCGCCCCTTACTCGATTTGCCGAGTTGAGCTCTCGGATCGTGATATCCACATCTTGCTGTAACAGCGCTAATTCCTTGGCTTTCTCCAAAACTTTTATCTCGGCCTCCTCCAACTCGGCTTGCACACGTGTCGGGTCAGTTGTATGCGCTACTAGCTCTGCCAACTTATCTATCGCTTCCTGCAGCTCCTTATCCCTTTTACTCCTAGCTATGTTTTCTGGTTTTTCTAGTGGTGCCTTTGCTGTTCTTGCAGCCCTTGGTGTTTCCTCATGATTTCCTCCCTCAACATTCTCATTCACTACCGGAATTATCAGTGGAGCCGCGGGGTTTGGGGCTGTCATCATTATCTCCACTGAGACGAGTTGGTGAAGCTTTACAGTGATAGGATCTGCTGGCGGATCTGGCGCCTGGACGACGTGCTCTGGATATGCGCATTCCATGCGCACAACGACGTAGACCTGGTGCTTGCCGAACTTGATGAAGCGACCGCCCCTAGGGAACGGCTTGGTCCCGAAGTAGCCCGTGTTGTCGCTGCCAAAGTTGAGCGATCCAAACCTCTGGATGAGGCCGGAGTAGATGCGCTCGCCGGTCTTGGCGATGATGTTGCCCGTCCGGATGAAGACTCCATCAAGCACCTGCTTCTGCCCCATGGCGGGCGCCAACTGTCGTGGTGGTGGCATGACAGATGCCATGTGTAGGCTTAAATTGGGGGCCGAATGGGTGCTTGTGGTCACCGGGGAGGGAGTGATTGGTCGATCCATGCACGAAGAACAAGAAGAACTCTCCACACTTAGCGATTTGATTGATACCCGAGGATTACAAGTGCTCCTAGAGCTATATGAACTAGAGTTCGGTGCACTAGTTCCCTACTTGGTCCAACCTCCCTCTACTACAACTATGCCCCCTCTTATATAGGTAGTGCTAGCTAGCTTATACCCCTTTGGGTTCTAGGGTTTACTGTTTGGATCTTGGTCCCTACTATGCGGGCCGGGTCATGGGCTTGCCCTAAGCCCAATGGCCCAGTCCATAAATCTTGACAACTAACGGTCTTCTGGTACATCGCCTCCTGTTCCTTTTGGCGTCAAGCAGTAACTTTGTACGTCAGCGTTTGCTTTGTGCGTCACTCGGCTCCTTCTGTGTCACCCGGCATCGCCCTTCTCTTTTGACCATGCTTTGCCATGGTCCCTCCTGAACCTTACTCGGAAAGGTGTCGCGCGTCCTATTCGACTTGGCCCTTCCTCGGTAGACTCGGCTCGTTGGTTCCTGCAAGAATAACAACTTTGTCTTATATGGGCTGACATAGTTCATATGCCGGCTACACACGCTTCGCTCTCCCGGCCGTTCTTACTCGGTCTGGTTCCTTCTTCACTCGGAGCCTGCCTAGCTATGCTATGTTTAACCCCTCGTGACCCTACCGGGGGTTATCCCCTGACAAATATCCAAGAGGTACAAGCGTCAAAGCTTGGGGATGCCCAAGGCATCCCCTTCTTCATCAATAAAAAGCTCAGGTCTGTCTAGACACTTCGTTTTTATTGTTTCATGCACAGTTGTGTTGTTCTTGGAGCATTCTAGTTTTTGTTTGCTTTGCTTAGGTTGTTTAGTTTGCTTGAATAAAGTAGTTTGGACCCCCGTTCTCGCTGTGTTGTTTTGCAAATAAGATGCTTGGTGTTGGAAAAGAGTAGTAAGTTCTTGCTTGTAAGTGCAAGAGGAGCTTGCATTGACTGTGACTTAGACTTTAGCATGACATGCTAGGTGTTGTTTTGGAATTATGCTTAGTGATTATTGCTGTAGCATGTCTTGTTCCAAACAATTGGGATTGCTTAGTGTGCCTTGAAGAAATTATGCGTTGTTTTAGCATGCAAAAGCATAGTATTGTGGTATTCTCCTTTGACGCTTTGTTTGGGTTGACTTGGCACATGTTCACACCATGTTATGACTATGACAAGTCACCATAGCCTCTATGATCATCTAGTCATTGACTTGTAGTACCACTCTATGCTTTGATTAGTAATGCTTTGTTGCTCTGCATGATATGGCCATTATTGCTCTCTTATTTGGTTGCTCCCAGTCTTTTGCTAGCCTCCACTTGTATCAGTAAGTTCTAATCACGCTTCCAACTCCCAAGAAACCAAGTTTTTCCTAAGTGTCCACTATAAACTCCTATGCATGGTGTGTTACACCATTCCAAGTATATTCTTGTTTTCAGCAATCTTCCAATTAAAAACTATTTTGTTATGTGAAAACTTAGTGATTAAAGCCCTCACAAACTTGATAGCACAATTTATATTCTTTGCCCCTGATAAACTTGAACCATTGTGTTACCTATGTTGTATATGCTTGCACTTATACGTTGGAATTAGCAGAACCGTGCTGTCACGGGGAACGTTTTCAACATTGCACTTGTACTTTGTACTCAGTTGATATCATGCTCTTTTGTCTATGTATGTCACCGGTGTGAAATAAAGAGGGAACTTGTAAGTCCATGGAGTTTGTATTTTGTGTTAGAGAAACGTCTGGGCCACTAGCCTAAGCCATGCCTAATCATGGCGGAAACTTGCAGCATCACCATAGTGAGCTATCTATGAAGCATCCTCAATAAAAAGCTATGCATATAGTAAATAAAAAGATTGCTTATATGCTCATTGTCTGCTTGCTTTGTCATTTTGGTTATGGGAAAGCTTCTTTACCATGTGCAAGGGGTACCCCGTTGGCGGTTCTCTATGATATGAAAATACTTACAATGACAAGAACTTACAGGTGACTGAAGTTGAGTATCATGAGGTGTGGCCCTCGTATTCAAGGGACTTGAGATTGCCAACTTATACTTCGTCAAGCATATACTCCATAGTTTGTTCACTTTAACCTTAATCACTTCAAGATGCTTATGATGGGGGCAATGAGGGACGAAAGCTAACAAGTACCATAATTTTTGGAAGATCTTTTTGAAACTTGAAATCCCTGCTTCCTTTATGAAAGGCCTTTCTTCCACCATTATTTGAGTCTCCACTTTCTACCTTTATGCACCATTAAGAGAGCATAGTTTTCATTCTGTGTGCAGTGTCCCAAAGCTTATTGATTAATGCATATTGTGATATTACTTGTTCTTGTGCTATTTGTTTCTAGTCACCCTTGTGAACTTTGAAGGTGTCCTATGCACCTGTTTGCTACTCTATGAGGGATAAGCTGATTTCCACTATGCTATGTTTTCTATATGTGAAACAAACAAACGTTTTTCAATGCATGTTATTCATGATCTTTGTTTGTAGCTTGCCATGTTGCATGCATATTTACTATGTCCTATTGTTAGAACTCCATCTTTCATGCACATGTTTAGAGTTCTTTGATCCTAGCTTTCAATGCTTGCAAATGGTTAGATCTTCATTGTGAAGGTGCATGTCACCTAAAAAAATATTCTTTTTATCACTTACCTACTCGAGGACGAGCAAGAGTTAAGCTTGGGGATGCTTGATACGTTGGAAATGTATCTATAATTTTTGATGTTCCATGCTTGTTTAGTATCTACTTTGCTTTGCTTTGTCTACACTTTGAGGTGTTTTTTACATGTTTTCTGGTACTAACCTATTAACAAGTTGCCACAGTGCCAGTTGCCTGTTTTTTGCTGTTTTTGGTTCAAGAAAAGCTAGTAAGGAAATATTCTCGGAATTGGATGGGACAAAATCCAAAGTCAATAAGTTTCCTTGGGGAACAAGAAGTCCAGAGGGGAGACGGAGAAGCGGGTCAGGGTGACCAGACCCCCCTAGGCACGGGTGGGCCCTACCCCGTGCCTAGGCAGGGTGTGGGGCCCTTGGCCGCCTCCTCGCCCCCCCCTTCGCCTATAAGAAGCCCCCTATGCAGAAACCCTAGGCACCCGATCAATATTCCACGAAACCTTCTGTAGCTGCCGCCACCATTGTCCCTAGATCGGGGGGATCTGAATCTCTTCCCGGCACCCTACTGGAGGGGAGATCATCCCGGAGGCCTTCTCTCCGGTATGATGCGTGAGTAGTTCCACCTTGGACTATGGTTCCATGTAGTAGCTAGATGGTTGTATCTCCTCCTTTGTGATTTCATGTATAGATCTTGTGAGCTCCGTTCATGATCAAGATCTAATCTATTTGTAATCATGCATGTTGTGTTTGCGGGGATCCGATGGATATTGAGATTATTATGTTGGTTTGATTAATGGTTTTGTCTTTATGATTCTATCATGTCTGTGTTGTTTGTGATCTTGCATGCTCTCCGTTGTTAGTAGCTATCTTGTCCAAGTAGTTGCTAGTGACTCCAAGATGGAGTATTTATGCTCGATAGTGGGTTCATGCCTCTAGTTTCCAAGGGAAGTGACAGAAATCTCTTCGATTGTAGATGTGTTGTTGCTACTAGGGAGAAACCAACGGTCTCTTGTTCATGGAACATGTGGACTGTTTACCTTACACACTTTGCTTAAAGCAGTTGTCTGTTGCTTGCAACTTAATACTGGAGGGGGTTCGGATGATAACCTGAAGGTGGACTTCTAGTCATAGATGCAGTTGGATGGCGGTCTATGTATCTTGTTGTATTGCCCAATCGAATCTCATAGGATCTTTCTGACTAGTAATTCCATTGTTATGCCTTGCTCAATTCGTGTCAATTGCCCTGCTGTAATTTGTTTACCCTTCATGCCATGTTGTTTATCCAAGCAGAGCACCTCTAGTGAACTATGGACCGCGGTCCAATCTTTACCATTGATACATCTTCCACTATTACTTGTTTACTTGCTGCAAACCACCATTACCTTCCACACCATACGTTTAATCCTTTGTTATAGCAAACCAGTGAGCTTGACAACCTCACTAATTTGTTGGGATAAAGTCTTGAGTTTGTGTTGTGCAGGTCTCCACGTTGTTTGCAACACCTGTGTGATGTTTCCTTCCTCCTTCTGGTTCGATAACCTCGGTCTCAACTGAGGGAAAACTTGCTGTTGTGCTCTTCACACCCTGTGCTTGGGGTTACCAACAAAGTGCCCAGTCGAGCACCATCAACATGGGCCTTGTGTAACCACTCAACACAAACCATCATACCATTCCACCCAGGTGATTCATTCACTTAGTTGTTTTATTAATCAAAAACACAAGTCATTGACTTAGCAAAATTTCATAGCATGAATAATCCACCCTTGTTTGCTACTAGCTAGGCTAAGCATGATAACATACCAAATTTCTTAACTTAGAGGAATAATCTACTAAGACTACAACTACTAGGATTTCCCAAGGCATAGCATAATATATATACTTAGAAAATGATCCATGCAAGCCCTACTCAAAATATCACTAGTGCATAGTCAAAATAATAGGACAAAATACATGAAGCACCACTTGCCTTGGTAGTTGGGGGAGTAGCAACAATCCTCACACTCACAATCACTACTATCACCAAAATCTACACATAAAATGATAACACCAAATTTACATTCAAATAATCAAACAAAGATAATATGAATGCCTGAAAATGCAATGAAATGATTTTTCTATGCAAAACAAATCAAATCAAACAGTACTGAACACAAAGTGATCTATCTAGAATCTAAACAAAGTCAAATTTGCCTCAAAACAATTTTATAAACATTTTATATAGCCAAAATATGCATATAATTGGTTCTATAAATGAACCCAATTTTCCAGAAGCAAAATACAAATTCAAGGACACAATAGTGTAGGGCTTAATTTTCTAAATCCAATGATATATTACTTGCATTTTTTGGACAAACAGAACAAAAGATATGAATTTTACAAGTTTGCAATTCTAATAGATTCACAAAAAGATTTTAAATCTAATTGCCAGACACATGGGCGCATCTGATTGGCCCGTACTGCTTCGCGCGGATCGATTAACGTGAGCTGTAGGATTTAAGTTATAGCGTACGGCCAGATCTACTAATACTGGTTCGAGTAAGTGAACTAATCTTAACCTTTGGATCTAGATCTAACGGCGCCAGATCATGCGACCACAGAAGGGAGGCGCACATGGGCATTGGCGGCGGCGCTACTAGCAGTGATGCTCCGGCGATTCTATAGGGGTCTAGGGGTGGGGTAGTGGCTTACCAGACTCGCGAGATCACGAGGATGCTCAAAGTGTCGCTGGCTTGGGCGGGGGCGTGCTGTAGTGGCCGTGAGATCTCATCGGAGTTGCGGGCAGCGTCGGGTTGTTGCAAACGACGACGAAGGAGACGACCTGGATCACCCAAGTGCAAACAAAGTGCATCAGGACACGTGCAAGGTCCAGGCGAACAAGTTGGTTTGAATTAGGAGGCGAGGGGCGCTTGTTTCTTACCGGGATTGCTTGCCGGAGATGAGGACGGCGTCGGGTGCTCACGGTGCTTGACGAAGCCGACGTCCTGGGTCACAAGGAGATGAACAGAGGGCATGAGATTATGCGCAAGAACAAGGGGAGCTTGACAGCATGAATCAGAGGGCATAGGGAGGACGATGCTCACCGGAATACCTCACCGGAGTTCATCGGGTAGCGGTGGTTCAAGCTCAAATACGAGCAGCCTGGGGGCGTTTGGGTGTGGGTGTTTGGGGGAAAGTACCGCGACGAGGTGGTGATTATATAGACAGAGCAGGGGCGTCAATCTCGCGGCGAATCAATGGAATTGATCATGGCGGTGAAGAGGAGGAAACGGTCGGCGACGATGTGGTCGCGCGCGGGATTTTAGGGACGAAGGGGTGAGCTGGATTGGGCCCAGTGGCAGTGGCTGCGGGGTAGGGTTCGCGCGTGTGTGAGAGGGCAGAGGGGGAAATGGCCCGGGTGGGCTAGATGGGCCAGGAGTGCTGCTGGGCTGAAAGACTAGGGCAGCTTTTTATTTTTTATTTTTCTATTTGATTTTTCAGGAATGGTTTTCAAACCCTTTTTAAAATCTGTTTGAATTCAAATCACCTACAAATTTTTGTATTGTGATCCTTGCACTCAAAAGTGTGTCACACACATCTGTCTACTCAAAACACCATGGTCCTTTGAAAAATAAAAACAAAACCATGCCCCATAATACGAATAAAGAGGGGTTAAATATGGTTTTATTTTAGGGTTTTGGTTTGAAATTTTTGTGTAAGACAAATATGCTATGCTTATATGAATGCAATGCATGCTTTTACAAAACATGAAATTTGGGATGTTACAAGAACTAATGATCTACTCAGACATGGAGGCAATCAACATCATGGCAAAGACAATGGAATCTATCATAGGTGAATAGTACTTGTATAAATCCACAACGAGTACAGAAATTACAACAAGATCTAGACAAGATGTAGATGGGATGGATGGAGATGGTGGTGATGCAGCGATTGATGATGAAGATCGATGCCTTAGCCTCCTAGATCTGCGTAGGGCGAAGATGGATCCCCGGTGGATGAGTTCCCCCTCCAGATGCCTTATGGAGGTGAAGTTTCGGCAATTTCTGGGTGTTCTATATGTCGCCTCTCCGATCCAGTTGCACGGGGTGAAACTATTTGAGGAGGTGGTGTCGGAGCCAACTACACGGCAGGAACTATACAGCAGGAATATTTATTACCGCCATATAGTTGGTCGTTAAACCCACTGTATCCTCCAATTGCTTCGGGTTTTCTTCTGGTGTTATTAATATTTCCAAATAAGCAATTTACGTTGTTTTTGTCTCATTTTCACAACAATATAACCGGTCCAAGAATTGTGTCCATCGTATCCATCATCTGATCTGATCCTGGTGAAAATAAACATAAAAGGTGCGCGTGAACGCTGTAAAATACCAAGATCCTACCACTAGAATGCAAAATAATAATATAAAACATGATGCAAATATGCACTAATCACTGTGTTCTTCAAAGATGTTCTGCAGGACAAAATCTCTGCTTAAGATTGCCACTTAGAACACATTAAGATAATAAATCAAACTGCCGTGCAGAATAGGAAAGTATTGCATCTTTATGGAGTGGGGTTTATTAAAGTAGGGATACTTTCCTCTCAGCTAACCAATAGATTGTCTCCCGATTCTAATTCATGGGATCTCTGATCATATAGAGTGCTTTACCACTGTGGAAAACTCAAATTGTGGGTCTCATACCCATCTCCTTCGATGCATTTTCTATCACGTTGCGTGATAGACCCTTTATGAAGGGATCTGCCAAGTCTTTGGATGTTTGGATATAATCCAATGCAATAAATTTGGAGTTTCTCATTTTCCTGACAGATCTCAGTCTCCTCTTCACATGTCTTGATGACTTCATATCATCCTTAGAACTATTTACCTTGAAAATCACAGTTTGATTATCGAGTTCATAAGGATTTCGGGTATTGGTTTTTCAACCACATGTAAGTTCATCAAGAGTTCACGAAGCCACTCTGCTTCAATAGTGGCTGTGTCTAATGTCGTGAGTTCTGCTTCCATAGTTGACCTTGTTAAGATGGTTTGCTTGCAAGACTTCTAAGAAACAGCGCTACCAACAAGTGTGAATACATATCCACTCGTGGCCTTTATCTCATCAGCATCAGATATCCAATTTGAATCACTATAATCCTCTAGTACCCTCGGATACCCGGTATAGTGAATGCCATAACTCAAAGTTCCTTTTAGATAGCGCATAACTCTCTAAATAGCATGCCAATGATCATCTCTTGGATTTGAAACAAATCGACTGAATTTGCTTACAACAAAGGCAATGTCAGGCGTCATGGCACTAGCTAAATACATAAGCCAGCCAATAATTTGAGAGTATCTTAGTTGGTCTCTAGCATTTCCTCGATTCTTCCGAAGCAACACACTAGGATCATACGATGTAGGAGAAGACTTGTAGTCGCTATACCCGAAATGACTCAAGACCTTTTGCACATAGTGAGACTGAAGCAATGTAATCCCACCGTCATCATCTCTCAATAGCTTGATGTTCAGGATAACATCATCTACTCCTAGATCCTTCATATCAAAGGAATGATATAAGAAATCTTTGACCTCCTTAATTGCATTAAGGTTGGTTCCTAAAATCAGTATTTCATCAACATACAAACAACGGATGACCCCCTCACCCCCACCATGGCAATGGTACACACATTTATAAACTTCATTTACAACAAAGCCTGTAGTAGTTAAAGTTCTTTCAAACTTCTCATGCCATTGCTTAGGGGCTTGTTTTAGGCATATAAATACTTCAAAAACTTGCACACCTTTCCTTCTGGACCATTTACCACAAAGCCATCTAGCTGATCCATGTAAATTTCCTCATCCAACTCTCCATTAAGGAAAATTGTCTTAATATCCATTTGATGAACGAGAAGACCATGAGAGGCAACCAATGAGAGTAATACTCGAATGGTGGTTTATGAGTGCATATTTGCATCATGTTTTATATTATTATTTTGCATTATAGTGGTAGGATCTTGGTATTTTACGGTGTTCATGCGCTCCTTTTATGTTTATTTTCACCAGGATCATATCAGATGATGGATACGATGGACAAAATTCTTGTACCAGTTATATTGGAGTGAAAAGGAGCCAAAAACAACGTAAATTTCTTATTTGGGAAATATTAATAACACCAGAAGAAAACCCGAAGTAATTGGAGGATATAGTGGGTTTAACAACTAACTATACAGCGTGAATAAATATTTCGGCAGTATAGTTTCTGCCGTATAGTTGGCACCGACACCGCCTCCTCAAATATTTTCACACGTGCAACTGGATCGGAGAGACGACATACAGGACACCTAGAAATTGCCGAAACCTCACCTCCGGAAGGCATCTGGAGGGGGAACTCATCCACCAGGGATCCATCTTCGCCATACACAGATCCAAGAGGCTAAGGCATCGATCTTCATCATCAATTGCTGCATCACCACCATCTCCATCCATACCATCTACATCTTATCTAGATCTTATTGTAATTTCCGTACTCGTTGTGGATTTATACAAGTACTATTCACTATGATAGATTCCATTGTCTTTGCCATGATGTTGATTGCCTCTATGTCTGAGTAGATCATTAGTTCTTGGGGAGATGGAGAAACCCTAGCATGAGATTGAAATAAGATAAAGTTTATTATGATATCATCGCCGTGACCATGTGTTAGATTGTCTTCATATTGATGTTGGGAGAAGTCGACCTCTCAATAATTTCCTCTTGTGGGGACTTGATGGAGGGAACTACTTGTTGGTAGACAAATGTGTGTTAGCACTTACAGTGACTAAAAAGCTGTTGGCACTCTTTACGTATCAACTTGGGAACCGAGGAAACTCACGGAACACTATCCATGCCATGGGATACGTCCTACGGGATTATGTCCCTTAATAGCGCAGTAATTCAATTGATGTTGATTGCTGTGTGTTGTGGTTATGACGATGATGTGAGCAGTGGTTGCTGCTTATTTTTCCAAATACGGAGTTCCTCCCACACGTACATAGTTGAGAATGTTCATGATAATAATATTTACCTTATCCCTTTATAATGCTAGTGGTGTATCCGCTAATCCCTGAGAACATTTTCCCCACTTAAGTTTCAAAACTCTTTTACATACGCAATACTTACTTTCTGTATTCAGTTTTGTTTACTTTACTCATTGTTCTCTTATACCAAAAACTCCCCAAACACATTTTTACACAACACTCACATTTTATCTTGTTACTTAGAACTTTATTTAGCATTTCTATTTTAGTACTTATTTCAAGAGTTATTAGACTTCAGACTCCTGCTCCTTGTGGGATCGATATCTTTATTTCGAAACTAGCTACAAACAATCTGTGCACTTGCAGTCATCAAGCTATTTTCTGGCGCCGTTGCCAGGGAGCTAAGTGTTGTAGGTCTTTTAGTTTATGCTTATTTATTTTAGTCTTGCTAAGTTTTGTTTTGAGTTACAGGTTTCCATCAACATGATGGAGTTTGAGCATTTGACTAGTGCTAACCAACTCAACCACTTTGGGAAGCCCTATGATATTTATAAAAGAGACACTCCAGTGAGAAGACAAGGGGGTTTGAAATAAATCCTCTACTACTTGGTATCCTACACAATAGGCAATTTACAAGAGATGAAGAAGATTCCGATCCATATGAGCATATTGCATGCTTCAAAGATATATGTGGCACTTTCCAATTACCGGGGTATACTGCTAATGAGGTAAGGCTGAAACTTTTTAGTCAGACTTTGACTAGCACAACTCTCTCATGGTATAGATCTTTACCCTCACAAGCCACTACTATCTAGGATAATTTAGCTTGTGAATTTCTATCCAAATATTATCCATTATCAAAATATTTTGGAATCAGGCGTCTTATAATGACTTGGAGGAACCATCCTAATGAAGGAATAGTAAGAGATTATATAAGATTTAAAGATTTACTTAGTCAATTTCCTCATCATGATTTGCCTAAATGGTATTTATTGCATATCTTTTATGGCGGTTTAATTGAACCTAATAAAATTGAAGTAGACTCTTGTGCGAGAGGAGCTTTTATGGATTTACCCATAACTAAAGCTTGGGCTTTACTTAATAGAATTCACGATCAAAGAGTTTCATGGAATTTTGGTCTAGGAAGTGAAGGAGGCACAAAAATATATTATGATTGTATTGATGACTATAATAAAAAGGGCCATGTTAATGAATTATCTAAAGAACTTTATTTAGATTCGGATCTTGTGCTGCAAGTTGTTAAAGCTTTTACAGAACACATCAAAGCTCCAAAGGAGGGTTCGGCCAAGTATGATCCACCACCTGAACATGAGAAGAAAAGAGAAGTTAAAGAAACTTTGGCCACCAAGGTAACATCTAATCCCACTCGTCAACCCATCTCTAGTGAGCCTTCCTCTCTTGACCTTGAAGGTCTAGAGATAAAGAAAGAGATGATTGATGCCGCTCATATCACTGTAGAGCTTCGTTGGGTACCCCAAGAGGAAGGTGTGATGAGCACAACAGTAAGTTTTCCCTCAGTTATGAAACCAAGATTATCGAACCAGTAGGAGTAAGGAAACAACTCCAACGTGTTGCTAACAACTTGGAACCTGCACAACACAAACTCAAGACTTTGCCCCAACGTACAGTGAGGTTATCAATCTCACCGGTTTGCTGAAAACAAAGGATTAAATATATAGTGTGAAATATCATAGTTGCTTGTAGAAAGTAAACGGTAACATTAGATGATGTATCAATGATAAATATTGGACTAGGGTCCAGAGTTCACTAGTGGTGTTCTCCTTAAGATAGATAACATGCTGGGTGAACAAATTACAGCGGGGAAATTGACTGATTGAGGAAGCATAACCATGCATATACTAGACATCACGACTCCTATGAGATTCGATTGGGCATTACAAAAATATACATGGACCGTAATCCAACTACATCTATGACTAATAATCCACCTTCAGGTTATCATCCGAACCCCTTCCAGTATTGAGTTGAAAGCAACAGATAATTGCATTAAGCATGTGTGTAAAGTAAACAATACAATTGTTCCATGAACAAAAGATTGTTGTTTTCTCCCTAGTAGCAACATCACATCTACAACCTTGGAGATTTCTATCACTTCCCCAGATTACTAGAGGCATGTACCTACTATTGAGCATAAATACTCCCTCTTGGAGTCACAAGCATCTACATGGCCAAGATAGCTACTAGCAACCCGAGAGCATGCAAGATCACAAATAACACAGACATGTTAGAATCATTAACGAATCTGACATAGTAATCTCAATATCCATCGGATCCCCGCAAACACAACAAGCATGATTACAAATAGATGATCTTGATCATGAACGGAGCTCACAAGATCTAAACATGGTAGAACAAAGGAGAAGAAACAACCATCTAGCTACTGTATGGACCCATAGTCCAAGGTGGAACTACTCACGCATCATACCGGAGGCTGGCATGGTGATGAAGAAGGCCTCTGGGATGATCTCTCCCCTCCGGCAGGGTGCCGGGAAGAGCTTCAGATCCCCCGATCTAGGGACAATGGTTGTGGACGGCTACAGACTTATTCGTGGAGATATGATCGGGTACTTAGGGTTTTGGTATCGGGGGATTCTTATAGGCGAAGGGGGAGGCCGAGGGGGTGCCCGAGGCGGTCGCACCCCCTAGGCGCGGGCCAGGCGGCCAGGGGGTGTGGGCCCCTCGAGAGCCTCCTCCGTCTCGTCTTCTGGCTCCGTGTTCTCCTCAGTGAAATATTCACTTTGGCTTTTGTCACGTCCAATTCCGAGAATATTCATTTTCTGGCTTTTCTGGAGCAAAAAACAACAGAAAACAGGCAACTGGCACTGTGGCATCTTGCTAATAGGTTAGTTTTGGAAAATGTATAAAAATACCTCAAAGTGTAGAAAAAGCATAGCAAAGTGGATACTAAACAAGCATGGAACATCAAAAATTATAGATACATTTACGATGCATCAGAGTTAAGGGTTAAACTTTTTAGTCAAATTTTGACAAGTACAACTCTCTCATGGTATAGATCTCTACCCTCAGAAGCCACTACTAGTTGGGATAATTTAGCTTGTGAATTGGTATCTAAATATTACCCATTATCAAAATCTTTTGGAATCAGACTTCTTATAATGACTTGGAGGAACCATCCCAATGAAGGACTAGTAAGAGCTTATATAAGATTTAATTATTTACTTAGACAGTGTCCTCATCATGATTTACCTGAATGGTATTTATTGCATATCTTTTATGGTGGTTTAATTGAACCTAATAAAATTGAACTAGACTCTTGCGCGAGAGGAGATTTTATGGATTTACCTATAACTAAACTTGGGATTTACTTAATAGAATTAGCGATCATAGAGTTTCATGTAATTTTGGTCTAGGAAGTGAAGGAAGCACAAAAATAGATCATGAATGTATTCACGACTATAATAAAAAAGGTCATGTTAATGAACTATCTAAAGAGCTTTATTTAGATTCAGATCTTGTATCGCTAGTTGTTAAAGCTTTTACAGAACATATCGAAGCTCCAAAAGAGGGTTCAGTCAAGATTGATCCACCACCTGAACCTGAGAAGAAAAGAGAAGTTAAAGAAACATTGGCCTCGCTAGAAACAATGTATGAGATACCTTTTCCTAACACTACACAAAAGAATATTTTGGAATATGAACAGGTCAAGGCAGTACATGAGGAGAAAGAAGAGGAAAGTGTGCCAATAAATGAAGAACATCTAGATGAAACCAAAGATGAAGGGGTAACCAAGGAAGCAATAATGGCTATGTATGCACATTATAACATAGTTGAACTAGATCAAGAGACTTCCATATTAGTTGAAGCTAATTTTAAGGTAAAAGATGTGGGTAAGCCTATTCTTCCCTGCATGTTTAAAGAAACCCTGCATTACGCTTTATGTGAACTTGGCACCAAAGTTAATGTTATATCCTATGACTTTTATTTAGAAATAAAAGAAGATATAGCACCGTCTACAATAGAAAATACTGATATGACAATCATGTTAGCCAATAAAAATCTTAGAATTCCAATGGGAGTATGTAACATCCCTAAAATCATGTTTTCAAAGATTTCATATCATGCATGCATGCACATCATTTAGGGATCAAATTCAAACTCATTTGGAAGAAGCAGAAACTAGACAGCTATGATTTTATGTGAGAAAACACTAATCAAATGTCACTCTCAAATGAGAGTATAATTGTTTTAAAACCAAGACTTGTTGCTCTCAGATTGTTTTGATTGAATGCTAGTGCTTAAACCAAAAATTTACAAAACAAATATGGTTTAAAACTATTTTCAAAACTTATTCAAATCAAGTTCTATGACACTGCTTATTTTGTTTAATCAAAGGGACCAAGTTAGTACAGGAGACCACATGTTTTTATGCCCAAAAATATGAGTGTTACACTCTACAAAAATCTAGAAAAGATTTGAATTCAAATGGCTTTTGAAATCATTTGAAAATGTTTCCTGGAAATTCAAACAGAAAAAGAAAAAGAATAAAGAAATAAGAAAAGGCCGGCGCTAGAATTTTGGCCCATCAGCAAACGCAGCCCACAAGCCCACCCGGGGTTTTCCTCTCTCTCTCTCTCTCTCTCTCTCTCTCTCTCTCTCTCTCTATCTCTCTCTCTCTCTCTCTCACACGGCGCAGACTTACCCCGCGCTCGCTGACTGGTGGACCCAAGCGCCACGCAAGCATCGTCTCCAGCCATGCACCCCCACGACCCCGTCGACGCCGCCGTTACCTCATCACTGCCGCGATTGATGCGGGCTTGATTGTCGGCATTTCCTCGCGAGATTCTCGCCCCTGCTCCAGCTATAAGACCCCCTCCCCTTGCTGCTCATTTCCCCTCACTCAACACAGACACCACGCCACCAGGTTGCCCGTAATCTTGCCCACACCACCGCAGCACCGACGACCTCCGGCGATCAATTCCGGTGAGCATCGTCCACCCCTGTGTCTCTGCTTCATGCGAGCATGTTCTAAATGTCCTTGCGCATCTTCTCATGCCTTCCTTTTCCTCTGTACCATCCCAGAATGTCGTCACCGTCCACCACTGGGAGCAACCAAAGCTTGGCGCAACTCCGGCGACCCCTCCTGGTAGTTCCCGACCACCCCTTCCTCCCTTTTCAATACTCACTTGTTCGCCAGGCTTGTGCGCATCTAACAGCATTGCTGGTTTGTCTTAGCACGCACCAGAACCTCGCCCCCGACGATGCCAAAGCTTGCCCGACGTCTTCCTCTACTCCGACGAGGAATCCTCACTGTGTCTGTGCGCCCCTTGACAAGCCACTGCCACGTTGAGCTCCAGCACACCTCCGCGAGTCTGGTGAGCCTCTCCGACGACCCCAACCCCCTCTGTAGCCACCACGCCGCCGTAGACAGAGCGCGCCGCCGCTCACCATCGCCCCGTGCCGCCAGACTTTGGTAGGTTGATCGGCCACCGTTGGATCTAGATCTAACGTGTAGGATAGATCACTTAACGAAGGGGTATGGATCAGATCTGGCCGTGCGTTTTAGTTAGATCTGGCGGTCCACGTCAGCCGATCCGTGCGAATCGGTATCGTCCAATCAGATGCCGCCGCGTGTCTGTGAGTTAGGTTTAAAATCAGAAATTTGATCTATTAGATGTTTAAACTTGTTTAATTCATAACTTTTGATTTCCACGTCCAAATTTGACAAATTTTATATCAATGGAATCAGGAGAGAAAATCCTATCCATTAATGCAATGTGTTTAAATTTTTGCTTCTGTTAAAATGGTTGTTTTTGCAGAAACATTTGTAGGCATAATATGGGTATAATAATTATTTGAGAAATGTTTTATTGTTCAAATAAAGTTTATTTGGAAAGTTTTGAACTTGTTTATGATTCAGTACTGTGCACTTGTCTTGTTTGGTGTAGAGAATAATCACATGGAATTATGCATGCATCCATATATTTTTGCTTGTATTTATTTTGTATGTGATTTTGGTGCTATTATTTTATGTGTAGATTTTGGTGAAAATAGTGATTGTGATTGTGAGGATTGTAGCTACTCTCCAAACTACCAAGGCAAGTGGTGATTCATGATTTTATACCTATGTTTTTCAACTATGCATTAGAAATATTTTGCTAGACTTGCATGGATATTTTTGGTCTATATGCTATGCTTGGGAAATCCTAGTAGTTGTAGAATTGTTAGAAATTTCTAAGTTAAGATTCTTATCAATGCCATGCTTAGCCTAGCTAGTAGCAACCAAGGGTGGTTATATATTCATGCTATGATAGAAATATTCTAAGTCTTTGGACTTGTGTTTTGCTTAATAAGACAACTAAGTGAATAAAACACCTGGGTGGAATGGAAGGAATGGTTTATGTTGAGTGGTTACACAAGGCCCATTTATATGGTTTACCTTGTGTATCTCACTTGTGGAAAGCCACCTAGGAACAAAGGGATTTGAGATGCCATATGTTAAGAAGCTTCTAGTGCAGCCACTTGGCAATATGGGCTCTGCCTGGATCACATAGGTTGCAATAACTTAGCCATTTGGACAGTTGGTGGTAGTGGGATGATAGGTTGGAACACGTCCATTTGGTCTAAGGGAAGGCTTCTGAAAGGTTCTGTCTTGGTGAAAATCAAGTCTTGTGGGGAAAGTGCACAACCTCTGCAGATGGAAGAATCTAAGTACTTAGCCATGTCCCTGGTATTGGACAACTTGAGCATCAAGACATGGAAGCTATCAATAATCTCCTCATCCCAATTTCTAAGTAAAAACTTGTGGTTGAACAAGGGTGAAGGTTCCCCAATGTCTATTGGTGGTTCCTTGGGAAGGATTTTGACAAAGAAAAACTTAGAGTTTTCAACTAATAAGTAAAACCTATTTTGAGCAAAGCAAGCCTAAGCTACACTTAGCCAAAATGCATATAGTATTTAGTCTACCAATATTCTACTAAGGTATCACTTGCCAATACTATTCCAATGTATTGACCCATTGTGGCTGTAACTTGTGATGTTGCAGGTTATTCTGATGATGATTAGGGGTTATGAGTCTACACTCAACATGCTTGCCTGTGGCACATGAAGATGAAGACTTATTTATCTTATTACATATTTGAACTCTTGTACTAGGCCTATGGCCATGGAGTTTGTAAAAGACTATGTTTGTCTCTGGAATGACTTGTAAT
The DNA here is from genome assembly GCA_916181665.1 of Avena sativa. Lineage (NCBI taxonomy): Eukaryota > Viridiplantae > Streptophyta > Magnoliopsida > Poales > Poaceae > Avena > Avena sativa. Next base: position 2,782,731 of record OV702284.1, read on the forward strand.
AATGACCTTTGTTTCTATGTACTTCATCTTAAACTGTGGATGCTAGCATTGATCCAGGGACTAGCATTGTAATCACAGGGATCCTTTCCTTTACAAAGGAGGGATCTTACAGATGGTATCAGAGCACTATGTTGCCTGTAGGATTATGAGCCTAGGATTGGAAACCACTAAGGAAAAAAATTAAACAACTTCCACACTTGTCTTTTCTTCTCGTAAACTTTTCTAATCTTCTTTCTCATCTCTATTTGTAGATGAACTCCATCAACGAAGCCGTGAGGAAGGGACCACTCATGACTAAGACTTTGGAGTGTGAGACAGAATTCCCAAAGGCTCTCAAGGACCTCATGGTTGCCATGGGAATACATGGTGCAGCTGTGTACAAAGGTTTTCCTGTGATAGATGAAGGAGTTGAGAACTGGTGGGTGCAACTTCACTTGTATAAAAACAAGGAAGACAACCACAAGGACTCAGGATTCTGCATGGTCACCAACTCAGTGATGCACACTACATTCTTTGATTCGACAAGGGATGCAGCTTGGAAAGCCATCAAAGAGCTTGGTGATAGAATCAAGTGCAGAATGCTCAACACCCAGAATGATCTTAAGGAAGAAAAGAAGCATACCCAAGAGTTAGAGGCTACCAACCAAAGTTTAAGGAAGGACATCATAGACTTAGCAATGGAGTCATGTGATCTAGATAAACAGATTGCCTCTAGGGATGCCCTGTTAGCCAACTTGGCAAGTGAGATGGGATTGTAATGTACCTCATTAGTTGGACCACCACACTTATCATTTTATTTCCCAAATGTTGTTTAAAATAAGTTGAACCTTGGTTGTTTGTAATGGATCCATGTATGCCATGACTTGTGTGTTTTGATTTCCAAAGTTATGCATGTGATGCCTTGTCTTGTGATTTATCTTAAGTTGAGTTGATTCTAACTTTTTCTATCTTATTAAATAGATGCCTAATGTTACTATCAGCACGGCTGAAGAGTTCAAGGGAACTTGTTTTGGCACCCATATTATTGAGCTCACTAGTTTGCTCAATCTCCCACTTCCTACCATCATGATGCTTCCCCTCACCAAGTTTGAGAGGAAAGACCTTTGGGGCTTCAAGGTTAATCAGCCAGGACGCCAGACTGAGCCTACCACAGAAGAGGTCTCTCAAAGCCAAAGTAGAGACCTTGACCACCAATGTCGAGGAATACAAGACCGCTATGGAGAAGGTCTTACATTTGTTGATGAGGAGGTTGATGCAGAGGAGTAGTCATGACTACTCATTTACTTTTATTTATCATGTCTTTGATTATTGAGTCGCAATGACCATCCAACATGTGGATGGCTTGCTATTGGTGTGTTTACTTTTCAAAACTTGTTGTCTTTATTGTTGAACTCTTACTACTTTGATGCATGTTTGGTGATTGTCTATGCGATGTAATGTGCATGTTAGCATCTATGGGTATCTCATTCTTATCTTTATTGAAAACCACAGATGCCTCCCCAACGTGCCAATCCCAACCCCAACAAAAAAAACATCACCCCTGAGATGGAGCAAATGATAACAGCTCAGACTCAGCTGATGCAAATGATGACCACGTTCATCCAGAATCAGAACAACAACAACAACAACAACAACAACAACAACAAAAACAACAACAACAACAACAATAATAATAATAATAATAATAATAATAACAACAACAACACAACAATCAGAACAACCCACCGGGTTTTGACATGCTTACCAGGTTCTTAAGGCTAAGGCCAGCAAAGTTCTTAGGAACTACTGATCCTATGGTGGCCAATGATTGGCTACACTCTGTGAACAAGGACTTGGTAACTGTTGGCTGTACTAATGAAGAGAAAGTCAGATTTGCAGCTCACTTGTTGGAAGGACCAGCAGCCACTTGGTGGGATAACTTCCAGATCACCACTCCCATTGAGGATGTGACATGGGATATCTTTGAATATGGTTTCCGTACCGCTCACATCTCATCCGGAGTGATGAGTTTGAAGAAGAAAGAGTTCCATAACTTGAAGCAGCGCCACCGCAGCATGGCTAAATATATTGAGGAGTTCAACAATCTGGCGCGATATGCACCGGATGAAGTTGACACTGATGCTAAGAGGAAAGAAAAGTTCCTTGAAGGGTTGAATGATGAATTGAACCTGCAGTTAGTTGTGGCCTATGTTCCCACATACTAGTCTCTTTGTGACAAGGCTACTATTTTGGAGAGCAAGATGAAACAAGTTAAAAGCAGGAAGAGAAAGCACTCTGACAAGCACAACCCGGGATCGTCTCACAAGCGTTCCCATTATGATGACAGTGGGAGTTATGGATCCCACAAGCATGGGAAGTTCAACAAGCAACACAACCACAACCGTTATCATGACAACAAGCACCACCGTAGTCATGACAATGATAAGTACAAGAATCACAAGGATGGATATAAGAGCCACCATAATGGAAGTGGAAGTGGCAGTGGAAGCCAGCCTGTCAAGAAGGATCTTAGTCAGGTTGAATGTTTCAAGTGCAAGAAGATGGGGCATTATGCAAATGAATGCCCAGAAAAGAAAGTTGAAGGACCCAACAAGCCCAACCCTTTTCAAAAGGGACAAGTGAACCACATCAATGTGGAAGAAATCTATGAGGAACCTGATGCTGTTGCTGGTAAGTTCAAACTCAATTCTGTTCCGGCATTTGTTCTCTTTGATACTGGTGCATCTCATTCATTAAAATCAAGAGCATTTTTTGAAAGAAATGAACTACCGGTAGAAACTATTGGGTGTCCTATAAAAGTAAGTTCTCCTGGCGGAGAAATGATAGTGAATTCAGGATGTCATGGTCTAGTCATAGAGTTTGGGAAGTATAAGTTTCCCGTTAACCTGATAATCCTAAACTCCCAAGGATTGGATGTTATTTTGGGAATGGACTGGATGACTAAGCACAAGGGAGTGATAGATTGTGCCAACCATACCGTCTCACTCACAACTCCAGAAAACAAAAGGATCAGATTCAAGACCAACTTTGAAGCAAAAAGGAGTAAGCTTAATTCTCTTAAGGGGGTTAGCATAGACAGTGTGCCAATTGTGAGTGAATATCTGGATGTGTTTCCGAAAGAACTGCCGGGAATGCCACCAGATAGAGATGTGGAGTTCCTTTTTGATTTGCTACCAGGATCTGGACCAATAGCAAAAAGACCGTACAAGATGTCAGTTGATGAGTTGAAAGAACTCAAGAAGCAACTTGGAAAACAGTTGCAGAAAGGATTTATTCAACCAAGTTCTTCATCTTGGGGAGCATCAGTTTTGTTTGTGGAAAAGAAAGATAGAAGTCAAAGGTTATGCATAGATTACCGTTCACTCAATGAGGTGACTATGAAGAACAAATACCCTTTGCCAAGAATCAATGACTTGTTTGATCAGTTAGAAAGAGCTTGTGTGTTCTCAAAGATTAATCTCCGGTCAGGTTATTTCCAGCTCAAGATAAGAGAACAAGACATACCTAAGACAGCTTTCACCACAAGGTATGGATTGTATGATTATACCGTGATGCCTTTTTGTTTGACCAATGCACCAGCCTATTTCATGAACATGATGAACAAAGTGTTCATGGAATTCCTTGACAAATTTGTTGTCGTTTTCATTGATGACATTTTGATCTACTCCAAGAGCAAAGAAGAGCATGAAGGACATCTACGTTTGATACTTGAGAAGCTTAGAGAGCATAAGCTGTATGCCAAATTCAGCAAGTGTGAATTTTGGTTGAGTGAAGTTGGATTTCTTGGACACGTTGTGTCAGGAGATGGTGTAGCAGTTGATCCCACTAAAGTTTCAGCTGTAACTGAATGGGAATCTCCCAAGTCAGTAAAAGAGGTTCATAGTTTCCTTGGCTTGGCAGGATACTACAGAAGATTTATTGAGAATTTCTCCAAGGTAGCTAAGCCAATGACAGAGTTACTAAAGAAAGACAAGAAATTTGCTTGGTCTGAAGGTTGTGAACTCAGCTTTCAAGAATTAAAGAAGAGACTAGTGACATCACCAGTCTTATGTTTGCCAGATTTGGAGAAAGATTTCCAAGTGTATTGTGATGCATCTCATCATCGATTAGGTGCAGTACTTATGCAAGAAGGAAAAGTTGTGGCTTATGCCTCGAGACAACTCAAAACTCATGAGGTGAATTACCCTAATCATGATTTAGAGTTAGCCTCTGTTGTCCATGCACTCAAAACATGGAGACACTATCTTTTAGGAAAGCGATGTGAAGTGTTCACATATCATAAGAGTTTGAAGTATATCTTCACCCAGAAAGAAATTAACATGATACAAAGAAGATGGCTAGAACTCATCAAGGACTATGACTTGAGTTTGCAATACCATCCCGGTAAAGCAAATGTTGTAGCGGATGCTCTAAGCCGTAAAGTTTTTGTGAATGGACTTACTAAGGGAGAATTGCCAGATGATCTGTGTACCCAATTCAGAAATCTCAGATTGGGGATTGTTCCTGAAGGACATCTCATGTCTTTGGATGTTCAACCCACTTTGTTGGACAAGATCAAAGAAGCCCAAAAGGCAGATAAGTAAATTGAAGAGATTAAGGAAAATATTGGCAAGGGAAAAGCCAAAGGATTCCATGAAGATGAACAGGGTACTTTATGGCATGGAAAACGTATCTGTGTTCCACAGGATCTGGAACTTCGGAAACTGATTTTACAAGAAGCACACAACTCACCATATTCTATTCATCCGGGTAACACCAAAATGTACATGGATATGAAAGAAAGATTTTGGTGGAATAATCTCAAGAAGGACATCACCGAACATATTGCTTTGTGTGATGTATGTAGTAGAGTGAAAGCGGAGCACCAGAAACCAGCAGGATTGTTACAACCACTACCTATTCCTGATTGGAAGTGGGACAATATTGGTATGGATTTCATCACCGGATTGCCAAGGACCCAGTCAGGATATGAGTCTATTTGGGTAGTAGTGGATCGCTTAACTAAAGTGGCTCATTTCATACCCGTGAAGACAACTTACACAAGTGCTAAGTTAGCCAAGATCTATATGAGTAGAATTGTATGTCTACATGGAGTACCCAAGAGTATTGTGTCTGATAGTGGAACTCAATTCACTTCTCATTTTTTGAGGCAATTACATGAGTCATTAGGAACGAGGTTGGAATTCAGCACTGCTTTTCATCCTCAGACTGATGGACAAACAGAAAGGACCAATCAGATTCTTGAAGATATGTTGAGAGCATGTGCTCTAGACTATGGAGCCAGTTGGGATGAAAGTCTGCCCTATGCAGAATTCTCTTACAATAACAACTATCAAGCCAGTATTGAGATGGCACCATTTGAGTTTCTCTATGGGAGAAAGTGTATCACCCCATTGCTATGGAATGGTGTGGGAGAAAGAAGTTTGTTCGGACCAGAACTAATCAAAGAGGCTAAAGAGAAAGTCAAGCTAGTTAAGGACAGATTAAAGATAGCACAGTCCCGACAAAAAAGCTACACAGATCCTAAGCATAGAGAGTTCACCTATGAAGTAGGTGATAGAGCTTATCTTAGAGTGTCACCACTTCGTGGAGTGAAGAGATTTGTTGTCAAAGGAAAATTAGCCCCAAGATATGTTGGACCATTCAAGATTCTGAGTCGTAAAGGAGAAGTAGCTTATGAGATTGAATTGCCAGAGTCTTTGTTAGCTGTTCATAATGTGTTCCATGTGAGTCAGCTTAAGAAATGCCATCCAGAAATGGAAGAGACTTCTTTGAAGGATACTATACCTTTGGAAGAGGTTCAATTGGAGAGTGACCTCACTTATGAGGAGAAGCCTATCAAAATACTTTAGACTGCAGAAAGAGTTACTCGGACTAAGACTATCAAATTCTGCAAAGTTCAATGGAACCATCATTCCGAAGAAGAAGCAACATGGGAAAGAGAAGATGATCTTCGGAAAGACCACCCTCACCTATTTGCTAGCCAACCCGAATCTCGAGGGCGAGATTCACCTTAAGGGGGTTAGATTTGTAACATCCCTAAAATCATGTTTTCAAAGATTTCATATCATGCATGCATGCACATCATTTAGGGATCAAATTCAAACTCATTTGGAAGAAGCAAAAACTGGAGAGCTATGATTTTATGTGAGCAAACACTAATCAAATGTCACTCTCAAATGAGAGTATAATTGTTTTAAAACCAAGACTTGTTGCTCTCAGATTGTTTTGCTTGAATGCTAGTGCTTAAACCAAAAATTTACAAAACAAATATGGTTTAAAACCATTTTCAAAACTTATTCAAATCAAGTGCTATGACACTGTTTATTTTGTTTAATCAAAGGTACCAAGTTAGTACAGGGAGACCACATGTTTTTATGCCCAAAAATATGAGTGTTACACTCTACAAAAATCCAGAAAATATTTGAATTCAAATGGATTTTGAAATCATTTGAAAATGTTTCCTGGAAATTCAAACAGAAAAAGAAAAAGAATAAAGAAATAAGAAAAGGCCGGCGCCAGACTTTTGGCCCATCAGCAAACGCAGCTCACAAGCGGTCAAAGGCTTGACCATACATGCTGACTGGTGGGACCGCGTTGGGGCGGGTCGGGCGTTGAGCGTTACGTTACGAGGCCTTGACCGTTACATGCCTGACCGGTGGGGCCGCTTTGGTGCGGGTCCTGCCGTGGCCGATACGTGCTGACGGGTGGTGGCCAGGATACACACCGGACCCGCCATCCTTCTCTCGCTACCTTGTGGGCCGCTTTTTTCCTAATTGGGTGGCCGGTGCAGGCAAATGGGGTTGTTCCATGGGGCCATCGAAGCCAATGAATGATGGGGCCGTCATGTGGGGCTGTCAAAGCCAATGACTGATGGGGCCGTGATGTGGAGCTGGAGGGGGATTTGCATATTCTCCACGTTTTACGTTGCAACTTGCATATTTGCCATTTTTGTGTGTCGCTGACATGTGTTGGTCATGTGGCAAATATGCAAATTTCAAAGAAAATGTTCGTTCCATGGGACCATCGAAGCCAATGAATGATGGGGACGTCATGTGGGGTGGGGCTTTGAAGCCAATGACTGATGGGGCCATGATGTGGAGCTGGAGGGGGGATTTGCATATTCGCCATGTTTTACATTGCAACTTTCATATTTGCCATTTTGTGTGTCGCTGACATGTGGTGGACATGTTGCAAATATGCAAATTTCAAAGAAAAGGTTCGTTCTGTGGGGCCATCAAAGCTAATGAACGATGGGGCCGTCATGTGGGGCGGTCTAAGCCAATAACCGATGGGGCCTGATGTGGGGCTAGAGGGGGGATTTGCATATTTTCCACGTTTTAGATTGTAACTTGCATATTGCCATTTTTGTGTGTTGCTGACATGTGGTGGTCATGTTGAAAATATGCAAATTTCAAAGAAAAGGTTCATTCTGTGGGGCCATCGAAGCCAATGAACGATGGGGCCATCATGTGGGGCCATGATGTGTGGCTGGAGGGGGGATTTGCATATTTGCCACGTTTTAGATTGTAACTTGCATATTTGCCATTTTGTGTGTCGCTGACATGTGGTGGTCATGTGGAAAATATGCAAATTTCAAAGAAAAGGTTCGTTCTGTGGGGCCATCGAAGCCAATGAATGCTGGGGTCGTCATATGGGTCCGTCGAAGCCAATGACCGATGGGGCCGTGATGTGTGGCTGGAGGGGGGATTTGCATATTTTCCATGTTTTAGATTGCAACTTGCATATTTGCCATTTTGTGTGTCGCTGATATATGGTGGTCATGTGGAAAATATGCAAATTTCAAAGAAAAGGTTCGTCCTGTGGGGCCATCGAAACCAATGAACGATGGGGCCGTCATGTGGGGCGGTCGAAGCCAATGACCGATGGGGCCGTGATGTGTGGCTGGAGGGGGGGTTTGCATATTTGCCATGTTTTAGATTGCAACTTGCATATTTGCCATTTTGTGTGTCGCTGACATGTGGTGGTCATGTGGCAAATATGCAAATTTCAATTAAAAAGTTTGGCAGATATGAAAAATTGGCAAATATGCAAAAATCCCGGAGCAGCTACTCCCCCAAACATTGATAGGTGGGGTCGTGTATGATACACGTGAGGTCGAATCTCTCTCTCATCTGCTCCTAGCCTCCAGCCTCAAGCAGCTCCTACCCCACCGGCAGTCAGAGCAGCCATCGTCGGCGCGTCGGCGGCTCTGTCCTACGGTGGCGTCGGACGGACTGCCGCGCTGCACCTCAACCACGGCTCCAGCACCTGTTTCGTCTACACGCATTGTATGTTGAGGCAGTACCGACCGCAGGCAGGTCCGCTGCCCACGATGACCGGATTTTGTTTCGCCACCATAGCTCGACGCACGGTTGCATCAATTGCTAGTAGTGCTTGGTAAGACCTTCGCTCTTGCTCTGCCCACCCTAATCGATTCGGTTCCCGTAATTTACTCGATATTGCAGGGGTAAATTAGTCTTCAATGTCTGGTCGTAGCGGTACACCGGCGAGGGTGGGGATTCGATCATGTCATGGCCACGTTCTCCTTCTCCTACCATGTCGGAAGTGCAGGTATCTCCTTCTCTTTGTACTACCATTGAATTTGAAGTGCCGCCATGGCTTTTCGGACTGATTTTAATTGGGTTTGTTGGATTGTAACAGTGTGCTATGCAGGCCGATGATCCATGGTACATTGCATACCAAGATGAATCAACCTAGTGGCCCAGCCAGAGGATGGATTTGGAGGATATGGTTGCCAATTTAGGTGATAAATTGGCTCATAAAAACCTGTTGATATTAGAGCTGAAGCGTACTGTCGAGGAATAAAAGAAGAACTCAGAGCTTATTCGCAAAGAGAAGTTGACACTTGAGGCTGATCTTTGTAAGACCCCACCTTTATAAAGACAAAGTTTCATCTGATTGCAATGCTAGTCCCTAGATCAAATGCTAGCATCAACAGTTTAAGATGAAGTACACAGATACAAATGTCTTTATTACATTGTCATGCTAGAGATAAACATAGTCTTTTACAACTCCATAGCCAAAGGATAATACAAGAGTTCATAACATAAATAATTAAAGTGAAGTCTTCATGTGCCACAGGCAAACATGTTGAGTGTAGACTCATAACCCTAATCCTCATCAGAGTAACCTACAACATCACAAGTTACAGCCACCGTGGGTCAATACATTTGGAATTGTATTGGCGAGTGATACCATAGTAGAATAGTAGTATCTAACATCTATATGAGTTTGGCTAAGTGTAGCTTAGGCTTGCTTTGCTCAAAATAGGTTTTTCCTATCAGTTGAAAACACTAAGTTTTTGTTTGTCAAAAACTCCCAAGGAACCACCAATAGACATTGGTGAACCTTAACCCTTGTTCAACCACAAGTTTTATGTCACATCCCAAGATTTTCCAAATCTTGTAATGTGAAAATAAATGAATAAAATAAAACTTTGTTTGATTTTCAGGGCCAGAAGAAACTTTTTGAATTTAGTTGGAACTACAAACCAATTTGAATCAAATAAATCCTAAAGGGATTTATAAGGATAAACATTTATTAAAGGAAACTAAAATATTTTGGAATTACTATTTTGGATCTTTTAATAAAAGATTTGGTTTTCAAAAGAAAAGGTGGATTCATAAATAAAGATTATTTTATGAAGCCAAATTAAACCTTGGCCAAGCTTTGGAATTAAAACATTATGCTCTGAATAAAAAATAGCAAGGGTTTATTTAAATAAATTAATAAGGATTTAATATCCAAGTTTTATTAATAAAGGTTTTACTATTTACAAAACATCAAAACTTATTTAATTATTTAAAATAAGTTTTACAAGTATTTTATATTCTCAAATAAAACCTACTGAAGTGTTTTGGTTTTATTTTAGATTTCAAAATAAATATTTAAATAAAACAAATCCTATTTGATTTAATAACTAAGGCCCATTTTATTTAATTGTTAATGGACCATAAAATAAAAATGTTATTTGTTTTAAACAAGTTTTCCAAATATCTTATATTTCCAAATAAAACCTACTGATTTGGTTTTGAAAATATTTGGATTTCAAATGAAGATTTTATTAAATAAATCAAACCCTATTTAATTAAATAACTAAAGGTTCATTTTATTTAAGTAAAGAATGGATCCTAAAAAGAATAAAAATTATTATTTTATTTTGGGATTTGTTTATGTTGATAAACAGAACCAAATTCAAAGTACAAAGTTTAGTGATTGTTTGAATTGGTTTGAATGTTGTTTGATTGTTTGAATTTCAAAAACAAAACATAAAGGAAAAAAACAATGTGAAAGGAAAAAAATAGAAACTGGACCAGCCCAGCCGGCCAAGCCCAACAAGGCCCAGAACCAGCCCAGCTATTCCTCCCTGAGGAAAAACGATTCGCACGCAGTATCAAACCCACAGAGAGAATGACTAGTGGACCTCCCCCTCATTTCTTTTCTCACTGCCAGGTAGACCCCACTCCCCCTGTTCATCGTCCACACCCCGCGACCTGTTCTTCCTCCCTCGTCGCTGTTTCCTGCAGTGATTCCGCGCCTTAATTCGTCTTAACGCGACCACCATTACTTGCTTCGATCACGCAGGCTTGAACGCCCATGCCTCCTCTACATTTCCCCTCTGACACCCCGTGCTGGCACGCCCCCAGACCTCCCCAATTTCCTCCCCGAGCACCCTCTGCTCCGACGAGGTTCGGTGTCGATTCCGGCCAAGTATCACCACCCCTTGCCTCCCTGACCTCGCACCCAGACTCACCACTTCTTGGCGCATCTCCCAGTACCTTTCGTTCGACCGCGGGCGCCCCAGAGCGTCGGCTACGTCAAGCTTCCGAACGCCGCCGCGTCTGCAACCTCTCCGACGACCTCCCCCGGTAAGCACTGACCGCCCCGCGTCTTCTCGATCACGCAAACATCCTTGCCTTGGTCTTGCGCGCCTAACCATGCCCCTGTCTTGCCTTAGGGCGATCTACAACGTCGCCTTCGACCGTGGACAGAGCCGTCTGACGCCGTTGCAAACTCCGGTGAGCGATTCCACCTGACCCCGTGCGCCCCATGCCATGACGAACACACGCCGAGCATCACCACGTCCTCGCGACCTCGGTGAGCCTACTTCCTTCCTCTCTCGCTTCCTGTTCTCGCCGTTACGCCGTAGCCAGAGCACCGCCGCCGCGCGCCACCGTTGAGCGCCGCCAGTTCTTGGCCAGGCAGTAGCAACCGTTCGATTTAGATCGAAGAGACGAGATTAGATCACTTAAACTCGAAAGGGTACGCAGCCAGTGCCGTGCGATGCAACTTGATCTAACGGCCTTAGCCCGCGATCCACCCGAACCGGTACTGTCCAGTTAAAACACGACGTGTGGCCAGATAGGTTAAAAACAGAAGTTTGAAATCTAATTAAGTTGTGAATTTCAAACCCTTGTAACTTTGGATTCACACGTCCAAAAATTAAAAAATTTATGTCGTTGGATTCAGGAGAGCAAGACCTAGCCAACCATGCCCTTGGTTTATCAAATAGTATCTGTTAGTTTGCTTGTTTTTGCAGAAACTCTTGTATGCTTGTTAAGATTAGAAAAATTATTCAAAAATGCTTTTGAGTTTGAAACCTTGGCAAATTGGTTTGTTGTAAACTCACTGACCCTAGGAACCAACCCATGGTTTTGAAAATGAATTTGGAAAAATTTAGGATGGATTTTTAGACTTAGCCATTTTCTAGCCAAATAAAATTATTGATTTTATTATGAAAATGTTTTTGTAAAGAAAACTTGGGAAAATGCTTTGGACCACACCTACTGACCCAAAACACCAAGTTTTGCAATAGCAACTCATTTGGTGAAAAACATAGAAATTTTGCTTTGATAAAAATGTTTTCCACCACATAAAATGATGATGGATTTTAAAATAGTTTCTGAAACAAAACCCTTTTTGCAAATGACTTTGCCAATTTGAAAATGACCACCTTGAACCTTACAAAGTTTAGAAACCTAGTGGAGACCACCTTTGCAAATGGAATCATCTCTTGCATGCTCACATGCATGACTTAGATCTTAGATCCCATTGTTTTATGTGTGTGAAATGTTTGATTGATTATTTGGTATGCTAGTTGATTAGTGTTTGCTTGAATGATTGTAGTGAAATTAGCAAAGTGTGAGACTAGCAAGATCAAGGAGTGAACCACCATTCCCTACCAAAAAGGCAAGTGACACTATCATCTAAAGTCCTACTATTTTCATTATACTTAGTGGATTTTGAAAACATGCATGAAAACAATTTTATACTTATGCTATGCTAAATCCTAATAGGATTCCCTATACACTCCTTAGTGAAAATATCGTAGTTGTTACATGCTTAGCCATGCTTCATTTTGAAAAGAGATACATGTTGTGATTTTACAAAGGTTGAGAAAAGGACTTGTGTTTTACATAATAAAACAAGGACTCAATGAACCACCTAGGTGGAGGATACTTTAAGTTTTGGAGAGGGTGGCAACAAAAGGAACCATGTCTATGGGAATCATTTTGTGTTGTGCTCCAAAAGAAAACCACCTAGGAAACTTAGAGATTGAACATGTTTCTCCAATTGTGGCTTTAGTGTGCAACCACATGCTATTATGGCTCTGGCTTAGTCAACTACATTGGGAAGACTCATGCACTGTCCTCAGTTAACTGGACATGGGGACCTGGAATCCTACATGGGTGCTGAAGGCAAGCTAGCAATGGTGTATGGGAGGACCCTTTGGAAAGACTTCGTCACATTCTCAATCTGCCAGTACTCCATCTTGGTGAGCACTAATCCAGTAGGCCACTGGTGGCAAAAGGATGGGATTGTGACATGTGGGTAAAGTGTACTCCTTCTGCAGAAGATAATAAAATCTAAGTACTTAGCCGTGTCCCCGGTTATGGACAATACTGAGCAACTAAAGTTTGAAGCTATGGGAGATCTCGACATTCTAATTTCTAAAAGAAAACTTTTAAGGACTTGATGTACTTGGGGTTACCAAGGAACTCAAGAGATTTTGTTGAAAGCATGAACACTTGGGGTTACCAAGGAACTCATGAGATTTTTATAAAACTTGTTGCACTTGGGGTTACCAAGTAGCTCAAGAGATTTTGACAAGGACTTGAACACTTGAGTTTCTACCAAGGAGTTCAAGGAACTTGGAAAAGAGATTTGACAAAGGACCAAACCCATTTTGAAAAGATAGGATAAATATTGCTTTATGCAAATAAGCCTTAAACCCTACTTAGCCAAAATTGCATGTAATGATAGGATCCACTTATATTCTACAAAGTAGTGAAACTTGCCAATACAATTCAAATGTATTGACCCTTGTGGCTATAACTTGTAATGTTGCAGGTTTGATTGATTTTAGTGAAGATTGATTGATTAGGATTACAAAGTCTACAACCAACATCTGCCTGTGGCACTTTGAAGATGAAGGACCCCATGACTATAGTTATTCCGCTGCAATGTAATGTAATAGCCAAATGGGCTATGTATGATGTAATAAAATTATGATACTCCTGGTTGTAAAGTTATTTTATGACCTTTGTTTCTTGATATTACATCTAAACTGTGGATGCTAGCTATTGATCCAGGGACTAGCATTGTTAACACAGGGGGCTCTATCTTATTAAAGATTGGAACCTCTACATTTTAACTTAGAAATTGGGATGAGGAGATCCTTGATAGCTTCAATGTCTTGATGCTCAAATGTCCATTTCCGAGGGCACGGCTAAGTACTTAGATTTTTCCTTCTCGAGAGGTGGTGCACTTTCCCCACAAGACTCGATATGCATCGAGACAAGATCTTTCAGAAGCCTTCCCTTAGACCAAATGGACGCGTTCCATCCTATCACCCTACCACCATCTGTCCATTTTACTAAGTTATTGCAACCTATATGATCAAGGCAGAGCCCATATGCCATGTGGCTGCACTAGAAGCTTCTAAACACTAAGTATCTCAAATCCATTTGTTCCTGGGTGACTTTCCACAAGTGAGATACACTAGGGAGGCCATATAAATGGGCCATGAGTAACCACTCAACACAAACCATTCTTTCCATTCCACCCAGGTGATTCATTCATATAGTTTTTTTTATTAAGCAAAAACATAAGTCATAGACTTAGAAATAATCCATAGCATGAATATAATCCACCCTTGTTTACTACTAGCTAGGCTAAGCATGATAATATAACAAGTATTTTAACTTAAAGGAAAATTCTACCAAGACTACAACTACTAGGATTTCCCATGGCATAGCAAATAGATACATAGCAAAAAAATTATGCAAGCCCTATAAAAAATATCACTAGTGCATAGTTAAAGATAATAGGACAAATATGCATGAAGCACCACTTTCCTTGGTAGTTGGTGGAGTAGCAACAATCCTCACAATCACAATCACCACTAGCACCAAAATCTACACATAAGATGATAGCACAAAATTTACATTCAAATAATCAAGCAAAAACATATGAATGCATGTAAATGCAATGAAATGGATTTTCTACACTAAACCACTCAAACCAAATAGTACTGAACACAAAACTAACTAATTATAGCCTAAATAAACTTGAATTTGTTTTAAAACTATTTTCTAAATAAATTATATAGCCAAAATAGACCTACATTTGATTCTGCAAATAAAACAAATTTTACAGAATCAAAATACAAATCCAAGCCTATAGTAGTATAGGATTTATTTTTCTGATTCCATTGATATCTTATTTGCATTGTTTGGATAAACAGAACTCAAGTTATCCACGGGCCAGATCTAAACATACCCATTCGTTAAGTGATCTTATCAGATCCATTGGATCTGGATCTAACGGTTGATGTGCATGCGACCATAGTATGGCAGCGCTAGCGACAACTGCATGGCGGAACCGCTCTGCCGGTGATGCTCCGACGAATGCAGAGGGGGCTGGGGGTTGCGGAGGTGCTTACCAGAATTGCGAGGTCACGCGAAAGCTCAACGTGTCACTAGCGTGGGCGGGGACGTGATGTGGTGGCCGGAAGAGCTCGTCGGAAACCTAGCTGGCGTCGGGCATGGCTTGACGGAGGGACGACAACGTTCCAGGCCTCCCTAGGACAAACAACATCAGTGCATGCACAAGTATGAGGCAGTCATCGTCGTTTGATCTAGAGGTTAGGGGGTGGTCACACCTTACCAGAATTTCTCGTCGGAGACGAGCGTGGCGTCATGTGCTTGCAGTGGTGGACGAATCCGATGACCTAGGTCACGAGAAGATGAAACAAGCGTATGAGAAGAAGCGCACGAACACGGGGATCATTATAGCATGAACAAGAAGGGGCGGGGTGGACGGATCTCACCGCAATGTCTCACCGGAGATTCTCGGGCAGCAGCGTTGCAGGCTGAATTCTGGGGAGCCTGGTGGAGGAGAGAGGGTGCTGAGTGAGGGGAAAAGCTCGCGGTGTGGAGGGGCTTAAGTAGGCAGAGGCACGGCGAGAATCGCTCGCTGAATCAATGACATTTACGCCACGCCATCAGCGGAAGCAACGGCAGCAGCGACGTGGTCTGGCGCGCGCGATTTGGGGGAAGATGAAGCTGAGCTGGCGCGGGTCCACCGGGCAGTGACTATGGGGTAGAGTGGGTGCGTGTGAGAGAGAGGGGAGAGGGGAAATGGCCGGGTGGGATTGTGGGCTGTTTCTGGCACTGGGCCGAAAGGGTAGCGCCGGCCTTTTTCTTTTTTCCTTTCTCTTTTTCTATTTTGATTTTCAGGAATCCATTTCAAACCCTAATTCAAATAAATTTGAATTCAAACCACCTCTAGATTTTTTAATGTAAACCTTGTACTTATTTGTGTATAAAACACTACTGTTTAGTCAAATGCACTTTGACACTTTGAAAAATAAAATAAAACCATGCCTTATTGGTATATAGATAATAGGCATAAAAAAGGTTTTATTTGGAATTTTGTTTTCAAATTTTTTATGCAAGCCAAGGATGCTATGAATGCATGAATGATATGAAAGCTTTTGTAATTCATGATTTTTGGATGTTACAATCTTGCCGTATCTGATCAAGTGGTAGAAAATCTAAAACATGAACTTCAAGTAAGGGGGAGGAGAATAGTAGATTCACTGGTAGAAAAGGGCCCATGCGTCCCGGTTGGTAAGGGCCATTAGTCCCGGTTGCCCAACCGGGACGGGGCAATCGGGACTAAAGCTCTAACCATTAGTCCCGGTTGCCCCACCAACCGGGACAAATGGGGCACACGTGGCGGCATCAGAGCGCGAGGGGGGGTGGAGCATTAGTCCCGGTTCGTAACACGAACCGGGACTTCTCTGCCGCGGCAGAGAATTCATTTTGGCACATTTTGTTGCCGCGGCAGCATTTTCGCCACTTTTTGTGCCGCGGCAGAGAATTCATTTAGGTTGTTTTATTGTTTATTTAGTGTTTTGCACTTATCAACGAAGGAACCTTATATTACACAAGATCATCCTGACAACATTACATTCAATACACGGATCGAGTTCATGCACTACATACAAAAGTTGCTATTCGATGCTACCGGCCAATTTCTTGAAAGTTGCTATTTTTACAATTCCTATTGTCTATACACAGCCGAGTAGTATTCCCCTTGTGTGTTTAGGACTTCTGCATCCAAGAATCCCGCCAATTCCTCCTGAATTGCTCGTATGCGATCCTTTGGCAGAAGACCGTCCCGTAGACGTTCGATCCGATTTAAAAAAGGAGTCAGCCTATATGAATATGAAACTAAACACAATTTGATTGTAATAAAAAACTATAGATATTGTTTACGTACGTGGAGTTGCTCTAAATTTCTGCCCTTCTCATCGCACGTCTGCCGGATGAACTCGCATACATAGTATCCACATAGATTGTTACCTGGTCCCTGCGTCAGGCACTTTACGAGAACAGAGTTCAATCAAAATAATAATCAAGCATGATAATAACTGTATCAAAACTAGAATCAAAGAGATGCGCGGATATAGCTAGTGGTGCTTACATCTAGTGGTTGAAATGTAAGCTCCTCTTTCCAAACACCCCTAGCCTTCTTGGTGAACCGTTTCCAAGCGCTGCTCGGCGTAGAAAACGAATAAAATAAGTTATTAAGTACTTGATATCATAAAATTCACGAACGTTGCTGATATAGTGTCGTAATGATTAGAATTACCGCTGGAGAAGTATCTGCATGTCCTTCCACGTCTCAAGGGGTTTACGTTTCGAGTCCATGACTAGTACACGCCCTTTGTCAAGTTGAATGATTAACAGAATATAGTGGTACCTGCGAATGCAGAACTAATCAATTATATACTTAACATCAAGTAAGCGAAATAGAAAGTGTATACAAGACAATAACACTCACTGGAAGTTGTAAGGAAATAGTATTTCCCTTTTGGTTTCTTGAAACCTTAACGCGTGTACTATATTATCCTCCGTATCCTGGGGGCTTATTTTGAGATTAGCTTCATGAACCCAATATGGGTCAATGAAGCCAATGTCATAGATTTGTCCTCTGCTGCATTCGAGAATCTTCATTCTGCATATTACAGTATGATTATATACATGCAATAAACAAAATAATATAGCTGGAGACTAAATTAATTACAGAATTAGTACTTACAGACAATAGGCACTCATGATCGATTTGTCCAAGGCGTCTTGATTGAATAATTGAAATAGTTTATCAAATTCAATGGATATCATGTCATCCTTATCTTTCCCATGATGCTTTTTTGTAACCCTCAGCATGATCCAGTTAGCCCCGGCCCTTGTGGCATGCATGTACCAGTTATGCAATCTTCGCATTTTTGTTGGAAGATTGTTTACCTCCTCAGGTTTGACGAGAGGTTTTCCGTACTGGTATTGTTATGCTACTTCACTCACGGGGAAGAACTCTAACTGGGATAAGTACTGGGCAATACTCATAGCTTGAGCAGCGGCAGCTTCTCCGTATTGTGCAACTACCTCTGGATCATACTGCTCTTCGGCCCCATATTTGCTCGACCCCACATTGGTTTGAGAAATCACCTTGAGAGGGGCGCAAGTCTGTTTTGCTTGTTCTCCGAGCTGGGCAACAGATTTCCCGCTTGCATCAGTACTGCTCTTCGAGGCTTTTTGTGCCGCATGTGACTTGAGAATAGAACGCTCATAGTCTGATGACAGCTTTGGCTCGGGTTGATGAAGATTCTTTAGCATTTTCAACACTTTGGCTTTTTCTTCTTTGGTGCTGGGGAACTCTGGCTCTTTCGGCCGCCTCAGCTTAGCGAAAAACGCTGTCGTTTCCGCATCAACGATCGCCGTAGTCTCCTCTTCAGTACAGTCATAAGCTCTCTTGGGAGGAACCGTTGGTACTTTTGGAAGAGGCTCTTGTTTACGTTTCGGCGATCGCTTACGACGCACAGTAGCGGTACGCTTACGCTTTTTATCCTGAGGCGCCGGCGATGGCTCCCGCGGCGATGGCTGCACCGGAGATTGGTGAGGCGACGGAGCCGGGTGAGGCGACGAAGACAGCTGCCGCGGCGGCGACGACCTCGCTGGAGACGGGTGAGGCGGCGGCGAAGATGGCCTTGGCGTGTGATTTCGAAGCACGATACAATCCTTCGGCCATAGAATGGTGACGTTTTTTGCGTCACCCAGCACAGTCACATCCCCTTCACCAGCAGGGTAGTGAAGATCCAAAACCTCAAAGGTGGGCATGATTTCATCCACGCCGACAACAGCGTAGCCCTCTGGAACCGGACGACAGTGGTAAGTTGGTGTGGGTCCAATTGGTAAGGCATAGCCGACCGCCACCTTCATTGATATGTTCACAACTTTGACATGTAGCTCGCAGTGTGTCATCTCTGTGATATCATCCACTGGGTAGCCAACAGGAGCCATCGTCGGTGCATCATCGGCATCGCCATTGTCATCACCCGGGACCTCGGTGGAAGCCACACTGCTTTTTCGATTATTCGATAGGCCGGTAGCATCGAATGCAGTGTGCTGCTGAGATGGGGCGCCGGTAGTACTTTGCTCTTTAAGTGTGTTAATTTCATCTTGTTGTTGTTTTAATCGTTCTTCAATTAAACGCATTCGCTCTTTCTGACTTTCTGCTTCAACTGCCGCCCCGTCCTTTCTCCTCTGACGGCTTCTATCAGGATATTTCTTCCTCTCTTCGGGAAACCCAGTCCTCCATGATTGGGAGCCTCTTGTGCCTCGTGTTCGTCCATCATGTTCCTTATTTCCAAGGGCGAGTGTGAGCTCATCATTCTCTCTATCGGGAATGAAGTCCCCATCTTTAACAGCCTTTACTGCTTTTCTGATCCTCTCGATTGGCAAGGGGTCTTCTTTATGTCGTATGTTATATATACACCTCCCTTCTGAGTCCAACGTGCCCCCATGCCCGTAAAACCAATTCCTTGCACGTTCTACCCAATCGTCTGTCTCTGGGGTGATATTTTTATCACGCAGTTCCTGCTCAAGTTTCTCCCACTTAGGAATGCCAACCCTGTAGCCACCTTGCCCCATAGTATGGTCATACTTCTTATTAGCAGCATTCAGCTTATTCGTTTCAGACATTTTCTTAGCTTTTTCTGATTTCTTGTATTCCACAAACTCATCCCAGAATGGTTTTATCTTCTCAAACTGAATATTCTTGAAATCGGGAGTCTTCTTTTTCACGACATAGTCAAGGTGCAATCTTTTCTTCCAGTTGGTGAAACACTGGGCCATCTTCTTCAAAGCCCACTCCCTGACCTTAGCCTCCATGGCTCTCCCATGTTGTAAGGCGTCCTCAACTGGATCCTCCGCATTTGGATCCAGCTCTATCTTTGGTAGTTTGAAATTAACCATGAGCCTCTTCCACAGTAAATCTTTGGCGTGGTTAGGGACAAATAAACATGTTCCCTCTTCATCCGCATTAGCAGGCCTATTCCAATTTCTAATGGTGATCGGGATTAAGTCCCTAATGATTACTCCGCATTGTGCCACAAATTTGGTTGCGACAACTTCGGGAGCTGTCGGTCTACCGTCTTCAGCGACATCTTCGATCCTGAACCTCTCATGGTCTTGCAACTTTTTGGTTGGGCCTCGTCTGCTCTTTTCAGTAGATTCCTTCGATCCGGAGGGCTAAAAGAAGAAAGATCGTCGTTACATGCACATCGCCGGAGCGGTCGTCTTCTCGATTACACAAGGCATCGCCTTCTCCCTCGCGGAAGGCAACACCTTCAACCTCAAACAAGTTGTCTACTCTGGTAAAAAGAGGATCACCCTCACCGGAGTTGTTCAGAAACGTTGATACGTCTAAATTATCTTCCCCACGGATCACACCTTGGATCAACTCTTCCTTTTCTTCGTCTCTGACGTGTGGGTCCATATTTTCTGCATAGGTGGAAAAACGAATAAGTCAAAGCGGCTAAAGGAGAAAGTTAAGTACGGTGTTGAGAGATATAAACCCTAATTCAGAGAAACCCTAATATATACATACACAATAATAAAAATGAAGAGAAAGGGAAACCGTGTAGTAGATAGGCACATCGTCGAACCCACATGCACCTAAGTTGCTTGAAAATGTGAATCGGGTCTGGGGCTACCCACAGTGACTGACCAGTGGGGCCGAAGACCAATAATACCAAACTAATTAATAAACCTAATAATACCTAACTAATAATAAACCTAATAATCCAAACACCAAAAAGAAAGGGAAACAATCAACACATGGCATCGATGCAATGCTCAAGCAAGTATGATGATATGACAAGTTAATTTGCATTGAATGTAACCCTAAGAAATGCTCGACGATTTAATCGGGGTTCCGAGGGGTGAAAACCCTAACTCGGAGAAACTCCGGAACACATGAGAGGGGTGGATTTGTTCTTCTAATTAAACTTGTAATTTAAGTTGTTGAACAATGCATGATTATAGCTTAGATAGCTAGGTTTCATTTTTCTGAACATTTTGATATATTATTCATATTTTTATGACTTATAGATTAAAAGTTATTGAATTTATAAGATTATAATTATTTCTGAAATTATTAAAAGATGGTTAAACTTTTTACACCGCAGGCATACCTACCCACAGTGACTGACAGAGGGGCCCCATGGCCACCTCAGCAGACTCGCAAGCAAGAGGGACCGGGGGTTATTTCTCACCGACGCGGCATCTAGCCAGAGAGGCTGACGAGTGGGCCTGGGCCACGCAGGCAACACGTGGACGCCACACGAACGCCACATCGGCTCGCCGGCCAACGGGCCAGACGGCGGCGCGGGTTGGCGCTAGGAGGCGAGCGGGGCTGCATGGGCTAGCGTGCTGGACTCACGCGGTTGCGTTGAGCCAAAAGGCAACGGCGCCGCTTCGGATTGGTCACCGGAGCATGGCGCATGGCGAGCAGCGGCGGCGGCGCTTGCAGTTCATCGGCGAGCGGTGACCACAGAGCGAGGGAGAGAGGGAAAAAAGGTCGGCGAGATCCGCGTGCTCACCGTGGTGCTCAAGGTAGTGACGGGGAAGTGCGGGGAGGTCCTGAATGGCGTGAATGGTGACGGCGGCCGGCGTCGGTGACAGAGAGGACGTGCTCGATTCCGGCGGGAGAGGGCACCCCAGCAAGCGAGCTTCGGTGAGGAGGTTCTTGGCGAGGAGGCGGAGCTCTAGAGGCAGCCGTTAGGGCGTGCAGGACGGCGGGGCAGCCTGCCGGCGTCGGGGGCGGTTGTGCGCGCATCGGTGAAGCAGAGAAGTGATGGGGAAGGGAAGAAGAAGAGGAAGGGCTAAAGGGTTATAACCAAAGGACCTTTAGTCCCGGTTGGTGGCTACAACCGGGACTAAAGGGTTATACGTCCCGGTTGGAGCCACCAACCGGGACCTATACTCCAATATTTTCAGCAGACCAAGGGTTGGCGCGCAGGGGGTCTTTAGTCCCGGTTGGTGGCTCCAACCGGGACATATTCCCCTGTTTTCAAAAAATTTCAGGTATTTTCTCTCTGTTCCCGCCTTATTTTTTATTTTGGGGTTTAAATTTGTATTGTTTTTTAAATGATAATTAATTTGGAATTTAGAAAAACTTTAAACATAAAAAGTGTTTGGATTTGAATAAATAATTCAAAACCATTTTCTGTTTTAAAAAATAATAATGTAACCATTTAAAATATGAACCATTTACAATTAAAAATGAATTAACTTATATTTTTTTAATATCAATTTGGAATTTAGAAAAACTTTAAACATAAGAAGTGTATGGATTTGAATAAATAATTCAAAAACATATTCTATTTTTAAAAAATAATTAATGTAACCTTTTAAAATGAATTAACTTATATTTTTGAATATTAATTTGGAATTTAGAAAAATTTTAAACATAAAAAGTGTTTGGATTTAAATAAATAATTCAAAAACATTTTCTATTTTAAAAAATAATTAATGTAACCATTTAAACTATGAACCATTTACAATTAAAAATGAATTAACTTATATATTTTTAATATTAATTTGGAATTTAGAAAAACTTTAAACATAAAAAGTGTTTGGATTTAAATAAATAATTCAAAAAAAGTGTTCTCCATACCAATGTCCACACACATGCATAATATGGGCACAACATCACAAACTATGCCGTGATTCAGCACATAACATCGGTCATTTGGACCGAAAGCCATGAAACCTCGAACATGATAGGTCATTTTGTGAAGGTTTTTTCGAAACATGATCAATATACCAAGTCTGCTATTTTTCCTTTCAACTATGTAACAAAATATGACACCACGCGAAGGATTTTCATTGTTCGTATTTTTTTTGAATTTATTATGCCCGTTTTGAATTATCTTAATTTCTAACTATGGTCGAACCGGTGTGCATGAAGATAGGGGACGAGCATCGTTAGAACTTGCATTGGATCTCTGAAGAAACCACATATTGCGAGTCTAAAAATGATTTTTTCAAAAAATCACGGGCGATAGATCATGTACCTGTAGTACAAACTGGACCCACTTCCTACCGATTTGGCAGACATTTGTCCTTTTTACCCGGGATGGACGAAAAGGTTTGAGATGTACCGGTTGGGAGATAGTCCATGTAAGATGGTCTAGTATTTTAGGAAAATAGGACGGTAGCATTCTGAAACGGCATTTTGGTGGTTACTTCACAAAACGACCCGTTTTTTGCACTCGGAAAATGGAAAAGGGCTTTTCCGTGCGACAAAAAGGAAAACTTCCTCCTGCAACATTGTTCTCCATACCAATGTCCACACACATGCATAATATGGGCACAACATCATAAACTATGCCGTGATTCAGCACCTAACATCGGTCATTTGGACCGAAAGCCATGAAACCTCGAACATGATAGGTCATTTTGTGAAGGTTTTTTCGAAACATGATCAATATACCAAGTCTGGTATTTTTCCTTTCAACTATGTAACATAATATGACACCACGCGAAGGATTTTCATTGTTCGGATTTTTTTTGAATTTATTATGCCCGTTTTGAATTATCTGAATTTCTAACTATGGTCGAACCGGTGTGCATGAAGATAGGGGACGAGCATCGTTAGAACTTGCATTGGATATCTGAAGAAACCACATATTGCGAGTCTAAAAATGATTTTTTCAAAAAATCAGGGGCGATAGATCATGTACCTGTAGTACAAACCGGACCCACTTCCTACCGATTCGGCAGACATTTGTCCTTTTTACCCGGGTTGGACGAAAAGGTTTGAGATGTACCGGTTGGGAGATAGTCCATGTAAGGTGGTCTAGTATTTTAGGAAAATAGGACGGTAGCATTCTGCAACGGCATTTTGGTGGTTACTTCACAAAACGACCCGTTTTTTGCGCTCGGAAAATGGAAAAGGGCTTTTCCGTGCGACAAAAAGGAAAACTTCCTCCTGCAACATTGTTCTCCATACCAATGTACACACACATGCATAATATGGGCACAACATCACAAACTATGCCGTGATTCAGCACATAACATCGGTCATTTGGACCGAAAGCCATGAAACCTCGAACAATATAGGTCATTTTGTGAAGGTTTTTTCGAAACATGATCAATATACCAAGTCTGGTATTTTTCCTTTCAACTATGTTACATAATATGACACCACACGAAGGATTTTCATTGTTCGGATTTTTTTTGAATTTATTATGCCCGTTTTGAATTATCTGAATTTCTAACTATGGTCGAACCGGCGTGCATGAAGATAGGGGACGAGCATCGTTAGAACTTGCATTGGATCTCTGAATAAACCACATATTGGGAGTCTAAAAATGATTTTTTCAAAAAATCACGGGCGATAGATCATGTACCTGTAGTACAAACCGGACCCACTTCCTGCCGATTCGGCAGACATTTGTCCTTTTTACCCGGGATGGACGAAAAGGTTTGAGATGTACCGGTTGGGAGATAGTCCATGTAAGGTGGTCTAGTATTTTAGGAAAATAGGACGGTAGCATTCTGAAACGGCATTTTGGTGGTTACTTCACAAAACGACCCGTTTTTTGCGCTCGGAAAATGGAAAAGGGCTTTTCCGTGCGACAAAAAGGAAAACTTCCTCCTGCAACATTGTTCTCCATACCAATGTCCACACACATGCATAATATGGGCACAACATCACAAACTATGCCGTGATTCAGCACATAACATCGGTCATTTGGACCGAAAGCCATGAAACCTCGAACAATATAGGTCATTTTGTGAAGGTTTTTTCGAAACATGATCAATATACCAAGTCTGGTATTTTTCCTTTCAACTATGTAACATAATATGACACCACACGAAGGATTTTCATTGTTCGGATTTTTTTTGAATTTATTATGCCCGTTTTGAATTATCTGAATTTCTAACTATGGTCGAACCGGTGTGCATGAAGATAGGGGACGAGCATCGTTAGAACTTGCATTGGATCTCTGAATAAACCACATATTGCGAGTCTAAAAATAATTTTTTCAAAAAATCACGGGCGATAGATCATGTACCTGTAGTACAAACCGGACCCACTTCCTACCGATTCGGCAGACATTTGTCCTTTTTACCCGGGATGGACGAAAAGGTTTGAGATGTACCGGTTGGGAGATAGTCCATGTAAGGTGGTCTAGTATTTTAGGAAAATAGGACGGTAGCATTCTGAAACGGCATTTTGGTGGTTACTTCACAAAACGACCCGTTTTTTGCGCTCGGAAAATGGAAAAGGGCTTTTCCGTGCGACAAAAAGGAAAACTTCCTCCTGCAACATTGTTCTCCATACCAATGTCCACACACATGCATAATATGGGCACAACATCACAAACTGTGCCGTGATTCAGCACATAACATCGGTCATTTGGACCGAAAGCCATGAAACCTCGAACAATATAGGTCATTTTGTGAAGGTTTTTTCGAAACATGATCAATATACCAAGTCTGGTATTTTTCCTTTCAACTATGTAACATAATATGACACCACGTGAAGGATTTTCATTGTTCGTATTTTTTTTGAATTTATTATGCCCGTTTTGAATTATCTGAATTTCTAACTATGGTCGAACCGGTGTGCATGAAGATAGGGGACGAGCATCGTTAGAAATTGCATTGGATCTCTGAAGAAACCACATATTGCGAGTCTAAAAATGATTTTTTCAAAAAATCACGGGCGATAGATCATGTACCTGTAGTACAAACTGGACCCACTTCCTGCCGATTCGGCAGATATTTGTCCTTTTTACCCGGGATGGACGAAAAGGTTTGAGATGTACCGGTTGGGAGATAGTCCATGTAAGGTGGTCTAGTATTTTAGGAAAATAGGACGGTAGCATTCTGAAATGGCATTTTGGTGGTTACTTCACAAAACGACCCGTTTTTTGCGCTCGGAAAATGGAAAAGGGCTTTTCCGTGCGACAAAAAGGAAAACTTCCTCCTGCAACATAGAGGGAAATGCCTATATAAAGAGAGGGTTCATATTTAGTCCCGGTTGGAGAAACCAACCGCGACTGAAGGGATTGCGGCAGAGTGGGCCAGACAACACTAATAATAGGGGTGAGTGTCGACATTATGTCGTGCGGCTTGTACCTTGTCCCGGAAGGTGTCACCAACCGGGACTAAAGATGAACCTTTAGTCCCGGTTGGAGACACCAACCGGGACTAAAGATGAGTCAGCACTAATAATAGGGGTGAGTGTCGACATTATGTCGTGAGTGTCGACATTATGCCGAGCTGCTTGTACTATAAATATGCATCCTTGTGAGTCCAGTCCTCCAGCCAGCTTGAGGCATCTCCAAGATGGTTTTAGAGAGCAGGGACACCACTACGGCCAGTTTTAGGGAGATGCCGACGGAGCCCAGTCCTCCGGCATCTCCGAGAAACTGGTCATAGAGGCACTCCCTAATATGTGAAATTAGTTAGCTCTGAGGCGTATTGATCTAGTTAGTGAAGTTACAAGCTGCAAGATGGTTTTCGAGAGCAGGGACACCACTGCGGCCAGTTTCAGGGAGATGCCGACGGAGCCCAGTCCTCCGGCATCTCCGAGAAACTGGTCATAGAGGCACTCCCTAATATGTGAAATTAGTTAGCTCCGAGGCGTATTGATCTAGTTAGTGAAGTTACAAGCTGCAAGATGGTTTTCGAGAGCAGGGACACCACTACGACCAGTTTCAGGGAGATGCCGACGGAGCCCAGTCCTCCGACATCTCCAAGAAACTGGTCATAGAGGCACTCCCGGTCCAGCCACAAAACGGGACTAACACTCAAGACATTTATTAATATTAAAAACTGAGACTACAAAACCGGGACTAAAGGCCACAAACCGCGAAAGATATCCTTCGGTCAAGCCACAAACCGCGAAAGACATGAACTAGAGTTACATAATATGAGCATGAACTTCTTGGCATATGTCATTCCTTATGACCGCTTCAGACGTAACCATGGAGCATCTTCTTTACTTAACGGAATGCTTGGGTCAGTTTTCACTGTGAAGGGCGGAATTTCATCAAACTTATTATAATCTTCTGACATGTCTGTCTTGTCCTCGATTCCCACGATGTTTCTTTTCCCTTAAAGAACTATGTGACGCTTTGGCTCATCATATGATGTATTCGTTTGCATATTTTTTCTTTTTTTCGGTCTGGAGGACATGTCCTTCACATAGAAAACCTGAGACACATCATTGGCTAGGACGAATGGTTCATCTCTATAACCAAGATTGTTGAGATCCACTGTTGTCATTCCGTACAACTGGTCTATCTTTACCCCTTCCCCATTCAGGTTGACCCATTTGCAGCGAAACAAAGGGACCTTAAAAGAGACTCCATAGTCTAGTTCCCATATCTCCTCTATGTAACCATAATATGTGTCCTTTTGTCCATTCTCGTCTATTGCATCAAAGCGGACACCACTATTTTGGTTGGTGCTCTTTTTATCTTGGGCGATCGTGTAGAATGTATTCCCATTTATTTCGTACCCTTGGAAATTCAATACAGTAGAAGATGGTGACGCGGCCAACAAGTATAGCTGATCTCCAACAGTGGTGTCATTCAAGAGATGTGTCCGCATCCAACCACCGAAAGACTTCATGTGTTCATCTGTAATCCATGATTCAGGCTTCCCCGGGTTTTTGGAGCGTACAATATTCTTGTGTTCCTCGATATACGGAGCTGCCAAGGTGGAATTATGTAGAACTGTGTAGTGTGCTTTAGTGAAAGAATCCCCGTCCCTACATATCATTGCTTTCTTTCCCAGCGTGCCTTTTCCACTTAGTCTTCCCTCATGCCGCGAGTCAGAAACACCAATCGGCTTAAGGTCAGGAATAAAGTCAACACAAAACTCAATGACATCCTCTGTTCCATATCCCTTGGAGATGCTTCCTTCTGGTCTAGCACGGTTATGAACATATTTCTTTAAGACTCCCATGAACCTCTCAAAGGGGAACATATTGTGCAGAAATACCGGACCGAGAATGGAAATCTCTTCCACTAGATGAGTCATAATATTGAAGAAGGATGGTGGGAACACCAATTCAAAACTAACAAGACATTGTACCACATCCTTCTGTAACCTTGGCAGAATATCTGGATTGATTACCTTCTGAGATATTGCATTGAGGAATGCACACAGCTTCACAATGGGTACTCGAACATTTTTCGGTAGAAGCCCCCTCAATGCAATCGGAAGCAACTGCGTCATAATCACGTGAAAGTCATGAGACTTCAGGTTTTGGAACTTTTTCTCTGCCATATTTATTATCCCCTTTATATTAGATGAGAAGCCCGATGGCACCTTGATACTGTAAAGGACTTCAAAAAATATTTCCTTCTCTGCTTTGGTAAGAGCATAGCTGGCACGACTTAAGTGACGCCCTTTATCCGTCTTGTTATCTGTATGCATGTTCTTTGGGTCTTTCATAATTTGTTGGTCCTCCCGTGCTTCAGGTGTATCTTTTGTCTTCCCATACACGCCTAGGAATCCTAGCAGGTTCACGCAGAGATTCTTCGTCACGTGCATCACGTCGATTGAAGAGCGGACACGCAGGACTTGTTGGAGATATGCCCTAGAGGCAATAATAAATGTAGTTATTATTATATCTTTGTGTTTATGATAAATGTTTACATTCATGCTATAATAGTGTTAACAAGGAAACATTAATACTTGTGTGATTTGTAAACTTAATTTGAAGTCCCTAGTATAGCCTCTATACTTCACTAGCTTGTTGGTTGATAAATGATTGTGGTTTCCCTATCATGAACATTGAGATGTTATCAACAACAAGATCATATCGTTAGGAGAATGATATGGTGGACATACTCCTATAGATAAGCGTAGCATAAAGATCAAGTCATTTCAATAGTTCAATTGCTATATGCTTTCTGATACATAGTAACCTAATTCCTTCGACCATGAGATCATGCATATCACCTTTACCGGATGGATGCTTTGATGACATCAAACACCACACCGTAACTGGGTGGCTATAAAGGTGGCATTGAGTGTTCGGAAAGTATTGGTTGAGACACATGGATCAAGAGTGGGATTTGTCCATCCATATGACGGATAGATATTCTCTGGGCCCTCTCGGTGAAATGTCATCCAATTAGCTTGCAAGCATGTGACTGGCTCACAAGGGATCACATATCACGGGAACGAGAAAAGAGTACTTATCAGTAACGAGGTTGAACTAGGTATGCAGAGATACCGACGATCATAACCTCGGATAAGTAACATATCGTGAGACAAAGGGAAATTGGTATCGTATGTAAGTGGTTCATTCGATCGCAAAGTAATCGTAGAAATATGTGGGAGCCATATGAATTTCCAGATTCCTCTATTGGTTATTATTCGGAGAAGTGTCTCGATCATGTCCGCATAATTCACGAACCGTAGGGAGACACACTTAAGGATTCGACGTTGTTTTGAGTAGTTATGGTATTATGAGAAAGAGACCGAATGTTGTTCGGAGTCCCGAATGGGATCCGGGATATCACGAGGTGATCCGGAATGGTCCGGAGAATAAGATTCATATAAGGAAAGTCCCGTTTCGGAGTTCGGGAATGATTCCGGTGTTTTCATCGGGAATGTTCTAGAAGGTTCCGGATTGTCCAGCACTCCGGGGGGGAGGGGTACATGAATGTGTCATTACATATTGTAATGATTGCATCATGTACTAAGTGTTCTTGATGTCCCAAATAAAGGATTAAATTGAATCCTAAAACAGAAAAGTCAAATGTCCAGTTTGAAAGTCAAACGGCCAAAACAAGAAACTGTGGGAAACAAGCAAGAGGAGTTGGGAACCGACTTGAGGGAGGAGTCTCCTCCCCAAGCCGGCGCGCCACCCAAGGCCGACTTGGGGAGGGACTCCCCTCCCC
The DNA here is from genome assembly GCA_916181665.1 of Avena sativa. Lineage (NCBI taxonomy): Eukaryota > Viridiplantae > Streptophyta > Magnoliopsida > Poales > Poaceae > Avena > Avena sativa. The sequence continues at coordinate 2,812,543 of OV702284.1, forward strand.
TGGCCGCGCCTCCCCACCTATAAAAGGAGGGGCAGGGCTCCCTCCTCTAGACACACAAGTTTCTACCTCTAATCTCCGGTTTAGAGCCGTTTTGGTTTAGAGCTTCTAATTGCTTTAGCCTGCGGTTTAGAGCCTTCTAATTGGTGTGTCTAATCTCTAGACCACTAATAGCCCTCTCTCATAATCCACCATACTCGCTCCGGCTTAAGGCGAAGCCCTGCGGGATCTCCCCTCTACTTCCGGTACCACGCCGATGTGCTGCCGGAATCGCGAGGAGAGTGCTACAACCTCCGCTGCCTGCTGGAACAAGGGAGAGGAAGGTCTTCGTCGAGTACCGAACGTGTGACCGACTGCGGGAGCGCTGCCGGAACGCAGCGCCGGAAGGATCGTCTACACGATCTTGAGATCGGGAAGAGTACGACTACATCACCCACGAGAATCCGCTCTCGTTAAACGCTTTGGAATCTTCGAGGGTAAGTTATTACATCGACTCGTTGCTACAATCTAGTAGATAGATCTTGGCTTGTTTGTTTGTATGCGATAGAAAATTTTTGTTTTCCATGCTACGAACCCCTACAGTGGTATCAGAGCCAGGTTTATATGTAGATCTGTTGCACGAGTAGAACACAATGGTCATTGTGGGCGTTGATGCTTTTATTGTCGATTACTTCTTGTGTACTTTGCATCTTGCGGTATGTTGGGATGAAGCGGCCCGGGCTAACCTTACATGACATCGTTCATGAGACTTGCTCCACGCTTGACATGCAACTTGTATTGCATAAGTGGCTTTGCGGGTGCCTGTTTCTCCTAGCATAGTTAAGATCCAATTTACAACGGGTGATCAACAATGCTAGTATCAATGTTGTGGTTCTTGTTCATAAGTTAGAACGACACTTATTGAAAGCCCCAAACCACGTAAAATATGCAAAGAAAGTAGAGGCGTCTAACTTTGTTTTGCAGGGGTGTGCAGTGATGTGATATGGCCATGATTGTGATTATATTTGATGTATGCAATGTTCCTTATTGTAAGTTGGCAACCGGCAGGAGCCATATGGTTGTCTTTAATTTATGTTAAGACCCGCGTGTCTATTCAAATTAGTTGTAATAGTTGAAACCGGTGGACGACAACCATGGAGAAGCGTCATTGACCTTGATGCAATGCCGGTGATGATGGAGATCATGTTCGTGCTTGAAGATGGAGATCGGAAGCACAAAGAAGAAAGGCCATATCATATCACATATATATTGAATTGCATGTGATGTTAATCCTTTTTTTCATCTTGTATTTCTTAGTAGACGACGGTAGCATTATAATATGATCCCTCATGCACATCAATTTCAAGTCATAAAGTGTTCACCCTTAGTTAGCACCGTTGCTAAAGCTTGTTGTTTCGAAGCACCACGTGATGATCGGGTGTGTTAGATTCTGCAAGTGTATACAACGTGAGCAAGCCAGATTTGCTCATGCGGAAACTAAGGTTTGATCTTGACGAGCCTAGCATGTACAGACATAGTCTCGGAACACGTATCACCGAAAGGTAAAGCATGAATCATATAGTAGATATGATGAACATGTCGATTGTTCGCCATTGAAACTATATCAACTCTCGTGATGATCGGTGTTGATATGGTGGATTTGGTTCATGTGATCACTAAAACAATGTGAGGGATATTGTTTTGAGTGGGAGTTCACCTAGTTTAATTTCATTATTAATTTGAACTCAATTTGTCATAAACTTAGTCTAAACTATTGCAAATATGTTGTAGATCAATGGCAGCCCCTACCATCAATTTTAATGGGTTCCTAGAGAAAGAAAAGTTGAAAAACAATGGAAGCAACTTCGCGGATTGGTTCCGCAATTTGAGGATTGTCCTCACAGCTGGTAATTTGACCTATGTGCTGGATGCACCGCTGGGTGACCCACCTGCAGCTGATGCTCCCGATGAAGTAAAGAATGTTTACCTCGCTCGGAAGAATCAGTACTCCATAGTTCAGTGTGCTATCTTGTATGGTTTGGAATCGGAGCTTCAGAAAAGGTTTGAGGATTCAGACCCATATGATATTGTCGAGGATCTCAAATTGATTTTTGAGACTCATGCGGCAATTGAAAGCTATGAGGCTTCTGAAAAGTTCTTTAACTGCAAGATGGAAGAGGGCAGCTCCGTCAGTGAGCATGTGCTTAAGATGTCTGGGCACGCAAACAAACTTCAAAGCTTGGGTATAGTGATTCCTAAATCTTTGGGGATTTACCGTGTCCTCCAATCACTACCACCAAGTTACAAGAACTTTGTGATGAACTACAACATGCAGAACATGAACAAGACGTTGCCAGAACTCTTTGCCATGTTGAAATCTGCAGAAGTGGAGATCAAGAAAGAGCACCAAGTGTTGTTGGTCAATAAGACCACCAAATTCAAGAAAGGCAAGTCTAAGCAAAAGGGACACTTCAAGAAGGGTGGTAAGAAAGTTACTACGCCGGCGAAGAAGACCAAGGCTGGACCTAAGCCTGATACTGAGTGCTTTTACTGCAAGGGAGAAGGTCACTGGAAGCGGAATTGCCCAAAGTACTTGGCGGATTTGAAGAACGGCAACATCAAGAAGAAAGGTATATCTGATATACATGTTATTGATGTGTATCTCACTAGTACTCGTAGTAGTGCCTGGGTATTTGATACTGGTTCGGTTGCTCATATTTGTAACTCGAAACAGGTGCTGCAGAATAAACGGAAGCTAGCGAAGAACGAGGTGACGATGCGCGTGGGAAACGGATCAAAGGTTGATGTGATCGCGGTCGGCACGCTACCCCTTCATCTACCATCGGGATTAGTTTTATACTTAAATAATTGTTATTTGGTGCCTGCGTTGAGCATGAACATTATATCGGGATCTTGTTTATTGCGAGACAGTTACTTGTTTAAGTCCGAGAATAATGGTTGTTCGATTTATATGAGTAATATGTTTTACGCACATGCACCTTTGATAGATGGTCTATTCTTATTGAATCTCGATAGTGGAAATACACATATCAACAACATTGAGGCTAAACGTTTGAAATCAAGCGATAATTCGACCTATATGTGGCACTGTCGTCTTGGTCACATTGGAGTGAAGCGTATGAAGAAACTCCATTCCGATGGACTTCTTGAATCACTTGATTTTGAATCACTTGAAAGATGCGAAGCATGTCTGATGGGAAAAATGACTAAGACTCCATTTTCTGGTATGATGGAGCGAGCTACGGACTTATTGGAAATCATACATACCGATGTGTGTGGTCCAATGAGTGTAGCATCGCGCTGTGGTTATCATTATGTTCTTACCTTCACAGATGACTTGAGTAGATATGGGTATATCTATTTCATGAAACATAAGTCCGAAACTTTCGAGAAGTTTAAGGAGTTTCAAAGTGAGGTAGAGAATCAACGTAACAAGAAGATTAAATTTCTACGTTCTGATCGTGGAGGTGAATATCTAAGTTACGAGTTTGGCGATCATTTGAAGAAATGCGGAATACTTTCACAATTGACACCGCCGGGAACACCACAGCGTAATGGTGTGTCCGAACGTCGTAATCGAACTCTCTTAGATATGGTTCGTTCTATGATGTCACTTACAGATTTACCGCTATCATTTTGGGGTTATGCATTAGAAACAGCCGCATTCACTTTAAATAGGGCACCGTCTAAATCCGTTGAAACGACACCGTATGAATTATGGTTTGGGAAGAAACCTAAATTGTCGTTCCTTAAAGTTTGGGGATGCGAAGCCTATGTAAAGAAGTTACAGCCGGACAAGCTTGAACCCAAAGCGGAAAAATGCGTCTTCATAGGATACCCGAAGGAAACTATTGGGTATACCTTCTATCATAGATCCGAAGGCAAAATCTTCGTTGCCAAGAATGGATCCTTTCTAGAGAAGGAATTTCTCTCGAAAGAAGTGACTGGAAGGAAAGTAGAACTCGACGAGGTTATCGAACCTTCTCTCGAAATTGCGAGTAGCGCAGCACCGGAAGAAGTTCCTGTGGTGCCTGCACCAATTAGAGAGGGAGCTAATGATGGTGATCATGAAACTTCGGTTGAAGTTGCTACAGAGCCTCGGAGGTCAATGAGAACTCGTACCACTCCAGATTGGTATGATCCCGTTATGAGTGTCATGTTGGTGGACAACACCGATGACCCCGAGACATATGAGGAAGCGATGATGAGCCCAGATTCCAATAAATGGCAAGAAGCCATGAAATCCGAGATTGGATCCATGTACGAAAACCAAGTATGGACTTTGGTGGACTTACCGGATGGCCGAAAGGCTGTCGAGAACAAATGGATTTTCAAGAAGAAAACAGATGCTGATGGTAATGTTACTGTCTATAAAGCTCGACTTGTCGCAAAAGGGTTTCGACAAATTCAAGGAGTTGACTACGATGAGACTTTCTCACCAGTAGCAAAGCTAAAGTCTGTGAGGATTATGTTAGCAATCGCTGCATATTATGATTATGAGATATGGCAGATGGATGTCAAAATAGCATTCCTCAATGGAGACATTGATGAAGAGTTGTATATGATGCAACCCAAAGGTTTTGTCGATCCTAAAGATGCTAACAAGGTATGCAAACTTCAACGGTCCATCTATGGATTGAAGCAAGCATCCCGAAGTTGGAATCAACGTTTTGATAAGGTAATCAAAAGTTTTGGTTTTATACAAACTTATGGAGAAGCTTGTATTTACAAGAAAGTGAGTGGGAGCTCTGTAGCATTCTTAATACTATATGTGGATGACATATTGTTGATTGGGAATGATGTAGACCTTCTTAATAGTGTCAAAGAATATTTGAATAATAGTTTTTCAATGAAGGATCTTGGCGAAGCAGCTTACATATTAGGCATAAAGATTTATAGAGATAGATCGAAACGCCAAATATCATTGTCACAGAGTACATATTTGGACAAAGTTCTAAAGAGGTTTGGAATGGAAGAAAGCAAGAAAGGGTTCTTGCCCATGTTGCCCAATACGACCTTGAGTAAAACTCAAAGTCCGACATCGGCAGAAGATAGAGAAAGGATGAGTAAAACTCCCTATGCATCAGCCATAGGATCTCTAATGTATGCCATGCTATGTACTAGACCCGACATCGCATATGCTGTTAGTCTAACTAGCAGATATCAAAGTGATCCAGGAGTGGATCATTGGACAGCGGTCAAAAACATCCTTAAGTACTTGAGAAGAACTAAGGATATGGTTCTTTCTTATGGAGGTGATGAACAGCTCGTTGTTAATGGTTACACCGATGCTAGTTGGAACACCGATCCGGATGATTCTAAATCACAATCTGGATACGTATTTATTTTGAATGGTGCAGCAGTTAGCTGGAGGAGTGCAAAGCAAAGCGTTGTGGCGAGATCTTCAACTGAATCGGAATACATGGCTGCTTCGGAAGCTTCGCAAGAAGCGATATGGATGAAAGAGTTCATTACAGAGCTGGGTGTGGTTCCTAGTGCGCTGGACCCAATGTCTATATACTGTGATAACATGGGCGCCATAGCCAATGCGCAAGAACCAAGGTCACACAAGAAGCTGAAGCATATCAAGCTACGTTTTCACGCTATTCGAGAACATATCCAGGATGGAGATATAAATATTTGCAAAGTACACACAGATCTGAATGTGGCGGATCCGTTGACTAAACCTCTCCCGAGGGCAAAACATGACCAGCACCAAACTGCCATGGGTGTTCGGTATATTACCATGTAATCTAGATTAGATGACTCTAGTGCAAGTGGGAGACTGTTGGAGATATGCCCTAGAGGCAATAATAAATGTAGTTATTATTATATCTTTGTGTTTATGATAAATGTTTACATTCATGCTATAATAGTGTTAACAAGGAAACATTAATACTTGTGTGATTTGTAAACTTAATTTGAAGTCCCTAGTATAGCTTCTATACTTCACTAGCTTGTTGGTTGATAAATGATTGTGGTTTCCCTATCATGAACATTGAGATGTTATCAACAACAAGATCATATCGTTAGGAGAATGATATGGTGGACATACTCCTATAGATAAGCGTAGCATAAAGATCAAGTCATTTCAATAGTTCAATTGCTATATGCTTTCTGATACATAGTAACCTAATTCCTTCGACCATGAGATCATGCATATCACCTTTACCGGATGGATGCTTTGATGACATCAAACACCACACCGTAACTGGGTGGCTATAAAGGTGGCATTGAGTGTTCGGAAAGTATTGGTTGAGACACATGGATCAAGAGTGGGATTTGTCCATCCATATGACGGATAGATATTCTCTGGGCCCTCTCGGTGAAATGTCATCCAATTAGCTTGCAAGCATGTGACTGGCTCACAAGGGATCACATATCACGGGAACGAGAAAAGAGTACTTATCAGTAACGAGGTTGAACTAGGTATGCAGAGATACCGACGATCATAACCTCGGATAAGTAACATATCGTGAGACAAAGGGAAATTGGTATCGTATGTAAGTGGTTCATTCGATCGCAAAGTAATCGTAGAAATATGTGGGAGCCATATGAATTTCCAGATTCCTCTATTGGTTATTGTTCGGAGAAGTGTCTCGATCATGTCCGCATAATTCACGAACCGTAGGGAGACACACTTAAGGATTCGATGTTGTTTTGAGTAGTTATGGTATTATGAGAAAGAGACCGAATGTTTTTCGGAGTCCCGGATGGGATCCGGGATATCACGAGGTGATCCGGAATGGTCCGGAGAATAAGATTCATATAAGGAAAGTCCCGTTTCGGAGTTCGGGAATGATTCCGGTGTTTTCATCGGGAATGTTCTAGAAGGTTCCGGATTGTCCGGCACTCCAGGGGGGGGGGAGGGGTACATGAATGTGTCATTACATATTGGAATGATTGCATCATGTACTAAGTGTTCTTGCTGTCCCAAATAAAGGATTAAATTGAATCCTAAAACAGAAAAGTCAAATGTCCAGTTTGAAAGTCAAACGGCCAAAACAAGAAACTGTGGGAAACAAGCAAGAGGAGTTGGGAACCGACTTGAGGGAGGAGTCTCCTCCCCAAGCCGGCGCGCCACCCAAGGCCGACTTGGGGAGGGACTCCCCTCCCCTGGCCGCGCCTCCCCACCTATAAAAGGAGGGGAAGGGCTCCCTCCTCTAGACACACAAGTTTCTACCTCTAATCTCCGGTTTAGAGCTGTTTTGGTTTAGAGCTTCTAATTGCTTTAGCCTGCGGTTTAGAGCCTTCTAATTGGTGTGTCTAATCTCTAGACCACTAATAGCCCTCTCTCATAATCCACCATACTCGCTCCGGCTTAAGGCGAAGCCCTGCGGGATCTCCCCTCTACTTCCGGTACCACGCCGTTGTGCTGCCGGAATCGCGAGGAGAGTGCTACAACCTCCGCTGCCTGCTGGAACAAGGGAGAGGAAGGTCTTCGTCGAGTACCGAACGTGTGACCGACTGCGGGAGCGCTGCCGGAACGCAGCGCCGGAAGGATCGTCTACACGATCTTGAGATCGGGAAGAGTACGACTACATCACCCACGAGAATCCGCTCTCGTTAAACGCTTTGGAATCTTCGAGGGTAAGTTATTCCATCGACTCGTTGCTACAATCTAGTAGATAGATCTTGGCTTGTTTGTTTGTATGCGATAGAAATTTTTTGTTTTCCATGCTACGAACCCCTACAGGACTTTCCAATATGGCAGCTCCCAAAATATAGATTTCTTCTTCCACATGGGTGCGTGTCCTGTAGCGACGTCGTTCGGAACTGATTGACCGCCGGGACCCTTTACAAAGATTACTTCTATGTCCTTGACCATACCAAATACATCATCACCAGCAGGGAGTTCAGGCTTCTTCCGGTGATCTGCCTCACCTTTGAAATGCTTGCCTTTCTTTCTTACGGGATGATTGGTCGGAAGAAATCGTCGATTCGCCAGGTACACAACCTTCTTGCATTTATGCAAATATGTACCTTCGGTCTTATCTAAACAGTGGGTGCATGCCTTATATCCTTTGTTTGTCTGTCCTGAAAGGTTACTAAGAGCAGGCCAATCATTGATGGTTACGAATAACAACGCTCGTAGATTAAATGGCTCCTGTTTGTTCTCATCCCACGCACGTACACCTGGTTTGCCCCACAACTGTAAGAGTTCTTCAACTAATGGCCTAAGGTACACATCAATGTCGTTGCCCGGTTGCTTCGGGCCTTGGATGAGCACTGGCATCATAATGAACTTACGCTTCATGCACAACCAAGGAGGCAGGTTGTAGATACATAGAGTCACGGGCCAGGTGCTGTGACTGCAGCTCTGCTCCCCAAAAGGATTCATGCCATCTGTACTTAGACCAAACCATAAGTTCCTTGCGTCACCTGCAAAGTCTGGGAAGTCTCTCTCGATTTTTCTCCACTGTGACCCATCAGCAGGGTGTCTCAACTTCCCGTCTTTCTTACGGTCTTCTTTGTGCCATCGCAACAACCTGGCATGCTCTTTGTTTCTGAACATGCGTTTCAACCTTGGTATTATAGGAGCATACCACATAACCTTAGCAGGAACCCTCTTCCGGAGGGGCTCTCCCTCAACATCACCAGGGTCATCTCGTCTGATCTTATACCGCAACGCGTTGCATACCGGGCATTTATCTAAATTCTCATACTCCTTACCGCGGTAGAGGATGCAGTCATTAATGCATGCATGTATCTTTTGCACATCTAATCCCAGAGGAAAGAGAGTCTTCTTTGCTTCGTAGGTACTCTCGGGAAGTTCGTTATGTTTTGGAAACTTCGGCTTCATTATTTTCAGCATCTTTTCAAATGAGGACTCAGTTAAACCACACTCTGCCTTCCATCGCAACAATTCCAGTGTGGTACTGAGCTTTGTGCTGCCATCTTCACAATTTGGGTACAACAATTTCTTGTGATCTTCTAACATGCCCTCTAACTTCAACTTCTCATTTTCTGTTTCACAGTCTCGCTTTGCATCAGAAATGACCCTACCAAGTTCATCAGCCGGCTCATCTGATGCCTGTTCTTCACCTTTTTCCTCTCCATTGTCTTCCATTGCAGTATCACTGTATTCAGGAAACATATGATGATAGTTGTTATCATCATCTTCTTCTTCACCATCTTCCATCATAACCCCTCTTTCCCCGTGCTTGGTCCAGCAATTATAGTTGGGCATGAAACCTTTCATAATCAGGTGGACGCGAATGATTTTCGAGGAAGAGTACTCCTTGTTGTTCCGACATTGAACACATGGACAACGTATAAATCCATTCTCTTTGTTTGTCGTAGCCACATCGATAAATTTATCCACGCCTTTGATATACCCGGCTACCCGCCGGTCACCGTACATCCATTCCCGACCAATCATCTGCATCATATAAGTAAGTTTATCAACAAACAGGACATCATAAATAGTGAAATAACCAATTCACACCGACACATGAATTATATCAATGACCTAGAAAAGATAAGATTGCTAACCTCGATCGAGGGAAATAAAGAGGAGAAAGCTCAAGTGCGTCTCGGACACCTTCTATATTTTTTTCTATGAGAAATTCAACGGGATTTTTCACTCAAACATTTCAACAAACACCTTCAATGCATGCATGAGAAAAAACTAGCACACCCCCTCACACCTTACACCATTCGAAAAAACAGAGTGGAGGCAGAGGGGGCTGGGGCGTTGCATTTATAGAGGGCAGTGGTCTTTAGTCCCGGTTGGAGCCAGCAACCGGGACTAAAGATGCGTGCCACACCACGTGGCTGTGGCAAAACCTTTAGTCCTGGTTGGTGGCTCCAACCGGGACGTATTCCCCCTTACCAACCGGGACGCATGCCCCCTGGCCCCGTGCCCGCTCCAACCGGGACGCGTGCCAGCATTAGACCCGGTTGCGATGCTCCGAGGGGTCGCGAACGGATGGCCCTTTTTCCTCTAGTGATTCATGTGGGCAGTTTTAGTAGTTGTCATCCCCGTCCTAACAGTTACACTATGGGGTTGTGGTGAAGGTGGCACATGTAATGATTAGTTGAATTGATAGCTAATTTAGATAGTAGAATTGATATTCGATGGATGGTTGTGAGTTCCGGCAAATTTAGTCACTTTGCGTTCCCAAAGTTGTCATGAGAATGCATTACGGGGCCCGAGTTGCTTGCCATTGGATCTAGCTGCCCATAGTTGGCGTGCCAAATGCCATGTAGACTTGCAGCGTTGACGACAGCATCCTTTCCCTGTTCTTCCTGACGCCCCATTCTTCTTCTCCAGAGAGGCGATCTGTCAAAGAAAGTACTACTCCCTCCAATCCAATTTAGTTGACTCAAATTCGTCAAGATACGAATAAATCTAATACTAATTCATGTCTAGGTACAATTGAATCTAGACAAATCTAAATCAACTAATACAAGCCCGCCGGAGATTGTCAAAGCAAGTACTGTTACTTATGAATCAGCATATCCACTGGTCTCACATCTCAAATACATACTCCCTCTGACCCATATTAGCAGTAAAACTTGACTAGATACGTTTCATATCTAGATGAATCCAAGTCAACTAATATGGGTCGGAGGGAGTATCAAATTTATTCAAATCGGTTCATGGGGGCTTGATCTGCGTCGTCGCGGTGATGTTGCGGATGATGGCTTCAATTGTCGTTGCATCGATGACCACTGCCGGCACCGCCGCCGCCTCGGTGTCTTTAATCAGAAACGGATCCGAGGAGGTGAACATGAGTGAGACAGACAGAGACAGAAATTTTAGACGCTTAGATCCTCACCCCCGCATGCCGTTCCAGCTGCCACGCTTGGATCCGTGCCGCCGCAAGCCGTTTCAACCACCACGCTTAGGTCTGCGCCACCGCACGCCGTTCTGACCCCCACGTTGGGTCCGCACCAGCGCACGCCGTTCGAACCGCCAGGCTTAGGTCTGCGTCGTCGCACGTCGTTCGGACCGCCACGCTTAGAACCGTGCCACCGTACATTGATAGGAGGGTAGTAAGATGCGCTTGGTATACGTGTGATAGGGAAAGGGAGCGAGAGACATCCAACCCGTCTGGCTCTCCTCTCCATACAAGGTAGGTGCGCCCATCGGGAGAGAGAGACCTCCAGCCTATCGGGCTCTCCTCTCCGTACAAGGTAGGTGCACCCATCGGGAGAGAGAGACCTCCAGCCCGTCGGATCATGATGTATCCAACGGTGGTTAGCCAAGATCCGTGTGACATACATCTCGACCAATCAGAGCACAACAACTGTTGTGAGGGTTTGAGTCAGGAGAGAGGGGAAAAGTGAGGAAAACTTTAGAGGGAGGGGAAAACTGAGTAGAGCTAACGAAAACAAGGGCGCTCGGATAAAAAAAATGAGTAAGGTAAATTCAAGCTTTTGGCAATAAAAATTGAAAATGTGTTATTTGAACAAAATAATTCATCTTGGCTGACATTATATTGTTTGCAACTTAGATATACACAAGTGTTCCAAATATGGCCTCATTTAGACAAAGTATGTTTTGGGATGGTTTATTTTGGAGGTTGATTGAGTAGAAAACCATGCATCTTCATAGCTAGTAGCTCATCTAACAAGGGTTTAAGAAGTGGTTTAGGGGATAAGTCCATTTATATTTATTGCATTTTCCTTTATTATTCATTCTAGGTTGTAGGCAACATAACAAGACTCCATTTGAAGGTTGCACTATGTTTTGAATTTTTTGAATTAAAGTAACCCTATGTAGAGGGTCCCAACCTTTAAATAAGGTAGAGTCCCCTGTGTTTACAATGCTAGTCCCTGGATCAATAGCTAGCATCCACAGTGAAGATGTAATATCAAGAAACAAAGGTCATAATATAACTTTATAACCAGGAATAACATAATTTTATTACATCTTACATAGCTCATTTGGCTATTAAATTACATTGCAGCGGATATCTATAAGTATGGGGTCCTTCATCTTCAAAGTGCCACAGGCAACATGCTGGTTGTAGACTTTATAATCCTAATCAATCAATCTTCACTAAAATCAATCAAACCCATTACAAGTTACAGCCACAAGGGTCAATACATTTGAATTGTATTGGCAAGTTTCACTACTATGTAGAATATATGTGGATCCTATCATTAGATGCATTTTTGGCTAAGTAGGGTTTAAGGCTCATTTGCAGAAGCAAAATTTTATCCTATCTTTTCAAAAGGGTTTTGATCTTTTGTCAAATCTTTCTGAACTCCTTGGAATCCACCAAGTGTCTTTGTCAAAATCTCTTGAGCTCCTTGGTATCCCCAAGTGCTTCAAGTTTTTATCAAAATCTCTTGAGCTCCTTGGTAACCCCAAGTGCATCATGTTTTATCAAAATCTCTTGAGCCCCTTGGTACCCCCAAGTGCATCAAGTCTTTTGTTGTCACTTAAAATTTTTTCTTTAAGAAATTGGAATGTCGAGATTTCCCATAGCTTCAAGATTTAGTTGCTCAGTATTGTCCATAACCGGGGACACGGCTAAGTACTTAGATTTTATTGTCTTCTGCAGAAGTAGTACACTTTACCCACATGTCACAATCTCATCTTGTTGCCACCAGTGGCCACTGGATTGGTACTCACCAAGATGGAGTACTGGCGGATTGAGAATGTGACGGAGTCTTTCCAAAGGGTCCTCCCATACACCATTGCTAGCTTGTCTTCAGTACCCATGTAGGATTCCAGGTCCCTCATTTTTAGTAACCTGCAGACAATGCATGGGTCTTCCCAATGTAGTTGACTAAGCCAGAGCCATAAGTAGCATGTGGTTATACACGAAAGCCACAATTGGAGAAACATGTTCAATCTCTAAGTTTCCTGGGTGGTTTTCTTTTGGAGCACAACACAAAGAGATTGCCATAGACATGGTTCCTTTTGTTGCCACCTTCTCCAAAACTCAAAGTATCCTTGTCCACCCAGGTGGTTCATTGAGTCCTTGTTTTATTATATAAAACACAAGTCCTTTTCTCAACTTCATAAAATCTCAACATGTATCTCTTTTCAAAACATAGCATGGCTAAGCATGTAACAACTACATTGTTTTCACTAAGGAATGTATAGAGTATCCTATTAGGATTTAGCATCGCATAAGTATAGAAATTCTTTTCATGCATGTTTCAAAATCCACTAAGTATAACGAAAATAGTAGGACTTTAGATGATAGTGTAACTTGCCTTTTTGGTAGGGAATGATGGTTCACTTCTTGATCTTGCTAGTTTCACACTTTTCTAACTTCACTACAAATCAATCAAGCAAACACAAAATCAACTAGCATTCCAACCAATATTCAAACAATCAAACACACACATAAAATAAGAGTAACTAGGTCATGCATGCAAGCATGCAAAAGATAGTTCTATTTGCAAAGGTGGTTTCTACTAGGCTCTACACAATGTAAGGCTCAAGTGGACATTTTTCTAAAGTGTCAAAACCATTTGCAAAAGGGTTTTATCCATAAACCATTTTTAAATCCAACCATTATTTTATGTGGTGAAAAATATTTTTATCAAAGCAACAACTTTATGTTATCCACCAAATAAGTTGTTGTTTCTCAAAACTTGGTGTTTAGGGTCAGTAGGTTTGATCCAAATCATTTTCCCAAAGTTTTTACTCCAAAGTCATTTCCATAACAAAATCAATGTTTTTATTTGGCTAGAAATGGACCAATTCAAGTTTTTATTCCTAAACTTCACAAAATCCATTTTTAAAACCATGGGTTGGTTCCTAGGGTCAGTAAGTTCACAACAAACCAATTTGCAAAGATTTCATCCTTGAAAACATTTTGGAATAATTTTTCTAATCTAAACAAGCATACAAATGTTTCTGCAAAAACAACCATTCTACCAGAGGCTTTTTACTAAAAAAAATTGCATGGTTGGCTAGGGCTTGTTCCACTGATTCCATTGGTATAAAGTTTGCAAATTTTGGACGTGTGGATCAAAAGTTACAAGGGTTTTAAATCGGCAAACAAATCTGGTTTCAATTCTTTTTTAAATCGAAACTGGCCACGCGTCGCGATATTACTAGTGGGTACCGCTTCGGTTGGATCGTGCTCTGCGGGGCGTTGGATCTAAACAGATTGCATGGATCTGGTCGCGTACCCCTTCGGCGTTTAAGTGATCTATCGCGTTCGTCCAATCTAGATCCTACGTACACTATTGCTTGGTCAACAATGGGCAGCGCTGCGCGGCGGCAGACGGCGGCGACAGTCAGGCGGTGGTGCTACAGCAGATACAGGAAGCAAGGAACGAAGTGGGGATGCTCACCGTGATCGCAGGGACGTGGTGATGCTCGAGGCGTGGTCGGTTGGTCGAGGGGCGCTCTGGTTCTAGCGGGATTGCTCGCCGGAGTGGGGAACGACGTCGGGCGGCTCTGGTCCTGGTCGGAGGCGACGCTGCGGATCGCCCTAAGGCAAGACAAGAGCATGGTCAGATGCAGGAGGATGTGGCGAGTGTGGGAGCGTGAATGATAAGGCGTGGGGCGGTTTGTGCTTACCAGGGGACTTCGCCGGAGAGAGGCAGACGCGGCGGCGCGGTCAGTGTTTGTCGAAGTCGACGCTTAGGGGCGCCCGCGGATGAATGGATGGCACAGGGAGAAGCGCCAGGGGCTAGGGAATGTGTGAGCTTGGTCGGGGAGGCAAGGCGGTGGCTGGGCTCGCCAGAATTTGCTGGGGACGGTGGTCGGAGCAGTGAGAGTGCGAGCTCGATTTGCAGCAGCCTAGGGGCAGAGAGAGGGAGGCGCGTGAGGTGAAATGGAGAGGGGGAGTGGGAGCTTAAGTGAGCGAGGTTACCGTGCGAAATCAACGCTACAATTAAGTGAATTTACTCGGGGATTGATTGACAGAGAACGGCAGCGAGGTCTGGGGAAGAACAGGTCGTGGGTGGAGAAGATGACCACGTGGCTGTGGGGTCCACTGGCAGCGAGAGAAAAGGAAAGAAAACGAGGTCCACCAGTCAGTCGCTCTTCGGGTGTGTGTCCAGGTGCGAAACGTTTTCTTCGGGAGAGGGAAGCTGGGCTGGTTGTTGGGCTTAGTGGGCTTGGCCGGCTGAGCTGAGTCCGACTCTATTTTTTTTCTTCCTGAAAGTTTTATCTTTTTCCAATTCTATTTTCTGTTTTGAATTTCAAACAACATTCAAACATTCAAATCAAATCAGACTTTCACCAAAAATTTCAATTGAATTTGGTTCTGTTTAACAACATAAACCAATTCCCAAAATAAAATAATATTTTTATTTTAGAGTCCATTTATAATTAAATAAAATGGACACTAGTTAATAAATCAAATGGGTTTTAATTTATTTAAAAAAACTCCATTTGAAATCTAAATATTTTCAAAACCAAATCAGTAGGTTTTATTTGAAAATAGAAGATACTTAGAAAACTTGTTTAAAATCAAATAACATTTTATTTTAGGGTCCAATAATAATTAAATAAAATGGACCTTAGTCATTAAATTCAAATAGGATTTATTAAAATCTTTATTTTGAAATCTAAAATAAAACCAAAACACTTCAGTAGGTTTTGTTTGAAAATATAAAATATTTGGAAAGCTTGTTTAAAATAAATAAATAAGTTTTAGTGTTTATTTAAAATGGGAAAAGCCTTTACTTAAATAATTAAATCCTTATTATTTTATTTAAATAAACCTTTACTATTTTTATCAAAGCAAAACATTTTATTTCAAAATATTGTCCAAGGTTTAATTTGGCTCTATAAAATAATCCTTATTTATAAATCTACCTTTTCTTTTGAAAACCAAATCTTTTATTAAAAGATCCAAAAATAGTACTTTTAAATATTTTTAAGTTTATTGTTTATTTAACTTTTTAAATCCCTTTAGGATTTTATTTGATCCAAATAGGTTTTGAAAGTTTCCAATTGGATTCAAAAAGTTTCTTCTCACCCTGAAAATCAACAAAGTTTTATTTTATTCATTTATTTTTCACATTACAAGATTTGGAAAATCTTGGGATGTGACAGGCTACCACCCTTAAAATAAATCTCGTCCCGAGATTTGGGAAGGCTAGGGTTACAAGTAGGCTCAAAACATCTAGGGTACTACCACCCTTAAAATTTTTCAAACTAAATTGCATGTTGCACTTCTTGGGATCCTGGGGAAACTTCTCTGGGAAAACATCTGCTTAGTGTCCTTTATTTCCACACTTGACTCATGGGCCAAGGTTGAGATCCCTCATAGGCTTGTTTAACTTGTTCTTCATCTTTTCTGGACAATTGCTTGCATAATGTCCTGATTCTTTGCAATTGAAATAATTGATATCTTTGAGTTCTTTACGTGTCTCTTGTGGACAAGTTGCTGCATAATGGCCTAGCTCTTTGCAGTTGTTGCACCTCACTTGGCCAATCTCCTTATACTTCTGGTTCTCTGGGCATTCACTGGAATAGTGTCCCATTTCTTTACAATTATGGCATTGCACATGGCTTTTGTCCTTCTTTTGCTTTTTGGGTTTCTCCAAAGCTAGGAGTGCATCTAGTTCATGTTGTTCATATGTTATATGGTAGGTAGGAATGTCTACATGCTTCTTGGACCTTATATTGCTCTTTTGATAATTCATATGCCCTTTCTTTGGTCCTTTGAATTGGGTTGTTTTGCATGGAGGTATAAGTGGACCTTTTCCTTTGTCATCAACCTTCTTGGTAGATCTGGATCCTTCTGGATTGTTTGCAATCATTTGTTGCACTCCACCTTGTTTCCTTTGTTCAACAATGGAATAGATGGGGCATTGGATAGGAACATGGTTGTTTCCTTCACATAGGTAGCAAGTAGCTTGAGAGGTGGGACATTGGCCTACTGGATGTTTCTCTTCACAGTTGGGGCATTGATCTCCATGCTCCTTGGAAGTATGATCCTTGTCTCCACAAATAATGCAAGCTAGGGCTCCATCTAGAATAACATTTCTGTCATCCTTGTTGTCACAAACTCTTTTGGAATAGTTGTCTTCCATGTTGATCATTTGATCTGTCACCTTAAGCATCAATTGGGGTTGAGTTTCCAAAAATCCTTGCAGGGTTGGATCTTCCCCACTGGTGTTGGCTATGAATTGAGCTGTCATTTGGTTCAACTGGTGTTGGGTTGCTATGAGTTCTTTCATGCTGTCCTCTTGGTTGGTGTTGGTGTCATCAACCTTGGAGTTACTTGGAGTAGTCATCTGTTTGGGTTGAAGGGAGATTAGAATAGGCAAGATATTTCTAAGGAATCAATTCTAATCACACACATCACAATTCACACAAGCAGTGTGTAAGCAATCACAAGCCAAACATTTCACTCAAACAACAAGTTTCAAGCATATTTTTAGGCAACCAAAAATACTTTTGTTACACCACATAAGTTGGTGTGTTTGTCTTAAACTAAATATGGTGGTCCATCTATATGGTTCACTTGAAATCTTTCCATTCTTCTTGGTTGATTCTTCTTGCATGAGATCATGGCTTCTTTAGGAAAATTCTTGGTCACAAAACTTCAAAGGTGATGATGGTTCCTTCTAATTATGTTTCCTTAGTCTTCAAGTCTTGGGCAATATTTCTTGTCTCACTTATCCTTAGTGATATTCAAGGTTGAGGTCCTTGGTGAAAATGCTGAAGATGTTGAAGTCATTAGAGTTGAAGATGTTGAAGTCGTTAGAGTTGAAGAAGTCCTTTGCACATGGTGTAGTCTTTGGCCATGGGGTAGGTTTTCCATCAAGTTGAAAATAGATGAGATGTAGATTCAAAATCAAAGTGGTTGAGGAAAGAGTTTACAAGTTTGTTTGTAAATAAGTTTGGAACAAATACAACTCCTATTTTTTCTAAGGGTTTTTGTCCAATCCTAGGTTTACAAATCCTACAGGCAACACAATGCTCTGATACCATCTGTAGAGGGTCCCAACCTTTAAATAAGGTAGAGTCCCCTGTGTTTACAATGCTAGTCCCTGGATCAATAGCTAGCATCCACAGTTAAGATGTAATATCAAGAAACAAAGGTCATAATATAACTTTATAACCAGGAATAACATAATTTTATTACATCTTACAAGCTCATTTGGCTATTACATTACATTGCAGCAGAATATCTATAAGTATGGGGTCCTTCATCTTCAAAGTGCCACAGGCAACATGCTGGTTGTAGACTTTGTAATCCTAATCAATCAATCTTCACTAAAATCAATCAAACCTGCAACATTACAAGTTACAGCCACAAGGGTCAATACATTTGAATTGTATTGGCAAGTTTCACTACTATGTAGAATATATGTGGATCCTATCATTACATGCATTTTTGGCTAAGTAGGGTTTAAGGCTCATTTGCAGAAGCAAAATTTCATCCTATCTTTTCAAAAGGGTTTTGATCTTTTGTCAAATCTTTCTGAACTCCTTGGAATCAACCAAGTGTCTTTGTCAAAATCTCTTGAGCTCCTTGGTATCCCCAAGTGCTTCAAGTTTTTATCAAAATCTCTTGAGCTCCTTGGTAACCCCAAGTGCATCATGTTTTATCAAAATCTCTTGAGCCCCTTGGTACCCCCAAGTGCATCAAGTCTTTTGTTGTCACTTAAAAGTTTTTATTTTATAAATTGGAATGTCGAGATTTCCCATAGCTTCAAGCTTTAGTTGCTCAGTATTGTCCATAACCGGGGACACGGCTAAGTACTTAGATTTTATTATCTTCTGCAGAAGTAGTACACTTTACCCACATGTCACAATCTCATCTTGTTGCCACCAGTGGCCACTGGATTGGTACTCACCAAGATGGAGTACTGGTGGATTGAGAATGTGACGAAGTCTTTCCAAAGGGTCCTCCCATACACCATTGCTAGCTTGTCTTCAGTACCCATGTAGGATTCCAGGTCCCTCATTTTCAGTAACCTGAAGACAATGCATGGGTCTTACCAATGTAGTTGACTAAGCCAGAGCCATAAGTAGCATGTGGTTGTACACGAAAGCCACAATTGGAGAAACATGTTCAATCTCTAAGTTTCCTGGGTGGTTTTCTTTTGGAGCACAACACAAAGAGATTGCCATAGACATGGTTCCTTTTGTTGCCACCTTCTCCAAAACTCAAAGTATCCTTGTCCACCCAGGTGGTTCATTGAGTCCTTGTTTTATTATATAAAACACAAGTCCTTTTCTCAACTTCATAAAATCTCAACATGTATCTCTTTTCAAAACATAGCATGGCTAAGCATGTAACAACTACATTGTTTTCACTAAGGAATGTATAGAGTATCCTATTAGGATTTAGCATAGCATAAGTATAGAAATTCTTTTCATGCATGTTTCAAAATCCACTAAGTATAATGAAAATAGTAGGACTTTAGATGATAGTGTAACTTGCCTTTTTGGTAGGGAATGATGGTTCACTTCTTGATCTTGCTATTTTCACACTTTTCTAACTTCACTACAAATCAATCAAGCAAACACAAAATCAACTAGCATTCCAACCAATATTCAAACAATCAAACACACACATAAAATAAGAGTAACTAGGTCATGCATGCAAGCATGCAAAAGATAGTTCTATTTGCAAATGTGGTTTCTACTAGGCTCTAAACAATGTAAGGCTCAAGTGGACATTTTTCTAAAGTGTCAAAACCATTTGCAAAAAGGGTTTTATCCATAAACCATTTTTAAATCCAACCATTATTTTATGTGGTGAAAAATATTTTTATCAAAGCAACAACTTTATGTTGTCCACCAAATAAGTTGTTGTTTCTCAAAACTTGGTGTTTAGGGTCAGTAGGTTTGATCCAAATCATTTTCCCAAAGTTTTTACTCCAAAGTCATTTCCATAACAAAATCAATGTTTTTATTTGGCTAGAAATGGACCAATTCAAGTTTTTATTCCTAAACTTCACAAAATCCATTTTTAAAACCATGGGTTGGTTCCTAGGGTCAGTAAGTTCACAACAAACCAATTTGCAAATATTTCATCCTTGAAAACATTTTGGAATAATTTTTCTAATCTAAACAAGCATACAAATGTTTCTGCAAAAACAACCATTCTACCAGAGGCTTTTTGCTAAACAAATTGCATGGTTGGCTAGGGCTTGTTCCACTGATTCCATTGGTATAAAGTTTGCAAATTTTGGACGTGTGGATCAAAAGTGACAAGGGTTTTAAATCTGCAAACAAAGCTGGTTTCAATTCTGTTTTTAAATCGAAACTGGCCACGCGTCGCGATATTACTGGTGGGTACCGCTTCGGTCGGATCGTGCTCTGCGGGGCGTTGGATCTAAACAGATCGTACGGCTCTAGTCGCGTACCCCTTCGACGTTTAAGTGATCTATCGCATTCGTCCGATCTAGATCCTACGGACACTATTGCTTGGTCAACGATGGGCGGCGCTGCGCGGCGGCAGACGGCGGCAACGGTCAGGCGGTGGTGCTACGACAGATACTGGAAGCAAGGAACGAAGTGGGGATGCTCACCGTGATCGCAGGGACGTGGTGATGCTCGAGGCGTGGTCGGTTGGTCGAGGGGCGCTCTGGTTCTAGCGGGATTGCTCGCCGGAGTGGGGAACGGCGTCGGGCGGCTCTGGTCCTGGTCGGAGGCGACGCTGCGGATCACCCTAAGGCAAGACAAGAGCATGGTCAGATGCAGGAGGATGTGGCGAGTGTGGGAGCGTGAATGAGAAGGCGTGGGGCGGTCTGTGCTTACCAGGGGACTTCGCCGGAGAGAGGCAGACGCGGCGGCGCGGTCAGTGTTTGTCGAAGTCGACGCTTAGGGGCGCCCGTGGATGAATGGATGGCACAGGGAGAAGCGCCAGGGGCTGGGGAATGTGTGAGCTTGGTCGGGGAGGCAAGGCGGTGGCTGGGCTCGCCGGAATTTGCTGGGGACGGTGGTCGGAGCAGTGAGAGTGCGAGCTCGATTTGCAGCAGCCTAGGGGCAGAGAGAGGGAGGCGCGTGAGGTGAAATGGAGAGGGGGAGTGGGCGCTTAAGTGAGCGAGGTTACCGTGCGAAATCAACGCTGCAATTAAGTGAATTTACTCGGGGATTGATTGACAGAGAACGGCAGCGAGGTCTGGGGAAGAACAGGTCGTGGGTGGAGAAGATGACCACGTGGCTGTGGGGTCCACTGGCAGCGAGAGAGAAGGAAAGAAAACGAGGTCCACCAGTCAGTCGCTCTTCGGGTGTGTGTCCAGGTGCGAAACGTTTTCTTCGGGAGAGGGAAGCTGGGCTGGTTGTTGGGCTTAGTGGGCTTGGCCGACTGAGCTGAGTCCGACTCTATTTTTTTTCTTTCCTGAAAGTTTTATCTTTTTCCAATTCTATTTTCTGTTTTGAATTTCAAACAACATTCAAACATTCAAATCAAATCAGACTTTCACCAAACATTTCAATTGAATTTGGTTCTGTTTAACAACATAAACCAATTCCCAAAATAAAATAATATTTTTATTTTAGAGTCCATTTATAATTAAATAAAATGGACACTAGTTAATAAATCAAATGGGTTTTAATTTATTTAAAAAAACTCCATTTGAAATCTAAATATTTTCAAAACCAAATCAGTAGGTTTTATTTGAAAATAGAAGATACTTGGAAAACTTGTTTAAAATCAAATAACATTTTATTTTAGGGTCCATTAATAATTAAATAAAATGGACCTTAGTCATTAAATTCAAATAGGATTTATTAAAATCTTTATTTTGAAATCTAAAATAAAACCAAAACACTTCAGTAGGTTTTGTTTGAAAATATAAAATATTTGGAAAGCTTGTTTAAAATAAATAAATAAGCTTTAGTGTTTATTTAAAATGGGAAAAGCCTTTACTTAAATAAGTAAATCCTTATTATTTTATTTAAATAAACCTTTACTATTTTTATCAAAGCAAAACATTTTATTTCAAAATTTTGTCCAAGGTTTAATTTGGCTCTATAAAGTAATCCTTATTTATAAATCTACCTTTTCTTTTGAAAACCAAATCTTTTATTAAAAGATCCAAAAATAGTACTTTTAAATATTTTTAAGTTTATTGTTTATTTAATTTTTTAAATCCCTTTAGGATTTTATTTGATCCAAATAGGTTTTGAAAGTTTCCAATTGGATTCAAAAAGTTTCTTCTCACCTGAAAATCAACAAAGTTTTATTTTATTCATTTATTTTTCACATTACAAGATTTGGAAAATCTTGGGATGTGACACCCTAGAACCATTTTTTGAATTTAATCACTTAGAAAAGGAAAAATGTGGCTGATTACAAGTTAATCCAAAATTTTCAATTTCATATGGTAAATCAATCCAAGATACACAAGTATGCCAAATTTTGGATCAACTGGTCAATGTTTAAGCCATGAACTAGCTAAACCCCATGTGTTGATCACATGTAGTGGGCAAAAATGAGCAGTGCTAAGCAACTAGGTGCATGACCCTAGAAACTTGCAATAACTTATACATTATGGGATTATCGAACGTACAAACTTGGGAGCGTCACACTAATTCGAATTAAATACAAGCATTAACAATAGTTAAAATTTATCATACAAATTCAAATTAATAATTCAAATCTAGTTTTCTTGCTCCTAGTGTTTTTTGTTGGGTTCACCACCTTGATCCTGGTGATCCTAGCTCGAATATTCTCAAAGTCCACCATCAGCTTCTTCCTTTTTTCCCTTTGTTCTTTTTCTCTGCATCCAATGAATCAAGTGCTTCAGTCTGTCATACAATTGGTTCAATCACTTTTCGATCCTCTGGTTCATACGGTTGAAAACGCATTGTCCCCAATTCTACCATATCCGGTGGTGTAATTCCTTTATGCTTGAACTCTTCTTCAATCTCCCATGCAGTTGATGTAATATCATATCGATCGACTGGTTCAATCTCCCCTGCATTTGGTTCAATCTCCTCTCGATCAACTGGTTCAATCTCCCCTTCATTTGGTTCAATCTCCTCTCGATCGATTGGTCCAATCTCCCCTGCATTTGGTTCAATCTCCTCTACATTTGGTTAAATCTTCTATGCATTTGGTTCAATCTCCTCTCGATCCATTGGTTCAATCTCCCCTGCATTTGGTTCAATCTCCTCCCTATCCATTGGTTCAATCTGCAATGTATCCATTGATTCATTCTCCTCTCGTTCAAACGCTTCATTCTCATCTGCATTTGCTGCTCCCGCCTGATCATCCATTCCATAAGTTGGGTACACTGCATTTTTACAAAGCCTAGGAATGTGCCCTAGGATCCCACAATGTTTGTACTTACACGTCGAGGTGGTGCACCAACCTCTGCACTAGCTCTTATCCTATTCTTCCTTGGCCTACCTGCTGGTCTTGTAAAAACTGGAGGGTATAGCTTGAAGCCTGGATCCACTTCCATACATTGGTCTTTTCCCAACAAGGCTAGAACATTCTGAGCATATGCTTCCCTAAATTTGGCAACGGAGAAACTCCGACACGTACTAATCAACTTCACCCTCTTCACCTCCTAGAACACCCATGAAAAACAATGCATGTATGCAGGGTTTCCCACGAAGTTGTCATTGCCTGCAATGGCATGTCCTACCAAACAAAGTCACTGGATACCTCCATTGCCTATCTTTACTATCAGTGTATGTTACCTCAGCCTCCATTCCTCTTCTAATGCATTTAATCTTCAATTGTTTTGCCCAGGAATGCAAAGCCTTAATCAAAGATGGGAGGATGAGATGGCCAGCATATACTGTTGATGCAATTTGATGCAAATCGATCTTTATCATGATCATCTGCCTAATCTTATAAAATATTTGCCATAGCATAAGCCCTTTCAATGACTTGACCTTTGCATTGAAACTCTGCAAGGTTACTTGTTACATAGTCTACCTTGCAAATTTCATTGAATCGGCTTCTTGACCACACCATTCCATGATGTGCATCCAAGTACTCCTTCACCGCAGGTTTCTGTTTATAAAACACTTCCAAATGATACAAATGCTTCCTCAAACTACATGTGTATGAAGCTGGCCATAGGTTTTCAGTATAAACTTTACCCTTGAATTTCTTTGTAAAATTCTGCACTAAGTGTCAAATACATTCCCTATGCTCCACTCTGGGGAATACTGCTTCTACAGCTTTCTCCAAACCATTGCAAGTGACCGTGTGAATAGTAAGTCCTGGTGGATGGCCTATAAGGTCGCGCAAATTCTCCAGAAACCAAGTCCAACTTTCCTCTGACTCAATCTCCAAAACTCCATAAGCAACAGGGAACATCCAATTGTGACCATCAACTGCAGTAGCAGCTACTAGCTGTCCTTTAAATCTGCCATGAAGAGTTGTTGCATCCACGGCCAAATAAGGCCTACAACCATCCAGAAACCCTTGCCAACAAGCTTTGAAACAAACAAAAGCCCTTCTAAAGCACTCCTTCTCCATTATCTCCCCTCTTAATTTGTATTGAACTTTATGCATGTCTATCTGTACAACACTACCTAGACTAGCCATCTCCACTTCAGCTTTGAAGCTGTAAAGCAACTAAAAACTTTCATTCCATGGACCATTGATCCTCTCAAGAGCCATTTCCTTTGCATAGAACATCCTCATGTAGGGTACTGTAATATTAAACTTTTTAGAAACTTCTTTTATGACCACTGTTGCACCAAGTGATGGGTTCGCTCTCATCTAATCCATGCTTGCATCTGCCAACCACATAGTCTTTGCTAGTTTTATTTTGTCCTTTGGTTGCCCCCCTTGAGGTGGACAAGAATGTTCGAACCAGTTAATTTTTTATCTGAAACATAATTAAAATGTCAGGTACAGCTAACAAACTCTACGCGGTGATCTAAAATACACAAGTGGTTGTAATACCTGAACCAAACTACTCCTGGGCATAGTGTATGCATGCATCCTCCACCTACACCTCTTGTATGGGCACTTCACTGTGAACCTTGTTGGCTCACTCTTAATAACATCATAAGCATTATTGGTGTGAATGAAATATGTAGTAAGGGCATTATGACAGTCCCGCATCGTTTCAAATATGGTGCCTTCTAAAATATTAGGATCGTCCTGATGTCTACGCACTTCTATTCTTGTAGACAGTTGTTGGGCCTCCAAGTGCAGAGGTGTAGAACAACAACAAGTTTCCCTTAAGTGGATTACCCAAGGTTTATCAAACTCAGGGAGGAAGTGTTCAAAGGTATTCCCTCTCAAGCAATCCCGCAATCAAGATACAAGAAGTCTCTTGTGTCCCCAACACACCCAATACACTTGTAAGGTGTATAGGTGCACTAGTTCGGCGAACAGATAGTGAAATACAGGTGGTAACGGTTCCAGAAAAGAGCTTCTGACTTGTTGTTGACGTGGGGTAACGGTGCTAGAAAATAGCTGATGGCGTGGAGCAACAAGATAAAGGCAAACTGATGGAAGCAAGCAAACATGCAACAGATCTAGATGCAAACGGTGTTTCAATATTTAGAAACAAGGCCTAGAGATCATACTTTCACTAGTGAACACTCTCTCATATAAATATCCTATCTTCATGATACTACTCTTAACTACTCTCCGGTTGGACACTCTAACATCACACCTCAAAGTCCGGCTTTACCAATCTAGATAACCCCACACCGTCACCTTGAGCGCTAGATGGTTCCAACAAACACCACAATTTCATAGAGACATCCAACTCCAAATTTAACTCAGAACAAATATTCAATCTAGCCAAAGTGCCACACACGGTATGCACGTTGTCACCTTCACACACGTGGGGAAAAGCATAGATCTATTAAAGCACAAAGAGTATTTATGTAGACTCAAGCCTAAGTGCCACCATGGCGTGCACGTTGTCACTTTCACACACATGGGGAGAGCAGAGATGTAATGAAGCACTTGAGTAGCAAGGTAGATCTACTTGATTACAATGCTCATGACCACAACAAGATCATGCATAGAGAGAGAGATGGACACATAGCTACCGGTAGAGACCTTAGCCTCGAGGAAGAACTACTCCCTCCTCATCATGGGAATCAACAACGGTGATGAAGATGAAGATGGCGATCTAGATCGATGGAGATGGCTCCGGGGGCACTTCCTCTTCCCGGCAGGGTGCCGAAACAGAGACTTTCTATCCCCCGAATCTCCCCTTTGGTGGCAGTGGCGCTACAGAGGTTTTCGTGGATTTCTTCTGGATTCCCTAGGGTTTTTGGGTCGGAAGCTTCTTATAGGCGCAGGAATCAAGGTCGGTAGGGGTCTAGGGGGCCCACATCACCTGTGGGAACCTCCAGGGCTTGCCCGCGCCTAGGGGGGTGCAGCCACCCTGTGGCCCCTCCGGCTTTGATTCGTGGTTCCGTGTTGTTCCGGAAAAAATAATGGCTTTGGCTTTTGTCCCGTCCAATACCGAGAATATTGATTTTCTGCCTTTCTGGAACCAAAAATAGAAGAAAACAGGAAACTGGCACTGTGGCATCTTGTCAATAGGTTAGTTCCAGAAAGTGTATAAAAATACCTCAAAGTGTAGACAAAACATAAGACAAATGATACACAACAAGCATGGAGCATCAAAAATTATAGATACGTTTCCGACGTATCAAGCATCCCCAAGCTTAACTCCTGCTCGTCCTCGAGTAGGTAAGTGATAAAAGAATAATTTTTCAGGTGAAATGCACCCTCACAATAAAGATCCAACCATTTTCAAGCATTGAAAGCTAGGATCAAAGAACTCTAAACATGTGCATGAAAGATGGAGTTCCAACAATAGGACATAGTAACTATGCATGCAACATGACAAGCTACAAACAAAGATCATGAATAACATGCATTGAAAAACATTTGTTTGTTTCACATACAGAAAACATAGCATAGTGGGATTCAGCTTGTCCCTCATAGAGTAGAAAATAGATGCATAGGACACCTTCAAAGTTCACAAGGGTGACTATAAACAAGTAGCACAAGAACAAGTAATATCACAATATGCATCGATCAATAAGTTTTGGGACACTACATATAGAATGACAAGTATGCTCTCTTAATGGTGCCTAAAGGTAGAAGGTGGAGACTCAATAGTGGTGGAAGAAAAACCTTTTATAAAGGAAGCAGGGATTTCAAGTTTCAAAAAGAGCTTCCAAAAATTATGGTACTTGTTAGCTTTCAACCCTCATTGCCCCTATCATAAGCATCTTGAAGTGATTAAGGTTAAAGTGACAAAGATGGAGTATATGCTTGATGAAGTATAAGTTGGCAATCTCAAGTCCCTTGAATACGAGGGCCACACCTCATGCTACTCAACTTTAGTCACCTGTAAGTTCTTGTCATTGTAAGTATTTGCATATCATTGAGAACCGCCAACGGGGTACCCCTTTCACATGGTACAGGATCTATCCCATAACCAAAATGACAAGGCAAGCAGACAATGAGCATCTCAATAATCTTCTTATTTACCATGGGAATATGGTATTTTTTATCTCTTTCCTCTTTTCTCAATGTGTCTCTTTTTTTATAAGAAGAATGCTTCATAGATGTCACTATGGTGATGCTGCAACTTTCCACCATGATTAGGCATGGCTTAGGCTAGCGGCCCAGGCATTTCTCTAACACAGGATACAAACTCCATGGACTTACAAGTTCCCTCTTTATTTCACACCAGTGACATCCATAGACAAAAGAGCAGGATATCAACTGAGTACAAAGTACAAGTACAATGTTGAAAATGTTCCCCATGACAGCACGGTTCTGTTAATTCCAACGTATAAGTGCAAGCATATACAACATAGATGACACAATGGTTCAAGTTCATTAGGGGCAACGAATATAAAGTGTGCCATCAAGTTTGTGAGGGCTTTAATAACTAAGTTTTCACAGAACAAAATAGTTTTTAATTGGAAGATAGCTGAAAACAAGAATATACTTGGAATGGTGTAACACACCATGAATAGGAGTTTATAGTGGACACTTTGGAATAACTTGGTTTCTTGGGAGTTGGAAGCATGAGTGGAACTTACTCATACAAGTGGAGGCTAGCAAAAGTCTGAGAGCAACCAACTAAGAGAGCATAATGGCCATAATCTTGCAGAGCAACAAAACATTACTAATCAAAGCATAGAGTGGTACTACAAGTCAAGGACAAAATGATCATAGAGGCTATGGTGACTTGTTCATAGTCAAAACATGGTGTGAGCATGTGCCAAGTCAACCCAAACAAAGCATCAAAGGAGAATGCCACAATACTATGCTTTTGCATGCTAAAACAACGCATAATTCTTTCAAGGCACACTAAGCAATCCCAATTGTTTGGAACAAGAAATTCTACATCAATAATCACTAAGCATAAGGTCAAAACAACACCTAGCATGTCATGCTAAAGTCTAAGTCACAGTCAATGCAAGCTCCTCTTTGTACCACTATAAGCATGAAACTTCCTACTCTTTTCCAACACCAATCAACTTATTTGAAACAACTCACAAAGATAATAATCAATAAAGATCATTGAGCTTGTCTCACAAATCCACAAAGAAGAACTAAAAATTTCTAAGCTGAAAGCTCAAGAAAACTAAGGCTAAACACAGTGATAGCAAAAGAGAACACTCACAAAACAATAAGAGTGAAAACTAGAGTGTTCTAGGCAATGAAAACAGAGTGTGTCTCTCTTCAAAAGAAGTTTGGTGTAACCAACCAACTTACTCAAGCAAACTAAGCAAACTAAAACTAAAAACGAAAACTAAGACGCTCCAAGAATAACACAACAATGCATGAAACAATAAAAACGAAGTGTCTAGAAAGACCTAAGATTTTTATTGATGAAGAAGGGGATGCCTTGGGCATCCCCAAGCTTTGACGCTTGTACCTCTTGAATATTTATTTGGATGACACGAGTTGGCATCCCCAAGCTTGATATTTTGTCCATTCTTCATCTCATTACATCATTCTTTCCCTACACCTGCAAATTTTCCTTCATACAAAACTTCACACAATCTTCATTAAAAACATTAGTGTATTCAAAAGATACTAGACCTCTAGCAAAGCTTTGGAACAGCAAAACTTTTCACAAAAAACACAATCTACTGTAGCAACTCCTTCAAAAATCTCAATTTCCCAAAAAGAACCAAAAAAGGAATCAATAAGAAGCAAATGCAAATAATGGCAGAAATCTGTCAAAACAGACCAGCAGGTAGAAACTGATTTTTTAGAAGACCTTCTGTTGCTCAAATAAAAAAGTGTTGAACGAACGAAAGTTAGCTAACATACTGGGTGATTTGTTAGTAAATTTTCAGCTCAATCCGACTTACAGAGACTCCTCACGAATTTTTATGGTGGAGGACAGAAATCCGTTTCGGGATAGCAACTTCCCAAATCTTACTTCCCTCTCATTAGAGGTCATTCTTGGCACAAAAGGCAAACAAAAAGGATAAGGAGAGGTCATTACTGAAGTAATAACTTCCAAGACTAAATAAAACTCTTGGGTTATCTCACAACAAGTACTTTTCTTTAACGCCTTTAAGTTAGGCTTGATAGTTTGAGAAGATGCTCACATAAGAAATATGAATTGAAGTAAAAGAGAGCATCAAGAAGAAAATTCAAAACACATTTAAGTCTAACCCACTTCCAATGCATAGGAATCTTGTAAAGAAACAAGTCATGAAAGCACAAAGCAATAAGCACAGGAAAGCAAAACAAGTGCAACTTCAAGATTTTCAACATAAAGAGGGGAAACTTAATATTATTGAGATGCATAAAACCATGTTTCCCTCTCTCATAATAACTTTCAGTAGCAACATGAATAAAATTAACAATATAACTATCACATAAAACATTCTAATCATGAGCCACATGCATAAAATAATTATTACTCTCCACATAAGCATAGTCATTCTTATTAATTGTAGTAGGAGAAAATTCAACAAAATAGCTATCACTATTATTCTCATCACCATAATCATCAAATATAGGAGGCATATTGTAATCACAATTTATCATTTCCTCAATAGTAGGTGGACTAAAAATATCATACTCATCATTATAATCATCATATATTGGAGGTTTGGTATCATCATAAGCAATAGAATAGCTATGTTCCAAAGCTAGGGGACTAAAAAGATCATTTTCATAAAAACTAGCCTCCCCAAGCTTAGACTTTTCCATAGAATTAGCAATAATGGTGTCCAAAGAGTTCATACTAATAACATTGCTATTAGCATGCAAATAAAGTTCCATAGGTTTTTTAATTTTCTCTTCAAACACTTCATGTCCCAACTCAAGATAAATGCTATAAAGCTCTCTAATGTTATTGTTGTTGTTTTCCATTAAGCCTAACCAGTGAAAACATGAAACAAAAGGCAAAATTGCATAATCTAAAGGAAATAACTTCGAGCACTCACACCGGAGGATGTGAGTACCTTTTACCTTACCTCCCCGGCAATAGCGCCAGAAAAGAGCTTGATGTCTACGCACTTCTATTCTTGTAGACAGTTGTTGTACCTCCAAGTGCAGAGGTTTGTAGAATAGCAGCAAGTTTCCCTTAAATGGATTACCCAAGGTTTATAAAACTCAGGGAGGAAGTGATCAAAGGTATTCCCTCTCAAGCAATCCTACAATCAAGATATAAGAAGTCTCTTATGTCCCCAACACACCCAATACACTTGTAAGGTGTATAGGTGCACTAGTTTGGCGAAGAGATAGTGAAATACAAGTGGTAACAATGCCAGAAAAGAGCTTCTGACTTGTTGTTGATGTGGGGTAACGGTGCCAGAAAATAGCTGATGGCGTGGAGGAACAGACTAAAGGCAAATTAATGGAAGCAAAACATGCAACAGATCTAGATGCAAACGGTGTTTCAATATTTAGAAACAAGGCCTAGGGATCATACATTCACTAGTGAACACTCTCTCATATAAATATCTTATCTTCATGATACTACTCTTAACTACTCTCCGGTTGGACACTCTAGTCCATGGTAGGGCTATAACAGCACACCTCAAAGTCCGCCTTTCCCAATCTAGATAACCCCACACTGTCACCTTGAGCGCTAGATGGTTCCAACAAACACCACAATTTCATAGAGACATCCAACTCCAAATATAACTCATAACAAATATTCAATCTAGCCAAAGTGCCACACAGGGTATACACGCTTTCACTTTCACACACACATGGGGAGAGCAGAGATCTAATGAAGCACTTGAGTAGCAAGGTAGATCTACTTGATTACAAAGCTCATGACCACAACAAGATCATGCATAGAGAGAGATGAATACATAGCTACCGATAGAGACCTTAGCCTCGAGGAAGAACTACTCCCTCCTCATCATGGGAATCAACAACGGTGATGAAGATGGCGATCGAGATCGATGGAGATGGCTCCGGGGGCACTTCCTCTTCCCAGCAGGGTGCCGAAACAGAGACTTTCTATCCCCCGAATCTCCCCTTTGGTGGCAGTGGCGCTACAGAGGTTTTCGTGGATTTCTTCTGGATTCCCTAGGGTTTTTGGGTCGGAAGCTTCTTATAGGCGCAGGAATCAAGGTCGGTAGGGGTCTAGGGGGCCCACACCCCCTGTGGGAACCTCCAGGGCTTGCCCGCGCCTAGGGGGGTGCAGCCACCCTGTGGCCCCTCCGGCTTTGATTCGTGGTTCCGTGTTGTTTCGGAAAAAATAATGACTTTGGCTTTTGTCCCGTCCAATTCCGAGAATATTGATTTTCTGCCTTTCTGGAACCAAAAATAGAAGAAAACAGGAAACTGGCACTGTGGCATCTTGTCAATAGGTTAGTTCCAGAAAGTGTATAAAAATACCTCAAAGTGTAGACAAAACATAAGACAAATGATACAAAACAAGCATGGAGCATCAAAAATTATAGATACATTTCCGACGTATCACGTCCCTGTCCCACTCAATTACTTGCAAGTCCTCACCATCATACTCGGCTAAAATGAGGCTGGCATTGTTCTCCTCGTTCTCTTCGTCATCAGTATCATCAAATCTAGCATCCTGGGAAATTTCATCTATGTATTGATCCTCTAGTGCATGTTTACTGAATTTATCTACAAATTCAGGAAACATTAACTCATCCTCATCATCTAGTGGAGGCACTCCCTCGTCAGGATCTGCCTCATCCTCCACATCGGCCACACGAGCGGTTTGTCTTAAACTCGCAGTGCAAACAAATGGTACTGCTGTGGACCTACAAGGATTGTCGGGGCGCACAATATTAGCAGAGACAGCAGAGACACATGATGCCCGACCACCTGATGATGCGTGACCACCAGATGGTGATTTAATATTGTTTCCCATGTGCTCAACTTTAGGTTGCACATGGATACGAATTCGACCAAAATGTTCGGCAACATTCAAAGAGAAAAGCATTACCAGATCATCTTCCCTAGTTGTGGGAGCAATCTTTGCTCGCTAATGTTGAAATATTGCAAATCAACTGAATCGCCACTGCTCCAGGGGAATTTTAAATAGATTTTATCTATCAAATCTCTGCGAGTTATGGAGGTTGCAACCATCGCTGGGAAGTAAAATCCAGAGAGATATTGTTCACAACCACGAGTTATGCTAGTATCTAGTCTAATCGCCAGCCGAAATGCCAACACTGGATCAATCCTATTCGAAAAGCAAGATAGTTAGTTGAGCACCAGCGATTCGCGCTCAAATACTGCCAATAATCAACCCACAAAATGGAAATGATGCTTACCCAGATGGAATCCATGCGTTAGATCCCTGCGATTCCACCCAATCTTCTCCTTGCTCGACGCGGATGGACGGGGCACCAGCCGGCGTTGCATAATTTTCTGCGGAAGGGGTAGATCTAGGGGGGGGGAGCGGAGCCGGAGGTGGAGTAGGCTCCACGTCTAGGGGGAGGGTGCGACTCTGGGCTGAGGATGACACAAGGTAGGATGGCACGACGGCGGGGCATCGGAGGGGCGGTGTGGGAGATGTTCCAGGCTCGAGGAAGAGAATTCTTTGAGTGAGCGAGAATGGCCGGTCTGTCGTGTCTCCATGCGGCCCCACCTTCACCACGTATGCAAGACCTGTCACAACGCGGCCCCACCCTTCACCACGTATGCAGGACCAGGCATGTAACGGTCGAGGCCACGTAACGTAACGCTCAACGCTCGACCCGCCCCAACATGGTCCCACCAGTCAGTATGTAACGGTTAAGCCTTTGACCTGACGGCATCCCTCCGTCTGAGCACCTGCGAGCGCCCGCGAGGGTTTCTTAACATGGCGAGGGGAAAAGTGAGGAAAAGTTAAGGGGCTGGGGAAAATTGAGTACAACTAACGAACCAGGGGCACAAAAATAGAAATACGAAACATAAATGCATAGGACACCTTCAAAGTTCATAAGGGTGACTAGATACAAATAATTTAAGAACAAGCAATACCATAATGAATCAATTAACAAGTTATGGGACAATGCACATTGAGCTAAGAATGAAAACTATGCTCTCTTAATTGGCGCATAAAGATATAAGATGGAGACTCAACAAAAAGTAAAAACAAAGGCCCTTCGCAGAGGGAAGTAGGGATTCAAGTTTCATAAAGAGCTTCCAAAATTTATGGTACTTACTAGCTTTGAGCTCTCATTGCCCCCATCATAAGCATCTTGAAGTGATTAAGGTTAAAGTGACACAGATATGAGTATATGCTTGACAAATCACAAGTTAAAAATCTCATGCCCCTTGCGTACGAGTACCGAACCTCATGCTACTCAACTTTGGTCACAAGCAAGGTATTGACATTGTAAGTATATGTGTATCATAGAGAACCGCCAATAGGGTAACCATTGTCCCATGACACGGAGTTATCCCATATAAAAATGACAAGGCAATAGACAATGAGCATCTCAGCGATCTTTTTATTTGCTATTTGCATAGGTTTGTATTGAGGATGCTTCACAGAATGCTCATTATGGTTATGCTGCAAATTTCCACCATAATTAGGCATGGCTTAGGCTAGCCGCACAGGCATTTCTCTAACGCATATATAAAACTCCATGGACTTACAAGCTCCCATTTTATTTCACACTGACATGATCCATAAACAAAAGAACATGATATCAACTAAATAAAATAAGTGCAATGTTGAAAGCGTTCCCCGTGACAGCATGGTTCTGCTAACTCCCAACTTGTAATTTGCAAGCATGTAAGCAACATATATGGGCACAATGGTTCAAGTTTATTAAGTGCAAGAAAATAAAGTGTGCTATCAAATTCGTGAGAGATTTAATCACTAATTTTCACATAACAAAATTTAATTTGGAAGATAGATAAAAACATGAATATAGTTTGTAAGGTTCCCAACCTTTAATAAGGTAGAGATCCCTGTGTTTACAATGCTAGTCCCTGGATCAATAGCTAGCATCCACAGTTAAGATGTAATATCAAGAAACAAAGGTCATAATACAACTTTATAACCAGGAATAAAATAACTTATTACATCTTACATAGCTCATTTGGCTATCTCATTACAACGCAGCAGAATATAACAATAGCATGGGGTCCTTCATCTTCAAAGTGCCACAGGCAGACATGTTGCTTGTAGACTTGTAATCCTAATCAATAAACTTCACTAACATTAAACAAACCTGCAACATAACAAGTTACAGCCACAAGGGTCAATACATTTGAATTGTATTGGCAAGTGATACTATGGTAGTATAGTGGAGTCTATCATCTATATGCATTTGGCTAAGTGGAGCTTAGGCTTGCTTTGCTCAAAATAGATTTTTCCTTATCATTTGAAAACACTAAGTTTTTGCTTGATAAAATCTTTCCCAAGGCATCTCCCAATAGAAATTGGTGATCCTTCAACCCTTGTTCAACCACAAAATTTTAACTTAGAAATTGGGATGAGGAGATTCTTTATAGCTTCCATGTCTTGATGCTCAAATTGTCCTTTACCAGGGACATGGCTAAGTACTTAGATTTTACACTCTGCAGAGGTGGTGCACTTTCCCCACAAGACTTGGTTTCACCAAGACAAGATATTTCAGAAGCCTTCCCTTAGACCAGAATGGACGCGTTCCAACCTATCATCCCCTACCACCAACTGTCCATTTGGCTAAGTTATTGCAACCTATATGATCCAGGCAGAGCCCATAATGCCAAGTGGCTGCACTTGAAGCTTCTCAACATTTGACATCTCAAATCTCTTTGTTCCTGGGTGGCCATCCACAAGTGAGATACACAAGGTAAACCATAGAAATGGGCCTTGTGAACCACTCAACACAAACCATTCCTTCCATTCCACCCAGGTGATTCATTCACTTAGTTGTTTTATTAAACAAAACATAAGTCCTTGACTTGGAAATATTCCATAGTATGAATATATATTCCACCCTTGTTTTCTATTAGCTAAGCTAAGCATGATAGTAGTAGGAGTCTTAACTTAGGAAATTTATACTAAGGTTTCATCTACTAGGATTTCCCATGGCATAGTTTACACTTAGCAAAATTCCATGCAAGTCCTACTTAGAAATATCACTAATGCATAGTGAAAATAATGGGACAAAAGTATGAAGCATCACTTGCCTTTTTGGTAGAGAATATGAGTTCACTCCTTGATCTTGCAATATTTACACTCTTAAAATCACTACAATCCAATCAAGCAAGCAATATTTCAATCTACCATTCAAGCAACATCACATAAATTAATAGAATCAAAACAATGCATGCAAGCATGCCAAACTTTGTTTTATTTACAAAAGTGGTTTATAATAGGTTATAAACATTCTAAAACACTTATTGGTCATTTTATAAAGTGGCAAAACTATTTGCAAAAGATTTTACTTATAAACCATTTTTAAACCAAAGCATTATTTTATGTGGTTGAAAAATGACTTTATCAAAGTAACAATCTTTATAAAGTTCACCAAATACATTTTCAAATCATAAAACTTGGTGTTTAGGGTCAGAGAGTTTATTCCAAAACATTTCCCAAAGGTTTTGTTCAAAAAGCATTTTTAACAAGTAAACAATATTTTTATTTGACTAGAAATGTTTTCAATCAAAGGTTTATTCTTTTGCTACAACAAATATATTTTTGAGACCACCAATTGATTTCTATGGTCATTAGGTTCAAAACGAACCATTTGCCAAAAGTTTTATCTCAAAAATCATTTTAGAACAAATTTTATATTCCAAATATGCCTACATAAGTTTCTGCAAAAACAATCAATTTAACAGAAGCATTTTACTAAACAAAGTGCATGGTCAGAAAGTACTTGTCTTTCTGATTCCATTGATATAAAATTTACAAAATTTGGACGTGTGGTTTGAAAGTTATGAATTATTCAAATTGGAACATCAATTAGATAAGTTTCTGGTTTTTAAAACCATCTCAGGCCACGCATCGTGTTGCTATTGGTCGGTACCGCTTCGTGCGGATCGAAAGATGCGAGCCATTGGATCTAAGTGACATCTCACGGCTCAGAGGCACTACTTACCCCTTAGGGTTAGTTTCTTTCCTAGCCACTAGATCGAGATCGGACGGCGCGCAGCACGCTTGTCAAAGATGGGCGGCGCTGGCGGCGGCTGTGCGGCGGCGGTGCTCGGCTAGCGGCGGAGCCAGAGAAATAGGAAGAAAGGGAACAAGGGGAATGGCTCACCAGAATCGCCTTGACGCACTGATGCTCAACGTGGTCTTCTCCGTCGAAGGGGCGCTCAGGGTGGTTGGCAATCACTCGCCGAAGTTGTGCTGCGCCTCGGGCTTGTCTGTTCGTCGACGGGGGCGAGACTACCAGGCACGGAAGAGCAAAGCAGTGGGTCTATTAGACGCGAGAGAGAGAGAGGAGAGCATAGGAGTATCATCGCGAGAGGAATGGGAGGTCAGAGTTACCGGGGAGAGGTCGACGGAGTTGGAGACAGACGGCGGCGTGCTCAGTCGAGGTTGCTGCCGACGATGGGGGGCACGCGTGAGCGAGCTGAGGGTGCAGAGAGAAGTTCCAGGGACTGAGGGTCACGCTCGTGTGCTCGAGGAGGCGAGGGGCGGCGGGGTTTGGCCAGAATTGGAGGTGGAGTTCGCCGGAGATAGTGGGGGTTCGGAGATGATTCTGAGCAGCCTGGTGGCTCTTGAGGCATGAGGTTTGGGGGAAAAGGAAGAGGGGAAACAGACGCTTAATACTGTGTGGTCACGGCGAGGATTAAACACGGAATTTAGGAGAATTGATCGCGAGAAATCAGCGGCAGGAAACGGCCAGGGCGTCGTCTTCGCGTGGGTGGAGACGATGGAGAGGTGGCAGTGGGGCCTGGTGTCAGCGAGATAGAGAGGGGTGAGATGGGGCCTACGCGTCGGTGACTGAGCGGGTTCTGTCTTCGGTGAGGAAAACATTTCGGGGAAGAGGGGTTAGTTGGGCTGCTGGGCCTGGACTGGCTTAGCTGGGCTGGGTTGTTCCTTTCATTTTTTTTATACCAAATGTTTTTCCTTTTTCTGTTTGAATATTCTGATTTGATTTTCAAACAAATAATTCAAGCAACAAATCAATTCAAACCTCAACCAAGATTTGTGTAGATTCATATACTAATTAATAACACATTCCAAAGTCAAATTTAGAATAATTTATTTATTATTTTTAGGGTATTTTAATTATTTAAAATAGGCTCTAGTATTAATTAAATAAGATTTGATAATATTTTTCAATCTCCATTTGAATTCAAATCACCACCAAACTTTGGGTGAGTTTTAATTTTGTTTATCAACATATTTCAAAGTCCAAATTAAAATAATACTTTTATTCTTTTAGGATTTATTAATAATTAAATAAATAGTCCAAAGTCTTTAATTCAAACAAGTTTTAATTTATTTTAAAAACTCTTTTTGAAAACTAAATAATATCAAAATATTTTCAGTAGGTTTCATTTGAAAAGCTAAAACACTTGGAATTCTTATTTTAAAATCTTTAATAAATTTTTAATGTTTATTTGAAAGGAAAAAGCCTTTACTTAAATAAAATTGGATATTAATAAATCCTCATTATTTTATTTAAATAAACCAGAAATATTTTATTTCAAAACCTTATTTATATTTCTACCTTTGCTTTTGAAAACCATGTCTTTTTATTAAAAGATCCAAAAATAGTGATTCCAACTTTTATAACTTTATTTATTATTTATTTACCTTTGTAAATCCCTTTAGGATTTTATTTGACCAAAATAGGTTTTGATGTTTCCAATTTGACCAAAAGTTTCTTCTCACCCTAAATTTCAACAAAATTTTATTTTGTTTATTTATTTTTCACATTACAAGATTTGGAAAATCTTGGGATGTGACATACTTAGAATGGTGTAACACACCATGCATAGGAATTTATAGTGGACTCTTTGGGATGAATTGGTTTCTTGGGAGTTGGATGCACGAGTAGAGCTCATACTCAGTATAGGTGGAGGCTAGCAAAAGACTGGGAGCGACCAACTAAGAAAGCAATAATGGCCATAATCATGCAGAGCGATAAAACATTATTAATCAAAGCATAAAGTGATATCAAAAGTCAAAAACTAAATGATCATAGAGGCTAAGGTGACTGGTTCATAGTCTTAACATGGTGTAAGCATGTGCCAAGTCAACCCAAATAAAGCATCAAAGGAGAATACCACAATATTATGCTTTTGTATGCTAAAACAACGCATGATTCTTCCATGGCACATTAAGCAATCTCAATTGTTTGAAACTAATCATGCTAAAGCAATAATCACTAGGCATATGGTCAAAGCAACATCTAACATGACATGATAAAGTCGAAGCCACAGTCAAAACAAACTTCTTTTTGTACCACTATAAGCATGAAACATTCTACTCTTTTCCAACACGAATCGACTTATTTGTAACAACTCACAAAGATAATTATCAATAAAGATCAGAGAGCTTGTCTCACCTAACTACAAAGTGTTGGAGATATGCCCAAGAGGCAATAATAAAGTGGTTATTATCATATCTTCATACTTATGATAAATGTTTACATACCATGCTATAATTGTATTAACAGGAAACATTAATACTTGTGTGATTTGTAAACATAAAAGAGTCCCTAGTAAAGCCTCTTGTTAAACTAGCTTGTTGGTTAATATATGATCATGGTTTCCTGATCATGAACATAGAGATGTTATTGACAACAGGGTCATATCATTAGGAGAATGATGTGATGTACATACTCCTATAGATAAGCGTAGCATAAAGATCAAGTCATTTTAATAGTTCAATTGCTATATGCTTTCTGATACATAGTAACCTAATTCCTTAGACCATGAGATCATGCATATCACCTTCATCGTAAGGATGCTTTTATGACATCAAACACCACACCGTAACTGGGTGGCTATAAAGGTGGCATTGAGTGTTCGGAAAGTGTCGGTTGAGACACATGGATCAAGAGTGGTATTTGTCCATCCATATGACGGATAGATATACTCTGGGCCCTCTCGGTGGAATGTCATCCAATTAGCTTGCAAGCATGTGACTGGCTCACAAGGGATCACATATCACGGGAACGAGAAAAGAGTACTTATCGGTAACGAGGTTGAACTAGGTATGCGGAGATACCGACGATCAAAACCTCGGATAAGTA
The DNA here is from genome assembly GCA_916181665.1 of Avena sativa. Lineage (NCBI taxonomy): Eukaryota > Viridiplantae > Streptophyta > Magnoliopsida > Poales > Poaceae > Avena > Avena sativa. Next base: position 2,851,991 of record OV702284.1, read on the forward strand.
AAATATCGTGAGACAAAGGGAAATTGGTATCGTATGTAAGTGGTTCATTCGATCGCAAAGTAATCGTAGAAATATGTGGGAGCCATATGAATTTCCAGATTCCTCTATTGGTTATTGATCGAAGAAGTGTCTCGATCATGTCCGCATAATTCACGAACCGTAGGGAGACACACTTAAGGATTCGATGTTGTTGAGTAGTTATGGAATGATGAGTAAGAGACCGAATGTTGTTCGGAGTCTCGGATGGGATCCGGGATATCACGAGGAGATCTGGAATGGTCCGGAGAATAAGATTCATATAAGGAAAGTCCTATTTCGGGGTTGGAGAATGGTTCCGGTGTTTTCATAGGGAATGTTCTAGAAGGTTCCGGAATGTCCGGCACTCCGAAGGGGAAGGGTACATGAATGTGTTATATCAAGTTGGTATGATTGCATCATGTACTAAGTGTCATCGCTGAACAAAATAAAGGATTTAATCAAATCCTTGTTTGAAAAGTCAAACGCCAATTTGAAAGTCAAACGGCTAATTTTGGGAAGTGGAGGGGAGGTGGAATCCGAGTTGGGGAGGAGTCTCTCCACCTCCACCGCCGGCCCACCTTGGGTCCGAGTTGGGGAGGGACTCCCCTCCCCTGGTGCGCCTCCCTCCACCTATAAGAGGAGGGGCAGGGCTCCCCTCCTAGACACACAATCTTGCCCCCTCTAAACCTAACCCTAGCTGCCGCCGGTCACCATAGCCGCCGCCGCCCTAGGGTTTGCCCAAGCCGCCGACTTGGGGAAATCCCCTTTCCCTAGCCGCCGGCCTAGCTATCTCTACTTGGTGCCTCTAAACCCTAGATCGCCAAGCCTCTCTCATAGTCCACCATACTTGCTCCGGCTTAAGGCGAAGCCCTGCGAGATCTCCCCTCTACTTCCGGTACCACGCCGTCGTGCTGCCGGAATCGCGAGGAGAGTGCTACAACCTCCGCTGCCTGCTGGAACAAGGGATAGGAAGGTCTTCATCGAGTACCGAACGTGTGACCGACTGCGGAAGCGCTGCCGGAACGCAGCGCAGGAAGGATCGTCTACGCGATCTTGAGATCGGCAAGTGTACGACTACATCACCCACGAGAATCTGCTCTCGTTAACCGCTTTGGAATCTTCAAGGGTGAGTTCCTCTATCGACTTGTTGCTACAATCTAGTAGATAGATCTTGGCTTGTTTGTGTGCATGCGGTAGAAATTTTTTGTTTTCCATGCTACGAACCCCTACAGTGGAATCAGAGCCATGTCTATATGTAGATCTGTTGCACAAGTAGAACACAATGGTCATTGTGGGCGTTGATGCTTTTGTTGTCTATTGCTTCTTGTGTACTTTGCATCTTGCGGGATGGTGGGATGAAGCGGCCCGGGCTAACCTTACATGACATCGTTCATGAGACTTGCTCCACACTTGACATGCAACTTGTATTGCATAAGTGGCTTTGCGGGTGCCTGTTTCTCCCAACATAGTTAAGATTCAATTTACAACGGGTGATTGACAATACTAGTATCAATGTTGTGTTTCTTGTTCGTAAGTTAGAACGACACTTATTGAAAGCCCCAAACCACGTAAAATATGCAAAGAAAATTAGAGGCGTCTAACTTTGTTTTGCAGGGGTGTGCTGTGATGTGATATGGCCATGACTGTGATTATATTTGATGTATGCAATGTTCCTTATTGTAAGTTGGCAACCGGCAGGAGCCATATGGTTGTCTTTAAATTCTGTTAAGACCCGCGTGTCTATTCAAAGTAGTTGTAATAGTTGAAGCTGGTGGACGACAACCATGGAGCGGCATCATTGACCTTGATGCAATGCCGGTGATGATGGAGATCATGTTCATGCTTGAAGATGGAGATCGGAAGCACAAGAAGAAAGGCCATATCATATCACATATTATGAATTGCATGTGATGTTAATCCTTTTATGCATCTTGTATTGCTTAGTTCACGATGGTAGCATTATAAGATGATCCCTCAAGCACACAATTTCAAGTATTAAAGTGTTCATCCTTAGTAAGCACCGTTGCTAAAGCTCGTTGTTTCGAAGCACCACGTGATGATCGGGTGTGTTAGATTCTGCGAGTGTATACAACGTGAGCAAGCCAGATTTGCTCATGCGGAAGCTAAGGTTGATCTTGACGAGCCTAGCATGTACAGACATGGTCTCGGAACACGGATCACCGAAAGGTAAAGCATGAGTCATATAGTAGATATGATGAACATGTTGATTGTTCGCCATTGAAGCTGCATCAACTCTCGTGATGATCGGTTTTGATGTGGTGGATTTGGTTCGTGTGATCACTAAAACAATGTGACGGATATTGTTTTGAGTGGGAGTTCAACAGCAATATGATTAATAGTTGAACACTATTTATCATAAATTAAATCAAAGTGAATTGCATAGTTGTTGTAGTCATTGGCATCCGTTTACCACCCTGCGCTTAGTTATAATTGAGATGATAGAACTATAGAATTCTGGTTAGTTACTTTACGAACTGGTATCGTATTGTTTTGAAGTGTTAATCTAAAGTTTAAAAGTCCTATTGCAAACTTTCAGTAAGTTTTGGTTACTCCATGAAGTTTAATAATTGGTATTAAAATCAAGAGTGACAATTCCAAGTGTTAGTGTATGAGTATCATGTTTGTCTCCATGATTCTTGATATTCAAAGAATTGTCTTAATATCAAGGTTATCTAGGAGTTGAAAGAGTTGTTTCAGAAACCATGATGTGTGGAAGATATTGTGATATCTGAAACGAAGTTTTGGTTGCAACATGATAGAGTATAATATGGCAAAAGTCATGTTCTCATATTTGATGAGAATTTGCAAAAGGTTGGAGACACTAGTTGTCCTAATCCTCCAAAAGGTTTTGGAGAGCAACATTATACTCACGATTCACCGTTATAAGCTAAAGTAGCTTGATCATGAATAATTCCATGAGAAGGGTGAATATTTGATGTAGGTAAAATGTTTACTACACCAAGAGATTACTAAAGAAAGGAATTTGAAAGAACACCAAACATTTGATGATGGTGATCTACTTCAAAGTGCAAGTCCAAAGACATTGGTATTTAATTATACACGCTTTGGACTATGTGTCATATGTATGACTCCACTATTGATATTGATAGATTCTTTCAAACAGAAAAGGAAATACTGAAAGAGAATCTCATAAATATATGGCAGAAAAGAAAGACTAGAATTGTCCAGTTTAAGTATATAGATGATATATATGTTATGGCTATATTCTTTGCTTATTAAACATTGTGGTTCTTAAGTATTTGATACTGAATTTGTTGGTGTGAATCGTCATATGAAACAACAAAATTCATGAACTACAATGGCCTAAGTAACTAGAAAAAGAATATGTGATGATGTTCATCGAAATAAAGGGTTATTGTGTTGCTCGTTAAACATCAAAGCTTTCCTTCAAGATTTGTTTTATCAGGTATTATGAGAACAAATGGGTTGTTCAAATAAATTTCCATAATCCATAAAAGATGGATGATTCATAAATCTCGTTGGAGATATCACATCCATAAAACTAGTGCTAAAAATGTCGAAAGACAAATTGATTGAAAGATCACTTAAGAAGTGACATCGCCGTTTAAATTATGTTGGAAAGAAAACATGAAGAAACTCCATGTGGATGGAATTTTGGAGTTTTTTGATTTTTGATCACATGACGCTTGTGAAACTTTCCTAGAGATAATTAAAACTTCGTTCATAGGCCAAAAGGGAACGAATGACTAGCTTATTGGAACTTGTACATATTGTTGTACGAAGTCCATTATGTGTAGTCAAGAGCGATGGATTTCAACTTCATATGCTTTCTCCGAAAATTTAAGTGAATATATGAATATTTACTTAATAAGGATGAATTATGAAACATTTGAAAAGTTCAAAGTTTTTCAAGATGAAGTGCAAAATCATTGTAACAAGAATATAAATAGTTTATGATAAGATCATAAAGGAAGATATTTGAGTTACAAGTTTAGCATAATACCTAAGATTTAAGGAATCGTTCCGTAGATTTGCATGTCCCGAAACACCATAAGAGTATGGAGCGTTCGAGATATGTAATTAAACCTTGTTTTACATGGTAAGATCGAAGGTGTAATTCATAAAACTGCCATTATATTTTAAAGACTAAAAGCTTTAGAGACTACCGTTTTTCCACTGAAAAGAGCTCCATCATAATCCTTTGAAATGACACCATATAAAGTTATGGTTTGGGATAAAACCCAAGTTGTCCTTTCTTAAACATTGGTATGCTATGCATAAGAAAGATGTGTGCAACCAAAGTCGGATGAACCTGTCTTTGTATGTTATTTCGAATAACTGTTCCTCCATAACATCGGAGACAAAAGTGTTTGTCACTTAGAACGTCAAGTTTCCTTGAGAAGGAATTTTTCGTGAAAAGATAAGTGGGAGGACAATAGAATTTTGATAAGGTTAAAAGAACCTTAGCTATATGTGCAAAGTTGCGCAGCGCCGAAAAGTTTTCTGGAGGCAGCAACAAAGCTCATGACTCACGTGCCTCAAAGGTTGTGGTTACGGAGGTCAAAGTTTCTATTGAACCAAGTAGGTCAAGTAAACAATCAAATACCAAGATTTGAGGGTTGAATCATTATTTGAGAATAATGAACGTACTGCATGCAAAGAAGCGATGATGGGCCCTGACTCCGTCAAATGGCTTGAAGCCATAAAATCCGTGATAGTTCCATATACGAGAGATCAAGCTTTGAACTTGAAAGACCCTCTGGAAAGGTACAAGACCTTACAGTCGTATTTGGATCTATAAAGAAATAGACATGGATGTTTCACATCTATGAAATAGTCGACATGTTGAGAAAGAGTTCACAACAATGTTCAAAGGTTGTATATGACAAGATTTGATCTTTCATAGCGATATATAGTCTAGACGGATTAATGTAGCAACCACTACATATAATTTTGTTATATGGTAGTTGAATAAACAAAACAAGTTCTTCTAATAGAATTGTCACCTAGGACGTGTGCATGACACGGTCCATAGGGTTTTGTTAATTCAAAGGATGCTAAAAGCATATGCAAACTTCAATGGTTGAAGTGAGCATCGCGGAGTTGGAATCTTCACAATGATGAAATTGTTAAAAGATTTTAAATTCATCAGAGACGATGAAGATGCTTGCATTTTGCAAGAAATTAAGTGGGAGCGCTAAGACATATTTCTAATACATTATGTGGAAGACATATTGTTGATTGGAAATGATGTATCTTTTATTAACACATATTAAGAATTTCATCTCGATGAAAGGCTTAGGCAAAACCCAAATATTTGGCATCAATAGACGCTAATATGGTTGTGCCAAAAGTACATAGATGATATATTGAATGAGTTCAATATAGAAACTACAAGAAAGGTTCTTGTTGCACAGAAAGGATTGAATAAGTTCAATATTGATGATATATTCAAGTGTATTGACACTTGGTAAGTGAAACAAAGATTCAAGTATAGATTGATACTTGATGTATGAAATCACAAAGAGTATTTATATCAATCATACTGTGATATGTACAAATCCAGATATGTCCTGTACTCTAAATGTTATGAGCATATACCAGAATGATTCATAAATTGATCATTGGACAATAGTAAGGATATTCTTATGATCTTTTGGAAGAACTAAGAGTATATTATTTGTAGAAGTGACAAATAGATGGTTAGTTCATTGTAAAAGTACTACATTGATACTAGTTTTGTCGCAAAATACAAATTAAGTTTATCTCAATCTAAACTAAGGGTGGCAAAATATAATGGAAAGTAAGTTCCATAATGGATTTGGATGAGTTCCAAAGTTAAGACATTGTGACAGATACTACAACAAAAGGCTAAGTATATGACTGCTATAATAGCAGCTAAAGAGGGCATTTGTGTCAAGTAGTTTGTTATCAAACTAGGTGTAGTTCACAGCGGGATAATACTATGAAGATATATTGTACGACAATATTATCAATATGTTTTAACCCCAAAGAACTAAAGGTCTCACCAAAGGACCAAAATTATACAAAGCCATCTCATTAGAGAATGAGTGATGCGTAGAGACGCAAAGACATGCAATTTCACACGGACCTGGAAGTGTCAGATCCGGAGATCAGTTGACCACTAGCAATCGTGTACATACAATACCAGAAAGCCATAGGTGTTGAATACACAAAGGTTTGAAACTAGATTATTGACTCTAGTGCAAGTGGGAGACTATTGGAGATATGTCCAAGAGGCAATAATAAAGTGGTTATTATCATATCTTCATACTTATGATAAATGTTTACATACCATGCTATAATTGTATTAACAGGAAACATTAATACTTGTGTGATTTGTAAACATAAAAGAGTCCCTAGTAAAGCCTCTTGTTAAACTAGCTTGTTGGTTAATATATGATCATGGTTTCCTGATCATGAACATAGAGATGTTATTGACAACAGGGTCATATCATTAGGAGAATGATGTGATGGACATACTCCTATAGATAAGCGTAGCATAAAGATCAAGTCATTTTAATAGTTCAATTGCTATATGCTTTCTGATACATAGTAACCTAATTCCTTCGACCATGAGATCATGCATATCACCTTCACCGGAAGGATGCTTTGATGACATCAAACACCACACCGTAACTGGGTGGCTATAAAGGTGGCATTGAGTGTTCGGAAAGTTTCGGTTGAGACACATGGATCAAGAGTGGGATTTGTCCATCCATATGACGGATAGATATACTCTGGGCCCTCTCGGTGGAATGTCATCCAATTAGCTTGCAAGCATGTGACTGGCTCACAAGGGATCACATATCACGGGAACGAGAAAAGAGTACTTATCGGTAACGAGGTTGAACTAGGTATGCGGAGATACCGACGATCAAAACCTCGGATAAGTAAAATATCGTGAGACAAAGGGAAATTGGTATCGTATGTAAGTGGTTCATTCGATCGCAAAGTAATCGTAGAAATATGTGGGAGCCATATGAATTTCCAGATTCCTCTATTGGTTATTGATCGAAGAAGTGTCTCGATCATGTCCGCATAATTCACGAACCGTAGGGAGACACACTTAAGGATTCGCTGTTGTTGAGTAGTTATGGAATGATGAGTAAGAGACCGAATGTTGTTCGGAGTCTCGGATGGGATCCAGGATATCACGAGGAGATCCGGAATGGTCTGGAGAATAAGATTCATATAAGGAAAGTCCTATTTCGGGGTTGGAGAATGGTTCCGGTGTTTTCATCGGGAATGTTCTAGAAGGTTCCGGAATGTCCGGCACTCCGAAGGGGAAGGGTACATGAATGTGTTATATCAAGTTGGTATGATTGCATCATGTACTAAGTGTCATCGCTGAACAAATAAAGGATTTAATCAAATCCTTGTTTGAAAAGTCAAACGCCAATTTGAAAGTCAAACGGCTAATTTTGGGAAGTGGAGGGGAGGTGGAATCCGAGTTGGGGAGGAGTCCCTCCACCTCCACCGCCGGCCCACCTTGGGTTCGAGTTGGGATGCGCCTCCCTCCACCTATAAGAGGAGGGGCAGGGCTCCCCTCCTAGACACACAATCTTGCCCCCTCTAAACCTAACCCTAGCCGCCGCCGCCCTAGCGTTTGCCCAAGCCGCCGACTTGGGGCAATCCCCTTGCCCTAGCCGCCGGCCTATGTAGAGGTCTCAACCTAATAAGGTAGATTCCTCATGTGTTTACAATGCTAGTCCCTGTATCAATAGCTAGCATCCACAGTTAAGATGTAATATCAAGAAACAAAGGTCATAATATAACTTTATAACCAGGAATAACATAATTATATTACATCTTACATAGCTTATTTGGCTATTACATTACATTGCAGCGGAATAACTATAGTCATGGGTCCTTCATCTTCAAAAATGCCACAGGCAGATGTTGGTTGTAGACTTTGTAATCCTAATCAATCAATCTTCACTAAAAACAATCAAACCTGCAACATACAAGTTACAGCCACAAGGGTCAATATATTTGAATTGTATTGGCAAGTGATACTATGGTAGTATAGTGGAGTCTATCATCTATATGCATTTGGCTAAGTGGAGTTGAGGCTTGCATTGCTCAAAATAGATTTTTCTTATCATTTTGAAAATACTAAGTTTTTGCTTGACAAAATCATTTTTCTCAATCAAAGATTTCAAGATCCTTGTACCAAGCCATCTCTCCATCAATGATTGAAGAATTCAAACAACCCTTGTTCAATCCACAAGTTTTAACTTAGAAATTTGAATGATGAGATTCTTGATTGCTTCCATGTCTTGATGCTCAAATTGTCCTTTACCAGGGACATGGCTAAGTACTTAGATTTTACACTCTGCAGAGGTGGTGCACTTTCCCCACAAGACTTGGTTTCCCAAGACAAGATCTTTCAGAAGCCTTCCCTTAGACCAAAATGGACGCGTTCCAACCTATCAAACACTACCACCCACTGTCCATATGGCTAAGTTCTTGCAACCTATATGATCATGGCAGAGCCCATATTGCCAAGTGGTTGCACTTGAAGCTTCTCAACATTTGACATCTCAAATCCCTCTGTTTCCTGGGTGGCCATCCACAAGTGAGATACACAATCCAAGTCCATGGCCTTGTGAACCACTCAACCATTCTCCACCAAGCTATCCCATTCCACCCAGGTGATTCATTAACTTAGTTGTTTTATTAGACAAAATCACAAGTCCTCAGACTTAGAATATTTTTCCATAGTGTGAATATATATTCCACCCATGTTTTCTATTAGCTAGGCTAAGCTTGGTAGTAGTAGGAATCTTAACTTAGGGAAATCCTACTAAGGATTCATCTATTAGGTTTTACTATAGCAAAGTCTATACTTAGCAAAATTTATGCAAGTTTTACTTAGCAAAATCACTAATGCATAGTGAAAGTAATGGGACATAAAGTATGTAGCATCACTTGCCTTTTTGGTAGGGAATGGTGGTTCACTCCTTGATCTTGCTAGTCTCACACTTCACTACAAGTCAATCAAGAAAACACACATTCAATTCTCATTCCAAACCAAAGTCAAACAAACAAATTTTCACACACAAAGTAATGGAATCTAAGTCATGCATAAGCATGCAAAGGTTTGTTTCTATTGCAAGGATGGTCTCCACTAGGCTTCTAAACTTTGTAAGATCCAAATTGGTCATTTACCAAAATGGCAAAGTCATTTGCAAATGGGTTTTATCTCAAAATCATTTTAAACTCCATTCATCATTTTATGTGGTGAAAAATGTTTTTATCAAGGCAAAACTCTTAGGTTGTTCACCAAATGAGTTGCTATTGCAAAGCTTGGTGTTTTTGGGTCAGTAGGTTTGGTCCAAACTATTTTCTCAAAGTTTCCTTTCCATAAACATTTCCATAATAAAATTAATAATTTTATTTGGCTAGAAAATGGCTAAGTCAAATAATTCAACCCAAATTTTACCAAAATCATTTTTAACACCAAGGGTTGGTTCCTAGGGTCAGTAAGGTCACAACAATCCAATTTTCAAAGGTTTTATCCTTAAATTCAATTTTAAACAATTTTTATACTCTAAATAAGCTCACAAAAGAATCTGCAAAAACAAACAAACTAACAAATACTATTTTCTAAACCAAGGCCATGGTTGGTTAGGTCTTGCTCTCCTGAATCCAACGACATAAAATTTGTAATTTTTGGACGTGTGGTTTGAAAGTTACAAGGGTTTGAATTTTGCAAATAAATCTGATTCAAATTTCTTTTAAAACAGATCTAGTGCCACGCGGCAGGGTTTCATTGGATGGTACCGCTTCGTGCGGATTGACAGACGCGGATCGTAGGATCCAACTTGATCGCACGGTTCTGAAAGCATACCCCTTCGGCGTTTAAGTGACCTAATCCTGTTCGCCCGATCTAGATCTAACGAACCTAAACAAATGGCCATTAACTGGCGGCGCTGCGCGGCTGTGCGCGGCGGCGACGGGCACACGGCGGCGGCGATGGTGAAATAGGAAACGAGGGAGGAGGGAAAAGTGCTCACCCCGTTTGCAAAGGCCTGAGGAAGCTCGACGTGGTCTCCTAGGGTCAAGGGGCGCTCGGGGTCTGCTGCAATTCCTCGCCGGAGCTTGCTACAGCGACAGACGGCTCTGGACGTGGTCGGGGACGGTGCTGGGGTTCACGAGACGACAAACCAGATGTATGGTTAGGCGCAGGAGATCATGGAGATGCTGTGTGCGTGAACGAGACGAAGAGGGGCGGCCGGAAATTACCTGCGGGGCTCGTCGGAGAAGTTGCAGGCGGCGGCGTCGTTCAGAGCTTGTCGTAGCCGACGCTCTGGGGCACCCGCGGTCGAACTAAAGGTACTGGGAGATGTGTCTGGAAGTGGGGAAGCTGCTAGGTTGCACAGGGAGGCACGGGGCGGTGATACTTGGCTGGAATCGACGCCGAACCTCGTCGGAGCAGAGGATGGTCGGGGAGGAAATTGGGGAGGTCTAGGGCGTGCCAGCGCGGTGTGTCAGAGGGGAAATATAGAGGAGACATGGGCGTTTAATCCTGCGTGATCAAAGCTAGTAACGGTGGTCGAGTTAAAGCGAATTAAGGCCGCGAAATCATCGGCAGGAAACAGCGACGAGGGGGAAGAAGGGGTCGTGCGGGTGAGGAGGAAGAACAGTGGAAAGTGGGCCTACTGGTCAGTGGGAAAAGAAAGGAGGGGAGGGTCCACTGGTCATCGTCTGCGTGGGTTAGTTCGAGTGTGAGAGAAAACGTTTCGGGGAAGGAGAAGGAGCTGGGCTGCTGGGCTGTTGGGCTGGTCCAATTTACATTTTTTTCTGTCTGTTTGTTTTATTCTTTTTTGTTTCCATTTTCTGATTTGATATTCAAACAAATGATTCAATCAACAATTCAAACAATTCAAACAAAACAAACTTGCAATGAGTTTCTGGTTCTGTTTAACAGCATAAACCAAACCTCAAAATAAAATAATATTTTTATTCATTTTAGGATCCATTTAATAATTAAATAAAATAGCCCTTTAGTTATTTAATCAAATAGGGTTTGATTTATTTAATAAAATCTCCATTTGAATTCCAAATACTTTCAAAACCAAATCAGTAGGTTTTATTTGAAAGTAAAGAATACTTGGAAACTTGTTTAAAACAAATAACATTTTTGCTATAGGGTCCATTAATAATTAAATAAAATAGACCTTAGCTTATAAATCAAATAGGATTGGTTTTATTTAAATCTTTATTTTGAAATCTAGAATAAAACAAAACACTTCAGTAAGTTTTATTTGAGAATATAAAATATCTAGAAAACTTATTTAAATTCAATAAGTTTTAGTGTTTTATTTAAAATGGGATAAGCCTTTACTTTAATAAAATTTGGATATTAAATCCTTATTATTTTATTTAAGTAAACCCTTACTATTTTTAATCAAAACAAACATTTCATTTCAAATATTGGCCAAGGTTTAATTTGGCTACATAAAATTGTCCTTATTTATAAATCCTCCTTTTCTTTTGAAAACCAAAACCTTTTATTAAAAGATCCAAAATAGTAATTTTAAATATTTTGAAGTTTAATGTTTATTTAACTTTTTAAATCCCTTTAGGATTTTATTTTATCAAAATAAGTTTGTAAGTTCCCAAGTGGATTCAAAAAGTTTCTTCTGGCCTTGAAAATCAAACAAAGTTTTAGTTTATTCATTTATTTTTCACATTACAAGATTTGGAAAATCTTGGGATGTGACAGGCTACCACCCTTAAAATAAATCTCGTCCCGAGATTTGGGAAGGTTAGGGTTATAAGCATGTTCAAAACAACTAGGGTACTACCACCCTTAAAAATTTTCAAACAAAAATTACATATTGTCCTTCTTGGGATCCTGGGGAAAATTTCTCTAAGCAAACATTTGCATTGAGTCCTTTGTTTCCATGCTTGACTCATGGGCCAAGGTTGAGTTTCTCCATAGGCTTGTTCAACTTGTTCTTCATCTTTTCTGGACAGTTGCTTGCATAATGTCCTGGATTTTTGCAGTTGAAACAATGGATGTCCTTGAGTTCTTTACGTGGCTCTTGTGGACATGTTGCTACATAGTGGCCTAGCTCTTTGCAGTTGTTGCACCACACTTGGTCAATCTCTTTATTCTTCTTGTTCTCTGGGCACTCACTGGAGTAGTGTCCCATTTCCTTACATTTACGACATTGCACAAGGTTCATGTCTGGTCTTGGTTTCTTGGGTTTCTTTGATCCTTTGAATTGGGTTGTCTTGTTTGGAGGTATAAGTGGTCCTTTTCCTTTGGTAGACTTGGATCCTTCTTGTTTCCTTTGTTCCACCATGGAGTAGATGGGGCATTGGATAGGAGTATGATTGCTTCCTTCACATAGGTAGCAAGTAGCTTGAGAGGTGGGACATTGTCCAACAGGATGATTTTCTTCACAGTTAGGACATTGTCCTTCATGCTCCTTAGAAGTATGATCCTTGTCTCCACAAATAATGCAAGCTGGGGCTCCATCTAGAATAGCATTCTTGTCATCCTTGTTATCATACACTCTTTTGGGATAGCTTTCTTCCATGTTGATCATTTGATTAGTCACCTTAAGCATCAGTTGGGATTGTTCTTCCAAAAACCTTTGCAGTGTTGGATCTTTATCACTATTGCTGGCTATGAACTGAGCTGTTAGTTGGTTCAATTGGTGTTGGGTTGCTATGAGCTCTTTCATGCTGTCAGCTTGGTTGGTGTTGGTGTCATCAACCTTGGAGTCTTTTGGAGTAGTCATCTGTTTGGGTTGAAAGGAGATTAGAATAGGCAAGATATTTCTAAGGACTTAATTCTAATCACACACATCACAATTCACATAAACAATGTTCATGCAATCACAAAACAATATTTCACTCAACCATGGTTCAAGCACATACTTAGTCAACAAAATATTTTTGTTACACCACATAAGTTGGTGGTTTTGTCTTAACTAAAATATGGTGGTCCATCTATAGGGTTCACTTGTGATCTTTCCATCATGCATGATTCTTCTAGCATGAGATCATGGTTTCCTTGAGAAAAACTCCTTGGTTGCAAATACTTCAAAGTTGTTGATGGCTCCTTCTTATTTTGCATTCCCTCAGTCTCTAAATCTTGAGCAAGATTTCCTTGTCTTACTTGTAGTCCTTAGTGATATCCAAGTTGGAGGTCCTTGGTGAATATGCTGAAGATGTTGAAGTCATTAGAGTTGAAGAAGTTGAAGTCATTAGAGTTCAAGAAGTTGAAGTCATTAGAGTTGAAGAAGTTGAAGAAGTCCTTTGCACATGGTGTAGTCTTTGGCCATGGGTAGGTCTTTCCATCAAGTTGAAAATAGAAGAGATGTAGAGTTAAACCAAAATGGTTGAGGAAAGAGTTTACAAGTATTTTGTAAATAAGTTTTGGAATAAGACAACTCCTATTTTCCTAAGGGTTTTTGTCCAATCCTAGGTTTACAAATCCTACAGGCAACACAATGCTCTGATACCATCTGTAGAGGTCTCAACCTAATAAGGTAGATTCCTCCTGTGTTTACAATGCTAGTCCCTGGATCAATAGCTAGCATCCACAGTTAAGATGTAATATCAAGAAACAAAGGTCATAATATAACTTTATAACCAGGAATAACATAATTATATTACATCTTACATAGCTCATTTGGCTATTACATTACATTGCAGCGGAATAACTATAGTCATGGGTCCTTCATCTTCAAAAATGCCACAGGCAGATGTTGGTTGTAGACTTTGTAATCCTAATCAATCAATCTTCACTAAAAACAATCAAACCTGCAACATACAAGTTACAGCCACAAGGGTCAATATATTTGAATTGTATTGGCAAGTGATACTATGGTAGTATAGTGGAGTCTATCATCTATATGCATTTGGCTAAGTGGAGTTGAGGCTTGCATTGCTCAAAATAGATTTTTCTTATCATTTTGAAAATACTAAGTTTTTGCTTGACAAAATCATTTTTCTCAATCAAAGATTTCAAGATCCTTGTACCAAGCCATCTCTCCATCAATGATTGAAGAATTCAAACAACCCTTGTTCAATCCACAAGTTTTAACTTAGAAATTTGAATGATGAGATTCTTGATTGCTTCCATGTCTTGATGCTCAAATTGTCCTTTACCAGGGACATGGCTAAGTACTTAGATTTTACACTCTGCAGAGGTGGTGCACTTTCCCCACAAGACTTGGTTTCCCAAGACAAGATCTTTCAGAAGCCTTCCCTTAGACCAAAATGGACGCGTTCCAACCTATCAAACACTACCACCCACTGTCCATATGGCTAAGTTCTTGCAACCTATATGATCATGGCAGAGCCCATATTGCCAAGTGGTTGCACTTGAAGCTTCTCAACATTTGACATCTCAAATCCCTCTGTTTCCTGGGTGGCCATCCACAAGTGAGATACACAATCCAAGTCCATGGCCTTGTGAACCACTCAACCATTCTCCACCAAGCTATCCCATTCCACCCAGGTGATTCATTAACTTAGTTGTTTTATTAGACAAAATCACAAGTCCTCAGACTTAGAATATTTTTCCATAGTGTGAATATATATTCCACCCATGTTTTCTATTAGCTAGGCTAAGCTTGGTAGTAGTAGGAATCTTAACTTAGGGAAATCCTACTAAGGATTCATCTATTAGGTTTTACTATAGCAAAGTCTATACTTAGCAAAATTTATGCAAGTTTTACTTAGCAAAATCACTAATGCATAGTGAAATTAATGGGACATAAAGTATGTAGCATCACTTGCCTTTTTGGTAGGGAATGGTGGTTCACTCCTTGATCTTGCTAGTCTCACACTTCACTACAAGTCAATCAAGAAAACACACATTCAATTCTCATTCCAAACCAAAGTCAAACAAACAAATTTTCACACACAAAGTAATGGAATCTAAGTCATGCATAAGCATGCAAAGGTTTGTTTCTATTGCAAGGATGGTCTCCACTAGGCTTCTAAACTTTGTAAGATCCAAATTGGTCATTTACCAAAATGGCAAAGTCATTTGCAAATGGGTTTTATGTCAAAATCATTTTAAACTCCATTCATCATTTTATGTGGTGAAAAATGTTTTTATCAAGGCAAAACTCTTAGGTTGTTCACCAAATGAGTTGCTATTGCAAAGCTTGGTGTTTTTGGGTCAGTAGGTTTGGTCCAAACTATTTTCTCAAAGTTTCCTTTCCATAAACATTTCCATAATAAAATTAATAATTTTATTTGGCTAGAAAATGGCTAAGTCAAATAATTCAACCCAAATTTTACCAAAATCATTTTTAACACCAAGGGTTGGTTCCTAGGGTCAGTAAGGTCACAACAATCCAATTTTCAAAGGTTTTATCCTTAAATTCAATTTTAAACAATTTTTATACTCTAAATAAGCTCACAAAAGAATCTGCAAAAACAAACAAACTAACAAATACTATTTTCTAAACCAAGGCCATGGTTGGTTAGGTCTTGCTCTCCTGAATCCAACGACATAAAATTTGTAATTTTTGGACGTGTGGTTTGAAAGTTACAAGGGTTTGAATTTTGCAAATAAATCTGATTCAAATTTCTTTTAAAACAGATCTAGTGCCACGCGGCAGGGTTTCATTGGATGGTACCGCTTCGTGCGGATTGACAGACGCAGATCGTAGGATCCAACTTGATTGCACGGTTCTAAAAGCATACCCCTTCGGCGTTTAAGTGACCTAATCCTGTTCGCCCGATCTAGATCTAACGGACCTAAACAAATGGCCATTAACTGGCGGCGCTGCGCGGCTGTGCGCAGCGGTGACGGGCAGACGGCGGAGGCGATGGTGAAATAGGAAACGAGGGAGGAGGGAAAAGTGCTCACCCCGTTCGCAAAGGCCTGAGGAAGCTCGACGTGGTCTCCTAGGGTCAAGGGGCGCTCGGGGTCTGCTGCAATTCCTCGCCGGAGCTTGCTACAGCGACAGACGGCTCTGGACGTGGTCGGGGACGGTGCTGGGGTTCACGAGACGACAAACCAGATGTATGGTTAGGCGCAGGAGATCACGGAGATGCTGTGTGCGTGAACGAGACGAAGAGGGGCGGCCAGAAATTACCTGCGGGGCTCGTCAGAGAAGTTGCAGGCGGCGTCGTCGTTCAGAGCTTGTCGTAGCCGACGCTCTAGGGCGCCCGCGGTCGAACTAAAGGTACTGGGAGATGTGTCTGGAAGTGGGGAAGCTGCTAGGTTGCACAGGGAGGCACGGGGCGGTGATACTTGGCTGGAATCGACGTCGAACCTCGTCGGAGCAGAGGATGGTCGGGGAGGAAATTGGGGAGGTCTAGGGCGTGCCAGCGCGGTGTGTCAGAGGGGAAATATAGAGGAGACATGGGCGTTTAATCCTGCGTGATCAAAGCTGGTAACGGTGGTCGAGTTAAAGCGAATTAAGGCCGCGAAATCATCGGCAGGAAACAGCGACGAGGGGGAAGAAGGGGTCGTGCGGGTGAGGAGGAAGAACAGTGGAAAGTGGGCCTACTGGTCAGTGGGAAAAGAAAGGAGGGGAGGGTCCACTGGTCATCGTCTGCGTGGGTTAGTTCGAGTGTGAGAGAAAACGTTTCGGGGAAGGAGAAGGAGCTGGGCTGCTGGGCTGTTGGGCTGGTCCAATTTACATTTTTTTTCCTGTCTGTTTGTTTTATTCTTATTTGTTTCGATTTTCTGATTTGATATTCAAACAAATGATTCAATCAACAATTCAAACAATTCAAACAAAACAAACTTGTAATGAGTTTCTGGTTCTGTTTAACAACATAAACCAAACCTCAAAATAAAATAATATTTTTATTCATTTTAGGATCCATTTAATAATTAAATAAAATAGCCCTTTAGTTATTTAATCAAATAGGGTTTGATTTATTTAATAAAATCTCCATTTGAATTCCAAATACTTTCAAAACCAAATCAGTAGGTTTTATTTGAAAGTAAAGAATACTTGGAAACTTGTTTAAAACAAATAACATTTTTGCTATAGGGTCCATTAATAATTAAATAAAATGGACCTTAGCTTATAAATCAAATAGGATTGGTTTTATTTAAATCTTTATTTTGAAATCTAGAATAAAACAAAACACTTCAGTAAGTTTTATTTGAGAATATAAAATATCTGGAAAACTTATTTAAATTCAATAAGTTTTAGTGTTTTATTTAAAATGGGATAAGCCTTTACTTTAATAAAATTTGGATATTAAATCCTTATTATTTTATTTAAGTAAACCCTTACTATTTTTAATCAAAACAAACATTTCATTTCAAATATTGGCCAAGGTTTAATTTGGCTACATAAAATTGTCCTTATTTATAAATCCTCCTTTTCTTTTGAAAACCAAAACCTTTTATTAAAAGATCCAAAATAGTAATTTTAAATATTTTGAAGTTTAATGTTTATTTAACTTTTTAAATCCCTTTAGGATTTTATTTTATCAAAATAAGTTTGTAAGTTCCCAAGTGGATTCAAAAAGTTTCTTCTGGCCTTGAAAATCAAACAAAGTTTTAGTTTATTCATTTATTTTTCACATTACAAGATTTGGAAAATCTTGGGATGTGACAGCCTAGCTCCCTCTACTTGGTGCCTCTAAACCCTAGATTGCCAAGCCTCTCTCATAGTCCACCATACTCGCTCCGGCTTAAGGCGAAGCCCTGCGAGATCTCCCCTCTACTTCCGGTACCACGCTGTCGTGCTGCCGGAATCGCGAGGAGAGTGCTACAACCTCCGCTGCCTGCTGGAACAAGGGAGAGGAAGGTCTTCATCGAGTACCGAACGTGTGACCGACTGTGGAAGCGCTGCCGAAACGCAGCGCCAGAAGGATCGTCTACGCGATCTTGAGATCGGCAAGTGTACGACTACATCACCCACGAGAATCTGCTCTCGTTAACCGCTTTGGAATCTTCAAGGGTGAGTTCCTCTATCGACTTGTTGCTACAATCTAGTAGATAGATCTTGGCTTGTTTGTGTGCATGCGGTAGAAAATTTTTGTTTTCCATGCTACGAACCCCTACACGAAGAAGAACTAAAAATTTCTAAGCAAAAGCATAAGAAAACTAAAGCTAAATGCAATGCTAGCAAAATTGAACGCTCACAGAACAATAAGAGTGAAAACTAGAGTGTTCTAGACAATGAAGAACTAGGTGTGACTTCTCCAAAATAGCTATGTTAGGGTCCGACCAACTTATTATAGAAAAAAACAAAAGAAAACTAAAAACAAAAACAAAGACGCTCCAAGAACAACATATAGTGCATGAAGCAATAAAAAATGAAGTGTCTTGTAAGAAGACCTGAGATTTTTATTGATCAAGAAGGGGATGCCTTGGGCATCCCCAAGATTTGACGCTTGAACTTCTTGAATATTTCTTGGGGTGAC
Organism: Avena sativa; assembly: GCA_916181665.1. NCBI lineage: Eukaryota > Viridiplantae > Streptophyta > Magnoliopsida > Poales > Poaceae > Avena > Avena sativa. The sequence continues at coordinate 2,870,411 of OV702284.1, forward strand.
ACGGGTGGAATCCCCAATCTTGAGATTTTTTCCATACTTCATCTCATCACATCATTCTCTTCCTACACTTGAAAATTTCCTTCATACAAAACTTCACACAATCTTCATTAGCAACATTAGTGTATTCAAGATAATAAGCCTTTGGGTTCAGTTTCAAATCAAGTAAATCATCCATTGAAACATAAGCTACTGTAGCAACTCCTTTTAAAATCTCAAGTGATCAAAGAGAACTTAAAAAGAAACCAATTAAGAGGCAAATGCACATAATGGCAGAAATCTGTCAAAACAAACCAGCAGGTAAAGACAGATTTTTTTGAAAATCTTTTGTTGCTCAAATCGGAAAGTGCAAAAATAAATAAAGCTGGGTAAATACCAGGGGCATGCACACAAAACATTACAGCTCAATTCGAACTTCTGGGTTTTTTCATGATTTTTTACAGTGAGGCACAGAAATCTGTTTTGGGACAACAACTTCCCCAAATCTTATTTCCCTCTCATTAGAGGCTATTCTTGGCACAAAAAACCAAACAAAAAGGATAAGGAGAGGTTATTACAGAGGCAATAGCTTCCAAGACTCAACAAAAGAAAAACTTATTGAAATAAATAATTGGGTTATCTCCCAAGAGTGCTTTTCTTTAACGCCTTTGAGCTAGGCACAGAAAGCAAGAATCGAGTATTTTCAAAGGAAGAAGCATTAACATAAAATTTTATTATAATAAGAGAATCAAAAGATATCTTCTCTATTTTTCTAGGGAAGTGTTCTATACCTTTCTTGAGCGGGAATTGATATTTAATGGTGCCTTCGTTCATATCAATAATGGCACCAACAGTTCCAAGAAAAAGTCTTCCCAAAATAATAGGACAAGAAGCATTGCATTCAACATCCAAAACACAGAAATCAACAGGGACAAAGGTATGGTTATCCATAATAAGAACATCATTAATTCTCCCCATAAGTTTCTTTTTAGCATTATCATCAAGATGGAAATCCAAATAACAATATTCTAATGGTGGTAAATCAAGCATTTCATAAATATTTCTAGGCATAATACTAGAACAAAGATCACATGAAGCTTTGAAATCAAAATCATTCACTTTCATATTAATGATTGGCTCCCAACCATCTTCTAATTTCATAGGAATAGAAGCTTCATGTTTCAATTTTTCTTCTTTAATTTTCATGAGAGTATTTGTAATATGTTCTATAAAAGCAATATTCATAGCACTAGCATTAGGACTTCTAGTAAGCTTTTGCAAGAACATAATTACTTCAGAAATATTGCAACCATCAAGATCAAAATCAATATTATCATTCAAGGTAGTAGAACTTTTGTCTCCCATATTTCAAAAAAATTCAGCATTTTTATTGGAAAAGGTTCCATTGGGTTTAGGCAATGTTGCAAAAGGAATGGGGAATTCAGGTGGTTTTCTAGCATCAACATTACTAGTGGTGGTAATAGTACAAACTCCATTCGAGACACACTTAAGGACTCGATGTTGTTTACTAGATATGGAAAGTGAGTAAAGATACCAAATGTATTTCGGAGTCTCGAATGGGATCCGGGATATCACGAGGATATCCGGAATGGTCCATAGAATAAGATTCATATAAGGATTGTCCAAATCCGGAGTTCGGGAATGGTTTCGGTGTTTTCACCGGAATGTTCTAGAAGGGTATAGAAGGTCCACCGAACTGGAGGGGGAAGGGTACATGGATGGGTCATAACAAAGTGTAATGGTTGCATCATGTCCTAGGTCACTTGGCTAGGCACTTGGAAGAAAGAAATCAAACTCTAGTTTGAAAGTCAAAAAGGCAGTTTGAAAAAGTCAAACTGGGAGAATGGTTTCCAAGTGGAGGAAGGGAAGGATTCCTACCTAAGGGAGGAATCCTCTCTCTCCTTGCCGCCGGCCACATGAAGTGGTGTTGGGGGAGGATTCCCTCCCCCTTGGCGCCTCCCCACCTATATAAGGAGGGGTAGGGCGCCCCCTTACCCCACACAACAAACCCTAGCAAGGCGCCACCCCTCTCAAGTCACCGCCACCTAGGGTTCCTCCTCTAGTCACTGACTTGGGGGCTAAACCCTAGCCCCTAGCCACCAGTCACACCACCCCTCGGCGCCCTCTAAACCCTAGATCTACGAGGCCCTCTTCTACCCCACCATACCCAATCCAGCTTAGGCGAAGCCCTACTGAAATTCCCCTCTAAACTCCGACACCATGCCGTCGTGCTGTCGGAATTGCAAGGAGAGCTCTACAACCTCTGCTCTCTGCTGGAACAAGGGAGAGGAAGGTCTTCATCGAGTACCGAACATGTGACCGACTGCAGGAGCGCTGCCAGAACACGGCACTAGAAGGGTCGTCTACGCGATCTTGAGATCGGCAAGTGAACGACTACATCACCCACGAGAATCTGCTCTCGTTAACCGCTTTGGAACCTTCGAGGGTGAGTACTCTATCGACTCGTTGCTACAATCTAGTAGATAGATCTTGGCTTATGTGTGTTCATGCGGTAGAATTTTTTTGTTTTCCATGCTACGAACCCCTACAGTGGTATCAGAGTCGTGTCTATATGTAGACTTGTTGCACGAGTAGAACACAATAGTCATTGTGGGCGGTGGTGCTTCTATTATCAATTGCTTCTTGTGTACTTTGCATGTTGCGGGATGGTGGGATGAAGCGGCTCGGGCTAACCTTACATGACATCGTTCATGAGACTTGCTCCATGCTCGACATGCAACTTGTATTGGATAAGTGGCTTTGTGGGTGTCTGTCTCTCCCATCATAGTGAAGATTCAATGTACAACAGGCACTTGATAGTTCAAGCATCAACGTTGTGGTTCTTGTTCATAAGTTAGAACGGTACTTATTGAAAGTCGCAAACCACGTAAAATATGCAAAGAAAATTAGAGGCATCTAAATTTGTTTTGCAGGGGTGTGATGTGATGTGACATGGCCATGATTGTAATTATATATGATGTATGCAATGATCCTTATTGTAAGTTGGCAACCAGCAGGAGCCTTATGTTTGTCTTTTAATTTCATTAAGACCTGTGTGTATATTATTCAAAGTAGTTGTAATAGTTGATACTAGTGGACGACAACCATGGAGCGGTGCCATTGACCTTGACGCCACACCGGTGATGATGGAGATCATGTTCGTGCTTGAAGATGGAGATCGGAAGCACAGGAAGAAAGGCTATATCATATCACATATTATGAATTGCATGTGATGTTAATCCTTTTATGCATCTTGTATTGCTTAGATCGTGATGTTAGCATTATAAGATGATCCCTCTCACAAAATATAAAGTTATAAAATGTCCATCCTTAGTTAGCACCGTTGCCAAGACTTGTTGTTTCGAAGCACCATGTGATGATCGGGTGTGATAGATTCTATGTGTGCATACAACGGGAGCAAGCCAGGTTTGCTCATGCAGAAACTAAGGTTAATCTTGATGAGCCTAGCATGTACAGGCATGGTCTCGAAACACGGATCACCGAAAGTTAAAGCATGAGTCATATAGTAGATATGATGAACATGTTGATTGTTCACCTTTGAAACTACATCATCTCTCGTGATGATCGGACTTGATGTAGTGGATTTGGTTCGTGTGACCACTAAAACAATGTGAGGGATATTGTTTTGAGTGGGAGTTGTAGAGGTCACAACCTGATAAGGTAGAGATCCCTCTGTTTACAATGCTAGTCCCTGGATCAATAGCTAGCATCCACAGTTTAAGATGTAATATCAAGAAACAAAGGTCATATTACAACTTTATAACCAGGAATAAAATAATTCATTACATCTTACATAGCTCATTTGGCTATCTCATTACAATGCAGCAGAAATAACTATATAGCATGGAGTCCTTCATCTTCAAAGTGCCACAGGCAATCATGTTGGTTGTAGACTTGTAATCCTATTCAACTCACTTCACTAACATCAAACAAACCTGCAACATAATAAGTTACAGCCACAAGGGTCAATACATATGAATTGTATTGGCAAGTCATACTATGGTAGAGTAGTGGTATCTATTATCTATATGCAATTTGGTTAAGTGGAGCTTAGGCTTGCTTTGCTCAAAACAGATTTTCCTTATCATTTGAAAACACTTATTTTTTGTTTGTCAAATCACCCAAGGAACAACCAAGAGGAATTGGTTAACCTTTACCCTTGTTCAACCACAAGATTTTAACTTAGAAATTGGGATGAGGAGATCCTTGATAGCTTCCATATCTTGATTCTCAAATTTTCCATTGCCGGGGACACGACTAAGTACTTAGATTTTACTCTCTCGAGAGGTGGTGCACTTTCCCCACAAGACTCGACATGCATCGACACAGGATCTTTAAGAAGCCTTCCCTTAGACCAAGTGGACGTATTCCAAACCTATCACCCCCTACCACCTTCTGTCCATCTGGCTAAGTTATTGCAATCTATATGATCCAGGGAGAGCCCATAATTCCATGTGGCTGCACTTGAAGCTTCTCAACATTTGACATCTCAAATCTCTTTGTTCCTGGGTGGCTTTCCAAAAGTGTGATACCAAGTTTTCCCCAGTATACTGGACTTGTGATACAAAAGTTTTCTCCAATATACTGGACTTGTGTAACCACTCAACATAAACCTTTCATTCCATTCCACCCAGGTGATTTATTCACATAGTTGTTTTATTAAACAAAACACAGGTCATAGACTTAGAAATATTTCATAGTATGAATATAATCCACCCTTGTTTTCTACTAGCTAGGCTAAGCATAATAGTAGCAAGAATCTTAACTTAGGGAAAATTCTACTAAGGCATCATCTACTAGGATTTCCCATGGCATAGCATACTTAGTAAAAATTCCATGCAAGTCCTACTTAGAAATTTCACTAATGCATAGTGAAAATAATAGGACAAAATGTATGAAGCACCACTTGCCTTTTTGGTAGAGAAACTAGATTCACTCCTTGATCTTGCAATAGTCACACTCTTCAAAGTTCACTACAATTCAATCAAGCAAGCACATATTCAAATCTAGCATTCAAACAATTCACCACATAATATAAAGGAAACAAAACAATGCATGCAAGCATGCAAAAGATTGTTTTATTGAAAAAGTGGTTTCTACTAAGGCTATAAACATTTTAAAACACCTATTGGTCATTAATAAAAGTGGCAAAACTGTTTTAAATCAAGTTAGTGAAAATGGGCCATTTAAATCATTTTTGTTTTGCTAGAAATGATTTAAATCAAAATAATATTTTTTAGTGGTTGCCAAATATATTTTTAAACACAAAATGATAGTGTTTATCGTCAAAGTGTTTAAATCAAATCCATTTTCAAAAGGTTTCACTCAAAAACCATTTTTAAATCAAAGCAACATTTTATTTTACTAGAAATGCCTTTAATCAAAGTAATAATTTTCTAGGATTAATCAAATACATTTTTAAATCCAAAACTTAGTGTTTAGGGTCAGAGAGTTTAAATCAAACCATTTGTAAAAGGTTTTACTCAAAAATTATTTTTAAAACATAATCAACAATTTTTGTTTTACTCAAAATGCTTTTATTCAAGGAATAATTCCTTAGTGTCACAAAATATACTTTTAAATCCAAAAGTTGGTTTTTATGGTCAGTAGGTTCAAAACAAACCATTTGCAAAAGATTTTACCCTAAAATCATTTTTAGAATAATTTTTATACTCAAAATAGGCCTAAACATGTTTCCGCAAAAACAACCAATTTTCCAAAAGAAAATACTAACCTAAGGGCACGGTTGTAAAGTTTGCATTTTTGTGAATCCATTGATATAAAATTTGTAAAATTTGGACGTGTAGATTAAAAGTTATGAATTTTACAAAATTACTCATCTAATAGAACCTTTTCTGTTTTTAAAACAAAGTCTGGGCCACGTGTCTGTATCCTATTGGCTGATAACGGTTCGCACAGATCAAGCAATGCTGGCCGTAGGATTTTATTAGATCTGTGCGGTTCAGATTGGCTCATACCGTTTCAGTTAAGTGTTCTATCGTATCCATCAGATCTAAATCGAACGGTTCACACTGGCTTGACCATAGATGGGCGGCGCTGAGCAATGGCGAGCGGCGGCGCGCTCTGTCAGTGACGGTCCGGCGAAACTAGGATGCGCGGGAGAGGGAGGGGAGCATTACTAGACTCGCAGGGATGCGCTGATTCTCGACGTGGTCGCCGCAAGGACAGGGGCGCACGGTGCAGCTGGCGATTGCTTGTCGGAGAAGCTCTTGGAGATGGCGCATCTGTTCGTCATCGTTGGAGAGGCTACGGTGCAAGCTAGGGCAAGCAAATGGTGCCGTTAGGTGTGCGCAAGAAAGGTGAACACGAGAGTATCAATCAGAGAGGAGGGGGCGGTCAGATGCTACCAGGGGGTGCCGCCGGAGTTGGAGCAGGAGGCGGTGGTGCTCAGTCGTCGAAGTTGCCGAGCCTCTGGGGAACGCGTGGGCTAGCTAGGGATGCTGGTAGATGCGGGGGACGCTGGGTAACACGCTCGTGGAGGCTAGGGGTAGTGGGGCGGTGAGGGTTGGCCGAAATCGGACGGAAGGCTTGCCGGAGTCAGTGGCGTTGCCGCGAGCAATTAGCGCAGCCTGGGGGCAGAGAGGGTGTGGCGTCTGAGGGGAATGAGAGAGAGGGAGGAGGCGCTTATGAGGGCATTGTCACTGGCGAGGATTAATTCTGCAATCAAACAAATTTATCAAGTCAATCGATGGCAAAAATGGTCGGAGGGAAGAGGGGTAGGGTCCGCGCGAGGTTAGGGATAATGACCTGGCTGTGGGGCCTCGCGGTCAGCGAATGAGAGGAGGGTACAGTGGGGTCGGGTCGTCAGCGGGTGAGGGGGTAGATCTGCGGGTGAGAAAACGGTTCGCGGGGAAGAGAGAGGTGGGCTGGCTGCTGGGCCTGGGCCAGGTTAGTTGGGCTGGGGTTTCTGGGGTGTTTTTCTCTATTTTTATTTCCTGGTTTCTTTTTCTTTTTTGATTTTGTGTTTTCAATTTAAACATTCATTTGAATTCAGATTTCTTTTTCAAATCTTCTCCAAACTTTCAGTACGTTTTAATATTGTTTATTCATGTATTTTAAAGCCCATTTTTTGAATATTTTCTTATATTCTCTTATGGTTAAATATTCATTTGAAATAAACATTTTGTCTTTATTTAAATAAAATAAAATATGGTGTTAAACCCATATAAATTGTATTCAAATAATTCTTTTATTCTTTTTAAGTTAATTGGATAATTTTTAATCCACTTTGGTAATTTCATTTATTTTTTCCATGATTTATTTAATCATTTATTTTAGGGATTTTATCTTCTATTTAAATATAAATTGAATATGGTTTATTCCCATATGCTTTTATTTGAATATTCTTTATCCCTTTATTTTACTTGGTTTTGCATTATGTTTGTTCCATTTGCTTATGGATTTAATTCAAGGTTTAAATTGTCTTCTAAATAATTTTATTGGGATTTATTATTTAGTTTAGGCATTTTCTCTTTATTTAAATAAAATTGGATATTGTTCAATCCTTATGATTTTATTTAAATAATCCTTTTCTCCTTTTTATTATTCAATAACTTTCATTTGTTTATGGATTTGGCCAAGATTTTATTTGACCTTTAAATATTCCTTATTTACTTATTTCTTTCTTTATCTTATAAAATCCATATCTTTTTATTTATAGATCCAAAATTGGTGATTCCAATTTGTAGAATTTTATTTAATATTTGTTTATATTTTTATTTACTTTTAGCGTTATTTTTCTCACAATTTGGTATTGATTTTAGTTAGGAGCTTTATTAGCTTTGGAAATTATTTCCTTTTATCTTATTAAATTCATAAGTTTTTATCCATGGCTCCAAATTAAATGAAACCAATTTCTATGGTTTTATAATATTTTTGTTTATCATTTTTGATCATTTATAAATGTTTGTTGCTAAATTTTTATATGGATCAAATCCATAGTCTTAGAGAGATCTTGGAAACGATTTTCTTCCATTAGGGCTTTAGGGTTTTGGTTTACTTTTCCAAATGTTTAAATTTCAAGATACATTCATTGATGAATGTAATTCACTAGATTGAAATTTTGTTGGGTTCCATTTTATTCAAATTTTGTTCAATAGGGTTTTGATGTTTCCATTTAGAAGCAAAAAGTTTCTTTTCACCCTAAATTTCAACAATTATTTATTTTGTTTATTTATTTTTCACATTTCAAAATTTGGAAAATTTTGGGATGTGACAGGCTACCACCCTTAAAAGAAATCTCGTCCCGAGATTTGGGAAGGCTAGAGGTTACAAGTTCGCTTCAAGACAACTAGGGTACTACCACCCTTAAAAATATTTTTGACTAGATTACATCTTGGCTTACTTGGGGTCTTGATGTATCTTCTCTGGACAGTTGTTGGCATAATGTCCTTTGTCACCACACTTGAAACACATAACAAGGCTGAGATCCTCATGTTCTGGACAATTGTTTGCATAGTGTCCTTTGTTTCCACATTTGAAACATGTGACAAGGCTGATGTCTCTTATAGGTTTGCTTGTCTTGTCTTCCTTCTTTTCTGGACAATGTGATGCATAATGGCCTAGCTCTTTGCATTTGTGGCACATCACTTGGCTAATATCCTTCTTCTTCTTTGGCATCACTATTTCTTGTTTATTTCCTTTATTCTTCTTCTTTTCTGGACATTCATACGCATAGTGTTCCATCTCTTTGTAATGGTAACATTGTACCTGGCTAATGTCTTGCTTGCTGGGGTTGGGGCATTTCTTATTTTAGGTCTCTCCAAAGCTAGGAGTTCTTCTAGTTCATGCTCTTCATATTTCACCACAAATGTGGGAAACCTTTCTCTCTTCTTGGGGCAGTCACTAGAGATGTGACCTTCTTCTCCACAAGAGTAGCAACACTTTGTGGTCACCTTGGATGTGGATCTATGAGGCATGGTTCTGACTTTGTCTTTATTCTTCTTGGTAGAAGTTGTTCCCTTATGGAGGTTTCCAAACATTTGATGCATTACATCTTGTTTCATTTGTTGAACTATGGGATAGATAGGGCATTGGATAGGGACATGATCATTTCCTTCACATAGGAAACAAGTAACTTGGGATGTGGGGCATTGTCTATTTGGATGTTTTTCTTCACAATTAGGGCATTGGTCCACATGCTCTTTGTGAGTGTGTTCTATGTCTCCCCAAATATTGCAAGCTTGTGTTCCTTCTATAATATCATCCTTGGTATCATTGTTGTCACAATCACTTTGGGAAAGGTTGTTCCTCATGTTGATCATTTGATTGTTCATCCTTTGCAACAATTGAGATTGCGTTTCCAAAAACCTTTGCATGGTTGGGTCTATCTCATTGTTGTTGGCTAAAAACTGAGTTGTCACTTGATTCAACTAGGCTTGGGTTGCTAGAAGTTGTTCTCTCATGTGAATCTCTTGGTTGTTGTTGTCACCATCCTTGATGTTGGAGTATCTTGGAGAAGTCATTTGTTTGGGTTGGATTGGGATTAGAGTAGGCAAAAGATTTCTAGAGGAAGAATTCTACTCACACACAACAATTCACACAAACAATGTGCAAGCAATCACAATCAAGCATTCCACCCAAACATCAAGATTCAAGCATAATTTTTTTGGCAACAAATATTTTTGCTACACCACATAAGTTGGTGTGATTTATCTAAACTAAACACTAGTATGGTGGTACAACTATGGTTATCACTTGGGATCATTTCATTCTTCTTAGTTGTTTCTTCTTGAAGAAGCTCATGGTATCCTTGGAAATTTTCTTACATCTTGGTCGCAAAGCTTCAAAGGTGATGAGCATTCCTTCTAGGTTTGTGTTTCCTTAGTATTCAAGTCTTAAGTAATATTCTTGTCTCACTTGTAGTCCTTAGTGATGTCCAAGTTGAAGTCTTGTCAACACCCGGATTTTTAATCCCAATTGCCTGTTATGCCATACATCGCAATCCCAGGTTTACCATTTTTGCGAGACATAACAGATTTGGATACCGCAGTACATCATCCATTACAAACCATACATAAGGTCTTACACAAATAAGGATCTCATGATCCAGTTCTTAACACAACTCAAGCAGCGAAAATACGTAATAATAACGGTAGCGTAGGCGAAGCTCCATCTTCGGGGTCACAGGCAATGCTGACGATGGGAGATGATCCTAGTTTTCGTAACCTTCCTGGGCTCCATCCTCCTGGTACTCCTCTTCATAGTCTGGCCATGGGAATAGCCAGGGACAAAGCCATGAGTACTCTTTAAGTACTCGCAAACTAATACTAACAAGTGAAGGGGGTTTTGTAGTAGAACACTAAGCTCTAGGGTTGTTTTGCAAAAAGCCAGATTTACCTCTACTAAGTTTAGAAACAAAGAAATCTAGTTGAAGTTTTATAACACCTAAGTGGGAACTTGTATTTCATCTCACAACTCTGTTGTGGTCAAGTCAAAGTCTCAATTCATTTCACAAGTCATTTTGAAAACATCTGACGGGGGAACAGTATGGCCACTCCAACTGTCCATAACCACGGACGCGGCTATTCGAATAGTTTGACACTCTGCAGAGATTGTACACTTTCACCACAACATTCGATACATCCGTCAGGAACAAATCCTGAATTCACGATACTCAGTATGCGGATAATCAATCCTAACCTTTTGATTACATGCCCTAGTATAGGCACCTCTCCTGTGAGTTTGGCCTCCCAACCATGACCAACTGTCATCTTGGGTACTGCACAGGTGGACAATCTTCACAAGGTAGCCTCAGCTTAGACCTTGGCCATGAGGGAACCAATACTAAGGGATATAAGTTTCCAGTCAAGCCCTACCCAAATCTCGGGTATTATGGTTGTACGGTAAAATTGGAATGGTATCGCATCCAGACAACCATAAGTTTTATAAAGGGCTAAGGCTCATGCCTCAACATTTTCATCATCCAAATCATCTGGTGTTCGGAAACACATGTCAAAACATCTCAATAGAATGATCCATCATTCCAAGGTTTTCATAACCATTTTCCACCAAGTATTCCTATCTAAAGTTGAATCAAGTTTTTATGCTTAGCACTAGCATCTACAAGTGGGGGTAAGTACTAATGAGGGGTAGTAAACTAGTGTAGTTTAACTAAGTTCAATCTCATGCCTTAGGATGACATAAAGATTATCTAGCTTAGGCCAAGTTCTATGCTCTTTATGCAACCTTCAATTATCTTTCTAATATCTACAATTTACTTAAGTAATCTCTAAGTAATAGCTTTGATAAAGAAATAAAGTATAAAGCTTGTAAGTAAAACTAGGAATGGGGTTATCAAGTGGGTATGATCACATATGCTTAAGGCATATAGTTGGCATGGTAACAAGCAAGTATTTGCTTGCATAGGTATAGTATCTTGCAAGTGTTAACTTGCACAATCAACTAGTAGTATTAGGCTTGCATAGGTCAACTTGATTAGTAAGGCTTGCAAGTATTGGCTTGCATCAGTATCAGTATAAGCTTGCCTTGTGAAGAGCAGTGGTTGAAGTTCTCCTCGGTTTCTTCTTCGTAGTATCCTCCTACCTCCTCATATCCTTGGTCGATACTAGCGTCTATAAATAAATACAAGGTACAAAATCACCAAACAATACTTAACTACTTTCAATCATCACACACAAGGGTTCTATAGATGATCTAGCATCATCACTAATATTACAAGATTAAAGCATTTGTTTTATTGATTTTATTTTTTTAGAAAAGTAATTTCTACTCATTGAAAAACTACTTAAGATTTAATATTCTCCAAACCAAACATGGGATCATGTTAACACATGTCATCACCACATATTTCAGTACATGGGAATGTGATTTAAAGTGGTGTCACAATTTAATAAGGTTTAACCCTTTTATTTTAATTAAATAAAGTGACTAGAAATGCCTATGTGGCATCCTTTTATTACTTGGACATTATTTATGTAAGTAAACCCATATATTTTTATATATTCTGAAAGGTATGATCAAATGTGATTTTTGAGAGTTGGAATCAACTCAAAAGCTATTATGGTTTAAATTTGAAAAATGGTTGAATGCAGAAAAGCTTCTGCCTTGTTATTTTTACCAAGGTTGATCTACAGATCCAAATGATTTGAATCCAACGGGCTTGGATTAAGCATTTCAATATATTTCTAACAAAATTGGTTTCATTCCATTTGGTTCACTGAATCGAGCTGGGTTGATTTTTGAAACTAGGTACAGAACTGAGTTTGAATCTAAATAGAAAAACTAAATTCAAACGAGTGGGCTGCGCGGGAAAGGTTAACGAGCCGGCCCAGTGTCACTCCGCGGCGTGGGGCGCGACTGACAGGGCGGGTCTACTGGTCAGTGACTCTTTAAATGCGAAGCGCTACGGGGCGCTGTGGTGCGTTGGATTAGAAGTAAGATCAACGGCCGAGGGTCATCGTCGACGATGAACTAGTCACCGGCGAGTTCAAACCCTAGCGGCTCAGTGGGGGTCGTCGGGGTCTCACCAGGGCTCAGGCGAAGGTCGGCGATGCGGGCGAATGACGAAGTCGACGACGGTGAACCTCTTGGTACCGGTAGCTCCTCCTGGGGTGGACAAAATCGACGGCGCCCTTCTTCTCCAGAGGAGGCCTGCTCCGGCGCAATTCCGGCGATGCGCTGCTCGCCTTGCTCCGGGAATGGGGTGGAACGATCAGTGAGGTGAGGGGAGTGAAATGGTGTTCTTCAATCGGCTGGGGGTGGTCTCCTTTTATAGTCTCGACGGCGAGACCGAACGGGATGGGAAGGTGTCACATCCCAAAATTTCCAAATCTTGTAATGTAAAAAATAAATGAATAAAATAAAACTTTGTTTGGTTTTTCAGGGCCAGAAGAAACTTTTTGTATTTAATTTGAACTTCAAATCAATTTGAATCAAATAAATCCTAAAGGGATTTATAAGGTTAAACATTTATTAAAGGAGATTAAAATATTCTGAAATTACTATTTTGGATCTTTTAATAAAAGATTTGGTTTTCAAAAGAAAAGGTGGATTCATAAATAAAGATTATATTATAAAGCCAAATTAAACCTTGACCAAGCTTTGGAATTAAAACATTTTGTTTTGAATAAAAATAGCAAAGGTTTATTTAAATAAATTAATAAGGATTTAATATCCAAATTTATCTAAATAAAAGGTTTTACCATTTTAATTAAAACATCAAAAACTTATTAAATTATTTTAAATAAGTTTTCCAAATATTTTATATTCTCAAATAAAACCTACTGAAGTGTTTTGGCTTTATTTTAGATTTCAAAATAAATATTTTAAATAAAATAAATCCTATTTGATTTAATAATGAAGGTCTATTGTATTTAATTATTAATGGACCCTAAAATAAAAGGATGTTTTATTTTAAACAAGTTACCAAGTATTCATTATTTCCAAATAAAACCTACTGATTTGGTTTTGAAAATATTTGGATTTCAAATGGAGATTTTATTAATTAAATCAACCCCTATTTTATTAAATAACTAAAGATCCATTTTAATTAATTAAAGAATGGATCCTAAAAAGAATAAAAATTATTATTTTATTTGGGATTTGGTTTATGTTGATAAACAGAACCCAATTCAAAGTACAAGTTTAGGGATTGTTTGAATTGGTTTGAATGTTGTTTGATTGTTTGAATTTCAAAAACAGAAAAAGAATCAGAAAAGGAAAAACAATTTGGAAGAAAAAAATAGAATCTGGACTCAGCCCAACTGGCCAAGCCCAATAAAGCCCAGAACCAGCCCAGCAACCTTCCCCGAAGAAAACGCTTCGCACCTGACAATCGACCCGCTGAGACAATGACTGGTGGACCCTCCCCTCCTTTCTTTTTCCACTGCCAGGTAGACCCCACTCCTCCTGTTCTTCCTTCTCACCCGCGCGACTCCTTCTTCCTCCCCTCGTCGCCGTTTCCTGCAGTGATTCCGCGACCTTAATTCGTCTTAACGCGGCCACCATTACTCGCCTTGACCATGCACGTTAAAACGCCAGCGTCTTCTCCTCCTTTCCCCTCTGTCGCCACTCCCTCTCTGCCCCGAGGCTGCCTCAATTTGGCTTGGCACTCCCTCTGTTCCGATGACACTCCGGTGCTGATTCCGGCGACTCAACACGACCCCGTGCCTCCTCGACCTAGCTCACACCTTCCCCACCTCCTGACGCATCTGTCCGTGCCCTTCAGTCGACTGCGGGCGCCCCGGAGCACCGTCTTCGACAAGCTCCGACCTCGCCGCCGCGTCTGTCTTCAACTCTGGCAAGCATCCAGGTAGTTTCAGACCGCCCCGCACCTTCTAAATCGCGCTCACACATTCGCCTCCCTCTCCTGCATCTGGCCACACTTTCGGTTTGCCTTCTCGTGACCTATAGCGATGACTCCGACCACGACTGAGACCACCCGACGTTGTTCTCTACTCCGGCGAGGAATTGCAGCCGACCCCATGCGCCCCTTGACATGCCGACCACACGTCCAGCATCACCTCGTCCTCACGAACACGGTAAGCACCCCCTCTGTCTTCCTTGCTTCCTAGAACCGCCGTTAGCCCGCAGCCAGACCGTCGCCGCCGCGCGCCACCGTCGTCGCGCCACCAGTTCTTGGCCAGGCATTAGCAGCCGTCCAATTTAGATCGAAGAGACTAGATAGATCCACTTAACCGCGAAGAGGTATGCTTTTTGGACCGCACGATTTGATTAGATCTAACGCACCGCGTTGCCGATCCGCCCGAACCGGTACCGTCCAACCAGAACACGACGCGTGGCCAGTTCTGTTTAAAACAGAATTTGAAAAACAGATTTAAGTTGCAATTTGAAAACCCTGTAACTTTCGATCCACACGTCCAAAAATTACAAATTTGATACCGTTGGAATCAGTGGAACAAACCCTAGCCAACCATGCCCTTAGTTTAGCAAATAGTATCCATTAGAGTGTTTGTTTTTACAGAAACTTTTGTATGCTTATTTAGAGTAGGAAAATGTTTCAAAAATGCTTTTAGGGTTAAAACCTTTGCAAATTGTTTTGATGTGAACTTACTGACCCTAGGAACCAACCCATGGTCTTGGAAATGGACTTGGTAAAATTTAGGATGAATTATTTGATTTAGCCCATTTCTAGCCAAATGGAAATAAAGATTTTGGTTATGAAAATACTTTTATAGAGAAAACTTTGGGGAAATGTTTTGGACCAAACCTACTGACCCAAAACATCAAGTTTTGCAAATTAGCAACTCATTGGTGAGAAACTTAAAAAGTTTTTTCTATTATAAAAATGTTTTCCACCACATAAAATAATGAAGGGTTTAAAAATGGTTTTTGGACAAAACCCATTTGCAATGACTTTGCCACTTTGGAAAATGACCAATTTGGAACTTACAAAGTTAGAAGCCTAGTGGAGACCATCTTTACAAATAGAACCATCCTTTGGATGCTTACATGCATGACTTAGATCCCATTGTTTTATGTGTGTGAATTGTTTGATTAATGGTATGGAATGCTACTTGATACTATGCTTGCTTGATTGATTGTAGTGGAATTAGAAAAGAGTAAGACTAGCAAGATCAAGGAGTGAACCATCATTCCCTACCAAAAAGGCAAGTTACACTATCATCTAAAGTCCTACTATTTTCATTATACTTAGTGGATTTTGAAACATGCATGAAAACAAATTTTATACTTATGCTATGCTAAATCCTAATAGGATTATCTATACACTCCTTAGGGAAAACAATGTAGTTGTCACATGCTTAGCCATGCTATATTTTGGAAAGAGATACATGTTGAGATTTTACAAAGGTTGGGAAAAGGACTTGTGTTTTTCATAATAAAACAAGGACTCAATGAACCACCTAGGTGGAGGATACTTTAAGTTTTGGAGAGGGTGGCAACAAAAGGAACCATGTCTATGGGAATCACTTTGTGTTGTGCTCCAAAAGAAAACCACCTAGGAAACTTAGAGATTGAACATGTTTCTCCAATTGTGGCTTTCGTGTGCAACCACATGCTATTATGGCTCTGGCTTAGTCAACTACATTGGGAAGACTCATGCACTGTCCTCAGTTAACTGGACATGGGGACCTGGAATCCTACATGGGTGCTGAAGGCAAGCTAGCAATGGTGTATGGGAGGACCCTTTGGAAAGACTTCGTCACATTCTCAATCTGCCAGTACTCCATCTTGGTGAGCACTAATCCAGTAGGCCACTGGTGGCAAAAGGATGGGATTGTGACATGTGGGTAAAGTGTACTCCTTCTGCAGAAGATAATAAAATCTAAGTACTTAGTCGTGTCCCCAGTTATGGACAATAATGAGCAACTAAAGTTTGAAGCTATGGGAGATCTCGACATTCTAATTTCTAAAAGAAAACTTTTAAGGACTTGATGCACTTGGGGTTACCAAGGAGCTCAAGAGACTTTGACAAACTTGATGTACTTGGGGTTACCAAGGAACTCAAGAGATTTTGTTGAAAGCATGAACACTTGGGGTTACCAAGGAACTCATGAGATTTTTATAAAACTTGTAGCACTTGGGGTTACCAAGTAGCTCAAGAGATTTTGACAAGGACTTGAACACTTGAGTTTCTACCAAGGAGTTCAAGGAACTTGGAAAAGAGATTTGACAAAGGACCAAACCCATTTTGAAAAGATAGGATAAATATTGCTTTATGCAAATAAGCCTTAAACCCTACTTAGCCAAAATTGCATGTAATGATAGGATCCACTTATATTGTACAAAGTAGTGAAACTTGCCAATACAATTCAAATGTATTGACCCTTGTGGCTGTAACCTGTAATGTTGCAGGTTTGACTGATTTTAGTGAAGATTGATTGATTAGGATTACAAAGTCTACAACCAACATCTGCCTGTGGCACTTTGAAGATGAAGGACCCCATGACTATAGTTATTCCGCTGCAATGTAATGTAATAGCCAAATAGGCTATGTATGATGTAATAAAATTATGATACTCCTGGTTGTAAAGTTATATTATGACCTTTGTTTCTTGATATTACATCTAAACTGTGGATGCTAGCTATTGATCCAGGGACTAGCATTGTAAACACAGGGGGCTCTATCGTATTAAAGATTGGAACCTCTACAGAAGGCAACGGTGGCGACACGGCTACGGGCAGCTAGAGGCATGGCCGAGGTTCGCGATCGATCGGTGGTCTCCTGGCGATGCTCTAGGGCTTTAATGCGCGTGTAGGGGCGGTGGCAAACGGTCGGGAACACTCGATGCTCTGTGAGGCAGAGGCGGCGAACTCTGCGGCGAGCGGTGGCTACGGGGTACGGGCGGTGAAATGGGCATGTCTGGCGGTCTCCTGGGACGGTGGGGTGCATGCTGGCGGGCGGCGAGGTCTCGAGGTGGTCGGGTTGCGTGGGAACGGCGCGTGCTCTGCGGTGCGCTTCGGCATGGTCGACAGCGGCGCGGGCGCGGCGTTCCTGGCAGTTCTGGTTGCTGTCTGTGAGGCAGGGCTGGTCGAGAGGGGGCGGTGAGGCATGGGCTACCTCCCAGACAAGGTTGGCATGGCTAGTTCTTCCTCTAGCCTGCTGTCCACACTGGGGTGACATGGGTGCTCTCGGCCTGTTCATCATTGATGATATTGGCAAGCTTACAGTGGGGCTAGTGATTAGTTAAGGTTGTTAGATGATCTACTAAGGCTAGTGGTGTCCAGAGAGGGAACAAGTTAGGCCAGAATCACTGCACACTATAGTGTTTAGGATTTGTTTGATTTGCATCTGCAAGGTGTTTGATGAAATGGCCGCATGAACTCAAGTTTTGAATTTTGAAATTATTTTTGGTGGGTGTGCTAGGCATGTGCAGGTGAGTCTGTAGATGCTTGGGTTTGGAAAGTTGAGTTGGTTTGAGGTTTTTTTTGCAAAAGTGGGATATACCCATATGAAATAAATTCAATTTTAAACTGTCATTTAAACTATGCATTTGAATGTTTTTGGATGATCACAAGGTGGGCCTTGGTACTTTGTTATGAGTACTATCAAGGGGTGCAAATATCCAAACATGTTTCTGTTAAGTTCTGAAAGCTATAGATAGCCAAAGTAGGCATGGGAGTTAATTTGGCCAAAGTGACCACTCACTTAATTTGTTTGTTTTGATTTATTTGTATTTGGGAAAAGTGTGGGGATTTTTTAGATGATGTTTATTTCACCTAAGAATCATTTTACAAGCAAAGAAACACATAATCATGGCAATTCAAAAGAATCCAAATTTTGTTACATACACATAGGAATGCTTTCATATTTTTAATTGGAAAAGTTTTTGTTAACCCTAATTTTGGTGATTAGAGTTTGATGATTCTAGTTTAATATTTTTGGGATGTTACAAGTATTTTATGAAACTAAGGTTGAAGTTATTGGTGATGTTGAAGTCCTTGCTCATGGTGGAGGCTTTGTCAATCAAGTTGAAAAGAGGGGAGATATAGAATCAAAACAAAAAGGTTGAGAAAAGAGTTTAAAAGATTGTTTGTAAAGAATTTTGGAACCAATACAACTCCTATTTTTCAAAGGGGTTTTGTCCAATCCTAGGGTTACAATCCTACAGGCAACACGTGCTTTGATACCATATGTGGAGGTCCCAACCTGATAAGGTAGAGATCCCTGTGTTTACAATGCTAGTCCTTGGATCAATAGTTATCATCCACAGTTTAAGATGTAATATCAAGAAACAAAGGTCATATTACAACTTTATAACCAGGAATAATGTAGGGTTCGCAGCATAGAAAACAAAAAATTTCCTACGATGGGAACAACTATGTACCAAGATCTATCTACTAGATACAAACAACGAGCGGATGTATATCCGTAGAGAACATACCCTTGAAGACCGACAAAGCTTAACGAGTCCAAACTCGTGGTTGATGTAGACGATCTCTTGCCGATCTCAAGATCGAGAGGAAGTCCTAGCGCCGCAAAACAGCAGCGCATCCGTGCTCGCACACACGTTCGAGGCACCGAGCAACCTCCGCCTCCTCGCTCCAGCGATGCAGCGGAAGCACAACTCTTTCTTGCATAAAAGCCACCGGGAACATGTATCTCGCTAGTCCAAGACCATGGGGGATAAATTCTAGAGGTGGAGAGAGATCCTTCACGAGGAGGTGTGCTTTGAGAGGAGGAGAGGGGGGCCTTTTATAGGGGAGAGGGGGGAACCCAAGGGGCATGGCGCCCAGCCATGGGGGCTACCCCCACCTCTTCCACATTCATGTGGGTGGAGCTCCCACTCAAAATGAAAAGCCTCCACTCCCATTAAAAAGCCTCCACTCAAAAATCCACTCACATGCATTAAATTTCCACCAAATTTAATGCAAGCTCTCATTTAAATAAAACTCTTTTATTTATTTATTCAGAATTTTGTTAATTACTTTAATTAACAAACATTCACATAAAACCCCTTGCTAGTATTCCATTTCACATGCAGAACCAGTTTCAGCAATTTCAACCGAAACAGTTTCGGTGTCTAGTGAAATAAATTCCTGCGCTTTCCTTTTCTTTTCGGCATGAAACTTTTGCTCCAAATGGATGTCGGTGTCTCTTAAGTGTGTCACCCTACGGTTCGCGAATAATGCGAACATGATCGAGACTCCTCTCGGATCAATAATCAGAAGCGGGATCTGGAGACCCATACTGGCTCCCACACATTCAACGATGACTTTCTTGTGAACGTCGGAACCTTTTACGCTAGTATCTTAATCCCTTTGTTTCGCGATATATTACATGTCCGAGATTCGATCATCGGTATCTCCATACCTAGTTTGATCTCGTTACTGACATGCACTCTTTTCTCGTTCCCGTGATATAACATTCTAGTGATCAAATCACTTGCTTGCAAGCTAATCAATGTGATATCACCGAGAGGGACCAGAGCATATCTATCCGTCATCGGGATGAACAAATTCCACTCTTGATCCATGAGCCTCAACATAACACTTTATTAGTTCTGAATCCATCTTTATAATCACCCTGTTACGGTGTGATGTTTGATGTTATCAAGAAACTCTTCCGGTGTTAGTGATTGACATGATCTTATGGTCTAAGGATTAGGATCACTTCGTAAGTTGTTATAGCAATATAAACTCAATGACTTTGATCGTAATGCTATACTTCGGATGAATGTTCATCACACCATTACACTAATGTTGTGATCCCGTTATTAACAACATCCAATGTCCATGATCAGGAAACCTTGATCATCTTGTTAATCAACGAGCTAGTTTATGAGAGAGGCATAACTAGGAATTTCCTTTTTGTTTATTAAACACACATGTATTAACGTTTCCGTATTAATACAATTATAGCATGTAAAATAAACATTTATCATAAATAAGGAATATGATAATAACCACTTTATTATTGCCTCTCGGGCATATTCCCTTTAGTCTCCCACTTGCACTAGAGACAATAATCTAGTTTGAAAACTTTACGTATTGAACACTTATGGCTTTCTGGTGTTCCATATACGCAATTGCAAGTGGTTAACATAATCTACGGATCTGACGCTTCAGGTCCGTGTGTATTTGCATGTCTTTGCGTCTCCACGCATCACTCATTCTCCAATGAGATGGCATTGTATAAATTTGGTATTTTGGTGAGACCTTTAGTTCCTTGGGGTTAAAACACGTCGATACTATTGTCGTACAATATATCTTTAGTGTTAGCCCGTTGCGAACCACACCTTAGTTTGATAACAAACTACTTGACACAAATTCCCTCCTTTGCTGCTACTATAGCAGTCATATACTTAACCTTTTGTTGTAGTATTCGTCACAATGTCTTAACTATGGAACTCTTACAAATCCATCATGGAATCTCCTTTCCATTACATTGTGCCACCCATAGTTTAAATTGAGATAAACTTAATTTGTATCTTGTGACAAAACTAGTATCAATGTAACTCTTTACAATGAACTATTTGTAATTGTTTGTCACCTCTATACAAATATATTCTTAGTTCTTCCAAAAGATCATAAGAATATCCTTACTATCGTCCAATGATCATTTTATGATTCATTCTGGTATATGCTCATAACATTTAGAGCATAGGACATATCTGGATGTGTACATATCATGGTATGATTGATCAAAGTATCCTTGTGATTTCACTCATCAAGTGTCAAAGCACTTGAATCTTGTTTCACTTATCAAGTGTCAATACACTTGAATCTTGATTCAATTCCTTTCCATGCGACAAGAACCATTTCTTGTCGTTTCTATATTGAACTCCTTCAATATCTCATATATGTACGTTTGGCACAACCATATTAGCGTCACCGTCTATCCACTATAGACATTCATGCTAAATATTCGGGTTTTGCCTAAGTTTTTCATCGAAATGAAATTCTTAACCTTTGTCAATAAAAGATACATCATTTCTAATCAACAAGATGTCATCCACATAATATATTAGAAATATGTCACAGTGCTCCCACTTAATTTTATGCAAATGCAAGCATCTTCATCGTCTCCTGATGAAAAACTCCTTTTCATCACGGTGAAGATTCCAACTCCGTGATGCTTACTTCAACCATTGAAGTTTGCATGCCCTTTTTAGCATCCTTTGAATTTTAACAAAACCCTTTGGACTGTGTCACGTACACGTCCTAGGTAACCATTCTATTAGAAGAATTTTTTTTTGTTTATTCATCTACCATATACCAAATTATATGTAGTGGTTGCTAATTTAATCCGTCCAGACTAAATATCGCTATGAAAGATCAAATCTTGTCATAGTCAACTCCTTGAACATTTTCGTAAAATACTTTACGACATGTCGACTATTTCATAGATGTGAAACATCCATGTCTGTTTCTTTATAGATCCAAATACGACCGATAGGTTTTTACACCTTTCTGGAGGGTCTTCCAAGTTCAAAACTTGATTTCTCGTGTATGGAACTATCACGGATTTTATGGCTTCAAGCCATTTGACGGAGTCAGGCCCATCATCGCTTCTTTGTATGTAGTCGGTTCATCATTGTCAAACAATAATGATTTACTCTCAAATCTTAGCATTTGATTGTTTATTCGACCTTCTTGGTTCAATAGGAACTTTAGACCTCCGTGACCGCAACCTTTGAGGCACGTAATCCATGAGCATTCTGGCTGCCTTCGGAACATTTTCCGGCGCTGCGCAACTCAGCACATATAGCTAAGGTTCGTTAACCTTATCAAAGTTCTATTGTCCTCCCACTTAACTTTTACGAAAAATTCCTTCTTCAAGAAACTTCATATTTCAAGCGACAAACCCTTTTGTCCTTGGTGTTATGGAGGAATAACCAATTGTTATTCGAAATAACCTACAAAGACATGCTCATCCGACTTCGGTTGTAAACATCTTACTTATGTTTAGCATACCAAAATTTAAGAAATGACAACTTGGGTTTTTACCCCAAACCATAACTTCCATGGTGTCATTTCAACGGATCAAGATGGAGCTCTTTTCAGTGTAAAAGCGGAAGTCTCTAAAGCTTTAATCTTTTAAAACATAATGGCAGTATTATAAATAACACCTTTGATCCAACCATGTCAAACAAGGTTTCATTACAAATCTCAAACACTCCATACTCCTATGATGTTTCGGGAGATGTAAATCTAGGTGTTTTGCTAAACTTGCAACTCAAATAAATCCCTTTATGGTAAAATCATAATTCATTTATTTTCTTGTTACACTTGTAACTCAAATAAATCCCTTACGATAAAATCATAAACCATTTATTTTCTTGTCACAATGATTTTCACTTCATCTTGAAATTCTTTGAACGTTTTCAAATATTTCACACTTCTTTCTCATTAAGTGAAGATTCACTCAAATTTTCGGAGAAAGCATATGAAGTTGAAATCCATCGCTTACGACTATACATAATGGACTACATACATCGATATGTATAAATTCCAATAATTTAGTCGTTCGTTCTCCTTTGGCCTTTGAACGAAGTTTTAATTATCACGTGTAAAGTCTCACAAGCGTCACTTGATCAAATCAAAGACTCCAAAAATCCATGAATATGGAGATTCTTCATGTTTTCTTTCCAATATAATTTAAACGGCGATGTCACTTCGTAAGTGATCTTTCAATCATTTGTCTTGCGACATTTTAGCATTAGGTTTTATGGATGTGATTTTTCCAACTAGATTTGTAAATCATCCATCTTATATGGAATACGGTAATTATTTGAACAACCTTTGTTCTCATAATACCAGATTTAAATAACAATTATTAAAACAAATCTTGAAGTCAAGATTTGATGTCAACGAGAAATACAAACAACGGTTTGTTTGTTTTCGATGAACATCATCACATATTCTCTTGCTAGTTACTTAGGCCATTGTGGTTCATGAATTGCGTTGTTCCATATGAAATTTCATACCAACCAATTCGGTATCCAATACCCAAGAACCACATTGTTTAACAAGCAAAGAATACAACCATAACATGTATATCATATATATACCTAAATTGGATATTTCCAATCTTTTCTTTTCTACCAAATATATTTTATAGATTCTATTTCAGCATTTCCTTTTCCTTTTTAAAAGAATCTATCAACATCAAAAGTGGCGCCATATACATGACACATAGTCCAAAGCGTGTATATTCAAATAATAATACCTTTGGACTTGCACTTTTGAAGTGGATCACCATCATCAAAATGATCGGCATTCTTTCAAAATCCATTCTTTAGTAATCTTTTAGTATAGTAAACACTTTACATACATCTTCTATTCATCCTTATCATGACGACTTTCATGATCAAGCTATTGTAGCTTATAAAGGTGAATCGGGAGTATAACATTACTTTCCAAAACCCTTTTGGATGATTAGGATGTCTAGCATCTCCAACCTTCATAAATTCTCATCCTATATGAGAACACATATTATACTCCATCATATTGTAACCAAAACATTGTTTCATATATCGTTATATCTGCCACACATGATGGTCTCTGAAACAATTCTTTCAGCTCCTAGATAAACTTGATATTTAAATCAAGAATCATGGAGACAAACATGATACTTCAGATACTAACACTGGAATTGTTACTCTCGATTTAATACCAACTATTAAATTTCACGGAGTGAATAGAGTTTGCTGAAAGTTTGCAATAGGACTTACTTTAGATTGACACTCAACACAATACGATACCAGTTCGTAAAGTATATATCCAGAATTCTATAGTTATATTATCTCAATTACAACTATGCATAAGGTAGTGAACGAATGCCAATGACTACAACAAATTATGCAAATTCACTTTGATTTAATTTATGATAAATTGAGTTCTACTAATCCAAATTAGAAACGAACTCCCACTCAAAAATGACATCCCTCGTGTCTTTTTGGTGATTACATGAACCAAATCCACTACACCAAGTCCGATCATCACGTGAGTCGGTGTAGGTTCAAAGGCGAGCATCCATATGGTCATCATATCAAAACATATGACTCATGCTTAACCTTTCGGTCCGTGTTCCGAGGCCATGTCTGTACATGCTAAGATCGCCAAGTAAGAACCTTAGTATTCGCGTGTGTAACTGTCTTACACCCGAGATATGCTCGTGGATTCAAGTACACCCGATCATCACGTGATGTCTTGAAGCGACGAAACATTGTCGGTGCATACTTAAGGAAGAACGCATTCTTATCTTGATATCTAAATGAGGGATCATATTATTATGCTAATAAAACGCCAAACAAGCAATATAATATGCTATCAAACATCACATGTTTATTAGTGGAATGATATGGTTCCCGCATATGATCTCTATCATGTGCACCGTGGTATCATCACTATCATACCTATATGTGTAAGGCCAAGGTCTATGGAACTTACACGTTATGTGTGTTGTAAGAGTATCATCTCATACTTCTACTTACAACATCACCATATCATAACACTAGCCCAGCAACAATCTAAACTAGACGCCTCTAATTTATCCATTGCAAGTTTTACGTGGCTTAGGGCTTTCGAAGATAGAACCGTTCTTACCTACGAACATGAACCACAACGAGGATAACCAAATTGTTGACAACTCGTTGCGAATTAGATATTGACTATAGTAGGAGAGACAGACACCCGCTAGCCACTTATGCAAAACTAGTTGCATGTCAAGCGTGGAACAGGTCTCATGTGCGAGGACATGTAAAGTTTGTCCAGGCCGCTTCATCCCACTATGCCACCAATATCCAAAGTACAACTAAGAAGCAATAAAATGATCATCATCGCCCACATACTCATATGTGTACTACCCGTCCAAAGTATCTACGCATAGATCCGGCTCTGATACCACTGTAGGGTTCGCAGCATAGAAAACAAAAAATTCCTACGATGGGAACAACTATGTACCAAGATCTATCTACTAGATACAAACAACGGGCGGATGTATATCCGTAGAGAACATACCCTTGAAGACCGACAAAGCTTAACGAGTCCAAACTCGTGGTTGATGTAGACGATCTCTTGCCGATCTCAAGATCGAGAGGAAGTCCTAGCGCCGCAAAACAGCAGCGCATCCATGCTCGCACACACGTTCGAGGCACCGAGCAACCTCCGCCTCCTCGCTCCAGCGATGCAGCGGAAGTACAACTCTTTCTTGCCAAAAAGCCACCGGGAACATGTATCTCGCTAGTCCGAGACCATGGGGGATAAATTCTAGAGGGGGAGAGAGATCCTTCACGAGGAGGTGTGCTTTGAGAGGAGGAGAGGGGGGCCTTTTATAGGGGAGAGGGGGGCACCCAATGGGCATGGCGCCCAACCATGGGGGCTGCCCCCACCTCTTCCACATTCATGTGGGTGGAGCTCCCACTCAAAATGAAAAGCCTCCACTCCCATTAAAAAGCCTCCACTCAAAAATCCACTCACATGCATTAAATTTCCACCAAATTTAATGCAAGCTCTCATTTAAATAAAACTCTTTTATTTATTTATTCAGAATTTTGTTAATTACTTTAATTAAAAAACATTCCCATAAAACCCCTTGCTAGTATTCCATTTCACATGCAGAACCAGTTTCAGCAATTTCAACCGAAACAGTTTCGGTGTCTAGTGAAATAAATTCCTGCGCTTTCCTTTTCTTTTCGGCATGAAACTTTTGCTCCAAATGGATGTCGGTGTCTCTTAAGTGTGTCACCCTATGGTTCGCGAATAATGCGGACATGATCGAGACCCTTCTCGGATCAATAATCAGAAGCGGGATCTGAAGACCCATACTGACTCCCACACATTCAACGATGACTTTCTTGTGATCGTCGGAACCTTTTACGCTAGTATCTTAATCCCTTTGTTTCGCGATATATTACATGTCCGAGATTCGATCATCGGTATCTCCATACCTAGTTTGATCTCGTTACTGACATGCACTCTTTTCTCGTTCCCGTGATATAACATTCTAGTGATCAAATCACTTGCTTGCAAGCTAATCAATGTGATATCACCGAGAGGGCCCAGAGCATATCTATCCGTCATCGGGATGAACAAATTCCAATCTCGATCCATAAGCCTCAACATAACACTTTATTAGTTCTGAATCCATCTTTATAATCACCCTGTTACGGTGTGATGTTTGATGTTATCAAGAAACTCTTCCGGTGTTAGTGATTGACATGATCTCATGGTCTAAGGATTAGGATCACTTCGTAAGTTGTTATAGCAATATAAACTCAATGACTTTGATCGTAATGCTATACTTCGGATGAATGTTCATCACACCATTACACTAATGTTGTGATCCCGTTATTAACAACATCCAATGTCCATGATCAGGAAACCTTGATCATCTTGTTAATCAACGAGCTAGTTTATGAGAGAGGCATAACTAGGAACTTCCTTTTTGTTTATTAAACACACATGTATTAACGTTTCCGTATTAATACAATTATAGCATGTAAAATAAACATTTATCATAAATAAGGAATATGATAATAACCACTTTATTATTGCCTCTCGGGCATATTCCCTTCAAATAAAATAATTCATTACATCTTACATAGCTCATTTGGCTATCTCATTACAATGCAGCAGAAATAACTACATAGCATGGAGTCCTTCATCTTCAAAGTGCCACAGGCAATCATGTTGGTTGTAGACTTGTAATCCTATTCAACTCACTTCACTAACATCAAACAAACCTGTAACATAATAAGTTACAGCAACAAGGGTCAATATATTAGAATTGTACTGGAAAGTGATACTATGGTAGAGTAGTGGTATCTATTATCTATATGCAATTTGGCTAAGTGGAGCTTAGGCTTGCTTTGCTCAAAATAGATTTTCCTTATCATTTGAAAACACTAAGTTTTTGTTTGTCAAATCACCCAAGGAACAACCAATAGGAATTTGACGAGGTTTGATCTCGTCAATGCCCATTGTTATGGACTTGGGTTTTGGAGAAGGTGGGGATGCTGGATATCACGGAACGGTTAGCAAACAAGCAACACGGGGACACGAGGTTTACCCAGGTTCAGGCCCCCAGAGGGAAAACCCTACTCCTGCTTGTCTGCTCTGATTATGGTGGAACCGAAGGTTATAGGGGTGCGCAGATGCAATCTGGCGTGGAGGTGTGTATGCGAGAGGTTATGAGAGAGCCTCCTCGTCATGCCCTCCTGGCCTTTATATAGAGGCAGGCAGGTCCCAGGCATAGATTGAGTCGGTTACAGGTTTTAGGGTTTACCCCTTTGAACTTCTAATGTACTCTAGTCCTGCTCTCCAAGGATCCGAAGGCGTCATGGGCCTTGGCCACCCGAAAGTCTTCATGGGCCGGCGTATATTTTTTGTGGGCCTTCCTTGGGCTGGACTAGGTATGCTGAGATCGTGTACCCGCGGGGTATAACCATGTCAATATCCCCCGAGTGTTCAGTCGAATCGAAGATTCGGCCGAGGACTCTTCAATCCTTCGGGTGCAGCTCTGTCTTTCAAGAGAATGTGTAGGGATCGTTGATGCGTGTGCCTGACTCTCCCGACGGATCAGGGTCAGTTAACTATCTTAGGACAAAACAACACGATCTTCTTCAGATTCGAGTCCCTCAACTCGAATCCGGAACAGATGCTGGCGTAATTCGACTCAGGCCGCGGAGGTCTTACAGGAGTGGAATTCCAGTAAATTTTAAATGATGTACCCAACGCGTCCGTCGGGATTTTTCATCGCACCTGCTGGCACGGATTTTCACTAGCAGAGCGCAGTCGTGTGCGTTGCCAGGCCATCAGATGAGATCTGTAGGTCTTATCTTTGTGTCATAGACACAGCATCCAAATGTTTATCACCGCGGAGGTGTTTCGGGTGGCCAAGGAGAAATGTTGCTCACTTAGCATTAATTGGGGCAAAGTTGCCGAAAAAGTTTTGCATGCTGATCCGAAGGATCGCAGTCGAAGAATTCATAGGGTGCGCGACCAACGCTCCCTATGGGAGTAGCCCCCGAGTGTCTGTTCGAGTCGTAGATTCGAGCAGAGACTTTAACTTAGCCGTTGTTTGATTCCAGGTCCGTAGGACACAAATTTTCGGATGCTTGTATCCTATCTCCCTATGGGAGTAGCCCCCGAGTCCATAGTGGAGTCATAGACTCGACATAGGACTCGAAGAAATTATTTCAGTGTTGTAGTGGTTTGTTCTTTTTCGGGTGCACGCCCAGCGCTCCTGATAGGAGTAGCCCCCGAGTAGTTAATTGAATCGTAGATTCGAGTGAGTACTCTTAGTTGTGTAGCCAAAGAATTGCAACCGTTGCTAGTATAGCTTTTGATGACGTCAGTGCTGACGATCGGTGACCTCAAGTGTCTGCTGCGCCAGAGATGACATGACTGGACGAACATGGGTCCCACCTTCTGACCTTGAATTGACCGGTCACGCGCGGCGTGGAGATAATTACAGCGTCGCCTCGATTTCCGCACGTAGTGGACGGCGTGTGAGCGACGGTTCGCTGCTGGGCTGACACGTGGACGGTTAGATCTTGCAGTTGGCTCTAGGTCTTCCCGATGGACGGTCGTCGTACATCGTCTTCGTCCTTATAATCATTGTGGAAAAGTTAATCTGTTTTCACCGCAGCCATTCGTGTTTCACTGCTCCCATCTTCTCTGAGCTTTCTCGCTGCACGCTGGAATATCCTCGAACATTTCTGTAAGGTTCCTAACCTTTAATAAGGTAGAGATCCCTGTGTTTACAATGCTAGTCCCTGGATCAATAGCTAGCATCCACAGTTAAGATGTAATATCAAGAAACATAGGTCATAACACAACTTTATAACCAGGAATAAAATAATTTATTACATCTTACATAGCTCATTTGGCTATCTCATTACAATGCAGCAGAATATAACAATAGCATGGAGTCCTTCATCTTCAAAGTGCCACAGGCAGACATGTTGGTTGTAGACTTGTAATCCTAATCAACAAACTTTTCTAACATCAAACAAACCTGCAACATAACAAGTTACAGCCACAAGGGTCAATACATTTGAATTGTATTGGCAAGTGATACTATGGTAATATAGTGGAGTCTATCATCTATATGCATTTGGCTAAGTGGAGCTTAGGCTTGCTTTGCTCAAAATAGATTTTCCTTATCATTTGAAAACTCTAAGTTTTTGCTTTGACAAAATATTTCCCAAGGCATCCCCCAATAGAAATTGGTGATCCTTTCAAACCTTGTTCACCCACAAGTTTTTAACTTAGAAATTGGGATGATGAGATTCTTGATATCTTCCATGTCTTGATGCTCAAATTTTCCTTTGCCAGGGACATGGCTAAGTACTTAGATTTTACACTCTGCAGAGGTGGTGCACTTTCCCCACAAGACTTGGTTTCACCAAGACAAGATCTTTCAGAAGCCTTCCCTTAGACCAGAATGGACGCGTTCCAACCTATCATCCCCTACCACCAACTGTCCATTTGGCTAAGTTATTGCAACCTATATGATCCAGGCAAAGCCCATAATGCCAAGTGGCTGCACTTGAAGCTTCTCAACATTTGACATCTCAAATCTCTTTGTTCCTGGGTGGCCATCCACAAGTGAGATACACAAGGTTCACCAGTCCCCTGGCCTTGTGTAACCACTCAACACAAACCATTCCTTCCATTCCACCCAGGTGATTCATTCACTTAGTTGTTTTATTAAACAAAACACAAGTCCTCAGACTTAGAAATTTTCCATAGCATGAATATATATTCCACCCTTGTTTTCTACTAGCTAAGCTAAGCATGATAGTAGTAGGTATCTTAACTTAGGAAATTCTACTAAGGTTTCATCTACTAGGATTTCCCATAGCATAGTTTATACTTAGCAAAAATTCCATGCAAGTCCTACTTAGAAATATCACTAATGCATAGTGAAAATAATGGGACAAAAGTATGAAGCATCACTTGCCTTTTTGGTAGAGAATATAGGTTCACTCCTTGATCTTGCAATATTCACTCACTTCAAATCACTACAATTTCAATCAAGCAAACAATATTTCAATCTACCATTCAAGCAATTCATCACATAAAATAATAGAAACAAAACAATGCATGCAAACATGCAAAATATTATTTTATTTGTATAAGTGGTTTCTAATGGTTCATAAACATTTGAAAACACCTAATGGTCATTTTATAAAGTGGCAAAACCATTTGAAAAAAGGTTTTACTTCATAAACCATTTTTAAAACAAGGTATCATTTTATGTGGTGTAGAAATGTTTTTAATAAGGCATTAATCTATAGGGTTCACAAAATTTGTTTTCAAACCATAAAACCTTGTGTTTAGGGTCAGAGAGTTTATTTTCAAAACATTTCTCAAAGGTTTTCCTCCAAAATCATTTTTTACAACTAAACCATATTTTTACTTGACTAGAAATGGTTTAAATCAAAGATTTATTCTTTTGCTTCACCAAATACATTTTTTAAACCAAAATTTGTTTCCTATGGTCAGTAGGTTCAAAACAAACCATTTTCCAAAGATTTTATCTTCAAAATCATTTTAGAACAATTTTTATATTCTAAACATGCATACACAAGTTTCTGCAAAAACAAACATTTTACCAGAAGCTTTTTACTAAACAAAGTGCATGGTTGGATAGGGCTGTCTTTCTGAATCCATTGATATAAAATTTGCAAAATTTGGACGTGTAGATCAAAAGTTATAGATTTTACAAAATCTAGCATCTAATAGATCAAATCTGTTTTAATTCAAACGAACAGAGCCACATGGCGTGTTTTTACTCGCTGATACGGTTTCGCGTGGATCAGCAACGTGAGGTGTTGGATCTAATGACGATCGTGCGGCACAGATCCATCCATACCCTTTCAGTTAAATGAATCTATCGCGTCACTACGATCTGGATCGGACGGCTATCATCGACTTGCCACTAACTGGCGGCGCGACGACGGTGGCGCGCGGCGGCGGTGCTCGGCTAGCGGCGGAGCTGGCGCTAGAGGAAGCAAGGAAGAGTAAGGATATGCTCACCAGGTTCAGGAGATCACGGCGAAGCTCAAGGTACTCGCGGGAAGGCAAGGGGCGCACGAGGTTGCTGTCAATCTCTCGCCGGAGTTCTCTCTGGCGACGGTTGCTCTCGGTTGAAGACGAAGGTGACGCTACGGTACATGCCAGAGCAAGTAAAAGATGCAGTTAGATGCGCAAGATCGCGGTGATCACGCGTGTGTGAAAGAGAAGGAGAGGCGCGGTCGGTTTTTACCTCGAATACTCGTCGGAGTTATGGCAGACCACGGCGGCGCTCAGACATGGACGAAGTCGAGGTTCTAGGGCACGCGAGGGCGAGCTAATGCCACTGGGAGGTGCGCCAGGGCCTAGGGGTCACGTCCGTGTGCTCGAGGAGGCGAGGGGCGACGAGGGGCTGCCGGAATCGGCCAGGGAAAGTCGTCGGAGCAGTGGCAGTGTAGCGAAAAAACTGAGCATCCTGGGGGCGTGCTAGGGTGAGGCGACGGAGGGGAAATGGGGAGGAGAGGCAGGCGACTAAATACACGCGGTCGCGACGAGCTTTTAGCACGGGATTGATGGGAATTTACCATCGGCATTCATCACCGAAGAAACGGCCAGAGGAGCGTGGTCAGCGGGGTGGGTGAGGAAGAAGGGAGCTGGCGGTGGGGTCCGTTCTCAGCGTAAGGGAGAGAGGGGGAGTGGGTCCGGGCGTTCAGCGACTGAGTGGGTGTGTGTCTGAGTGAGAAAACGTTTCGGGGAGAGAGGGGTGAGGTAGGCTGCGAATTGGGCTTAGTGGGCTAGCTGGCTGGGCTGCTCCTTTTCACATTTTTTTGTTCTGTTTGTTTTTCCCTTTTCCCTTTTCTTTAAATCTGTTTTGATTTTGAATAAACAAATCAAACACTCATTTGAATTCAAACCTTTGTCAAATTTTGTGTAGCTTAAAACACTGATTAATAAAACATTCTGAAATCATTTAAGAATAATTTATTTATTCTTTTTAAGGTTTTTTAATTATTCAAAATAGTCTCTAGTTTTAAATCATATAAGATTTAATAATATTTCTAAACACCATTTTATTTTCCAAAAACATTCCAAATCTTTTCAGTAGGTTTTTATTTGGTTATTTGGGTGTCAAATAAATCATCTTGAATTATTTGGAA
Organism: Avena sativa; assembly: GCA_916181665.1. Taxonomy (NCBI): domain Eukaryota; kingdom Viridiplantae; phylum Streptophyta; class Magnoliopsida; order Poales; family Poaceae; genus Avena; species Avena sativa. The sequence goes on from OV702284.1 coordinate 2,903,017, forward strand.
TAATTTAATATGATTTATTAATCATTTAGAATTGGGCATTTGTTTTATTTCAAATGGAATTAAATATAGTTTTAATTCCCTAAATATTATTTGGAAGATTTATTTTATTTAAGTTGATTAAAAAACTTTTAATCCACTTGGTTAAATTCCAAAATACTATTTTCTCATGAGTTATATAATTACCTTTATTAGAGATTTGTCTTTATTAAAAAAATAGGGATAGAATGGTTAATGCCATTTTATTCTATTTTGGAAATTCTTTATCCTTTTATTTTATTTGGATTTGGATTATATCTTTCCATTTGCTTAATAGATTTGGCCAAGTTTTGATTTGGTCTTTAAATATTCTTTATTAAATATTTCTTTCTTCATCTTATAAAATCCATATCTTTTTATTTAGAGATCCAAACTTGGTGATTCCAATTTGTAGAATCTTATTTGATTTTTTTTATCCTTTTAAATCCCTTTAGGTTTATTTGCTCCCCATTTGGCATGGATTTATATATAGGTTCTTTATTAGCTTTGAAATTTTAATTTCCTTATCTTATTAAATTCATAAGATTTTATCTATGGCTCCAAATTAAGTGAAACCAATTTATATGGTCTTTTAATATTTCTATTTGTCTTTCTTGATCTTTTGTAAATGTTTGTTGACCAATTTTTTTATATGGATCAAATCCATAGGCTTGGAGATAACTTGGAATTGATTTTTATTCCATTAGGGTTTTAGGGTTTGGATTTATTTTCCAAGTGTTCAAATTTCCAGATACATTCAATGAGGAATGCATTTCTCTTGATTTGGATTTTTGTTGGATTCAAACTTTAATTAAAGTTTGTTCAAGATGGGATTTTAATTTTCCATTTAGAAACAAAAGTTTCTTTTCACCCTAAAAATTCATCAATAATTTATTTCGTTTATTTTTTTTTTCACATTACAAGATTTGGAAAATCTTGGGATGTGACAATTTCCTTCGTTGATCCTTTGTTCTCGCCGCCGGCGCCGCCGCACCACGATGGGGAAGCCCAAGAAGTCTTCTTCCGCGGTTGGCACCAGTGCTGTTGGTGGCAAGAAAGGTTCTACCGTCGCCCGTGTCACCGATGGTGGCTGGCAACGATCGGAGACGCGGGAGGGTGATCTCCGCAAGCTCCGTGAGCGGGGCTTGATCCCACAGGATAGGGAGGCCGTCAGGCTCCCTGGTAACGAGGTAATTCCCCGTCCCCCCTCTGGGTTTCGGGTTATGTTCCTTGCTTTTGTTCTTCGGGGCTTTTCCTTCCCAGTCCACAATTTTCTTTGTGGGCTGCTTTTCCTTTACGACATCAGCTGCATCATCTTCCCCCCAACTCTCTTCTTCACATTGCTTGCTTCGTCACTTTCTGCGAGGGCTGGCTCGGTATCGAGCCGCACTTTGGCCTCTTTCGGAAACTCTATTCCGTGAAGAGGCAATCTGGTTCTAATGGTGTCTATCCCATTAGGGGTTGCATCATCTCCTTCGATCCAATCTTCTTGTCTTTTCCTTTTATATGTCCGAATCTGTCCAGTACTGGCGGAGACGATGGTTTTACATCCGCGACTCCACGGTAGCTGGGCAGGATTTTGGTCTTGCTCCTTTCGATCCCTCCTAGAAAATCGAGCCAAAAAGGTCTTGGAAAAACCAGATCTTGGATGGCGAGGTAGCGGAGATAGAGGGGCTCTATCATCGGGTGGAGGATCTTCAGTTGACTCCGGAGAAGGAGGTGAACGGTGTGGATATCATCCGCACCTTTCGCAAATGCCGGGTGCAGCCACTACAGGCTAGGGCACACCCGATGTCTCTCTATTCGGGTCATCGTGATCTGACTAGGGTTTCGGATGAGGAGTTCTCCAAGGGGGATCTCGACGGTATTCTTCGCCCGCTACTGAAGTTCAAGGCTGGCGAGGATCTTCCAGGGAGGTCGCTGACCCCTCCATTCGCCGCTTCTCGTCCGGTTCCGCAGGTGTAGAGCTTGGATATGCGCGTAGCGCTATTTTTCGACTGCGTTTTGCTTGTTATTTTTTTGTCTGCTGACCATTTTGCTTATTTTTGCGTAGGAGTTCAAGGTTCCAGGCATGTCGCCTCCGTTGCCCGAAGTGTTCCCGGATGCTCCGGACAATGAGGTGGTGGACTCCATGTCCGAGCTGCTGTCGGCCCGATCTCCGGTGGAAGAGGCGAACGAGTCGAGTGAGGATCACACTCGCAAGCGGACGAGGAGCTCCAGCGAATCGTCAGATGCCTCGACTCTGCCGACGCCTAGGAACCCGCTATTCCTGGAGCGTCATAGTGATGGGCAGGGGGCTCTTCTTCTCCAATTCCTGCCATTCATGTGCGTGCCGTGTCACCACACCCGCCGGCGAAGCGGAAGAAGGAAGAGAAGAAGGAAGAAAAGAAGGAAGAGAAGAAGGGCAAGAAGACCCTCCTGTCTTCGATCTTAGCGACCTTGACTCGTAAGCTTCCTCAGTTTGTTTGTGCCATTATTCGATTTCGCTTTACTGTCCTTGGCTGACGTTTTTCTTGTGCAGCCACTCCTCTGATGGCTCCTCCAGCGATGGCGTTCGAGAGATGGTGGGGGAGTCGAAGGTTCCTTCTCCTCCTCCTCAGACGGTGGCCACCTCTGAGGGCACTGCTCTGAGGTCTTCTCCGCAGGAGGCTTTGGTGGTGGTCCCTCAGAAGACTGCAGGCGAACCTTCGGAGTCGCCATCTATTCATGTAAGTAATTTTCGTTTTCGGCCGCAGGGGAGCCCCCGAGTATTTTTGGATGATCTGTTGATCATTGATTCTTCGCGCCTCGAGGGGAGCCCCCGAGCGTCTGTTGGGTGTTTTGCTGTTTGTTATTCTTTCGAGTCTCGAGGGGAGCCCCCGAGCGTTTTACTCGTTCTTTTTGGGCGTAGCCCCCGAGCCGTTCTTTTGACTAGTAGTTCTTTTTGCAGCCATTTGTGCAAGGCGCCAATCAGCTGGTGCAGCAGCACCTGGCATTGGAGGCCAACTTCAAACAACTGCAAGGTATGCTTACAACTTTGGCTTTCTGCTTCTTCTTGTGTTTTCTTCTTCGATCTGATAGGTGTGTTACTGACTACAGAGGACCACAACACCTCTCTCTGTGAGCTTGATGCTCTCAAAAAGAGCCTTGGTGAAAGAACATGTTGGGCCCCCATGTGTGGTTTTGGTAATTAATGACAATCTTTATGGACTAATGTGTGTATTAAGTTGTACTTGTAGGAATTTTCCATTGGCATTGCTTGGAGCATGTGTTGACTTCAAGATAGATGAAATGAGAAGAAGATGAGTTGTGCAAGCTCAAAATGCGCCATCTATAGAAGATCTCATGTTTGATGCTTGCCATCCTCGGTGATCATGGATCGATGATAAGGAATCAAGAAAGGTGTCCATCTTGAGAAGGACAAGATCGTCTACATCGAGCTCAAGTGGATTGCTCAAGTCAAAGGTATAATATTGATAGGTTTTCCCTTTTGCCGGTCTCATGTTTGTTGGGAGACCGGGTTTAGGATAGATAACCGTACTATCAAGAGGGGCTCTCGAATGAGTAACTCGGTCACATCGTTCGGAGAGAGATCAAACCTTTGCATACTTGCATCATAATATTTGGTTGTTATTTGGTCTTATCCATGTGAGGATATAGAGCTTGTGGTAATCTCCATAACAAGCTCTAGTCCATCAAAAACGGATTTCCCTTTTATATCTTATTGCGTTTTGATCTTGGAGGTTTTACCGGTTTGTATTTTAGAGATGGGTAAAACCTTCCATTATTTGGTTCTTACTCATGTGAGGATTTAGAGCTTGTGTTAATCTCCATGACAACCTCTAGTTCATCGAAAACGGATTTCATATGCATTTTCTATTACGTTTTTTATGTTGGAGGTTTTATCGGTTCGTCTTTTTGATAGAGGTTAAATCTTTCGTAATTTGGATCTATCCTCCCTTGCTGTACTATAATGTTTCTTTGCATGATCTTTTATAGCTTTTTGTCCTCTTCGAAATGAGCCCAAGATCATCAAAATCGGAGTCCGGATGCAAAAGTTATGGCCGTTTTCGTTCAGTGATGACCGGTAGTACCGGACCAGGGTCCGGTAGTACCGGAGGTCCGGTAGTACCGCCCCTTAGTACCGGTCGGTACTGAATAAGGTGCGTTTGGCGACCTGGGATCCCCAGGGAATGTCCGGTAGTACCGGGAAAAAGTCCGGTAGTACCGGGATTCGCGTTTTTGGGCTTCAACGGTTGGATTTTGGGGGGACCTATTTAAGGGGCCTTCTTCCCCAATGGTTCCCCAACCATTCTTGCAAGTTTTCCCCTCCATTGTTGACCTTCTTGAGCTTGCTTTCTCTCAATCCCTCCAATGATTCTTGCATATTCTTGAGGGATTTGAAAGAGGAGATCTAGATCTACAATCCCACCAATCAATCTTTCCTCTAAGTGAGGGGAACATATTGGGATCTAGATCTTGGAGTCTTTTGTGGATTTCCTCCATTGTTCTTCCTCTCTTATTCCCCCATAAGCTTTTGTATCTTTGGTGGAATTTGGGAGAGAAGGATTTGAACACCTTTGTGGTTTTCTTGCCATTTGCATTTGGTGCATCGGTTTGAGTTCTCCTCGGAGGATTTGGTTTGAGTTGCTCATTGGAGCTTGTCCCTCTTGGGTTCTTGGAACCCTAGACGGTTTTGTGGCCTTGGTGGCATTGTGGCCTTGGTGGCATTTGTTTAGGCCTTTTGTGGCATTTGTTGGGAGCCTCCAATTAAGTTGTGGAGTTTTGCGCCAACCTTGTGAGAGGTTCCGGTTGCCACCGACAAGTGCACCGATAGTGGAAGCGTGGATCGATCCCATTGGGGTGAGATTCACCAGAGAATAAGGGAGGCCTTTTGTGGCGTTGGTGGTCTGATACCACCCCCTCTCCAAACGAGACGTACTCCATGTTGGGAGGAACTCGGTAAAATATCGGTGTCCCCGCGTGCCTCGGTTATCTCTATACCCAAGCTCTTTACTTATGCACTTTACATTGTGATAGCCTTCGTGCTTGAAGTAATATATATCTTGCTATCACTTTGTTGCTTGTATTGCTTAGCATAAGTTGTTGGTGCACATAGGTAAACCTTAGTTGTTTCTAGGTTGTGCTTTACAAAGTAAACACTAGTTTTATTCTGCCCTTGTTGAGCCACTCTAGGAAAAATTTTAATCACCTATTCACCCCCCCTCTAGGCGACATCCGTATCCTTTCAATTGGTATCAGAGCCGGTCTCTCATTTTTGGCTTCACCGCCTTGAGAGTAAAGATGTCGGTTAGAGGATTAGTGCACAAGGACATGTTCACATTCGATGGCACAAATTATGATGTGTGGAAAAATCGCATGCTCATTCATTTTCGGGACATGGACCCAAATTTGGAGCGTATTGTAGATATAGGTTTTTCTCCTCCAATGGATTTCAAAAATCTATCTAGTGAGGATGAGAAAAACTTATATCTCGATGCTCAAGCTTCTAATGTGCTTGTTAATGCTTTGAGCTATGTAGTTACTTCTTCAATCATTCCTTTTTGGAGCGCCCATGATTTATGGACAAAACTTCAAGATAAATATGTTGTGTCCAACATTATTGAGGATGATTGTGTTGCTTCCACTTCCGGTCGAGATGAGTTCTCATCCTCTACCACTTCACCAACATGTGACTTTTCACAAGGTAATGATATGGTGAGTGGTGATAGAAATTGCAATTTGGATAGTGTGCTTACTATTTGTAATCCCTCATCCCTATCGAGTTGCAATGATCTATCTTTGGACTTTAACACTACTAGCACTACAAACCCTTACATGCTTGTGTTAATAGTCCTTGCATATCATGTAGAAATGACTTGAATAAATCTCATGATGATATGCTTGTGTTGTCTTGTTGCCATGATAAAAATGCTTCCATTTCCTCTAGTGCTTGTGTTTCTAACCATGTAGAGGAAACCGAAGATTCTATGGGCCAAGACATGGTTTTGAATGAAGCCACAAATGCAATCTCATCTTCAACTTCTTTCGGTACCCACCTATGCCTTATGGCTAGGGATTCTAAGGTAACTCCTACTTTGGAACCCATTACCTCTTGTGATGAGGAGGATGTGGATAATGTGGAAGAAGAGCTTGATATTGATGATTTATATGAGAAGGGTGAGATTGTTTATCGTGCCCTTGTTAAAAAGGATATTGCTTGTTCTAACTTTGTTGAAGTCTTGGACTTTGCTATTAAGAGCAAAGAACATATTGATAAGTTAGAAACACAAATTGAGGTGCATGATAACAACGTTGATAAAATGTGTAGTCTTGAGCGTGAGTATGCTAATATAATTGCAAACCTAAATAAAGCTCTTGAAGAGGAACAAACCACCAACGAATCTCTTGAGGAGACCTTTGCTTTAGAGCTATCTAGAGTAAAGGAATCTCATGTGACGAGGTTTGATCTCGTCAATGCCCATTGTTATGGACTTGGGTTTTGGAGAAGATGGGGATGCTGGAGATCGTGGCACGGTTAACAGACAAGCAACCAGGGGACACGAGATTTACCCAGGTTCAGGCCCCCGGAGGGAAAACCCTACTCCTGCTTGTCTGCTCTTTGATTACGGCGGAACCGAAGGTTACAGGGTGCGCAGATTCGATCTGGCGTGGATGCGTGTGCGAAAGTATGAGTCGAGTTGCCCTAGGACGTGCCCTCCTGGCCTTTATATAGACTTAGGCAGGTCCCGGGCGTAGTCCTAGTCGGTTACAAGTTCTAGGGTTTTACCCCTTTGAATTTCCTATCTCCTCTAGTCTTGCTCTCCAAGGATCCGAAGACGTCATGGGCCTTGGCCACCCGAAAATCTTCATGGGCCAGCGTATGTCTGCCGTGGGCCTTCCTTGGGCTGGACTAGGTATGCTGAAGTTACGTACCCGTAGGGTATAACCATGTCAGTAGCCCCCGAGTGATCAGTCGAATCGTAGATTCGGCTAAGGACTCTTCCATCCTTCGGGAGCAGCTATATGTTAATAGTATATGTGTGTAGGGATTGTTGATGCGTGTGCCTGACTCACCCGACGGATCAAGGTCAGTTAACTGTCTTAGGACAAAACAACACGATCTTCTTCAGGTTCGGGTCCCTTAACCCGGGCCTGGAACATATGCTGGCGTAATTCAACTCAGGCCGCGGAGGACTTATAGGAGTGGAATTCCAGTGATTTTAATTGGTGTACCCAACGCGTCCGTCAAGATTTTTCATCGTACCTGCTGGTACGGATTCATACTAGTAGAGCGCAGTCAGGTGTGTTGCCAGGCCATCAGATGATATCTGTAGGTCTTATCTTTGCGTCGCAGACACAGCATCCGAACATTTATCACCTCGGAGGTGCTTCGGGTGGCCAAGGAGATTGTCGCTCACTCAGCATTTTGTTGGGACAGAGTTGCCAAAAAGTTTTTGCGTGCTGATCCGAGAGATCGCAGTCGAAGATTTCATAGGGTGCGCGACCAGCGCTCCCTATGGGAGTAGCCCCCAAGTGTCTGTTCGAGTCATAGACTCGAACGGAGACTTTTAGTTCAAGCATTGTTTCAATCATTAGGTCCGCAGGACTCGAAAATTTTCGGATGCTTAAATCCATCCTCCCTATGGGAGTAGCCCCCGAGTCCGTAGTGGAGTCGTAAACTCGACGTAGGACTCAGAGAAATAATTTTGTCCTCATTTGTCTGTCGGGTGCGCGGCCAGCGCTGCTGATAGGAGTAGCCCCCAAGTATTTAGTCGAATCGTAGATTCGAGTGAGTACTTTTAGCTGTGGAGCCGAAGTGGTGCTAGTATAGCTTTTGATGACGTCAGTGCTTACGATCGATGACCTCAAGCGTCTGCTACGCCAGAGATGACTTGACTGGACGAAGCGTGGGTCCCACTGTCTGACTTTGAATTGACCAGTCACGCGCGTCGTGGAGATGATTACGGTGTCTCCTCGATTTCCGCACGTAGTGGACGGCGTGGTAACGACGGTTCGTTGTGGTGTTGACACGTGTACAGCCAGATCTACCGTTGGCGTTAGGTCTTCTCGATGGACGGTCAGCGTGCGTCGTCTTCCCTGTTATAATCCCTGGTGAAATCGTGGTTTGTTTTTCACCGCAGCAGTTCATCTGTTCACTGCCCCCTCGTTCTTGAGCTATTCTTGCTGCGCGCTGAGAGTTTCCTCCACATTTCCTTTGTCTTTCTTCGTTGGCAACGCCACCACCGCCGTAGCGCCATGGGGAAAACAAAGAAGTCCTCATCTGCAGTTGGGACCAGCGCCGCCGGAGGCAAGAAGGGCACCGCCACTGCTCGCGTCACCGACGGTGGCTGGCGGCGATCAGAAACGCGGGAGAGCGATCTCCGCAAACTGCGCGAGCGGAGCCTGATCCCGCAAGACGCGACGGCCGTGAGACTCCCCGGCAATGAGGTAATCCCCCGTCCCCCATCTGGGTATCGGTTTATGTTTGTTGCCTTCATGATTCGCGGGTTTTCTTTTCCGGTCCATGACTTCCTTCGTGGACTGCTCTTTTTCTATGGGGTTCAACTCCATCATCTGTCTCCCAACTCCCTTCTCCACATTGCGTGTTTTATCACGCTTTGCGAGTGTTGGCTTGGCATTGAGCCGCACTTTGGCCTCTTCCGGAAGCTTTATTCCGTGAAGAGGCAGTCTGGTTCGGATGGTGTGTATCCCATTGGGGGTTTCATCGTCTCTCTCAGTCCCAATGTGCAATTCTTTTCCTTTTCCATGTCCGAATCTGTCCAGTACTGGTGGAGGAAGTGGTTTTACATCCGTGACTCCGTACTGCCTGGGCAAGATTTTGGTCTCGTTCCTTTTGACCCCTCCCAATTGATTGAGAAGAAAAGATCCTGGAAAAACCAAATCTTAGACGGTGAGGTGGCGGAGATAGAGGCCCTGTACCGTCGGGTGGAGGATCTCCAATTGATTCCTGAGAAGGAGGTGAACGGTGTCGACATCATCCGGACGTTTCTTGAGCGTCGGGTGCAGCCCCTCCAAGCGAGGGCGCACCCGATGTTTCTTTACTCTGGGCGTCGTGATCCGACGAGGGTTTCGAGTGAGAAAATCTCCGAGGTGGAACTTGACAAGGCTCTTCGCGCGCTGTTGAAGTTCAAGGCCGACGAAGAAATCCCGGGGAAGTCACTGACTCCTCCCTTTTCTTCGACGTTGGTCGTACCGAAGGTGTAGATTTGCGCACGTAGTGCTTCCCTTTTCTTTTTGTCAGCTGTGTACTTTTTCCTTTGTTTGCTAACAAAGTTCCTTTTCCTTTTGCAGAGCTTCAAAGTGCCGGGCATGGCACCACCGTTGCCCGAGAGGTATCCGAATGCCCCGGATAATGAAGTGGTGGATTCCGTGTCCGAGCTACCATCAGCGCGATCCCCAGCGGAGGATGCCGACGAATCGAGTGAGGACCATTCGCGCAAGCGATCACGAAGCTCTAGCGAGTCGTCAGATGCCTCGACTCCTCCGACTCCCAGAAATCCTCTGGGCCTTGAGCGTCACGATGATGTTCATGGGGGTTCTTCCTCTCTCCTTCCTGCCATTCATGTGCGGGCTGTTGCTCCGCACCCGCCAGCAAAGCGGAAGAAGGAAGAAAAGAAGGAGGAGAAGAGGGCCCAAAGGGCTTCTCCTATCTTCGACCTGAGTGCGTTGGGCTCGTAAGTTTTCTTGTTGCCACTGTTGTCCTTTGTTCCCTTGTTATTTTTGCACCTGTGTTGATTGGTTCGTATGTAGGCAATCCTCCGACGGCTCTAGTGATGGTGCGCGAGATGATGGGGGAGTCGAACATTGCGTCGCCTCCTCCTCAGACGGTGGCGACTTCTGGTGACGCTGCGCCAGTTCCTCCTGTGCAGGAGAGGCTGGTGGTTGCGCCTCAGAATTTCTCAGGCGGGCCTGCGGGTTCGCCTTCGGAGCACGTAAGTTTTTCTGCTTTATGTTACGGGGGGAGCCCCGAGTATCTTCGTATGCTGATGTTGTTTATGCTTCTTTGTGTTGGGTGTAGCCCCCAAGTCCTGCTCTTACTACTATTGCCTGTTGCTGCAGCCTTTTGTCCAAGAGGCCAAGCGGCTGGTGGAGGAACGCCTGACGCTGGAGGCGAAACTGCGACAGCTTCAAGGTATTCGTCTGCCTTGTAGTTACTTCTCTTGCTTATCCTGGTCCTGTTCTTTGACACTTGCTTGTTGTAAATTCAGAGGAGCATAACGACTCTCTCCGTGAGGTCGATGCTCTGAAGAAGAGCCTTGGCCAATCGGAGCAGAAGGCCGAAGCTGCCGCTGGTGCGAGAGAGCGTCTTGAGCTGGAGCTGGCGAAGGCAGCCGAAGCGAAAGAGCGTCTGCAGCAGGAGGCCGCAGATCGTGAGGAGCAGCTGGCCACCGTTGCGGCTGCTCGTGAAAAAGGGGTGGCGGAGAAGCTCATGGCTGCTGCCAAGGCTATTTCGGGTGAGCATTAGCTTTGTACTTGCTTCTTTTTCTACGGATCTTCTTCTATGCTGACTTTCTTCATATTTTTCTTCGTTTTTGTCTCAGATGCCGCAGGCATCGAGTTCGACCGCGGTGCTCTGGAGCACGGGAGTGCTCTAGATGATGCCACTGTGGCGGTCGAAGACCGCTGCAGCACCGTCGTCAACTCTCTTGCCAAGGCGAAAGAGGTCCTTGGTCGCTTCTACCAGGAGCTTTTCCCGAAGGGCGCATCCCTTGAAGATGTGGATGCCCTAGCAGAGGCTCTGTCAGGCGAAGCGCCTGCAGCATACAAGCGCAAGCAGAAGGGCATCGGCGCGTCCGTCGGGCTGGCGATGGCCATGGCGGCTGGGGCAGAGCTGGACCTACCCCAGATTACTTCTCGGATGCCGACGGCTGCAGATGGATCCGAGGTAGCCTTCGCCGCCTACTCCGCTCGCTGCAGACGATATGGGCCCAAGCTCATTGACTTGCTGTCTAAGTACGCATTGCGGCAGCAGGGCGAGGCCAAAGCTAGGCAGTCTGGTTCTGAGGCGACTCAGTGTCCTCCGCCTTAGGCATAGTAGACGTAGGGTAGTTTGTAGTCTATTTTTGCTGTAAATATCTTTTGTAGTACCATCCTTGTGCCACGTAGTGGCCTTATATGTTTTAATGAATTCCTCCGAGTTGTGCTCTATCCTTGGCTGAATGTTTGTGTGCCTTCTTTTTTCTGCTGTTGTAGGTTCCTTCGGGTGCTGACCCAGTTGACACTTCATCCGAAAGGCCCTTGCGAGCATCATTGGATGATTCCTCGCAGCTCGCTTTTCTTCGAGATCGCGTGCGCAGCTTGGAGAGAGATTTGCTTGGGTTACGCGGTCACGCTGACGTTTGGAAATCCAAAGCAGACCGTGGTGCAGCCAGAGAGGAGTATTTGATGGCGGAGCTGGGTCGGTTGTCCGAGCAGCTACAATGTAAGTTGATCCTTCTTTCGGGTTGTAGCTCAGTTCTTCGGGTGAGCCTGCTGGCCTTACTCTTGTTTTTTGTGGTTGTCGCAGGTGCCAATCTTGCTCCGAGGGAAGAGAAGGAGCGTATTGCTGTTCGAGTCAATTGCTTGACTCAACAGGACATGGAGGCCAGCGGCTTCTTCTGGATGGATCGTGATCGCGCCATAGTTCTGGCGACGGTGCAGGATCGTGTCTACCAGGTTTCGCGGGTGCTCCGCCAGGTGCAGACATCACTTTCCTCGGTGCTGCACGTCATGTTTCCGTTGGATGCCGTGCCAACGACCCTTGCAGGTCTTCTGACGAAGTTTCGGAGTGCCAGCAATGTCAAGGAGCTGGTGCGGCAGCAGCTCGTCGCAGGGGTGAAGGCTGCCTTGTCTCTTGTGAGGGTGCACCGCCCTGACGTAGATTTGGCTGCTGTGGCAACTGGGCCACCTCCTCGACCAGATGGTGGCGAGTGGAATATGCGTCCGCATTACGCGGTTGTAAGGCAGTATGCCGAACAGATTGTAGATTTGTTTGAGCAGCGTGCTCAGGTTATTCTTCAGAATAGGTAGGACCTGAAAATAAACAGATAGATGTAAAATTTGTATATTGCGGCTGGGTGTGTATGTGCCCTTTGTTGTAAAGGTTTGCCTTTTTGCGAGCACGCAGTGCTTTGATTTAGTACGTGCCCTTTTCGTTTGCCTGACGTGGTCTGCTACTCAGGTGTACATGTTTTGTCCTCAGTCGATGAAATCGTGAGGTGGGGGGAGCCCCCGAGTGCGTATGTAGCATGTAGTAAAGTTGCAGAAAATAGTCAACCGAGGGTTGGGGGCGAGGTACTTAGCTTTATTTATATCGTAATGGAGGAGGTACATGGTTCGGCTCAATAGCCTTGGCTGAAAGCCTTATTGAAAGTAAAAAGGGGGGTAGGTTGCTACGGGTAGAATCGTCGCAGGTGCGAGACGTTCCACGGGTTGGAGTATGCGACTCCAGATTCCACGTGCTTGAGGCGATAGGCGCCACCTGGGATGACTTCGGTGATGACATAGGGTCCTTCCCATGGTGAATCGAGTTTGTTCGGTCGCTTTTGCTTGAGTCGCAAGACGAGGTCTCCTTCGACGAAGGACCTTGGGCACAGCCGGCGGCTGTGATAGTTGCGGAGACTCTGCTGGTACACCGCTGATCGAGCGGCTGCTATATCCCGCGCTTCATCGAGTGTGTCGACGGCGTCTTCGAGTGCAGCCGTGGACTCGGCTTCGCTATAAGCGACGACTCGTGGAGCCTGGTGGCGTACTTCGGCTGGTAGCACGGCCTCAGCTCCGTGCACCATGAAGAACGGTGTATAGCTGGTGGAGCTGTTTGGCGTAGTACGTAAGCTCCACAGGACAGACGATAGCTCTTTCGTCCAGTTTCCAGCTTTGTGCTCGAGTGAGCTCATGAGGCGCTTCTTGATGCCGGCGCCGATTAGGCCGTTGGCCTTTTCCACTTGCCCGTTTGTTTGCGGGTGTGCCACTGAGGCATACGTGATATTGATCCCGAGGCCTTCGCAGAAGTCCTGGAATTCTTCGGAGATGAAGTTCGATCCGTTGTCGGTGATGATGCTGTGCGGTACGCCAAACCTGTGGACAATGGATTCGAAGAACTTGACGGCGGTTTTTCCCTTCTGGTTGGTGACTGGCATGGCTTCGATCCACTTGGTGAATTTGTCGACTGCGACCAGGAGGAAGACGTGTCCTCCCTTCGAGGATTTTGGCAGTTTGCCGATCATGTCAAGGCCCCATTGGGCAAAAGGCCAGGCTATGGGTATGGGTCGAAGTTCGGACCCAGGTGTGTGCGGTTTGTCGGCGAACCGTTGGCACCCGTTGCATCTTCGGACGATGTCTTTCGCGTCGCTCATGGCCGTTGGCCAGTAGAATCCTGCTCGCAGAGCTTTGGCGACGAGGGAGCGGCTACCTGCGTGGTGGCCGCAGATGCCCTCGTGGATATCTTGGAGTATGGACTTGCCGTCATTGATGGTGACGCACCGTTGTAGTACGCCCGTAATTCTGCGTTTGTACAGCTCGCCGTTGATGATGGTGAAGGCTTTTGACCGACGAGATACGCGCCGGGCATCTGTCGGGCTGTCTGGCAATTCTCCGTTTATCAGGAACTGGAGGTATGGACGTGTCCAAGTTTCTTCGACTGCCATGACCTGCATCAGGTTGACCATGGCAACTTCGGTATCCAACTTTTCGGGTCCTTCATGACCTTCGGGTAGCGTATCCCCCGAGGGTTCTGCTTCTTCGGGTGATCCTTTGGGGAATTTTTGCTTGATGGATGGCACGCAGATCTGTTCGAGGAACACACCTGGTGGTACCTTTGCACAAGTGGAGCCGATGTTGGCGAGTCTATCGGCCTCCTTGTTGCTCTCTCTTCCAACGTGCCGAAGTTCGCAGCCGTCGAATTCTCCTTCGAGTGCGTTGTATAGCGCGCGGTACGCGATCATGTTTTCGTCGTGTGCGTCGCACTCATTCATCGTCTGCTGTACGACAAGGTTGGAGTCACCATAGATGACCAGGCGCGTTGCGCCACATATTTTTGCCATCTTCATGCCATGGATGAGGGCTTCGTATTCGGCCTCGTTGTTGGAGGCTCTGAATTTCATCCGAAGGACGTACTTCATCTTGTCACCTTGCGGGGAGGTCAGTATGACTCCTGCCCCTGCTCCGGCTTCGTGTTTGGAGCCGTCAAAATGCATTGTCCAGGACTGCGACATGTCTGGGGTGTCAGGCAGCTGCAGCTCCATCCAGTGCACCAGGAAGTCCGGAAGGACTTGAGATTTGATTGTGTGTCGCTTCTCGTAGATGATGTCCAGGGGTGATAGTTCAATGCCCCACAGGGCCACGCGTCCTGTGGCCTCTGGGTTATTCAGGATGCTGTTTAGGGGTGCCTCGTTGACGACCATCACCTGATGCTCCTGGAAGTAGTGGCTCAGTCGTTGAGCCGTCATGAACATGCCGTAGGCCAGCTTCTGGTAGTGCGGGTACCGCTGTTTTGTTGGAGTGAGAACCTCGCTGAGGTAGTAAATTGGGCGTTGTACCCCGTGGGTCTTGCCTTCTTCGGGTCGTTCGACCACGAGTACTGTGCTGACCACCTGGTGTGTGGCTGCTATGTACAGCAACAGGGGCTCGCGCTCTTTTGGCGTGACCAAAACGGGCGAGGTGGAGAGGAGCCGCTTGAGGCTTTCGAATGCGTCGTTGGCTTCTGGTGTCCACTCGAACTTGTCTGCCTTGCGCAGCAGCTGGTAAAATGGTAGGGCCTTCTCGCCCATGCGGCTGATGAACCTGCTTAGTGCCGCTACTCGCCCCGCGAGCTGCTGAACGCCCTTGAGGTTTTTCGGCTTCTCCATTGTCATGATAGCTTTGATTTTCTTCGGGTTCGCTTCGATCCCTCGTTGAGAGATGAAGTACCCGAGCAGCTGACCCGAGGGGACGCCGAAGGCGCACTTTTCTGGATTGAGCTTGATCCTGTAGCGATCAAGGTTGTCGAACGTCTCGCGGAGATCGTCGATAAGTGTTCTTGCCTCCTTGGTTTTTATGACTATGTCGTCGACATAGACTTGGACGTTGCGACCGATCTGGTCCTTGAGGCAGGCCTACATGCATCGCTGGTACATGGCACCCGCGTTCTTTAGCCCGAAGGGCATTGTGTTGTAGCAGAATACTCCGAACGGTGTGATGAACGCCGTTTTCTCTTGATCTTCGACCTTGAGTCGAATCTGGTTATAGCCTGAGTAGGCGTCGAGGAAGGAGAGCTTCTCACAACCTGCAGTCGAATCGATGATCTGGTCGATCCGAGGTAGAGGGAAGTGGTCCTTTGGGCAGTGTTTATTTAGTGATGTGAAGTCCACGCACATCCGCAGGATGTCCGTGTCCTTCTTCAGGACCATCACCGTATTTGCCAGCCACTCGCTTTCCTTGATTTCCCGGATGAAGTCTGCTGCGAGTAATCTGTTGATCTCCTTGCCGATAGCTTCGGCTCGTGGCTCCGACAGTCTTCGGATACACTGCTTGACTGGCTTGGTGTCTGGGAAGACATTGAGTGCGTGCTCGGCGAATTCCCTAGGAACTCCTGGCATGTCCGCAGGACACCAGGCGAATATTTCCTAGCGCTCACGGAGGAATTCGACGAGCGCGCCTTCCTATGCGGTGCTGAGGTCGTTGGCGATCAGCGCCATCTTGGAGGCGTCTGTCGGATGGACCTGCACTTTCTTGGTGTTGACGGTGGAGTCGAAGGACATGTCGGGTGCGTTCTGCCTTGTGACTGGGGGTAGCCCATTGTCCGTCACCTCGCGGAGCCTTACGAGCTCGTCTTGCATGCCGAAGGACTGGGAGATTTTGTTGAAATCCCTGTCGCATTGGTCCGATCGGGTGAAGCTCCCGTGGACTGTGATGACGCCCCTTGGTCCTGGCATCTTGAGTAGTAGGTATGCGTAGTGTGGGACGGCCAGGAACCTTGCGAATGCTACACGTCCCAGGATGGCATGGTATTGCGACGGCCAGTCCACCACTTCGAATTCTAGGCGCTCCTGCCGAAAGTTGTCCGGCTTCCCGAAGATGACGTCAAGCCCTGTTTTGCCCAAGGGGAAGATGCCCTTCCCTGGGACAATGCCGTGAAACGTTGTGTCTGATTGTTCCAGGCTGCATTGCGGGATCCACATAGCTGCTAGAGTGCTTGCGAACATTAGGTTGATGCCGCTGCCGCCGTCCATGAAGACGCGACTCATCTCGAAGCCTTCGATCTGCGCCTCCAGCACCAGGGCAGCATGAACTGGGCGAGGGATCTGGCAAGGGTGATCCGCGCGAGTGAATGTGATGCAGGACTCCGATCCGCTGAGGTACTCAGGGATTGCAGGCGGAGTTGCCATGGCAAAGTTGATTTGTCAGGTGATTTTCTTCTGCACCCTATTTGTGGGGCGTCCCTTCTGTATCATATTGAGTGCTCCTTTTGGTGGGGGGTATGCGACCCCGGCGTTGTTTTGTGCTGGTGCGACTGGTTGATTTGGGTTTCCAATAGGCGGCGGTGGAGGAGCTCCGTGTGCTATTTCACCTGGCGCAGGTGTGTTTCCGAACGCAGGGATTGGAGCTTGTTGCCTCATCTGCACCATGCTTTCGCTGAGTTTCTGGAACTCGCGGCAGTCCTTGAGCATGTGGCTTGCTTTCTTTTTGCCATCTTGTTTGTCGATGTAGAAGTGGATGGTGCATGGACCCGAAAGTTTGTCGAAAGCTGAGGGTCCGTTCTCGCGGTCGCGGCGTTGCCACGACTGCGTTGGTCATCCGTTGTCGCGGAAGTTTCCGCTGCAGTATCCTCCGCTGTTGCGGTTGTTGTCATTACGGCGGTCGGCGTAGCCGGCCGCGACCATGTCGGGTCCGTCGCGGTCCTCGTAGATGCGCGATCTCCTCTTGCTGCGGCGTTCGCGTCTTCGGCCGTAGTCGTCCACTTCATCTGATTGCGCCCGCTGGATGCAATCTTCGCCGTCTGCCCAACTGTTGGCGATTTCCATGAGGTGGTCGAGTGTCTTGGGCTTTACACGCCCAAGTTCCTCCTTGAAGTCTGGGCGCTTGACGCCGTCCCTGAAGGCGTCAATGGCCCTTTCTTCGGAGATGTGTGCTGTGGAGTTCTTGGTTGTAGACCAGTGTAGTATGTACGAGCGAATAGATTCACCCGTTCTCTGAGTGCAGGCTCGCAACTCTTCGATTGAGGCGGGCCTCTTGCTGGTGCCTTTGAAATTTCGGATGAAGCTATAAGCGAGATCCTCCCAGCTTCGGATGGATCCTGATGATAGGCTGCTAAGCCAAACTCGCGCCGCGCCTGTTAGCTGCAGCTGAAGGCATTGCATGGCGGTTTCTTTGTTGCCTCCGTGAAGCTTGACGGATGACAGATGATCACTGAGCCAGGACTTTGGATCTTGCGTGCCGTTGAACTTCGGAGTATCCGAAGGAAGCTTGAAGTTGCGTGGCATCTGTGTTCGTCGAACGGATCTGCTGAAGCATCGAGCCCCGCAGAGTTCTCCTTCGTCTTCATCCATCTCAGATTCAGACGAGCATGCGCATTTGGCGTGTGCTTTGTCGATCTTGCGCTGCGTAAGCTTGTCTCTGGCGTCGTAGTCGCGTTTATGGCGGTGCGAGCTCTTCTTCCTTCGAGGAAGATCGTGTTCCTCTTCATCTTCGGATGAGGGAGTGGGGCTCCGGTCGCGCCTGGCTGGAGCTTTCTTATTCGGCTCCGTAGGAGCGTCTTCGTGGAGCGCAGATCCGATTAGTCCTAGTACGGTGAGTGCGGACCTATGCATGGCCCTTTTCAGGTCCCCCTCCGGAGGTGGGTGAGCCGCGAGATACGCAGTGGCTGCCATGATTGCAGCTTGTGGCGTCTTCGGGATGATGTTGCCGTCGGCGTCCATATCCATGAACGAGGTATGGAGAGTTCGGGTCACGTCACGCCGCTCCTTGGGGTCCATGTTTTCCACCCGAGAGCGGTGCTTGTTTCCCTGATTTCTGTTTGTGCTAGAGCCGGGTCCCATGGCGGAGAGCGCAGCTCGTCGCGCACTGGACTCAGAGGCTGCTTGCTTGCGTTTGTCGAGCGTCTCCTGCATCTTGACTTGCTTCTTGTGCTCCTCGATGAGGAGGTAGTGGTATGCCCTCAGAAGATCACGTGGGGAGTCCAGAGGTAGGACTATTTCGCCTGCGACGGAGTGGCGTGCTTCGACCCATCCTTCTTTGCTAAGTTGGATGAGGTGGCCCCTGTTTTCCCCGTTTTCGCCGTTTCCACCGTTTTCGCTGTTTCTGTCCTACGGGTTGGGGTTGGGCGGCGGGTTAGGCGTTTCCTCGTCGTTTTGGATGACTGCGGCGCACAGATAGCGCCTGCAGATTGGTTGGCTACTGCCGCAGCTTTCGGATCCGGAACCGTAGGTCCCTTCATCCGAAGGTGGATCGCACAGATCGGAGTTGCAGCTGCTGCTGCTGTAGAACTCATCTGTTGATGGTGACGTGCATAGCACGGGGTGTGGAGCCCACGAAGCGGGCCTGATTGACGGCACGGGCACCCGCTCAGGGAGGTGGAGGGTGCCAGTTTGTCCCACCTGGAAGCAGAAGCTCCCGAACAAGATTTCGAGTCCGTCGCCTACGGGCTCGAAATCCTTCATGGTATCCGGCGAGTGGGCGGTGAAGTCGAAAGCGCCGAAGAGGAGGTGATTCTCCGTTGCTGCGGAGTTGTAGATCGATCGGGTCGGAACCGTCACGACCGCACAATCAGCAGCCCCTATATCCATAGACGGTGCCAATTGACGAGGTTTGATCTCGTCAATGCCCATTGTTATGGACTTGGGTTTTGGAGAAGATGGGGATGCTGGAGATCGTGGCACGGTTAACAGACAAGCAACCAGGGGACACGAGATTTACCCAGGTTCAGGCCCCCGAAGGGAAAACCCTACTCCTGCTTGTCTGCTCTTTGATTACGACGGAACCGAAGGTTACAGGGTGCGCAGATTCGATCTGGCGTGGATGCATGTGCGAAAGTATGAGTCGAGTTTCCCTAGGACGTGCCCTCCTGGCCTTTATATAGACTTAGGCAGGTCCCGGGCGTAGTCCTAGTTGGTTACAAGTTCTAGGGTTTTACCCCTTTGAATTTCCTATCTCCTCTAGTCTTGCTCTCCAAGGATCCGAAGACGTCATGGGCCTTGGCCACCCGAAAATCTTCATGGGCCAGCGTATGTCTGCCGTGGGCCTTCCTTGGGCTGGACTAGGTATGCTGAAGTTACGTACCCGTAGGGTATAACCATGTCATCATGATAGAGATCTTGAGGTGGCAAGTGATCTCAAACATAAAAATGATGAGACTCAAGTTGCTTATGCTAAACTCCTTGAGGATTTTGAGCACCTCAAAAATGGCTCTAGGGTCATAAAGGGTGAGCTCATCAAACTCACCGAGTCACATGAGCAACTTAAAGCCTCATATTCAAAAGAGCTTGACAAGTTGCCCTCACCTCTTGCTAATAATAATGATGCTTGTGCTACTAACTCTATTTCTTGTGAAGCATCTATTTTGAAGGATAATGTTGAGCTAAAGGCTCAACTTGCTTTGCTAACTAGCAACTATGGGAAATTAGAAGAAAGCCATGTTAAGCTCTCAAGCTCGCATGAGGATCTCCTAGTCTCCCATGGTAAGCTAAAGTTGGCTCATGAGGCCATCATGTCAAAGGTAACATCTAGTGGGCCTCATGTGGACATTAGCACTATATCTACTCCAAATGTTATATTGCCATGTGCTAGTCCTTGTAATTCATCCTCTCACAACCATGCTATATCTCGTGATGAATTACATTCCATGCCTTGTTGCTCTAACAATGTAGCATCTACTTCCTCTAGCACTTGTATTGAAACTAACCATGTAGAGGAAATCAAAGAGCTCAAGGCTCAAGTCACTTCTTTGAAGCATGACTTGAAAAAGGGTCATCAAGGGAAGGCCGCACTCAACAAAATCTTGAGTGTGCAAAAATCCCCCAATGACAAGAGTGGTCTTGGATTCAACTCCAATGTCAAGAACAAGTCCACTATCATGTTGAAGCACAAGGACAACAAGAAGAATGGCCAACATCAAGTCAAGAATCCGGCCAACATTGTTTGCTTCAAGTGCAAGGAAGAAGGGCATCATGTTAGATCTTGCCCATTGAAGAAGAAGTCTCCTAGTGTGAAGCAACAAGGGAAGCGGCATCAAGATTCACCTCAAGTCATGAATGGGCCTCTTCCTAAGAGGACTACTCGAGCTCTTCCTCTAGTTGTGGCTTCACCTAAGAAGAAAGATGGCAAGAGTAGAACTTGCTACATATGCCGTGAGAAGGGGCACATTTCTTCCGCATGCACTATTGGTATCTCCTCATCCAATCCTATCTTAATTGATGATGCTTATTCACTTCGTAAGGATGAGGTTGGCAATGTGGTTGCCAAATTTGTTGGTGCTCAATGTGGTGTCAAGAAAAGAACCATTTGGGTTGCCAAGCCTATTGTGACTAACTTCTTAGGACCCAACTTGGTTGGGGACCAACAAGCAAAAACTTGATCAATAGGTGTGTTTTGGAGGGCATTGGAGACTTGGCTACATCATGAAGATTTAAGGGATCTTCATTATTATTTTTGTCAAGCCAAGTCATGTGGATTATATTGCTCCTATTATATTTCCAATGTTCCTCCTTGCGGTAACATATGCTAAACTCTTTACATTGAAAGTTACTCGCCCCCTTGTGCATGTTTTGGTTTTGTATCTTCCATGCTTTTGTACATGTTGTGCTTTCCACTTAATTATCTTGAGATATCAAGTATATTTTTGTATGATTAGGTGGCACTCCATGTATGTGTGTTTCTTGTATTGGAGCCTTACTTGGTTATATTTGGTATCTTACTTGGCTCTTGTGAGAGATTAATGGATTATCCCATTTTGGGGGAGTGTTATGCTTGGGCATTCCACAATCCTAAAAATGTGTGTACATGAGGAATACCACCTAGTATTTATATTGGATTATTGTCTAGTCTCTATGTGGTAAAATTCTCATGAGAAATTTAAGTTTTATAATGTCCATTAATTATCTCTATTTGTATCCTTTTGCCTCGTGTTGGATTTATGGTAGTATCACATTATGGGGGAGTCTTATGCTTAGTGCATATTACAATCCTATAAAATGTGAATATTTGACGTTGTGTCACTTAGACTTGATATTGATAATTATCTAGCGCCTATGTGACACATTGGCTCATACAAGTTCCAATTTGCATGAATGGCTTTATTGATCTTATTTTGGATCTTGTATATGAGAGTGTTTCTTGGTATGCGTTTCCTCATATTTAGATATATATATATCCTCATGGAAACCATTTGCTTCAAGTTACTCTATTCACTAGTGATTGTGTGACTTGGGGAAGCTACCAAGAATCTTGTTCGAAGTATCATGCTCAATTCCTATATTTAGTTATATGCTTCTTGTTGTGTGTATATGATCTTGGATATCCGTATGAACTACCTAGGGCAAATTATTCCCAATATTTCTTGTCCTTGGACAATGAGTACTCAATTTAAGGTAGAATTTATTGATCATATTCACTTTGGCCTTGCTTATTTTTATCCTATCTTTGGCCAAGAAAATGTTTTGTGTTGTCTCCCAAGCCTTCTGTGGCATCCCGCAAAACCACTACTAGAAAATCGCGTTGTTTTTGTGCATTGCATCATCATGACCGCATGCTCATGTCATCATGCCGCATTGCATTTGAGCATCGGCATCATCTTGCATTTGCTTGCATAAAACTATTTTCGAGAAAACCCAAATTGTTTTCCTAAAACGCCCCGTCTTTTATTCAAACGCCAAACTCGGGTCTCCGGATTATTTTGTTTTGTTGCTATCGGTTTGCAAACGGTCCAATTAAAGTAAATAAAATATTAAGTTATTTTTAGTGGGGCAGTCGAACGGGCCGAATGACCCGAACGACCACCCCCGGAATTATAAACGGTCCACCTCTAAATCCTATTCCTACCCAACCTATTCTACCCACACCCCCTCCACCTCACCCTAGCCACTCACGGCTCGCCACCTCACCTCTCCTCTCTCCCTCACCCAATCCCCACCTGCCACCTAGACCCACCCTCTCTCAACCTGCCACACAGCCCCACCCCTGGCCACACAGCCACCCACACACCCACCCGCACGCCACAGCTCCCCCCACTCGCCCCACGTGGCCCGCGGGACCCGCCCAGGACCCCCACTCCCTCACCGCCTGGCCCACCCCTGTCGGCCCCCTGTTCTCTCCCCCGCAGCGCCCCCTCCCTCTCCCGCAGAAGCGCCCGCGTCCCACCGCCCCTGGACCCGACGCCCCGTGGCCCTCCTCCTCTTCCCTCCTGCAGCCGCGCCCCGCCTCCTCTCTGCTGCAGAGCGCCGCCGCGCGCTGCCCTCCTCCTCCCCGCGTCTGCGCGCCGCCTCGCCCCTCGCAGGCTTCGTCGCCTCCGGCTCGCCCTCGCCGGCGTGCCGCCCCGCTCGCCCCCGCCGGCCCCGCCTAACCCTCCCCGACCGCGGCGCAGCACCCCGCGTCCCCTTCTCCCCAACGCCGCGCCGCCGGCCGCCTCGAGCCCGCGTCGGCCCCCTCCCCGCCGAACCTCGCCCGCCTCCGCCCGTCGCCCAGGAACCCTCTCCGGCACGTCCGCTGCTCCTCCGCCTCGCGACGCCCCCCTTCCTCGTCTCCGGCCGCCCTTCCTCGCCCCCGAGCAGAGCCGGCCTCGCCGATGCCACTCCTCTGCGCGACCACCTGCCTCGGTTGACCGTGTCCCGCGCCGTCCGGCCTTCCTCCTCCTGCGTCCGCCCAACGTCCCTTGTCGTCCTCTGTCGCTTCGAGATCGTCGTTCCCGTCCTCTCCTGCAACCGCCGTCGCACGTGCTTCCTCCACGGTGGTTGGCCCCGTCCAAGGTCGTCGCCTCTGTTCTACTCCGTTTCAACCAGGGCCTCCTTCTATCCCAGCTGTGTATCAGAGTTTGTCGGCACACCAGGATCGGCCATGTTTTCGCTGCAATATTCGTCCACCGGCGGATATTGTTTTCTGTCTGTGATCTGTGTCTTTGCTTCTCCTCCTGCTATGTTGGCCCCTTCTTTGTTGTATAGTAGAGCGTTCGGTGCTCCTGTTTGGTGTTCCGATGGTTTGATCCCGTGTGACCAAGAACGGCACCGACAAGATCTTCTCGAAGCGGGCACAACAAGAACTTCTACCGGAGTCCAAACCCCGCAGGCCGTACCCTCGGACGCCAAGTTCGCCGAGAATCTAGATGCCAAGCTCTTTTCATCGACAGGATCGACCCGATCCGGAACGCCAAGTACTACCCTCGGACGCCAAGACCCGTTCCCGGAGGCGAAGACCGATCCCGCCGAACCCCAAGATCTTCCCCGACACCGAGGACGCCTACACAGAACCGACAAGATCTGCACCACGGACGCACCACGAACGCGGAGTAACCCTTGAACGCCAAGATCCTCTCCTCGGGACACCGGGAACTTCCCCTGAACGCCAAGGTCTAACCCTCGGAACCGAAGACCGCGATGATGTTGAACCAAGATCTCCATCGGACAAGATCGTCACCAAGACCGGCCATGTTGAGATCCGAAGACCGATCCCGGAGTCCAAACCTCGAGCTCGTCGAACCCTGGACCCCGAGACCGGACCCCGAACCCCGGAACCCCAAGATCGTCGATCCCTAATGTGTGACCCCTTTTCCCGAGCCCTATTTTATAAATGAAATAACAACTTGTTGCAGATAAATTGTTCATGCATGCATCCTTGTCTGTGGTTTGGGGGCCTTATGCCGATTCACCTCATAATTAAATATGGGGCCCATCTGCGGGCAAATCTTGCCTTATATTGGCCTCATTTAAACATGTGTAACGAACCGTTGCCATCTGTTGTCTTGCTAAACAACATTTAATTTGCGGGGTAGATAAACAACTGGAACCATCTAACTAATTGTCGGGACCCCCGGTTCCACTTAATCTTGCCTAATTGCATCGCATCTTTGCCATGTCATTCATCATACATGCATCATGCCGATCTTCTGCCGTTGTATTAAATATTGCATCCGGTGTTTCTTCTAGTGATTTGCTTCTTCGCGGATAAGGCCGTTGAGTTGATGTGAGCTTCGCCCGATCTTCGGATGAACCTTCGACAATGTTTTCAGGCGAGCATCTCCCCCTTTCTACCTATCTTACTTTTATAGTATTTATTCCCTCCTGTTGATCTATTGCTATCTGTGTTACGATGCTCTAGTTTCCGAACCCTTGATATTACTTGCAGCCTTATATTGCCTTGGACACATCCTATTACCTGTTGTTTGGTAGATAGTTGGACTTGCGCGTCATAGTCGCTTGCTCAAGTGTTGTTGCGTGTCGTCAAGTGCCACAGTTGTTGATGTATTGCCGCATGTTGATGTTGGAGATGATCATAGTTTTACTTATCGCTCACTTTAATTCTTGTTTAACAACTAAAATTGAAATAAGCAGAGGCATCGGTGGGTGATAGAAAATATTTGGTTTCCGAACGCCCACTTGTGTCCCGTAGGACCCCGAGTACTTGATACCTGTTCCTTGATTTATCGCGCTATCCACATCCGGGAGGTATATGGGACCCCCCTGAGCCAGAGCTTGATTCAGTCTTATTTCTTGGGGCCACAAACTAGTTTGAGGTTTTATTTACGATCCTGTACTTATGCCATGCTACTGCTTTATTTACGATTGTGCGAGGAGCACACTGTACTGTTTAGGAATTGTGACCCGTTTACGCGGTATCGACAAGCCCAGTCACACTTTCGGGTTCCCAGTCGTTTACAGCCGGCCCCACAAACCTTGAGGCCGTCTCGAAGTCAGCTAACTTTGTTGCGGGTCTACTTTAAGGGGTGGCCCCCTGAAATATTTCTGAATCTTGTGATTGCTTTATCGTGAAAGCCTCGTTGGGTTTTGATTTGGTTTTTCCGAGGTTGATCAAGTGTGTGTTGCTATTGGTGCACCCCGGCCGGGTAAAACTTTCTGAAAGCCGTGTCCGCGGTTATGGACGACTTGGAGCACAGTATCTCGACCATAGACAAGCATAACTAAAGTTTATTGCTATAAATTTGACTTTATAATGACTAGTAATCAGCTTCACTATAATGGAATGGCTAAATAAAACTGCCAACAATTGCTTGCTTAGGTCGTCGCCAGCGACCATTGTATCTGACTAGTAAGTATTGCAACTACAACGGAATGGCTAAATAAAAGTACCAACAACTGCTGGGTTTTGGGTTATCTCATGCTATTTGTAACTGATTAGTAAGTGCTGCAACTATAACCGAATGGTTAACTAAAATGGCCCACTGCTTATTTTATCAGGACGAATATCTACACCGGACTAGTAATTGCTGCAACGATAACTGAATAAATAAAACTGCCAACTGTGTGAGTTCCTCGGTTGACTTCCTCGTTTGGTCTCGAGGGGGAAACACCAGGATGGGTTTGTTTGGTGTTAGTATCAGGTTGGATTCGGATAGGTCTTTCTTACCCCTCTCTGATAGCCGCCAGTTGTATCGAGCCTCTATAGGTTGTTTAGTGCACGCTGCCGCTGCCGCTCAGTCCACCATACCTATGTAGGCGAGGACCGCCGAATTCTAGTCTCGCCGTGTACTGGCCTCAGTACTGACGCTCCTCTTTTTCCTTTGCCCTTTGTCGGCACCCCTTTTGTTTTAGCAGGTTTTGAGATCGACGTCGTTAGCAGGGTTACCCTTCCGGCTTGGCCTGGGCAGGGTTATGGACGCCATTGGTTATCCTTCAGGGCTCTTAGCCCCATTTGCATCTTGTCCGTAGTCGGACGTTCTATCGTTTTAAAGGTGATTTGGATCTTTGTATATTATATCTGTATTCTTGACCCTTTGAGTCGCTGTTATATATATATATCTGTTCTGTGGGTCCCATCGAGGACTATTGTGTAATGTTATTACTTCGTTTTCCACCCGCACGAAAGTGCCTGGTGGGCACCTTTGAATCGTTTCTATGCGGGTTTGGCGAATTTCGCTAAAACTTGCATAGGTCCGATTCTGAGGGTGTTACACCTTCCTTGCTTCTTGTGGATCTTCTTATTTTATTGATATCCTCTTGTGTTTTACTTATTATAGGTACTAGTGATGATCCCATTTGTGTGCATTTTGCATTTAAAAGGAAAATCCTACAAAATGCACTATCCATGGGGGAGATATCCTATATTATTTAGAACACTCATATTTATGCTTCTTTGTTTTGATCCATATCGTGTTTTATGTGCTTGGAACCTCAATCTTTTCATTTTGGTACTTGTGCCATCATGTGAAGTTTGGGGAGTTTGGTTTCTTGTTGGAACCTTGCTCTTTTGGGGAGTTGGTTTTGTCTCATTCCTTGTTTCTTGATTTGACCATTTTAGAATGAGATAAATCCTTGAGCATTTTTATTTCTATCTATCTTTTGCTCCTTGGATTATGCCTAGTTCATTTGTTGAACTTGTGATCTTTCATGTGTTGAAATTGGTTCGTTGATACAATTTGGACATCGTTTGTCATGTCACACTCTTGTGTGTGCAATCTCGATTTACTTGGTGTTTTGTTCAAATTGTATCTCCTTTTTGGTTCTTGAAAGCTTCATGCATGCATATTTACTATATGATTATATTATGGCATGCTTGCTTTCTTTGATCCAATATATAGGGGAAACTCCACCAATTCCCATCGGCTAAGTTGTGCATGAAATTCAATTTCATATCAATGTGCACATAATTATGTGGAGTCTCTCCTATGTATTGTAGTTTCTCTAACTACTTTGGACCCAATAAGTTTGGGGACCATTTTGTACTTAATTGTGTTTTAGGTACATTGGAGATATATTGGATGCTTGTCTTTCAATTTTGAAGAAGTGGTGCGTACATGAAAAGTTGAGTCAAGCTATAGGATGATCAACGAATTCATATACTCTACATCCTACCAATTATATCTCGGTAACAAGTATCTCTTTCTCATGCTCATATATCTTGATTCCAACCGTTTGTCGGTTGCCTTCTAGCATGAATTCATGTATTTGTAATTGTTGTAGTTCTAGCCATGGCTTTAAGAGAACTCTCTATTGTAAATGTGTATAAGTTGAGATGAGTACATATAGTTGGGACTATACAAAATCATGCATATGATCCTCCAATCCCAAATATATCAATCTAGCAATTTTATTTCCTATCATCTCCTCAACTTCTCTCATATGCAATAGTGAGATTTTGCTAGTCTATTTTCTCTTATGATACTTGTTGCCTTTCTTCATATATTTCAACTTTCTCCTTTTCCCTTGGTGATAGTTGTAATATATGTAGTGTGTTTGTGTTTGAAGTCCATTATGTACAATAAGATATATGTGAGCCTTTGGCCATGCTTTGAAGCAAAAATCTTATTGATATATGTTATGACTTCACTTTTGCCTTTCATGTGCTTTCTTGTATAATCTTCTTGATGTGTGCATTTTTCTTCTTTGGAATATGTCTTTGTGATATTTTCCACTTAGGTACATATACACATATGAGAAGATAATTTTAGTTGATTTTTAATCCTTGGAGACCACCTTTCTATTCCTTTTGATTCTTCGGTGGCTTCCAAATTTATTTTCCTATGAGTGCTTGTTCCTCTTGTTTGCATCTTCGGACACTCATATTTGTTCTTTCATGTCTTGTATTGTTAAATGAATTTGGATGAGTGAGAAGTCCATGACTATGCACCTCGTTCCCAAATGCAATTATCATAATTGGTGCATTCTCTTTGGGGAGCTCATTTAATTCATTTAATAATACTCATTTGCATTCTTTCACATTTGTTGTGTTTTAAATGCTTATGGGGGAGCAAGGATTCCATATTTGTGCATTATGTATTCCAATACATTTATTTTGAATTGTGCACAAACCTTGGGGAGCTTCTCTATTTTGTTATTTAAAACACTCTTTTGCCCATATCATAATATCTTGTTGTTTCCATTTGGACTCATTTGTTGTTTTCAAATTGGTTTTTCGGACCTTGTAGTTGCTTGAATCATTTGACTTTATTTTTGCAATCTTTGGGTCCTCAATATAGTTCTACTACCTCCCAAGTATTCATCATTGGATATGTGCGAAGGCACACCTTTGGAGGAATTACTACTATATTTGCCTTCTATAACTTGTCACCCATTTCGGCAATCGATGCCAATGGGGGAGAAGTTTTAGAGGGTTTAAGGGAAGTTGGTTTATGCATTGAGTTTGTTCTTGTGCATTTGCCTCTCATGCTCTTGCATCTTTGTTGTTGCTTAGCATGTGGCATATATAGAGGAAACTCCACCAATCATAATGATTGGCAATATATGCAATGAAATTCAAGTTCATCACACATGCATAGATTGTGGGGGAGTTTGCTCTATATATGGTGGTGGTACCAATATCACATACTTTTTTAGTATTTGATATTGGTATTACCATTTTATTCATTAATATTCCTTATATAAACCCTCTTAAAGGGATTGTCATCAATTACCAAAATGGGGGAGATTGAAAGAACATGTTGGGCCCCCATGTGTGGTTTTGGTAATTAATGACAATCTTTATGGACTAATGTGTGTATTAAGTTGTACTTGTAGGAATTTTCCATTGGCATTGCTTGGAGCATGTGTTGACTTCAAGATAGATGAAATGAGAAGAAGATGAGTTGTGCAAGCTCAAAATGCGCCATCTATAGAAGATCTCATGTTTGATGCTTGCCATCCTCGGTGATCATGGATCGATGATAAGGAATCAAGAAAGGTGTCCATCTTGAGAAGGACAAGATCGTCTACATCGAGCTCAAGTGGATTGCTCAAGTCAAAGGTATAATATTGATAGGTTTTCCCTTTTGCCGGTCTCATGTTTGTTGGGAGACCGGGTTTAGGATAGATAACCGTACTATCAAGAGGGGCTCTCGAATGAGTAACTCGGTCACATCGTTTGGAGAGAGATAAAACCTTTGCATACTTGCATCATCATATTTGGTTGTTATTTGGTCTTATCCATGTGAGGATATAGAGCTTGTGGTAATCTCCATAACAAGCTCTAGTCCATCAAAAACGGATTTTCCTTTTATATCTTATTGCGTTTTGATCTTGGAGGTTTTACCGGTTTGTATTTTAGAGATGGGTAAAACCTTCCATTATTTGGTTCTTACTCATGTGAGGATTTAGAGCTTGTGTTAATCTCCATGACAACCTCTAGTTCATCGAAAACGGATTTCATATGCATTTTCTATTACGTTTTTTATGTTGGAGGTTTTATCGGTTCGTCTTTTTGATAGAGGTTAAATCTTTCGTAATTTGGATCTATCCTCCCTTGCTGTACTATAATGTTTCTTTGCATGATCTTTTAGAGCTTTTTGTCCTCTTCGAAACGAGCCCAAGATCATCAAAATCGGAGTCCGGATGCAAAAGTTATGGCCGTTTTCGTTCAGTGATGACCGGTAGTACCGGACCAGGGTCCGGTAGTACCGGAGGTCCGGTAGTACTGCCCCTTAGTACCGGTCGGTACTGAATAAGGTGCGTTTGGCGACCTGGGATCCCCAGGGAATGTCCGGTAGTACCGGGAATGTCCGGTAGTACCGGGAAAAAGTCCGGTAGTACCGGGATTCGCGTTTTTGGGCTTCAACGGTTGGATTTTGGGGGGGGGGGGGCTATTTAAGGGGCCTTCTTCCCCAATGGTTCCCCAACCATTCTTGCAAGTTTTCCCCTCCATTGTTGACCTTCTTGAGCTTGCTTTCTCTCAATCCCTCCAATGATTCTTGCATATTCTTTAGGGATTTGAAAGAGGAGATCTAGATCTATAATCCCACCAATCAATCTTTCCTCTAAGTGAGGGGAACATATTGGGATCTAGATCTTGGAGGCTTTTGTGGATTTCCTCCATTGTTCTTCCTCTCTTATTCCCCCATAAGCTTTTGTATCTTTGGTGGAATTTGGGAGAGAAGGATTTGAACACCTTTGTGGTTTTCTTGCCATTTGCATTTGGTGCATCGGTTTGAGTTCTCCTCGGAGGATTTGGTTTGAGTTGCTCATTGGAGCTTGTCCCTCTTGGGTTCTTGGAACCCTAGAAGGTTTTGTGGCCTTGGTGGCATTTGTTGAGGCCTTTTGTGGCATTTGTTGGGAGCCTCCAATTAAGTTGTGGAGTTTTGCGCCAACCTTGTGAGAGGTTCCGGTTGCCACCGACAAGTGCACCGATAGTGGAAGCGTGGATCGATCCCATTGGGGTGAGATTCACCAGAGAATAAGGGAGGCCTTTTGTGGCGTTGGTGGTCTGATACCACACCCTCTCCAAACGAGACGTACTCCATGTTGGGAGGAACTCGGTAAAATATCGGTGTCCCCGCGTGCCTCGGTTATCTCTATACCCGAGCTCTTTACTTATGCACTTTACATTGTGATAGCCTTCGTGCTTGAAGTAATATATATCTTGCTATCACTTTGTTGCTTGTATTGCTTAGCATAAGTTGTTGGTGCACATAGGTAAACCTTAGTTGTTTCTAGGTTGTGCTTTACAAAGTAAACACTAGTTTTATTCCGCCCTTGTTGAGCCACTCTAGGAAAAGTTTTAATCGCCTATTCACCCTCCCTCTAGGCGACATCCGTATCCTTTCACTTGGGCAGGCGGAGAAAAAGGCTGAAGCCGCCGTTGGTGCGAAAGAGCGCCATGAGCTAGAGCTAGCCAACGCGGCCGAGGCTAGGGAGCGTCTGCAGCAGGAGGCTATGGACCGCGAGGAGCAGCTCGCCACTGCTGTGGCTTCTCGCGAGATAGAGGTAGCCGGCAGGCTGCCAAGGCTGTTTCGGGTGAGTATCTCTGTCTTCTTTTTTCAGATTCCTTGCTTGTCCTTGCAGTGCTTTTTATTTATGCTACTTCCTTTGTTGTTGTAGATGCCGCGGGCATCGAGTTTGATCGCGGTGCTCTAGAGCACGGTAGTGCTCTGGATGATGCTGCTGCGGCGGTCGAACACCGTTGTGGTACCATGGTCGGCTCGCTTTCCAAAGCCAAGGAGGTCCTCGTGCGCTTCTACAAGGAGCTCGTTCCCAAGGGCGTGGCCCTTGAAGATGTCGATGCCTTGGCGGAGGCGCTGTCGGCCGAAGCACCTGCGGCGTACAAGCGCAAGCAGAAAGGCATCGGAGCGTCTGTTGGTCTGGCGATGGCCTTGGCGGCTGGAGTGGAGCTGGACCTTCCTCAGATCACCTCCCGGATGCCGACGGCTGCTGACGCGTCCGAGGTAGCCTTCGCCATCTACTCTGCTCTGTAGGGGTTCGTAGCATGGAAAACAAAAAAAATTCTATCGCATGCAAACAAACAAGCCAAGATCTATCTACTAGATTGTAGCAACGAGTCGATAGAGGAACTCACCCTCGAAGATTCCAAAGCGGTTAACGTGAGCAGATTCTCGTGGGTGATGTAGTCGTACTCTTTCCGATCTCAAGATCGCGTAGACGATCCTTCCGGCGCTGCGTTCCGGCAGCGCTTCAACAGTAGGTCACATGTTCGGTACTCGATGAAGACCTTCCCCTCCCTTGTTCTAGCAGGCAGCGGAGGTTGTAGCACTCTCCTCGTGATTCCGGCAGCACGACGGCGTGGTACCGGAAGTAGAGGGGAGATCTCGTAGGGCTTCGCCTTAAGCCGGAGCGAGTATGGTGGACTATGAGAGAGGCCTTGGCGATCTAGGGTTTATAGGCACCAAGGGGCAGAGCTTGGCCGGCGGCCTAGGGCTTGGGGAATCCCCAAGTCAACGGCTAGGAGAAACCCTAGGGCGGCGGCGACTTGCAGGAGGCCGGCGGCTAGGGTTAGGGTTTGGGTGGTGTTGGGTGTAGGCTAGAGGGGGCACCCCTGTCCCTTCTTTTATAGGTGGGAGGGCGCCGGTTGGGAGGAGGGAGTCCTCCCCCAACTCGGCCTCCTTGGCTGGTGGGTGGAGGGAGGAGGACTTGCTCCCCAAGTAGGTTTCCTACTCTCCCTCCACCAAGCAAACTTGTCATTTGACTTTTCAAATTGGCGTTTGAATTTTCAAACTAGGATTTGATTTCTTCCTCTATTTTGCCCAGCCATGATACCTAGTACATGATGCAACCATTCCACATTGTCGTGACACATTCATGTACCCTTCCCCTCCGGAGTGCCGGACCTTCCGGAACCTTCTAGAACATTCCCAATGAAAACACCGGAATCATTCCCCAACTTCGAAACAGGACTTTCCTTATATGAATCTTATTCTACGGACCATTCTGGATCTCCTCGTGATATCCCGGATCCCATCCGAGACTTCGAACAACATTCGGTATCTTACTCATCATTCCATAACTACTCAACAACATCAAATCCTTAAGTGTGTCTCCCTATGGTTCGTGAATTATGCGGACATGATCGAGACACTTCTCCGAACAATAACCAATAGAGGAATCTGGAAATTCATATGGCTCCGACATATTTATACGATTAGTTTGCGATCGAATGAACTACTTACATACGATACCAATTTCCCTTTGTCTCACGATAGTTTACTTATTCGAGGTTTTGATCGTCGGTATCTCTGCATACCTAGTTCAACCTCATTAATGATAAGTACTCTTTTCTCATTCCCGTGATATGTGATCCCTTGTGAGCCAGTCACATGCTTGCAAGCTAATTGGATGACATTTCACCGAGAGGGCCTAGAGTATATCTATCCGTCATATGGATGGACAAATCCCACTCTTGATCCATGTGTCTCAACCCATACTTTCCGAACACTTAATGCCACCTTTATAGCCACCCAGTTATGGTGTGGTTTTTGATGTCATCAAAGTATCCTTACGGTGATGGTGATATGCATCATCTCATGGTCGAAGGAATTAGGTTACTGTGTATCAGAAAGCTTATAGCAATTGAACTATTAAAATGACTTGATCTTTATGCTACGCTTATATATAGGAGTATGTCCATCATACCATTCTCCTAATGATATGATCTTGTTGTTAATAACATATCAATGTTCATGATAGGGAAACCACAATCATCTATTAACCAACAAGCTAGTATTATGAAGAGTCTTTACTAGGGACTCTAATTTAGTTTACAAATCACACAAGTATTAATGTCCCCTGGTCAATACTATTGTAGTTCATCACAAAGTTCTTGTAACTTGGTGGTAGTGATTGGAGGACACGGTAAATCCCCAAAGCATTAGGAATCACTATACCCAAGCTTTGGAGTTTGTTTGCGTGCCCAGACATCTTAAGCACATGCTCACTGATGGAGCTGCCCTCTTCCATCTTGCAGTTAAAGAACTTTTCAGAAGCCTCATAACTCTCAACTGCCGCGTGAGCCTCAAATATCATTTTTAGTTCATGGACAATATCATGTGGGTCATGGTTCTCAAACCTTTTCTGAAGCTCCGATTCCAAACCATACAAGATAGCACACTGAACTGTGGAGTACTAATTCTTCCGAGTGAGGTAAACGTTCTTTACTTCATTGGTAGCATCAGCTGCAGGCGGGTCACCCAGCGGTGCATCCAGCACATAGGTCAAATTACCAGCATTGAGGACAATCCTCAAATTGCAGAACCAATCCGCGAAGTTTCTTCCATTGTTTTTCAACTTTTCTTTCTCTACGAACGCATTAAAATTGATGGTAGGGGCCGCCATTGATCTACAAAATATTTGCAATTGTTTAGACTAAGTTTATGACAAATTGAGTTCTAATTAATAGTTAAATTAATCTAGGTGAACTCCCACTCAAAACAATATCCCTCACATTGTTTTAGTGATCACACGAACCAAATCCACCACATCAAAACCGATCATCACGAGAGTTGATGTAGCTTCAATGGCGAACAATCGACATGTTCATCATATCTACTATATGATTCATGCTTTACCTTTCGGTGATCCGTGTTCCGAGACCATGTATGTACATGCTAGGCTCGTCAAGATCAAACCTTAGCTTCCGCATGAGAAAATATGGCTTGCTCACGTTGTATACACTTGCAGAATCTAACACACCCGATCATCACGTGGTGCTTCGAAACAACAAACTTTAGCAACGGTGCTTACTAAGGATGAACACTTTAAAACTTGAAATTTATGTGCATGAGGGATCATCTTATAATGCTACCATCGTTAACTAAGCAATACAAGATGCATAAAAGATTAACATCACATGCAATTCATAATATGTGATATGATATGGCCTTTCTTCTTGTGCTTCCGATCTCCATCTTCAAGCACGAACATGATCTCCATCATCACCGGTATGGCATCAAGGTCAATAGCGCCGCTTCATGGTTGTCTTCCACCAGATCCAACTATTACAACTACTTTGAATAGACATGCGGGTCTTAACGGAATTTAAAGACAACCATATGGCTCCTGCCGGTTGCCAACTTACAATAAGGAACATTGCATACATCAAATATAATCACAATCATGGCCATATCACATCACAGCACACCCGTGCAAAACAAAGTTATACGCCTCTAATTTTATTTGCATATTTTACGTGGTTTGGGGCTTTCAATAAGTGTCGATATAACTTACGAACAAGAACCACAGCGTTGATGTTTGAACTATCAAGTTCCCGTTGTAAATTGGATCTATACTATAATGGGAGAGACAGACACCCGCAAAGCCACTTATGCAATACAAGTTGCATGTTGAGCGTGGAGCAAGTCTCATGATCGATGTCATGTAAGGTTAGCCCGGGCCGCTTCATCCCATCATACCGCAAGATGCAAAGTACACAAGAAGCAAATGATAATAAAAGCACCACCGCCCACAATAACCATTGTGTTCTACTCGTGCAACAGATCTACATATAGACACGGCTCTGATACCACTGTAGGGGTTCGTAGCATGGAAAACAAAAAATTTCTACTTCATGCAAACAAACAAGCCAAGATCTATCTACTAGATTGTAGCAACGAGTCGATAGAGGAACTCACCCTCAAAGATTCCAAAGCGGTTAACGAGAGCAGATTCTCGTGGGTGATGTAGTCGTACTCTTGCCAATCTCAAGATCGCGTAGACGATCCTTCCGGCGCTGCGTTCCGGCAGCGCTTCCACAGTCGGTCACACGTTCGGTACTTTATGAAGACCTTCCTCTCCCTTGTTCCAGCAGGCAGCGGAGGTTGTAGCACTCTCCTCACGATTCCGGTAGCACGACGGCATGGTACCGGAAGTAGAGGGGAGATCTCCCAGGGCTTTGCCTTAAGCCAGAGCGAGTATGGTGGACTATGAGAGAGGCCCTGGTGATCTAGGGTTTAGAGGCACCAAGGGGCGGAGCTTGGCCTTCGGCCTAGGGCTAGGGTAAGCCCCAAGTCGGCGACTAGGAGAAACCCTAGGGCGGCGGCGACTTGCAGGAGGCCGGCGGCTAGGGTTAGGGTTTGGGTGGTGTTGGGTGTAGGCTAGAGGGGGCACCCCTTCTCCTTATTTTATAGGTGGGAGGGCGCCAGTTGGGAGGAGGGAGTCCTCCCCCAACTCGGCCTCCTTGGCCGGCGGGTGGAGGGAGGAGGACTTCCTCCCTAAGTAGGTTTCCTACTCTCCCTCCACCAAGCAAAATTGTTGTTTGACTTTTCAAACTAGGATTTGATTTCTTCCTTTATTTTGCCCAGCCATGATACCTAGTACATGATGCAACCATTCCACATTGTCATGACACATTCATGTACCCTTCCCCTCCGGAGTGCCGGACCTTCCGGAACCTTCTAGAACATTCCCGATGAAAACACCGGAATCATTCCCCAACTCCGAAACAGGACTTTCCTTATATGAATCTTATTCTCCGGACCATTCCAGATCTCCTTGTGATATCCCAAATCCCATCCGAGACTCTGAACAATATTCGGTCTCTTACTCATCATTCCATAACTACTCAACAACATCGAATCCTTAAGTGTGTCTCCCTACGGTTCGTGAATTATGCGGACATGATCGAGACACTTCTCCGAACAATAACTAATAGAGGAATCTGGAAATTCATATGGCTCCCACATATTTCTACGATTACTTTGCGATCGAATGAACCACTTACATATGATACCAATTTCCCTTTGTCTCACGATAGTTTACTTATCCGAGGTTTTGATCGTCGGTATCTCTGCATACCTAGTTCAACCTCGTTACTGATAAGTACTCTTTTCTCGTTCCCGTGATATGTGATCCCTTGTGAGCCAGTCACATGCTTGCAAGATAATTGGATGACATTCCACCGAGAGGGCCCAGAGTATATCTATCCGTCATATGGATGGACAAATCCCACTCTTGATCCATGTGTCTCAACCCATACTTTACGAACACTCAATGCCACCTTTATAGCCACCCAGTTACGGTGTGGTGTTTGATGTCATCAAAGCATCCTTCCGGTGATGGTGATAAGCATGATCTCATGGTCGAAGGAATTAGGTTACTATGTATCAGAAAGCTTATAGCAATTGAACTATTAAAATGACTTGATCTTTATGCTACGCTTATCTATAGGAGTATGTCCATCATACCATTATCCTAATGATATGATCTTGTTGTTAATAACATCTCAATGTTCATGATAGGGAAACCACAATCATCTATTAACCAACAAGCTAGTATTATGAAGAGGCTTTACTAGGGACTCTAATTTAGTTTACAAATCACACAAGTATTAATGTCTCCTGGTCAATACTATTATAGCATGAATGTAAACATTTATCATAAACACAAAGATATAATAATAACTACATTTATTATTGCCTCTAGGGCATATCTCCAACATGCTCGATGTAAGTGTTACGGACCGAAGTTGATTGATCTGCTGGCCGAGTACGCGCTAAGGCGGCAGGGAGAAGCCAAGGCGAGGCAGTCCGGCTCCGAGGCTACTCAGGGTGCCGCTTCATAGGCGTTGTAGTTGTAGGATAGTTTGTGCTTCAGCTTTTGTAATTGTGTCTGTGAACAATCCTTGCGCCATGTAGTGGCTTTTGTTGTACATAATGAATTTCCGGGCTTTGTCTTCATTTGTCTGCTTGTTCATATTGTTGTCTTCTTCTACTCTAGGATCCTTCGGGTGATGCTGCCATAGACACTTCGTCTGCAGCGCAGCCGCGGCCATCTTTGGATGGTGTCTCGCAGCTTTTGTTTCTTCGAGACCGCATCCATAGTCTTCAGAGGGAATTACTTGGAGTGTGTGGCCACGTTGATGTTTGGAAGTCGAAGGCGGAGCGAGGCGCTACCCGAGAGGAGTTTTTGATGGAGGAGCTGTATCATCTGGCCGAACAGCTTGAATGTGAGTTTTTCGGGCTGCTGCTCATTGCTTCGGATGTGCCTTTTGGTCTTGCATCTTACTTTGTGAGTATTGTAGGTGCAAACCTTGCTCCGAAGGAGGAAAAGGAGCGTGTTGCTGTTCGGATTAACTGCTTGACCCAGCAGGACATGGAGGCCGGCGGGTTTTTCTGGATGGACCGTGATCGTGCCATGGTTCTTGCGACGATGCAGGATTGTGTCCACCAGGTATCACGGGTGCTTCGTCAGGTGCAGTCTTCGTTGGCGTCAGTTTTGCATGTAATGTTTCCGTTGGATGGCGCGCCGTCGACTCTTTCTAGCCTGTTGGCGAAGTTTAGAAATGTTCGACGTGTTGAAGAATTGGTTCGACATCCTGCAGTCGAATTTGGTTGTAGCCTGAGTAGGCATCGAGGAAGGAGAGCTTGTCGCATCCTGCAGTTGAATCGATGATCTGGTCGATCCGAGGGAGAGGGAAGTGATCCTTCGGGTAGTGCTTGTTCAGCGATGTGAAGTCCATGCACATCCGCAGGATGTCCGTGTCCTTTTTGGGGACCATTACGGTGTTGGCGAGCCACTCGCTCTCCTTGATCTCCCTGATGAAGTTTGCGTTGAGTAGTCTGATGACTTCGACTCCGATTGCTTCGGCCCGTGGTTCGGACAGTCGTTGGATGGACTGCTTGACAGGCTTGGCGTTTGGAAAGACATTGAGTGCGTGCTCGGCGAATTCCCTGGGAACTCCTGGCATGTCCGCAGGACACCAGGCGAAGATTTCCTAGCGCTCACGGAGGAATTAGACGAGCGTGCTTTCCTATGCGGAGCTGAGGTCGTTGGAAATCATCGCCGTCTTGGAGGCATCCGTTGGGGGGACCTGCACTTTCTTTGTGTTGACGGTGGAGTCGAAAGACATATTTGGTGCGTTCTGTCGTGCGACTGGGGGTGCCCCGTTGTCCATCACCTCATGGAGCCTTACGAGATCCTCTTGCATGCCGAATGACTGGGAGATTCTGTTGAAGTCCCTGTCGTAGTGGTCCGATCGGGTGAAGCTCCCGTGGACCGTGATGACGCCCCTGGGTCCTGGCATCTTGAGTAGCAGGTACGCGTAGTGCGGTACTGCCAGGAACCTTGCGAATGATACACGCCCGAGGATGGCGTGGTATTGTGATGGCCAGTCCACCACTTCGAACTCGAGTCGCTCGCATCGGAATTTATCCGGTTTGCCAAAGATGACATCGAGCCATATATTTCCCAGGGGAAATATTCCCTTTCCTGGGACAATGCCATGGAACGTTGTATCTGACTGTTCCAGGGTGCATAGCGGGATCCGCATTGCTGCTAGGGTGCTGGCGAACATCAGGTTGATGCCACTGCCGCCGTCCATGAAGACGCGGCTCATCTCGAACCCTCTGATCTGCGCCTCAAGCACCAGGGCAGCATGACCTGGGCGAGGGACCTAGCAAGGGTGATCCGAACGGCTGAACGTGATGCAGGACCCCGATCCGCTGAGGTACTCAGGGATGGCGGGTGGAGCTATCACAGCCAGGTTGATCTGGCGGGTGATTTTCTTCTGCACCCTATTCGTTGGGCGCCCTTTTTGGATCATCAGCACTCCTTTCGGCGGGGGATACCCGTGCCCACCGTTATTTTGTGCGGGTGCGACTGTGTGATTCGGGCCTCCTGCAGGTGGCGGTGGAGGAGCTCCATGCGCGATCTCGCCTGGTGCGGGTGCGTTCCCGAATCCAGGGTTTGGGGCTTGTTGCCTTATCTGAGCCATGCTCTCGCTGAGTTTCTGGAACTCGCGACAGTCCTTGAGCATGTGGTTTGCCTTCTTCTTTCCATCCTGCTTGTCGATGTATAAGTGGATGGTGCATGGACCCGATAGTTTTTCGTATGGTGAGGGTCCGTCCTCGCGATCGCGGCGCTGCCACGACTGTGTCAGGCGTCCTCCATCGCGGAAATTGTTTCCGTGGTATCCGCCACTATTGCGGTCGCCGTCGTTGCGGCGGTCGGCATAGCCAGCCGCGACCATGTCGGGTCCGTCGCGATCATCGTAGATGCACGATCTTCTCTTGCTACGGCGTTCACGTCGCCGGCCGTAGTCATCTTCCTCCTCCGAGTGCACTCGATGGATGGAATCCTCGCCGTCGGCCCACCTATTGGCGATGTCCATGAGGTGGTCGAGCGTCTTGGGCTTGACGCGCCTGAGCTCTTCCTTGAAGTCCTAGCGTTTCACGCCGTCCCTGAAAGCGTCGATAGCTATCTTCTCGGAGATATGC
Source organism: Avena sativa (assembly GCA_916181665.1). NCBI lineage: Eukaryota > Viridiplantae > Streptophyta > Magnoliopsida > Poales > Poaceae > Avena > Avena sativa. Next base: position 2,942,579 of record OV702284.1, read on the forward strand.
GCCACGGATTTCTTGGTGTTGGACCAGCATAGTATGTACGAGCGAATGGATTCGCCCGTTCGTTGGGTGCAGGCCCGCAGCTCTTCGATCGAGGCGGGCCTCTTGCTGGTGCCCTTGAAGTTTCGGACGAAACTGTACGCCAGCTCCTCCCAGCTTTGGATGGATCCCGAGGATAGGCTGCTGAGCCAGATCTGGGCTGCGCCCGTCAGCTGCAGTTGAAGGCATTGCATGGCGGTTTCCTTGTTTCCGCCATGTAGCTTGATGGACGACAGGTGGTCGCTGAGCCACGCCCAGGGGTCTTGTGTGTCATCGAACTTCGGAGTGTCCGAAGGAAGCTTGAAGTTTCGCGGCATCCGCGTCCTTCGGACGGATCTGCTGAAGCATCGGGCTCCACAGAGTTCTCCTTCGTCGTCATCTTCTTCGGACTCAGACGAGCATACGCGCTTAGCGCGCGCTTTGTCGATCTTGCGCTGCGTTAGCTCGTTTCGAGCGTCGTAGTCGCGGCTGCGACGACGCGAGCTCTTATGCCTTTGAGGAAGGTCGTGCTCTTCGTCCTCGGATGAGGGTGTGGGGCTGCGGTTGAACCTGACCGCAGCTTTCTTCTTTGGCTCCGCAGGAGCTTCTCCGTGGAGCGCGGCTCCAACGAGTCCGAGTCCGGTGAGCGCGGACTTGTGCATGGCCCTTTTCGGGTCCCCTCAGGAGGAGGATGGGACGCGAGGTATGCGGCGGCTGCCATGATCGCAGCTTGTGGCGTCTTCGGGATGACGTTGTCGTCGGCATCCATCTCCATGAAGGATGCATTGAGGACTCTAGTCACCTCGCGACGTGCTTTGGGATCCATGTTCTCTGTGTGAGAACGGTGCTTGTTGACATGGTTTCCGTGTGAGCTGGAGCCGATGCCCATGGCGGAGAGCGCAGCTCTCCGTGCACTGGATTCCGAGGCTGCTTGCTTGCGCTTGTCGAGCACCTCTTGCATCCATAGTTGCTTCTTGTGCTCCTCGACGAGGAGCATGTGGTATGCCATCAGCAGGTCCCGTGAGGCATCTGCTTGCAGGATCTTGTTGCCTGCTATGGCTTCGTGTGCTTGAGCCCATCCCTCCTTTTTTAGGTGGATGACTCGGTTGTTGTTTTCCCCGTTGGGTGGGGGGACCGGCTTCTTCTATTCTCGTCGTTTCTAACCCGCGGGTTGGGTGGCGGATTGTGTTCCTGATCTTGGATGACCGCAGCGCACTGGTAGCGCTTGTAGATCGGATCGCTGCTGCCGCAGCTTTCGGATCCGGAACCGTAGGTCCCTTCATCCGATGGGGGATCGCACAGATCTGAGTTGCAGCTGCTGCTGTCATAGGACTCATCTGTCGATGATGATGTGCGTAGCAAGGGGTGTGGAGCCCACGAGGCAGGCCTGATCGACGGCAGGGGCACCCGCTCCGGGAGGCGGAGAGTGCCGATCTGCCCCACTTAGAAGCAGAAGCTCCTGAACAGGATCTCGAGTCCGTTGCCAACGGGCTCGAAATCTTTCAGGGTGGCCGGCGAGTGGGCGGTGAAGTCGAAGGCGCCGAAGAGGAGATGACTCTCCGTCGCCGCGGAGTTGTAGATCGCTCGGGTTGGGACCGTCACGATCGCACAATCAGCGTCCCCGATTCCCACAGACGGCGCCAATTGACGAGGTTTGATCTCGTCAATGCCCATTGTTATGGACTTGGGTTTTGGAGAAGGTGGGGATGTTGGAGATCGCGGAAAGGTTAGCAAACAAGCAACACGGGGACACGAGGTTTACCCAGGTTCAAGCCCCCGGAGGGAAAACCCTACTCCTGCTTGTCTGCTCTGATTATGGTGGAACCGAAGGTTACAGGGGTGCGCAGATGCAATCTGGCGTGGAGGTGTGTATGCGAGAGGTTATGAGAGAGCCTCCTCGTCGTGCCCTCCTGGCCTTTATATAGAGGCAGGCAGGTCCCAGGCACAGATCGAGTCGGTTACAGGTTTTAGGGTTTACCCCTTTGAACTTCCTATCTACTCTAGTCCTGCTCTCCAAGGATCCGAAGGAGTCATGGGCCTTGGCCACCCGAAAGTCTTCATGGGCAGGCGTATATTTGCCGTGGGCCTTCCTTGGGCTGGACTAGGTATGCTGAGATCGTGTACCCACGGGATATAACCATGTCAGAATTGGTTAACCTTTACCCTTGTTCAACCACAAGCTTTTAACTTAGAAATTGGGATGAGGAGATCCTTGATAGCTTCCATGTCTTGATGCTCAAATTGTCCATTGTCGGGGACACGGCTAAGTACTTAGATTTTACTCTCTCGAGAGGTGGTGCACTTTCCCCACAAGACTCGACATGCATCGAGAAAGAATCTTTCAGAAGCCTTCCCTTAGACCAAATGGACGCGTTCCAAACCTATCACCCCCTACCACCTTCTGTCCATCTGGCTAAGTTATTGCAACCTATATGATCCAGGCAGAGCCCATAATACCATCTGGCTGCACTTGAAGCTTCTCAACATTTGACATCTCAAATCTCTTTGTTCCTGGGTGGCTTTCCACAAGTGTGATACCAAGTTTTCCCCAGTACACTGGACTTGTGAAAATCTAGCCAACGGGCCGGCCCGGCACGGCCCAGGCCCGGAACATGCTAAATGGGCCTGGCCCGGCACGGCCCGCCGTGGCCCGCCTAGCTCACGTGTCGTGCCGGGCCGGCACGGGGCCTGGCCTCGAGGCCCGGGCACGGCACGGAGGCCTAACGGGCCGGCCCGTGGCACGTAAGGCACGCGGGCCTTCTGTTTTTTTATGTTGGCCCGTCGATTTCTCTCTTAATAAGGGCCGAATATCAGTTATAACACCAAGTGTTTGATGGTCTGTTGGCTAAGACGCGCGCGGGAATCATGGAGGTACCGAGTTCGACCCCCCTTTCTCCCTTATTTTGCCTATATTTACGAAATTTTCAGATGCTGTGGTATTGACGGGCCGTGTCGGGCCGGCCCGCGTGCCTGCAGCCGCGGCACGGGCACGGCCCCGGGGCTTCACGGGCTGGCACGGGCCCGGCACGCCACGGGCCAGGTCGGGCCTGTGGCGGGCTTTTTAAGCGGGCCCACGGGTTGGCCCGTGAAACACCGGCCCGTTGGCCAGGTTTGGACTTGTGATACACAAGTTTTCTCCAATATACTAGACTTGTGTAACCACTCAACACAAACCTTTCATTCCATTCCACCTAGGTGATTTATTCACATAGTTGTTTTATTAAACAAAACACAAGTCATAGACTTAGAAATATTTCATAGTATGAATATAATCCACCCTTGTTTTCTACTAGCTAGGCTAAGCATAATAGTAGCAAGAATCTTAACTTAGGGAAAATTCTACTAAGGCATCATCTACTAGGATTTCCCATGGCATAGCATACTTAGTAAAAATTCCATGCAAGTCCTACTTAGAAATTTCACTAATGCATAGTGAAAATAATAGGACAAAATGTATGAAGCACCACTTGCCTTTTTGGTAGAGAAACTAGATACACTCCTTGATCTTGCAATAGTCACACTCTTCAAAGTTTACTACAATTCAATCAAGCCAGCACATATTCAAATCTAGCATTCAAATTCACCACATAATATAAAGGAAACAAAACAATGCATGCAAGCATGCAAAAGATTGTTTTATTGAAAAAGTGGTTTCTACTAAGGCTATAAACATTTTAAAACACCTATTGGTCATTAATAAAAGTGGCAAAACAGTTTTTAAATCAAGTTAGTGAAAATGGGCCATCTAAATCATTTTTGTTTTGCTAGAAATGATTTAATTCAAAGTAATAATTTCTAGTGGTTGCCAAATATATTTTTAAACACAAAATGTTAGTGTATATGGTCAAAGTGTTTAAATCAAATCCATTTTCAAAAGGTTTCACTCAAAAACCATTTTTAAATCAAAGCAAAATTTTATTTTACTAGAAATGCCTTTAATCAAAGTAATAATTTTCTAGGGTTAATCAAATACATTTTTAAATCCAAAACTTAGTGTTTAGGGTCAGAGAGTTTTAAATCAAACCATTTGTAAAAGTTTTTACTCAAAAATTATTTTAAAAACATAATAAACAATTTTTATTTTACTCAAAATGCTTTTATTCAAGGAATAATTCCTTAGTGTCACAAAATATACTTTTAAATCCAAAAGCTGGTTTTTATGGTCAGTAGGTTCAAAACAAACCATTTGCAAAAGATTTTACCCTAAAATCATTTTTAGAATAATTTTTATACTCAAAATAGGCCTAAACATGTTTCTGCAAAAACAACCAATTTTACAGAATCAAAATACTAAACTAAGGGCATGGTTGTAAAGTTTGCATTTTTTTAATCCATTGATATAAAATTCATAAAATTTGGACGTGTAGATTAAAAGTTATGAATTTTACAAAATCACTCATCTAATAGAACCTTTTCTGTTTTTAAAACAAAGTCTGGGCCACGTGTCTGTATCCTATTGTCTGATAACGGTTCGCACGGATCAAGCAATGCTGGCCGTAGGATTTTATTAGATCTGTGCGGTTCATATTGGATCATACCGTTTCAGTTAAGTGTTCTATCGTATCCATCAGATCTAAATCGAACGGTTCACATTGGCTTGACCGGAGATGGGCGGCGCTGGGCAACGACGAGCGGCGACGCGCTTCGTCAGTGACGGTCCGGTGAAACTAGGATGTGCGGGAGAGGGAGGGGAGCATTACCAGAGTCGCAGGGATGCGCTAATTCTCGACGTGGTCGCCGCAGGGACATGGGCGCATGGTGCAGCTGGCGATTGCTCGTCGGAGAAGCTCCTGGCGACGGCGCGTCTGTTCGTCGTTGTTGGGGAGGCTACGGTACAAGCTAGGGAAAACAAATGGTTCCGTTACGTGCACGCAAGAAAGGTGAATACGCGAGTATCAATCAGAGAGGAGGGGTGGTCAGATGCTACCAGGGGGTGTCGTCAAAGTTGGAGCAGGAGGTGGTGGTGCTCAGTCGTCGAAGTTGTCGAGCCTCTAGGGCACGCGTGGGCTAGCTAGGGATGCTGGTAGATGCGGGGGACACTGGGGAACACGCTCGTGGAGGCTAGGGGCAGTGGGGCGGTGAGGGTTGGCTGGAATCAAACGGAAGGCTCACCGGAGTCAGTGGCGTTTTCGTGAGCTATTAGCGTAGCCTGGGGGCAGAGAGGGTGTGGCGTCTGAGGGGAATGAGAGAGGGGGAGGAGGCGCTTATGAGGGCATTGTCACTAGCGAGAATTACTCCTCCAATCAAACAAATTTCTCAAGTCAATCAATGGCAAAAACGACCGAAGGGAAGAGGGGGCGGGGTTAGCGCGAGGTTGGGGATGATGACCTGGCTATGGGGCCTTGCGGTCAACGAATGAGAGGAGGGTACAGTGGGGTCGGGTCGTCAACGGGTGAGGGGTAGATCTGCGGGTGAGAGAAATCACTTTGGGATTGTGTTGGGTTCCCTTTTATTCAAATTTTGTTCAAGTAGGGTTTTGATGTTTCCATTTAGAAGCAAAAAGTTTCTTTTCACCCTAAATTTCAACAATTATTTATTTTGTTTATTTATTTTTCACATTTCAAAATTTGGAAAATTTTGGGATGTGACAGGCTACCACCCTTAAAACAAATCTCGTCCCGATATTTGGGAAGGCTAGAGGTTACAAGTTGGCTTCAAGACAACTAGGGTACTACCACCCTTAAAAAGATTTTTGACTAGATTACATCTTGGCTTACTTGGGGTCTTGATGTATCTTCTCTGGACAGTTGTTGGCATAATGTCCTTTGTCACCACACATGAAACACGTAACAAGGCTGAGATCCTCATGTTCTGGACAGTTGTTTGCATAGTGTCCTTTGTTTCCACATTTGAAACATGTGACAAGGCTGATATCTCTTATAGGTTTGCTTGTCTTGTCTTCCTTCTTTTCTGGACAATGTGATGCATAATGGCCTACCTCTTTGCATTTGTGGCACATCACTTGGCTAATATCCTTCTTCTTCTTTGGCATCACTATTTATTGTTTATTTCCTTGATTCTTCTTCTTTTCTGGACATTCATAAGAATAGTGTTCCATCTCTTTGCAATGGTAACATTGTACCTGGCTAATGTCTTGCTTGATGGGGTTGGGGCATTTCTTCTTTTTGGGTCTCTCCAAATCTAGGAGTTCTTCTACTTCATGCTCTTCATATTTCACCACAAATGTGGGAAACCTTTCTCTCTTCTTGGGACAGTCACTAGATATGTGACCTTCTTCTCCACAAGAGTAGCAACACTTTGTGGTCACCTTGGATGTGGCTCTATGAGGCATGGTTCTGACTTTGTCTTTATTCTTCTTGGTAGAAGTTGTTCCCTTATGGAGGTTTCCAAACATTTGATGCATTCCATCTTGTTTCATTTGTTGAACTATGGGATAGATAGGGCATTGGATAGGGACATGATTGTAACTACCTCGGTGAATTACGCTCCTAGTTACAGGCCTGGATGAGCGGAAATGGTTGAAATAGTACGGTGGGGCCCAAATGCCACTCATAGGTAGACCTTTCGGCCGTCCCAACCATTTCCAAACATCGGGACAAGAACGGGCGGCGTAATCGGCAGGCGAAGGGATCAACTACATACACAAATGAGTATGTATGCAAGCCACCATACAACAGTACATCAGAGCCATTCCATCTAAAAAGAAAGGAAATATAGCAATGCCATACGGCAAGATTCAAATGTCCTAGATAGATATAATAGTTTAGGATATCTCCTCATACATCAAACATCAGAGTATCAGGCGGAAGCGGCAAACAAGATCCGAGTACGGATAAGAAGCAAATCGGCATAAGATGCCCCATAAATAAACACATCCCGCCCACAGATCTCACGGATCCCCGTTCCCGGAATCTCTACACCGAATGATCGTTGCCCACATCATCCGTCTCCTCCACCCAGTATCCATCTCGTGAGTGTACCTGTTCATCTGAACCAAATAATTTATCGTGTGAGACCCTAGGGGTACTCAGCAAGTCTTTATGCCTCTAAAGGGGACACAACCTGGGGTGACGCAATTGCAGCAAAAGATAACCTAACAGTTCTATAGATACTCGCTAACCATCCGCCTAACCAAAAATAGACGGATGTCCATGAAATAATGACAGCAGTTATGACAGTAATATCCACCAATCCATCCTCCTCCTCGCTTACCAACGAGGAAGCGGACGAACAACCCCCCATCTGTTGGCAGTTTTATTATCCATTCCATGAGTGTTGTACTATTTACTAGTCAGTTCTTTAGTCAAGTTAAAAGCGGTACTTTAGTTATGCTTGTCTATGATCGAGAAACTGTGCTCCAAGTCGTCCATAACCGCGGACACGGCTTTCAGAAAGTTTTACCCTGCAGGGGTGCACAAATAGCAACACACACTCGATCAACCTCGGAAAAACCAAATCAAAACCCAACGAGGCTTTCACGACAAAGCAATCACAAGATTCAGAAATATTTCAGGGCGCCACCCCATTAAGTACACCCGCAACGAAGTTAGCTGACTTCGAGACGGACTCAAGGTTTGTGGGGCCGGCTGTAAACGACTGGGAACCCGAAAGTGTGACTGGGCTTGTCGATACCGCGAAAACGGGTCACGATCCTAAACAGTACAGGTGCTCCTCGCACAATCGTAATAAAGCAGTAAAGCATGGCATAAGTACAGGATAGTAAATAAAACCTCAAACTAGTTTGTGGCCCCAAGAAATAAGAATGAATCAAGCTCTGGCTCAGGGGGGGTCCCATAAGCCTCCCGGATGTGGATAGCGCGAATAATCAAGGAACAGGAATCAAGTACTCGGGGTCCTACGGGACACAAGTGAGCATGAAAAACCAAATAGCAGATATTGCTCACCGGTGCCACTTTCATTAGTTATCCCATTACTACTCAGGTTAAGTTGTTTAGGTACCTCGTTATCCATCAGACACTCACATACCCTACACATGCTGTTCTACGACTCGCATGGCTCAAACAACTCCTGTAGTAATGGCTCATGGGATGGAGGAACAAGCTTCGGTGGGGTTTAAAAGTAAAGGCTATGCAATACTTGGGATTCAGTTTAATGCAATCGTGACTCAATGATGCAAGAATAAGATAGAGGCAATAGGTACTATATGTATGCAAGCATGTGGTAGTGCTTGCCTGGCAGCTCAGTTGAAGCGAGAGAAGGATCTGGGTAGTGCTCCTGGGTCTCTTGATATATCCCCTGCTCAGTGTCTATTCGAAGAAGAACCAAACAAACAAGGGCCAACATAAATAAAGTGCACAAGCATATGAATAAGATGCGACAAGCAAACAATCATGCCATGATGAATGATGCACAATTTGCATGGCAATAAAGTAACATGGCATGGGTGAGGTGTGGACTACAAGAATAAGCATTTTATTGAGTTTTGGTCACATTTTATACTCAAATAAGTTGCTGTATACTTTATATTTATATGATTCATGCTGCAATTCAGAACATGGAATGCATAAACAGAAAGGTCTCGTCGAGCTAATCATTTTAGACATCTCATTTGTTAAATTTGGAGTTATAAAACAAAAGTTATTAATTAATTAAGGGGGAAGGGCATTTTCTTGTAATTTTAGTCAACTTGAATTTTAGAGTGTTCAAATTATATTTTGGATGGCATATTTGAAATCCTCACATTTTTCTGATTTGAAAACATATGTTATTTGTATTATTTGGAATTATGAATTTAAGTTTATTTTAAAGTCAAAATTATTAAATAGGGTCAAAGTCAAAGGTTTGACTATATAGAGTCAAATCTGGTCAAATATGAAAATATGGTTGAGTTTATACTTGAAAAACATTCATATTTCATTTTATAACTTTTTCCAAATTCAAAACATTTCAAAAGATATGAATCATTTAAGTTATAAACATTTCCTAAATTTATTTGATTTCAGAAAAACTTTGGCGATTTTTCTCACTCAGGGACATTCTACCCACCATCAATGACATGTGGGGCAGAGGAAAGAGGGGCCACGGAAGCGCTAGCGAACGAGGTGGTGACAAGTGGCGAAGGGGAGGACGGCGGGTTGAGCTGCCAAAAAGTAGAGGGCCTATGTGCAAATCTGCCAGGAGTGCTCCGATTCAGACCCTGACGAAACTGAACGAGTGTTCGCAAAACTGGCTAGCTGACCCCGATCTTGCGATGAAGATGCCGACTAAACTGCTAGGAATTTCTCGATGCCGCAAAAATCAAAGTTCAAGAGGATACATATGCCTACAAGTTTCATGTTTGAAAGTTTTTGTAATTCGAACCGTAACGCAGAGATCTAGGGCTGTTCCTCTGAGTTGGCGCATAGACGAGCTCTGAACCTGACGCTACTGAACCTGCACGCACGCACGCGATGGTGCCGATCTCGAGCGTCGGGGCGGCTAACTGGGCGATGGAGACAAATGGGGAGAGCGGGGTTGGGGAGAGATGCCTCACCTCGAACGATTCCCGCCGGAGAGGAGGTTGGGGGGGTAGCGAGGGACTCCGAGAAGAAGGCGGAAGCTCGACGGAGCTTCTGGCTCCACCAGGAAGAAGAGGAAGGCGGCTAACTGGGTAAGGTGGCTGCTTCCTCCAAGTGCACCCGACGCGGGGATCCGCAGAGGGGCAGCAGCTCGCCTCGCCTGGACCCAGGACAGCACAGGGCTCCGGAACGACGAGGATCAGAGGAGACTAGGTGGCGGTCTACAGGAGAGGGAAGGGAGCTGCGGTGCAAGGAGGGAGATGGCTAGGGTTTGCGGCTGCGGGGCTGGGAAATAAGAAGGAGGCGTGGCCCGGTGGTGGTGGAGGGTGACGAGGACAACGGCGGGAACGACGGCCACCTGCTCCTCCGTTTGGTAGCTACAGAGAGGAGGAGGCCAACGGAAAGAGATGCACAGGAGATGGCGTCGAAGGGGTACGGCCACTGGTGGCATGATACGGGCCGGCCCAAGAGGGAGGAAGAGGGATCGGGCCAGGAGGGAGCTAGCTGCGGGCTGCTGCGGCTAGGCCCAAGGTGGCTGCTGCCAGGTTTGGTTCTCTCCTTTTATTTATTTCCTATTTCATTTTTGTTAGCTCAAATGTTTTGTTTTATGTTTATATTTAGCCAATTTTAAGGAAGCAACTTATTCAAACTATTTGAATCTTTGCAGGGATTTTGAACAAAGGTGTCTAGGCAACAAAATAGACTAGAGGAATATAGCATATTTGAAAGAGAGGATGCCCACATACATAATGTGTATGTGTCAATTTTGGCATCTTACCAGATTAGGGTTTTAGCAAAAGAACAAAACTCTTTTTCCAAAATATTGGACCCTAACAATGGCCCTTGATTGTATAAAACAAGATAGGGATACAAAGAGGGAGGGAGATGAGATGAGAGATGATCCACTCAAGAATTCAAAGAAAAACCAAAAGACTTAAATGTGGTGATACTTGCATGGCCCATGCAAAATAATTAATGCCATGTTTATTCTTGTGAAAACAATAATATTTTCATGGCATTATTCTTATGCATTCCCAAAAGTGGAATAAAGCCAAGCAAAAGAATTTATAGAAGTAGACCCATCCTATCTCCCATGAGCTAGATTAAATACCAAAAGAAAATCAAATGCAAGCTCATGGTTAATGGAATGGTGGAATTATAAGGTGGTGAAAGAAAGGTGGTGGAGGGGAATAAAAGATATGCCCCCAACTCAACTTGGGCATTTAAACAATATATCAATATCCAAATACAATATCAAGAGACAAATACAATTGATAATGCATATGAGAGAAGAACCAACACAAAAAGGGTTTTATATGATGCTCAAATGCAAGGTGGCATGATGACATGAGCATGATATAATGATGATGCAACAATTGTATATATGAAGTAGCCATTATATTACTAAACCAAGTAGCATTACAGCTGTTAGACAAATGGGATGCTACAACTCTCCCCCACTAAACAGGAATCTCGCCCCGAGATTCTAGGAAGAAGAAGAAGACTGAAAGAGGGTAGGATAGTTGGCACGGAGCTCATCTTCACGCTCCCAAGTGGCTTCATCAACGGAATGGTGCGACCACTGCACCTTGCAGAACTTGATGGACTTGTTGCGAGTCCTTCTTTCTGCGACTTCCAGGATTTTTGTGGGGTGTTCTTGATAAGACAGGTCTTCTTGGAGATTGATTAGCTCATGATCCACGGTCCTGCCGGGATCCTTGAAGCACTTCTTGAGTTGAGAGATGTGGAAAACATCATGGACTTTGAGTTTTTCCGGGAGCTCAAGAGCATAAGCAACTTCTCCTCTTCTTCCACGAATTTTGAAAGGACCGATGTATCTAGGAGCCAGCTTTCCTTTGATACCAAAACGGTGCGTGCCTTTCATGGGAGTGACACGGAGGTAAACGAGATCACCAGGGACATACACCATGTCTGTGTGCTTTCTGTCATAATTGCTCTTCTGGCGACTTTGAGCAATCTTCAGATTTTCAAGAATGATGTGCACCTTCTCCTCCGCTTGAGTTACAATGTCAGGGCCAAACCATATTCTTTCTCCTGCACCTGACCAACCAATCGGAGTTCTGCATTTGCGGCCATAGAGAGCCTCAAATGGTGCCATCTTCAGACTTTTCTGGAAGCTGTTGTTGTAAGAGAATTCAGCATAAGGAAGACATTTTTCCCACTTCATGCCAAAAGAGATGATGCAAGCACGAAGCATATCCTCCAGAATCTGATTGATACTTTCAACTTGTCCTTGCGACTGAGGGTGGTAAGCTGTGCTGAAGTTCAATTTTGTTCCCAAAGCATTTTGGAAACTTTCCCAGAACTTGGAAGTGAAGATGCTCCCACGGTCTGAACTGATCTCAAGCGGAACCCCATACAGAGAGACAATTCTGTTGATATAGAGCTCAGCCAACTGAATTCCAGAAATTTTTTCCTTGACGGGGAAGAAGTGAGCCACTTTAGAAAGCCTGTCAATGACAACAAAGATTGCATTGTTGCCCTTCTGCGACCTTGGAAAACCAGTGATGAAATCCATCTCTACTTTCTCCCATTTCCATTCCGGGGGTTTCAATGGCTATAGAAGACCGAAAGGTTTCTGATGGACAGCTTTCACTCTGCGGCAGACATCACACTCCGAGACATACTTGGCACAATATCGTTTCAAACCCGGCCACCAATATTGTGTTTTCAAGTCCATGTACATCTTTGTGCTGCCAGGGTGGATAGAAAGAACAGAATCATGCGCCTCCTTGAGAACTTGCTCTCTCAAACCCGGGTAGTTCGGAACAAACATCCGGTGTTCAAAGAAAAGCGTGCCCTGATCATCGACGTGGAAGGACTCATACTTCGGGAGCTGAAGTTTTGAGATGATCTTTCTGGTGTGCGGATCACCAAGCTGACGAGAGCGAACCTTTTCTTCCAAGAGAGGGGTTGCTAGAAGGTTCAGGAGATACCCTTGTTCCACAATTTCAAGGTTGAGCTGACGGAATTCCTCGCACAAGAGAGGTTGTTGTTCTTCCATCATGAGATTGTTGACATAAGCTTTGCGGCTGAGAGCATCGGCCATGACATTAGCTTTGCCCGGAGTGTAGTTGATTGTCAAATCAAAATCATTGATTGCTTCAATCCACCTCCTCTGCCGAAGGTTGAGATCAGGCTGAGTGAAGATATACTTCAGACTCTTGTGATCAGAAAAGATTTCACAACGGTTGCCAAGCAAGTAGTGCCTCCATAGTTTCAAAGAAAATACAACTGCTGCGAGCTCGAGGTCATGTGTAGGATAGTTGATCTCATGCGTCTTCAACTGTCGAGAGGCATAAGCAACAACTTGTTTTTCTTGCATAAGGACCGCACCCAATCCTTGCAAAGAGGCGTCACAGAATATCTGGAAAGGCTTAGAGGTGTCCGGAGGAACCAAGACTGGCGTGGACGTGAGCTTCTCTTTGAGTGTCTCAAATCTTGCTTGACATGCAGGAGTCCAAAGGTATTTCTTGCCTTTCTTGAGGAGATCGGTAAGAGGCTTCGCTATCTTCGAAAAGTTCTGAACGAAGCGACGGCAATAACTAGCCAAACCAAGGAAACTCCGCACTTATTTGACATTAACAGGAGGAAGCCATTCAACAATTGTCTTCACAGTTTCCGGGTTGACTGCAATGCCCTTGGCAGAGATGACGTGACCAAGATAGGTTACTTGAGGCAGCCAAAACTCACACTTTGAGAACTTTGCATACAAGCGGTTCTCACGAAGCTTGTTTAGGACACACGGAAGGTGTTCTTCATGTTCTTCCTTTGACTTAGAATAGACTAGGATGTCATCCAGATAGACCACAACGAACTTATCAAGATACTCCATGAAAACCGAGTTCATAAGCCTCGAGAAGGTAGCAGGTGCGTTGGTGAGGCCGAAAGACATGACCGTGTACTCATACAGGCCATAGCGGGTGGTGAAAGCTGTTTTAGGAACATCTTCCTTGCGAATCTTGATTTGGTGATAACCACTTCTCAAGTCCAGCTTAGAGAATACCACAGCTCCAGCTAGCTGATCGAAGAGATCATTAATCCGCGGAAGGGGATATTTATTCTTGATGGTTTTAGCATTGAGAGCCCGATAGTCAACACAAAGTCTATCAGTCCTGTCTCGCTTCTTCACAAAGATTGTTGGGCTACCCCAAGAAGAGGTACTGTGTTGAATGAAACCCAACTTCTCTTGTTCATCAAGCTGACGTTTGAGTTCAGCCAACTCAGCAGGACCCATTTTATAAGGCCGCTTGGAGATAGGAGCCGTTCCAGGTTCAAGCTCAATTACAAACTCAACCTCACGATCCGGAGGCATACCAGGCAACTCTTCAGGAAAGACATCTGGGAACTCACAGACCACCGGAACACTCTGAATAGCTTCCATAGCATCATCATTCAGAGCCGCCAAAGAGAAAAGCTGGATAGCAGGAGTCAGACATGGAGAATAGACTATATGGCCTTCAGGAATCTTCAGAGAAACTGAGCGTTCAGCACAATCAATCACAGCTGCATTTGCTGTCAACCAATCCATGCCCAAGATGACATCAATGTCAGAATTGCCCAGAAGAATTAAGGACGCCGAGAACGAAGATCCACCAATCTCAATTTGATTGCCATGGCTGATATGAGCAGCCCTCATGTTTGAACCAGGAGATAGTACCACCAGACGACGTGATAAAGGAACCCTAGCCAGGTCATGCTCTTGCGCAAACTTATGCGAAACAAAAGAATGTGAAGCACCAGAATCAAACAAAACTTGTGTAGGGACTGAGTTAACGGGAAGCATACCCATCACAACTCCAGGTGCATGCTCAGCTTGAGCGGCGTTGACACAGTTGGCACGAGCAACAGTAGACCCGGGCTTGGTGTTGATGTTGAGAGCCCGAGGTGGTGGTGCACGAACCAAAGGAGAGCTTGCCGCAGATCTTGGAGGTGGTGGAGGAAGAGCTTTGTTTTTCATCGGACAGTTCCAGTTTTGATGCCCAGTGTCTCCACAAATGTAACAAGCACCAGGTGGACGTGGAGCAACGTAGCCAGGGACTCCGCCAGGCGCTCCAGGGTAGTGGTGGTTGTAGCCCCTGGGAGCAGCAGTGAGGAAGTTTGTTGGCCTTGCCGCGAGGCTTGAAGGTCTTGGTGGAGCCGGGAGCGACGGTGGGGTGTTAGGAACCCAGACACGACGCTTAGAAGGAGCTGACATAGCTGAAGAGCTTGGTGCATCACGGTTGTGTTTCTTTGACTCCTCAAACACTTGCCTACTTGCTTCCTCCTGCAGAGCTGTATGCTGAAGTTCCAGAAAAGATGCCGGCCTTGCATGTGTGATTGCATATTTAATCGATGCATTGAGCCCTTGCCGGAACCTCTTTTGCTTCTTCTTGTCATCAGAGATCTCATTGCCACCATAACGAGAAAGGTTCATGAAGTTCCTGATGTAGGTATTGACATTGTCATTTCCCTGCTTGAGGTTGAGAAACACTTCCTTCATCCTTTCCATGACAATTTCTGACAGATACTGCTCTTTGAAGGCTCCAGTGAACTGTTCCCAAGTAGGCTGAAAACCAATGCAGTTTGCCTTCAGGTAATTCTCCCACCAGAGAGCTGCATCCCCCTTCAGAAGGTGAGTAGCACATTTTACCCATTCTTGCTCAGGAACATCAGCAGTTTCCAGTAGCCTTGACATCTCACGCAACCAATCATCAGCATCAAGTGGTTGATCGGACACATCAAATTGGCGTGGGTTGAACTTCAGGAAGCTTTTGATGTCTCCTCGCTTGGGAGGTGGAGGTAGCGGAGCAAACTCATTCCTCCGAACACTCTCTTCGAAACGCTGCTGGTTCTGCTGCATTGCTGCCAAGGCATTGGCGATGTTTGACAACGCGGACCCCAGTTCAGGTGGTATGTCCCCATCGGAACGGCGTGGTGGAGCCATCCTGTGATTGATATAAAACACAAGTCAGTACTATAATGGAGAATAATAATAATCCAAAATAGTACCAAGATGGAATTAACGAAGATTAAAGGATACAATTTACTAAGATGATATTAAAATATCAACAAAGTTCAAAGCACCTAGAAGATATTAAGCATATCGCACACGACTGAAAAAGAGTGTGGTACACAGATATATCAAAGAAAAATTTTCCGCAAATTTCGGCATTAAAATACCAGTAGATGCGCAAAATCACTTAACGAATCAAGATTAGTGACTCTACCAACTCAATATACAAAAGCGAATGATAAGAGTAGTGGTATGGTCGCGACTCCATCCTGCACTCAAATCATTACTCCGCACATGAATAAATAGAACACATATCCTAACCCCTTCTTCTCACGATGAACCTAAAGATTGGTAACTACGGAAACGAACACCCCAAACAAGATAACGTCGGATAACAAAGAGTAAGACATATCGCGGCGGTATACAACGAAGCAGATAGATCGCGTCGGTTTGCAAAAGCCTGTCGGTATGGAATGTACCAACAGTTGATAACCAAAAGGCCGATTGTGATAACAACTTGGATGCAACAGATAGACAAGGAATTACACACACACACACACAACCTATGGTACTACGGAAACCCAGAACACGTGAATCCTAGTTTGAACTTTTAAGAAGAGGATTGAAAACGTTACACTTCCTTACCAGAAATGGGTGGGTGGGTGGGTAAGAAGAAAAATGGAAGCAGTCCTACTCTCGCGTTTTGTTTTTCCCTAATATACATAACTACCAAAAATATTTGCTAGACTGACAACGACCATTTGGCTGAGACCCTGAAGGGCGGGATGGCTCTGATACCAATTGTAACTACCTCGGTGAATTACGCTCCTAGTTACAGGCCTGGATGAGCGGAAATGGTTGAAATAGTACGGTGGGGCCCAAATGCCACTCACAGGTAGACCTTTCGGCCGTCCCAACCATTTCCAAACATCGGGACAAGAACGGGCGGCGTAATCGGCAGGCGAAGGGATCAACTACATACACAAATGAGTATGTATGCAAGCCACCATACAACAGTACATCAGAGCCATTCCATCTAAAAAGAAAGGAAATATAGCAACGCCATACGGCAAGATTCAAATGTCCTAGATAGATATAATAGTTTAGGATATCTCCTCATACATCAAACATCAGAGTATCAGGCGGAAGCGGCAAACAAGATCCGAGTACGGATAAGAAGCAAATCGGCATAAGATGCCCCATAAATAAACACATCCCGCCCATAGATCTCACGGATCCCCGTTCCCGGAATCTCTACACCGAATGATCGTTGCCCACATCATCCGTCTCCTCCACCCAGTATCCATCTCGTGAGTGTACCTGTTCATCTGAACCAAATAATTTATCGTGTGAGACCCTAGGGGTACTCAGCAAGTCTTTATGCCTCTAAAGGGGACACAACCTGGGGTGACGCAATTGCAGCAAAAGATAACCTAACAGTTCTATAGATACTCGCTAACCATCCGCCTAACCAAAAATAGACGGATGTCCGTGAAATAATGACAGCAGTTATGACAGTAATATCCACCGATCCATCCTCCTCCTCGCTTACCAACGAGGAAGCGGACGAACAACCCCCCATCCGTTGGCAGTTTTATTATCCATTCCATGAGTGTTGTACTATTTACTAGTCAGTTCTTTAGTCAAGTTAAAAGCGGTACTTTAGTTATGCTTGTCTATGATCGAGAAACTGTGCTCCAAGTCGTCCATAACCGCGGACACGGCTTTCAGAAAGTTTTACCCTGCAGGGGTGCACAAATAGCAACACACGCTCGATCAACCTCGGAAAAACCAAATCAAAACCCAACGAGGCTTTCACGACAAAGCAATCACAAGATTCAGAAATATTTCAGGGGGGCACCCCATTAAGTACACCCGCAACGAAGTTAGCTGACTTCGAGACGTACTCAAGGTTTGTGGGGCCGGCTGTAAACGACTGGGAACCCGAAAGTGTGACTGGGCTTGTCGATACCGCGAAAACGGGTCACGATCCTAAACAGTACAGGTGCTCCTCGCACAATCGTAATAAAGCAGTAAAGCATGGCATAAGTACAGGATAGTAAATAAAACCTCAAACTAGTTTGTGGCCCCAAGAAATAAGAATGAATCAAGCTCTGGCTCAGGGGGGTCCCATAAGCCTCCCGGATGTGGATAGCGCGAATAATCAAGGAACAGGAATCAAGTACTCGGGGTCCTACGGGACACAAGTGAGCATGAAAAACCAAATAGCAGATATTGCTCACCGGTGCCACTTTCATTAGTTATCCCATTACTACTCAGGTTAAGTTGTTTAGGTACCTCGTTATCCATCAGACACTCACATACCCTACACATGCTGTTCTACGACTCGCATGGCTCAAACAACTCCTGTAGTAATGGCTCATGGGATGGAGGAACAAGCTTCGGTGGGGTTTAAAAGTAAAGGCTATGCAATACTTGGGATTAAGTTTAATGCAATCGCGACTCAATGATGCAAGAATAAGATAGAGGCAATAGGTACTATATGTATGCAAGCATGTGGTAGTGCTTCCCTGGCAGCTCAGTTGAAGCGAGAGAAGGATCTGGGTAGTGCTCCTGGGTCTCTTGATATATCCCCTGCTCAGCGTCTATTCGAAGAAGAACCAAACAAACAAGGGCCAACATAAATAAAGTGCACAAGCATATGAATAAGATGCGACAAGCAAACAATCATGCCATGATGAATGATGCACAATTTGCATGGCAATAAAGTAACATGGCATGGGTGAGGTGTGGACTACAAGAATAAGCATTTTATTGAGTTTTGGTCACATTTTATACTCAAATAAGTTGTTGTATACTTTATATTTATATGATGCATGCTGCAATTCAGAACATGGAATGCATAAACAGAAAGGTCTCGTCGAGCTAATCATTTTAGACATCTCATTTGTTAAATTTGAAGTTATAAAACAAAAGTTATTAATTAATTAAGGGGGAAGGGCATTTTCTTGTAATTTTAGTCAACTTGAATTTTAGAGTGTTCAAATTATATTTTGGATGGCATATTTGAAATCCTCACATTTTTCTGATTTGAAAACATATGTTATTTGTATTATTTGGAATTATGAATTTAAGTTTATTTTAAAGTCAAAATTATTAAATAGGGTCAAAGTCAAAGGTTTGACTATATAGAGTCAAATCTGGTCAAATATGAAAATATGGTTGAGTTTATACTTGAAAAACATTCATATTTCATTTTATAACTTTTTCCAAATTCAAAACATTTCAAAAGATATGAATCATTTAAGTTATAAACATTTCCTAAATTTATTTGATTTCAGAAAAACTTTGGCGATTTTTCTCACTCAGGGACATTCTACCCACCATCAATGACATGTGGGGCAGAGGAAAGAGGGGCCACGGAAGCGCTAGCGAACGAGGTGGTGACAAGTGGCGAAGGGGAGGACGGCGGGTTGAGCTGCCAAAAAGTAGAGGGCCTATGTGCAAATCTGCCAGGAGTGCTCCGATTCAGACCCTGACGAAACTGAACGAGTGTTCGCAAAACTGGCTAGCTGACCCCGATCTTGCGATGAAGATGCCGACTAAACTGCTAGGAATTTCTCGATGCCGCAAAAATCAAAGTTCAAGAGGATACATATGCCTACAAGTTTCATGTTTGAAAGTTTTTGTAATTCGAACCGTAACGCAGAGATCTGGGGCTGTTCCTCTGAGTTGGCGCATAGACGAGCTCTGAACCTGACGCTACTGAACCTGCACGCACGCACGCGATGGTGCCGATCTCGAGCGTCGGGGCGGCTAACTGGGCGATGGAGACAAATGGGGAGAGCGGGGTTGGGGAGAGATGCCTCACCTCGAACGATTCCCGCCGGAGAGGAGGTTGGGGGTAGCGAGGGACTCCGGGAAGAAGGCGGAAGCTCGCCGGAGCTTCTGGCTCCACCAGGAAGAAGAGGAAGGCGGCTAACTGGGTAAGGTGGCTGCTTCCTCCAAGTGCACCCGACGCGGGGATCCGCGGAGGGGCAACAGCTCGCCTCGCCTGGACCCAGGACAGCACAGGGCTCCGGAACGACGAGGATCAGAGGAGACTAGGTGGCGGTCTACAGGAGAGGGAAGGGAGATGCGGCGCAAGGAGGGAGATGGCTAGGGTTTGCGGCTGCGGGGCTGGGAAATAAGAAGGAGGCGTGGCCCGGTGGTGGTGGAGGGTGACGAGGACAACGGCGGGAACGACGGCCACCTGCTCCTCCGTTTGGTAGCTACAGAGAGGAGGAGGCCGACGGAAAGAGATGCACAGGAGACGACGTCGAAGGGGTACGGCCACTGGTGGCATGATACGGGCCGACCCAAGAGGGAGGAAGAGGGATCGGGCCAGGAGGGAGCTAGCTGCGGGCTGCTGCGGCTGGGCCCAAGGTGGCTGCTGCCAGGTTTGGTTCTCTCCTTTTATTTATTTCCTATTTCATTTTTGTTAGCTCAAATGTTTTGTTTTATGTTTATATTTAGCCAATTTTAAGGAAGCAACTTATTCAAACTATTTGAATCTTTGCAGGGATTTTGAACAAAGGTGTCTAGGCAACAAAATAGACTAGAGGAAAATAGCATATTTGAAAGAGAGGATGCCCACATACATAATGTGTATGTGTCAATTTTGGCATCTTACCAGATTAGGGTTTTAGCAAAAGAACAAAACTATTTTTCCAAAATATTGGACCCTAACAATGGCCCTTGATTGTATAAAACAAGATAGGGATACAAAGAGGGAGGGAGATGAGATGAGAGATGATCCACTCAAGAATTCAAAGAAAAACCAAAAGACTTAAATGTGGTGATACTTGCATGGCCCATGCAAAATAATTAATGCCATGTTTATTCTTGTGAAAACAATAATATTTTCATGGCATTATTCTTATGCATTCCCAAAAGTGGAATAAAGCCAAGCAAAAGAATTTATAGAAGTAGACCCATCCTATCTCCCATGAGCTAGATTAAATACCAAAAGAAAATCAAATGCAAGCTCATGGTTAATGGAATGGTGGAATTATAAGGTGGTGAAAGAAAGGTGGTGGAGGGGAATAAAAGATATGCCCCCAACTCAACTTGGGCATTTAAACAATATATCAATATCCAAATACAATATCAAGAGACAAATACAATTGATAATGCATATGAGAGAAGAACCAACACAAAAAGGGTTTTATATGATGCTCAAATGCAAGGTGTCATGATGACATGAGCATGATATAATGATGATGCAACAATTGTATATATGAAGTAGCCATTATATTACTAAACCAAGTAGCATTACAGCTATTAGACAAATGGGATGCTACAATGATCATTTACTTCACATAGGAAACAAGTAACTTGGGATGTGGGGCATTGTCTAGTTGGATGTTTTTCTTCACAATTAGGGCATTGGTCCACATGCTCTTTGTGAGTGTGTTCTATGTCTCCCCAAATATTGCAAGCTTGTGTTCCTTCTATAATATCATCCTTGATATCATTGTTGTCACAATCACTTTGGGAAAGGTTGTTCCTCATGTTGATCATTTGATTGGTCATCCTTTGCAACAATTGAGATTGGGTTTCCAAATTTTTTTGCATGGTTGGGTCTATCTCATTGTTGTTGGCTAAAAATTGAGTTGTCACTTGATTCAACTGGGCTTGGGTTGCTGGAAGTTGTTCTCTCATGTGCATCTCTTGGTTGTTGTTGTTGTTGTTGTCACCATCCTTGATGTTGGAGTCTCTTGGAGAATTCATCTGTTTGGGCTAGATTGGGATTAGAGTAGGCAAAAGATTTCTAGAGGAAGAATTCTACTCACACACAACAATTCACACAAACAATGTGTAAGCAATCACAATCAAGCATTCCACTCAAACATCAAGATTCAAGTATATTTTTTTGGCAACAAATATTTTTGCTACACCACATAAGTTGGTGTGATTGATCTAAACTAAACACTAGTATGGTGGTCCAACTATGGTTATCACTTGGGATCGTTTCATTCTTCTTAGTTGTTTCTTCTTGAACAAGCTCATGGTATCCTTGTAAAATTTCTTGCATCTTGGTCACAAAACTTCAAAGTGATGAGGGTTCCTTCTAGGTTTGTGTTTCCTTAGTCTTCAAGTCTTAAGTAATATTCTTGTCTCACTTGTAGTCCTTAGTGATGTCCAAGTTGAAGTCTTTGATGAAACTAAGGTTGAAGTTATTGGTGATGTTGAAGTCCTTGCTCATGGTGGAGGCTTTGTCCATCAAGTTGAAAAGAGGGTAGATGTAGAATCAAAACAAAAAGGTTGAGGAAAGAGTTTACAAGGTTGTTTGTAAATAAGTTTGGAACAAATACAACTCCTATTTTTCTAAGGGGTTTTGTCCAATCCTAGGGTTACAATCCTACAGGCAACACAGTGCTCCGATACCATTTGTAGAGGTCCCAACCTGATAAGGTAGAGATCCCTGTGTTTACAATGCTAGTCCCTCGATCGATAGCTAGCATCCACAGTTTAAGATGTAATATCAAGAAACAAAGGTCATATTACAACTTTATAACTAGGAAGAAAATAATTCATTACATCTTACATAGCTCATTTGGCTATCTCACTACAATGCATCAGAAATAACTATATAGCATGGAGTCCTTCATCTTCAAAGTGCCAAAGTCAATCATGTTGATTGTAGACTTGTAATCCTATTCAACTCACTTCACTAACATCAAACAAACCTGCAACATAATAAGTTACAGCCACAAGGGTCAATACATTTGAATTGTATTGGCAAGTGATACTATGGTAGAGTAGTGGTATCTATTATCTATATGCAATTTGGCTAAGTGGATCTTAGGCTTGCTTTGCTCAAAATAGATTTTCCTTATCATTTGAAAACACTAAGTTTTTTTTTGTCAAATCACCCAAGGAACAACCAATAGGAATTGGTTAACCTTTACCCTTGTTCAACCACAAGCTTTTAACTTAGAAATTGAGATGAGGAGATCCTTGATAGCTTCCATATCTTGATGCTCAAATTGTCCATTGTCGGGGACACGACTAAGTACTTAGATTTTACTCTCGAGAGGTGGTTCACTTTCCCCACAAGACTCGACATGCATCGAGACAAGATCTTTCAGAAGCCTTCCCTTAGACCAAATGGACGCTTTCCAAACCTATCACCCCTACCACCTTCTGTCCATCTGGCTAAGTTATTGCAACCTATATGATCCAGGCAGAGCCCATAATGCCATGTGGCTGCACTTGAAGCTTCTCAACATTTGACATCTCAAATCTCTTTGTTCCTGGGTGGCTTTCCACAAGTGTGATACCAAGTTTTCCCCAGTATACTGGACTTGTGATACACAAGTTTTCTCCAATATATTGGACTTGTGTAACCACTCAACACAAACCTTTCATTCCATTCCACCCAGGTGATTTATTCACATAGTTGTTTTATTAAACAAAACACAAGTCATAGACTTAGAAATATTTCATAGTATGAATATAATCCACCCTTGTTTTCTACTAGCTAGGCTAAGCATAATAGTAGCAAGAATCTTAACTTAGGGAAGATTCTACTAAGGCATCATCTACTAGGATTTCCCATGGCATAGCATACTTAGTAAAAATTCCATGCAAGTCCTACTTAGAAATTTCACTAATGCATAGTGAAAATAATAGGACAAAATGTATGAAGCACCACTTGCCTTTTTGGTAGAGAAACTAGATTCACTCCTTGATCTTGCAATAGTCACACTCTTCAAAGTTCACTACAATTCAATCAAGCAAGCACATATTCAAATCTAGCATTCAAACAATTCACCACATAATATAAAGGAAACAAAACAATGCATGCAAGCGTGCAAAAGATTGTTTTATTGAAAAAGTGGTTTCTACTAAGGCTATAAACATTTTAAAACACCTATTGGTCATTAATAAAAGTGGCAGAACTATTTTAAATCAAGTTAGTGAAAATGGGCCATTTAAATAATTTTTGTTTTGCTAGAAATGATTTAAATCAAAGTAATAATTTCTAGTGGTTGCCAAATATATTTTTAAACACAAAATGTTAGTGTTTATGGTCAAAGTGTTTAAATCAAATCCATTTTCAAAAGGTTTCACCCAAAAACCATTTTTAAATCAAAGCAACATTTTATTTTACTAGAAATGCCTTTAATCAAAGTAATAATTTTCTAGGGTGAATCAAATACATTTTTAAATCCAAAACTTAGTGTTTAGGTTCAGAGAGTTTTAAATCAACCCATTTGTAAAAGGTTTTACTCAAAAATTATTTTTAAAACATAATCAACAATTTTTGTTTTACGCAAAATGCTTTTATTCAAGGAATAATTCCTTAGTGTCACAAAATGTACTTTTAAATCCAAAATTTGGTTTTTATGGTCAGTAGGTTCAAAACAAACCATTTGCAAAAGA
This sequence comes from Avena sativa, assembly GCA_916181665.1. Lineage (NCBI taxonomy): Eukaryota > Viridiplantae > Streptophyta > Magnoliopsida > Poales > Poaceae > Avena > Avena sativa. The sequence continues at coordinate 2,966,480 of OV702284.1, forward strand.
TTTTACCCTAAAATTATTTTACTCAAAATAGGCCTAAACATGTTTCTACAAAAACAACCAATTTTCTAGAAGCAAAATACTAAACTAAGGGCATGGTTGTAAATTTTGCATTTTTTGAATCCATTGATATAAAATTTGTAAAATTTGGACGTGTAGATTAAAAGTTATGAATTTTACAAAATCACTCATCTAATAGAACCTTTTCTGTTTTTAAAACAAAGTCTGGGCCACATTTATGTATCCTATTGGCTGATAACGGTTCACACGGATCAAGCAATGCTGGCCGTAGGATTTTATTAGATCTGTGCGGTTCAGATTGGCTCATACCGTTTCAGTTAAGTGCTCTATTGTATCTATCAGATCTAAATCGAACGGTTCACAGTGGCTTGACCGGAGATGGGCGGCGCTGGGCAACGGCGAGCGGCGACGCGCTCTGTCAGTGACGGTCTGGCGAAACTAGGATGCGCGGGAGAGGGAGGGGAGCATTACCAGACTCGCAGGGATGCGCTGATTCTTGACATGGTCGCTGCAGGGACAGGGGCGCACGGTGCAGCTGGCGAATGCTCATCGGAGAAGCTCCTTGCGATGACGCGTCTGGTCGTCGTTGGCGAGGCTACGGTCCAAGCTAGGGCAAACAAACGGTGCCGTTAAGTGCACGCAAGAAAGGTTTACACGCGAATATCAATCAGAGAGGAGGGGCGGTTAGATGCTACCAGAGGGTGTCGTCGGAGTTGGAGCAGGAGGCGGTGGTGCTCAGTCGTCGAAGTTGCCGAGCCTCTAGGGCATGCGAGGGCTAGCTAGGGATGCTGGTAGATGCGGGGGGACGCTGGGGAACACGCTCGTGGAGGCTAGGGCTAGTGGGGCGGTGAGGGTTGGCTGGAATCGGACGGAAGGCTCGCCGGAGCCAGTGGCGTTGCCGTGAGCAATTAGCACAGCCTGGGGGCAAAGAGGGTGTGGCGTATGAGGGGAATGAGAGAGGGGAGGAGGCGCTTATGAGGGCATTATCACTGGCGAGGATTACTCCTGTAATCAAACAAATTTTTCAAGTCAATCAAGGGCAGAAACGGCCGGAGGGAAGAGGAGGCAGGGTCAGCGCGAGGTTGGGGATGATAACCTGGGTGTGGGGCCTCGCGGTCAGCGAATAAGAGGAGTGTACGGTGGGTTCGGGTCGTCAACGGGTGAGGGGGTAGATCTGCGGGTGAGAAAACGGTTCGCGGGGAAGAGAGAGGTGGGCTGGCTGCTGGGCCCGGGCCAATTTAGTTGGGCTGGGGTTTCTGGGCTGTTTTCTTCTCTATTTTTTCCTGGTTTCTTTTTCTTTTTCTTTTCTGATTTTCTGTTTTCAGTTTAGACATTCATTTGAATTAAGATTTCTTATTCAAATCTTTTCCAAACTTTCAGTATGTTTTAATACTGTTTATTCATGTATTTTAAAGCCCATTTTTTGAATATTTTCTTATATTCTCTTATGGTTAAATATTCATTTGAAATAGACATTTTGTCTTTATTTAAATAAAACCAAAGATGGTTTTAAAACCATATAAATTTTATTCAAATAATTATTTTATTCTTTTTATGTTAATTGGATAATTTTTAATCCACTTTGGTAATTTCATTTATTTTTCCCACGATTTATTTAATCATTTATTTTAGGGATTTTGTCTTCTTTTTAAATATAAATTGAATATGGTTTATTCCCATATGCTTTTATTTGAATATTCTTTATCCCTTTATTTTATTTGGTTTTGGATTATCTTTGTTCCATTTGCTGATGGATTTAATTCTAGGTTTAAATTGTCTTCTAAATAATTTTATTGGGATTTATTATTTAGTTTAGGCAATTTGTCTTTATTTAAATAAAATTGGATATTGTTTAATCCTTATGATTTTATTTAAATAATCATTTTCTCCTTTTTATTATTCAATAAATTTTATTTGTTTATAGATTTGGCCAAGATTTTATTTGACCCTTAAATATTCCTTATTTGTTTCTTTCTTTCTTTATCTTAGAAAATCCATATCTTTTTATTTATAGATCCAAAATTGGTGATTCCAATTTCTAGAATTTTATTTAATATTTGTTTATATTTTTAAATCCTTTTAGGGTTATTTTTCTCACAATTTGGTATTAATTTTAGCTAGGAGCTTTATTAGCTTTGGAAATTATTTCCTTTTATCTTATTAAATTCATAAGTTTTTATCCATGGCTCCAAATTAAATGAAACCAATTTCTATGGTTTTATAATATTTTTGTTTATCATTTTTGATCATTTATAAATGTTTGTTGCTAAATTTTTATATGGATCAAATCCATAGTCTTAGAGAGATCTTGGAAATGATTTTCTCACATTAGGGTTTTAGGGTTTTGGTTTACTTTTCCAAATGTTTAAATTTCAAGATACATTCATTCATGAAGGCAATTCACTTGATTGAATTTTTTTTGGGTTCCCTTTTATTCAAATTTTGTTCAAGTAGGGTTTTGATGTTTCCATTTAGAACCAAAAGTTTCTTTTCACCCTAAATTTCAACAATTATTTATTTTGTTTATTTATTTTTCACATTTCAAAATTTGGAAAATTTTGGGATGTGACAGGAGTTCACCTAGATTAATTTAAGTATTAATTAGAACTCAATTTTGTCATAAACTTAGTCTAAACTATTGCAAATATGTTGTAGATCATGGCAGCCCCTACCACCATTGTAAATGCGTTCCTAGAGAAAGAAAAATGGAAACACGATGGAAGCAACTTCACATAATGGTTCTGTAACATGAGAATTGTCCTCGATGCTGCAAATTTGACCTATGTGCTAGATGCACCGCTAGGTGACTCACCTGCAAGTACTGCATCCCAAGAAGAGCGTGATGTGTATAACACAAAGCGTGATGACTACAATCTTGTGAAATATGCGATCCTTATGTCAATGGAGCAAGAGCTCTAAGAACACTTTGAACTTAGCAGCGCTGCTGCCATGGTGAAGGAACTCAAAGCCATGTTTGAGAACCAAATCTATGCTGAGAGATATATGATCTCCAATGAGTTCTTCAGCCATATGATGAAGGAGCACAACCCTATGAACACTCACATCAAGATGATGATGTACTTTGTTCAATGTCTCAAGGTACTAGGATATGAAATCCTAGTTGATCTTGTGATAGATAGAGTTTTGCAATTGCTTACACCGAGTTATAAAAGGTTTATACCAAAATACAAGATAAGTGGTGCGATTGGATCGCTCACTAAACTTGCTACCACCTTGGTGGCGGCTGAAGTAGACATAAAGAATCAGAATAAGCTTAAGGGTGACTTAAAAGGTAACAAATTGGTAGTCCTTACCGGACCGATGATGATGTTTTTAGATTTTATATTGTCTCGAAGACCGTGAGTGCATAATCTTGCAATCACAAAAGGCAAGTTCACACTTGCTCATGTCCTTTGATTATTTTCTGTAAAGTATTTTACAAATCCTGTGTTGTCATCACCTGCATTTGAAAAGGTCCGAAAAACACTATTTTCATAATAATGTGATTATAGGTTATTTTACCATGAGGTAATAACCGACTATGAAAGTTCCGGTGGTAAAGGAACATATTATCTAGGACTTAACAACCAATGTCGCCAGTGATTCTTGCGCCGTATATTACGCGTTAACCATGAGATTTGGAATGGGACAGAGAAGTCAGTTGTATCTTCTTCCTCTCGCATGTAGCCGGATGTGCAGGTCGTGGCTGTTATCACTCGTAGCGTGCATATTTATTGGTAATTCGAAGAGGATATGCAGCATATGGGTGGGAACCCTCAACGTCCCATGATAGTTCTGGCATCTAACGGTCTGTACAAACCATTGCCGTAATTCAATATGTGGGCATGGTGTACACCAAGGAGGCATGCGAGGTCGTGAAGGGGGCAGTGATTGGCTTGAATCATCTACTGGGCCCCACACCATAGGAAGTGTGGACGGGAAAGATAGCCCGGTTGTGCAACAAGGATTTGATCTCTCATGGGTAAAGTAATGCACCTCTGCAGAGTGTAAGAACTGTAACTTGTTACTCCCTGTTCCGGGAAGGAGCTGTGAACGCGACGGGAAAGGAACTCCATGAAATTTCTGGTAAACCCGTGAAGGCTGACGGACATAGATTTTCAGAATAAAAGCAACCTTTGAAGAAATGTTTATAAAAACTTGCATTGCCTAAGACCTATGGTCTGCGACTGTAGATATAGTGCATCAAACACTCCTTTTCTAGTGAACTTGCTGAGTACGCTCGTACTCAACGTATCTTCTTAACCCTTGCTAGGTTCTAAAGCCAGTACAGGCGACGTCTACATCAAGTCATACTCCTGGAATCATCATCAAAGGCTAAAGCTCTTCAATGAAGTCAAGAAAGTCAACATATACATCAACTCAAGTGAAGACGAAGTTACTGATTAGATAGGAATACAATCTCTAGCCATAGAACCTATTCCTGTAGAGTATTGCAATAGCAGCAATGCAATCCAAATAGTTAGATGTTAATATGATTAGCATGATATTCATGAGTTGATTATTTCTGATTCTTCTTTGTAAGAAATTTCTTTCTCTCTCTTTAACCTAGAGTGTTCTCTGAATCTTGTGTAAAGAGTTGTAACCTATAGTCATGTCTTGGACCTGCTGTGTTTTTGTTGTACCACTCTGAGGGATGTAATACTAGTAAACGGTGTTTCATTGGTGTTATATCAACGACTATAGTGTACTACATCATGCAGTAGTATGCTGGGTCACCGCAGAACTTTTCTTGACGACGAAGTCGAAAGACGGCAAATAGTATGTCGAGCAAAAGGCTATACCATAATCAATGGACAGCTCTACAAAAGAAGCACTACTGGTGTATACCTTAAGTGTGTTTCCCAGTAAGAAGGTATTGAAATCCTACGCAAAATCCATCTTGGAGATTGCGGGCATCACGCCGCTCCCCGATATTTGGTCGCGAAAGCCTTCCGGCAAGGATTCTACTGGCTGACCACAAAGGCGGACGCCGACAAGATGGTGGAAACATGCATGGGATGCCAGTATTATGCCCTACAACCACATGTTCTTGCTGAAGAATTGCGAACAATACCAATAACTTGGCCGTTTGAAGTCTGGGGGCTAGACATGGTGCGACCGTTACAAACGGCACCATGTGGATTTATGCATCTGCTAGTAGCAGTTGATAAATTCACTAAATGGATAGAATCTAAACCCATTAGAAAGCTTGACGGGGCAACTGCCCTTAGGTTTGTCCGGGATCTAGTGGTAGATTTGGTCTCCCACATAGCATTATTACCGACAACGGCAACAACTTGTCACTCGGAGAAGTGGAGGCTTATTGTTGAGAGAAGGGTATCCGACTTGATCTTGCATCTGTGGCACACCCATAGTCCAATGGTCAGGTTGAGCGAGCCAATGGATTAATTCTGCAAGGAATCAAGCCACGTCTTGAGGCACCACTACATAGAGCAGCTGGAGCCTGGGCAGAAGAATTGCCATCTCTGTTGTGGAGTTTACGAACTACACCCAACAGATCCATCGGCTACACCCCTTACTTCATGGTATATAGAGCAGAAGCCATCCTACCTTCCGACATCCTCCACGATGCACCAAGAGTTGCCGCCTAAGACGAAGATGACGCTGAAGAATCCAGACGCCTAGATGTGGACCTTCTCGAGGAGGAGCGCGTTTTGGCATGGCAAATATCCGCCATCTACCAGCAGAAGCTGCATAGCTACCATATTCGCCACGTTCGGCATCGCTCATTTAAAGAGGGGGATCTGGTGCTCCGACTTAAGCAGAAGAAGTTACACAAATTATCCCTGCCATGGTAAGGACGTTTATCATAAGCAAGGCGCTACTCAATGGGTCTTACTACCTCGTTGACAATAGTGAACTAAAGGATAAACCCAACGAGGATTATAAGCGTAAGCGACGTGACCCGGATGATGACTACCCGGAGCTTGATCGGCCATGAAACATAGCACAACTACGTCCTTTCTACACTTAGCATTTTTTATCTATTGTGTATCTTTTATATAATCAATGAAATAAAGCTCTTTGGTTCACTCATATTTCTGAGTCTTTTACCTCCTTTAGTGTTCATTTTTGGATCGTATAAAACCTTTATGCACAAGCTTTGCGATCGCACTTGTGAAAATTCCGCCTACGGGCGCTAGCTTAAGTTTTCTGGTCTACACATTCTTTGTTGTTTCTATGTGGATTCTGGAGTAGTGACTTTTGGCACTTATTGTCGGCGATTTTATGCTTAGGTTATTGACGGTGCCATTGGGCATCATCGCCTGAGTGCATGGTTTCGACAACGAGTCTTCCGACTCGTGAAAGGTCAAGCATAAAAACTAAAATAATGGATAAACCAGCACTTGCTTAAAAATATATACATGCTGGAACTAGTTCTTAAGTAGAAGGACATACACCATTGTTTTCCGCCTTAAGTTAACACATAAGTTTTTTCCGCGCAACACATTATAGAGGAAACAAATATTACAAGTTGTTTTTATTCCTCTGGCGCAGGCGACTTGGAAGCAACATCATCGGCAGCAGGAGAGTCACCCTCGAAGTCGGCAGTATCGAGGGACTCAGAGGAACCTTGGCTTTTGTCCTCAATAGCTTTTGCAGGCACAAATACTTTGACTTCGACCAACTCGGCAACTCTGGTGTCATAACCCGCGAGAGATTCCAAGATAGATTCATGATTTATCTTTTGGCCTTCGTCGTCTACGTCGGGGATACCAGAGGTTACCGTGTCGACGTCGGCGTTCTCGTAGTGTGCCTTCACCATGGACAATGCCATCCTAGCGACGGCCCGTGCACATGAAGCTTTCCAGCTTGAGATACGCTCGGGGGCTCGACGCAGGATCTGCGAGAACTTCGTCACAGAGTCCACTGCCTTGATGTTAATTTGGAGGGGCTTGGCAATCTCCTTGGTCTGTGCGATGGCGGTGTTGATAAAGTTTCCGGCAAGAATCATGCATTCCTTTGGCGGAGGAGGCGACCGGGTTAAACCCATAGGAGCTGCAGATTTCCGACAAAGGAGCACATGAGTTCACAAATTTAGAGTATCTAGACTATAGAAATCCAAGACGGAGAATCACTTACTGAAGATGCTGGCCTCATCCTGCCAGAGAGTCTCCGCCATGGAGTTCCGTTCTTGTTGGAGGAGCTTGTACACCTCGTGATGGCGTTGATTTTGCTCATCAGCAGCTCATTTCTGCTCCTTCAAGACCACGATCTCCTCCTTTAAGCGGTTCATCTCCTCATTGGCGGAGTCCTGCAGGGCTTTCATCGAATCTTCATGCATTTTTAGCATGTCCTTCCTCTCCTGCTTGAGGATCTTGTTTTCACTATCCAGCTGTTGAATATGCTTGGATTGCTCAACAATATCCTTCGCCTTGGAAATGGTTTCTGCAAGTCGGAGAAATAACAGTACATAGTGAGTACTCGGAGATTGTGGGCGCAAAACCAAGTCGGAATGCGAAAGAGAAAGGAAAAACAGACGCTTGCTCTTAGTGATCTGTTCCTTCAAGAAGGCAGTTTTACCCTTTTCAGCTTGCAAGTCCGCGCGCATCTTCTGGTACTTGTCGTTGACCATGCCCCTCTGAGCATTCTCATTCTGTGGAAAGAAGAAAGTTAATCGTTGTTTGGTCTACTTGGAGCCTCTAGCCGGAAAATTTCCACGCAGACGCTCGGGGGCTATAGCGAGAGTTTTTTAACTTAGCAATATGCTTAGTCTTTCTTTAAGCATCTAGTAGGAACTAATTCAGGTTTTGATTAGAAGCTTGGGGGCTACAGTATAAAGTTTTTTAACTCAGATGTATGCTTAGCTTCTCTTTAAGCATCTAGTCGGAACTAATTCAGTTACAACTAGAGGCTTGGGGGCTACAGTATCGAAATTTATAAACACTGCGTATGCTACTCTTAAAGCATCTAGTCGGAATAATTCATTCAAACTATATGCTTGGGGGCTACAGTGAGAAGTTTTCTAGCTTAGTCACTCTTAGAGCATTCAGGCGCAAAGACCTATGGTTTTCCGTCTAAATCCTCGGGGGCTACAGTGGGATATTCATAGAAATGCAAAAGGCAAATAAAAACTTACAAGTGCAATGATCTTGAGGTTGGTAGCACTCTCAGCCAACAGCCTGCCAAAGGATACACTGTTTCCATGCAAGATCTCTGCTTGGCGGATAAGGTCCTCGAGACCGCACGTTGGAGATGTCGGCGCCGCACCAGGAACCAGAGAAGTGCTACCCGACGTAAGTGTCGGGTAGACTATCTTCGAGAACTCTATGGCTCTCTGGGGGCGAGGATGCCGCCTTCGACAGGGGTACCACCTTCTACCACTATCTTACCGCTACCGATGGCATCCTTAGCCGGAGCTTCAGCCATTTGGTGTGCGGCACTTTCATGCGTCGCCTGTTCTCTGAAAACAGCAAGCTCGGTGGAGGCACCTGAATCCACTTCCATGGCGGAAGGGCTAGCTGCTTCTTTGGCTTGGGAGCTTGTCAGAGCGGACGAAGGCTTGACAATGGGAGTGACGGGGGCGATGGCGGGAGATGCGTCGCGATGCAGTATATCCTTTATGGTTCTAGAAGCCCCCAAAGTTTTGGAGGTCTTCTTCAAGCTGGTTGTGGCTTTCTTCCTGAAACGTGCAAAATGCATAAGTACGGGAATAAGACAGACAATGGACAATGTCGGAGAGAAATAAGCTTACACAAGAGGGGGTGCTTTGGCAAAAGGGATCCCAGTAACCTTTCTTTTCTCCGCCTATAGGGCGGCGGTAGTCTTCTTGGAGGCTCCACCCTCCGCTTTCTTCTTCTTGCCTCCGTCGCCAACGTCAGAGGTGGAGCTCTTCCGCTTTCGCGACAATGGAACATCGTCGTCAGACACGACCGTGACTTTCTTCATCTTTGGATCATAGATTTGGACATCCATCCTATCCTCCTCTAGATCGCTAAGCTATTAAGTGAAAGGTTACCGTGTTAGACGAGATGGTAATGGTTAGACGGAAGAACTGGAGTATATGTCATACACGGAAGATAAACAGGTACCTTTGGGCACTTGCTCTCTACGAACATGTCGTAGGTGATGGCGAAGCCACGCTTCTTGTCCTTCACCTTGACGATGTCCTTGAGGCAAAGCTTGACGGAGTCGCTCGAGAAGTTGTCCTCGAAGATGCGGAGGCTATCCCTTCTATCGTTGGAATACTCGTGCATCAGCTTCGAGCGGTGTTGCAGAGGCTGGATCCGCCTGATGAACCAGCACATGGCTAGGTCCAATCCGGTCAGACCCGTATCTACGAACCACTCTATCCGCCTTATAGCACGGGAAGCATCGATGTCGGAGGGAAGGGAGGCCTGGGATCTCCATGTTGGGGCTTCGGCGGCGGCTCCATCGACGAAGTTCGGGTACGTTACTTCTCGGCCGGTCAGAGGGATATCTGGGCCATAGAAGTAAGTACGTTGCCAATTCTTGCAGGACTCATGGCCGACGATGTCGGGAAGCGCCGGCCAGGCCGGATCTTAAAGCTAATGGTGCCGCAATTTCTAAGTTTGTCCTTGCTGGCTCCGGCTTCGCGCTTGACGGTGAAGAAATAGATGAAGAGATCCAGCCTAGGCTTAATCCCTAAGTAACCCTCGCAAAGCGCCGCGTAATTGCTAAGCGCTAGGATACTGTTGGGAGAGAGGTTTTGGGGCTGTACTCAGTAGTGATTCAGGACAACAAGGAAGAAGTTGGAGATGGACAGGGAGACGCCGCGTACCAGTTGCGCTTTGAGGTACACTTTTTCTTCGGCTTGGGGAGAAGGTGTGACCTCGCAGGCCGGCGCCGCCCGCCAGGCGAGCCCCTCCGTCGCGGGGAGGTAGCCCTCATTGATCAGCTCTTTGATATCACGGTCGGTGATATCCGAGCCGCGCCAATCGCCCTTGTGTGAATCATACTCCTCCTCCAGCAGCTCTAGCGCTGCTGAATTATGGTCACCGCCGGTGGTTTCGACCACCGCGGACTTGGGAATGACCAGGCCCTCTGGGGCACGACGACGGAGCTCACCGGCTTCGCCGCGGCTTTGCTCGACGCCGCCATGGAAGGGGAGGAGCTGCTACTGGCCATTGGGTGTGTTCGAAGGTGACTGGTGAGATTGGGAGTTAGGGTTTTTCGTGCGAGGCGCGGAGAGCTCGAGGAGACGCTTGCCTGAGGAAGAAGAAGATGCAGAGAAGAATGAGGTGAAAAAGTAAATTTTCCACCGCAATTACTATTTATGGTCTCTGGCAACAAGATTCGTGCGTCTTGATCGAATGGTTGTCGCGTAGACGACGTGTGCGGGGCCGTGCGCGGAAATTTCGCCACATACCAACCATCGCCGCCAACGGTTCGTATCGCTCGCGCGGGAAAAGTGGACATGATTGCGTTCTCTGCATGTGTGAATTACGAGGCGTCGCTGACCTATGTCTACGTCGCCCTAGCTGTCATAGGCAGATGGGCCATCACATCGGAAGATTCTGGCATGGACGGATCCAGTCCGGCTACGAAAGAGTACGATAGAAGATTCAACAATTCTCCGACTTACAAGTTGAAGACGGAGAAAACCTTGCAGGGTTCTTTGGGGGGACTACAAGATATTGCTTGACGATTTGCCGACATCCATCTAGACGGAGCATTTAAACGTGAAGAGGCAAGACGACACAAGATCTCGGAGTTCTCCGGGGGCTACTATTGAGGATATGCTATATGGGTATCCTCATAGCATGTCCTCTATCCGGATAACCCGGGTGACCCAAAATTGGTAGCATGGCCATGGCCTGCTAGGCGACCCAGTTATATGGATTTAGAAGGGAGGCCCATGCCGGATAAAGAAAGGCTACGGTGGAGTCACCAGCGTACCCGGAGCCTTGGAGTACAAGACAAGCTAGACTAGTTATAGTCAGTGTAGGACTCTGTAACATGTCCGGCTAGGACTTTTCCCTGTAACCCTAGGACCTAGGACCTGGCGACTATATAAGTCGGGCCTATGGGAGCCTTTAGGACACAACTTCAGACAACCTATTATCGATTAACTTACACCTCGCACAACGAACCTATCTCTGTAACTCGGCGTATTGCCATTATAGTGATTTATAGCAGGAGTAGGATTCCGCCACCGTTGTGGGATCTGAACCTGGGTAAGCTGTGTTACCTTGTATCCGTCAACCGTCCGCCTTCCCCCACGTCTCTAAACACGCATTGTGAGGACCCCTCTATGGTGTACTCGTCGGTAATACCACGACATGAGGTCAATACGCACGCATGGTACGAAGGTTAATGAACAATTTTTTAAAACCATGGATATTTTAAAAAATCATGAACCAATTATTCAAAATCATGAACAATTTTTTTAAAACCATGACCTATTTTTCAAAAAATGTGAAGAAGTTTTCAAATCATGAACAATTTGTTAAAACAATGAACAAAATTTCAAATTTGGTGAACAAGTTTTTAAACCTCGTGAATATTTTCAAATGCACTAACTTAATTTTTAGAATCCATGAACAATTTTTAAAAAGCTCACGTTTTTTAATAAAACTTACTGTTTTTAATATGAATATGATTGAACACACACAACAGAAAAGGAAAAAAGAAAAAAATAGAAAGCAAGAAAATAAAACCAATAAAAACTTGCAACAGAAAAAAGAAAAGGCCTTCGGGAAACCGGGCCACACGCCAAGGATACGGGCCAAAGGGGTGCCGGCATCCCTTCTCGTACCCTCCGCGCCCGTCGGATACGTCCAGGAAATTGCGTGGTGGAGACGAGCACGAGAGGTACCCATCAAGCAGACGGAACCGTCACGGCACGGGATTCCTTCTCCACCCCGACCCGCCTTAAATAGCCACCCCTCTGCTCGCCTCCAATCCTCACCACCGCTCCAAGCAACGGAACGAACAAATTCCCGATCGATCTCGTCTCCAATCGCATCGAAGCTCGTCGAATCCTCCTCCCCAGCGCATCAAGGTACCGCGCCTCCTCCCCCTCTCCGTGTCCCGTCTAGATCTACCGTTTCTGAGTTGTTCATCCTGTCATAGTTGTGTGGTTCGAGGTGTAGTGCTGTTGGATTCGGTTGGTTCCTGCTCGTAGATGCTTGATCTGATGTTGCGGTGGCCGAGGTTAGGTGTTCGATCTGTTCCTTCGTGTTAGATCGGTGATCGATGATCGATTTAGCGGATTCGTGGGGATTTTACTTGTAGATCTCGTGCTGTTTCCGCGAATCGTGGAGGTGGATATATTCTGTAGATCTGTTCGTGTTCAGCTTGGGTCCCTGATGCCGTACGGTCCCAATTCGTTAGTCCCTGCTTGTTATTTTCGTATTATATACTGTCGTAAACAAATTTGGTACTCCCTCCTTCCCATATTAGTTGACTTGGTGTTAAAATTTAGATGAACCTATATACTAAATAGTGTCTAGATTCATCCAAATCTAGGCAAATCGAAGTCAACTAATATGGGTCGGAGGGAGTAGTAGTCCCAGAGCAATAATTTTCTCCCCAGATGCGGATATTGCTTATCTATTGCTCTTTATTGGATAGCCATCGTTGTAATATGCCTTGTTAGGCCAGATAATCTAGGTTTGTAGTTTGGCCAACCTGTAGCTTAGATGATGCATGCTCGTCAGATGTGGTTAGATATCAGCTGCTCTTTATTAGTCAAATCATCTTAACATGCTTCTTTGTCCAGGTAAGCCAGGTTTGTAGTTTGGCCGACATGGTTAGCTTAGATATCAGCTACGGTTTTCTTGAGATAGATTATATCTTCAGATTTGTTGTTTATGTGTAAGAAACCTAGTAGTCTGTTCACATCTTTTGGATCAAGATACATGCTTGTTGGTTTATGCTTGATGCTTATCTAATAACTGAGTAACATGCGATGTTTATCTAATAACTGATTAACATCCGATGCTTGGTCCTGTTCCTTGGTCTACCTTTTGAGACTAACCAATGTTTATCTAATAACTGATTAACATCCGATGCTTGGTCCTGTTCCTTGGTCTACCTTTTGAGACTAACCATCCTATTTTGTTCTCTGCAGATGCAGATCTTTGTGAAGACCCTCACTGGCAAGACTATCACCCTTGAGGTGGAGTCCTCTGATACCATTGACAACGTCAAGGCCAAGATCCAGGACAAGGAGGGCATCCCCCCGGACCAGCAGCGCCTCATCTTCGCTGGCAAGCAGCTGGAGGACGGCAGGACCCTGGCTGACTACAACATCCAGAAGGAGTCCACCCTTCACCTTGTCCTCCGTCTCCGTGGAGGCATGCAGATCTTCGTCAAGACCCTCACTGGCAAGACCATCACCCTTGAGGTGGAGTCCTCTGACACGATCGACAATGTCAAGGCCAAGATCCAGGACAAGGAGGGGATCCCCCCGGACCAGCAGCGCCTCATCTTCGCCGGCAAGCAGCTGGAGGATGGCAGGACTCTTGCTGACTACAACATCCAGAAGGAGTCCACCCTTCACCTTGTCCTCCGTCTTCGGGGAGGCATGCAGATCTTCGTCAAGACCCTCACCGGCAAGACTATCACCCTTGAGGTGGAGTCCTCTGATACCATCGACAACGTCAAGGCCAAGATCCAGGACAAGGAGGGCATTCCCCCGGACCAGCAGCGCCTGATCTTCGCTGGCAAGCAGCTGGAGGATGGCCGCACCCTTGCTGACTACAACATCCAGAAGGAGTCCACCCTCCACCTGGTGCTCCGCCTCCGTGGTGGTATGCAGATCTTCGTGAAGACCTTGACCGGGAAGACCATCACTCTGGAGGTTGAGAGCTCGGACACCATTGACAACGTCAAGGCCAAGATCCAGGACAAGGAGGGCATTCCCCCGGACCAGCAGCGCCTGATCTTCGCTGGTAAGCAGCTGGAGGATGGGCGTACCCTCGCTGACTACAACATCCAGAAGGAGTCCACCCTCCACCTGGTGCTCCGCCTCCGTGGTGGTCAGTAAGTGTCTTGGTGTTGGAGCTGCTGCTGTGCCTTACTCGTCTGGTGGGCTGCCCTGTCGCCTTTGAAGTGAAGTATGTCTTGTTTGTGTCAAGTCGTGTCTGGTGTAATTGAACAGAGTCCCCCTATTTGTTTGTGTCGTGAAAACGGTTGCTGTTAAAGCGGTTCGTAGTAATGAATAAGTGAACTTTGGAGTAATATGCCTGTTGGATTCTTTTCCTCCAGTTCTTATGTCAATGATGATATACTCTGGTTTGCTGTGCTGGATAGTTTTCTGGATGGTTGTTTTTTCTCTGATTTACTGTCGATTTGATTTCCTGGTTGGACAATGGAAATACTCCTGTACTTTTAGTTCAGTTTGCAAGTGTTGATTTACTGTCGATTTGGTATCTTCTGGTTCACTGGTTGGATTGTTTCCCTCCAGTTCCTATGTCATGGTTTACTCCTGCTGCTTTGCTTATTTGTAAGTGTTGTTTTGATTTCCAATGGATTGCCTAGTGTCCGCGAATGGTTTCTAAGTGTTGATTTCTGCCTCTCTGTGTTGGTAGTTCTTGATTTCCTAATTCCTAAATTTCCAACTGAGCTCTTGATTTCCAACTGCCTGTTATAAATTGTGGTGCCTGAGTGTTGTGCTCTTCGATATTGTACTTAAGTCCTTTTTGTTCCTTAATTAATTATTAATTGGAGTTGCTAGGGAGTCGCTTCGTTCTTGCTAGGGAGTCAGGTTCCCACAGAAAATGACTTTTCTTCGTCCTTTATTCAATATTTTGAGGACTTGAAAATACATCATATCAAGACTGGTCATATTAGCAATATCTGCAAGTCTACTGCCTACAACCAACATACACAAGCTCTTCTGCTTATTAATACTCTCTTATTTCTGTACTGACACATTCACCACCAGAGTTAATCTAGCTTCTATAGTTCAGCAGATGCACTCATCATTATCATATAGTTCAGAAGATTGACATGCCCAGTTAGCTTGCGCAAAAGAGTACACTCAAACACGGGTTGTTCTAGAAGTCCGGAGTCTGGATACATACATAAAATACACAGAAAGGCTTATAAGGCATCTCGCCAAGCACAAAACATGAAGGCAGAACCAACCGTCCGCCACCAGAAATCAGCCCAACCACTCTTCACCAGAAGCGCACACCAGAAAAAACCAGGCTAATGAATCTTGCTCAGGCGGAGAAGGATGGCTTGAAACACGCCCGTGGACCCATGCAGCAGCAACCTAGAATCGGCAGATGATCAGATGACCTCAATGCCGGTGGAGGAACCACATCAACTTAGTTGATGATTCACAAGGGATGCTGGGTGCAGAAACAAAGCCAGCTGATCGGGATGAGTCCTGTCAAAACAACAGACTCCGTCATGCTTTGTTTGTATCCTTATTAGATCATGTGTCCACTTTCTATTGAACAAACAAAACTATCCCACATTTATGCAGCCAGAGACCCGAACTAAGGAACTGCCCTTTTTGGCTCAAAGAAAAGGGACTCCGGATTTCTAGATTATATCGTGAGTACTTCAAATTCTAATTTATAGGTTACTGCTACAGCGAAGGTGATTGTTTAACAATCGGTTGTTTTTATGTCAAATTACAAGAGCCAGCGATCGGTCTAAAACAAATTACTCTAGCTTGTGTCATGGTGCCAAGAAATAATTCAGTTAGCTCCAGAACCAGGAATTATTGTAGTAATATTTCCATGAAATGATCCAGAGTCAGGAGCTTCATGTTGAGTCATTTTTAGAACATTTAGGTTTTCAGTCTTTGATGCACAGTATGTTAATGTTTGTTATGATACTTACAACATTCAAGTTGAGTGATTTTTAACATTCAGGTTTTCAAAGGGTCGTAGGCCTTGGTTTTGCTTATCTAATGGATTGCCCTTTAGCAATAGGAACTTGTGATTTCGGTTTTGTACAATCACTAACCATGCAAACAAACAGTAAATTCAGAGCACTTGTTTAGAGAGAAGATATGGCAACCTAAAATAGACAAATTCATGGACGATACTGAAGATTCTCAAGATAAAAAAAAAAGATAGAATGATCTAAGTAAAACTCATGTAAATGACCAATAATATATGTGAGACAGATGGTATATACAAAGCTTAAACAGAACACAGTAGTTGTCATTGTGTAAGCGACTTGTTCACAAAGCCTTGCTTCCTGTAACTGGATTGCCATGGGAGTAGTTCTATTTTGTTGATGGGTGTTTGTTTTACTGGCATAAACATAGACAAATTACTGAGGTAAGGCCTACATGATATTATATAGAAGATCGAGTTATAGCCTGTTTTCTTCTGGTTATTACTAATACAAGACTAGATGGAAAGTTTGCTGACATAGCGAATTATTTGTCGTTTCAACCACCAGGACAATGCAAATAAACAACAGCGTGTCTTTCCTTCTAGTGTAATGTAAAAGTAGTTAATCATATGTCAATACCTGAAATGGAGACTCCTCGTATACACCTGAGCATGCTTGATGGTTATTCAAACATAAGAATATCTACACAGGTAAAGGTTCCTCCTTCAAAACTCCCCCCATTTCCATTCTCCACGAGCGGTCCACAAGTGGGTATAGTTCTCTGTAAAACGTTTCTAATTAGACATTTCAACAGCCTCAATTCAAGGTCATGAGTTAGAAGTATATAACTTTCAGCGAATGCCGGAATGGAAGTACAGAACAACAAACATATAGCTCATAAAATATTCAATAGTGACTCCTGTGGCACAAGTTCTAAATTACCTTAAGTCATGACTTACAACCAGTATTGTATGGTCTTTCTTTAGGTCCTTTAGGAGATTCACAACATCAGCCCGAGCTTTCCAATCTGTTAGTGAACATACAAACTTACTAACCATGTCTAGGATGAGCATATACTAATATAATCAACTATATGGCACCACATAGTAAATCATATCACGTGTGGCGGTGTGAGGTCTGGCCATAGATGATAGGATGCACAAGCAGAATTACATTAAACGACTGCTCTCATTGATGAGCATCCAGATGCACTCAGAAATGAACCAATACATAGCAGAGAAAACAATCTTCAAGTATTATTAGTTGATATGGGCATTCAAGCACATACCAAGACCAGCGAGGGGCTCATCAAGCAACAATAAATCAGGAGTTTGAACCTACAAGATTACAAATAAGGCAAAGGATTATCCATCTTCACTTTTTAAAAATAAAACGATCAACTCATGATAAATGAATGTAAATAATACCAGTTGAATTGCCAAAGCAAGTCGCCGCTTGAACCCACCACTGAGAGACTGTGGATGTTCATCCAATGCAATGGTACTCAGACCAACCTAGCAAAAAACAAATTCTCTTCAGGAAACAATTGTGTTGTGTCTCAAGCAACAAGTTCACTCCATAATGAAAAATATTTGATAATACTATAGCCGAATGTATGAGAGATGATCAATACAGAGTTCATGGCATTTTGGAGTTTTAAAGCGAGTTGCCCCCTCAAAAGACTGTCTGCCTTTTGCCTCGGCCATCCAAAAGTAACTTCTTCAAGTATAGTATCTGATAAGAAGTACCTACAAGTATAAATGTAAATTATCTTATTTTGCTGTGGAACTCCAAAGCACTCAACAGATCATAAGAATCCATGTTGATTTGTAAAAAAAATACTGAAAGTAGTAACTCAATGTTCATACCTCTCAGGAAACTGAAATACAATACCCACTCTTTGAGAAGCTAATAATTCTGGCAGGCCCGTCGGATTTCCACTGTCATCATACTTCTGAATGCAAATCGAACCAGAGGTAGGTTCTGATAGACCAGCCAAAAGCTGTGAAATCAAGCTATCACCTTAAGATGAAAGATGTGGAGAAAATTAAGAAGTGCCAATGCCAACCAGCCTTCCAAGGCAAACCTGTAAGAGAGTAGTCTTCCCACTCCCGCTCCGTCCGAATATCAAACCAAAACTGCATGAATTGGTTTTGTAAGAAATTCAAAAGGCATTCTTGAAACAGAAGTATTCCAATATAAAACACAAGCTTTACCTTTTCTCTGGGAGAGAGAGACTAGTTTGATTCAGTAAGCTTTGCTCAGTTCCAGGAGGTCGATAGCTGACTTTTCTAACCTACAAGAAACATAGTTCAGTAATATTTCTTATCAACATTATAATTTTAATCCAACTATCATTGTGTGTCCCCTTCTAATAAATACTCCCTCCGTTCCCAAATATAAGACGTTGAACCGCCAAAACGTCTTATATCAAGGAACTGATGTAGTAGCATAAAATTGCTTCCATCCAAATAGGCAAGGATTAAAGCAGTTCATCATATATACTGTTGTACATAAAAGGACCTAAAACAAAATAATAATTTAGTACTAGATTATTACCGATTAAGTAGTGCTTAAGTCAAACTACCTTAACTTTGACCAGCTTTTTTATAGAAAAATGTATGAGAAAATGATTTTGTCCTGTTTTAGCATTCAACACGTGTTCTTGGATAAGGCTGACATGTTAGGACGATGTGCCGCCACAAAATTTGTCAAGATCGGAGGACGTCGTCGTCGATCATATCTACCCTTCTCTGCGCCAAATGTTCTATTCTTTGTTGCCATCTCGATAATTTCGAAGTTCAATCGTCACCTCACACCTTGCCCAATAGATATGCATCAAAAAATAAGGGTTTAAAGTTTTCAAATATGGTAATTTAGATGAATTTTCATTACATAGGGTAATTAGTGTCACAAATGCACAAGTAGAGGGTAAAAAGTGTAATTCACTCTAAATTAATAGATGGTAATTTGTGACAGATAATCCTGGTAGTTGGGCATGGATAAACTGGTGCCAGTGCCCAACATCGTCATTTCCAGATCGAATTGGTGTTGTGTCTGCGGATAAAACGATTGTCCACAAAGAACTGGAGAACAAAATCCTCAATTACTACCAAAAGAGAGGTAAAGAGAGAAAAGTCTGCACCTCCAATTGGGAGTACCCAGCTGAAGCGCGTTGTGCACGACAGCTCCCAGAAAACCTCCTGCGAATCATCGAGAATCAGCGAAAGGGTAAGAGGAAGGAAAAGAAAAGATGGGAGGGAGGGAGCACACGGTTTGGCGATAGAATGGCATGCCTGGTCATCTTATTAACCGGAGAAGACGAGACCGCGGGAGGGAACGCCGCGACGGGGGCCGCTCCGAGCATAGCTTCGCGGCAGTTTGAAGCTTCCGAGGAAGCAGAGGAGCGGATCTGCGAAGGGGAGGAGGGGACCGGAAGTGAGAGGAGAGCTCCGGCAGCTCGGGGACGAGGAGGCGGCGTAGCAACGGCCGTCGGAGAGGCTGGGGAAAACCGGAGGTGGGCGTGGAGGGCCGTCTTGGGCCAAAACAGGTGTAAAATAAAACAGCCCATTACTCCAGAAAAAAAAACTGCCCATTCGGAAAGAAAAAAATTGTCCTGAATCTCTGAAACTGTGCAAAGAAAAGCGTGTCAAGTGGGAAATCCAACTTCGAGTTTATTTATCAAAATCTAGTTTAAACTTTAAACAAATTGTTTTAAATAAACTGGGACTTTGGCTGAATCACACTTGACACCAAAAAACAATGCTTAAACTCTAAACCCTAAACCCTAGAAAATCCAAAATCCTGTAAACCGGTCTGACCCTTAAAATATGAAAAACTCGTGCCCTGACCCCTACATACACGGACTGCACGGTTGAACCGAGTGCGGCCTGTATGTTTTCGCTTCCGCGTCGTCGCCTTTGATCTACCTACTCACCCGCTCTCCGATGCTGCCCCTTCCCTTATTCGAAGGCATGGATTAGACCGAGCTCCCGCTTGCCGCTAACGAGGTCGTGACCCTCAAGCGTCGCCTCCTGCGATTGCGATGGCTCAAACCGAGTACGACATGTACTTGTTGAGGGATTCACGCGAGAGGGACATTTTAGCTCGCCCCGTTCCCGCTTCCGCACTGCCACCAATGTCGATCTACCTACTCACCCACTCTCTGGCGCTACCCCGTCCCTTATTCGAAGATATGGATCACACCAAGCTCCCGTTTGCCGCTGGCGAGGTCACGGGCCCTTAACCACGGCATCGGCTTCAATATGTAGCGTGGGTGCCCCGAAAACCGGCAGGGTTGCTCATAGCGTTCCTACCACCGTTTCCAAGAAGAGGAAGCGCGCGGGCACCCACGTTGTCTCGCAAGGCCCACCGCTCACCTGTGTTACCTCCGTGGGCCAGCTATAAGAGCCAATCGATGCCGCTGCTTTGGCTCCCAAGATGTGTCCTCTCATGAAGAAGAAGACGAGGAATGGGCCGAACAAGAAGCAGGTCGTGCACCGCGACGTCCATCCTACCGTCGCTCCGTCTCTAGCCACCAGCAACGCCCCATAGGACAACCACCATGCTACCGGCAACATGTTTACCGAAAGTACCCCAAGGTATGAAAGTACCCAAAGCTATGATGCGCAAGAGATTCCATCGTTGTTTGTGAATATCCTTAACGAGAGTGAGGTTAACATCACCGAGGCAGCACTCGATTCATTCGATATGGATGAGGAGGACGTCAAGGAAGGCATGTATGGGGAGGAGGTGGAAGATATCGAGGAGGAAGTGTTCAAGTTATCTCAAAATGGAAGGAAGAAAAGAGCGGTGAATTACACTGAAGTAGAGGACACTTGCTTGGCGAGGGCATGATCGATGGTGTGCATGGATGCGATGGCCGGCATGGATCAAACCGGGAAGCGCTATTAGCAATAGATCGATGAAAAATCCTTCTAGCTCATGCCTCGGGTTGCTTCACCGGTTGCTCGCTCATATAGATCCTTACAAGGATGGTGGGACTCTTAATCCATGCCATGCGTAAACCTCCCGTGGCGACCCCAGCCGCCACTGGAGGGACCCTAGATCTAGGCACCGCCGACCTTCACCTTCCTCCAGATCGCCTCCCTTCGCCGCGGCCGTCGGCGTCGGTCGCGGTGGCAGCGGCCTCCTAGTACCTAAGGTGCTAGGGGTGGCAGCTGCAGCGGTCTTATTCAATGGGGTGGCTGGGGCTGCGCCATTTAAAGGAGGCCCGGCGGTGGTCGGGGTGGCGCTTCCTGGCCAGGCGGCGGCTGAAGTCGGACTCTCCTTCCTAGGAGGTTGCGGGTGATGGTGTTGTGGCCGTGGGTCCAGGGTTCCTCCTAGACCCGCCGTCCTCGTGGTGATGCGGTGGGACTCGGGGAGCCAGTCGCCGGACGAATGGTTCCCTGAGAGAGCACGTGGAGGGCGAGAGGATCGGGTCGAAGCGTTGATCGTGAGTTCGACCTCAGATCTAGGCTAGGATTTGTTGTGGATACGCCAGTGACGTTCTCGGCAGCTTTCTGGTTTGTCGTCTTCTCCACATGATCATCTTGAATAAAAGGTGGTGGTCCTAGGGTTCCAACTCGTCGCCTAGGTGAAGATCTATCAGTTGCCTGTCGTCATCAATCTGGCCGAAGCGTCGTGTTCCGGAAGGCTCCGCCAGCGAACTCCATAGTGCGCATATGCCGAGAGATCGCTGGATCGGGTGGGATTAGGTCGTACGCACCCATGTTTTTACTCTGGCCGTTTGGTTTTAGAGGGAGCGGTTCGAATCTCTGTTGGCTATTAATATCATGGGCATGTTCTCGTCCCATGGTGCCGACGGAGAATGTCATGAAGGCCGAGATCTGAGGACTGACAATGGTGGTTCGAGTCCAGGTGGTGATGAGGAATTGGCTTGGTGACTCATGACTTGGAGCAGTGGTATGCAAGCGGGGGCGATAGTACAGGAGAAGTTCATGGTCCTATCTTTCAAGGTGAAAACCCAGGGTCTGGCCTTAATTGGTTGTGTCTGGCAATAGCCTTGTTAAAGGTATTGTTTTGAGAGCGCGGACTTTCTTCAGCGTGAAAACCTGGATCTTTGATCGGGCGATGACGGTGTTTATGCACTGTTCCCTTCTTGGAGACATCGTTTTTGGAGAAGATGGACTCCTGGTGCTATCTTGGTGGTGGTAGTACTGTTGTTTCAATGAATAAGGAACTGTAGCGGGACTTTTCTTTTTTTTATAATTCTTCTTTTTGTTGTTGTGTGCATCCGTATGGCCTCTAGGGCAATGCGTTGTTGTAGAGCCTGTGTGTAATTGATATCTTTTGATATTAATATATGCTCCTTTTCCAAAACAAAGGGACGGTGGGACATGATCAAGGCATGTTGTAGCCGTTAGAGTGGAGCTATGGAGCAAGTGCGTCTAGCACCACCAAGTGGATAGTTATCAATGACTATGTGAGTTCATTTTGCATCTCCTTTTGGTAACAAATGCATGTACTTTATGTTCATGTTCGTAACAAATGAATTTATGTGTTTGTAGAAACATGTTGCAATGAAAAGGTACAAAGCTATGGCCGGATCCAAGGGGAAGCCATTTACACTTCAACATTGTTACAAGTTGCTACGATGGATAAGTGGAGGTTGAGGGAACAAGAAGCACCACCGAAGAAAAAGGCATTCCTTGAATTGGATGATGCTAGTGAGTGGAGAATGATGGAAGAAACAAGGGGAATCCGAATGGAAACAAGAGGGCCAAAAACAAGTCCTTATAGGTCGTGGTGCTTCGGCAAGTGCTGGTGGTGGTGGACCGGCAAGTGCTGGTGGCGGTGGAGATGCCTATGGCTTCGGTGACCTCGGCTACGGTGGTGTTGATTGATGCGATCACGAACGCCAAGATTAGATGACGGTGCAACTTTTTGGTCACTTGTGTTGATGAATTGTTATGCATGATATATTGACTGCATGTTGTGTAAAAACTATGAACTATTGCATCGGTCGATCACAGTTTGCATCTATGTTGATTGCCTGTCAAAATTGTAATACGGGATCTGTTCCGCGTCGGTTCAAATCATCCTGTAAAATGAGTTTTCCGTGGCCTGTAAATCACTTTTAAGAGCCGCCAGCGTTTACAGATCTGCTATAGTTGCTCGAAGTCTCTTGAACAGCTTGTTTGACCCCATCATCAATCACGCGGATCTCCTTTTCTTTTCCTTGACCCGACAAAAAAGATCAGTGTGCAAGACTGCACCAGCTCCTCGCCGATCACATGACGATCATGCCACGATCGACCTGCAGCTGCAGCGGTGTCTGTCGATCTGGGGTAGTAGGTGCGAGGCATGATCAGATCCTGTCCGAATCCCAGCCAACCGGTCGATGCACAAACACGTCATGATTTGTCTCTGCGCTGATCTCCCGATCTAACGGGCAACAGCTTATCCACACGACATGCCTGCAACACTCCTCCACACAGAATATACTAGACAGAGTGCTTAGCTGTGCAGTTGATTAATCTGTTTAGCTTGCACCAATGAATCCATAGCTCATATTCCTGACAAAAAATAAGAATCCATGGCTCATATGATATCTTAATGCGCCATAATGGAGGTTCTTAATGCGCCATGGTGGTTTTGCGGGCGTCGGCGTCGCTAGGCGGATCGGAGGAGGCTCTGGCCAATCCACAATGACAGGTGGTGTGGTGGACACCTGGTATTTTTTGCGTCGATGAAATGGCTTCTGTGAAATAAAGTAAACGGAAGAGAGTTCAGAGAAAAAAATATGACTAAAGATTGACACCAGGTTCTGACTGAGCCGTGATGCTACATTTGCTTATCTGTTTGACAATTTCATGGCGTAAGCACGGAAGCAAAGGGGATGAGATAAGTATTTTATGCCATATAAAATAACCTATCAAGAACAAACTATTTGTACAAAGTAGTCTTTCAAACACATATCTTGCATTGAGGGAATGGGACAGATCACCGTTCTCCAAATAAGGAGCAGGTCAGATGTGTCATGATGTGTGCTCTCAAACCTCCATATCACTAGTTCAGAAGAATGAAATTACGAAGTCACATACAACTCAAATTTCATAGCTTTAGAGGAGACATTTCAGCTGGTCCTGAGTGTTCTTAACTGCAAACCTCAATGCTACCGACTACCAGCAAGCGTTAGGACCATGAGGCACATGCCTAGTATTGAGCTGACAGACATGAGCAAACGCTGGGCCTGAATCCTTAAACAATTTAATGTAGCAGTTGACAGTTCAAGTTGTATGTATTTTTAGAAAAACAATTCAAGTTGTATGTAGCAAACAGCCTTCCACAAAAATTTGTGCAGAGCATCATCTTGCCAAGGGAAAATAGTACTACTAGAAAAAAAAGTCAACATACACGAGCAAACATCGGGTCTGAAACTTTAAACAATTTAATGTAACAGTGGACAGTTCAAGTTGTATGGAAGTAAACAGGCAGCCAGCCTTTTCCAGAACAAGCTGTGCAGAATATCATCCTATCAAGGGAAAACAGTACTACTAGAAAAAACTCTGACTTGTTACTAAGAATGTGATATTGTCAGTATGAGCTGCATTTCTTTTTTGTTTACAAACAATTGAGGGACAAGCAAATGATTAGCACAGAGACAAAATCCAAGTACAGCTAGAACAGCAACTAGTTGGCGTTTCTTTCAGCGGGCATGAATTGGCCCCTAGAGAATTTTAAAAGGGGAAAGAAAAATAAGAGGTGGTGCGGCCAACTAACTTGTCACCATATTTAAGCACTTCTCGTGCTACCCTCTCAGAAGATTTAGCTCCTGCTTTCCCTCTCCTCTCTGCAAACCAAGCTCCTGTTCATCATCATCGGGATCTAGCCTTCTTGCTTGATTCCTCTTCAGAGTGAAACTAGTTCTGAAGATTCAGAAACAAAGGCTGCTTTTCAGAGTTTGTCAACTGAAGCATCTTGAGGTAAGCTGCCCTCTCCCCACCCACCTGTTCTTCTTTATGTGATTCCGAACCTCCATCGACAATCTTTTGTTCAGCATGGCATGCGAGCTAGAAATTTGGTTCACACTGCTAAAAGGAAAGAAACAACTAATCTTATTGTACATTGCCATTCTTGCAGGAGCTTTTGTTTGTGTAAGGCCTCGTCGATGGCGGTAAAGATGAAGGGGATCTTTAAAGGGCTGAGGTTAATCTCACAAATGTTTGGTAATGATCCCATTTTTGTTTGTCTTTCTTCCGTTTTTACATGGTCTGCCTTGAGTTCTTGTCATACCAATCTCAATAATATATGTTATGACTTGAAATACAAATACATTGTATTTTTTTGAGACACAAGTACAGTTCAAATACTCTGCCTATGGCTATGAGACATCTCAGAAATTAATGATCTGTTGTTCTCATGCAGCTCACAAGGAGCATGAGATGGAAATTGGGTTCCCTACAGATGTAAAGCATGTGGCTCACATAGGTTTGGGCACCAGTGACACATCTCCAAGCTGGGTAAGCATAAAAAATAACTTGGAGGCCCTTTCAGATCAACTTCATGTAGACCAGATTTATTATGCCTTCATGTTATGAGTCTCTGCTGTTCATTTAGTACTGTAACTCATTTGTCATGTGCATTGTTCATTTTAGATGAATGAGTTCAAGTCAATAGAAGAGATGTCTGCAGGCTCTCTGAGCACAGCTGGGCAGTCAAGGCAGACTTCTTGGACCTCTACAGGTAATTAGCATCCTCTCAAATACCTAAACATACGCCGAGACATTACTCATAATATAGAAGACAACCATTGTTACAAAATCTGCATGACTAATCATTAATGTGCATAAACGTGAGAATCTTCTTGAGTGTTTGTCTAATAATAATTAGTAGTGGCACGCCACTACACAATTTGCCCATTGGTTGCCTGCATGTTTACAAGGTGCTGACCAGCAGTACTGTATTTTATTTCTGCAGACTTCGAGCCAGCAAGATCCATGCTGCCCACTGAGATCAATTTCCCAGACAAACAAGGGCAAGCATCTTCTCCCTGCCCCCCAAGAGGCCCAAGGAAAGCAAGGAGGAAGAAGACTAGAACATCATCCCCTACCTCCTCTGCAAGATCATCTTCCTCGAGGTCAAGAACCTCGTTTGCGACGGCGTACGATGATTTTAACGAGTCGCAGAGAGGGTTCCGGGTCGTGTAATCAAGGAGTAAAAGAATCATGTGTGGCCACCACCTTGCATATACATGTTTCGGTTTAGAGAGGGAGGGAGATGATTTATGAATTGGTTGATTCTTTGTCCATTTTGATAGTGGAGCCATAGTTTGAAATGCCAAAAGGAAGTAAATTCATGATATATTTCTCAGTCATATATCTTTTGTTTCACATTGTTTTACAAGACATATAACTGTAAACGAGACTAGCCAGCAGTCAGCACGCGCACGCCTGCCAAAATAATGTCAATGACAATAATATGCGTGGACTAAGACCAGGTCCTATGAAGTGTTTTTTTTTCATGGAAGGACAAACGTGCTATTGATATGATGAGATGGTTCATCATGCCTTTAGTTAGCACCTTGTACAAGGGCCTTGTAGTTCCTTCAGAGAACAACACTTCTATTATGGGCTACCACATTGGCCACCTAACTTTTTTTTTCTGACAATTTGGTCAGCTAACCTTTTTTTTGGCTAAACCGACATCTTCTATTTGGGCTAACCCAAGGGTTCCCACTTTTCGATGCGATTTATGTGATGTTAGAGATAGTATTTGTATAGATTTTGGTTTACGTATTGTAACCATATCTATGCTTGTATGCTAGCACCGCCAAGTGCACACTCTATAAATACAAATAGAAACAGGGCTTTGGTTGTATCCGAGTAGAAACCCTTGAAACTATCATCATTTTGACATGGAGAGCCGGTTTCTCCGTTGCATCTATATTATTACAAACGATCCACGAAT
This sequence comes from Avena sativa, assembly GCA_916181665.1. Lineage (NCBI taxonomy): Eukaryota > Viridiplantae > Streptophyta > Magnoliopsida > Poales > Poaceae > Avena > Avena sativa. The sequence goes on from OV702284.1 coordinate 2,993,219, forward strand.
AAAAAACCCTACCTACCCATATCAACGCCGCTGAAGCCCTCCTTCGTCTTCCGCCACCACCCATCCAAGCCACACATCCTAGCACCATGGATTTTACAAGCAGCCCGGTGATAAACCTTGGATCGCTGTCGTCTGACAAATTGACGCGCGAGAACTATCCCCTATGGTGGTCCCAAGTACTGCCCCCAATCTGTGGAGCTTAACTCATCGGCCTTCTAGATGGCACCAACGGTGCTCCGGAGAAGTTGTAGGTCCTTGAACCGCCATACGACACCACCTCCAAGCAAGCAAAGATGGCGCCGAATCCGGTGTATGCAGCCTGGATGTCCTGGGACCAAATTGTCCTTAAATATCTGCTCTAGACGCTCTCCAAGGAGATCCTCCCCCATGTGCATCAAATATTCAGATCGAGTACTCGGCTGGAGTCCAACGTCGCCATCTTCATGCTCATTTCTATGGATCATATTATAGCCGCTAGATCCTCTCAAGTTGCAACCAATGATCTACTGAAGGACTTAAGTCAGGAGTTGCATTAAAGGATCTTGGTGACGTTCATTATTTCTTAGACATTGAAGTGAATAAAATCAATGATGAATTAGTACTAAGTGAGGCAAAGTATGCTCATGATGTTCTTTCACGTGTGGGTATGACACACTACACAGGTACACCTACACCTATGTCATCATCAAAAAAGATTACTGCAAATAGCACCAAATATAAAAGTATGGTAGGTGCACTACAATATCTTACACTCGCAAGACCGGGTATTGCATATGCGAAGTGAACAAGGTTTGTCAGCATTTACATGCTCCTACTATAGTACATTAGACATCTGCTAAACGTAATGTATGTTAAGAGCACAATAACATCCAGACTAACATTTCAAAGTCCTCATCTACACTAGTCGGCGCATTTTCAAATGCAGACCGGGCTGGCTGTATAGACGATCGTTGATCAACTCGAGGGTTTGTTGTGTTCTTTGGACCAAATTTGATCTCTTAGAGTGCTAAAAAGCAAGCCATAGTTCCAAGGTTGAACACTGATGTAGAGTACAAATCTATAGCAAATGCCACACCGAAAATGATACGGTTTCAATCCTTGCTTGAAGAACTGGGAGTACGACAAACTCAACCACCTTGATTTATGGTTTGATAATTTGAAAGCGACATATTTATCAGCAAATCCTGTCCTTCATGCATGAGCTAAACACATAGAGATAGATTTCCACTTCATTAGAGAACGAGTGTTGAATAAGCAACTTGAGATCCGCTACATTCCTTTAAAGGACCAAGTTGCTGATGGTTTCACAAAACCACTTCCATATCGAGCTTTTGAGGAATTAAAGTATAATCTCAACTTGATCAAGTAGTGATTAAGGGAGGGTGTTAGAGATAATATTTGTATATGTCTAGGTTTACGTATTGTAGCTATATCTATACTTGTATGCTAACACCACCAAGTGCACCCCTCTTTAAATACAACAGAAGCGGGGCTCGAGATGTATCTGAGTCGTTTTGACACGTCAAATGTCTTTTCTTCAGTCTAACTCATATAAGATTGAGAATCATAATATCAATCACTTTTTTGAAGACAATTGGTTAGATGGTGGAAACTTTGGAGCTATATTGCCCGAAATAAGCATGCTACACTTAGATGTTTTAGGAACAATATCTTATAGTAATATTGTTTTCTGGCACACTCTCTTTGATCAACATTAAATGGTTGGCATGCTATTTTTTGAGAAAAGAGTTTCGTTAACTAAAATATTTGCACCAAGGAATACAATGAAAGAGTTCACATGAAGCCTCTGCATACATAAGATACAGACAACCTACCATTTACCGATGTGAAAAAAAACAAAATAAAGATATGTATCAACACGGAAGAGGTTGCCTAAGGTGTGGGATGACCAATATGAAGAACCGCCATCCATATAGATACATGTCATAGTATAATCTCTTTGTGTTCTTCTTGTTGAAGCAAGGACCACATGTTGTGCTGTTACAAGCGGTGTCAGGATAGTTGCTGACTCAATCACCATGTGTGTGGACTTCTCAAGGATCACTGATAGGTTTTCCTCCGTTGCCCTTCTTGCAGCCGCCTTGACAATCTCTTCAGCAGCAGGCTCTACATTGATTTTTGGCTGATGCTGGGACGGCTCATCATGGACAAAACTGTTGGAGATATGCCCAAGAGGCAATAATAAAGTGGTTATTATCATATCTTCACACTTATGATAAATGTTTACATACCATGCTATAATTGTATTATTCGGAAACATTAATACTTGTGTGATTTGTAAACTAAAATAAGAGTCCCTAGTAAAGCCTCTTGTTAAACTAGCTTGTTGGTTAATATATGATCATGGTTTCCTGGTCATGAACATAGAGATGTTATTAACAACAGGATCATATCATTAGGAGAATGATATGATGGACATACTCCTATAGATAAGCGTAGCATAAAGATCAAGTCATTTCAATAGTTCAATTGCTATATGCTTTCTGATACATAGTAACCTAATTCCTTCGACCATGAGATCATGCATATCACCTTTTCCGGATGGATGCTTTGATGTCATCAAACACCACACCGTAACAGGGTGGCTATAAAGGTGGCATTGAGTGTTCAGAAAGTATTGGTTGAAACACATGGATCAAGAGTGGGATTTGTCCATCCATATGACGGATAGATATACTCTGGGCCCTCTCGGTGAAATGTCATCCAATTAGCTTGTAAGCATGTGACTGGCTCACAAGGGATCACATATCACGGGAACGAGAAAAGAGTACTTATCAGTAACGAGGTTGAACTAGGTATGCAGAGATATCGACGATCATAACCTCGGATAAGTAAACTATCGTGAGACAAAGGGAAATTGGTATCATATGTAAGTGGTTCATTCGATCGCAAAGTAATCGTAGAAATATGTGGGAGCCATATGAATTTCCAGATTCCTCTATTGGTTATTGATCGGAGAAGTGTCTCGATCATGTCCGCATAATTCACGAACCGCAGGGAGACACACTTAAGGATTCGACGTTGTTTAAGTAGTTATGGTATTATGAGAAAGAGACCGAATGTTGTTCAGAGTCTCGGATGGGATCCGGGATATCACGAGGAGATCCGGAATAGTCCGGAGAATAAGATTCATATAAGGAAAGTCCCGTTTCGGAGTTCGGAAATGATTCCGGTGTTTTCATCGGGAATGTTCTAAAAGGTTCCGGAATGTCCGGCACTCCGGGAGGGAAGGGGTACATGAATGTGTCATTACATATTGGAATGATTGCATCATGTACTAAGTTTTCTCGCTGTTCCAAATAAAGGATTAAATTGAATCCTAAAACTGAAAAGTCAAATGGCCAGTTTGAAAGTCAAACGGCTAAAACAGGAAACTGTGGGAAACAAGCAAGAGGAGGTTGAAACCGACTTGGGGGAGGAGTCCCTCCTCTCCAAGCCGGCACGCCACCCAAGGCCGACTTGGGAAGGGACTCCCTCCCCTTGGCCGCCCCTCCCACCTATAAAAGGAGGGGCAGGGCCTCCTCCTCTAGACACACAAGTTCCTATCCTCTAAATCTAAACCCTAGCCACAGCCTCCGGTTTAGAGCCGTTTTGGTTTAGAGCTTCTAATTGCCCTAGCCTTCGGTTTAGAGCCTTCTAATTGGTGTGTCTAATCCCTAGACCACTAAAGCATTTCTCATACTCCACCATACTCGCTCCGGCTTAAGGCAAAGCCCTGCGAGATCTCCCCTCTACTTCCGGTACCACGCCGTTGTGCTGCCGGAATCTCGAGGAGAGTGCTACAACCTCCGCTGCCTGCTGGAACAAGGGAGAGGAAGGTCTTCGTCGAGTACCGAACGTGTGACCGACTGCGGCAGCGCTGCCGGAACGTGGCGCCGGAAGGATCGTCTACGCGATCTTGAGATCGGAAAGAGTACGACTACATCACCCACAAGAATCTGCTCTCGTTAACCGCTTTGGAATCTTCGAGGGTAAGTTATTCCATCGACTCGTTGCTACAATCTAGTAGATAGATCTTGGCTTGTTTGTTTGTATGCGATAGAAATTTTTTGTTTTCCATGCTACGAACCCCTACAGTGGTATCAGAGCCGTGTCTATATGTAGATCTGTTGCACGAGTAGAACACAATGGTCATTGTGGGCGTTGATGCTTTTATTGTTGATTGCTTCTTGTGTACTTTGCATCTTGCGGTATGTTGGGATGAAGCGTCCCGGGCTATCCTTACATGACATCGTTCATGAGACTTGCTCCACGCTTGACATGCAACTTGTATTGCATAAGTGGCTTTGCGGGTGCCTGTTTCTCCTAGCATAGTTAAGATCCAATTTACAACGGGTGATTAACAATACTAGTATCAATGTTGTGGTTCTTGTTCGTAAGTTAGAACGACACTTATTGAAAGCCCCAAACCACATAAAATATGCAAAGAAAGTAGAGGCGTCTAACTTTGTTTTGCAGGGGTGTGCAGTGATGTGATATGGCCATGATTGTGATTATATATGATGTATGCAATGTTCCTTATTGTAAGTTGGCAACCGGCAGGAGCCATATGGTTGTCTTTAATTTCTGTTAAGACCCGCGTGTCTATTCAAAGTAGTTGTAATAGTTGAAGCCGGTGGACGACAACCATGGAGAAGCGTCATTGACCTTGATGCAATGCCGGTGATGATGGAGATCATGTTCGTGCTAGAAGATGGAGATCGGAAGCACAAAGAAGAAAGGCCATATCATATCACATATTATGAATTGCATGTGATGTTAATCCTTTATGCATCTTGTATTGCTTAGTAGACGACGGTAGCATTATAAGATGATCCCTCATGCACATGAATTTCAAGTCATAAAGTGTTCACCCTTAGTTAGCACCGTTGCTAAAACTTGTTGTTTCGAAGCACCACGTGATGATCGGGTGTGTTAGATTCCGCAAGTGTATACAACGTGAGCAAGCCAGATTTGCTCATGCAGAAGCTAAGGTTTGATCTTCACGAGCCTAGCATGTACAGACATGGCCTCAGGAACACGGATTACCGAAAGGTAGAGCATGAGTCATATAGTAGATATGATGAACATGTTGATTGTTCGCCATTGAAGCTATATCAACTCTCGTGATGATCGGTTTTGATGTGGTGGATTTGGTTCGTGTGATCACTAAAACAATGTGAGGGATATTGTTTTGAGTGGGAGTTCACCTAGATTAATTTAATTATTAATTAGAACTCAATTTATCATAAACTAAATCAAAGTGAATTTGCATAGTTGTTGTAGTCATTGGCATCCGTTTACCACCTTGCGCTTAGTTATAATTGAGATGATAGAACTATAGAATTCTGGTTAGTTACTTTACGAACTGGTATCGTATTGTTTTGAAGTGTTAATCTAAAGTTTAAAAGTCCTATTGCAAACTTTCAGTAAGTTCCGGTTACTCCATGAAGTTTAATAATTAGTATTAAATCAAGAGTAACAATTCCAAGTGTTAGTATATAAGTATCATGTTTGGCTCCATGATTCTTGATATTCAAAGGATTCTCTTAATATCAAGGTTATCTAGGATCTGAAAGAGTTGTTTCAGAAACCATGATGTGTGGAAGATATTGTGATATCTGAAACGAAGTTTTGGTTACAACATGATAGAGTATAATATGGCAAAATTCATGTTCTCATATTTTGATGAGAATTTGCAAAAGGTTGGAGACACTTGTTGTCCTAATCCACCAAAAGGTTTTGGATAGCAACATTATACTCACGATTCATCTTTATAAGCTAAAAGTAGCTTGATCATGGATAATTCCATGATAAGGGTGAATATTTGATGTAGGTAAAATATTTACTACACCAAGAGATTACTAAAGAAAGGAATTTGAAAGAACACCAAACATTTGATGATGGTGATCTACTTCAAAGTGCAAGTCCAAAGACATTGGTATTTAACTATACACGCTTTGGACTATATGTCATATGTATGACTCCACTATTGATGTTGATAGATTCTTTCAAACAGAAAAGGAAATATTGAAAGAAAATCTCATAAGTATATGGCAGAAAGGAATAGACTAGAATTGTTCAGCTTAAGTATATAGATGATATACATGTTATGGCTATATTCTTTGCTTATTAAACAATGTGGTTCTCAAGTATTTGATACTGAATTTGTTGGTGTGAATCGTCATACGAAACAACACAATTCATGAACTACAATGGCCTAAGTAACTAGCAAAAGAATATGTGATGATGTTCATCGATAACAAATAAAGGGTTATTGTATTGCTCGTTAAACATCAAAGCTTGCCTTCAAAGATTTGTTTTATCAGGTATTATGAGAACAAAAGGGTTGTTCAAATAATTGCCGTAATCCATAAAAGATGGATTCGCAAATCTCGTTGGAGACATCACATCCATAAAACTAGTGCTAAAGATGTCGAAAGACAAATTGATTGAAAGATCACTTAGGAAGTGACATCGCCGTTTAAATTATACTGGAAAGAAAATATGAAGAAACTCCATGTGGATGGAATTTTGGAGTCTTTTGATTTTTGATCAAATGACACTTGTGAAACTTTCCCAGAGATAATTAAAACTTCGTTCGTAGGCCAAAAGGGAACGAAAGACTGGCTTATTGGAAATTGTACATATTGTTGTACAAAGTCCATCATGTGTAGTCAAAAGCGATGGATTTCAACTTCATATGCTTTCTCCGAAAATTTGAGTGAATATATGAATATTTACTTAATAAGGATGAAGTATGAAACATTTGAAAAGTTCAAAGACTTTCAAGATGAAGTGAAAAATCATTGTAACAAGAATATAAATAGTTTATGATAGGATCATAAAAGAAGATATTTGAGTTACAAGTTTAGCATAATACCTAAGATTTAAGGAATCGTTCCGTGGATTTGCATATCCTGAAACACCATAAGAGTATGGAGCGTTCGAGATGTGTAATTAAACCTTGTTTGACATGGTAAGATCAAAGGTATAATTCATAAAACTGCCATTATATTTTAAAGATTAAAAGCTTTAGAGACTACCGTTTTTCCACTGAAAAGAGCTCCATCATAATCCGTTGAAATGACACCATATAAGGTTATGGTTTGGGATAAAACCCAAGTAGTCCTTTCTTAAAACATTGGTATGCTATGCATAAGAAAGATGTGTGCAACCAAAGTCGGATGAACTTGTCTTTGTATAACTGTTAAGTATTCCTCCATAAACACCGGAGACAAAAGTGTTTGTTGCTTAGAACGTTAAGTTTCTTTGAGAAGGAATTTTTTGTGAAAAGTTAAGTGGGAGGACAATAGAACTTTGATAAGGTTAAAAGAACCTTAGCTATATGTGCAAAGTTGCGCAGCGCCGAAAAGTGTTCCGGAGGCAGCAACAATGCTCATGGCTCACGTGCCTCAAAGGTTGTGGTTACGAAGGTCAAAGTTTCTATTGAAACAAGTAGGTCGGGTAAACAATCAAATACCAAGATTTGAGAGTTAAATCATTATTTGACAATAATGATCCGACTACATGCAAAGAAGCGATGATGAGCCCTGACTCCGTCAAATGGCTTGAAGCCATAAAATCCGTGATAGTTCCATACATAAGAAATCAAGTTTTGAACTTGAAGGACCCTCGAGAAAGGTGTAAGACCTTACAGTCGTGTTTGGATCTATAAAGAAATAGACATGGATGTTTCGCATCTATGAAATGGTCGACATGTTGGGAAAGAGTTCACAACAATGTTCAAAGGTTGACTATGACAAGATCTGATCTTTCATAGCGATATTTAGTCTAGACGGATTAATATAGCAACCACTACATATAATTTTGTTATGTGGTAATTGAATAAACAAAACAAATTCTTCTAATAGAATTGTTACCTAGGACATGTGCATAACACGGTCCATAGGGTTTTGTTAATTCAAAGGATGCTAAAAGCATATGCAACCTTCAATGGTTGAAGTAAGCATATCGGAGTTGGAATCTTCACTATGATGAAACTGTTAAAAGAGTTTAATTTCATCAGAGATAATGAAGATGCTTGCGTTTGCAAGAAATTAAGTGGGAACGCTAAGACATGTTTCTAATACATTATGTGGAAGACATATTGTTGATTGGAAATGATGTATCTTTTATTAACACATATTAAGAATTTCATCCCGATGAAAGACTTAGGCAAAATCCAAATATTTGGCATCAATAGATGCTAATATGGTTGTGCCGAAAGTACATAGATGATGTATTGAATGAGTTCAATATAGAAACTACAAGAAAGGTTCTTGTCACACAGAAAAGATTGAATGAGTTCAATATTGATGATATATTCAAGTGTAATGACACTGGGTAAGTGAAACAAAGATTCAAGTATAGATTGATACTTGATGTATGAAATCACAAAGAGTATTTATATCAATCATACTGTGATGTGTACAAATCCAGATATGTACTATGCTCTAAATGTTATGAGCATATACCAGAATGATTCATAAGATGATCATTGGACAATAGTAAGGATATTCTTATGATCTTTTGGAAGAACTAAGAGTATATTATTTGTAGAAGTGACAAATAGATGGTTAGTTCATTGTAAAAGTACTACATTGATACTAGTTTTGTCACAAAGTACAAATTAAGTTTATCTCAATCTAAACTAAGGGTGGCACAATATAATGGAAAGAAAGTTCCATAATGGATTTGGATGAGTTCCAAAGTTAAGACATTGTGACAGATACTACAACAAAAGGCTAAGTATATGACTGCAATTATAGCAGCAAAAGAGGGCATTTGTGTCAAGTAGTTTGTTATCAAACTAGGTGTAGTTCATAGTGGGATAATACTATGAAGATATATTGTGCGACAATATTATCAACATGTTTTAACCCCAAAGAGCTAAAGGTCACACCGAAAGACCAAATTTATACAAAGCCATCTCATTAGAGAATGAGTGATGCGTAGAGACGCAAAAACATGCAATTACACACAGACCTGGAAGTGTCAGATTCGGAGATCAGTTGACCACTAGCAATCGTGTACATACAACACCGGAAAGCCATAGGTGTTGAATACACAAAGGTTTGAAACTAGATTATTGACTCTAGTGCAAGTGGGAGACTGTTGGAGATATGCCCAAGAGGCAATAATAAAGTGGTTATTATCATATCTTCACACTTATGATAAATGTTTACATACCATGCTATAATTGTATTATCCGAAAACATTAATACTTGTGTGATTTGTAAACTAAAATAAGAGTCCCTAGTAAAGCCTCTTGTTAAACTAGCTTGTTGGTTAATATATGATCATGGTTTCCTGGTCATGAACATAGAGATGTTATTAACAACAGGATCATATCATTAGGAGAATGATGTGATGGACATACTCCTATAGATAAGCGTAGCATAAAGATCAAGTCATTTCAATAGTTCAATTGTTATATGCTTTCCGATACATAGTAACCTAATTCCTTCGACCATGAGATCATGCATATCACCTTTTCCGGATGGATGCTTTGATGTCATCAAACACCACACCGTAACAGGGTGGCTATAAAGGTGGCATTGAGTGTTCAGAAAGTATTGGTTGAAACACATGGATCAAGAGTGGGATTTGTCCATCCATATGACGGATAGATATACTCTGGGCCCTCTCGGTGAAATGTCATCCAATTAGCTTGCAAGCATGTGACTGGCTCACAAGGGATCACATATCACGGGAACGAGAAAAGAGTACTTATCAGTAACGAGGTTGAACTAGGTATGCAGAGATATCGACGATCATAACCTCGGATAAGTAAACTATCGTGAGACAAAGGGAAATTGGTATCATATGTAAGTGGTTCATTCGATCGCAAAGTAATCGTAGAAATATGTGGGAGCCATATGAATTTCCAGATTCCTCTATTGGTTATTGATCGGAGAAGTGTCTCGATCATGTCCGCATAATTCACAAACCGCAGGGAGACACACTTAAGGATTCGACGTTGTTTGAGTAGTTATGGTATTATGAGAAAGAGACCGAATGTTGTTCGGGGTCTCGGATGGGATCCGGGATATCACGAGGAGATCCGGAATAGTCCGGAGAATAAGATTCATATAAGGAAAGTCCCGTTTCGGAGTTCGGAAATGATTCCGGTGTTTTCATCGAGAATGTTCTAAAAGGTTCCGGAATGTCCGGCACTCCGGGGGGGAAGGGGTACATGAATGTGTCATTACATATTGGAATGATTGCATCATGTACTAAGTGTTCTCGCTGTTCCAAATAAAGGATTAAATTGAATCCTAAAACTGAAAAGTCAAATGGCCAGTTTGAAAGTCAAACGGCTAAAACATGAAACTGTGGGAAACAAGCAAGAGGAGGTTGAAACCGACTTGGGGGAGGAGTCCCTCCTCTCCAAGCCGGCGCGCCACCCAAGGCCGACATGGGGAGGGACTCCATCCCCTTGGCCGCCCCTCCCACCTATAAAAGGAGGGGCAGGGCCTCCTCCTCTAGACACACAAGTTCCTATCCTCTAAATCTAAACCCTAGCCACAGCCTCCGGTTTAGAGCCGTTTTGGTTTAGAGCTTCTAATTGCCCTAGCCTTCGGTTTAGAGCCTTCTAATTGGTGTGTCTAATCCCTAGACCACTAAAGCCTTTCTCATACTCCACCATACTCGCTCCGGCTTAAGGCGAAGCCCTGCGAAATCTCCCCTCTACTTCCGGTATCACGCCGTTGTGCTGCCGGAATCTCGAAGAGAGTGCTACAACCTCCGCTGCCTGCTGGAACAAGGGAGAGGAAGGTCTTCGTCGAGTACCGAACGTGTGACCGACTGCGGCAGCGCTGCCGGAACGTGGCGCTGGAAGGATCGTCTACGCGATCTTGAGATCGGAAAGAGTACGACTACATCACCCACGAGAATCTGCTCTCGTTAACCGCTTTGAAATCTTCGAGGGTAAGTTATTCCATCGACTCGTTGCTACAATCTAGTAGATAGATCTTGGCTTGTTTGTTTGTATGCGATAGAAATTTTTTGTTTTCCATGCTACGAACCCCTACAAAAACCATCATTGATGACAAAAGTGTCTCCTCATAATTCAACGATGGCGAAGCAACCACTTCAATGCAATGTATGCACGAGAAGATAACCCACACCAAAGGAAAAAAATGTTTTCTTGTCAAAGACATTGTCATTCCTGCATGAACACAAGGATGCCATCACACTAGGATATGGGAAATAAATTTCTTCATAATCCCCCATAGCCAACTATAAAGCGTATTTTTGGCACACTATGAGTATAAATTATATGATGATTGCATGGTATAGTTCTCATACGAGGTGAGTATTACAATAGTATGTTCTATGGTCGGTAGTATGTATTTGTTTTATTTGACTCTCGGGTACGTACCGTTCTAAAATATTATGGAAACATAAAGTGTCACTAGGTGTTCCTTTGGTTTTTATGTCGTGATGTTATTGTCACCAAAGGAAATTTATCTAAACGGAATTGGGCGTGGGGATATGCATTGTAGCTTCTATTTTGAGCAGGACACAACATTTATTTTGACCGTACTATGGCCTATATAACTTGGCGTGTCACATATTTTTCTGGTCATGGTTATTTAGTGTTCATAAATTTGTTTGTTCTCTTATTTTTGTGGAGACGACAACATCATTTTGATATGGGTAGGTCAACTAGCTCCAAACCCTAGATTTCTAACATATATGGCTTTATTGGAATTATTTGGTTTTTGAAAAATTGTACTATCATTTTTCACAGATGTTACCCTTGTGTACCAGTTGTCTGTGGTTGTGGGCTATCCTACAATGTGCACAACTCTAGGAGCATATGAAACTTGGTGGCAAGAAACTAGAGTAGCTTACTAGAGAATTAATGTCTAGGGGCCGTGTGAGTTGCATAGGCTTCTTATTACTTCCCAATGATGACGTTTCTGTGAGACCGGTAACATTTATATATAGATAGGTTTGATATATATGGGTTTTATGTGGTGTATCACACTTCCTGATTAGGTTTGATTTTTGTTGGAGTACAAAACTTGGATATGCATCTATACATGGAGAGCCCGGGATTTTCTCTAAAAACATCGTTCAGCCAACCCTGGACAGCATTTTGCAAACAGATCAGTAGTACGTATGTATACCCTGCCTCTCGTGATTATGCAGCTGCAACATGTTCTTCCGTGAACATGGGCAGAGCACTTTTAGTTGACATATTACTCGAAAGAGGCACAAGGCCGGTCCATAGATTTTTGGGGCCCTAGGACAGCACGATATCAAAGGCTTCTCGTTTAAAATGGCAAAGTTTTACCGAGTCAGGGGAGGGGTCAATGGCCCCCCTACTTCAGAAAATTGCTTAAATATATCTTTAATATTTATGTACATGTGTATATACATATGTACCTCTGGAATTTATCATATAACAAAATTATGAAAGTAACGAATTCATATGCATGTGCAAAAATTAAATAGAATAGTAGGCATATTAAGCACTGAATTATTAAAAAGATGAAATAGTATCTATAACATGGATGATGGGGACAAATAGAATAGTTGGATCGAAAGAGAGATGATTGTAGAATGATATAGTTACATGTTTGCGTCATTATTCTCCACTAATAAATACTTACAACATTGTAGAGGCACATGAGGGCCAGTATTTTTCTGCACATTTTGGGAGCCATAAAAATAGTGTCGTCGAGAAACAATATTCAAAAATAATGGAGTATTTGCTGGGACGATATTGATGTTGTTCCCTACGATTGAAACTGGATATATTTCTATGGGTTTTCTAAATGGAACATGCGCTTCCCCATTTTTATAAAATTTTGGAGTTTTCTTGCAGGAAAGAAATGTCGGAGTAGAGACATAGTAGGCTGCAGCTTTGATAATCTATATTTTTATAAATTATTTCACCATATTCGTCTCAAGAGTAGAATACAAACAAGTCTCAAATCGGGGCCATTATCTCCTTGGGGCCCAGGACGAGCGCCCCTCTGCCCCGCCCTATGGGCCGGCCCTGATCAGATCGAGTACTCGGCTGGAGTCCAACGTCGCCATCTTCATGCTCATTTCTATGGATCATATTATAGCCGCTAGATCCTCTCAAGTTGCAACCAATGATCTACTGAAGGACTTAAGTCAGGAGTTTGTATTAAAGGATCTTGGTGACGTTCATTATTTCTTAGACATTGAAGTGAATAAAATCAATGATGAATTAGTACTAAGTGAGGCAAAGTATGCTCATGATGTTCTTTCACGTGTGGGTATGACACACTACACAGATACACCTACGCCTATGTCATCATCAAAAAAGATTACTGTAAATAGCACCAAATATAAAAGTATGGTAGGTGCACTACAATTTCTTACACTCGCAAGACCGGGTATTGCATATGCGAAGTGAACAAGGTTTGTCAGCATTTACATGCTCCTACTATAGTACATTAGACATCTGCTAAACGTAATGTATGTTAAGAGCACAATAACATCCAGACTAACATTTCAAAGTCCTCATCTACACTAGTCGGCGCATTTTCAGATGCAGACCGGGCTGGCTGTATAGATGATCGTCGATCAACTGGAGGGTTTGTTGTGTTCTTTGGACCAAATTTGATCTCTTAGAGCGCTAAAAAGCAAGCCATAGTTCCAAGGTTGAACACTGATGTAGAGTACAAATCTATAGCAAATGCCACACCAAAAATGATACGGTTTCAATCCTTGCTTGAAGAACTGGGAGTACGACAAACTCAACCACCTTGATTTATGGTTTGATAATTTGGAAGCGACATATTTATCAGCAAATCCTGTCCTTCATGCATGAGCTAAACACATAGAGATAGATTTCCACTTTATTAGAGAACGGGTGTTGAATAAGCAACTTGAGATCCGCTACATTCCTTTAAAGGACCAAGTTGCTGATGGTTTCACAAAACCACTTCCATATCGAGCTTTTGAGGAATTAAAGTATAATCTCAACTTTATCAAGTAGTGATTAAGGGAGGGTGTTATAGATAATATTTGTATATGTCTAGGTTTACGTATTGTAGCTATATCTATACTTGTATGCTGACACCACCAAGTGCACCCCTCTTTACATACAACAGAAGCGGGGCTCGAGATGTATCTGAGTCGTTTTGACACATCAAATGTCTTTTCTTCAGTCTAACTCATATAAGATTGAGAATCATAATATCAATCGTTTTTTGAAGACAATTGGTTAGATGGTGGAAACTTTGGAGCTATATTGCCCGAAACAAGCATGCTACACTTAGATGTTTTAGGAACAATATCTTATAGTAATATTGTTTTCTGGCACACTCTCTTTGATCAACATTAAATGGTTGGCATGCTATTTTTTGAGAAAAGAGTTTTGTTAACTAAAATATTTGCACCAAGGAATACAATGAAAGAGTTCACATGAAGCCTCTGCATATATAAGATACAGACAACCTACCATTTACCGATGTGAAAAAAACAAAATAAAGATATGTATCAACACGGAAGAGGTTGCCTAAGGTGTGGGATGACCAATATGAAGAACCGTCATCCATATAGATACATGTCATAGTATAATCTCTTTGTGTTCTTCTTGTTGAAGCAAGGACCACATGTTGTGCTGTTACAAGCGGTGTTAGGATAGTTGCTGACTCAATCACCATGTGTGTGGACTTCTCAAGGATCACTGATAGGTTTTTCTCCGTTGCCCTTCTTGCAGCCGCCTTGACAATCTCTTCAACAGCAGTCTCTACATTGATTTTTGGCTGATGCTGGGACGGCTCATCATGGACAGAACCATCATTGATGACAAAAGTGTCGCCTCATAATTCAACGATGGCGAAGCAACCACTTCAATGCAATGTATGCACGAGAAGATAACCCACACCAAAGGAAAAAATGTTTTCTTGTCAAAGACATTGTCATTCCTGCATGAACACAAGGATGCCATCACACTAGGATATGGGAAATAAATTTCTTCGTAATCCCCCATAGCCAACTATAAAGCGTATTTTTGGCACACTATGAGTATAAATTATATGATGATTGCATGATATAGTTCTCATACGAGGTGAGTATTACAATAGTATGTTCTATGGTCGGTAGTATGTATTTGTTTTATTTGACTCTCGGGTACGTACCGTTCTAAAATATTATGGAAACATAAAGTGTCACTAGGTGTTTCTTTGGTTTTTATGTCATGATGTTATTGTCACCAAAGGCAATTTATCTAAACGGAATTGGGCGTGGGGATATGCATTGTAGCTTCTATTTTGAGCAGGACACAACATTTATTTTGACCGTACTATGGCCTATATAACTTGGTGTGTCACATATTTTTCTGGTCATGGTTATTTGGTGTTCATAAATTTGTTTGTTCTCTTATTTTGTGGAGACGAAAACATCATTTTGGTTTACATGGATTTATTGGAATTATTTGGTTTTTGAAAAGTTGTACTATCATTTTTCACATATGTTACCCTTGTGTATCAGTTGTCTGTGGTTGTGGGCTATCCTACAATGTGCACAACTCTAGGAGCATTATGAAACTTGGTGGCAAGAAACTAGAGTAGCTTACTAGAGAATTAATGTCCAGGTTTGGGTCATGTGAGTTGCATAGGCTTCTTATTACTTCCCAATGATGACGTTTCTGTGAGACCGGTAACATTTATATATAGATAGGTTTGATATGGGTTTTATGTGGTGTATCACACTTCCTGATTAGGTTTGATTTTTGTTGGAGTACAAAACTTGGATATGCATCTATACATGGAGAGCCCGGGATTTTCTCTAAAAACATCGTTCAGCCAACCCTCGACAGCATTTTGCAAACAGATCAGTAGTATGTATGTATACCTGCCTCTTGTGATTATGCAGCTGCACCATGTTCTTCATTGAACATGGGCAGAGCACTTTTAGTGGACATATTACTCGAAAGAGGAAGGATTTCAAGACCGTGCAAATACACGAAGATTTATAGCTAATCTCGCTGAGACATGGAGACAGATAAGAACCTTATCATGGGCGTGATTGAAACCGATGGCTACATCAATAACCTCAACATCAAGGTGAAAGCAGATAAGAATCCTGTGCTATACAGCACATACATGAAAAAAAAAAAGAGCATTACAAGTAGTAGAAGGAAAGAGAGCCTTTTGAAGGATTCCTGTTGTTTGGGAGAACCACGCCCAATTATCATCGGATTTGCTATAGGACTCCTGAGCCATCTCGGCCTTATCAGCAGGCTGTGAGGAGTTTAGGATGCCTTATTACTTTAATTAGCAGGCTGTGCCAAGTTTAGGGCTTCTAATCTGCTGTTGAACTAGCCAGGCCGCGAACACTGCTAATCCACTGCTGGCAAATCGGCCTGCAAAAACTATAGCTCGCACACATCCTCTGGCCATTTGCTTTTTGAATTGGACCGGCAGCCACTGCTCCATGTTCTGTAAAATGGCTCCTTTTCTTCCTTTTTTTGAGAATGAAAATGGCTCCCTTTCTAGAACTCCAATTAGGCTCTGTTGGCCGATTTTTATCATTTTACAAAAAGACTTTTTTCGAAATTTTACAGAAAAGTTCACATGAAACAGTTAGTTTTTCACAAGAACTCTTGTGTTCCAAACAGAAACAGAGGACTTAAACTAATAATCAGGGCACTCATCCATCAACTTAACCCTGGCCGTGAGGGCAATGTGCCTTTTATCCCTGGAAAAGGATGTCGCCCATGGACTTCCTTACGGGCGCACAAGCTATGAATATGCCTGTGGCACTTGGCGAGGCTTCGTCAGCTCAGCTCAGCTGGAGAGCAGAGCACAGCAGAGGACGCCATTGCGGCCAGGGCAAAGTATACAAAGACAGCTCGGAAACTTGGCAGGGAGATAGCCGCCTCGCTCGCTACCTCATGGTGTCCATGGAAAGCAAGGCACCCCGTGCGCATCGTTCACAGCTCGTGAAACCTCGGCCGGGCGTCTCGTCGGTCGATCGAGACCTACAAATAGCCGGCAGCCTCAAGCTCTTCCATCTCATCCAGCAGCAGCAGCAGCAGCCCAGGAAGCACTAGTTGTGTGATCTTGATCGTGTGTGTGTGTGAGTATCTAGCTAGGGATCGGGCTTTGTTCTTGGAGCTCGGCTGGCCATGGCGAAGGCAGCTGCTGGTTATGGCCTTGGGCTCGCGTGCTTTGCTCTCGTGGCGGCCTTGGCCGGCGCCACGCAGTTCCAGGTCGGCGGCAACAGCGGCTGGAGCGTGGCCGGCGCCAGCGCGCAGTCGTACAACTCCTGGGCGATGAAGAACAGGTTCCATATCGGTGACACTCTAGGTAATTCGGATATGAAAAGATGTTCGTCAGGGTCTCAGCCATGAGGATCGGAGCCCATGATGATCGAAACTCGCTTCGTTATGTTAATGGTGGTTTCTGGCTGTGCGTGCTTGTTTCTGCAGTGTTCGTGTACCCCAAGGACAAGGACTCGGTGCTGGTGGTGCAGCCGGCGGACTACAACGCCTGCAACACGTCGTCGTACGACAAGAAGTTCACCGACGGCAACACCGTCTTCACCCTCGACCGCGCCGGCGCCTTCTTCTTCGTCAGCGGCGTCGACGCCAACTGCCGCGCCAACGAGAAGCTCATCGTCATGGTCCTCGCCGGCCGCAACGGCAACGCCAGCGGCGGTACGGCGCCGACGCCTTCCTCGCCCGCCGCTCCGCCTCCGGCGTCGCCCACCCCGCCGCCGGCTGCGTCTCCTGCCCCGTTCGCTTCCAGCCCGCCGCCAGCGACGGCGACTCCTCCCGCGCCCGTGGCCGCTCCCAAGGCTGCTAGCCCCACCACCTCGTCCCCTCCTCCCGCTCCCGCCTCCGCCCCGGCGACACCACCGAGCTCGGCGCCACCGGCATCGTCCCCTCCATCTGCTCCTCCGAGCTCTTCGCCGCCGTCGCCCACGCCGTCTGCTCAGGCTGGCGCCCCGCCGATGCCTATGCCGTCGCCAGCGATCGCTCCGGGCGGGGCAGACGGAGGGTCGACGAACTCGACGGGCGCGTCGCCTCCCGCCGGCCCCACCGACCAGAGCGGCGCCGGATTCACGGTGAATGGCGCCGCGGGGCTCGCCGGCTCGGCCGCGGCATGCATCGTCGGCTACGCCATGCTTGCTCTCTGAACTGTGAAATCTGAAGCGTGAGCGAAGAAGACGGGCTATCCTAGTGTAATTGAGACGAGGGATCAGTGTGTGTGCGTGTGTGTGGATTGATCTAATTTGCACGTGTTCGTTTTCCATTGGATGAAATAAAGAAGAGCGCGAGGTCGACGGCGAACGGGAAATTAAACTCCGGGACGGGACTCGGGACGCGCTCGGCAATCGGCATGGCTGCTAATGGTAGTCGCGGCGGCGTCTGATCGATGAGTTTGGTCAGGCCGAGACGACCGTTAGTATTTGGGCTGGCACGAGCTCAACTTCTGGCCTAGGGAGTGGCTAGCGGTGGGTGTGGCTCAGCATTTTCGCTGGTCACTCGCTGGTGTGGATTCAGACTTTTGGCCGGGGTGAAAATCTGACCGGCGTCGTCGCGGCTTGTTCCCTTTCCTTCCTCCGGGTGAAAACCCAGATCCCCTCGGATCGGGCGGCGGCGGTACTTTTTGATGCCGCATCCTTCTTGAAGGCGCCATCTTGGAGCCCACACGGTGTGTCTCTCGGTCGGCGGTGGTGTGTTGAGATGGCGTTGAAGGTTCTTGGAGGCGATGTATGCGATGGTGGTGTTCTCGTCTTGGCAGGGCGCAATGTCTGTTGGTGCGCCGGCTTGAGCTCTAGGGTGAGCTCTGGCCCGCCGATGATGGTGTCTCCCGTATGTCTAGGGATAGGGTTCCCTTTGGTGATAGAGACCGAAGGAGGAACGAAAATCCTCTTGCAACCAGCGTGTTACTCATCTTCTCCTGCGTACTTCTCCTTAGGGGTTCCATCAGTGGCGGAGCTTGAAAAAAAATAGGGTAGGGGAGACCAAACAAAATTTAAACGATGAAGATAAACTAGAATCTGAAGACTTGAGATACCGGCCACATTGGTTGCAAAATACATGTATGATAAGATCCATATCTATATGATGAACTGACTAACTATAGTACTGTACCAAAATATTCTACTTGATCATACTAATCAGCTTTGAAAGAGACATTGTCAAACCATGGAGACATTACAGATCAGCCTTTCGATCACCCTTTCTCTTAAATTTAGCTAATACAGCTCAAAGTTGTACTTCTCAGCAATTTCACGCTCTATGTGAACTACCAAATTATTGGCAAGATTCTCACCCGTCATCTTATTGCGCAACCTTGTCTTTATGATCTTCAAACTTTAAAATGCATGTTCTGCACTTACGGTAGAAACCGGAAGAGTGACAAGTAGACGTAGTAACATGACAATCAGATTGTATATAGAATCTCTTCTTGTCTCAACAAGGCAATGGACACAGGACAGTCAAGGTTGAAATATTTTTCAACTCTTCATCATTAGAAGCATGAACAACAAAGGGTCCGAAAATGCTTTATTTTTTGAGGCTCTTCATATTGATCTTGTTGTCGCGGTTCTAGTTCAAGAAGCAAAGGTAAAGACTGGTCTGGTGGTGCTAGAAGATCTTCATCAACTGGCTTTGTTCTCTGTCTTTTAAAATACAAGGCAATGTTTCCTTTTTTTCATTTCCATTCACAATACAATAATTACTTAACAAGCTAACTGGACAATCTGTAGTTTAAACAACAACAAAATCAAAAATCCCCAATTCAAAATTTGAGATTGAGGAGGATGTGCTCATACTGGATGGACTAATCTAAAATCGTGGCTGATTACTACCTGGGTATTAGAAATTTTGTTTTGGGTTGGGGGTGGCGCCCCCTGCCCTCTACATAGCTTTGCCGCTGGGTTCCTTGATTACTGTTGGGCACCTCCACTTGACCCGGTTTAGTGCCTTTGTCTAGTTCACCTTGTGCTTCTAGTTTATCTCCGTGTGTGTGTTGGGTATTGGGTGTTGGTTGTAATCTGGATAAGCACTCTTGTATCTTTCGCCAAGTTGGCGTTGTTAATTTAGCGATGGACCTCGGCCTTCGGTTAAAAAAAGACAGCCAATTACCCACTTCAATTGGAGCAACTACTGTTGGTTTGCATTTAGTACATTAAAATAAACTTAGCAATTGCTGATCACCAGAGATTGCACCTATTGATCATTAGTACTAAAAGAGAGATTAAGGTTGACTTACGGGTTGCCATTGCTTGCTTGATGTAGGCTTGAGGTGGAGGTGGTGGTGAGAAAGATGTAGCAGCAGACGATCTGGGGATCCTCCTGATCCCCTCATGCCTTCACCTGCATTGTCCTAGGATATCAACTTGAGCCTTCAGCCAGTCCTGTTGCTTGTGAATAGAATGCGATCGGAGCAGATCATGGGGATTTCGGGAAGAAGTTGGGTTAGGCACTAACGACGGTAAGTTTCTAGCCACTGAACTCTCCTCTTAATATATGTGCGCACGCAACAAGGGGCCAGAACCAATAGTTGGTTAGAGCGCCCCCGATCAGGACGTTTAGTTATCGTACAAGTGAGGTCTCAAACGTTGGTTCATTGGCCTCCCCTATTTTAACACTAGTTTTGACTTATCTATTTATCCTCTTATTTGTTATTGTGACCGATCGTTTAACCTGATAGATCAAAACCAATATTCTCCTCTTTGATCGTTAGGTTTAACTTCATTCGTCCATTTCTCCATGAGAATAATATATCAAAGCGAAGTGTTGCAATAGCCAATAAAATTCTGTTGAATGCCAACCCCTATGGTATACAAGACCATTTCAAAATGGATAAAGTGTTTCTTATTGGGAGTGGTTCTTTATAGTGGTCTTTTTATTCTAGAATCATAAGACTTTCAGTAATCCCATGATGACAACATGCTCACGAAAAATACTGGGCGGTAAGCCGTTGGTAATTAAGCGGATCCGCAAGCATATGAGTCATTCATATATGCTTATTATTAATTGTTTGATCCTGGATCCTATCTTTCACAACATGATACTTAATATAAATATGATTGGCAGCAGCACTTGACTTGTTGTTACTCGTATAGAAGACTGCGGGCTCATTGTGGCAGTATAATAAAAATGGCCTTGAAATACTTTTCACCACTTTAAGTCTTGGTATAAAATTCTTTAACCATAAAGCCTGTCCGGTGGCCTCATAATATGATATAAATTTCGCTTGCATAGTAGATGAAGCAATTATTGTTTACTTGGAGCTCTTCCATGATATAACCCTTCCGTCAAGTGTGAATAAATAACCCTATGTGGATTTCTTACTATCCACACAATCGACATAATCAGTATCTAAATAACCAAGAACTTCTAGGTTATCAGACCTTCTATATGTAAGCATGTAATCTTTTGTTCCTTCCATGTAGTGCAAGACTTTGTTTGCAGCCTTCCAGTGGTTGGTCCTGGATTTTATTGGAATCTACCAAACATCCCGGTTATAAAAGCCAAGTCAGAGCACGTACAGACTTGTGCATACATGATGCTTCCAAGAGTCGAAGCATAAAAACCTACTTGGTCCCCCGGATATTGGAAGGCTCAAATCTATCACCCTTAAATATAGGAGATGAGGGTGAGCACTTGTGCATATTTTATTTCTTTAGTACTCGCTCAAAGTATGCCTTTTGTGATTGTACCAACACACCTTTAGACTTATCTCGATGGATCTCTATTCCAAGAACATATGAGGCTTCACCAAGTTCTTTCATATCAAAGTTGGAAGACAGAGTTTTTTTGGTCTAATGCAGCATATCCTTATCGCTATAGGCCAACAATATGTCATCCACATACAGGACTAATATTGTGAACCTAGTGGCTTTAAACTTGACATAATGTTTTCTATAAAACCAAAAGTTCTAATGACTTTATTGAACTTAAGGTACCATTATCTTGAAGCTTGCTTCAAGCCATAAATAGATTTCTTTAATCGACATACCAAGTGTTCTTTTCCTTGTATGACAATGTTGGAGATATGCCCTAGAGGAAATAATAAAAGTGGTTATTATTATATCTTTGTGTTTATGATAAATGTTTACATTCATGCTATAACAGTATTAACCAGAAACATTAATACTTGTGTGATTTGTAAGCTAAATTAGAGTCCCTAGTAAAGCCTCTTTATAATACTAGCTTGTTGGTTAATAGATGATCGTGGTTTCTCGATCATGAACATTGAGATGTTATTAACAACAAGATCATATCATTAGGAGAATGGTATGATGGACATACTCCTATAGATAAGCGTAGCATAAAGATCAAGTCATTTCAATAGTTTGTTTGCTATAAGCTTTCTGACACATAGTAACCTAATTCCTTCGACCATGAGATCATGCTAATCACCATCACCGGAAGGATGCTTTGATGACATCAAACACCACACCGTAACTGGGTGGCTATAAAGGTGGCATTGAGTGTTCGGAAAGTATGTGTTGAGGCACATGGATCAAGAGTGGGATTTGTCCATCCATATAACGGATAGATATACTCTGGGCCCTCTCGGTGGAATGTCATCCAATTGGCTTGCAAGCATGTGACTGGCTCACAAGGGATCACATATCACGGGAACAAGAAAAGAGTACTTATCGGTAACGAGGTTGAACTAGGTATGCAGAGATACCGACGATCAAAACCTCGGATAAGTAAACTATCGTGAGACAAAGGGAAATTGGTATCGTATGTAAGTGGTTCATTCGATCGCAAAGTAATCGTAGAAATATGTGGGAGCCATATGAATTTCCAGATTCCTCTATTGGTTATTGATCGGAGAAGTGTCTCGGTCATGTCCGCATAATTCACGAACCATAGGAGGAGACACTTAAGGATTCGATGTTGTTTAGTAGATATGGAATGTTAGTAGGGATACCGAATATTGTTCGGAGTCTCGGACGGGATCCGGGATATCACGAGGAGATCCGGAATGGTTCGGAGAATAAGATTCATATAAAGAAAGTCCGATTCCGGAGTTCGGGAAAGATTCCGATGTTTTCATCGGAGAGGTTCTAGAAGGGTCTAGAAGGTTCACCGGGTCGGAAGAGGAATGGTCCATGAATGTGTCATGGATAAGTGGAATGATTGGATCATAACCTAGGTCACTTGGTGTGGGCATTTGCAAGAGATAAATTAAAGCTCTAAACTGAAAGTCAAACGAGAAGTTTGAAAAGTCAAACTAGAACAATGGTTTCCTAGTGGAAGAAGAAACAAGCCCTAGCCCCTCCACACACGTGCCGCCGCCAGCTGCCGCCGCTCACCGCCGCCGCCGGCCCGTTGTCATCGCCCTAGCCGTCGCCGACACCTCCTCCTCCTCCCGGTCTTCTAAACCCTAGATCACCAGGAAACCCTAGATCCACCATAACTCGCACCGGCTTAGGCGAAGCCCTGCGGGATCTTCCCTCTACCTCCGACACCACGCCGTCATGCCGCCGGAATCACGAGGGGAGAACTACAACCTCCGCTGCCTGCTGGAACAAGGGAGAGGAAGGTCTTCATCGAGTACCGAACGTGTGACCGACTGCGGAAGCGCTGCCGGAACGCAGCGCCGGAAGGATCGTCTACGCGATCTTGAGATCAACAAGTGTACGACTACATCACCCACGAGAATCTGCTCTCGTTAACCACTTTGGAATCTTCGAGGGTGAGTGCTTCTATCGACTCGTTGCTACAATCTAGTAGATAGATCTTGGCTTGTTTGTGTGCATGCGGTAGAATTTTTTTGTTTTTCATGATACGAACCCCTACAGTGGTATCGGAGTTGTGTCTATATGTAGATCTGTTGCACGAGTAGAACACAATGGTCATTGTGGGCGGTGGTGCTTTTATTATCAATTTCTTTTTGTGTACTTTGCATCTTGTGGTATGATGGGATGAAGCGGCCCGGACTAACCTTACATGACATCGGTCATGAGACTTGCTCCATGCTTAACATGCAACTTGTATTGCATAAGTGGCTTTGCGGGTGTCTGTCTCTGCCATCATAGTATAGATTCAATTTACAACGGGCACTTGATAGTTCAAACATCAACGTTGTGCTTCTTGTTCGTAAGGTAGAACGACACTTATTGAAAGCCCCAAACCACGTAAAATATGCAAAGAAAATTAGAGGCGTCTAACTTTGTTTTGCAGGGGTGTGCTGTGATGTGATATGGCCATGATTGTGATTATATATGATGTATGCAATGTTCCTTATTGTAAGTCGGCAACCGGCAGGAGCCATATGGTTGTCTTTTAATTCCGTTAAGACCTACGTGTCTATTCAAAGTATTTGTAATAGTTGATGCTGGTGGAAGACAACCATGAAGCGGCGCCATTGACCTTGACGCCATACCGGTGATGATGAAGATCATGTTCGTGCTTGAAGATTGAGACCGGAAGCACAAGAACAAATGCCATATCATATCACATATTATGAATTGCATGTGATGTTAATACTTTTATGCATCTTTTATTGCTTAGTTCACGATGGTAGCATTATAAGATGATCCCTCAAGCACAAAATTTCAAGTTATGAAGTGTTCATCCTTAGTAAGCATCGTTGCTAAAGCTCGTTGTTTCGAAGCACCACGTGATGATCGGGTATGTTAGATTCTGCGAGTGTATACAACATGAGCAAGCCAGACTTGCTCATGCGGAAGCTAAGGTTTGATCTTGACGAGCCTAGCATGTACAGACATGGTCTCGGAACACGGATCACCCAAAGGTAAATCATTAGTCATATAGTAGATATGATGAACATGTTGATTGTTCGCCATTGAAGCTACATCAACTCTCGTGATGATCGGTTTTGATGTGGTGGATTTGGTTCGTGTGATCACTAAAGCAATGTGAGGGATATTGTTTTGAGTGGAAGTTCACCTAGATTAATTTAACTATTAATTAGAACTCAATTTGTCATAAACTTAGTCTAAACTATTGCAAATATGTTGTAGATCAATGGCGGCCCCTACCATCAATTTTAATGCGTTCCTAGAGAAAGAAAAGTTGAAAAACAATGGAAGCAACTTCGCGGATTGGTTCCGCAATTTGAGGATTGTCCTTAATGCTGGTAATTTGACCTATGTGCTGGATGCACCGCTGGGTGACCCGCCTGCAGCTGATGCTACCGATGAGTTAAAGAATGTTTTCCTCGCTCGGAAGAATCAGTACTCCACAGTTCAGTGTGCTATCTTGTATGGTTTGGAATCGGAGCTTCAGAAAATGTTTGAGAACCATGACCCACATGATATTGTCCGTGAACTCAAAATGATATTTGAGTCTCATGCGGCAGTTGAGAGTTATGAGGCTTCTGAAAAATTCTTTAACTACAAGATGGAAGAGGGCAACTCCATCAGTGAGCACGTGCTTAAGATGTCTGGGTACGCAAGCAAGCTTCAAAGCCTAGGTATAGTGATTCCTAATGCTTTGGGGATTCACCGTGTCCTCCAATCACTACCACCAAGTTACAAGAACTTTGTGATAAACTACAATATGCAAAACATGGACAAGTTGTTGCCCGGACTCTTCTCCATGTTAAAGTCTGCAGAAGTGGAGATCAAGAAAGAGCACCAAGTGTTGTTGGTCAATAAGACCACCAAATTCAAGAAGCAAGGCAAGTCTAAGAAAAAGGGAAACTTCAAGAAAGGCGGTAAGAAAGTTACCGCGCCGACGAAGAAGACTAAGGCTGGGCCTAAGCCTGATACTGAGTGCTTTTACTGCAAGGGAGAAGGTCACTGGAAGCAGAATTGCCCTAAGTACTTGGCGGATTTGAAGAACGGCAACATCAAGAAGAAAGGTATATCCGTTATACATGTTATTGATGTGTATATCACTAGTACTCGTAGTAGTGCCTAGGTATTTGATACTGGTTTGGTTGCTCATATTTATAACTCGAAACAGGTGCTGCAGAATAGATGGAAGCTAGCGAAGAACGAGGTGACGATGCGCGTTGGAAATGGATCAAAGGTTGATGTGATCACGGTCAGCACGCTACCTCTTTATCCACCATCGGGATTAGTTTTATACTTAAATAATTGTTATTTGGTGACTGTGTTGAGCATGAACATTATATCTGGATCATGTTTATTGCGAGACGGTTACTTGTTTAAGTTCGCGAATAATGGTTGTTTGATTTATATGAGTAATATGTTTTATGCACATGCACCTTTGATAGATGGTCTATTCTTATTGAATCTCGGTTGTGGAAATACACACATTAATAACATTGAAGCTAAACGTTTGAAATTGAGCGATAACTCGACCTATATATGGCATTGTCGTCTTGGTCATATTGGAGTGAAGCGTATGAAGAAACTCCATTCCGATGGACTTCTTGAATCACTTGATTTCGAATCACTTGAAAGATGCGAAACATGTCTGATGGGTAAAATAACTAAGACTCCATTTTCTGGTATGATGGAGCGAGCTACGAACTTATTGGAAATCATACATACAGATGTGTGTGGCCCAATGAGTGTAGCATCGCGTGGTGGTTATCGTTATGTTCTTACCTTCACGGATGACTTGAGTAGATATGGGTATATCTATTTCATGAAACATAAGTCCGAAACTTTCGAGAAGTTTAAGGAATTTCAAAGTGAGGTAGAGAATCAACGTAACAAGAAGATTAAATTTCTACGATCTGATCATGGAGGTGAATATCTAAGTTACGAGTTTGGCGAGCATTTGAAGAAATGCGGAATACTTTCACAATTGACACCGCCAGGAACACCAGAGCGTAATGGTGTGTCCGAACATCATAATCGAAATCTCTTAGATATGGTTCGTTCTATGATGTCACTTACAGATTTACCGCTATCTTTTTGGGGTTATGCATTAGAAACAACCGCATTCACTTTAAATAGGACACCATCTAAATCCATTGAAATGACACCGTATGAATTGTGGTTTGGAAAGAAACCTAAATTGTCGTTCCTTAAAGTTTGGGGTTGCAAAGCTTATGTAAAGAAGTTACAGCCCGACAAGCTTGAACCCAAAGGTGCCCTTGTAGTAGAAGTTACTACTAGGAAAACGGCTATAGGTAATCCACACTTCTGTGGTGCACTTGCTAGTAGTGCCCCACGGGTAAAATAGGTGTATCGCACTGTCCACAAGTGCCCTACGGTAACTGCCATAAGCGTGGCGCATATGCGGGTGGTGCGCCACGGCTATGTGTGGGCCAGGACACAGGTGGCCGCAACACACATACCCGTAGCGCACTAGGTCAAGGTGCGCTACAGATGTGTCACTTAGCCGTAGCGCACCTTGACCTAGTGCGCTACGGGCATGTGTGCTGCAGCAGCTGGGTCAACTTAGCCGTACGGCACTCTGCCCTAGTGCCCTACGGCTAAGTGGCCTGCACCAACTCCACCCCCACCCCACCCCCCCGTGGATCGCCTTTTTAGGTTTTACCAAAAATAAAATAAAATGATAAACACTTCCAAAAATAAAATCCTTTCATATTTAGGTAGGTAATGTGGTATAGTTTGTAGTAAAATTAACAAACAATAATTTCGACTTTATCTGCAAAAAAAGTCATGCGCCGGTAAAAGGGCCGTAACTTTTGCATGCGATATCGAAAAAAATCGTATAATATACCAAAATGACGAGAACGAGATTCCACATATGATGTTAGTATGACATGCTATGTACTAGACCCGACATTGCATATGATGTTAGTTTGACTAGCAGATATCAAAGTGATCCAGGAGTGGATCATTGGACAGCGGTCAAAAACATCCTTAAGTACTTGAAAAGAACTAAGGATGTGGTTCTTTCTTATGGAGGTGATGAACAGCTCGTTGTTAATGGTTACACCGATGCTACTTGGAACATCGATCCAAACGATTCTAAATCTCAATCTGGATACGTATTTACTTTGAATGGTGCATCAGTTAGCTGAAGGAGTGCAAAGCAAAGCGTTATGGCGAGATCTTCAACTGAATCAGAATACATAGCTACTTCAGAGGCTTCACAGGAGGCGATATGGACGAAGGAGTTTATTATAGAGCTCGGTGTGGTTCCAAGTGCGCTAGACCCAATGCCTATCTACTGTGATAACATGGGTGCCATAGCCAATGCGCAAGAACCAAGGTCACACAAGAAGCTGAAGCATATCAAGCTACGTTTTCATGCTATTTGAGAGCATGTCCAAGATGGTGACATAAAGATTTGCAAAGTATACACAGATCTGAATGTGGCGGATCCGTTGACTAAACCTCTCCCGGGGGCAAAACATGACCAACACCAAACCGCCATGGGTGTTCGGTATATTACCATGTAATCTAGATTAGTTGACTCTAGTGCAAATGGGAGACTGTTGGAGATATGCCCTAGAGACAATAATAAAAGTGGTTATTATTATATCTTTGTGTTTATGATAAATGTTTACATTCATGCTATAACAATATTTACCGGAAACATTAATACTTGTGTGATTTGTAAGCTAAAATTAGAGTCCCTAGTAAAGCCTCTTTACAATACTAGCTTGTTGGTTAATAGATGATCGTGGTTTCTCAATCATGAACATTGAAATGTTATTAACAACAAGATCATATCATTAGGAGAACGGTATGATGGACATACTCCTATAGATAAGCGTAGCATAAAGATCAAGTCATTTCAATAGTTCATTTGCTATAAGCTTTCTGATACATAGTAACCTAATTCCTTCGACCATGAGATCATGCTAATCACCATCACCGGAAGGATGATTTGATGACATCAAACACCACACCATAACTGGGTGGCTATAAAGGTGGCATTGAGTGTTCGGAAAGTATGTGTTGAGGCACATGGATCAAGAGTGGGATTTGTCTATCCATATGACGGATAGATATACTCTGGGCCCTCTCGGTGGAATGTCATCCAATTGGCTTGCAAGCACATGACTTGCTCACAAGGGATCACATATCACGGGAATGAGAAAAGAGTACTTATCGGTAACGAGGTTGAACTAGGTATGCAGAGATACCGACGATCAAAACCTCGGATAAGTAAACTATCGTGAGACAAAGGGAACTTGGTATCGTATGTAAGTAGTTCATTCGATCGCAAAAGTAATCGTAGAAATATGTGGGAGCCATATGAATTTCCAGATTCCTCTATTGGTTATTGATCGGAGAAGTGTCTTGGTCATGTCCGCATAATTCATGAACCGTAGGGAGACACACTTAAGGATTCGATGTTGTTTAGTAGATAAGGAATGTTAGTAGGGATACCGAATGTTGTTCGGAGTCTCGGATGGGATCCGGGATATCACGAGGAGATCCGGAATGGTCCGGAGAATAAGATTCATATAAAGAAAGTCCGATTCTAGAGTTCGGGAAAGATTCCGATGTTTTCATCGGAGAGGTTCTAGAAGGGTCTAGAAGGTTCACCAGACCGGAAGAGGAATGGTCCATGAATGTGTCATGGATAAGTGGAATGATTGGATCATATCCTAGGTCACTTGGTGTGGTCATTTGCAAGAGAGAAATTAAAGCTCTAAATTAAAAGTCAAACGGGAAGTTTGAAAAGTCAAACTAGAACAATGGTTTCCTAGTGGAAGAAGAAACAAGCCCTATCCCCTCCACACACACGCCGCCGCTCGCTGCCGTTGGCCCATTGTCGTCGCCCTAGCCGCCGCCGACACCTCCTCCTCCTCCCGGTCTTCTAAACCCTAGATCACCAGGAAACCCTAGATCCACCATAACTCGCACCGGCTTAGGCGAAGCCCTGCGGGATCTTCCCTCTACCTCCGACACCACGCCGTCATGCCGCCGGAATCACGAGGGGAGAACTACAACCTCCGCTGCCTGCTGGAACAAGGGAGAGGAAGGTCTTCATCGAGTACCGAACGTGTGACCGACTGTGGAAGCGCTGCCGGAACGCAGCGCCGGAAGGATTGTCTACGCGATCTTGAGATCAGCAAGTGTACGACTACATCACCCACGAGAATCTGCTCTCGTTAAGCGCTTTGGAATCTTCGAGGGTGAGTGCTTCTATCGACTCGTTGCTACAATCTAGTAGATAGATCTTGGCTTGTCTGTGTGCATGCGGTAGAAATTTTTTGTTTTCCATGCTACGGACCCCTACAGACAAAACCTTCGGGTTGAGCCATGTAAACATTTTCATTCAGATCACCATTCAGGAATGTCATCTTACATCCATTTGATGCAGCTCCAAGTCATAGTGAGTTGTTAATGCCATAATGATTCTAAAAGAATCTTTACTAGACACAAGAGATAAAGTATCGTTCTAATCGATTCCCTCTCTTTTTGTAAATCCTTTCGCAACAAGTCTTGCTTTGAACCTTTCGATGTTCCCTTTGGAATCATACTTAGTTTTGTATACCTACTTGCAGCCTACTCTTTTTTAGCTCCATTGGGGATATCTACTAAGTACCAAACATTATTTCTTCCCATAGAGTTGAATTCATCTACCATGGCATCTACCCATTTAGATGAGTTCTCACTTTTCATAGCCTCCTTGTAGGAGGATGGGTCCTCCACCTTTACCATATCATTGACATCCTCACTCATGCAAGTGATATAATCATCTGGGATGGATTTCTTTCTTTCACGTGTTATTCATAGCAGAGGTGGTGGTGGAGGATCATTTTATGGTTTTGGATCATGTTCTTCTTGAGAATTATCTTCTAGTTGTGAATCTCCATTCGGTTCAAGATCAACATTATTTTCAACGTGAGTATTATCAGTATGCATACCGGATGTCATGTAAAAATTTCGAAATGGGAAAATGATCTCTTGGATAGTTGGGGATGGAGCACACACCTGCTTCTCTTCAAGATTAATAATCCTTATTTCTGTGGCTTCATATCCTCAAAACATATCGCTTGTCTGATTTCCACGAATTTATTGGTATGGCCTGGACAATAAAAGCGATATCACTTCCCCATGTGAGGGTATCCAATAAAGTGACAACTTAATGTCTATGGATCCAGTTTTTTAAGTCGTAGATTGAATACTTTTGCTTTAGCAGGACAACCACACACACATAGGTAATTTAATCTCGTTTTTTCTCTCGTCCATATATTGTAAGGTGTGCTCGGTGCAAATTTAGTGGGAGCAATATTTAGTAAATATGCGGTTGTCTTTAGAGCCAACATACATAGGTTACTGGAAAACTTGCATGACTAAGCATGCTTCACACGATGTCCATAAGGGTGCGGTTGCGACGCTCGGCTACTCCATTTTGCTGAGGTTCACCAGGCATTGAATAGTGGAAGAAGATTTTCATTTTTAATCAAACGTTCAATTCCCCCCTCGAAATGTGATCTAAACGACGATGCCACAATTTTGAAAAAGTGCTCATGCCTTTTCATTTCTTATCAGTGCTGCATTTTTCATTCATATGATTCACATTCACATGCAAAAAATAATCATTGACATATAACATATATAGTTTGCCTCGTTTGACACCAAGGCCAATATATTTACTACAACGCTTTAAAACACATTGATTGTTGCCAAATATACATTTAAACATGTCATCGTCTAAACAAGAAACTGAAATAAGATTCCTACTTAAGGTAGGGACATAGAGAACATTATTCAAACGAAGGAAGAATCTGGTGTCTAGATCCTGATCGATGGAACCTAAAGCTTAAACATCTTCTTTCTTCCCATTTGTGACCTTAAGCCTTCTTTCCCCAGACTTATGGTGTGGGTTGTATGGAATCTCTGCATGGAATTTGCAACATTTACAGTTGCACCTCGGTCAATCCACCATGTATTTTTAGAAAAGTCAACACAAAGAGATTCATCTATAAACATAATTTCATCATTACCTCTCTTGGCTAGACACTTTAGCCATTTTGGGAAATCCTTCCTGTAATGTTCTTCTTGCTTGCAAAAGTTACACAAGTTCGACCCAATACTAGCAGAAGTGCTAGGATCAGAACTTGTGGAACTAGAGTCCTTCCCTTTTGGAAGTGTCTTGCCTTAAAATTGCTTCTTCTTGGGAGGACCATTCAAAACATTCTTCCTCTTCGAGGTTCCAACTTGTAAGTCTTGATCTTTGATTTGCTTGATAATCCTCTCTTCCTCCTTTAGAATTTTAGGAATCATCTCGGCGAGTGCCCATTTTTCCTTTAGAGAGTTATAGTTTATCTTGAATTGGTCAAATTCATCTGGTAGTGATTCCAATATCATGACTATGAGTAGGTTCTCATTGAGTTCACATTTCAGAACTTTAAGCTTTTGATAAGAATTCACTTTCCTTGGTATCTGAGTCCTAACCTCATATTTACTAGTTACGACATATTTATCAAGGAGCTTATAGAAAAGTTCATGAGCATAAATTTTCTCGAATCCCTTGAATTGCTCCTCAACAGCTGCTAGAAATTCTTTAGTTGTGTCCTTTTTAGGGAGTGTACCGGCAATATCAGGAGATATAGATGCATTCATTATAAGAAGATCAACGTGGTTAGAATTCTCCCACTTCTCCATCTTGGAATCATAGGTTTTATTGAGTTCGGCATACCCTGTTACACCCTGAGTGGGTTCCATAGGTTTTTATTCCCTCAAAGCATAATCAAAACCATTACATCCCAAAGACAACTCAATGCCTAGCCTCTAGCGTGGGAAATTGCTTCTCATGAGTTGTTCAACATTCTTACCCGCAAAAAAGTTGTTCAATATTCTCATATCGAAAGGGATTCGACGCTATCATTATGGCATAAGAAAACAACATTAATCAATTGCATGAAAATAAACTTAGGTTGGTAAATGATAAACATGCAATGGAACAACACATATAACTCTATGTCACATCACCGTTGGGCAGAAATGACAAAGAATTTAAACAACATCAATAGTAACTCATAAAATTAAAACAACCTTGGTCGGAATTCACTTTAGAGCCTAAAATAATTCATAAATTTAAAACATCATATTAAACATAATATCATTGATGATTTAATAGATAAACAACATACACACATATTACAAAATTCTAAATAAAACATCTCATTGGTTAAATGTTATTCAGAACATTAACATGTTTGATAACCATCCATTAGGCAATTAATTTCTGTACAAAGCAGTGCAAAAAAAACTTAAAATTGTCAACATAATAAAATCCGCACCCAAAAAACAGGAAAAATAAAAGAAAAAAGTGACCGACCCAGCTATTTTTCTTCCTAGGCCACAACCCAGCCTCGAAAGCCAGCCCATTAAACGTCTGAGGCCCGCTATCACCTCCGCCTCGCTCTCGGCCGTTGGATGCATCCAACGCCCTGTCATCGAGCCGAGACATGGCAATATTTGCTTGCAAGGACCAACTATGTCATTATAAAACCCACATGATGGAGAAGAATGAGTTATTTACTCATGCTTGATGCTAGATTTTACCCCCCCCCCAGTAGAGGGAGTGTCCCAACCTTTAAACAATATAAGGTGGAGTCCCCTGTGTTTACAATGCTAGTCCCTGGATCAATAGCTAGCATCCACAGTTAAGATGTAATATCAAGAGACATAGGTCATAATCAACTTTATAACCAGGAATAACATAATTTTATTACATCTTACATAGCTCATTTGGCTATTACATTACATTGCAGCAGAATATCTATAAGCATGGGGTCCTTCATCTTCAAAGTGCCACAGGCAGACATGTTGGTTGTAGACTTTGTAATCCTAATCAACACACTTCAGTAAATCAATCAAACCTGCAACATCACAAGTTACAACCACAAGGGTCAATACATTTGAATTGTATTGGCAAGTGATACTATGGTAGTATAGTGGAGTCTATTATCTATATGCATTTGGCTAAGTGGGGTTGAGGCTTGCATTGCTCAAAATATATTTTTCCTTATCATTTGAAAATACTAAGTTTTTGTTTTGACAAAAACTTTTCCAAGGCATCTCTCAATCAAAGATTGAAGATTTCAATAACCCTTGTTCAAACCACAAGATTTTAACTTATAAATTTGAATGATGAGATTCTTGATTGCTTCCATGTCTTGATGCTCAAATTGTCCTTTACCAGGGACATGACTAAGTACTTAGATTTTACACTCTGCAGAGGTGGTGCACTTTCCCCACAAGACTTGGTTTTCCAAGACAAGATCTTTCAGAAGCCTTCCCTTAGACCAAAATGGACGCGCTCCAACCTATCAAACACTACCACCAACTGTCCATATGGCTAAGTTTTTGCAACCTATATGATCTAGGCAGAGCCCATAATGCCAAGTGGTTGCACTTGAAGCTTCTCAACATTTGACATCTCAAATCTCTTTGTTCCTGGGTGGCCATCCACAAGTGAGATACACAAGGTAAACCATAGACATGGGCCTTGTGAACCACTCAACCAAAATCCACCAAGCAATTACCATTCCACCCAGGTGATTCATTAATAGTTGTTTTATTAAACAAAACACAAGTCCTCAGACTTAGGAATTTTTCCATAGTGTGAATATATATTCCACCCATGTTTTCTATTAGCTAGGCTAAGCTTGATAGTATTAGGAATCTTAACTTAGGAAGATTTCCACTAAGGTTTCTGTTGGAATTATGCCCTAGAGGCAATAATAAAGATGTTATTATTATAATTCTTGTTCATGATAAAGTTTATATTCCATGCTAGAATTGTATTAAGCGGAAACTTTAATACTTGTGTGGTTTGTAAACAACACCGTGTCCCTAGTACGCCTCTATGGACTAGCTCATTGATCAATGATGGTTAAGGTTTCCTAACCATAGACATGAGTTGTCAATTGATAATGAGATCATATCATTGGGAGAATGATATGGTGGATAGACCCAAACAAAGCAGAGCAATTAGATCGTGTCATCGTGTTCGTCTTTGCGAAGCTTTTCCTATGTCAAATATTGTATTCCTTAGACCATGAGATAATGCAACTCCCTAGTATCGGAAGAAAGCTTTGAGGTCATCAAACGTCATCCTATGAGAGGGTGATCATAAAGGTGTCTCTCAGGTGATCGGAAAGTATCTGTTGGGTTGTATGTATCGAGATGGAATTTGTCCCTCCCAAGTCGGAGAGATATACTTCGGGCCCACTCGGTAATCGATATCAACACCGCTTGCAAGCATGTGGTTAAGGAGTTAATCACAAAGTGATATCGGATTACAGAACGAGTAAAGTACTTGCTGTGAACGAGATTGAACTAGGTATGACGGTACCGACGATCGAATCTCGGGCAAGTAAAATATCGCGAGACGAAGGGAATATATATATGGGATTGATTGAATCCTGGCATCGTGGTTCATCCGATATGATCATCAATGAATGTGTGGGAGTCAATATGGGTGCCCAGACCCCGCTGTTGATTATTGATAGAAGATCATGTCTGCATATTCTCGAACCCGCAGGGTCACACACTTAACGTATCTTGACGCTAGGATAGATTGGATAATTGGTTTATGAATTTTTGTTCGGAGTCTCGGATGGGATCCGGGATATCACGAGAGGTTCCGGAATGGTCCGGAGAATAGGATTCATATAAGGCAGTGCAGTTTTTGGAGTTCGGAATTGTTCCGGGTTAATCGGTATTGTACCAGAAGCTTCTAGAACCTTCCGGAAGGGGACCAACGTGGCCCCACCTTCCGGGAGGGGGCATGGGACTATGAGGGAGTGTCCTGGTCGCATTGGGCCAGGGGCACAAGGCCCCATAGGGCCCAGCCGATCCTAGATAAGTTTAAACTCGTTTAAACTAGAGATAGGATTTCTAGATAAGGGAGAGTTTAAATCGTTTAAACTAGAGATAAGATTTCTAGATAAGGGAGAGTTTAAATTGTTTAAACTAGAGATAGGCTTGGAGGAGGGGCAAGGCTGGCCGCCCCCCCTCTATATATAGAGGGGTGGTGCGCCCCCTCCCCCTACTACTACTACACACCTTCCTCCAAGCCCTAGCTGCCTTGCTACCTTCCTCTCTCCCTCCCGACTGTTTGTAGGCGAAGCCCTGCAGCAGAATTCTCCACCATATACACCACGCCGTCGTGTTGTAGATCCAATCTATCTCTCCACCATACTCGCTGGTCCGAGGAAGGAGGAGACGTCGAGGTGCTGCACGTGTGCATCTCACGGAGGCACCGCCACTTGTGGTGCTAGATCGGATCGGATCGCGAGGAGGAGAAGCGAGTACGACTACATCACCCACATTCCGACGAACGTTCCGCTGTGCGAATCTTCAAGGGTATGAAGATCTAATCCAATCTCTCTCGTTGTTTGCATCTCCTAGATTAGATCTTGGCTTTCCCTCTGTTCGCTCCGTAGAAAATTTTGATTTACTATGCCGCGAATCCCTTCAGTTTCATCTACTAGGTTTTACTATAGCAAGGTTTATACTTAGCAAAATTCCATGCAAGTTTTACTTAGAAAAATCACTAATGCATAGTGAAAGTAATGGGACAAAAAGTATGTAGCATCACTTGCCTTTTTGGTAGAGGGTATAGGTTCACTCCTTGTCCTTGCAACAATCACACTCTTCAAGTCACTACAATTCAATCAAGCAAGGCACAAACTCAATCTACCAATCAAGCAAAACAACACATAAAATAACAAAGTCAAAGTAATGCATGCAAGCATGCCAAGCTTTGTTTTGTTTGAAAAAGTGGTTCCTAATGGGTCATAGACATTTTGAAAACACCTAATGGTCATTTTGTAAAGTGGCAAAGTCATTTGCAAAAGGTTTCCCTTCAAAAACCATTTTCAAAACAAAGTATCATTTTATGTGGTGTAGAAATATTTTTACTAAGGCATTAATCTATAGGGTTCACCAAATAAGTTTTCAAACCATAAAACTTGGTGTTTGGGGTCAGAGAGTTTAAAACAAAACATTTTCCAAAGGTTTTCTTCCAAAACCATTTTTAATAAATAAACCACATTTCTATTTGACTAGAAATGGTTTTAAATCAAAGAATCATTATTTTATTTCACCAAATACATTTTTGAACCACAAAGTGTTTCCTATGGTCAGTAGGTTCAAAGCAATCCAATTGCAAAAGATTTTATTCCCAAATTCATTTTTGAATAATTTTTATAACCTAAACAAGCATACAAATGTTTCTGTAAAAACAACCATTTTTCCAGAAGCTTTTTACTAAACAAAAGGCATGGTTGGCTAGGGTTTGTCTTGCTGAATCCAATGATATAAAGTTTGCAAAATTTGGACGTGTGGAACTCAAGTTACAAGGGTTTCAAAATGGCATTTAAATCTGATTTCAAATTCTATTTTAAATCATCCAGTGACACGCGGCGCGTTCTGATTCGTCCATACCGTTTCGGTTGGATCGACTGCTCTGGCGCGTTGGATTAAGTCAGATCGTGCGGCATAGATCGCATACCCTTTCGGTTTTAAGTGGTCCTATCTAAGCCTCAGGATCAAGATCTAACGGTCCTAGTCTAATGACCTAGAACTGGCGGCGCTGGACTCTGACGCGCGGCGGCGGCGGCTTGACAGTGGCGTCGCCGGCGTTGCAGGAAGCGAGAAGGAGGGAGAGGGTGCTCACCTGGTTCGCTGAACGATGCTGATGCTCAACGTGCTCTCGGGGAAGCAGGGGGCGTACGAGGGTAGCGATAATTTCTCGCCGGAGTTCCTTCTGGCGACGGCTTGCTCTGGTGCTGTCGGAGACGATCCTACAAGGTGCGACAGGACGCGAAACAGGGGGCATTAGAAGCGCGAAGGAACGCAGGGTGTAGTGGTGTCCTCTAGAGAAAGGGGGAAGGACGGGGCTTACGGGGAGGGTCACCGGAGCTGATGTAGTTGGGCGGTGGCGCTCAGTCGAGGACGTTGCCGAGCTTGCAGGGCACTCGCGGCCGAGCTGAGGCCACAGAGAGATGCGCTAGGGCTTGGGGAGGATGTGAGCTTGGTCGGGGAGGCAAGGGGCGATGCGGTGCTGCCGGAATTGGCCGAGAACCTCGTCGGAGACGGCGGCGGTGCAGAAGAAATTTGGGACAGCCTGGTGGCTCTCGAGGCGTGGTGTTTGGGGGGAATGGAAGGGAAGAAAGAGGGGATTTATCACGCGTGATCACTGCGAGTAATTGTGGCCGCATTAAGACGAATTAAGCCTGAGGAATCAACGGCAGGGGCGGGGAAGAACGGGTCGCAGTGGTGGAGACGATGAACAGGAGAGGGTGGGGTCGGCTGGTCAGTGAGAAAGGGAGTGAGGGGGAGGGTCCACCAGTCATTCTCTGTACGGGTCGTCTGGCGAGTGAGGAAACGTTTCAGCGGAGGGGAAAATAGGTGGGCTTGCTGGGCTGGGATGGGCTTTAGCTAGGCTGGGTCGTTTTGCTCTATTTTTTTCTGTCTGAAACCTTTTTCTTTTTCCAAATCAATTTTTGTTTTGAATTTCAATCAACTATTCAAACCTTCAAACAATTCAAACAATCACCACACTTGTAATGAGTTTTTGGTTCTGTTTATCAACATAAACCAAATCCCAAAATAAAATAATATTTTTATTCTTTTTAGGATCCATTCATTAATTAAATAAAATGGACCTTTAGTTATTTAATCAAATAGGGTTTGATTTATTTAATAAAATCTCCATTGAAATCCAAATATTTTCAAAACCAAATCAGTAGGTTTTAATTGAAAATGTAAGATACTTGGAAAACTTATTTAAAATAATTTAATAAGTTTTAGTGTTTATTTAAAAAGGGAAAAGCCTTTACTTAAATAAAATTGGATGTTAAACCCTTATTATTTTATTTAAATAAACCTTTACTATTTTTATCAAAACAAAATGGTTTTATTTCAAAAGCTTGGCCAAGGTTTAATTTGGCTTTATAAAATAATCTTTATTTACAAATCCACCTTTTCTTTTGAAAACCAAAACCTTTATTAAAAGATCCAAAATAGTAATTTTAAATATTTTGAAGTTTATTGTTTATTTAACTTTTTAAATCCCTTTAGGATTTTATTTGATCCAAATAGTTTTTGAAAGTTCCCAATTGGATTCAAAAAGTTTCTTGTCACCCTGAAAATCAACAAAGTTTTATTTTATTCATTTATTTTTCACATTACAAGATTTGGAAAAACTTGGGATGTGACCCCCCCCCCCCCCCCCCCCCCTCACTTGTGTGGGCGTGCCCTCCTCGGTGTCAAAGTATAGACCAAAAGTGGGCATGTTTTTCTTACTTTTGAACTGCATCAGCTAGGCATTATTAAACCCATGACCTCTTAACTCTTTTTTTGTAGGGAAAAGTGGAAAACGGTAGGATTTCACTATATATTTTTATTGATTTTGGGGGTTTAAAATACAAGTTTGAAAGAGAGTTGTACGTTGGAAAAAAATAAGGCAGTTCAAATGAAGCTACCAATCGTCACCCAAGAGACCATATTCTTCCTTGTCGCATTTTTGAGAAGTGCTCTACATTACAAAAATTCCTCTTAAATAGTGCTATTCCATTAAAGTATAAGTCTGGACAATGTCTTGTTTAGATGTGAGTTGACCTTCTCCTAACTTCATATACAGATCACATAACGCAATGTACATGAACTACAAACTGTTACACCCGACACGACCAATGACACCAAGCTCCGGCCATCACGTTGCTTGGATCCCAACGTACACGAGCTAGCTCGGCGCCTAGGCAAGGCCACGCCGCCGGTATATCGGCCTTGCCGGTAACGCATCGATTCCAAAGTCACACGCTGACACACACGCACGCAGGCGCGCGGCAATGGGGTGGCACAGGGCGCAAGCGCGAATCACGAAAAAGGACACCACCGCCGGCACGTGCACGTGCATGCGCGCCTCCTCTCTCTACGTACGTAGCTTGAGGCGACGGCCAAAAGCAAGGTACCCCGGCCACAGCTTGTAAAGCTAGCCAGCTCCATCCCGATCGATCAGCTCGCGTACGCGGCATGCTCGTGCCTACAAATACGGCCGCCGCCTCCGGAGAATGTACACCCATCGATCGATACAATTCAAGCGCCGAGAGCACGGTTAGTCTGTAGCTAGCCAGCCATGTCGAGCGGTAGATCTTTTGCCCTGGTGGTGCTCGCTTGCGCCGCTCTCATGGCGGCGGTGGCCGGCGCCACGCAGTACAGCGTCGGCGGCGACAATGGCTGGTCCGTGCCCGGCGCCGGCGCCGAGTCCTACAACACCTGGGCCGAGAAGACCGGCTTCCAGGTCGGCGACCAGCTCCGTAAGCACTGCCGCCGCTCAAAACTTCCTCCCGTTGCATTTGCATTTCGTTATATGTGATTTTATTTGACGCTGTGTTTCTAGTGTTCGTGTACCCCAAGGACAAGGACTCGGTGCTGCTGGTGCAGCCGGCCGACTACAACGCCTGCAACACCTCCTCCTACGACAAGCAGTTCGCCGACGGGAACACCGTCTTCGACCTCGACCGCGCCGGCGCCTTCTTCTTCATCAGCGGCGTCGACGCCAACTGCCGCGCCAACGAGAAGCTCATCGTCATGGTCTCCGCCGCCGCCGCCGGAGCCAAGGGCGCGCCAGCGCCGAGCCAGGGCTCGCCTACGACGCCGTCTCCTCCCTCGGCTGACGCTGGTGCCGGTGCCGGCCAGTCTCCACCTTCGCCGACCAACGCTCCAGCCACGCCCAATACTCCACCCACCGCGAGTAACTCGACCGCGCCCAAGGGGACACCTCCTGGAGCATCTGTTAGCGGCGCTGGGCTAACGGCGGTGGCAGGCCTCGCCGGCTCGTTCGTGGCATGCATTGGATACGCCATGCTTGCTTTCTAGTACTCCTTTGCAAAGTGATCTTTCACTAATATTTTATGATTTTTAAAGCTGAGAGGAACTTCGTATGCAAAATGTAAAGGCAGTGTGTCTTTGTGCTCGTGCTCTTTTCCCGTGATGGCTGTTTCAAAATGAAATAGCATGTAGTGCTCCTCA
The DNA here is from genome assembly GCA_916181665.1 of Avena sativa. NCBI lineage: Eukaryota > Viridiplantae > Streptophyta > Magnoliopsida > Poales > Poaceae > Avena > Avena sativa. Next base: position 3,034,061 of record OV702284.1, read on the forward strand.
GTCCTAAAGAGATGTCGCGGATTTGTCTTAAGTTCAAATATATGTAAACACTGTTTGGTCCAAATTTACATAAATTTGCGACATCCTTTTCAGGACGGAGCGAGTAGGATTTCACACTGAACACTGCTGAGAGAACATACAATTGTGTGCAAGAAAAATCAAATAATCTACACGGGAAAATATATAGCACAACTTATCCATGTTGTGCTCAGATATTACTAAAAAATCCAGCCATATTTTCAGAAACCATAAACATGGTGTGTCGTATGGGCTATATTTCTGCATAAATACTCAACCGAGGCCTTCTGAAGCAAACCATAGCTCTGAATTAACTGACAGTTAACAATTCTCAACTCGCAGTAAAACAGAAACTCATCCACGGACCACTCAAACCTTTTTTTTTTAAATGGGAAAAAGTCCCGGTCTCTGCATCAATTGATACGCACAGCCTAACCATTCAAACCTATGACCACGAGTATGATTGAAAAAGAGGCGGGGCCGGCCCTAGGGGTGGGCAGGGTGTGCGGCCGCCCAGGCCCCCAAACTCCAAGGGCCCCATCCTATACGTATGTTATACTACTTATATATATACATAATATGTATTGATAGCAAAGAAAAAGATCTAATAGACATGTAGTAATGTACTCTCTCCGTTTCAAAATATAAGATGTTTTAGGTTTGTGAAGAAAATATATCTAGACTTCTTTTAGTGTCTAGATTTACTCTAAATCTGAGTGAACCTACATACTAAAAGTAGTCTAGATACATTTATTTTACAAAGCTAAAACATCTTATATTTTGAAAAAAAGAAGTATATACGAAGGAAAAAGAGACCCAGCCAGGCGATTGCACGCATTGAGAAAATAGTTGATCGGTGACCGCAGTGTTCTCCGTGTCTACTCAGCGTAGCGCCAGGCAGACGCCGCCACCGACGGAGACAGACCGACCGGCCGACCGCATCAGTGTTTCATCTATGCAGCGAATCATAGATTAGCAGATCTTTTAGAGTCGCACGGTAATAGTTCATCGCGATTTAGGGTTCTTGTTCTCTCCTAAATCCCTAAGGAGCACTAAGCTCCCTAGAAACAAAGACATACGAAAGCTCCAACGTTTTCTTCGCAAAGTTGACCTTGTCTTTCGGTACATTTGTTTCTGTTGTTTTGCGATGTGTCAATCCAACCAAGGTCGGTTTAAAACCGACTTGGGAGGCATACCAAAGGCACCTGTAGATGTATACCCAGCAAAGATTTGCTCCACCGCACGTGCTACAAGTAGTATTTTTTTCGCCGCCGTTTCCTGCTGTGCAGGGGACAGGAGGCAGATGGGTGCCGTTCCTCTATTTTTTGCCCCACATCCAGCAGATGTGCGCACACGCCGGGGAGAGAGAGGGGTGGACGAAGGGGAGGGGAGGAAGGTAGGCGGAGCAGTGGTGTTGGTGGGGTTCAGGGATGGGGATGGGAGACCGGCGTTGAGCTAGGGAGTGGGGATAGAGGGGAGGAGCAATGACGGTCTGCATGGTGACAGAGGAGGGAAGATGAGATGTGGAGGGAAGGCGTCGGGGAGTCAGCCTGTAAGTGGGCAGGGGATGCCCATGGCGCCGCTAACCCAACCGACTTAAATCCGTCAAGTGAACACCCACCGGCACGGAAACAAACTTGGCGGAAAGTCACGGCGCGCCGCTACTGCCGCCACGCTGCCGCTGCTCTGCACAAGCACATGCCTCGATGGCACTGGCGGCGGAGGCCATGTCCGGGCTCCAGGCTAATCCTCTCACCGCTGTCGCTCCATCCCTCTGCTACCCCCCTCGGCTCCCCATCTGCAGCCAGAAATATTCTTGGGGAGCAGAAGGCCTCCGGTGAGATCTGTCGGAGCCGCAGCCGTCCGATGAGCTCTGTGGCGAAGTCCGCAGGTCACCGCCGTATTCCATGAAGAACTCGCTGAAGGTATCACCCCTGTTCTTAGTTGTTCACCCGAAGGAGATATATGATGTCCAATTTTATTGGGAATTGACTCTTAAATTAGCAGATCTCTTTGATCAGACTTTCCAAATCTGAAGTGTAATATAATTGCTTAACAAGTCCGAAATTGATGGCACTGGTCTGCTCTAATAACTATACGATTACAGTTTCAGTAACACAAGGCATATTGCATTTTGGCAAAAGCATTGTTAGGTTCAGCCAGTGTTCTTTCTGTTGTACCGTCGGTTAAGTGTAGCAGTGCTGTTGCTATTAATATTTCCTGATTTGGAAGTAACATATTCTTACCTGAAGCTAGATTCAGCTGACATTTTATTAACATGAGCTCTTGCAGGCATTAGAAGTGATCTTTGTGTTCTTTTTCTTCAAAGATTTTCTTGTACTTCTCTGTCTGTAGGTTAGCATCAGGTCTTCTTTTACGAGTTCCCCTTTGCAAACGCTCTACCCATATTTTGGTGGAAAAGATCACAGAACGTGCAAAGGATGTACTCACCTCATGTGTTCCGAAAGGTCTCTTGGTTCACCCATCCAATATTCCAGTTTAACGCACTGTGGCTAGAGACACAATCCTATGAGTCATGCTGCTGAATTGTCGATCCATTGTCGTAGTATCTAGAAAGAGAATAGAGACATACTTTCTCCAAAGCACACACAAATTTTTTAAAGTTTGTTTTTGACCAAAAATTTATATATGTCTATAAAGAATATTTGATATAGAATTGGTACCATTAGAAAGTGTTTTGGCGGCCTCTCGCAAAACGAAACCCGACCCCTCTCGCGACTGGCTCGCCCCCCCTCCCGCGGGCGACTAGCCGCGCCGCCACCCCTCCTCCTCCGAGCCCTCCCCCCTCCTCCTCTCCCCGCCATCGTCGGTGGGCTACGCCGGGCTAGCCCCGGGCGGTGCCAACGGTGGTTGTCTTCGGCCCTTCCCCTCTTGTTCTCAGGCCTGCGCGGGGCGGCGTGAGACGCGAGGTGCCCTCAGGCGGCGGCGGCCTGGCGCGGTGGCAGGGCAACCCGACGGCGGCGCAGGTGGCTCTAGGTTGCGGTGGTGCGGCCGCTTGGCAGCAACGAGTTGCAGTAGCTCAGGCGGCTTCGGCTCCCCTGGCCCAGATCTGGGCCCGTTGGGCCCCATCTGGGTCCGAGCGGGATGCCTAGGGCGTGGCGGCTCTCCTGGTGGCTGGGAAGCTGGAACTTGGCTTGGGTTGGAGGAGATGGTGGTGCCCCTGCTGCAGTGTGGCGGCGGGACTTTACGGGTCCATTCGGACTCGGCCGGGCCCAGAAGGCCTGGTTTGCCCCGCTGCTGCATCTGGTCGGCGGCCGCTAACCAGCGGCGGAGGTTGTTTCCTCATGCATGCTATCCCTTCGCCGATCTAGCCAATGTTTCTTCTTTTTGGTTTACCGGCCTCACAATGTGGGCCAGGGTGTGACGTTGGTGATGACTACAAGACCGGTGTGGCGTTTGCTGGTGGGCGGCAAGATGGGTGGAGCGAGGTGGAGCATCCGGGGTATGGTTCTTTGAGGGTCGGGAGAAATCCTTGCCATTTTGGCACCGACATGGTGACGCCTGCGGGTGTCGCCGTCCTTCCTGAAGGGCATCGCATGTGGCTCCACCCCCCTCCCCCCCCGTAGCGTACCAGGGGAAACCCTAGATCGCGTTCCGAGGGATACCCTTGTACTGGTTCGGGCAGCAGCGGCGTTGTCGTTGCTTTCCTTCTTGGAGGTGTTGCTTGGTACATGACGCTCTGGAGTGCTAGGAGCGAGGTGGTAATTCTCCGGAGGGCGCAGCGGTGGCGAGTCATCTCCTTTTGCGTTGTACCGCCGGTGTCGGCATTGTTTTCTCTTTCTTTTCTTTTTTGTTTCATGAGTGTCTCTTCTTTTGGGCGTTGTGCTGTCTGGCCAGCAGTGGTCTCACCTGGTTGCTTTATTTATAAAGCGGGGCGAAAGCCTATTTCGAGCGAAAGTGTTTTTCAATATTAATCTAATAATATCAATTATGTACTATATAATTGAGATATTGTTGCTCAATTCTTTTAGTCAAAATTTATCTTAAAATGCGTGTATCTCAAACTTTACTGGGCCTCATCTAGACTGCAAGGAAAGTAACGTTTTTAAATTTCAATTGAATGCTGTTTGCATCTATCGTTTCTTGTGTTCATGTCCTATTTTTGAGGGATCTTGTGTTCATGTCCTGGTTAACAGCAACAGACTATGTAGTAGCATCTGCATCCAATCTAACTTTACTGTTAGCTCTTATTGTACACCTTATCTAAAAAAAGGAAAAGGAGTGTCCAAAATACAAAAGGGATTACTCTCCCAAAAATACAACACTGAACCTGCTACTTATTGTACACCTATCTATGTAAGACTGAATTTTGTGATTCTGAACTGAATCATGTGCATGTATTCTTGAAGTTTCAACAGAGCTAAATCTATCGTATTTTGATTTCGATGGAAAACCGACAAAGCCTCAACAAATTATGCTTGCATCAATCTGTCATGCTGCTCTTGAAGTTTCATTCATGTGTATAATGAAATTTCCAGGCTGTGCGAACGAATGAGCTGATCTGCCGCTTGACCGTTGTTTTGCTGTTTGGTGGGTTTTAGTGGCTGACCACGGAACTAGGCGGAAATTAAGCTGGCAAAATCCTACTCCCGTTTGACTAGGCGGTCTCAAGCGGCAAGTTGGTGGACAGCCGTGGGCTTGTCCAGTTACATGTTGACCAGGGAGACATGGGGAAGGGAGGAAGAGATCTGGGCCGGTGGAGAGATTCATAGAAATTGAGAGAGGGAGATGGATCGATATACAGGGAGAGACTCAGATACGGAAAAATGGAGAGAGAAAGAGGGAGGGAGGGAGCATGCCGCAAACGCCTCCGATGATGTGTGAGTTCTTTGTTCTAACTGCTGCTGATTTCTAGCATGCGTGATTTACTCTAGATCTGGCTGCTGCTGCTGATTGCTAGATTTTGTGCGTGCTAGGCCTATGCTGATTGCAAGCTTGTGTGCGCCTTTTACCGCTGCTTATTGATATTTATTACTTACTCCTTTTGAAAATAGATGTCGCATATTTGACAAAATTTGAATGATAGATATTCAAATTTTGTCAAATCTGCGCCATCTGTTTAAGACTGAGGGAGTATTTTGTTTGTGTGAGTTGTTCTATTGTGTCACGATTATGTTGTATCAGATGTTTGTGTTTGTGTGAGAAAATTTGGTAGTTACATAAAATCAACCAATATAGCAAAATTTATAGAGATATACAAATGGAGATATAGAGACGCTTCCCTTAGACTTGCTCTTACCTAGATCCCCACCTCCCTCTCCCGCGACAAGGTACTGGCAGGCGACAATGACCTGCTTGATCTTGGAGGGGAACACGGCGCCGGAGCTGCTACGATAGGCGGTGGCCCTGAACATGGACGTTCGTCACCTCCCATGCTCGCTTGACTCCTTCGTCCCTATCGCTCTCGATGAGGTTTGCATCCCTCCTCATTTCTTATCTCAGCCCGATTTATATTGATCTCGCTCGCTCGGGGAATGAACCTTTGAGCTGTTGGAAGATTTGCAGGTTTTGGACGCTCCTTCCATCTCCACCCACTCCTCTATGTAGCGCCGATGATTTGATATTCCTAGAAAGCAAATTGTTTCCCCCATGTTGTTTACATGTTCTTGTTTTTCCCCTACTTTCTTCTGTGATGTTGTGCTATGTTGTTCTGGTGCTCTACTGTAGACATGAACTCAGTTCCATGGTACTACAACTACCTAAAATTAATTTGTCCATTGAACTCTGCTCTGAATTTGTTCCCATAAGCCATCTACTGTGCCACAAATATATATAATGCTAGACACCAGTACTAATTCAGATATCATTTTTTTGACACATCACACATTTATATTACTTAGCTATAAGTCATGACTTTATGTAAATTGTAAATGATTATTTGGTCGTAGACATGCTTCACACAATACTTAAGTTATATATGATTTTCTAGATAAGTATTGACAACCATAGGTTTTGATGTCCTCAATAATAGTTAATCAATTTGAATTCAGTATGCTTCCCTGCATGGCTAGCTGAGATGTAGAGTTCCTGGCAAAAGTTAATCTTTTAATTCTACAATTAATTAATTATATAGGGGCATATAACTGAATGCCTTTTGCTACTACTGAAGGAATATTTTTGGTGTATCCTGAGTTGCCTAACAACATGCGAGAAATATGAGTTATGGACACAACAATAATCAAAACCAGAGGTGAGATATCAAGAACTGATTGAGAGTACGGAGGTACGTGCTCAAATTTACTCAGACATTTATTTCTACTAGTTTCTTATTTGCAGTTTCAAAGGGATACATTTGTTAAACCCAGTGATTTGCTGGTTTTGGAGAAGTGCACCGAAAAAGTGCAAACAGTAGATGGTATGGTGCTTAGGTAATTTGTTTCTTATGATGCTCTGATTTGATTACTCATGGTCATGTCAAGATTGATAAGATTTTGAACGAAAGGTTGTCCAAATTGGGGTTCCAACCTTTATAAAGTGGTTCCTATCTACAGAATCTTGTGCTCCTATAAGAGCACCAAATCTGTCTTCATGATGTGTGTGTGTGTGTGTTTGTGTGTGAAATATAGTAAGAATATTTTTTAGGGGAAAGGGGGTTACTGGTGCAATGGAATTGCATTCAACCTTACAAATTAAATATATTTTTTCTTCAATTTTTTACTACGGATGGGCACAATCATCCTCAGCGTAGTCTCTTCACATATTGATCTCATGTCTTCCTTTATAGGTCATAGATGCACATTTAAACTGAATAATGAATGAACCGCTAGCACCTAGCATGTGAAAAGGGGATATTTTTTTTTATTATGTTGTTTCAGAGATTAGTTACATTAAACTATTATCTATATCTATTCAGGCTTTCCCTTTTCATGTGCCACATTTTTGTATGGTGATGGAACATGCTACGGAGTACATCTTTTGCAGGTGACAAATTTTACTTTTTTTTCTTGATGGTTCCATTTCATGGATAGTTAAGTATCTTTATACAGTCTAGCATTATTTCATATTCTCCATGATGCATGTGAAATCAAACAATTTTCTCGGTGTACCCATTCCTGTTTACATGCTTCCATGACACACAAGACATTGAGCAATTGATTGATGCTAAAGGAAAGAAGCCTAATATGCGCATTCAAACGAGGTGAGAAAGCTATAAGTGCGTGAGTTAAATTGTCGGACTCAACAAAATGGAACTTTGATGTTGGCTTCTTCGAGAAAGAAAAGAGTGTCCTCGGGTGCCATGCTTGGGGATGAATCAGGTAATACGCTGTTGTGTGTCGAGGATGCATAAATAAACACCACCTGCTGAAATGGCAGAATCGATCGCCACCGGTTATTGCTGGAAGTTGTAGAGATCAAACTCTCCTCCAATTCTTTTATTATGCCTAAAATGAACTGTTAAAATGAACTGTTTTAGTAACAGAGTTGGCCATGAGCTAGATTAGGAAGAAGTGAGCTAGGAGAGCTTGTTTAATGTGGTGTAGCTTCTCTCGATGTTTTGGACATGACTAAGGATGATTGTAAACGAAACCCTGTGTCGTGATGTAGTACAACCTAAAGTTCAAAAAAAATCCTACACGATGCATTAGCACCTAAGTTGTGTTAGACATTGGTTGGAGAAAATGTATACAATTTTCAAGAATATTCCACAACCATGCACAAATATGTATAGTTTGTTCAATTTCGTTACACCCTATTCTATGCTGGATTCTAAACATGTTTTTGTTTCTGGTATAAACTTTGCCATCTGCTTCGAAGTGCAAGAAAAAAATCTATTCACCGGAGTAAATGATTAAATAAGAGCATACCAACCCTTACATCTAGCACTGCATAATAGTGAGCATTTTCTATTATAGCATATGTAATCAAAGGCATCAATATGCCGTTGGACTCCAAATCGGAGGGAGCTTGCACTAACTCTTACTGTGAATGAATAATCAGGTACTATGTAACCAAACACGTCATAGGTTACTTAGTGGTAATTTATGATCTCTACTTATATTATGCATAATAGTGAACCAATGATACTTAGAACAAACATACGTAACTTTTATTGGAGGCATTTGGTAGCCTGCACAGTGGTTGGTAGATCGTACGAGAAGAGAAAGGTATCTTTTTGCGGGCAATCAAACAAGAGAGGGTAAAAAAACGGCCCGTTCGATTCTCAAAGCACTTGGGGGCAGGCTGGAGGACAACGCCTGAATCAGGGCATTTCTCTAGGGACAGGCCAACGCAAGCTACAAAGAGAGGAAAGTTCCCTTGTTTTCCGTGCCAGGTTGCATGCGTCTCTCATAACTCATACAGGAAGCCGTCACAACCAAACATCCTGCTAAGAATCTCACTAACCCCTAACTATCACTACGCAGGCTACCAAACAACTTGACAATGGTGTTTTTTTTGTATCATTTTTCGCTGGAGGCTCGCTAGAGGCAACAACGTGGGTTCTTTTTAGGCCTGCCTCTATGTTAACGCCAACCAAACGCGCTCATTGTGAATGAATAAAGGGGTACTACCTTGTTGGACACGCATATTCTTGCATTATTTAGAAGTGAAGGAAAAAAAGAGCATCCTTCACACAGCAATAAGCCGTCCACTATGCGCAAAGCATGAAAAAAAGGCCAATATCAGAAGATGGCGCGGCAGCGCGCGAGACCCCTCTAGTTTCTTCTAATCCTTATGATCTCTGATTGCTTGTTTGTCGACTCTTCGACTTTAATTTCTAGACCCCGATTACGAGAATATACTTCATAGCTTTTTGTTCCCGTCTACCGCACATCGTCGATTTGATCGATCTAAGGTATATTGAATATTATTTTACTATTCCCTAATATATTTCTTTGCATATATGATGCATTGTGCCTATAACTATTGCATTGGCTGAAAGAAGCTTTTTAAAGTTAAAATTATTGAAGAACTATCTGAGATCAACAATGAGCCAATAGAGATTAAATGGTTTGATAACATTATGCATTGAGAAAAAATTATTTGATGATATCAACATCGATCCCATCATAAGTGTCTTTGCATTGAGAAATTCTAGAATTTTTTTTGAAGGTAATATGTATAAGTTGTTTGATATAGGTACTGGTTTTGGATGCATTTAAGTGTTATTGACAACATATGTTCTACGCATATAATGTTCATTGCTATTATTGTGATGTGTATATTAAGGGTCCCAAATTTTGGTCTCGCTCCAGACCCCCAAAATCTCAAGACCTGCCCTGAAAAGAGGACGCCTACACAGCCTCCTTCCTCTCCTACCACCCTTTCGGCTAGTGCTGTCAGTGGGAACAGGGGTCACGTCCTCTGAGAAAATGAATAAAAGATACAGTTGGCGGCAAATTGACAAACAAGTACTCCCTTCGACCCATATTAGTTGACTCAAATTTATCTAGATTTGGATGAATCTAGACACTATTTAGTGTATAGGTTTATCTAAATTTTGAAAAATCCAAATCAAATACTATGGGTCGGAGGGAGTAACAGAAAGGTGACGATATATGTTTTTTTTGGAAATGGAGGTGACGATATATGTATTCTTCAGTTGTACTTGCACATATGCAGCAGGCATATCAGAATTTTTACCAATGGGTCCGATTTTTACCAAGGTATATCTGCACTACTGTCCTTGATTCAAATAATTCAGTTTGTTCATTTCGTACCGTTTACTGTTAGTAGGAGTTATGGAACCTAGAAAATCAAATCAATTTAGTCATCTCATTTCTACCTTGCGGACAAGATGATCCTATTATTGCGGAGAAGATGTCCTTTTCCTATTATTGATTAATCTTGTTACTACAATTTTTTTTTGCTAATATCTGATATGTAGATTATTCATCTGCTGCCTACCTCTGTGTTCTGCTAATTCAGCCCCCGATGAGCTGCGACACTTGGATATGTCGACGCAGAGAGAAAGATCAGAGCGGGTGCCCTGACAGTTTGCCTCTTCAGAAGCTCCGCCGCCCCAGACATGACGACCGCCTACTACTTCCATATATATAGATAGAAAGATATAGGTCCAGAAAACTTAGCAACTCGATCTAATGTTTCTTCTGCTAATTGAACTTGATCGGCTCTTTTGACAGGAGGAACCTGACTGCTTTGGCCTCGCTGTTCTAAGATTCAGAACTGCTGAAAGTGTTTGGTGCAATGGCTGAACAAGTTTTGCTGTGTCATTCGGAACTGCTTTGTAATCGCTCTGACACCCATCTATCTGATGTGGCTGTTTGTATGAATGCATTTCACTGGGGGTTCTTGCGGTGCTTTGTTGGTCTCCATTTCTTGTGGATGATGGAGGCGAGCAATCATGTCGTCCGTATAGATGAAAATTTTCAGTGGTTCTTGCAATGAGTTGATGATCCTGAATTTTTTCTTAACCATTGCATTTTGTATAAATGAAATCATGTGGGGCGTTCTTCTAAACAGCTGATGATTTTGATTTGTTTTTCGACTTCTCTTTTATTTATTAGTAAAGCAAAACTGGAAGTGTAATCACAAATGGGCGTTTGGTCTAGTGGTATGATTCTCGCTTTGGGTGCGAGAGGTCGCGAGTTCGATTCTCGCAACGCCCCCAAAATGCAAACTTATGCTAATTTTTCCTAATACAACCTTATTTTCATTTTGATATCAACTGTACCATCTTTTCTGTAATCATACACTAAAAAATGAGCACATTAATTGGTAAACTAAAAAAATTATAATCAACAATGGATACCAAAAAAAACTACCATGTCCATGAGTACACTACATACAAAAGCGTGATTATTTTTTGTTCTTCTATGTGTAGACCGAAATTAGTGTACACATGCCAATCAACACTTTACAAAATACTATACTCAGTTAAATCAGAACAGCCGTCTGATTCCTCACGAATAAGGGCATCTAGAATGTCCTGCAAAAAACATACTAGTATAAAAGTTGTTTCTAAAGCGTTTTTATGGTATGGCGAGGTTCCACTAAAATAGATCGCCTAAAACCCGTAAAGTAAAACCGAATCTTAATAATTGAGTAGCCTATGCATGTGTTGTTTTGGCTCGCGGGTGCAAATAAACTTATCATATAAAATACATAAAAACAAATTCTAAAATGTCAAAAAATGAATTTTTTCCATAAATAATATTGTTGGAGTATTGAATTTGTAATTTTTATACGGGGCACAAAAATATTCTTTATCCCAAAAGCTTGTGTATGAACATAGAATGTCTGGATGTAGGTGCGACTTTTTTTTGACATTTCGATATATGTTTTCAAATAATGAGTTCATCTATATGGGTGAGCCTAATTGGATTTCCATGCTTCTATCCCTTGAAGTTGTATATGTATGCGGGAATGATGCATTTAGTTGTGCCTCGCTAGGAAGAAAAAAAGGTTTTATTCAAAAAAGTCTTAATCTACATAAATAAATAAAAATCAGCCTTTTAGTTCTTTTCTTAGACGTATGCATGCTAAACAATAAATCGAGAATCTAAATGTCATGTTGCTTAGGGTATGTTTGGTTGGGAATCTGTAGCCAGATTCACTGGTTGAAAGTTAGAATCTGAACCAAACGAAGAAAAGACCGACGCGTATTTGGTGAACGCAGCGGATTTTTTTAGTGCAAAACAGAAGTTGGTCTAACCCGCATCACGCAAAATATTTGGAAATTACCTGACGTGTGTTTCTCCTCCACCCCTCCTCCGTCCTCCCGTACATCTCTTATTCCCCGTGAATTGCGCCAGAAAGCTGAGAGGCCAAGCTAGGGTTCCCTCTCACTGTCCTATTCCGACGGTTTCTGGTGGCTCTAAGGCAGAGAATCGATCCTTCCTAGCCCCCTCCCCCCTCGCTCCTTTTCCACTACTGGAACGGCCCGACACTCAGCCTTATTCCAAGGACGGTTGCTTTTCGGCAACTTCATCTTGTGCGGTATTTGATGACTGTAGGATCATGGCTTCAAGGTTTAGAGATATCAGTTTTGAGCATTGTAATATGGAGGCCAATGAAGCATCTCATGAGCTAGCTAGGCATAGTTTTCCAATCATTTAGATTGTTTTGGGACGATGATCCCCCTAGCCTTTTAATTCCCAAGCTCATAAACGATGTAAGTTTATATGATAATCAGTAAATCTCACCGAATGGCTTTCCCTAAAAAAAATAGCTAGCCACCACCGCCTCCATAGCTTGGTCCATCGATCCGCCGCCTCCAGGAATGACGCTCGAAACCGGCTGACTATAGATTGAATGTGCCACTATTGGATTATCCCCTCCTCTCCTTCATTCACATCTCCTTCCTCATCATCCTCCCTCCAATTCCATGTATTGTAAGGTTGTTTCTTCTTTTCCCCTGATTTTTCTGTAATCGATTCCTTGCAAATGGTCTATGAAATTAGTCTGTGCAATATATAACGATTATTATTGTGTAATTGGTTCGTGTAAAATGGTTTACATAGGGTATGGCTTGGATTTTGCGTGCAAGGTGTTTGTCAAAATGCTTACATGAAAAAATACTTGTCATATGTAAATGTGAAATTATGATTTTATATTTTGGATCATATCATTTCATGAATGTGATGAAAGGACTATATGCCTTCTAGAGGTGGAGAATTAGGAATACCATGAATATCATGCATAACAAGATAGATAATGCTGTGTCTAGTGCTAGAGTGATCTAGGATAGTTATGTCGACAACGATCGTGTTGTGTACCATCTCTTTTGTGTAATACATTTTTTGTGCTAATCTTGTGACATCACTTTCTATAAGAAATAAAAAATGTATTACTTCAACCAGCCATATTATAAATGAAATAGTTTGATCAAGTCAAACAGATAGAGTGAATTTGTAAATTCTTTTCTCGTTTTCCCATCGACATACCATTGCCTTTCCTTTTCTTTCTCCTTTTGATATATCATTATTATCACTTTGATCTAGTTAATAGGGGGTGAGTCATCGTGTAACTCATTTCCCCAACAAAATGCATTTTATTTTTCCACCCATAGATATAGTTTGTAAATTGTCTTATTAGATGATGGCGAGAGAGTTTTACCAAATCATGCAGGGGTTAGGCTCAACCCGCAAACAAACTACTAGTTCTAGAGTTCTACTAGATCTAGCGCCAAGGATCACGGCCTTTGGTCTCAACCTATGTATGTGTCCCCGTTCTACCCGCTCCACCAATTGAAGTCCTTGTCGTTTAGGTTTAATCATCCTTGGATCCGGGGAGAAGGTTGGAGGATCGAGAGCAAGAGGGCGTAGAGGCAACTGCCATGAGAATGCCAAGGGTTGTTTCTCACCTTGTGTTGAGTGTATCAGTTCCATGTGATGCGATTTCTTAGCAGGGAGCAAATGTAGTAAAGCAAAATTATGAAGTTCGACCCTTTTACTTCATGTGATAGTAATAAAAATACAAAATAAGAAGCATGATGTCGTTCTGTTGTCAGCAATATACTCCATTATTAATGTTTACTAAGCAAGTTCAACAATTCACCCATCCTATGATAAGTTAACAAAGCAAGCTAAACATGGTCGGTCCTAAGTTTTCGGGGGCTTGGGGCGAAACTAAAATTTAGGGACGCTTGCTATTTTTTGATATACATGTATGAAATGATGAAGAATAAATACTTAAAGTATACCCATTTGCAATATTCATATAAAAATGACAATGTGTACATATTATCTTAAAACTTTCTCCGTATATTCCTAGAAGCGAAGTCAATGACAATGGAATCAATATCAATCTCGTTGAATAACTTATTCTCGATGCATATATAGAGTTACCAAACCATTTAGCCTCTCTTGAGACATTGAAGGTCTCATATAGTTTTTCAATATTTTTAACTTTGAAAAGATTCATTCAACTAATGCAACTCTCATGGGAAAATTAAATAAGATCTAATAAACGATAGAAATATTAGGATAACAATCCGCTTATCTAACAAACTCAAAAATCTCCATGGAAGACAATGGTTTATTTGGCAATGTCAACCTCATAACACTTAACTCGAAAATAAGATCATTTAACTCAACATCAGATGAACCTGTGGAATTAGCTCGAGATAAAGTTTTTGCAAATTTAGTGCAATAATATTGTAGTTGAGAACCATACAGTGCCTTCAAGTATGTTGAACTCATTAAAAACGCAAGTATACTTTTAAATGACTGCAAAATCTGTGCATCAATGACGTGGTATCCACATCGATCATAACTAAAAAGTAGTTAACTTTAAAATTGTAACATCCCAGCATTAGAGCTTAGAAATAAGCTGAGCTCAGATATGTATATTGCATTTATGCATAGAAAATCTAAATAATTTTTGCGCCTTTGAACAAAACTTGTCAAAAAAATTGAAGCCCCTCTTAACTTGATGGAATTGAAGTAGATCATCAAGTTAATTGCAATAAGTTTCAATATTACCTTTGCTAAAACCTTATTTTGGGGAGGGAGAAGGCCGGGGAAGGGGCGTTGATGGCGATAGAGGGCAGCGGGCCTTAGTGGCGGTGCGGTGATGCCGGCGGGAAGGAGTCGTCGTGCAAGTCGAGTAGGCTGAAGAGGTACCTGGTGCGGGCTCTCGTTTCCGTGTCGATTTAGAGGCAAGAGGCTCTGAATTGGATAGAAAGGGAGGACAGTGGACGCGGGGTGGGCGTGGAATTAGGGTCTCCTTTCCAGGCCTGAATTCTAAGACAAACCAAACAGCTGAATCTACTCTCTAATTCCAATTCCTTGATTCTAGATCCAATTGAGTGCATCCAAACACAATGTCAAGGATTTATCTAGAAAATAGTCTACCTTGACCCTCACGTGCCCCGTGCGTGACCGGTTTTTCCCAAAAACTGGCAAGCAGACTAGCTAGTGACCACGGATGCACACGATTTGTAAGTTGTGTGAAATGTTATTTCACTGGTTGTGTGACTTAAGTGCACATGCCGAATAAGTTCAGGGACTGCGGGTGCCATTTACTCAAATATTCTATGTTAGACTGTCAACGGAATCAGTGCGTGAGGTACATGAGAGAGGGGACGGCCTTTGTAAAATCCATCTAGGGTTTTGACCTCTTTGCCGATGACGCCGCTGGCATGATCCGTTTACGGTGGCCTTAGAGGTGTCACGGCCAATGACCTATTGTCGGTGGGAGGGTTCCCATTTCTTTGTTTAGAATTTTTAGTGTCTTCTTTAGAATGGTGATGTGGTGGCTATATCCTAAAGTCAGACTAAATTCTTCACTATAACACGAACGTCGGTCCCTGGCGCTTATAGACGCCAAGACACATGCTTAATCGCCGTGCTCGCACTGGCATGGCAAAAAAAAGTCAGGGATAACTACGTCGGGAAAAGTGCATCGTCGGTATTTTTATTGCTCGGCACAACATCATCCGCCAACCTAGCACTTCCGCGATAGCAACACGTTAACGTCACGACCCATTATAAACTCACACTGCTACTTGCCGTGATAGATGTGAGATGACGACACAAAGATACTGTCTGGTCCGGTATATGTCGGCATATGCGTTGGTGCATAGCAATATAATTAAATTGCTAATTAATCAATAATATTTTACATATAAATATAAATCACATATAAGAAAATAGAAAACTCATAATATGCAGAAAATCATAATACATGATAGTGATACACATAGTTCAGATGCAAATACTTTACCCTAATTTAGTTCACATACATCTCTTAAAAACTAACTGATTATTTATTAACAACTTGTTGGGGTTCGGCGCTAGAAAACAATAATTTTTTATACGCAGACAACCCTAATGCCATGATCTATCTATTAGTAATGCAATAAAGGAAGGGGTTTCGGTGTTCATACTTTTGAAGACCGAACGCGGTTAACGTTCCCCAGGAAACGTGGATGATGTATTCATACTGACGCCAATCTCAAGGTCGTTCCGAAGTCCAACAGTGTAGCACCCCGGGTAAACCCTAATTAAAATATCGCATGTTGTCATCTATTTTGTGCACCATCATTGCATCATGCATATTTTTGCACTAAACTATTATCAAAAGCCCTATTAAAACTATCATCGCATGTATCGTTTTCAAGGTGATTTGGATCTTTGTATTGTATATCTGTATTCTTGACTCTTAGAGTCGCTGTTGTATATATCTGTTTTGTGGGTTCCATCGTGGACTATTGTGTAATGGTATTACTTCGTTTTCCACCCGCACGCAAGTGCCTGGTGGGCACCTTTGAATCGTTTCTATGCGGGTTTGGCGGGAATCGCTAAAACTTGCATAGGTCCGATTCTGAGGGTGTTACAGAGTGGTATCAGAGCTCAGTAGTTACGATACCCCACTGGTCCAGCCTGTAAGATAACCTAGCTAACGGACGTTGTAGAGTTTTAAAACTATTTTGGAAAATCGATCGGATAGATCTGATTAGGTCTTTTTTTACTCCCTACCCCCATGCTATTCTCCTCTTACCTCTGCCTGTTTTGAATCTGCTCCCTTATCTTTTCTTCGAGTCCAGGGATTCTCGTGGTTGGGTTTCCGTCGTACCTTCAGGGTTTCGCTTCCGCCTCTTGTAACGGTGCTTCGACATCTGACCTTCATGCTATCTGATGAATTTTTCCTCTGTTGTACCTTTCAGTGGACCAAAATTCACTAAATTTTTTCTTTGTATCTTCCGGTGTTCTACTTCGTGATGACCTCTTCTGCGTCAGATCTGATAAAGAGCCTACATCACTCATTTGTTTTCCGAACCTCGCTTGTCGAGATCTTCAGTCTGAATCCTAAGAGTTGGTTGCATAGTCTGTTGTTCGTGTACATAGTAATGCTTTGAGTGCGGGATGGAGTCGCGACCATACCACTACTCTTATCATTTGCTTTTGTATATTGAATGATGGATCGATGCAATTCTTACTCCTTACATGGAAGTTAGAGGTGGCCTTACCTTTAACTTCGTCCGTTGTTTATCCGGAGTGCCCTCTCGACGAACGAGAACAACTAACCCTTGTTAGTGGTGTCGCGAGGATCTACACGAAGTGAGAAGATTCAGGTCATCGGCTTTCTTCCCTGTACTAGGAGGCGGATCTCGAGGGCGAGATCCATTGTTAGTGGTGTCGAATTGTAGCACCCCGGGTAAACCCTAATTAAAATATCGCATGTTGTCATCTATTTTGTGCACCATCATTGCATCATGCATATTTTTGCACTAAACTATTATCAAAAGCCCTATTTGTTTTCTACAAATGCCTCTCTCTTTATTCAAATGCGAAACCTCAGTCTTTTTCGGATCTTATATTTTCCTAAAACTATGTTTTAAAATATTGGTTTTATAAAAATAATAAAATATTATTTTTTTAATCTGGGAGGCAGTCCAGCCCCCAACCGGCCAGACCACCTACTACCCCATATAAATTCCTAAGCCTAACCCTAGAACCACCCCTACCCCCACCCCAATCTCCCTCACCCGCCGCCACCACACCCTGGCAAGCGGTCAACCACCTCGCCAATCCCATCACCAAACTCACCCCACCTCCCCGATCCCGGTTCCCTGGCCCCACCACTTCCCACGAACCCTGCTCGTGCCCAACTTCTCCCGGCCCTCGCGAGCGACGCGCCCGTCCTTCCCCGCCTCTATCCCGTCCCGCACGCCACCTCCTCCCTCCTCTCCGATCGGCTCCGCCGCGAGGCCTCTGCCGCCATCTTCCTCTCCCCCCCCCGCGACCCCGCTCCCGTCCATTCCACCTCGCGACCGTCCCCACCAGGAGCTCCGCGGGTCCCCATCTTCCCGGCCACCGTCTCCTCTGCGGGCCGCTCCAGGCGCCTAGTCGCCTCGGCGCGTCTCTGCCCCACCTCTTCACCATGACCCTTGCGCCGCCCCCGTCTTTGGAGCCCGCTGTTCGTTGGTGTTCATCCGCGAGGCCAAGCCGAGTCGCCACCCTTCCTCGTCCCCTGCGCTGGCACGCCTCTCCCTGCCACCTTCCGTCCGAGCAGTGTCGCCACTTGCGGCCAAGGTCCACCACGCCTTCTTTCGCCCGGCGCCGCGCGACCCCGCCTCTGTCGCCAGCAGCCGCCGGCTCTGGCCATGGCGCTTCATGTGTGACCGCTACCTCCCGGCTCCTGCAACACCAGTTGTCCCGCCTATGACCTCCCCTCCACTGCAAGGCCACGCCCGCCTCCGCTGCACTCGTGCTTCCTCGCCGGTGCGTGTTCTGCCGGCCATGCCTCCATTTGCGCGACCCCTTCAAGCTCTTGTGCGTGTGTTCATGTATGAGCATGCGTGTTTGTATGTTTTAATCCGTTGTTGACACCTATCTTTGTGCATGTGCACTATGTGAATCGGGTCTATATTTTGGCTAGTGCAGCTACGACGTGTTCTGTCGACAACCGCCTCACTCGAACTCCGTTTCACGCCAAGCTCTCCGTATTTGGTGTTTCATCTCGACCACTCAAGCCAAGTTTCCCCGTCACAAGATCTTCTGAGGCTGCCACGTGAAAACAAACTGAAGAATCCAAGGCGATGCCCCTCGAAGTCCTCCAACATTGAAACCAGACGCGAATGATTCCGGATCGATAAGATCTCCTTATCGGAACGCCAAGACCCCAACCTAGAACCCGAAGACCGAACCCAATCTCGTCGAACCCCAAGATCTTCGAACCCCAAGATCTTCGAACCCTAATGTGTGACCCTTTCTCTCGAGCCCTATTTTATAAATTGACATCTATATAAATTGTTGCAAATCAATTGTCATGCTTGCATACATATTTGAGTGGTTTGGGGGCATTATGCCGATTCACCTCATAATTAAATATGGGATCCATCTGCGGACAAATCTAGTCTTATATTGGCCCATTTAAATTTGTGTAGCGAACCGGTGCTATCTTTTGCCTTGTTAATGCAACATTTAAATTGCGGGGTATCTAAATAACTTGAACCATCTGAATAATTGTCGGGACCCCGGTTCCGCTTAATATTGACTAATTGCATCGCATCTTTGCCATATCATACACCATACATGTATCATGCCCGATCTTCTGTCGTAGTATTAAATAGTGCAACCGGTGTTTCTTCTAGTGCTTTGCTTTTTCACGGATTAGGCCGATGAGTTGATGCGAGTGTCGACCCGATCTTCGGATAAACCTTCGGCAATGTTTTTCAGGCGAGCATTCTCCCCCTTTCTACCTATTTTACATTTCTAGTCTTTATTTCCTCCTATTGATCTATTGCTATCTGTGTTGCGATGCTCTAGTTTTCGTACCCGTGATATCCCTTGCAGCCTTATATTGCCTTGGACACATCTTATTACCTGTTATTTGGTAGATAGTTGGACTTGCGCGTCGTAGTCGCTTGCTCAAGTGCTGTTGCGTGTCATCAAGTACCACAGTTGTTGGAGTAATTCCGCATGTTTAATGTTGGAGATGATCATGACTTTAATTATTGTTTAATAACTAAAATTGAAGTAGGTAAATAATGCAGAGGCACAGGTGGGCAATAGATGTTATTTGGTTTTTAACCGTCCACATGTGTCCCGTAGGACCCCAAGTACTTGATACCTGTTCTTGGAATATTCGCACTATCCGCATGTGGGACCATGAATCCCCCTAGCCAGAGCTTGAGTCATATATTATTTCTTGGGGCCACAAACTAGTTTGGGGCTTTATTATCCTGTACTTATGCCATGCTTTACTGCTTTATTTACGATTGCGCGTGGAGCGTCTGTACTATTTAGGTAAGCGGAGTGTTTTCGCGGTATCGACAAACCCAGTCACACTTTCGGGTTCCCAGTCGTTTACAGCCATTGACGCAAACCTCTGGGACCGTTCCGGAGCCGGCCAACTTCGTCGCGTGTAGCTTGGTGGGGTGGCCCCCTGAAATTTATATGAATCTTGCAATTGCTCTGTCGTGATGCCTCGTTGGGTTTTTATTGGTTTTTCTTGAGGTTGATCGTGCGTGTGTTGCTATTTGTGCCCCCCTGCAGGGTAAAACTTTCTGAAAGCCGTGTCCGCGGTTATGGACGACTTGGAGCACAGTATCTCGATCATAGACAACTATAACTAAAGTAGTGCTATAAATTTGACTTTATAATGACTAGTAATCAGCTTCACTATAATGGAATGGCTAAATAAAAGTGCCAACAATTGCTGGTTTGAGTTGTCACCTGTTATCACTGTATCTGACTAGTAAGTATTGCAACTACAACGGAATGACTAAATAAAAGTACCAACAACTGCTGGGTTTTGGGATGCATCATGCTATATGTATCTGACTAGTAAGTACTACAACTATAACGGAATGGTTAATTAAAACTGCCCACTGCTTATTATATCAGGATGACTCATGCTATCTATACCTAACTAGTAATTGCTGCAATGATAATTGAATAAATAAAACTGCCAACTGTGTGAGTTCCTCGGTTGACTTCCTTGTTTGGTCTCGAGGGGGAAATACCAGGATGGGTATGTTTGGTAGTAGTATTATGTTGGTTCCGAATAGGTCTTTCTTATTCCTCTCTGATAGCCGATAGTTATATCGAGTCTCTATAGGTTGTTTAGTGCATGCTGCGCTGCCGCTTCAGTCCACCATACCTATGTAGGCGAGGACCGCCGAATTCTAGTCTCGCCGTGTACTGGCCTCAGTACTGACCGCTCTCTTTTTCCTTTGCCCTTTGTCGGAACCCCTTTTGTTTAAGCAGGTTTTGAGATCGACGTCGTTAGCAGGGTTACCCTTCCGGCTTGGCCTGGGCAGGGTTATGAACGCCACTGGTTATTCTTCAGGGCTCTTAGCCCCATTTGCATCTTGTACGTACTCGGACGCTGTATCGTTTTCAAGGTGATTTGGATCTTTGTATTGTATATCTGTATTCTTGACTCTTTGAGTCGCTGTTGTATATATCTGTTTTGTGGGTTCCATCGTGGACTATTGTGTAATGGTATTACTTCATTTTCCACCCGCACGCAAGTGCCTGGTGGGCACCTTTGAATCGTTTCTATGCGGGTTTGGCGGGAATCGCTAAAACTTGCATAGGTCCGATTCTGAGGGTGTTACAAACAACTCCGACAACTTCTAGTGCCACAAGTGCAACACCGTCAGAGGGAGTGACAACGCTGCTTGACGACGACTCCTACTTCTCTCCAATCCGGCCAAGATTGTGGAAGTAGAACTCCTAGATCCCGAATCCCACAGCGCGACGACGCTCTATGGTGAAAAATTCCTTGTTCACGCGGCCCTAGCAATGGGGCCACGGTCACAAGAGAGAGAAGAGGGAGGCAACTCGAAGCAATTCCCAAATATAGGAATCTTTTATTTATTTTTGATGATTTAATTGCCTCGTATGCCTCTTATTATATAGGGAAAGGGGACCCCAAACCCCTTGGATTAGCCATGTGGGACTAAACAAAGGACGGGAGATAGGGGAGGGTCTAGCCGGCCGGCCAAGGGCCCCCCATGGGCCTCGTGTGGGGGCCATGGGCCCAAGACGGCCACTCCTTCTCCCTCCTCCCTTTTGCCTTTTGCCTTTTGCCTCATGGGCCTTTCCCATAGGGATTTTAATCAATTTATTTTATTAAATAAATATAAATAAATGATTAAAAAAGTATTTGACATTTAGTTACATATTATTTAATTCTCATGGGTGTGGAACTCCTTCCATCCCACTCCGGACATCCTCCGGACCTTCCCGGAATCCTTCTGTTATCTCTATCTCTTTTTTTTGCGATTCCGATGATACAAAAACGATCTCTGAGCTTCGTCAAATCCTTAAGCATGCTACCCAACGATCAACACTCCAGACATGGTCGAGACCCCTCCCGGACCAATGATCATCAGCGGGACCTGGATTCCCATAATGAACACATGTGCACCACAAAACTTGTCGTTGAACCGTCAACGTTGTGTCCTATTTCTTTTGTCTCTACAATACTTACATTGTCTGAGATTTGATCAACAACATCACCATGTCGGGTTCAACCTCGTTACCGAAAATTGCTACTTTACTCGTTCTAAGAAGTGATATCCCCGTGACCTAGTCACACGATGCGCATCTTATGGATATAACTTATCCGAGTGAGCCCAGAGTATCTTCCGTCACGCGGATGGACAAATATCGCTCTTGACGCATATCCTCAACCCTCCCCTTTGAGTACCCGATCACACCTTTATGATCACCATTTTACCGAGTGACGTTTGATGCTTTCAAGACACTCTCGGGTGACAGCGATTAAATATGATCTCACAGTCTGAGGAATAAGTCACTACATTTCCTAACAATTGCAACTTGAACTTTGTGACATGATCGCATTAAGAGTGCTTAGTTTGGGTATGTTCACCAACTCATTATCTCAATGGGGTGACTCTATTGTCAACTGGCGTGGAATACCACATGATCGGGAAACCTTGATCATTTGTTGACCAATGAACCAGTGACTAGAGATTCACTGGGAAATCCTGGTTGTTTATATATCACTCGTGTATTGACATTTCCTATCAATACAGTTATAGCATGATATAAAAATTAATTATAAAATTCATGACATATGATAATAATCCATATTATTGTTTGTCTCTAGGGCATATTTACAACACAACTGACTTAGATTTTATGCACTATCACGATCAAATAGCCATCCTTTGTTTGAAACCCTAAGACACAAACATCTTCTTGTAGCTTCTTATGAACAACATAGTCTATCCAAGTTGAAGTCATAATGATAGTATCGTCCTTTACATTCTTCACACAAACTTTTCTGATGGTTTCATTGCCACTAAAATCTTTCATCCTGTCTCCATATTCATGAATGTGAATAATGATAAACATGTGTACCAAAGGGCATGAAAAGTACTACATATGAAGAAATAAACAATTACTGGTGGTGGTAAGTACAAACATCAATATGAAGAAAGAAACAATTATTGATTATGGTAAGAAAGCTAGCGTATTTCCTATTTCCTTTCGAGAGGTTGTTATTGTTCATGGTGCAAATGTAGTAAGGGGTCGTTGACTTGTATTTCTTGACTATCCTCCTTAGAATTCTCATTCTTGATCTAGTAATGTTGATAATATTTCCAAACCTACAACGAAGGTCATAAGTATTTCCTATTTCCTTTCGAGAGGTTGTTCTTGTTCATGGTGCAAATGTAGTAAGGGATCGTTGACTTGTATTTCTTGACTATCCTCCTTAGATTTCTCATTCTTGATCTATTAATGTTGATACTATTGCCAAACCTACAACGAAGGTCATAATTTTTTACAACTCGGACATCTAATCCTGAAATGAATTTATATTACTTGACACATATACATGTTATTGATCAAGTCTCACCACTATACCTTGCAGGGTATAGGGCATGGCCAGACAAGCTAGGTACCTTGTAGGGTTGTTATCCGCAATAGACATTCCTAACCAACAAAATTCAACAAATCTACCTTATTCTCTGACAACAGAAATTTTCTAACATACAAATATCATTCAGATCAACGAGATTTTATCATCGGCTAACATATCAACCAATCTGTTAGGACAAATTATGGACAAGAACTAGGTACCAGGGATGACACTGGAGAGGTGCGCACAGCTGTGGTTGAGGACGCCAGAGAGGTTCGCGCAACAACGGTCGAGTGAGCCGGAGAGGTGGGGGTGAAACGAAGATTGATACGTCATAAACGTATCTATATTTTTTGATGTTATATGCTTATTTTGTATCGACTTTCTTATGTTTTGTCTACACTTTGAGGTATTTTTATACATTTTGTGGAACTAACCTATTGACAATATGCCTTGGTTCCAGTGATGACTGTCTACGCACAGCCTGTTGGGAACCCCAAGAGCAAGGTGTGAAGCAGTAAGCAGCAAGTTTTCCCTCAGTTGAGACCGAGGTTATCGAACCAGAAGGAGGAAGGAAACATCACACAGGTGTTGCAGGCAACGCGAAGACCTGTACAACACGAACTCAAGACTTTGCCCCAACGAATAGTGAGGTTGTCAAGCTCACCAGTTTGCTGTAACAAAGGATTAAACGTATTGTGTGGAAGGTAATGGTTTGTAGCAAGTAAACAAGTAACAGTGGAAGATGTATCAATGGTAAAGATTGGACTGGGGTCAATAGTTCACTAGAGGTGCTCTTCTTAGATAAACAACATGGCATGAAGGGTAAAAAAATTACAGCAGGGCAATTGACAGGAACTAAGCAAGGCATAACAATGAAATTACTAGTCAGAAAGATCCTATGAGGTTGATTGGGCAATACAACAAGATACATAAACCGCCATCCAACTGCATCTATGACTAGAAGTCCACCTTCAGGTTATCATCCGAACCCCCTCCAGTATTAAGTTGCAAGCAACCGACAACTGCTTTAAGCAAAGTGTGTAAGGTAAACAGTCCACATGTTCCATGAACAAGAGACCGTTGTTTCCCCCTAGTAGCAACATCACATCTACAACCGAAGAGATTATTGTCACTTCCCTTGGAAACTAGAGGCATGAACCCACTATCGAGCATAAATACCCCCTCTTGGAGTCACTAGCAACTACTTGGCCAAGATAGCTACTAACAACGGAGAGCATGCAAGATCACAAACAACATAGACATGATAGAATCATAAAGACAAAACCATTAATCAAACCAACATAATAATCTCAATATCCATCGGATCCCCGCAAACACAACATGCATGATTACAAATAGATTAGATCTTGATAATGAACGGAGCTCACAAGATCTATACATGAAAGCACAAAAGAGGAGATACAACCATCTAGCTACTACATGGACCCATAGTCCAAGGTGGAACTACTCACGCATCATACCGGAGAGAAGGCCTCCGGGATGATCTCCCCTCCGGTAGGGTGCCGGGAAGAACTTCCGATCCCCTCGATCTAGGGACGATGGTGGCGGTGGCTACAGACGGTTTCGTGGATATTTGATTGGGTACTCAGGGTTTCTGCATCGGGGGCTTCTTATAGGCGAAGGGGAGACCGAGGCGGCGACCAGGGGTGCCAAACCCTAGCCAGGCGCAGGATGGGGCCCACCTGCTCCTGGGGTGGGTCTGGCCCCTCTGGCCGGCCCCTCCGGCTCTCCTCTGGACTTCTTGTTCCCCATGGAAAGTAATTGACTTTGTCCTTTGTCCCGTCTAATTCCGAGAATATTTCTTTACTAACTTTTCTGAAACAAAAAACAGAAGAAAACAGGCATCTGGCACTGTTGCAACTTGTTAATAGGGTAGTACCAGAAAACATGTAAAAAGCACCTCAAAGTGTGGACAAGTAAAGCAAAGTAGATACTAAACAAGCATGGAGCATCAAAAATTATAGATACGTTTCCAACGTATCAACATCCCCAAGCTTAACTCCTGCTCGTCCTCGAGTAGGTAAGTGATAAACAGAATAATTTTTGAGGTGACATGCACCCTCAAATTAAGATCCAACCATTTGCAAGCATTGAAAGCTGGGATCAAAGAACTCTAAACATGTGCATGAAAGATGGAGTTCTAACAATAGGACATAGTAACTATGCATGCAACATGACAAGCTACAAACAAAGATCATGAATAACATGCATTGAAAAAAGTTTGTTTGTTTCACCTGCAGAAAACATAGCATAGTGGAAATTAGCTTTTCCCTCATAGAGTAGCAATTATATTCATAGGACACCTGCAAAGTTCACAAGGTGACTAGAAACAAGTAGCACAAGAACAAGTAATAACACAATATGCATCAATTAATAAGCTTTGGAACACTGCACACAGAATGACAATTATGCTCTCTTAATGGTGCCTAAAGGTAGAAGGTGGAGACTCAATGGTGGTGGAAGAAAGGCCTTTTTGTAAAAGTAAGTAGGGATTACAAGTTTCAAAAAAACTTCCAAAAATTATGGTACTTGTTAGCTTTCAGCCCTCATTGCCCCTATCATAAGCATCTTAAAGTGGTTAAGGTTAAAGTGGCAAAACTGGAGTATATTCTTGACGAAGTATAAGTTTGCAATCTCAAGTCCCTTGAATATGAGGGCCACACCTCATGCATACTCAACTTTGGGTCCAGGTAAGTTCTTGTCACTGTAAGTATTTGCATATCATTGAGAACCGCCAACGGGGTACCCCTTGCACATGGTACATGAGCTTTCCCATAACCAAAATGACAAGGCAAGCAGACAATGAGCATCTCATCAATCTTTTTATTTACCATATGCATATCTTTTTATTGAGGATGCTTCATAGATAGCTCGTTATGGTGATGCCGCAAGTTTCCATCATGATTAGGCATGGCTTAGGCTAGCGGCCCAGGTGTTTCTCTAACACAAGATACAAAGTCCATGAACTTACAAGTTCCCTATTTATTTCACACCGGTGACATCCATAGACAAAAGAACATGATATCAACTGAGTACAACAAGGTACAAGTGCAATGTTGAAAATGTTCCCCGTGGCAACACGGTTCTGCTAATTCCAACTAATAAGTACAAGCATATACAACAAAGTTGTCACAATGGTTCAAGTTTATTAGGGGCAAAGAATAAAGTGTGCCATCAAGTTCGTGAGGGCTTTAATCACTAAGTTTTCACATAACAAAATAGTTTTAAATTGGAAGATAGTTGAAAACAAGAATATACTTGGAATGGTGTAACACACCATGCATAGGAATTTATAGTGTACACTTTGGAATAACTTGGTTTCTTGGGAGTTGGAAGCATGAGTAGAACTTACTCATACAAGTGGAGGCTAGCAAAAGACTGGGAGCAACCAACTAAGAGAGCAATAATGGCCAAAATCATGCAATGCAACAAAGCATACTAATCAAAGCAAAGAGTGGTACTACAAGTCAAGGACTAAATGATCATAGAGTCTAATGGTGACTTTGATAGTCATAACAAGGTGTGAGCATGTGCCAAGTCAACCCAAGCAAAGCATCAAAGGAGAATACCACAATACTATGCTTTTGCATGCTAAAACAATACATAATTTCTTCAAGGCACACTAAGCACTCCCAATTGTTTGGAGAAAGACATGCTACAGCAATAATCACTAAGCATAAGGTCAGAACAACACCTAGCATGTCATGCTAAAGTCTAAGTCGCAGTCAACGCAAGCTCCTCTTGCACTTCAAGCAAGAACTTACTACTCCTTTCCAAACACCAAGCAAACTTATTTGTAAAACAACACAGCGAGAGCAGGGGTCCAAACTACTCTATCAAATAAACAAACTAAGCAAATCAAATGAAAACTAAGACGCTCCAAGAACAACACAACTGTGCATGAAACAATAAAAACGAAGTGTCTAGACAGACCTGAGCTTTTTATTGATGAAGAAGGGGATGCCTTGGGCATCCCCAAGCTTTTACACTTATACCTCTTGGATATTTCTTGGGGTGACACCATGGTGGCATCCCCAAGCTTGAGCTTTTTTCCATTCTTCATCTCACTGCATCATTCTCTCTCTACACCTGAAAATTTTCCTTCACAAAACTTCACACAATCTTCATTAGCAACATTAGTGTATTCAAAAGATATTAGACCACTGGAAAAGCTTTGGAACAACAAGTCTTTTCACTAAAAACACAAGCTACTGTAGTAACTCCTTCAAAAAGCTCGATTTACCTAAAGAGAACTCAAAAAGGAATCAATAAGAAGCAAATGCAAATAATGGCAGAAATCTGTCAAAACAGACCAGCAGGTAGAAACCGATTTTTTAGAACATCTTATGTTGCTCAAATCAAAAAGTGTTTAACTAAATAAAGTTAGCTAAAATACTGGGGGATTTATTCGTAAATTTTGAGATCAATCCGAGTTACAGAGTATCCTCACGATTTTTTTTTTGTAGAGAACAGAAATCTGTTTTGGGACAGCAACTCCCCAAATCTTACTGCCCTCTCATTAGAGGTCATTCTTGGCACAAAGACCAAACAAAATGGATAAGGAGAGGTCATTAGTGAAGTAATAACTTCCAAGACTCAAGGAAACTCTTGGTGTATCTCCCAACAAGTACTTTTCTTTAACGCCTTTAAGTTAGGCACAAGAAGCAAGAAGAATCAAGTATTTTCAAATGAGGAAGCATTAACATCAAACCTTGCTTTCAAAGGAGGAGCAAAAAGAAACTTCTCTCTCCTCATAAGGAAGTGTTCAATACCTTTCTTGAATGGAAAATGATATTTAATGGTGCCTTGTTTCATATCAATGATGGCACCAACTGTTCTAAGAAAAGGTCTTCCCAAAGTAATAGGACAAGAAGCATTGTATTCAACATCCAAAACATAGAAATCAATAGGGACATAACATCATTAAACATAATGAGAACACATTTAATACTCACCATGAGTTTCTTCTTAGCATTATCATTGAGTGGGACATCTAAATAACAATCTTCTAGTGGTGACAAATCAAGTATTTCATAAATCTTCCTAGGAATAATAGAGACACTAAAACCAAGATCACATGAAGCTTTGAGATCAAAGTCATTCACTTGCATATTAATAATGGGTTCCCAACTATCTTCTACTTTCCTAGGAATAGAAGCTTTGTGTTTTATCTTCTCTTCCTTAATCTTAACAAGAGCATATGTAATGTGTTTGGTAAAGGCAACATGCATATCACTAGCATCAGGACTTCTAGCAACCTTTTGCAAGAACATAATCACTTCAGAAATATTGCAACCATCAATACCAAAGTCAAACTTAACATAACTAGTAATAGGCTCAATAGGCTTAGGCATAGTAGGAGGAGGAATAGGGACTACTTGTGGTTAAGTGGTGATGGTGCACACACTATTGTTTCTATCAATTTCAGCTTCCCTTTCCCACTTAGCATGAAGTTGAGCTTACAGCCTAACATTTTCATCAATATTAACTTGTATGGCATGAGCAGTAGCAAAGGTGTTTTACATAGCTTCAGGTGTAGCAGCCATTTTATTAATCAAGGAAGACTGAGATTCAGACAAAGAGGATATATTTTTCTCAGCACTCAAATTTTTTGACTGTAAACTAGGAATTTCTCTATTCAGATTCTCAATCTGATGGCTAATGTTTTTCAAGATGATAGACTGTTCCTCCATAGTTTTAGTGAAAATCTTATTTTGCTCATATTGCATCTGCATAAAATTCTTAGTGGATCTCTCTACTTCTAGAATCCTTTCTTCACTAGGCATTCCAGATCTACCATGATAAACATTTCCACTAGGAGGATAAGGCCTATAATTACCATAAGTATTGTTGCCAAAATTGTTGTTTCTAATGAAGTTCACATCAACTTGCTCTTCTTGAGCAACCAAAGAGGCTAAGGGAACACTATTAGGATCTAGAGGAGCTTTCCCATTAACAAGCATAGCCATAATAACATCAATCTTTTCACTCAAAGAGGAAGTTTCCTCAACAGAATTTACCTTCTTACCATGTGGAGCTCTCTCAACATGCCATTCAGAGTATTTAACCATCATATTATCAGGGAGCCTTGTTGCAGCACCTAAGGCGAGGCCCATAAAAGTACCTCCAGCAGCTTAATCCAACAGATTTCTTGAGGAGAAGTTCAAACCTGCATAAAAATTCTGGATAATCATCCAAGCAGTGAGTCCATGAGTAGGGCAATTCTTAACCAAAGATTTCATTCTTTCCCCGGCTGGAGCAACATGTTCACTATCAAGTTGTTTAAATTTCATAATGTCACTTCTCATAGATATAATCTTAGCAGGAGGATAGTACTTTCCAATAAAAGCATCTTTGCACTTAGTCCAAGAATCAATACTATTTTTAGGCAAAGAAAGCAACCATTCTTTAGCTTTTCCCCTCAAGGAGAAAAGAAAAATCTTGAGCTTAATAATATCTCCATCTATATCCTTATACTTCTGCATCTCATAAAGTTCAACAAAGCTATTAAGATGGGTAGCAGGATCATCAGAACCAGCACCAGAAAATTGCTCTCTCATCACAAGATTCAACAAAGCAGGCTTAATTTCATAAAAGGTAGCATCAGGAGCAGGTGGAACAAAAGGAGTGCTAAAGAAATCATTGTTGTTGGTGCTAGTGAAGTCACACAACTTGGTGTTCTCAGCGGAGTTCATTTTGGCAAAGGTGGGCAAGCCAAAAATAGCAGCAGCAGCTAGAGCAGGAACTAATTTGTTTGTGTTTTTTGAAAAGAGGCAAACCAAACCAAGAAAAAGAAACAAAGAAAACTAAAAACAACGTAAAGAGAAAGGAAGTGAAGGACTCCCCTTGTGAAGACGTCCTTGGCCTCCCCGGCAACGGCGCTAGAAAAGCTTGACGACTGTCTACGCACAGCCTGTTGGGAACCCCAAGAGCAAGGTGTGAAGCAACAAGCAGCAAGTTTTCCCTCAGTTGAGACCGAGGTTATCGAACCAGAAGGAGGAAGGAAACGACACACATGTGTTGCAAGCAACACGAAGACCTGCACAACACAAACTCAAGACTTTCCCCAACGAACAGTGAGGTTTTCATGCTCACCAGTTTGCTATAACAAAGGATTAAACATATTGTGTGGAAGGTAATGGTTTGCAGCAAGTAAACAAGTAACAGTGGAAGATGTATCAATGGTAAAGATTGGACCGACGTCCATAGTTCACTAGAGGTGCTCTCCTTAGATAAACAACATGGCATGAAGGGTAAACAAATTACAGCAGGGCAATTGACAGGAACTGAGCAAGGCATAACAATGCAATTACTAGTCAGAAAGATCCTATGAGGTTGATTGGGTAATACAACAAGATACATAGACCGTCATCCAACTGCATCTATGACTAGAAGTCCACCTTCAGGTTATCATCCAAACCCCCTCCATTATTAAGTTGCAAGAAACAAACAACTACTTTAAGCAAAGTGTGTAAGGTAAACAGTCCACATGTTCCATGAACAAGAGACCATTGTTTTCCCCCTAGTAGCAACAACACATCTACAACCGAAGAGATTACTGTCACTTCCCTTGGAAACTAGAGGCATGAACCCACTATCGAGCATAAATACCCCCTCTTGGAGTCACTAGCAACTACTTGGCCAAGATAGCTACTAACAACGAAGAGCATGCAAGATCACAAACAACACAGACATGATAGAATCATAAATACAAAACCATTAATCAAACCAACATAATAATCTCAATATCCATCGGATCCCTGCAAACACAACATGTGTGATTACAAATAGATTAGATCTTGATCATGAACGGAGCTCACAAGATCTATACATGAAAGCACAAAGGAGGAGATACAACCATCTAGCTACTACATGGACCCATAGTCCAAGGTGGAACTACTCACGCATCATACCAGAGAGAAGGTGTAGCGACCTCGGATCGGTAAGGATCTTAAGTCCCTGCGATTAACATGCTAGTCCCTGGATCAATAGCTAGCACTCACGGTCGATGAAATATCATGTAAAACACAAGTCTTTATTACATGAGTCGAATAATCTAGAGTTTACATTATTACAATAAAAGCGAAAAATATACAACATGAGTCCCATCAATGCCACAAGCAGGTTGAGTTAAGACCCGCGATCCTAGCGCACCTTTCAACGATCTCTGAAATTCTGCACATGAAACGTGCAGCCAACAAGTTGGGTCAATACTTTGAATGTATTGGCAAATTACACCAAGGAAGGAAAGACCAACTCTACATGCAAGGCTAGTTTAGGCTTTGGAGTTCATTTGCATAAAGCTAATTTTCACTAAGTATGGAGAAAAAAAAAGAGTTTTACCCTACTTTGTAAATATTTGCTTAGATAAAATAGGGTCGAATGGCACACGAGGATATTACTCACCAAGTGTCCAAACAACCAAACACTTGGATATTACTCACCAAGTGACACTTGGATATTACGCACCAAGTTCCCAAAGTCCCACCCATTGGCGATATTACTCACTCCATGGGGTTTCAAAACTTTGTTTAGAAAAGAGAGAGGAAGATCCTTCAGAGGCTCCATCCTTCAGATGCTCAATGTTGTTCTGTGTTCATGAACACGACTGATCGATCAGATTGCAATACTCTCGAGAGTTTGTGCACTTTACCCACAATCCACGATCAAGTCCTTTTACAGACAAGACCATGGCGAGGCTTTCCCTTAGTAGCCCCTCTACCTTCTGGATCCAACCGTGCCAAGAACCTCCAAATGTTGGTACCCAGGTGAGGTTTCCCACTAAGTTCTAGGCCAAGACAGAGCCCATATGTATTGTGGTTGCACTGGAAGCTTCTGAATTCGGAAACATGGCATACTTCTTTGATTCCTGGGTGGCCGTCCTCCACCAAAATCTCACTCGTTGTCCCGATAACCATTCCTCCTAGAAGAAAACTTAGTTTTATTTTGAAGTGGATTTGAGAAGAAAAGTTTGCTCAAGAGAGCCTTTATACTTAGAAAAATTTATTGTCTTTCGAACCCCCAATGGTACTTTGTATATGTAGCATAGCAAGCAATACTTAGCAAAAATAGGGGTAACCTATTAGGAGGGGAAATCCTAAGTATAGAGCTACTCATGGCATACTACAAAATCATCGCACTTGCAAAATAATTCTAAGGAAAAATTCTACTAGAACATCCTACACATGCATACTATAGAATTTTGAAGATCACATGCATAGAATCAAAACTGGGACAAAAATTATGAACAAGTGGTGTAACTTGCCTTATGTTGATAATATGGGTGTTGATTGTATTTCTCCGCTGCAATCGCACTCTCCGAACAATCTAATACGAGGACAAGGTAGTTCCAATCAAAACAATTGCAAACATAGCAAACACAACAAGGATGATCAAAAACATGCATGATGGTTTAATATGTTATAATGCTTACATTTAGTTCTATGAGCATTAATATATCATATGATGCATGTATGAGATCAATTAAAGCAATGGAGTACTTGTTATTAATAATTACTTGCCAATATAGGGGTTTTAATAGTTCTGTTGTAACGCCTATTATAACTGTCGAATTAAATTTGTTTCTTGGGTTTACTGGATAGTGGACGTTAATACGAACCAGTAGGCGTTGGATTCACCCTAATCGGAGTTATAGATCTTTTTGTATGATTTAAATAGTGTTTAATGGGTTTTAAATGATTCATACAGTTTCTGTTGCCTAAAAATCAAACTAAAATTATATCTGTAATCTCCACAGAATTGTGATTCCAAGGACATATTATTTGTAATTTTCTGAGCAGTATTTATTTTCTTATGAATTTATTACTCTAAATAGGCCATTAAACCATTTAAATCTTCACGGCAAAACCTTACAGTCAAAGGCTGAACTAATTGCATATTGATGATCCACATGGAACCAGCTTTCTATCGGTATATTATTTATATTTTTGTGATATGCAAATAATTTTCTATGAATTTAATGATTTATAAATCCATTAAAACTAATTAAATCACTACGGGGTAAATATTCCACAAAGGCTGGATCCAACCAGATATTATTAATATACATTACAGTAGCTTCAATTTGGTATATTGTTCATATTTTTTGGAGTTACAGATAACTTCCTATGAATTTATTAACCTAAAAGACCATTAAAACTAATTAAATTACTGCAGTAACCATGTATAGTAAAAGTTGGATCTATTCTAATAAGATGATTCTACGTAAAATTATCTTCAATTTGATATATTACACGTAATTTTTGGATGTTGTATGAATTTCTAATGAATTTTACAAGTTAGATCTATAATGTACAATTTTAAATTCGAACGGAATATTTCAGAGAATATTCCGCTGACTGGACAGGTTGACTTTGCATGTTGACTGGGATTAGATGCTGACCTGACGTTGACACGTGGCGAGATCCGGTTGGCTCGTACCCCTTCGCTACTAGGAAAACGGCTATAGGTAATCAGCACATCCGTGGCTCACATGGTTGAAGTGCCCCACGGCTAAAACAGGCGTGGCTCACCTGTGGGCAGTGCCCTACTAGTAACTAGAACAACCGTGGCGCACATAACTGTAGTGCGCCACAGATGTGTGTGGGCCAGGGCCCTGTTGGCCGCACGCCAAACATCTGTAGCGCACTACAGTCATGTGCGCCACGGTTGTTAGTGTCATCTGTGGCGCACATGTGGTGGGTGCGCTACGCCTAAGCGCATGCCCCCCTCTGCTGTGAAACGACCACAAACATCTGTGGCGCACTCGGCCTAGTGCGCCACAGAGAGTAGGATCATCCGTGGCGCACATGGCATGGTGCGCCACAGATGTTTGTACTCCCTGTGGCGCACTAGGGCCGTGTGCGCCACGGATGTGTCGATTTTTTTAGGACAGCATTTTATGTGCACATGTGTGCCCACACATCCACCACCCCACACTTCACTTTCCCCTTCTTCTTCCTCCTTAGATCTAGTCGGGATCTTCTCCTTCCCACCTCAATTTGTCCACCCATTCACCATTTTTAGCATGTAAAACTTGCTTTGGATGTTACATAAGTAATAGAGGAGGTCTCCGGTCTCTCATCTCCTTCTCCGGTCGACGCGCGCACCTCTCCTTTCCATCTTTTCTCGCGATCGGTCTCTCATCTCGGTAAGTTGTCCATGTAAGGATGTGTTCATGTGTATATGGATGATGTGCTCATATGTATGTAGATGATCGATGCTCATGATGTGTGTATGTGGAGAGGATGGTCATATGTGTGTGTATATGGAGAGTATCGATGATGCTCATGCATGTGTGTATGGAGAGGATAATGATATGTTCATGTGTGTATGGATCGGTCTCTCTCTCTCTCTCTCTTGTGTTTGTATGTGAACAAGTTGCCATTTGTTTTGCCAAAATGTTGATTCATTTCCATTTTGGCAAGACTTTGGCATTTCGCAAAGGTCCTAATTTTAGGATAGGTCATGCCGAAATTTTCTATCGACCATTGCATGCATGCATTCATTATGTGGTTCTAATAGACTTCAAAATTGTACCGTGTACATCGTGCAGGCAAAAATGGTCCGCATAATGAGCGATGGCATTGTGGCTAGATTTTTGAAATGTGCGACGGCCGACATGATACGAAATAACAAGACAGATATAAGATGTCCGTGCAGAAGATGCAAACTCAACTGGGTGATCGACCCAGATTCCGGGAATCTGCAGGCGCACCTGCTCCGCCATGGTTTCATGGATGGATACACTCGTTGGATAAGCGATGACGTAGATGATGGAGACGGTGAAGAAGGTGGCCAACATGACGATGATCATCATCACGGCGAGAACGGGCGAGATGATGAAGAGTCTCCTGGAGATGGTGAAGGTGCGGAAGCAGACCGGGATGATGATGATCTAGATGCCGGAGGAGCAGACGACGATGGAACAACGTCAGGCTGGGTGCGGGACCCTTATGTGCAAGAGCTGCTTCTCAAGCAGACGAGTAACGCCAGGGCTGCCGCTAGAGAGAAAGCCAAGCTTGCGCAACTTGAGAAAGACGCGGTTACTCCATTGTATGAAGGATGCAGGCCCGATGATACCCGGTTGAATGTAACGCTCAAGGCTATGGAGATGAAGGCAAAGCACAAATTGAGCGACGCAAGCTTCGACGATATGATGGCATTCTGGCACGATCGTCTCCCGGAGGGGAACACATGTCCAACTAGTATCGAGGATGCCAAGAAAATCGTCTGTCCTCTCGATCTACCGCACGTTAGATATCACGTATGCATCAACGATTGCATCATTTATCGGGGCGAGGACGCGGAGAAAACCACATGTCCGGTGTGCGGCGTGAGTCGATACAAGAAAGGGAAGAAATCACCCTGAAAAGTGGTATGGTACTTTCCTATCACTCCTCGTCTGCAGCGCTATTTCGCGGACCCTAAGGAAGCAAAGCTCATGCGATGGCATGCGGAAAGGAAGAAGCTAGGAGATGATGATGACCCCGAAAAGGATGAGCTGCTGACGCACCCTTCAGATGCTAGTCAGTGGAAAGCATTGGACCTCGAATTCCCAGAATTCGGTGGAGATTCGAGGAACATCAGGCTTGGTGCGAGCACCGATGGACTCAATCCGTTCGGTAGCCAGAGCAGCACGCACAGCACTTGGCCCGTGTTTGTATGGATGTACAACCTCCCTCCATGGTTGTGCATGAAGAAGAAGTACATACAAATGAGTATGCTAATTCAAGGGCCGAAACAACCTGGTACCGACATCAATCTGTATCTCGGGCTGTTGAAAGAGGAGCTAGCCACGTTATGGGAATCTGGAGCCAATACTTACGACGCCGTCGCACAAGATTATTTCACTATGAGAGCCGCGTTGATCACTACGGTGCAAGACTATCCAGGTTGCGGGTATATCTCGGGGCAGGTTATCCAAGGATTCTGCGCATGCGTTAGGTGCATGGATAACACAAGCTATCTCCAACTAGAGAAAGATCCAGGGTCATCGAAAACCGTGTTCATGGCGCACCGGAGGTGGCTCGGCAAGAATGATCCATGGAGAAAACATGGAGACCTGTTCGATGGCAAATCAGAGACCCGAGGAATCCCAGAGCGTAGGAGCAGCGAAGAAGTGGAAGAGTTGCTGAAAAACTGGAAAGATTGTCCTAAGCCTGGAAAGAAGCGAAAGAGGTAGAAACAAGACAAGCCGCTGATGAAGGTATGGAAAACAAGGTCTGTTTTCTGGGAGTTGCCATACTGGAAGTTTCTCCGCACGCCTCATAGCCTCAACATCATGCATATCACGAAAAACGTGTGCGAGAGTCTGGTCGCCACCATAATCAACATGCCAGATAGGACGAAAGATGGTCCGAAAGCAAGGCACGACCTGATATGCTTGGGTATCCGGAAGGAGCTTCACGGAGGACGCACTACTCCTGATGATCAGGAAGATGACGATGATCATGAGTCGGAGACGACATAAGGTCGTCGGAAGGGTAAAAAGTTCAAGAAGAACGAATATTACTGCCCTCCTTCTTGCTTCACTCTAAGCCAGGATGAGATCAAACAGTTTTTCAAGTGCCTTCTAGGAGTCAAATTTCCTTACGGCTACGCGGGCAAGATAAGCAGATACCTAGACGAGGCGAAGCAGAGGTTCAGTGGCATGAAGTCTCACGACTGTGCCGTGCTAATGACGCAGGTACTTCCGGTCGCACTAAGAGGGATAATGGACGAGCACGTCCGTGAAACGTTATTTGGCCTATGCAAGTTTTTCGACGTCATCTCTAGGAAGTCGATTGGCTTGAATCAGCTCGGAAGGCTACAGGAGGAGATTGTGGTGATACTATGTGAGCTTGAGGTCTACTTCCCACCCGCATTCTTCGACATTATGGTGCATCTTCTGGTCCATGTCGTGGAGGACATCGTACAACTCGGGCCGATGTTCCTCCGCAGCATGATGGCGTTCGAAAGGATGAACGGACACATCAAAGGATACGTTCGCAACAGGTCCCGTCCAGATGGAAGCATAGCCAAGGGCTTTCTGGCCGAAGAGTGCATCTCTTTCTGCACGAATTATCTAGACATCGAGAACCCTGTCGGTCTTCCCGTCAACAGACACCTTGGCAAGCTCGACGGATCTGGTCACCGAGAGGGTCGTCGCATACTGCATGCAGACTTCGATTTTCGACGCGCAGACTTTGATCGAGCAAACCTCGTCGCGCTACAACATTTAGAACTGGTCGATCCTTGGGTACAGAAGCACAAAAGGTTAATCGAGAAGAAGTACAGTGACCGGGGCATACAGAGGACGCAGGGAGAAATAATCAAAGAGCACAACTCAGATTTCACGCGTTGGTTTAGGCAGACGCTCCTTGATAATCCCCCGCGCTCGCATTCTTCTGACACGGAAAAGATCACATTCACCTTGTCGCAGGGACCGATGCAAAACCTGGTGACCTATCAGGCGTATGATATCAACGGCTACACATTCTACACAGAGGAAAAGGACAACAAGTGTGATTATCAGAACTCAGGCGTAACGTCGGAATTCTACACCGATGACAACGTGAAGGAAAGATTCTACGGAAGAATCGAGGAGATCTGGGAGCTCGACTACTGTGGAGAAAAGGTGCCGATGTTCCGTGTCATATGGGAAAAGAGCGTTGAAAGAGAAGACCGGTATTTCACAACCATGGTTATACCCGAAGCAGCCAAATCCAAGGCCACCGGTGCAAACGTGGCCGCGAAAAATGAACCGTGGGTACTGGCTACCAAAGTGGACCAATGTTTTTTCATTACCGACCCGACAAAGCCTAGCCGTGTTGTCGTGAGGAGAGGAAAAAGAAACATCATCGGGATGGATGGAGTCGCCAACGAGCAAGACTTCGACCAGTACGGCGATCCAAAGATTGAAGATGAAGACGACTATGATGCAGCAACATACATCACAAGAAGAAAAAGGACAACCCTACCCAAAAAACATAGCCCGTTCGAAAGAAGAAACATTAAAGTGCCGGGGCTAAATTATTCAACCGCGACAAAGAAGGGAAAAAAGATTGTAAAACGCTAGCTCAAAAAATATTGTAAAACGCGTGGTCGAAAAAGATTGTAATATTCATGGACAAATTATTATGACATATTTGAATCATGTACAAATTAATATGACATATTTTGAATCCTATTTGTACCACTTTTATGACATATATTATCACCTTTGGGAATTTTTGGAATATTTAAAAGTATTTTAAAAACAAAACAAAACTTTTATGGCATAGATCACCACTTTTGGGCATTTTTTGGAACATTTAAAAATATTTTTAAAAT
This sequence comes from Avena sativa, assembly GCA_916181665.1. Classification (NCBI taxonomy): domain Eukaryota; kingdom Viridiplantae; phylum Streptophyta; class Magnoliopsida; order Poales; family Poaceae; genus Avena; species Avena sativa. Next base: position 3,072,683 of record OV702284.1, read on the forward strand.
AAAAATAAAAAAGGTGGGCACCAGGATTCGAACCTAGGTGCTCACAGGTTTATAGAATAAAGGAGTGGCTGGAACCAGTGGGATAAGGCGAGCTAGTGGTAACTATCGGGGTGGCAGCCCTCTTATCAGCTAGTCCTACCCACTTAGGCGTAGCGCACCCTGGCCAAGTGCGCTACGGTTATCCGTAGCGCACTTGGCCAGGGTGCGCTACGCCTAAGTGGGTAGGACTAGTTGAGCCACGCCCTCCCCATCGTCCTCAGACACAGCTAGATCGTCTAAGTCCCTCCCCGCATCGTCCCCATCCCCATTAACGACGCGCCGCCGCCGCTGCATCCCAGGAGGAGGAGGCCGCTGCATCCCAGGAGGAGGAGACCGCCACACCAGGAGGAGGAGGAGGCGGCTTGCCCACTCGCTCGTTCCGTGGAGGAGGAGGTTGGTGGTGGCGAGGTTCCTGCAGCGTCGGCTCCGCTCCTCCGGTGGCAAGGTGCTCTGCCGCTCCCTCCTCCTCGTTACCTCGTCCGCCAGCCCTCGTCGTCCTCATCTCAGAGGTGAGTGCCGCCCCTCCCCTCTCTCCTTCTCTTCCTCTCTCCTCGAGCAATGGTTAGGGTTAGCACCTGATGATTCAATTGATGCCTCTGATGGTTAGGGGTAGCAATGGTTAGGGTTAGGGTTAGCACCTGATGGAATTGACATTTTTTCCTAATGATTGGTGGTTGTCTGACAAAATGAGATGGCCATGGGAGTTCAGAGAAGTCCATGGGAATTTTCTGTCACAAAAACGAGCAAACATGGGAATCTAGCAAAGCACATGTAGGTGTCCCTGGCTGGCTAGATCAGTAACACAACATGAACATTTGGCTAGATCAGTAACAAAAATGAAGAACTAAACAGGTACCAAGTAGCTAAGAATTGACATTATGTTTGACAGTGAGCTTAAAGTGATCTTCCACTGTGTTAGATAAATCTTGATGGTCGATTGGATGTTAGATAAAATTTGGCCTAACATGTTACTTTCATCATACAGTGGGCATACTGTTATCTTTCACAAGTAGATAAATGACCCATGATCTAAGACATGTTACTGTCGAGGCAATGTAGATGCTACTGTCATAAAATCTGGAGCTTTGGGTTCTACTTGGCCAAATTTAGAAATCTAGAGCTTTGGGTTCTACTTAGGGAAGGGGAATTGGGAAACAATGGCTCATCTGCTCATGTAGCTCTAGATTTTAATTGTTGGTGCTTAATCATCACTTGATGTTGCCATTGCCGTCGTGTTTGTATGAGGTCTCAGTCAGATGTAGTTAAGTCTGGATGCAGTAGTTTGCTCCTCTACTAGTCAAGCACATGCCAAGGTTAAGAGTAGCAAGCTGAAGGTTAGGGTCCTGAGTTTATTCTGTGTAGCAAGCTTCAGGTTAGGTTCAAGTTAGGTTCAGAGTAGCAAGATTCAGGTTAGAGGTTTAGGTTAGGTTCTTCTATTGTATATCTGCTTGATAAAATAATTAGGCCCAGTGTATGTGGTCTGGAATAGCCTGGTTCAGCTGCATTGATTGGGCAGTGGTGACAGGTTTTAGGTGATGTCGGTTTATGGTTTGGAAGCATGGTGTGTGAATTGGTGCACTAAACTTGTTTTCCTAGGATATTAGCTCGTTTGCCACCACTATAATTGGGTCATCATGAAATAGAGGAACTTAGGAAATAGGGGTCATCACCATAATGCAGTTAGAAGTACAGCAGTAGCACTGATGCAGTTAGAAGTAATTTGACATATATAAAATTGACACTGGGGCCACATGATGCTTCACCATAAATACACTCTGTGATGTCTGATTAAGCCCAGCCCCAAGTACAAAGATGGCTGTTTAGGAGGAAACTCCTCTATAGTTGGGCAGTCAATAAAATCATGAGTATTTTACTTACATGAGTGATCATGCAAATTATGAATAGTATGGTTTTATTACTGATCCTGGTGATGGTCTAGTAGTGCTGAAAAGGCACTACTGCAAACAATATGTTGCAGTGAATATATAAAATGAATATGTGCTGAACCAAATGTGTGAATATAAACTTGTATTTGCTTCTTTGTCGCGGTTGTGTATTTGCTTGCTGTCATATTTATTATCATATAAACTTGTATTTGCTTGATGTCATATAATGACAGGTGCTATAATCTGCATGTATTTGCTTGATGTCATCAATGACAGGTGATATAATATGTGGTGATATAATTTTAGCACTTGAAATTGTGCTTGTGCTTGTATGAAACACTTTATTATGTGTGTATGCAGGTTCTTGTATGAAATGAGTCCCGATTCTTGCCGGAATGTTGATTAACTTCCGTTTCGGCAGAAATCGGGCACTCCTAGTTTAAGAAAATTAGCAAAGGTCATGCCGGATTTTTCCGTGCATTTAACCAATTATTTGTTTTTATTAGTGCAAAGATGTGTGACAACGACGAGGCTGGATGTTCTAAGCGCATCAGCGCTGAAGGAGAACTCAGACCTCCGAATAAACAATTGACATTCTGGGAGGCGGCCCAGCGTCTAGAAGACGATGAAGAATACCATCCCCAGGAGAGCGAGGATGATGAGATGGAAGACGCGGAGGAAGAAGCCAAAGGAACGGCGGATGATGAAACCACTGATGGCGGCGAGGGCAAAGGGAGTGGTAGCAACCCTCCTAAGAAGAAGAAGAAGCCGAAGGACCGGCGCCCGAACACGGTCGGCACGGTCAGGGAGGAAATTACCGAAGTGAGCCCATCAGGGGTTCCTTTGGAGCCCGCCCTTGTCGTCAAAGGGTACGGTGGGCAAGTGGCGGCGATCACCCGGACAACCATCTCAATCAACACCGAGAATCTCCGGCATAAAGATAATGGCCACTTGCGCACACTCCTCTTCGAGAAGCTGCACGCAAGATACAAGTTCCCCGCTAAGTATCAGAACACAAATTATCATGGGAACGAAGTAAACAAATCTGCCCTCACAAAGATGAGCACCGCCCTGGCCAGTTGGAGAACCCGGATAAAGAAGAAGATCTATAAAGAAGGCAAAAGTCTCGAGGAGATCCAGAAGATTGACCCGCAGATCACCGAAGATTAGTTCCGAGAGTTCAAGGAGAGGTGTGAATCCAAAAGAGCCCTGGCCAATAGTAATCGGGGAAAGGTGCTGCAGGCGATGAATATAGGTCATCACCATCTCGGATCTGGTGGATACAGAACCGCGGAGGCCAAATGGAATAAGGAGGACGAAGAGTATAGATCCAAGGGGATAGAAAACCCCTTTGCTAAATTCGAACCCGGGCAGGTTCAAAACTTCATCAGGGTCCGTTACCATGTGGACCCAAAAACCAAACAACTCACCGCGGATCCTGCGGTGAAGGAATTCGAAGAAATTGTGGTAAGTATAATCTAATTACCGTGGATCAACACGATTGCAATCTAATCGATGATCTAAATGATTCACTGTTACTTCTTCTGCAGGAGGAGGAAATTGTTGCTAGTCATGGATCCCAGGGTTCCTCATCCCAGGGGTCGACGGCGGCCACACGGTGGGATAACCCTTTTAACAGGGCGATGAACCGGGCCAAGAAAATAGAGCCGGTTACGAAGAAGCCGTCGTCGGCTGGCCGTCTGGCCGGCCTCGGGGGTAAGAATTGGGTGGATCATTTTGGTCCACCGCCGAGGACGCATGTGGCACCGTCGGGAAGGAGCGAGGAGGAAAACCGAGAGGTTCAAGAACTTAAGGCACAAGTGGCGCGGATCCCGCAGATCATCCAAGACAACCTGGCAATCACCCTCACGTCCTTCCTGCCTACCTTGGTGGAGTCAATAGCGAACTGGAGTGCGGGTGGTCGAGTAGGGCCGTGCCCGATTCCAAGCATGGTCAGCAGCCACTCGAACAACGCGGCGCCGACGAATCAGGCGAACTACGTGTTCGTGACTCCACCCGCTAGCACCGCGGCGCCGCAAGTGTTGGTGACTCCCCCTGCCATCACCGCGGCGCCGGAGTACATGTTGGTGCCCCCCTGCCATCGTCGCGGCGGCACCGGAGCTCCAAGCACCCGTCGGTAGGGAGAATACACCGGCGGCCAGCACGTGCCATCAAGCAGCCCTTTCGTCTCTTGCACGCCCATCGTCGTATGCGGTGCGTCGACATTAGCCGATCTCGACGCCATCACGGTAAACAAATTGCTTTAATTACCGCCTTTCATGCCATCTACATATTACTCTTATGGCATCTCGCTCTGACGACGTCGTACATGTTTTCTGCAGACGGATGTTCCTTGCACTCTCTTATGCTACGTGAACAACGAGCTGAGGGATGTTGCCAAGGGTACCATCGTTCAACCCTTGCAGCGCACGTTCCACTCAAAGCCGATGCCAGATAGCGTGCACAGGGTTAAAATTAGTCGGGTGCTAAGGGGCTGCGACGACCTGGAACCTCCCATTCAACCCCCAGGAGCGGATGAAGAAGAGCCGTCTGTCCTCAGAAGTTGCTTCGGCTTATTCTTGCTATGGCCAAAGAGCATGATCCATTTGGGTACGGCGGGGGGCATCACGCCATAGACAACAACACCGCCTGTCGTGCCAGCGACAAGCGGTGGCAAGGCCCCCTTACCGCCCTCGCCGTCACCTCCACACGGTGGGTCGGATGATCATGTTGATGATATGCACATGGCGCAGGATCCGGCCGAGGATGACGAAGACTGGAATGATCACTTCTTCAGCACTCAGTTTGGCAACGAAGAAGACCTAGCTGGTGGCCCCACAGAGAAAGCCACTATCACCAAGCGTCTGTTTGGTTCTCAGGAGACGCCTCCAGCTTGCGCCTTTACAGAGCCGGCTGATACAACCAACCGGCCCTTTATTCTAAGCCCTCAAACACTACATAGGGCGGCCGGTGCTTAGATTGCGGTGCCTGCCCGCTCTCCAAAAGGAAAAAAGGGCAGGAAAAGAAAATCTAGCAGCTCGAGCCAGCCGGTGGCGTCAACAACTGCGAATCCGATCAGGTTTCGGGACGGGCCACCAAGACCCGAGGGTATTATGTGGAGGATTCATGTGGCGGGTGAGCCCATGCTACCTAAGAATTTGCGGAAGCTCGCCAGTTCGGAACTGCAGAGTGTGCATGACGGCGTGCTGACGATAGAGAGACGCCTTCTATCGGAGAAAGATCCCTCGCACCCGGTATTCGTGGTTAAGGTGCCACCAGGCTTGGGCTTCGTCGACACTGCCCCCGCGGATCTGTTCTTCCTGCGGTTCGAGGACATCTTCAATATGTTCCACCTATACCCGCTGCACTATACCATGGTCCGTCTCTTTTCTCTCAGCCTGGCCATGCAGATCATTAAAGAGAACACACCGGTCATCGCTATAGTGGACCCCTACTACATGCGTGACGGCTGCTTGGGTTCCCCCGCCGAACGACGTATCGTGGCCTCGTACCTAAAAAGAATCCTCGTGGCGAACAAGACAAAGGAATACATTCTCGTGCCTTACTTTCCCGAGTAAGTCATTATTCACTCGCCACCGTCGATTGGCTTTATTAGATCATCATCATTATTTTTCCAACACGTTCCATTTGAATTTTTTGCGCAGAGATGAACACTGCACGCTCATATCCTTATCGCCGAAGCATTCCCACGCCACGTATTTCGACTCGGGGAGTCTAGAAAATAAGAAAAACTACGACAAGATCAAGGAAGTTCTGGATGATGCTCTCACTGGCTTTGCCTCGACGGAAGGCACCAGCTTCATGCGTAAGAAGGTCAAGTTCGGTAGGCACGTCTTCAACCACGTAATGGAGTTCCCCTGCGTGAAGCAGCCGGAAAACAGTAAGAAGGAAGCCTACTACGCACTCCATCACATGAGGGCGTTCCTACTTGACCAGCAGAATTCTACGCTGCCAGATCATCTCAAACAGTGGGCCAAAGCAAAGGCCAAGATCAATGATTCGGATATTAGACAAGAGATGTATCGCATCTAGCAGCAGTTTGGGGCAATCATCTTTCGTGATGTCATGACTTTGGGGGGGATCTTCTACGGAGGAAATATCCCGAATAACCGTGACATAGAAGATCGCCTAGAGATGCAGGGTGACTATAGGAAGTTCATGACGAGACAAGGCGTCCTCCCGTTCCCTAAGCCGAGCCAGAAGGCTTGATGTTGGCCTAGTTGTAGTTACAAACTATAGATGACCTTTGTGTGTGTGTGTGGACGACAAGTGAACTTATTTTGCTTATTATTATTATATATCAATCAATGCTTGGTTTTTTTTGCTTACTCTTTGGTCCTTTGCTCAATTTGGTCCTTCTTTTTTTCTTTACTCTTTTTTCGAGAATAATGCCGATGATTGAAAGTCGTGGCACACTATATATGTGAATGTGCTACGATGGGACTGTGAGCCTTGTGATATGCACAAGTCCAGGTCTTGTGCATCCTACTTGGCTCACCGTTCCATCGTAGCATATTCCTGTGTCCAACGACCTATGTATATATATGAGGCATTCTTTTCGAGTTATTTTTGTCTTTTTCGAGAATATGCCGATGATTGAAATGCCGTGGCACAATATATATGTGAATGTGCTATGACGGGATAGTTAGCCTTGTGATATGCACAAGTCCAGGAATTATGCATCCTACTTGGCTAACTGTTCCGTCATAGCATATTCCTGTGTCCAACGACCTAGCTAGTTATATATGAGGCATTCTTTTCGAGCTACTTTGGTCTTTTTCGAGAATAATGCCGATGATTGAAATGTCGTAGCACACTATATATGTGAATGTGCTACGATGGGATTGTACGCCTTGTGCTATGCACAAGTCCAGGTGTTGTGCATCCTACTTGGCGTACGGTTCCATCGTAGCATATTCCTGTGTCCAACGACCTATGTATATATATGAGGCATGCTTTTTGAGTTACTTTGGTCTTTTTCGAGAATAATGCCGATGATTGAATTGTCATGGCACACTATATGTGAATGTGCTGCGATGGGATTGTTCGCCTTGTGCTATGCACAGGTCCAGGTGTTGTGCATCCTACTTGGCGAACAGTTCCATCGTAGCATATTCCTGTGTCGAACAACCTAGTTATATATGAGGCATGCTTTCTGAGTTTGGTCTTTTTGATTTAGGAGTACTTTCTATAAGTGTATCTTCATATGCGACTTTAATTATATATGTTTTTTTCAATAGTCGTTTAATTATTATTGTCAACTTATAGATGAAGTGGTACGTTGTGTACAAGGGACGGGTTCCCGGAGTCTACGATGATTGGGAAGACTGCCGGAGACAGGTGCACCGTTTCAGCGACAATAGCTACAAAGGGTACAACACTATGGCGGAGGCGGAAGCTAGATACACGCGCTATCTAGCGGGAGTTAGGACAAGGAACCGGATGAAGACCTACACCTTCGTCGCGGCGGTGATCATGCTTATCTTCTTTGGTTATTTATCCCGCGTTTGTGTCTAGCTAGCTAGTTTAGATGTCTAGGCGAGCTTCCGAGCTCTAACTTGTTCGATCGACACATGTATTAGCATGTCACCAACTACTACTTTATAACATGATCGAAACAATGTAACTTAGACTATGTATTCATGTATGAGACTTATCTATATGTATTTGTTTCAATCTTGTTTTTCATATTGAGTATTTATATATATAATTATATATCTTGTATCTGTGTGTGTATATCTGCTGTAATATTGTATATAATCTGTATTGCATATAATCTGGCTCGAAAATTAAAAAAAAACAAAAAATACATCTGTGGCGCACATGGTCTACCTTCTGTGGCACACTACACCTAAAGCGCACTATGGAAGTTTAGTGGCACACTAGGTAGTGCGCCACAGAAGATCCCAGGGGTAGCGCACCATGCCAAACTTCTGTGGCGCACTAGGAGGTGCGCTACGCCTATCTCTACACAATCGTGGCGCACTAGGCAGTGCGCCACGGCTGAGAGATAGCCGTAGCGCAAGGCCCATGGCGCACTGCTAGTGCGCCATGGATGGGCATTTCCGGTGCGCCACTAACGGCCTGTTTCCTAGTAGTTCTGAAATATTGCAGAAACGAGCGCGAGTACATCTTGGATTTACACCGTCAGATCTGAAATATTGCGATGCGAAATTCTCCAATTGTGGTGCATGAAAAGAGGTGAGGTTTGTCGGGATTGAAAGATTTCAATGAGTTCTACAACTTTCGTTTTTTGGCCGAAGGGAAAAAACGAAGTCTAGATGGGTCAAAAAGTGAAATAAGATTCGGGCATATTTAGATTTGGGATTTCGAGAAGAGAAACTCCTACAGCCGTGGCTCCACAAGTTTATATGGAGATTTAGGATGGTGTAGAGATAGACCTTGGAGTAGGGAACAACTAGAAACAAACGGAAGTCGATTCAGAGTTGTAGATAAAAAGTTATAAGAGTTTGAATAGAGATAGGTTTGAGAAAACAGGTTTTGCACGGATTTTAAAGCATCTAAGCGATCGATCAACGCGGGTCTGGCTGCTGGCTGGTCCGGTTCGGTCCTTGCTGGGCCGCCGGCTGGCTCGGCCGGCCCATTGGTTTTTTTAATCTTTTTTTTGTTTTTCTTTTTTCTATTTACTTGTTTCCCTCATATCTTTTGCATACGAACTCCAAATGATATGATTCTTATTTCTAAATTTTTCTAAAATCGAATAGATCATTGTAGGATCATATTTGTAATCTTTTTACTAGTTTTCAAGTAGTGGGTTTATAAATCCTTGTATATTCCATTTTATTTATATCTTTATTTATTTGTATTTATTCCATAACTTTCTCATACTAGCTCCAAATGAGCTCAATTTTGTTTCTAAAATTTTGTAATATTAATTGGATCTCTTTAGGCTATAATTATCAATAATTTATACCTTAGCAACGGTGGGTTTTATAAAGTCAATTTAATTACCTTTAGGAACATTTGGGCGAATCAACTATAGGATTTAGATACCAGGATTTGGATTCAGTTTGTGAGAACTTTGCATGGATGTAATGAAATGCTTATGAATACTTCATGATTTTCATTTTGAAATCTTGCACACCAATTCTACAATCCATAATCAATCCATGCCCTTTTGCTTATATGGCTACTTAGGTCATAACAAAAGAATATAAGATTTTGAATTCAAGGTTGAGAGGATTTTCTATTCAAAAAGTTTCTTCACTTTGAGAGTTTTCAACAAATTCAAACAATCAATCAAGCTATTGATTTTATTTATAACATTCCAAAATAGGAAATTTTTTGGGATGTTACAGACTACCACCCTTAAAAGGAATCTCGTCCTCGAGATTCGAGAAAGCTAGCAAGAAATAGGTTTGGACACTAGGGTACTACCACCCTTAAAAGATTGTATTTTTTAGGTTCTCCTGATGGGTCCGGTGTGGATTGTTGATTTGTAAGCTCCATTCACACTAACATAGTTCGTCGTAGCTTGATGGACGGATTGGGCTTCTTTCCTTTGGCATTTCCTTTGCCACAACCATTCTTCCTTTTCCGAGGACAATCTAACGCGTAATGCACTGTTTCACCACACTTATAGCATGTTACCTGGCTAGAATCTTTCTTGGGCTTCTTCACGCTACTGCCTCTATTACTATTACCATCATCGTTTTTATCCTTTCCAGCTACATTCACATGTTTTGGACAATTATCAGCATAATGCCCAGGATTGTGACACTGGAAGCATAGGACTTTGCTTAGATCCTTCCTCCTTTTTGACAAGGACATCCCGTCTTGTGGTTCTTCATGCTCTACCTCAACATTTGGAAGCCTTGATCGTTTCCTTGAGCCAGTTTGGGTAAAATGGGCATTCCTTTCATATGTCGAGTATTGCGAAGTGATGACTTTGGGTGCGGTGTCTAGAGTCTTGAATCCATCCCTTGTCTTTGTCGTGTCCTCGCAGAGCTTCATGTGGTCTTGGCGCATTTCGTCTCTAACTTGCTGATTCAGTTGATGTACCACCGGGTAGAGGTGCATTGAGCGGGGTTGTGATTGGTCCCTTCGCACAGGAAGCATGTAACTTGAGAGGTGGGACATTCTTCTGATGGGTGCCTTCCTTCACAGTAGGGGCGCTGATCATGATGCTCCTTAGTGATATGTCCTATTTCTCCACAGATCGTGCAAGCTAAATGTTTTGGGACTTCAACTTCTTGGGTTTTTGGTATACGGGTGACGAGACGAGATTTTAGTAGAACCTCTTTAAATTCTCCCCAAGATATCATCCCTTGATGATCATTAATGGCGTGTTGCATCTCCCACTAGGTTGTAGCCTCGTCTTTTAGGAATTGGGTGGCATAATGAACCATTCTATTGACTTTAATGTTGGCATCCTTCAGTATTTCTTCAACCTAGAGCATCCACTTCTTTGCATTGGCGTGGCTCTTACGCTTGGTGGAGTTGAGTTCCTTGTCCTCCTTATTGATATGGTCCATCCGTCGAGATGACTAAGGTTTAGAGTAGGAACGAATGGAGTATGGAAAGATGAATAACCCATATAAGCAATTTTATTTAGAAAATAGGTTTTCATTAGCTGAGGTAATAAACCATACAAGATAGCAAACAATTTGTCGCATCTACATTTGGCAAAATATTATTCGGGTTTGGTTCCTAATAGGTCACTTGGAAACTTCGAGGCTTCGAGTCTTCAAAAGTCTTCGTTCTCTTGATAGTCTTCATGTTCTTCATAATCTTCAATATTTCGAGTTCTTTAGTTAATAACATTGACTTAAGGCCTTTGAAGTCTTTAATCTCGTAGCTTCAGTCTTGGAACATCTTTCATGGAGGTCTTCAAGTCCCGACTTAATCGAAACATTGAGATGATCTTCTTTGAAAAGGTAATCTTGAGAAAAGTTTCTTCTTGAAGTGTGTAGTGGTCATATTCTAATGTTGAAAACAAGAGACTTAAGAAATTTTAAAACCCCAAAGGTAGATGATGAGAAGTATGAGAGTTTTCTGAAATAACTTAGAAAATATTTGTCCTAACGTTTTTCCATGTCTAGGGTCACGATCTACAGTCAACTTATGCTCTGATACCATCTGTAGCGACCTCGGATCGGTAAGGATCCTAAGTCCCTGCGATTAACATGCTAGTCCCTGGATCAATAGTTATCACTCACAGTCGATGAAATATCATGTAAAACACAAGTCTTTATTACATGAATCGAATAATCCAGAGTTTACATTATTTCAACAAAAGCGAAAAATATACAACATGAGTCCCATCAATGCCACAGGCAGGTTGAGTTAAGACCCGCGATCCTAGCGCACCTTTCAACGATCTCTGAAATTCTGCACATGAAACGTGCAGCCAACAAGTTGGGTCAATACTTTGAATGTATTGGCAAATTACACCAAGGAAGGAAAGACCAACTCTACATGCAAGGCTAGTTTAGGCTTTGGAGTTCATTTGCATAAAGCTAATTTTCACTAAGTATGGAGAAGAAAAAAAAGAGTTTTACCCTACTTTGTAAATATTTGCTTAGATAAAATAGGGTCGAATGGCACACGATGATATTACTCACCAAGTGTCCAAACAACCAAACACTTGGATATTACTCACCAAGTGACACTTGGATATTACGCACCAAGTTCCCAAAATCCCACCCATTGGCGATATTACTCACGCCATGGGGTTTCAAAACTTTGTTTAGAAAAGAGAGAGGAAGATCCTTCAGAGGCTCCATCCTTCAGATGCTCAATGTTGTTCTGTGTCCGTGAACACGGCTGATCGATCAGATTGCAATACTCTCGAGAGTTTGTGCACTTTACCCACAATCCACGATCAAGTCCTTTTACAGACAAGACCATGGCGAGGCTTTCCCTTAGTAGCCCCTCTACCTTCTGGATCCAACCGTGCCAAGAACCTCCAAATGTTGGTACCCAGGTGAGGTTTCCCACTAAGTACTAGGCCAAGACAGAGCCCATATGTATTGTGGTTGCACTGGCAGACTTCTTTGATTCCTGGGCGGTCGTCCTCCACCAAAATCTCACTCGTTGTCCCGACAACCATTCTGCCCAGAAGAAAACTTAGTTTTATTTTGAAGTGGATTTGAGAAGAAAAGTTTGCTCAAGAGAGCCTTTATACTTAGAAAAAATTATTGTCTTTCGAACCCCGCAACGGTACTTTGTATATGTAGCATAGCAAGCAATACTTAGCAAAAACAGGGGTAACCTATTAGGAGGGGAAATCCTAAGTATAGAGCTACTCATGGCATACTACAAAATCATCGCACTTGCAAAATAATTCTAAGGAAAAATTCTACTAGAACATCCTACACATGCATACTACAAAATTTTGAAGATCACATGCATAGAATCAAAACTGGGACAAAAATTATGAACAAGTGGTGTAACTTGCCTTATGTTGATAATATGGGTGTTGATTGTATTTCTCCGCAGCAATCGCACTCTCCGAACAATCTAATACGAGGAGAAGGTAGTTCCAATCAAAACAATTGCAAACATAGCAAACACAACAAGGATGATCAAAAACATGCATGATGGTTTAATATGTTATAATGCTTACATTTAGTTCTCTGAGCATTAATAGATCATATGATCCATGTATGAGATCAATTAAAGCAATGGAGTACTTGTTATTAATAATTACTTGCCAATATAGGGGTTTTAATAGTTCTGTTGTAACGCCTGTTCTAACTGTCGAATTAAATTTGTTTCTTGGGTTGACTGCATAGAGGACGTTAATACGAACCAGTAGGCATTGGATTCACCCTAATCGGAGTTATAGATCTTTTTGTATGATTTAAATAGTGTTTAATGGGTTTTAAATGATTCATACAGTTTATGTTGCCTAAAAATCAAACTAAAATTATATCTGTAATCTCCCCGGAATTGTGATGCCAAGGACATATTATTTGTAATTTTCTGAGCAGTATTTATTTTCTTATGAATTTATTACTCTAAATAGGCCATTAAACCATTTAAATCTTCACGGCAAAACCTTATAGTCAAAGGCTGAACTAATTGCATATTGATGATCCACATGGAACCAGCTTTCTATCGGTATATTATTTATATTTTTGTGATATGCAAATAATTTTCTATGAATTTAATGATTTATAAAGCCATTAAAACTAATTAAATCACTACGGGGTAAATATTCCTCAAAGGCTGGATACAACCAGATATTATTAATCTACATTACAGTAGGTTCAATTTGATATATTGTTCATATTTTTTAGAGTTACAGATAACTTCCTATGAATTTATTAACCTAAAAAACCATTAAAACTAATTAAATTACTGCAGTAACCACGCACAGTAAAAGTTGGATCTATTCTGATAAGATGATTCCACGTAAAATTATCTTCAATTTGATATATTACACGTCATTTTGGGACGTTGTATGAATTTTTAATGAATTTTACAAGTTAGATCTATAATGTGCAATTTTAAATTCGAACGGAATATTTCAGAGAATATTCCGCTGACTGGACAGGTTGATTTTGCATGCTGACTGGGATTAGATGCTGACCTGACGTTGACACGTGGCGAGATCCGGTTGGCTCGTACCCCTTCGAGGAATCGATCTAATCCTGGCCGTTGGGATGAGATCCAGTGGTTCGGAGAGGAGATTGACCCGATTTTGGCTTAAAATAGACAAGAAACGGATTTGGGTTAGAGAGACAAATCCGTAGGTCAAATTGAAAAACTTAGAACATGAAATTTGTGGGGAATCATTAGTCCTACCTTCTCACCAAAGGAATTTGGATGTGAAGAAACGAGCGCGAGTACATCTTGGATTTACACCGTCAGATCTGAAATATTGTGATGCGAAATTCTCCGTTTGTGGTGGATGAAAAGAGGTGAGGTTTATCGGGATTGAAAGATTTCGATGAGTTCTACAACTTTTGTTTTTTTGCCGAAGGCAAAAAACGAAGTCTAGATGGGTCAAAAGGCGAAATAAGATTCGGGCATGTGTAGATTCGGGATTTCGAGAAGAGAAAATCCTACAGCCGTGGCTCCACGAGTTTATATGGAGATTTATAATGGTGTAGAGATAGGCCTTGGAGTAGGGAACAAGTAGAAACAAACGGAAGTCGATTCGGAGTTGTAGATAAAAAGTTATAAGAGTTTGACTAGAGATATGTTTGAGAAAACAAGTTTTGCACGGATTTTAAAGCATCTAAGCGATCGATCAACGCGGGTCTGGCTGCTGGCTGGTCCGGTTCAGTCCTTGCTGGGCTGCCGGCTGGCTCGGCCGGCCCATTTGTTTTTTTCTCTTTTTCTTTTTCTATTTACTTGTTTTCCTCACATCTTTTGCATACGAACTCCAAATGACATGATTCTTATTTCTAAATTTTTCTAAAATCGAATAGATCATTGTAGGATCATATTTGTAATCTTTTTACTAGTTTTCAAGTAGTGGGTTTATAAATCCTTGTATATTCCATTTTATTTATATCTTTATTTATTTGTATTTATTCCATAACTTTCTCATACTAGCTCCAAATGAGCTCAATTTTGTTTCTAAAATTTTGTAATATTAATTGGATCTCTTTAGGATATAATTATCAATAATTTATACCTTAGCAACAGTGGGTTTTATAAAGTCAATTTAATTACCTTAGGAACATTTGGGCGAATCAACTATAGGATTTAGATACCAGGATTTGGATTCAGTTTGTGAGAACTTTGCATGGATGTAATGAGATGCTTATGAATACTTCATGATTTTCATTTTGAAATCTTGCACACCAATTCTACAATCCATAATCAATCCATGCCCTTTTGCTTATATGGATACTTAGGTCATAACAAAAGAATATAAGATTTTGAATTCAAGGTTGAGAGGATTTTTTATTCAAAAAGTTTCTTCTCTTTGAGAGTTTTCAACAAAGTCAAACAATCAATCAAGCTATTGATTTTATTTATAACATTCTAAAATAGGAAATTTTTTGGGATGTTACAGAAGGCCTCCGGGATGATCTCCCCTCCGGCAGGGTGTCGGGAAGAACTTCAGATACCCCCGATCTAGGGACGATGGTGGCGGCGGATACAGACAGTTTCGTGGATATTTGATCGGGTACTCAGGGTTTCTGCATCGGGAGCTTCTTATAGGCGAAGGGGGGGACCGAGGCGGCGGTCAGGGGTGCCAAACCCTAGCTAGGTGCGGGGTGGGGCCCACCCACGCCTAGGGTGGGTCTGGCCCCTCTGGCCGGCCCCTCCGGCTCTCCTCTGGACTTCTTGTTCCCCACGGAAAGTAATTGACTTTGTCCTTTGTCCCGTCCAATTCCGAGAATATTTCTTTACTAACTTTTCTGAAACCAAAAACAACAGAAAACAGGCATCTGGCACTGTTGCAACTTGTTAATAGGTTAGTACTAGAAAACATGTAAAAAGCACCTCAAAGTGTGGACAAGTAAAGAAAAGTAGATACTAAACAAGCATGGAGCATCAAAAATTATAGATACGTTTCCAACGTATCAGCCAGTTGCCTGTTTTCTGCTGTTTTTGGTTTCAGAAAAGCTAGTATGGAAATATTCTCAGAATAGGACGGGACAAAAGCCAAAGTAAATATTTTAACGGAAGGAACACGGAGTTCGGAGGGCAGCTGAAATGGGGCCACGAGACGGCCACACCTGGTGGCGGCGCAACCTAGGGGGGTGCGCCAGCCCTAAGTGTGGGCCCCTCGGGCACCCACCGACCTTGCCCCTTCGCCTATAAAAGCACCGCGATGCAGAAACCCTAAGCACCTGATCAGATCTGCACGAAATAGTCTGTAGCCGCTGCCATCTCCATCCCTAGATCGGCGGATCTGAAGCTCTTCCAGGCACCCTGCCGAAGGGGAGAGATCATCTCGGAGGCCTTCTTCATCACCATGCTAGCCTCCGGAGTGATGCGTGAGTAGTTCACCCTTGGACTATGGGTCCATGTAGTATGTAGATGGTTGTTTCTCCTCCTTTGTGCTATCATGCTTAGATCTTGTGAGCTCCGTTCATGATCAAGATCATCTATTTGTAATCAACATGTTGTGTTTGTGGGGATCCGATGAATATTGAGATACTATGTCAGATTGATTATTGATTCTATGATGTCTTTGTTATTTGTGATCTTTCATGTTGTAACATCCCAAAAATATAAAACAATGATCATCAAACTCTAATCACTAAAATTAGGGTTAACAAAAACTTTGATTAATTTAAATCATATGAATGCATGTGTGTATGTGATGATTTTATAAATGCATGAATGGTCTTGTGTGATTAACCTAAATAACAAGAAATGGTTTAAAGATGAAAACAACATCATATAAAACATTTTCAAGCAGAAACAAATAAATAGAAAATCAAAAACAGATCAATTAAGGCAAATGGTCATTTTTGCCAATCTTGCTCACTAGGTCACTTTGAGTAGTCCAAGATTTCAAACAGAAACTTTTCCAATTCTTTTCACCCCTTGCTAGACCAAGTAAAAGTGAAGCAAAGCCCACCTTTCAAATTTGCAGAAACATTTGGCAACCTCATTCAAATCACAATTCAAAATTGAATCTTTATCATATGTTAAGATCACACATTTTCAAAACCCAACCAAACCAGTGCCCCTTGACCAATCCAACTAACCAGAGATTCCCTAGTATGTGCCTAGCAAACCCACCAAGTTTGAATCCAAAATTCAAATTTGAATTTCTTTCGGCCATTTCATCAAACACCTTGTTTGCAGCAAACAAACAAACAACAAACACTATAGTGAGTAGTGAATTTGGCCAACCTTGTTCCCTCTCTAGCTCTCACTACACTCTCAGTAGATGATCTATCCCAATTAACAAGCCTTAGAACCACTATGAGCTTGGCATAGCCATTAATGGTGACCATGCCGAGCCCATTTGCCAACCCCAATGTCGCCAGTGAGCTAGAGGAAGAACTAGCCCCGCCAACCTTGTCTGGAACACGCAGCACCGTCCATTGCCACTCCCTTTCCCAGCCCCGAGCGCAGCCAGCCACTGGACCACCCGCCAAGCATGCGCCTAGTCTCTCTGCGGGCGAGCTGAGAGCGCGCCAGTGCGCCACGCTCGACCAGCGCCCACAGACTGCGCGCCGCCCTCGCCGCTTGCGTGCGTGATCACCAACACTCCAGCACCCCGCCAGACAACCTCGTTCACCGCCACGCAACCAGGAGCACCTGTGCGCCATTAAATTTGTCGTCGGACCCGCCCAGAGCATCGACGCGTTCCGACCGATCAGCACCGCCCCATGCCTCGCCACCACGCCGTTGAGATTCACCAGGGAGCACAGCATCGCCCCCTACCGTTGCCCATACCATTAGCCCGCTGTGCCGTCGACCACGACAAGCTCAGCCCGCGCCCGTCGGTCCCCTTAGCCACTATAAAAGGAGACCTCCCTCGCTCGTTTTCTTCACACAAGTTTACTCCCCACCTCTCACTGATCACACCCACTCACTCCCGGAGCAAGGCGAGCACCAGGTGGCCGGAATTTCACCGGAGTTCACCGCTGCAGAGGAGGAGAGGCACCGTCGATTGGAGCCGCCCCAGGAGAAGCTGCCGGTACCAGGAGAACCGCCGTCATTGACTTCGTCGTTCGCCCCGTCGCCGACCATCGCCTAAGCCCCGGTGAGCCTCCCATGACCCTCACCTACCGCGCTAGGGTTCTGTCTCGCCAGCGCTGCTCGACGTGGACGATGAACCAGAGTCGTTCGTTTAGAGTTAGATCATGCGGCCTAGATCACCCCGTACCGCTTCGCCCCTCACCATCTCACTGACGCGTGGGGACAACCACTTAACCAGCCCGCGCGTGCGCTGTGCGTAGTTGGCCGGCCCAGTTAAACATCCCGCGCGACCCAACAATTCAAATTTAGTTTTATTCATTTAATTTCAAACCCAGTTCTGTACCTTGATTCAAAAATCAACCCATCTCGATTCACTAAACCAAAATTCATGAAACCAATTTTGTTAGAAAGGTATTGGAATGCCTAATCCAAGACCGTTGGATTCAAAGCATTTAGATTTGTATATCACCCACGGTAAAAATAACAAGGCAGAAGCTTTTCTACATTCAAACATTTTTCAAAATTCAACCATAAAAGCTTTTTAGTTGATTCCAAATCTCAAAAATCACATTTGACCAGACCTTTTAGAATATATAAAAATATATATGTTTACTTACAGAAATAATGATCAAGTAATAAAATAATGCCACATAGGCATTTCTAGTCACTTTAATTAAATAAAATAAAAAGGTTAAACCTTATTAAATTGTGACACCACTTTAATTCACATTCCCATGTACTGAAATATGTGGTGATGACATGTGTCAACATGATCCCATGTTTTATTTGGAGAATATTAAATCTGAAGTAGTTTTTCAATGAGTAGAAATTACTTTTATTAAATAAAATAAATAAGACAAGTGTTTTAATCCTTGTAATGCTAGTGATGATGATAGATCATCTAGTGTGAACCTTTGTGTGATGATTATAAATAGTTAAGTATTGTTTGGTGATTGTGTACCTCGTATTTATTTATAGACGCTAGTACGGACCAAGGATACGAGGAGGAAGGAGAATACTACGAGGAAGAAGCCGGGAAGAACTTCAACCACTGCTCTACACAAGGCAAGCTTATACTAATATCTCAGCAAGCCTATACTTGCAACCTTGCAAGCTAACACTTGCAATATACCCTACTTATGCAAGCTACTACTTGCTTGTTACTATGCCACTATATGCCTTAAGCATACGTGATTATACCCACTTGACACACCATCCTAGTTTTACTTGCAAGCTTAGTATTTTATTTTCTTTATTAAAAGCTTTCTATCAAAAGTTTACTTAGTGACTTGTAGATTCTAGAAAGATAATCGAAGGTAGTATAAAGAGCATAAAACTTGGCCTAAGTTAGATAATCTTAATGTCATCCTGAGGCATGAGATTTACTTAGATAAGATACACTTGTTTACCACCCCTCATTAGTATTTACCCCCACCTGTAGATGCTAGTGCTAAGCATAAAACTTGATCAAATTTAGATGGGAACAATTGGTGAAAATGGTTATGAAAACGTTAGAATGATGAGTCATTCTACTGAAATGTTTTGACATGTGTTCTCAAACACCAGATGATTTTGATGATTAAAATGTTGAGGCATGAGCCTTAGCCCTTTATAAAACTGATGGTTGTCTGGATGCGATACCATTCCAATTTTACCGTACAACCACAATACCTGAAATTTGGGTAGGGCTTGACTGGAAATTTATATACCTTAGTATGGGTTCCCTTGCAGCCAAGGTCTGAGATGAGGCTACCTTGTGAAGATTGTCCACATGTGCAGTACCGAAGATGACAGTTGGTCATAGTTGGGAGGCCAAACTCACAGCAGAGGTGCCTATACTAGGGCGTGTAATTGAAAGGTTAGGATTGATTATCCGCATACTGAGTATGGTAAATTCAGGATTGTTCCTGACGGATATATCGAATGTTGTGGTGAAAGTGTACAATCTCTGCAGAGTGTCAAACTATTCGAATAGCCGCGTCCGCGGTTATGGACAGTTGGAGTGGCCATACTGTTCTATCGTCAGATGTTTTCAAAATGACTTATGAAAAGGTTTATGACTTTGACTTGACCACAAAAGAGTTGTGACATGAAACTCAAGTTCCCCCTTAGGTGTTATAAAACTTTCAACTAGCTTTCTTTGCTTCTGAACTTAGTAGAGGTAAATCTGGCTTTTTGCAAAACAACCCTAGAGCTTAGTATCCTACTATAAAAAAACCTTCACTTACTAGTATTAGTTTGCGAGTACTTAAGCTTTGTCCCTGGCTATTCCCGTGGCCAGACTATGAAGAGGAGTATCAGGATGACGGACCATAGGAAGGTTACGACAACTAGGATCATCTCCCATCGTCGGCATTGCCTGTGACCCTGAAGATGGAGCTTCGCCCACGCTATTGTTATCTTTACGTTATTCCGCTGCTTGAGTTGTATTAAGAACTGGATCATGATATCCTTATTTGTGTAAGACTTTATGTATGGTTTGTAATGGATGATGTACTCTGATATCCAAATCTGTTATGTCTCGCAAAAATGGTAATCCTGGGATTGCGATGTATGGCATAACAGGCATCTGGGATTAAAAATCCGGGTGTTGACAAGTTGGTATCAGAGCCATATTGACCATAGGAGACCCTAGTTAGAATGGATGTTTGAATCAAAAACTTAGTTTCAAAACCAAAGGTAGTGAGTATTTACAAAAACTATTCCCATTCTGATCACTTGGATTATTTCATGAAAATTCATGTTTCTCAAAAATTCTTGCAAAGTACATAAAATTTGACACACTTGATCACTCTACTAACTCATCATATATTCTTATAGATGGATGTGAAGTATAGCAAGTTTTATCAGTTGGGGAATGGAGGAGATCTCATCTTTGAGCGTGACTTGGACCAGCTGTCAGAGATGCTGGAGCGTCCACACCCCGAGTTCTTCGGAGCTCAGCTCAATGATCAGGAAGGAGAAGATCTGCAGTGGTTAGTTGTTGCAAGTCTCCGAGGAAAGATTGAACCTCCCACTGCAGAGGGAATTCAGTTCACCTTAAGAGAGAACAACTGGCTCGATGGACTGGCCAGGGTAATGCAGGAAGCTCTTGCCCGTCTGTGTGGGCAGAGTATCAATCAGATCAAGGGTACCCATTTTGAGTTCTACCCAAGGAGTGATGTTATGGGACAGCCACTGGAGGCCCCATATCACCACGAGCTGAAAAGTCAATTGGACCACCTCAGCTTCATGATGTATGACCGTCAGAAGGAGTTGGACAATGCCCGTTCCTACGCCAACCACAAGTACGCCATCGCTGCCAAGAAGGATCAGACCATCGCCATGCTAGTGAAGGATCGCAAGTCTCATCGTCGTCAGCTCGACAAGAAGGAGCGCATCATTGCCCATCTTCGCCACCGGATCACAGATTTGGAGGAGACTGAAGGGAATATGCCCGAGAGGCAATAATAAAGTGGTTATTATCGTATTCCTTGTTTATGATAAATGTTTATTTTGCATGCTATAATTGTATTAATACGGAAACGTTAATACATGTGTGTTTAATAAACAAACAGAAAGTTTCTAGTTATGCCTCTCTCATAAACTAGCTCGTTGATTAACAAGATGATCAAGGTTTCCTGATCATGGACATTGGATGTTGTTAATAACGGGGTCACAACATTAGTGTAATGGTGTGATGAACATTCATTCGAAGTATAACATTACGATCAAAGTCATTGATTTTATATTGCTATAACAACTTACGAAGTGATCGTAATCCTTAGACCATGAGATCATGTCAATCACTAACACCGGAAGAGTTTCTTGATAACATCAAACGTCACACCGTAACAGGGTGATTATAAAGATGGATTCAGAACTAATAAAGTGTTATGTTGAGGCCCATGGATCGAGAGTGGAATTTGTTCATCCCGATGACGGATAGATGTACTCTAGGCCCTCTCGGTGATATCACATTGGTTAGCTTGCAAGCAAGTGATTTGATCACTAGAATGTTATATCACGGGAACGAGAAAAGAGTGCATGTCAGTAACGAGATCAAACTAGGTATGGAGATACCGATGATCGAATCTCGGACATGTAATATATCGCGAAACAAAAGGATTAAGATACTAGCGGAAAAGGTTCCGACGATCACAAGAAAGTCATCGTTGAATGTGTGGGAGTCAGTATGGGTCTCCAGATCCTGCTTCTGATTATTGATCCGAGAGGGGTCTCGATCATGTCTGCATTATTCGCGAACCGTAGGGTGACACACTTAAGAGACACCGACATCCATTTGGAGCAAAAGTTTCATGCCGAAAAGAATAACAAGCGCAGGAATTTATTTCACTAGATACCGAAACGGGTTTTCGGGTGAAATTGCAGAAAGTGTTTCTGCATGTGAAATGAAATACTAGCAAGGGGTTATATGTGAATGTTTGTCATTAAAGTAATTGACAAAATTCTGAATAAATAAAAGGAGTTTTATTTAATGAGAGTTTGCATTAAATTTGGTGGAAATTTAATGGGAATTTGAGTGGGTTTTTGAGTGGAGGGAATTGAAAGGCATTTGAGTGAGTGGAGTGTCCACCCACATGAATGTGGAAGAGGTGGGGGCAGCCCCATGGCTGGGCACATGGCCCCTTGGGTGCCCCCTCTCCCTATAAAAGGAGCCCCCTCCCTCTCTCTCACTCACACCTCCTCGTGAAGGATCTCTCTCCCCCTCTAGAATTTATCCCCCATGGTCTCGGACTAGCGAGATACATGTTCCCGGTGGCTATTCGGCAAAAAAGAGTTGTGCTTCCGCTGCATCGCTAGAGCGAGGAGGCGGAGGTTGCTCGGTGCCTCGAACGTGTGTGCGAGCACGGATGCGCTGCTGTTTTGCGGCGCTAAGACTTCCTCTCGATCTTGAGATCGGCAAGAGATCGTCTACATCAACCACGAGTTTGGACTCGTTAAGCTTTGTCGGTCTACAAGGGTATGTTCTCTACGGATATACATCCGCCCGTTGTTTGTATCTAGTAGATAGATCTTGGTACATAGTTCCCATCGTAGGAAAATTTTTGTTTTCTATGCTGCGAACCCTACAGTGGTATCAGAGCCGGATCTATGCGTAGATACTTTGCACGGGTAGTACACATATGAGTATGTGGGCGATGATGATCATTTTATTGCTTCTTAGTTGTACTTTGGATATTGGTGGCATAGTGGGATGAAGCGGCCCGGACAAACTTTACATGTCCTCGCACATGAGACCTGTTCCACGCTTGACATGCAACTAGTTTTGCATAAGTGGCTAGCGGGTGTCTGTCTCTCCTACTATAGTCAATATCTAATTTGCAACGAGTTGTCAACAATTTGGTTATCCTTGTTGTGGTTCATGTTCGTAGGTAAGAACGGTTCTATCTTCGAAAGCCCTAAGCCACGTAAAACTTGCAATGGATAAATTAGAGGCGTCTAGTTTAGATTGTTGCTGGGCTAGTGTTATGATATGGTGATGTTGTAAGTAGAAGTATGAGATGATACTCTTACAACACACATAGCGTGTAAGTTCCATAGACCTTGGACTTACACATAGATCATACCACGGTGCACATGATGGAGATCATATGCGGGAACCATATCATTTCACTTATTAACATGTGATGTTTGATTGCATCTTATATTGCTTATTTGGCGTTTTATTAGCATAATAAGATGATCCCTCATTTAGATATCAAGATAAAAATGTGTTCTTCCTTAAGTATGCACCGACAATGTTTCGTCGCTTCAAGGCATCACGTGATGATCGGGTGTACTTGAATCCATGAGCATATCTCGGGTGTAAGACAGTTACACACGCGAATACTAAGGTTCTTACTTGGCGAGCCTAGCATGTACAGACATGGCCTCAGAACACGGACCGAAAGATTAAGCATGAGTCATATGTTTTGATATGATGACCATATGGATGCTCGCCTTTGAAGCTACGCCGACTCACGTGATGATCGGACTTGGTGTAGTGGATTTGGTTCATGTACTCACCAAAAAGACACGAGGGATGTCGTTTTTGAGTGGGAGTTTATTTCTAATTTGGATTAGTAGAACTCAATTTATCATAAATTAAATCAAAGTGAATTTGCATAATTTCCTGTAGTCATTGGCATTTGTTCACCACTTTATGCTTAGTTGTAATTGAGATAATAGAACTATAGAATTCTGGATATTTACTTTACGAACTGGTATCGTATTGTGTTGATTGTCAATCTAAAGTTTAAAGTCCTATTGCAAACTTTCAGCAAACTCTGTTTACTCCGTGAAATTTGATAATTAGTATTAAATCGAGAGTAACAATTCCAGTGTTAGTATCTTAAGTATCATGTTTGCCTCCATGATTCTTGATTGTTTTAATATCAAGTTTATCTAGGATCTGAAAGAATTGTTTCAGAAACCATCATGTGTGGCAGATATAACGATATCTGAAACAATGTTTTGGTTGCAATATGATAGAGTATAATATATGTTCTCATATTGGATGAGAATTTACAAAGGTTGGAGATGCTAGACATCCAAATCATCCAAAAGGGTTTTGGAAAGTAATGTTATACTCACGATTCACCTTTATAAGCTACAATAGCTTGATCATGAAAGTCGTCATGATAAGGATGAATAGAAGATGTATGTAAAGTGTTTACGATACTAAAAGATTACTAAAGAATGGATTTTGAAAGAATACCGATCATTTGATGATGGTGATCTACTTCAAAGTGCAAGTCCAAAGGTATTATTATTTGAATATACACGCTTTGGACTATGTGTCATGTATATGGCGCCACTGTTGATGTTGATAGATTCTTTTAAAAAGGAAAAGGAAATGTTGAAAGAGAATCTATAAAATATATTTGGCAAAAAAGAAAAGATTGGAAATATCCAATTTAGGTATATATATGATATACATGTTATGGTTGTATTCTTTGCTTGTTAAACAATGTGGTTCTTGGGTATTGGATACCGAATTGGTTGGTATGAAATTTCAAACGGAACGACGCAATTCATGAACCACAATGGCCTAAGTAACTAGCAAGAGATTATGTGATGATGTTCATCGAAAACAAACAAACCGTTGTTTGTATTTCTCGTTGACATCAAAGCTTGACTTCAAGATTTGTTTTAATAATTGTTTTTGAATCAGGTATTATGAGAACATAGGTTGTTCAAATAATTAACGTATTCCATATAAGATGGATGATTTAAAAATCTAGTTGAAGAAATCACATCCATAAAACCTAATGCTAAAATGTCGCAAGACAAATGATTGAAAGATCACTTACGAAGTGACATCGCCGTTTAAATTATATTGGAAAGAAAACATGAAGAATCTCCATATTCATGGATTTTTGGAGTCTTTGATTTGATCAAGTGACGCTTGTGAGACTTTCCTCGGGATAATTAAAACTTCGTTCAAAGGCCAAAGAAGAACAGACGACTAAATTATTGGAATTTATACATATCGATGTATGTATACCATTATGTGTAGTCGTAAGCGATGGGTTTCAACTTCATATGCTTTCTCCGGAAATTTGAGTGAATATTCACTTAATGAGAAAGAAGTATGAAATATTTGAAAAACGTTTCAAAGACTTTCAAGACGAAGTGGAAAATCATTGTAACAAGAAAATAAATGGTTTATGATTTTATCATAAGGGATTTGTTTGAGTTACAAGTGTAACAAGAAAATAAATGAATTATGATTTTATCATAAAGGGATTTATTTGAGTTGCAAGTTTAGCAAAACACCTAGATTTACATATCCCGAAACACCGTAGGAATATGGAGTGTTTGAGATTTGTAATGAAACCTTGTTTGACATGGTTGGATCAAAGGTGTTATTTATAAAACTGTCATTATGTTTTAAAAGATTAAAGATTTAGAGACTACCGCTTTTACACTGAAAAGAGCTCCATCTTGATCCGTTGAAATGACACCATGGAAGTTATGGTTTGGGGTAAAACCCAAGTTGACATTTCTTAAATTTTGGTATGCTAAACATAAGTAAGATGTTTACAACCGAAGTCGGATGAGCATGTATTTGTAGGTTATTTCGAATAACAATTGGGTATTCCTCCATAACACCAAGGACAAAATGGTTTGTCGCTTGAAACGTGAAGTTTCTTGAAGAAGGAATTTTTCGTAAAAGTTAAGTGTGAGGACAATAGAACTTTGATAAGGTTAACGAACCTTAGCTATATGTGCTGAGTTGCGCAGTGTCGGAAATCGTTCCGGAGACAGCCATAATGCTCATAGTTTATGTGCCTCAAAGGTTGTGGTCACGGAGATCTAAGTTCCTATTGAAACAAGCAGGTCGGATAAACAATCAAATACTAAGATTTGAGAGTAAATCATTATTGTTTGACAATGATGAACCGACTATATGCAAAGAAGCGATGATGGGCCCTGACTCCGTCAAATGGCTTGAAGCCATAAAATCCGTGATAGTTCCATACACAAGAAATCAAGTTTTGAACTTGGAAGACCCTCCAAAAAGGTGTAAAAACCTATCGGTCGTATTTGGATCTATAAAGAAACAGACATGGATGTTTCACATCTATGAAATAGTCGACATGTCGTAAAGTATTTTATGACAATGTTCAAGGAGTTGACTATGACAAGATTTGATCTTTCATAGCGATATTTAGTCTGGATGGATTAAAGTAGCAATCACTACATATAATTTGTTATATGGTAGATGAATAAACAAAACAAAGTTCTTCTAATAGAATGGTTACCTAGGACGTGTACATGACACGATCCAAAGGGTTTTGTTAATTCAAAGGATGCTAAAAAGGGCATGCAAACTTCAATGGTTGAAGTAAGCATCGCGGAGTTGGAATCTTCACCGTGATGAAAAGAGTTTTCATCAGGACACGATGAAGATGCTTGCATTTGCAAGAAATTAAGTGGGAGCGCTGAGACATATTTCTAATACATTATGTGGAGGACATCTTGTTGATTATAAATGATGTAATTTTTATTGACAAAGGTTAAGAATTCCATTTCGATGAAAAACTTAGGCAAAACCCGAATATTTAGCATGAATGTCTATAGTGGATAGACTGTGACGCTAATACGGTTGTGCCAAACGTACATATATGAGATATTGAAGGAGTTCAATATAGAAACAACAAGAAACGGTTCTTGTCGCATGGAAAGGAATTGAATCAAGATTCAAGTGTATTGACACTTGATAAGTGAAACAAGATTCAAGTGCTTTGACACTTGATGAGTGAAATCACAAGGATGTTTTGATCAATCATACCATGATATGTACACATCGAGATATGTCCTATGCTCTAAGTGTTATGAGCATATACCAGAATGAATCATAAAATGATCATTGGACGATAGTGAGGATATTCTTATGATCTTTTGGAAGAACTAAGAATATATTTGTGTAGAGGTGACAAACAATTACAAATAGTTCATTGTAAAGCGTTATATTGATACTAGTTTTGTCACAAGATACAAATTAAGTTTATCTCAATTTAAACTATGGTTGGCACAATGTAATGGAAAGAATATTCCATGATGGATTTGGATGAAATCCATAGTTAAGACATTGTGACGAATACTACAACAAAAAGGCTAAGTATATGACTGCTATAGTAGCAGCAAAGGAGGGAATTTGTGTCAAGAAGTTTGTTATCAAACTAAGGTGTGGTTCGCAACGGGCTAACACTAAAGATATATTGTATGACAATATATCGACATGATTTAACCCCAAGGAACTAAAGGTCTCACCGAAAGACCAAATTTATACAATGCCATCTCATTGGAGAATGAGTGATGCGTGAAGACGCAAAGACATGCAAATACACACGGACCTGAAGCGTCAGATCCGTAGATTATGTTAACCACTTGCAATTGCGTATATGGAACACCAGAAAGCCATAGATGTTCAATACGCAAAGTTTTCAAACTAGACTATTGTCTCTAGTGCAAGTGGGAGACTCAAGGGAATATGCCCGAGAGGCAATAATAAAGTGGTTATTATCGTATTCCTTGTTTATGATAAATGTTTATTTTGCATTCTATAATTGTATTAATATGGAAACGTTAATACATGTGTGTTTAATAAACAAACAGAAAGTTCCTAGTTATGCCTCTCTCATAAACTAGCTCGTTGATTAACAAGATGATCAAGGTTTCCTGATCATGGACATTGTATGTTGTTAATAACGGGGTCACAACATTAGTGTAATGGTGTGATGAAAATTCATCCGAAGTATAGCATTACGATCAAAGTCATTGAGTTTATATTGCTATAAAAACTTACGAAGTGATCCTAATCCTTAGACCATGAGATCATGTCAATCACTAACACCGGAAGAGTTTCTTGATAACATCAAACGTCACACCGTAACAGGGTGATTATAAAGATGGATTCAGAACTAATAAAGTGTTATGTTGAGGCCCATGGATCGAGAGTGGAATTTGTTCATCCCGATGACGGATAGATATACTCTGGGCCCTCTCGGTGATATCACATTGGTTAGCTTGCAAGCAAGTGATTTGATCACTAGAATGTTATATCACGGGAACGAGAAAAGAGTGCATGTCAGTAACGAGATCAAACTAGGTATGGAGATACCGATGATCGAATCTCGGACATGTAATATATCGCGAAACAAAAGGATTAAGATACTAGCATAAAAGGTTCCGACGATCACAAGAAGTCATCGTTGAATGTGTGGGAGTCAGTATGGGTCTCCAGATCCTGCTTCTGATTATTGATCCGAGAGGGGTCTCGATCATGTCTGCATTATTCACGAACCGTAGGGTGACACACTGTAACACCCTCAGAATCGACCCTATGCAAGTTTTAGCGAAACCCGCCAAACCCGCATAGAAACGATTCAAAGGTGCCCACCAGGCACTTTCGTGCGGGTGGAAAACGAAGTAATAACATTACACAACAGTCCTCGATGGGACCCACAGAACAGATATATATATAACAGCGACTCCATGAGTCAAGAATACAGATATAATATACAAAGATCCAAATCACCTTGAAAATGATACAGCGCCCGACTACGGACAAGATGCAAATGGGGCTAAGAGCCCTGAAGAATAACCAATGGCGTCCATGACCCTGCCCAGGCCAAGCCGGAAGGGTAACCCTGCTAACGACGTCGATCTCAAAACCTGCTTAAACAAAAGGGGTGCCGAGAAAGGGCAAAGGAAAAAGAGGAGCGTCAGTACTGAGGCCAGTACACGGCGAGGCTAGAGTTCGGCGGTCCTCGCCTACATAGGTATGGTGGACTGAAGCGGCAGCGGCAGCATGCACTAAACAACCTATAGAGACTCGATACAACTGGCGGTTATCAGAGAGGGATAAGAATGACCTATCCGGATCCAACCTGAAGCTAACACCAAACAAACCCATCCTGGTGTTTCCCCCTCGAGACCATACGAGGAAGTCAACCGAGGAACTCACACCGTTGGCAGTTTTATTCATTCAGTTATAGTTGCGGCACTTTACTAGTCAGGTTTAGATAATCGTCCTGATAAAAGAAGCAGTGGGCCCTTTTAGTTATTCATTCCGTTGTAGTTGCAACAATTACTAATCAGATACAGATAGCATGAGATAAACCCAAAACCCAGCAGTTGTTGGTACTTTTATTTAGCCATTCCGTTGTAGTTGCATCACTTACTAGTCAGATACAATGGTCGCAAGCGACATCTCAAACAAGCAATTGTGGGCAGTATTATTTAGCCATTCCATTATAGTGAAGCTGATTACTAGTCATTATAAAGTCAAATTTATAGCAATAAACTTTAGTTATGCTTGTCTATGGTCGAGATACTGTGCTCCAAGTCGTCCATAACCGCGGGCACGGCTTTCAGAAAGTTTTACCCGGCCGGGGTGCACCAATAGCAACACACACTCGATCAACCTCGGAAAAACCAAATCAAAACCCAACGAGGCTTTCACGACAAAGCAATCACAGGATTCAGAAATATTTCAGGGGGACACCCCTTGGAGTAGACCCGCAACAAAGTAAGCAAGCTCCGAGACGGACTCAAGGTTTGCGCCAATGGCTGTAAACGACTGGGAACCCGAAAGTGTGGCTGGGCTTGTCGATACCGCGAAAACATTCCGCTTACCTAAACAGTACAGTGTGCTCCTCGCACAATCGTAATTAAAGCAGTAAAGCATGGCATAAGTACAGGATCGTAAATAAAACCTCAAACTAGTTTGTGGCCCCAAGAAATAAGAATGAATCATGCTCTGGCTCAGGGGGGTCCCATATACCTCCCGGATGTGGATAGCGCGATAAATCAAGGAACAGGTATCAAGTACTCGGGGTCCTACGGGACACAAGTGGGCGTTCGGAAACCAAATATTTTCTATCACCCACCGATGCCTCTACTTACTTCAATTTTAGTTGTTAAACAGGAATTAAAGTGAGCGATAAGTAAAGCTAGGATCATCTCCAACAACAGCATGCGGCAATACATCAACAACTGTGGCACTTGACGACACGCAACAGCACTTGAGCAAGCGACTACGACGCGCAAGTCCAACTATCTACCAAACAACAGGTAATAGGATGTGTCCAAGGCAATATAGGGCTGCACGGTAAATCCAGGTACGGAAAACTAAAGCATCTCAACACAGATAGCAATAGATCAACAGGAGGGAATAAATACTATAAAGTAAGATAGGTAGAAAGGGGGAGATGCTCGCCTGAAAACATTGCCGAAGGTTCAACCGAAGCTCGGGGCGAAGCTCACATCAACTCAACGGCCTTATCCGCGAAGAGGCAAAACACTAGAAGAAACACCGGATGCACTATTTAATACTACGACAAAAGATCGGGCATGATGCATGTATGATGCATGACATGGCAAAGATGCGATGCAATTAGGCAATATTAAACGGAACCGGGGTCCCGACAATATTTAGGTGGTTCATGTTATTTAGTTACCCCGCAATTTAAATGTTGCATTAGCAAGACAAAAGTTGGCACCGGTTCGCTACACAAGTTTAAATGAGGCCAATATGAGACTAGGTTTGCCCGCATATGGGCCCCATATTTAATTATTAGGTGAATCGGCATAAGGCCCCCAAACCACAGATATGCATGCGAGTATGACAATTCAATATGCAACAAGTTGTTATTATGTTATAAAATAGGGTTTCGGGAAGGGGTTCACACATTAGGGTCTCGACGGTCTTGGTGTTCCGGGGTTCGGGGTCGGTCTCGGGGTCCGGATCTGGGGTTCAGGGTTCGACGGATACGTTCTCGGATAGCGGAGGTAGGTCTTGACGCTCCGGGAAGCCGGACTTGGTTCGGTGTCGGGGCGCGTCGGATTCTTCCGGGTCGAAGCCGTTCTTGTCGTCGCGAAGGTCTTGTCGGGTTTACGGGTCGGGTCGGACTTGGCGTCCGGGGGTGCAGAACTTGGTGTCCGGGGCGGATTACTTGTCGCACCGGGGTCTCGGTGTCCGAGGTGAGACCTTGGCGTCCTCGAGGAAGAACTCGGTGTATCCGTGTCGTGGTTCTTGTCGGGGTCCTCGGCTTCGGACGCCGGGAAGGAGTTCTTGGTGCTCCGCGATGAAGTGGCAGAGTTCGGATTCTCGTGTTTGGTTCTCGGTCTTGGTACTGCCGACAGGCGGAGATGGAGATCTTGTTTAGTCTGAACATAGACTCAGGATCGGTGACAGCCATGTTGACGACCTAAGCCACCACACTGTTGGTTCATGTACGAGGCACCCAAACCATGCAAGGTACCCGACGGAGGCATGCTTGCGGCTGCCCAAGAGGCCATCGAGGAGTCGTTAGACATACGGGCTTGGACGCTGCCCAACAGAAGCTCAACAGCCAACCGGATCATGGAGACACAGGGCGACGCCGCGCAGGGCCTGCGGGACGGCGGCGGGAGCTCGAGCGGGACGTGGTCGGGGCGAGGCCGCGCGGTCCCGAGGCGGTGCAGAGCCGCAGGGCGGGGTGCGAGGCGAGGGACGGGCGGCGCTGGCGAGGTGCTGCGGCGGGCATGGCGAGCTCGACGGGGAGGTGGCGAGGCGGAGCTGCGGGAGACGCGGTCGCCGGCGAGGAGGGTCGGCAAGGGAAGGGGCGGGGCCGAGGTGGTTGGTGGAGGCGGTTGGTGACGGCGACGAGCGGGCGGCCGGCCGTGGGGAAGAGAGGAAGCAGGGCCGGCGAGGTGGCGTGGCGGCTTGGCTCGGCCGGGCGCGGCCTCGAGCGGGGCGGCGGGGCACTCGGTGGGTGGAGGGACGCGGTCGGGGAGAGGGTGGAGGAAGAGGACGCGGTGGGGCGAGCGGCGCGCAGCAAGGAGAGGAGGAAGAAGGAGGGTGGGCGACGGGGCGGCCTGGGCGCGGGCGCGCGTGGGGGATCGCGCGGGTGGGTCCCGCATGGGGATCTGGGCAGGTGGGCAGGGGGTTTGACCGCGTGGTTGCCGTGAGTGTGCTGTGTTGCATGTGTGTGTGGGGCTGGGTTAGGTGGGGCCAGGTGGGGCTCGGTGGAGGGAGTGGGAAGAGAGAGAGAGGCCAGGGGCTGCTGAGGTGGCAGCGTCTGGTAGGCTAGGGGGAGGGGAGAGGGTGAGGTGGCAGGTTGCTATTGGGTGGGGTGATGTGGAGGGGGGGTGTGGGTAGATAGGTGGGTAGCTGTAGGATTTAGAAGGGCGGTTAGGTGGACCGTTTGCAAAATCCTGGGGTGGTCGTGCGGGTCAATTGGCCCGTTCGGCTGCCTCACAAAAATAATATAATAATTTTATTTAACTTGCGATGAACTTTTGCAAATAGTTTTTAGACAACAAAATATTCCGGCGACCCGGGGTTTGATATTTGATTAAAGATGGGGCGTTTTGTAAAACAAAATGGGCTTTGCGAAAATAGTTTTAAGCAAACAATGCATGATGATGACGATGCAATGCACAAATTCAACGCGATTTTCTAGTAGTGGTTTTGCGGGATGCCACAATTCGACACCACTAACAAAGGATCTCGCCCTCGAGATCCGCCTCGTGGTACCGGAAGGAAAGGTCGGCGCTCTGCGTCTTCTCGCTTCGTGTAGATCCTCGCGACACCACTAACAAGAGGTCGTTGTCCGTGATCGTCGCGAGAACACTCCGGAACAAAAGGTCGAAGGTAGGGGTATCAACAAATAAAGCCACCTCTAACTTCGATGGAAAGAGGGAACCGATGCATTCTCATCAACTTCAATGTACAAAAGCGAATAGAAAGGGTAGTCGGCATGGGGGCCAATCCATCACGCACCCAAACTATTACTCCGCACAATCAGTGGAAAAGCAAGCAACCATTCTCGGAATCAGACTGAAGATCTCGGCAAGCGAGGTTCGGAAACAAGGGAGTGATGCAGACTCTGCGTAGAGGATGTCGTCGCGTCGGAAAACACCGGAAGGCACAAACAAGGAACAAAGAATGGTACCACAGCAGACGGATTCCTCGGATAGCATGAAGACCAGATGTAGCAACACCGTTACCAGGGGAGGAAGCGAAACCCTGAAGGTACGACGGAAACCCAACCACGTGATATCCTGGACTCGAAGAGAGAGAAAAGAGCAGATTCAAAACACGTCGAGATAAGAGGAGAATAGCAGAGGGGTAAGGAGTAAAAGCAGACATAACCAGAACTATCCAAACGATTTTGCAAAATAGTTTTGACACTCTACTTCGGCCGTTAGCTAGGTTATCCTACAGGCTGGACTTGTGGGGTATCGTAACTGCTGAGCTCTGATACCACTCTGTAACACCCTCAGAATCGACCCTATGCAAGTTTTAGCGAAACCCGCCAAACCCGCATAGAAACGATTCAAAGGTGCCCACCAGGCACTTTCGTGCGGGTGGAAAACGAAGTAATAACATTACACAACAGTCCTCGATGGGACCCACAGAACAGATATATATAACAGCGACTCCATGAGTCAAGAATACAGATATAATATACAAAGATCCAAATCACCTTGAAAATGATACAGCGCCCGACTACGGACAAGATGCAAATGGGGCTAAGATCCCTGAAGAATAACCAATGGCGTCCATGACCCTGCCCAGGCCAAGCCGGAAGGGTAACCCTGCTAACGACGTCGATCTCAAAACCTGCTTAAACAAAAGGGGTGCCGAGAAAGGGCAAAGGAAAAAGAGGAGCGTCAGTACTGAGGCCAGTACACGGCGAGGCTAGAATTCGGCGGTCCTCGCCTACATAGGTATGGTGGACTGAAGCGGCAGCGGCAGCATGCACTAAACAACCTATAGAGACTCGATACAACTGGCGGTTATCAGAGAGGGATAAGAATGACCTATCCGGATCCAACCTGAAGCTAACACCAAACAAACCCATCCTGGTGTTTCCCCCTCGAGACCATACGAGGAAGTCAACCGAGGAACTCACACCGTTGCCAGTTTTATTCATTCAGTTATAGTTGCGGCACTTTACTAGTCAGGTTTAGATAATCGTCCTGATAAAAGAAGCAGTGGGCCCTTTTAGTTATTCATTCCGTTGTAGTTGCAACAATTACTAATCAGATACAGATAGCATGAGATAAACCCAAAACCCAGCAGTTGTTGGAACTTTTATTTAGCCATTCCGTTGTAGTTGCAGCACTTACTAGTCAGATACAATGGTCGCAAGCGACATCTCAAACAAGCAATTGTGGGCAGTATTATTTAGCCATTCCATTATAGTGAAGCTGATTACTAGTCATTATAAAGTCAAATTTATAGCAATAAACTTTAGTTATGCTTGTCTATGGTCGAGATACTGTGCTCCAAGTCGTCCATAACCGCGGACACGGCTTTCAGAAAGTTTTACCCGGCCGGGGTGCACCAATAGCAACACACACTCGATCAACCTCGGAAAAACCAAATCAAAACCCAACGAGGCTTTCACGATAAATCAATCACAGGATTCAGAAATATTTCAGGGGGCCACCCCTTGGAGTAGACCCGCAACGAAGTAAGCAAGCTCCGAGACGGACTCAAGGTTTGCGCCAATGGCTGTAAACGACTGGGAACCCGAAAGTGTGGCTGGGCTTGTCGATACCGCGAAAACATTCCGCTTACCTAAACAGTACAGTGTGCTCCTCACACAATCGTAATTAAAGCAGTAAAGCATGGCATAAGTACAGGATCGTAAATAAAACCTCAAACTAGTTTGTGGCCCCAAGAAATAAGAATGAATCATGCTCTGGCTCAGGGGGGTCCCATATACCTCCCGGATGTGGATAGCGTGATAAATCAAGGAACAGGTATCAAGTACTCGGGGTCCTACGGGACACAAGTGGGCGTTCGGAAACCAAATATTTTCTATCACCCACCGATGCCTCTACTTACTTCAATTTTAGTTGTTAAACAGGAATTAAAGTGAGCGATAAGTAAAGCTAGGATCATCTCCAACAACAGCATGCGGCAATACATCAACAACTGTGGCACTTGACGACACGCAACAGCACTTGAGCAAGCGACTACGACGCGCAAGTCCAACTATCTACCAAACAACAGGTAATAGGATGTGTCCAAGGCAATATAGGGCTGCACGGTAAATCCAGGTACGGAAAACTAAAGCATCGCAACACAGATAGCAATAGATCAACAGGAGGTAATAAATACTATAAAGTAAGATAGGTAGAAAGGGGGAGATGCTCGCCAAAAAACATTGCCGAAGGTTCAACCGAAGCTCGGGGCGAAGCTCACATCAACTCAACGGCCTTATCCGCGAAGAGGCAAAACACTAGAAGAAACACCAGATGCACTATTTAATACTACGGCAAAAGATCGGGCATGATGCATGTATGATGCATGACATGGCAAAGATGCGATGCAATTAGGCAATATTAAACGGAACCGGGGTCCCGACAATATTTAGGTGGTTCATGTTATTTAGTTACCCCGCAATTTAAATGTTGCATTAGCAAGACAAAAGTTGGCATCGGTTCGCTACACAAGTTTAAATGAGGCCAATATGAGACTAGATTTGCCCGCATATGGGCCCCATATTTAATTATTAGGTGAATCGGCATAAGGCCCCCAAACCACAGATATGCATGCGAGTATGACAATTCAATATGCAACAAGTTGTTATTATGTTATAAAATAGGGTTTCGGGAAGGGGTTCACACATTAGGGTCTCGACGGTCTTGGTGTTCCGGGGTTCGGGGTCGGTCTCGGGGTCCGGATCTGGGGTTCAGGGTTCGACGGATACGTTCTCGGATAGCGGAGGTAGGTCTTGACGCTTCGGGAAGCCGGACTTGGTTCGGTGTCGGGGCGCGTCGGATTCTTCCGGGTCGAAGCTGTTCTTGTCGTCGCGAAGGTCTTGTCGGGTTTACGGGTCGGGTCGGACTTGGCGTCCGGGGGTTAAGAACTTGGTGTCCGGGGCGGATTACTTGTCGCACCGGGGTCTCGGTGTCCGAGGTGAGACCTTGGCGACCTCGAGGAAGAACTCGGTGTATCCGTGTCGTGGTTCTTGTCGGGGTCCTCGGCTTCGGACGCCGGGAAGGAGTTCTTGGTGCTCCGCGATGAAGTGGCAGAGTTCGGATTCTCGTGTTTGGTTCTCGGTCTTGGTACTGCCGACAGGCGGAGATGGAGATCTTGTTTAGTCTGAACACAGACTCAGGATCGGTGACAGCCATGTTGACGACCTAAGCCACCACACCGTTGGTTCATGTACGAGGCACCCAAACCATGCAAGGTACCCGACGGAGGCATGCTTGCGGCTGCCCAAGAGGCCATCGAGGAGTCGTTAGACATACGGGCTTGGACGCTGCCCAACAGAAGCTCAACAGCCAACCGGATCATGGAGACACAGGGCGACGCCGCGCAGGGCCTGCGGGACGGCGGCGGGAGCTCGAGCGGGACGTGGTCGGGGCGAGGCCGCGCGGTCCCGAGGCGGTGCAGAGCCGCAGGGCGGGGTGCGAGGCGAGGGACGGGCGGCGCTGGCGAGGTGCTGCGGCGGGCATGGCGAGCTCGACGGGGAGGTGGCGAGGCGGAGCTGCGGGGGACGCGGTCGCCGGCGAGGAGGGTCGGCGAGGGAAGGGGCGGGGCCGAGGTGGTTGGTGGAGGCGGTTGGTGACGGCGACGAGCGGGCGGCCGGCCGTGGGGAAGAGAGGAAGCGGGGCCGGCGAGGTGGCGTGGCGGCTTGGCTCGGCCGGGCGCGGCCTCGAGCGGGGCGGCGGGGCACTCGGTGGGTGGAGGGACGCGGTCGGGGAGAGGGTGGAGGAAGAGGACGCGGTGGGGCGAGCGGCGCGCAGCAAGGAGAGGAGGAAGAAGGAGGGTGGGCGACGGGGCGGTCTGGGCGCGGGCGCGCGTGGGGGATCGCGCGGGTGGGTCCCGCATGGGGATCTGGGCAGGGGGTTT
Source organism: Avena sativa (assembly GCA_916181665.1). Lineage (NCBI taxonomy): Eukaryota > Viridiplantae > Streptophyta > Magnoliopsida > Poales > Poaceae > Avena > Avena sativa. The sequence continues at coordinate 3,109,571 of OV702284.1, forward strand.
GACCGCGTGGTTGCCGTGAGTGTGCTGTGTTGCATGTGTGTGTGGGGCTGGGTTAGGTGGGGCCAGGTGGGGCTCGGTGGAGGGAGTGGGAAGAGAGAGAGAGGCCAGGGGCTGCTGAGGTGGCAGCGTCTGGTAGGCTAGGGGGAGGGGAGAGGGTGAGGTGGCAGGTTGCTATTGGGTGGGGTGATGTGGAGGGGGGGTGTGGGTAGATAGGTGGGTAGCTGTAGGATTTAGAAGGGCGGTTAGGTGGACCGTTTGCAAAATCCTGGGGTGGTCGTGCGGGTCAATTGGCCCGTTCGGCTGCCTCACAAAAATAATATAATAATTTTATTTAACTTGCGATGAACTTTTGCAAATAGTTTTTAGACAACAAAATATTCCGGCGACCCGGGGTTTGATATTTGATTAAAGATGGGGCGTTTTGTAAAACAAAACGGGCTTTGCGAAAATAGTTTTAAGCAAACAATGCATGATGATGACGATGCAATGCACAAATTCAACGCGATTTTCTAGTAGTGGTTTTGCGGGATGCCACACACACTTAAGAGACACCGACATCCATTTGGAGCAAAAGTTTCATGCCGAAAAGAATAACAAGCGCAGGAATTTATTTCACTAGATACCGAAACGGGTTTTCGGGTGAAATTGCAGAAAGTGTTTCTGCATGTGAAATGAAATACTAGCAAGGGTTTATATGTGAATGTTTGTCATTAAAGTAATTGACAAAATTCTGAATAAATAAAAGGAGTTTTATTTAATGAGAGTTTGCATTAAATTTGGTGGAAATTTAATGGGAATTTGAGTGGGTTTTTGAGTGGAGGGAATTGAAAGGCATTTGAGTGAGTGGAGTGTCCACCCACATGAATGTGGAAGAGGTGGGGGCCGCCCCATGGCTGGGCGCATGGCTCCTTGGGTGCCCCCCTCTCCCTATAAAAGGAGCCCCCTCCCTCTCTCTCACTCACACCTCGTGAAGGATCTCTCTCCCCCTCTAGAATTTATCCCCCATGGTCTCGGACTAGCGAGATACATGTTCCCGGTGTCTATTCGGCAAGAAAGAGTTGTGCTTCCGCTGCATCGCTGGAGCGAGGAGGCGGAGGTTGCTCGGTGCCTCAAACGTGTGTGCAAGCACGGATGCGCTGCTGTTTTGCGGCGCTAGGACTTCCTCTCGATCTTGAGATCGGCAAGATATCGTCTACATCAACCACGAGTTTGGACTCGTTAAGCTTTGTCGGTATTCAAGTGTATGTTCTCTACGGATATACATCCGCCCGTTGTTTGTATCTAGTAGATAGATCTTGGTACATAGTTCCCATCATAGGAAAATTTTTGTTTTCTATGCTGCGAACCCTACAGAGACCATCCACGAGAGAGACATACAATTGGAGGAGAGGGAGAATGTAGGGGAAGACCTTCGTGGAGACCCCTACTCCTATCTCAGCGATGATGATGACTTTCCGGAGGATCAGGCTATGGACTTCTTCACCGATGAGGATGACTTTGCCTTCATCGATGATGCTGATGAAGATGATGAGGACACTGACTCCGAGGAGTAGTAGCACTTGAGCGCTAGCGTTAGTGATTTGTACTCGGTCCCACTATATCGTAGTTTCACAGAATGGTTCTTAAAACCATCTGTTTTTCTTTGTTGTGGTGTGTGTTTGTATTGTGTGCTATGAATGAATGAATGAAAAGCAAGTTGCTAGAAAAATCTGAGTCAAACTTTAAAAACTTTTCAGAAACCCCTGAACCTTAGAAATTTCCCTCTTTTCTCATGATCTATCTCAATCTTCAGATGCCTCGCGGAGGAAGCAACTCAGCCCAGACCCGATGTTGCAACTCTTACAAATGTTGGATTCGGACCGCGAAGCCGAAAGAGTCGAACGTCAAGCCAACCTAGCCACCCTTCAAAAGATAGCTCAGATGGCCAACAACAATCAAGGCCATGGAAATCAGGACAACCATGGATCTAAGCTCAAGAATTTCCAGAACACCAATCCACCTGTTTTCACTAAGTCAGAAGAGACCCTAGATGCATATGATTGGTTGCAAACCATGGAGAACAATCTAGAAGTTGCAGGAGTGGAAGCGAACGAGAAAGTGTTGTTTTCCACCCACTATCTGGTCGGAGATGCAAGGGCATGGTGGAACAGCGTTCGCGCAATGAAAGGAGGTCAGCTGATGACTTGGGAAGAGTTCAAAGTCAAGTTCAAGAGAACCCATGTGCCACCGGGTTTAATCAAGAGGATGAGAGATAAATTCAGGGAACTGAAACAAGGAAGGATGACTGTAACATCCCTAAAATCATGTTTCAAACTTATGCATATCATCCATGCATCCATGATCATATGAATTTCATTTCAAACAAATCATTTCAAAAACAGAAGCATTTATGCTTATTATTTCATGTAAGTTTGCTCTAGCCTTAGTGCTATCTTCCAATGAGAAGAATATTTGTTTGATTCAGTAAAGTTTGATAATTCAAACTTAGGCACCACCAAAAGTTTGAACAAAATTTCAAAACAAAATGAGTGAATAAACCAATATTATGCCTATTTGAATATATATCATAAAGGCTTGGTTTTATTTTATTTTCATATGAACAAAGTGTTTTGATTAAATAGTAGTGTTTGACACACATTTGAGTGCAAGGTTTACAGTATAAAAACCTAGAGAAGTTTTGAATTCAAACTCATTTGATTTGGATTTGAAAATCATTTCAGAAAATCAAAACAGAAAAAGAAAAGGAGAAAAGAAACAGAAAAAGGCCAGCGCCAGCAATTGAGCCCAGCAACAGATCCAGCCCAGTTAGCCCACCCGGGTTCCCCCTCTCTCCTTATCACTCGCGAATGAACCCAACAGGTCACTGACGCCAGGACCCCACCCCCTCGCTGCTTAACTCGCTGACGAGTGGACCCTGCGACCAGTCGCCTTCGTCGTCAATCACGCGCGCCTGCGACGCTCGCTCCGCCGTTACCTCGCCGCTGTTACTGCGCGCTTAATTGCCATTGATACGCCGCGCGATCCTCGCCCCCGCTCTGGCTATAAGATCCCCTCTGCACCGCGGCCATTTCCCCTCACCGAGCGCCAGCTCTACGCCCCCCGGCTGCCCGCAATTGCCCCTGCACCGCCGCAGACAGAACAACTCCGGCAGGCGATTCCGGTAAGCTCCGACCGCCCCTCTGTCTCTGGTTCAAATGAGCGTGACCGCCATGTCCATGTGCATCTGCTAACACCCCTGATTTGCCTGCTCGTGACCCAGGACGCCGTCTTCATTCACGCCCGCAACCACCAGAGCCGCCGCTCGACTCCGACGAGCAATAGCGGTAAGAATCGAGGGCCCCTTGCATCCCCTTTGGTACCATCTTGTTCGCCAGACCCTTGCGCATCTCCTAAACCCTCTGCCTTGTGCTAGGACGACGCAGAGCCTCGACAACGACCTTGACAGCAAGCAACAGACGCCGCCTGCAACTCCGACGAGCCCCAGCGACTGTGTACGTGCGCCCCTTGCCAAGCTGTCGCCAGGTTGAGCATCAGCACGTCGTCGCGTTTCTGGTAAGCGTCTCCGACGACCCCCTAGCCATCTGTAGCGCCGCTCCGCCGTAGGCAGAACTCGCCGCCGCCTGTCGCCGCCGCCAGCGCCGCCACTGGATGGTCAGGGTGCTGTGCGCCGTTAGATCTAGATCTTGCGGGTAGGATAGAACGCGAGCAAAGCGTTAAGTTTAGATCTGAGCCGTGCGATTAAGTCAGATCCAGCGGCTCAGAAGCGTGATCCAACGCGAACCGGTACGCGCCAATAAGATTAAGACGCGTGGCATCTGTTTAGGTTTAAAAACAGAATTTGAATCTATTAGATGTTTAAATTTGTTTTGGCTATAACTTTTGATCCCCACGTTAGAATTTGACAAATTTTATACCGTTGGAATCAGGAGAGCAAGCTCTTTCTAAATATGCAATGTGTTTAATGTTTTGCTTCTGTTAAAATGGATTTATTTGCAGAAACTTGTGTAGGGCTAATTTGAGTATATGAATTATTCAAGAATTGATTTAGGGTTTAATTAAATGTTGTTTGGCAAGTTTTTAACTTGTATATGAACCAGTACTGTACACTTGCTTTGTTGAGTTTTAAAAAAATCATCACATGTCATATTGCATGCATGCATGCATATATTTTTGTTTGTATATGTTTTTGTATGTGATTTGTGGCTATGAATTTTTGTGTAGATTTTGGTGCTAGTGATTGTGATTGTGAGGAGTGTAGATACTCTCCAAACTACCAAGGCAAGTGGTGCTCATGAATATTTTATCCCTATGTTTTCTACTAAGCATTAGAAATATTTTGCTAGTCTTGCATGCTATATTTTGCTTATATGCCATGTTGGGAAATCCTAGTAGTTGTATAATTGCTAGGAAATTTCTAAGTTAAGATGCTTATCTATGACATGCTTAGCCTAGCTAGTAGCAACTAAGGGTTGGTGAAATATACATGCTATGATGAAAATATTTCTAAGTCTTTGGACTTGTGTTTTGCCTAATAAAACAACTAAGTAAATGAAACACCTGGGTGGAATGGAAGGAATGGTTTGTGTTGAGTGGTTACACAAGGCCAGGGGACTGGTGAACCTTGTGTATCTCACTTGTGGAAAGCCACCCAGGAACAAAGAGATTTTAGAGGCCAAGTGTTGAGAAGCTTCTAGTGCAGCCACTTGGCAATATGGGCTCTGCCTGGATCATAAAGGTTGCTAGAACTTAGCCATTTGGACAGTTGGTGGTAGTGGGAATGATAGGTTGGAACGCATCCATTTGGTCTAAGGGAAGGCTTCTGAAAGGTCCTGTCTTGGTGAAAATCAAGTCTGGTGGGGAAAGTGCACAACCTCTGCAGATGGAAAAACCTAAGTACTTAGCCATCTTCCTGGAAAAGGACAACTTGAGCATCAAGACATGGAAGCTATCAAGAATCTCCTCATCCCAATTTCTAAGTAAAACTTGTGGGTGAACAAGGGTGAAGGACCTCAATGTCTATTGGTGGTTCCTTGGGAAAAGTTTTGACAAAGAAAAACTTAGTGATTTCAACTGATAGGCAAAACTTATTTTGAGCAAAGCAAGCCAAGCTACACTTAGCAAAATATGCATATAGTATCTAGTCCACCTAAATTATACTAGGGTATCACTTGCCAATACTATTCCAATGTATTGACCCATTATGGCTGTAACTTGTGATGTTGCAGGTTACTCTGATGAGGATTAGGAGTCATGAGTCTACACTCAACATGTTTGCCTGTGGCACATGAAGATGAGGACTTTTATTTATTTACTTATTCAAACTCTTGTACTAGGCCTGTGGCCTTGGAGTTGTAAAGACTATGTTTGTCTCTGGAATGCCTGTAATAATGACCTTTGTTTCTGTGTACTTCATCTTAAACTGTGGATGCTAGCAATGATCTAGGGACTAGCATTGCAATCACAGGGATCCTTTTCCTTTATAAAGGAGGGATCTTACAGATGGTGTCAGAGCACTGTGTTGCCTGTAGGATTATGACCCTAGGATTGGAAACCACTAAGGAAAATGTTTCAACAATTTCTACACTTGTCTATTCTTCTCGTAAAACTTTTCTAATCTTCTTTCTCATCTCTAATTGTAGATGAACTCCATCAACGAAGCCGTGAGGAAAGGACCACTCATGAAAATGACTTTGGAATGTGAGACAGAATTCCCCAAGGCTCTCAAGGACCTCATGGTTGCAATGGAAATACATGGTGCAGCTGTGTACAAAGGTTTTCCTGTGATGGATGAAGGAGTTGAGTACTGGTGGGTGCAACTTCACTTGTATAAAAACAAGGAAGACAACCACAAGGACTCAGGATTCTGCATGTTCACCAATTCAGTGATGCACCCTACATTCTTTGACTCAGCAAGGGATGCAGCTTGGAAGACCATCAAAGAACTTGGTGAAAGAGTCAAGTGCAGAATGTTCAACATCCAAAATAGCCTAAAGGAAGAGAAGAAACATACCCAAGAGTTGGAGGCTACCAACCAAACCTTAAGAGGAGACATTATAGACTTAGTGATGGAGACATGTGAGCAAGATAGACTGATTGCTTCTGGAAACATTATGTTAGCCAACAGATCCAGTGAGATAGGATTGTAAACGTACTTCGTTAGTTGGACCACCACTTATCACCTTATTTTCCAAATGTTACCTTAAATAAGTTGAACCTTGGTTGATGTAATGGATTCTTGTATGCCATGACTTGTGTGTTTTGATTTCAAAGGATATGTATGTGATGTTTTGCCTTGTGTTTTATCTTAAATTGTGTTGTTCTAACTTTTCTATCTTATAAATAGATGCCTACTGTTACCATCAGCACTGTTGAGGAGTTCCAGGGAACTCGCTTTGGTCCTCGTATTGTTGAGCTTACTACTTTGCTCAATCTCCCTCTTCCTACCATCATGGTGCTTCCCCTCACCAAGTTTGAGAGGAAAGACCTCTGGGGTTTCAAGGTGAACCAGCCCGGACGCCAGACTGAGCCTACCACGGAGGCCATCGTCTTCAAGCTCATGCATGATGACAAGGAGAGAGGCCTTGAGGTAGTCATGCAGGATCTGATAGGACGTCTGCTGGGGAGACACTCCCGACAGGTTAGAGGTACTCACTTCCACGTCTTCGGTAGACGTGATGAGGATGGAGAGTCCATCGACTTCGAGGACACTTCGAGGGAGACAGCGGAGCCCATTCGTCTATACCTCCAGGACTTAGAGGCTCTCATTAGGCATGTGGATTCTGATAGGACCAACGTCATGCTCAACAATGACGAACTTCAGGTGCAGCTTCGCGAGAAGGACAAGCTCTTCGCGGAGCAAGATGAGATAGTTAAGGAGATGGAGGCAAAGTTTGAGAGCCAGGACAGAAAGTTCAAGAGTCAGGAGAAGCGAGTCCAGGATAGGAACAAGAAGATCCGGGACATGACTGAAGAACTGCAGGCCAAGGACTTCGAGCTCGAGCATCAGCAGACGGTGATTGAGAGGCTTCGTTCCCAGAAGAGGGCTCTCAAAGCCAAGATAGAGACCTTGACCACCAGCGTCGAGGAATACAAGACCGCGATGGAGAATGCAGGTATTACCTTTGTCGAGGAGGAGGTTGATGCCGAGGAGTAGATTTGACTACTCATTTATCATTTATTATCATACTTGTCGTTGAGAACTTGTTATTTGACCATCCAACATGTGGATGGCTTGTTATTTGTGTGTGTTTTACTTTGCGAACTTGTTATCTGGTTATTGAACCTTTATCATTATGTTGCATGCTTTGTGATTGTTTATGTGATGTATTGTGCATGAAAGCATTTATGGGTATCTCATTCTTATCTCTATTGAACCAACCACAGATGCCTCCCCGTCGTGCAAACCCCAACCCCAACAACAACAACATCACTCCAGAAATGCAGCAAATGATGACCGCTCAAACTCAGCTGATGCAAATGATGATGACGCTCATCCAGAACCAAAACAACAACACCAACAATAACAACAATAACAACAACAATAACCCACCGGGTTTTGACATGCTTACCAGGTTCTTGAGATTGAGGCCAGCAAAGTTCTCAGGAACAACTGATCCCATGGTGGCCAATGATTGGCCACGCTCTGTGAACAAGGACTTGGTAACTGTGGGCTGTACCGATGCAGAAAAGGTCAGATTTGCAGCACATTTGCTGGAAGGACCAGCCGCCACTTGGTGGGATAACTTCCAGATCACCACTCCCATAGAAGATGTGACATGGGCTATCTTTGAGGATGGCTTTCGTACTGCTCATATCTCATCTAGAGTGATGAGTCTGAAAAATAAAGAGTTTCATAACCTGAAGCAGCGCCACCGCGGCGTGGCTGAATATATTGAGGAGTTCAACAATCTGGCGCGTTACGCACCGGATGAAGTTGACACTGATGCTAAGAGGAAAGAAAAGTTCCTCGAAGGGTTGAATGATGAGCTGAACTTGCAGTTGGCTGTGGCATATGTTCCCACATACCAGTTTCTTTGTGATAAGGCTGCTATTTTGGAGAACAAAATGAAGCAAGTTGAGAGCAGAAAGAGAAAGCACTCGGACAAGCACAGCTCGGGATCGTCTCACAAACGTTCCCATTATGATGACAGTGGAAGCTCAGGATCCCACAAGCATGGGAAATTTAACAAGCACCACAACCACAACCGTCATGACAACAAGCATCACCGTAGTCATGACAATGACAAGTACAAGAACCACAAGGGTGGATATAAGAGCCACCACAGTGGTAATGGAAGTGGCAGTGGAAGCCAGCCTGTCAAGAAAGACATTAGTCAGGTTGAATGCTTCAAGTGCAAGAAGATGGGGCATTATGCAAATGAATGCCCAGAAAATAAAGTTGAAGGACCCAACAAGCCCAACCCCTTTCAGAAAGGGCAAGTTAACCACATCAATGTGGAGGAAATCTATGAGGAGCCTGATGCTGTTGCTGGTAAGTTCAAACTCAATTCGGTTCCAGCATTTGTTCTCTTTGATACTGGTGCATCTCATTCATTCATATCAAGAGCATTTGTTGAAAGAAATGAACTGCCACTAGAAACTATTGGGTGTCCTATAAAAGTAAGTTCTCCTGGCGGAGAAATGATAGTGAATTCAGGATGTCATGATCTAGTTATAGAGTTTGGGAAGTATAAGTTTCCCGTTAACTTGATAATCCTAAATTCCCAAGGATTGGATGTCATTTTGGGAATGGACTGGATGACTAAGCACAAGGGAGTGATAGATTGTGCCAACCATACCATCTCACTCACAACTCCGGCAAATAAAAGGATCAGATTCAAGACCAACTTTGAAGCAAGAAGGAGTATGCTGAATTCTCTTAAGGGGGTTAGCATAGACAGTGTACCAATTGTGAGTGAATATCCGGATGTATTTCCGGAAGAATTGCCAGGAATGCCACCAGATAGAGATGTGCAGTTTCTTATAGATTTTCTACCAGGATCTGGACCAATAGCAAAGAGACCGTACAAGATATCAGTTGATGAACTGAAAGAGCTCAAGAAACAACTCGGAGAGCATTTGCAGAAAGGATTTATTCAACCAAGTTCTTCATCTTGGGGAGCCCCAGTTTTGTTTGTGGAGAAGAAAGATAGAAGTCAAAGGTTATACATAGATTACCGTTCACTCAATGAGGTAACTATCAAGAACAAATACCCTTTGCCCAGAATCAATGACTTGTTTGATCAGTTAGAAGGAGCTTGTGTATTCTCAAAAATTGATCTTCGGTCAGGTTATTTACAACTCAAGATAAGAGAACAAGACATACCTAAAACAGCTTTCACTACAAGGTATGGATTGTATGAGTATACCGTGATGCCATTTGGTTTAACCAATGCTCCAGCATACTTCATGAATATGATGAACAAGGTGTTCATGGAATTCCTTGATAAATTTGTTGTCATTTTCATCGATGACATTTTAATCTACTCCAAGAGCAAAGAAGAGCATGAAGGACATTTACGCTTGATACTTGAGAAGCTTAGAGAGCATAAACTGTATGCCAAATTCAGCAAGTGTGAATTCTGGTTGAATGAAGTTGGATTTCTTGGTCATGTTATGACAAAAGATGGTGTAGCAGTTGATCCTGCTAAAGTTTCAGCTATAACTGAATGGGAATCTCCCAAGTCAGTGAAAGAAGTTCGTAGTTTCCTTGGCTTAGCAGGTTACTACAGAAGGTTCATTGAGAATTTCTCCAAGGTAGCTAAGCCTATGACAGAATTGCTAAAGAAAGACAAGAAATTTGCTTGGTCTGAAGGTTGTGAACTCAGCTTTCAGGAATTGAAGAAGAGACTGGTGACAGCACCAGTATTGTGTTTGCCAGACTTGGAAAAAGATTTCCAAGTATATTGTGATGCATCTCATCATGGTTTGGGAGCAGTACTTATGCAAGAAGGAAAAGTTGTGGCATATGCCTCGAGACAACTCAAAACTCATGAAGTGAACTACCCTACTCATGATTTAGAGTTAGCCTCTATTGTCCATGCACTCAAAACATGGAGACACTATCTTTTGGGTAAGCATTGTGAAGTGTTCACAGATCACAAGAGTTTGAAGTATATCTTCACACGGAAGGAAATTAATATGAGACAAAGAAGATGGCTAGAACTCATCAAGGATTATGACTTAAGTTTGCAATACCACCCCGGTAAAGCAAATGTTGTAGCGGATGCCCTAAGTCGTAAGGTTTTTGTGAATGGCCTTACCAAAGGAGAATTGCCAGATGATTTGTGTGCCCAATTTAGAGATCTCAGATTGGAGATTGTGCCCGAAGGACATCTCATGTCTTTGGATGTTCAACCCACTTTGTTGGACAAGATCAAAGAAGCCCAGAAGATTGATAAGGAAATTGAAGAGATTAAAGAAAAGATTGGCAAAGGAAAAGCCAAAGGGTTCCATGAAGACGAACAGGGTACTTTATGGCATGGGAAACGTATATGTGTTCCACAAGATCCGGAGCTTCAGAAACTGATTTTGCAAGAAGCACACAACTCACCGTATTCCATCCATCCGGGTAACACCAAAATGTGCATGGACATGAAGGAAAGATTTTGGTGGAATAATCTCAAGAAGGACATCGCCGAACATATTGCTTTGTGTGATGTGTGTAGTAGAGTGAAAGCGGAACATCAGAAACCAGCCGGTTTGCTTCAACCACTACCTATTCCTGATTGGAAGTGGGACAAGATTGGTATGGATTTCATTACCGGATTACCAAGGACCAGGTCAGGATATGATTCTATTTGGGTAGTAGTGGATCGCCTAACTAAAGTGGCTCATTTCATACCCGTGAAGACAACCTATACAAGTGCTAAGTTGGCTAAGATCTACATGAGTAGAATTGTATGTCTTCATGGAGTGCCCAAGAGTATTATGTCTGATAGGGGAACTCAATTCACTTCCCATTTTTGAAGGCAGCTACATGAGTCATTGGGAACAAGGTTGGAATTCAGCACTGCTTTTCATCCTCAAACTGATGGACAAACCGAAAGGACTAATCATATTCTTGAAGACATGTTGAGGGCATGTGCCCTAGACTATGGAGCCAATTGGAATGAAAGTCTGCCTTACGCAGAATTTCTTATAACAACAGCTATCAAGCCACCATTGAGATGGCACCATTTGAGTTTCTCTACGGGAGAAAGTGTACCACCCCATTGTTATGGAATGGTGTGGGAGAAAGAAGTTTGTTCGGACCAGAACTTATCAAAGAAGCCTAAGAGAAAGTCAAGTTGGTTAAAGAAAGATTGGAGATAGCACAGTCCCGACAGAAAAGCTACGCGGATCCTAAGCGTAGAGAAGTCACCTACGAAGTTGGTGATAGAGCTTATCTTAGAGTGTCACCACTTCGTGGAGTGAAGAGGTTCGGAGTCAAAGGAAAGTTGGCCCCAAGATATGTTGGGCCATTCAAGATTCTAAGTCGCAAAGGAGAAGTTGCTTATGAAATTGAATTACCAGAGTCTTTGTCAGCTGTCCATAATGTGTTTCATGTGAGTCATCTTAAGAAATGTCATCCAGAAATGGAAGAAACTTCTTTGAAGGATACTATACCTTTGGAGGAGGTACAATTGGAAAGTGACCTCACTTATGAGGAGAAACCTATCAAGATTCTTGAGACTGCAGAAAGAGTCACAAGGACTAAGACTATCAAGTTTTGCAAAGTTTAGTGGAACCATCATTCCGAAGAAGAAGCAACATGGGAAAGAGAAGATGACCTTCGGAAGGATCACCCTCACCTATTTGCTAGCCAATCCGAATCTCGAGGGAGAGATTCACCTTAAGGGGGTTAGATTTGTAACATCCCTAAAATCATGTTTCAAACTTATGCATATCATCCATGCATCCATGATCATATGAATTTCATTTCAAACAAATCATTTCAAAAACAGAAGCATTTATGCTCATTATTTCATGTAAGTTTGCTCTAGCCTTAGTGCTATCTTCCAATGAGAAGAATATTTGTTTGATTCAGTAAAGTTTGATAATTCAAACTTAGGCACCACCAAAAGTTTGAACAAAATTTCAAAACAAAATGAGTGAATAAACCAATATTATGCCTATTTGAATATATATCATAAAGGCTTGGTTTTATTTTATTTTCATATGAACAAAGTGTTTTGACTAAACAGTAGTGTTTGACACACATTTGAGTGCAATGTTTACAGTATAAAAACCTAGAGAAGTTTTGAATTCAAACTCATTTGATTTGGATTTGAAAATCATTTCAGAAAATCAAAACAGAAAAAGAAAAGGAGAAAAGAAATAGAAAAAGGCCAACGCCAGCAATTGAGCCCAGCAACAGATCTAGCCCAGTTAGCCCACCCGGGTTCCCCCTCTCTCCTTCTCACTCGCGAACGAACCCAACAGGTCACTGACGCCAGGACCCCACCCCTCGCTGCTTAACTCGCTGACGAGTGGACCCTGCGACCACGTCGCCTTCGTCGTCAATCACGCGCGCCTGCGACGCTCGCTCCGCCGTTACCTCGCCGCTGTTACTACGCGCTTAATTGCCATTGATACGCCGCGCGATCCTCGCCCCCGCTCTGGCTATAAGATCCCCTCTGCACCGCGGCCATTTCCCCTCACCTAGCGCCACCTCTACGCCCCCCGGCTGCCCGCAATTGCCCCTGCACCACCGCAGACAAAACAACTCCGGCAGGCGATTCCGGTAAGCTCCGACCGCCCCTCTGTCTCTGGTTCAAACGAGCGTGACCGCCATGTCCTTGTGCATCTACTAACACCCCTGATTTTCCTGCTCGTGACCGCCCGCAATCACCAGAGCCGCCGCTTGACTCCGACGAGCAATAGCGGTAAGAATCGAGCGCCCCTTGCCTCCCCTTTGCTACCATCTTGTTCGCCAGACCCTTGCGCATCTCCTAAACCCTCTGCCTTGTGCTAGGATGACGCAGATCCTCGACAACGACCTCGACAGCAAGCAACAGACGCCGCCCGCAACTCCGACGAGCCCCAGCGACCGTGTCCGTGCGCCCCTTGCCAACCCATCGCCAGGTTGAGCATCAGCACGTCATCGCGTTTCTGGTAAGCGTCTCCGACGACCCCCTAGCCATCTGTAGCGCCGCGCCGCCGTAGGCAGAACTCGCCGCCGCCTGTCGCCGCCGCCAGCGCCGCCACTGGATGGTCAGGGTGTTGTGCGCCGTTAGATCTAGATCTTGCGGGTAGGATAGAACGCGAGCGAAGCGTTAAGTTTAGATCTAAGCCGTGCGATTAAGTTAGATCCAGTGGCTCAGAAGCGTGATCTAACGTGAACCGGTACGCGCCAATAAGATTAAGACGCGTGGCATCTATTTAGGTTTAAAAACAGAATTTGAATCTATTAGATGTTTAAATTTGTTTTGGCTATAACTTTTGATCCCCACGTTAGAATTTGACAAATTTTATATTGTTGGAATCAGGAGAGCAAGCTATTTCTAAATATGCAATGTGTTTAATGTTTTGCTTCTGTTAAAATGGCTCTATTTGCAGAAACTTGTGTAGGGCTAATTTGAGTATATGAATTATTCAATAATTGATTTAGGGTTTAATTAAATGTTGTTTGGCAAGTTTTTAACTTGTCTATGAACCAGTACTGTACACTTGCTTTGTTGAGTTTTAAAAAAATCATCACATGTCATATTGCATGCATGCATATATTTTTGTTTGTATATGTTTTTGTATGTGATTTGTGGCTATGAATTTTTGTGTAGATTTTGGTGCTAGTGATTGTGATTGTGAGGAGTGTAGCTACTCTCCAAACTACCAAGGCAAGTGGTGCTTCATGAATATTTTATCCCTATGTTTTCTACTAAGCATTAGAAATATTTTGCTAGTCTTGCATGCTATATTTTGATTATATGCCATGTTGAGAAATCCTAGTAGTTGTAGAATTGCTAGGAAATTTCTAAGTTAAAATGCTTATCTATGCCATGCTTAGCCTAGCTAGTAGCAACTAAGGGTTGGTGAAATATACATGCTATGATGAAAATATTTCTAAGTCTTTGGACTTGTGTTTTGCCTAATAAAACAACTAAGTAAATGAAACACCTGGGTGGAATGGAAGGAATGGTTTGTGTTGAGTGGTTACACAAGGCCAGGGGACTGGTGAACCTTGTGTATCTCACTTGTGGAAAGCCACCCAGGAACAAAGAGATTTTAGAGGCCAAGTGTTGAGAAGCTTCTAGTGCAGCCACTTGGCAATATGGGCTATGCCTGGATCATAAAGGTTGCTAGAACTTAGCCATTTGGACAGTTGGTGGTAGTGGGAATGATAGGTTGGAACGCGTCCATTTGGTCTAAGGGAAGGCTTCTGAAAGGTCTTGTCTTGGTGAAAATCAAGTCTGGTGGGGAAAGTGCACAACCTCTGCAGATGGAAAAACCTAAGTACTTAGCCATGTCCCTGGAAAAGGACAACTTGAGCATCAAGACATGGAAGCTATCAAGAATCTCCTCATCCCAATTTCTAAGTAAAACTTGTGGGTGAACAAGGGTGAAGGACCTCAATGTCTATTGGTGGTTCCTTGGGAAAAGTTTTGACAAAGAAAAACTTAGTGATTTCAACCGATAGGCAAAACTTATTTTGAGCAAAGCAAGCCAAGCTACACTTAGCCAAATATGCATATAGTATCTAGTCCACCTAAATTATACTAAGGTATCACTTGCCAATACTATTCCAATGTATTGACCCACTGTGGCTGTAACTTGTGATGTTGCAGGTTACTCTGATGAGTATTAGGAGTCATGAGTCTACACTCAACATGTTTGCCTGTGGCACATGAAGATGAAGACTTTTATTTATTTAATTATTCAAACTCTTGTACTAGGCATGTGGCCTTGGAGTTGTAAAGACTATGTTTGTCTCTGGAATGCCTGTAATAATGACCTTTGTTTCTGTGTACTTCATCTTAAACTGTGGATGCTAGCAATGATCCAAGGACTAGCATTGCAATCACAGGGATCCTTTTCCTTTATAAAGAAGGGATCTTACAATGAGAGTAGTAGAATACCGTAACAAATTCTTGTCATTAGCTAGGTATGCACCAGATGAAATCGACACTGAAGCCAAGAAGAAAGAGAGATTCCTGAATGGTCTGCATGATGAGATGCCGACAGTGTTAGTCAATATCCCCTTTGCAGATATTGAAGCCTTAGTTGACTCTGCCATTCAGATGGAAGGAAAGATCAACCAAGCTAATGAGAACCGCAAGCGTCGCATGATGCATCAATCAGGAACCCACCATACACCAAAGTATCGCCCCAACCCATCTCCAGGATTTTCCCCAAGAAACAACAGACCCCCGATGAACCGTCCTACCTATCCCAACCGTGGAAACCCAAGGCCCGGAGGAAACCACAACAACCCCGGCAACTCCAGCAATTTCAACCGTGCACCACCCAAGTTCAACAACAACAATGCTGCTACCAACACCAACACTGCCCCAAGGACTGGAACCAATGTTGTGCATGTGGCAGCGAAGGACAAGTCGCAAGTGACTTGTTATGAATGTGGAACCAAGGGTCAATGAGTGCCCCAAGAAGATTGCCGCAGCCCCCAATGCAAATGCCCCAGCTCAGCAGTAGCGTCGTGTTCAGCTCAGAAGAAGGTTTGCTCCAGGGAACTCGCTCAACCGCAATGGCCGTCTCTTTCTCATGCATGCTGAAGAAGCCCAGGAAGCGCCAAATGTCGTGCTAGGTATGTTTTCTGTTAACTCAGTACTTGCAATAGTGTTGTTTGATTCTAGAGCATCGCACTTATTTGTTATTGAAGAATTTGCATGCACTAGTAAGATTCAACCAACAAAATTGAAGCATGTTATGATTGTTCAAATACTTGGTTCAACCACCAAAGCTAGGCAAATTTGCAAAGTCATCCCTATCCGAATCCATGGCATAGATTTTTATGCTAATCTAATAGTACTCGAAACTAAAGTTTTGGAAGTAGTACTAGGAATGGATTGGATGTCTAAACATAAAGGATTAATTGACTGTGCCAAGAAATCCATAACCATGACCAGTAAAGCCGGAATATCGGTTGAGCATGTATCTGAAACCTTGCCCCGTCAATTCAAGTGCAACAAGAGTATAGCCCAGCCAACCATTGACCAAGTCCGGATAGTCTGTGAATACCCTGATGTATTTCCAGATGTTTTGCCCGGTATGCCCCCAGATCGGGATATCGAGTTTATCATTGAACTAATCCCTGGAACCGGACCCATAGCCCAGAGACCATATAGTATGAACCCGTCTGAACTAGCAGAAATGAAGAAGCAACTGGATGCCATGTTGGAAATTGGACTGATTCAACCAAGTGCGTCACCATGGAGATCACCTGTTTTGTTTGTGGACAAGAAAGATGGAGGTAACCGTTTGTGTACGGATTATCGGAAGTTGAATGATGTCACCATCAAGAAGAAGTACCCACTGCCGAAGATAGAAGATCTGTTTGACCAGTTTACTGGTGCCAAGGTGTTTTCTAAGATTGATCTTAGAACTGGCTATCATCAACTCAAGATTCACGAAGAGGATATTCCAAAGACTGCCTTTACCACCCGATATGGATTATATGAGTATACTGTCATGTCTTTTGGATTAACCAATGCCCCCGCTTATTTCATGAACCTCATGAATAAGATTTTTATGGACTTCCTGGATAAGTTTGTCATTGTTTTCATCGACGACATTCTGATTTATTCCAAATCAGAAGAAGAACATGAGCTACACCTAAGGACCATTCTTGAAACCCTTAGAGAGCATCAGCTATATGCCAAGTTTAGCAAGTGTGAATTCTGGTTACAGGAGGTAGGATTCCTCGGACATATTGTATCAGTCGGAGGAATTGCCGTTGATCCTGCGAAGGTGAAGGATGTCGAAGATTGGCAAGCCCCAACCACTCAAACCCAAGTTCGTGCATTTCTCGGATTAGCGGGATACTACCGCAAGTTTGTAGAAGGATTCTCGAGTATCGCTAGACCCATGACCCAATTGCTGAAGAAGGACAAGAAATTTTAATGGACTGACAAATGTGAAGCAAGTTTTCAAGAACTCAAGAGGAGATTGATTTCAGCCCCAATCTTGATCATGCCGGATATCACAAAGCCCTTTGATGTGTATTGTGACGCATCCAAGATCGGTCTCGGATGTGTGCTAATGCAAAAAGGCAAAGTTATATCTTATCTATCCTGACAACTGAAATAGCATGAACAGAATTATCCAACCCATGACCTTGAACTAGGAGCCGTAGTTCTAGCCCTGAAGACATGGAGGCATTACCTGATGGGAAACCATTGTGAGATTTATTCGGATCACAAGAGCCTGAAGTATATATTCACTTAGAAGGAGCTGAATATGAGGCAGAGAAGATGGATTGAGCTAATCAAGGACTATGATCTGGACATTCACTATCACCCCGGTAAAGCCAATGTGGTAGCAGATGCCCTTAGCAGATTGCTGTGCCGCTTGAACTCCATGATTTTGAAGGAGCAACCAAGTTTGCACAAAGAGATTGAAGATTTCCAAATGGAATTAGTGAGTGAAGGATTTTTGGCTAGCATCGAACTTCAACCCACTTTGATCAATCAGATCAAGGAGGCACAGAAAGGAAATGCTAGTATCGATGGAATCAAACGTCGTATCGGTACAGGCAAAGTACCCGGATTCACCAAAGATGAAGAAGGAGTGTTGTGGTACAAAGGACGTTTCTGTGTACCAGCAGATTCAGAGTTGAAAGAAGTTATTTTGAAAGAGGCCCATGACACTCTTTATTCTATCCACCCCGGAGGAACGAAGATGTATCAGGATTTGAAGGAACAATTTTGGTGGCATAAGATGAAGAGAGAAATCGGAAGCTATATCGCCAAGTGTGATATATGTCAGAGAGTCAAGGCAGGACATCAAAGACCCGTAGGACTGTTGCAACCATTACAGATTCCGGAATGGAAATGGGATTCAGTTGGAATGGACTTTATCACCGGATTGCCTACTTCTAATAGGGGAAATGACTCTATCTGGGTGTTAGTTGGCAGATTGTCCAAAGTCGCCCATTTCTTACCAGTCAAGACCACATACCAGAGTTCGAAGCTAGCAGAGTTATACATCGCTAGAATCGTCAGTTTGCACGGAGTACCCAAGAACATTGTATCGGATCGAGGAACTCAATTTACCTTGAGATTCTGGAAGAAAGTCCAAGAAGGTTTAGGAACCCGACTAGATTTCAGCACATCGTATCACCCTCAGACCGATGGAAAAACGGAGCGAGTAAATCAAATACTCGAAGATATGTTGAGAGCATGTGTGCTAGAATATGGATCTAAATGGGAAGACTGTCTGCCTTTCGCAGAATTTTCATACAACAACAGTTATCAAGCTAGTCTGCAAATGGCCCCATTTGAATTCATGTATGGAAGGAAGTGCCGCACCCCTTTGAATTGGTCAGAAGTAGGAGAGATTCAGATTTTCGGACCCGACATCCTACGAGAAGTAGAAGAGAAATTTCATAAGATTCGTGAGCACCTTAAGACCGCCCAGTCAAGACAGAAGAGTTACGCCGACAAGAGACGTCGATACCTCTCTTTCAATATCGGAGATTTTGTGTATCTCAAAGTGTCGCCTTTGAAGGGAATATAGCGTTTCCAGCTCAAAGGAAAGTTATCCCCCAGATATATCGGACCCTTCAAGATTTTGAATCGTCGAGGAGAAGTATCATATCAATTGGAACTGCCCGAGGAAATGTCAGCAGTGCACAATGTGTTCCATATATCGTTACTTCGCAAATGTCTTGAAGTTCCGGAGAAGACTGAAGTTTTCAAGAACATTGATCATCGGACCATAGAGATCAACGATGACCTGATGTATCCCGAAGTACCCATTCGTATTTTGGAGGAAGCTTTCAGAACCACCAGAACCCGAAGCATCAACTTTCTCAAGATTCAGTGGAGCAACCACACCAAGGAAGAAGCTGCCTGGGAGCGAGAAGATCACATCAGGACGGAGTTTCCCGATCTTTTTAAATCCTAGGTAATCTTTTTTCCTCCTTTTTCAAATCTCGGGACAAGATTTTGTTTAAGGGGGGGAGGTTTGTAACATCCCAAAAATATAAAACAATGATCATCAAACTCTAATCACTAAAATTAGGGTTAACAAAAACTTTGATTAATTTAAATCATATGAATGCATGTGTGTATGTGATGATTTGATAAATGCATGAATGGTCTTGTGTGATTAACCTAAATAACAAGAAATGGTTTAAAGATGAAAGCAACATCATATAAAACATTTTCAATCAGAAACAAATAAAGAGAAAATCAAAAACAAATCAATTAAGCAAAATGGTTGTTTTTGCCAATCTTGCTCACTAGGTCACTTTGAGTGTTTCTAGTACAAGATTTCAAACACAAACTTTTCCAATTCTTTTCACCCCTTGCTAGACCAAGTAAAAGTGAAGCAAAGCCCACCTTTCAAACTTTTAGAAACATTTGGCAACCTCGTTTAAATCACAATTCAAAATTGAATATTTATCATATGTTAAGATCACACATTTTCAAAACCCAACCAAACCAGTGCCCCTTGACCAATCCAACTAACCAGAGACTCCCTAGTATGTGCCTAGCAAACCCACCAAGTTTGAATCCAAAATGCAAATTTGAATTTCTTTCGGCCATTTCATCAAACACCTTGTTTGCAGCAAACAAACAAACAACACTATAGTGAGCAGTGAATTTGGCCAACCTTGTTCCCTCTCTAGCTCTCACTACACTCTCAGTAGATGATCTAGCCCAATTAACAAGCCTTAGCACCACTGTGAGCTTGGCATAGCCATTAATGGTGACCATGCCGAGCCCATTTGCCAACCCCAATGTCGCCAACGAGCTAGAGGAAGAACTAGCCCCGCCAACCTTGTCTGGAACACGCAACACCGTCCACCGCCACTCCCTGTCCCAGCCCTGAGCGCAGCCAGCCACTGGACCACCCGCCAAGCACGCGCCTAGTCTCTTTGCGTGCGAGACGAGAGCGCGCTAGTGCGCCACGCTCGACCAGCGCCCACAGACCGTGCACCGCACTTGATGCTTGCGTGCGTGATCACCAACACTCCAGCACCCCGTCAGACAACCTCGTTCGCCGCCGCGCGACCAGGAGCACCCGTGCGCCATTAAATTTGATGTCGGACCCGCCTAGAGCATCGACGCATTTCGACCGATCAGCACCACCCCACGCCTCGCCACCATGTTGTTGAGCTTCGCCAGGGAGCACAGCACCGCCCCTACCGTCGCCCATGCCATTAGCCCTCTGTGCCGTCGACCACGACGAGCTCAGCCCGCGCCCGTCGGTCCCCTTCAGCCACTATAAAAGGAGACCTCCCCCGCTCGTTTTCTTCACACCAGTTCACTCCCCACCTCTCACTGATCACACCCACTCACTCCCGGAGCAAGGCGAGCACCAGGTGGCCGGAATTTCACCGAAGTTCGCCGCTTCGGAGGTGGAGAGGCACCGTCGATTGGAGCCTCCCCTGGAGAAGCTGTCGGTACCAGGAGAACCGCCGTCGTCGACTTCATCGTTCGCCCCCGTCGCCGACCATCGCCTAAGCCCCGGTGAGCCTCCCACGACTCTCACCTGCCGCGCTAGGGTTCTGTCTCGCCGACGCTGCCCGACGTGGACGATGAACCAGAGTCGTTCGATTAGAGTTAGATCGTGCGGTCTAGATCACCCCGTACTGCTTCGCCCCTCACCATCTCACTGACGCATGGGGACAGCCACTTAACCAGCCCGCGCGTGCTCTATGCATAGTGGGCCGGCCCAGTTAAACATCCTGCGCGACCCAACAATTCAAATTTAGTTTATTCATTTAATTTCAAACCCATTTTTGTACCTAGATTCAAAAATCAACCCAGCTCGATTTACTAAACCAAAATGCATGAAACCAATTTTGTTAGAAAGGTATTGGAATGCTTAATCCAAGCCCGTTGGATTCAAACCATTTAGATTTCTAGATCACCCATGGTAAAAATAACAAGGCAGAAGCTTTTCTACATTCAAACATTTTTCAAAATTGAACCATAAAACCTTTTTAGTTGATTCCAAATCTCAAAAATCACATTTGACCAGACCTTTTAGAATATATAAAAATATATATGTTTACTTACAGAAATAATGATCAAGTAATAAAAGAATGCCACATAGGCATTTCTAGTCACTTTAATTAAATAAAATAAAAAGGTTAAACCTTATTAAATTGTGACACCACTTTAATTCACATTCCCATGTACTGAAATATGTGGTGATGACATGTGTCAACATGATCCCATGTTTGATTTGGAGAATATTAAATCTGAAGTAGTTTTTCAATGAGTAGAAATTACTTTTATTAAATAAAATAAATAAGACAAGTGTTTTAATCCTTGTAATGCTAGTGATGATGATAGATCATCTAGTGTGAACCTTTGTGTGATGATTAGAAATAGTTAAGTATTGTTTGGTGATTGTGTACCTCGTATTTATTTATAGACGCTAGTACGGACCAAGGATACGAGGAGGAAGGAGAATACTACGAGGAAGAAGCCGGGAAGAACTTCAACCACTGCTCTGCACAAGGCAAGCTTATACTAATATCTCAGCAAGCCTATACTTGCAACCTTGCAAGCTAACACTTGCAATATACCCTACTTATGCAAGCTACTACTTGCTTGTTACTATGCCACTATATGCCTTAAGCATATGTGATTATACCCACTTGACACACCATCCTAGTTTTACTTGCAAGCTTAGTATTTTATTTTCTTTATTAAAAGCTTTCTATCAAAAGTTTACTTAGTGACTTGTAGATTCTAGAAAGATAATCGAAGGTAGTATAAAGAGCATAAAACTTGGCCTAAGTTAGATAATCTTAATGTCATCCTGAGGCATGAGATTTACTTAGATAAGATACACTTGTTTACCACCCCTCATTAGTATTTACCCCCACCTGTAGATGCTAGTGCTAAGCATAAAACTTGATCAAATTTAGATGGGAACAATTGGTGAAAATGGTTATGAAAACGTTAGAATGATGAGTCATTCTACTGAAATGTTTTGACATGTGTTCTCAAACACCAGATGATTTTGATGATTAAAATGTTGAGGCATGAGCCTTAGCCCTTTATAAAACTGATGGTTGTCTGGATGCGATACCATTCCAATTTTACCGTACAACCACAATACCTGAAATTTGGGTAGGGCTTGACTGGAAATTTATATACCTTAGTATGGGTTCCCTTGCAGCCAAGGTCTGAGATGAGGCTACCTTGTGAAGATTGTCCACATGTGCAGTACCGAAGATGACAGTTGGTCATAGTTGGGAGGCCAAACTCACAGCAGAGGTGCCTATACTAGGGCGTGTAATTGAAAGGTTAGGATTGATTATCCGCATACTGAGTATGGTAAATTCAGGATTGTTCCTGACGGATATATCGAATGTTGTGGTGAAAGTGTACAATCTTTGCAGAGTGTCAAACTATTCAAATAGCCGCGTCCGCGGTTATGGACAGTTGGAGTGGCCATACTGTTCTATCGTCAGATGTTTTCAAAATGACTTATGAAAAGGTTTATGACTTTGACTTGACCACAAAAGAGTTGTGACATGAAATTCAAGTTCCCACTTAGGTTTTATAAAACTTTCAACTAGCTTTCTTTGCTTCTGAACTTAGGAGAGGTAAATCTGGCTTTTTGCAAAACAACCCTAGAGCTTAGTATCCTACTATAAAAAAAACCCTTCACTTACTAGTATTAGTTTGCGAGTACTTAAAGAGTACTCATGGCTTTGTCCCTGGCTATTCCCGTGGCCATACTATGAAGAGGAGTATCTGGATGACGGACCACAGGAAGGTTACGACAACTAGGATCATCTCCAATCGTCGGCATTGCATGTGACCATGAAGATGGAGCTTCACCCATTCTATCATTATCTTTACGTTATTCCGCTGCTTGAGTTGTATTAAGAACTGGATCATGAGATCCTTATTTGTGTAAGACCTTATGTATGGTTTGTAATGGATGATGTATTGTGATATCCAAATCTGTTATGTCTCGTAAAACTGGTAATCCTGGGATTGCGATATATGTCATAACAGGCATCTGGGATTAAAAATCTGGGTGTTGACACATGCTCTCCGTTGTTCGTAGATTCTTTGGCCAAGTAGATGCTTGCAACTCCAAGAGGGATTATTTATGCTCG
This sequence comes from Avena sativa, assembly GCA_916181665.1. Classification (NCBI taxonomy): domain Eukaryota; kingdom Viridiplantae; phylum Streptophyta; class Magnoliopsida; order Poales; family Poaceae; genus Avena; species Avena sativa. The sequence goes on from OV702284.1 coordinate 3,132,822, forward strand.
ATATTAGGTTCATGCCTCTAGTAATCCGGGGAAGTGACAGAAATCTCTCAGGTTGTAGATGTGTTGTTGCTACTAGGGAGAAAACAACAATCCTGTGTCCAAGGGCAATTGTATTGTTTACTTTACACACATTGCTTAATGCAATTATCTGTTGCTTGCAACTTAATACTAGAAGGGGTTCAGATCATAACCTGAAGGTGGATTATTAGTCATAGATGCAGTTGGATTACGATCTATGTATTATGTAGTAATGCCCAAACAAATCTCGTAGGAGTCAAGATGTCTAGTATATGCATTGTTATGCTTTCTCAATCTGTCAATTGCCCCGCTATAATTTGTTCACCCAACATGCTATCTATCTTAAGGAGAACACCTCTAGTGCACTGTGGACCCCGGTCCATTCCTTTATCATTGATACACCATCTACTGTTACTGTTTACTTTCTACAAGCAAATCACTATCTTCCACACTATACGTTTAATCCTTTGTTTTTAGCAAACCGGTGACATTGACAACCTCATTGTAAGTTGGGGCAAAGTTCTGTGGTTGTGTTGTGCATGTTCCAAGTTGTTAGCAACACCTTGGAGTTGTTTCCTTCATCCTACTGGTTCGATAACCTTGGTTTCATAACTGAGGGAAAACTTGCTGCTGTGCTTATCACACCTTGCTCTTGGGGTCTCCCAACAGGCTCTACGTCAACCGAGACACCATCAAGATTTTCTGGCGCCGTTGCCGGGGAGTTAAGGACAGCTTTAATCTCTTCCTCCTCGTTAGTCACTTTTCTGGGAGAAAGAAGATTATTGCAAGGGGAGTCTCTCACAACCAATCTCTTTACTTTGTTTTTGTTTTGCTTTGTTTCTTTTCCTTTGTTTTGCTTATTTTTATTTCAAAAATACAAAAAAATCAGCTTTGTTTGGTTTGCTTTTTCTTATCAAAATCACACAAAAAATAGTTATTTCTATAGTTGTCACCTTGTTCTTAGATCACCATGTTGATCCCTAAGTTCACCCTGAAAGACCTTTCAATAGGTAGTGGCTCTATAATTGGGAAATATAATATTGAAGAATTCTTTAATGATGTTAGCAAGCATAGGGATATTGAGGATAGATCCTTAGCAGAACTTGCTCCAAATTATGAAATTGCTGCAGCCTCTTGAGTTCACATGTTGGAGGCTAGGTTTGTTAGCCTTAACCCCATGATGTAAGTAATGTTTCTTAAACTTAAAGATATTGAGGACACTGAAAAGAGAGATTTTATTCTGGAAACTTTACTTAAGGAATTCAATGATGTCGCTAAAGAAGCTAGAAAGGCCTTTGATCGTTTTAATATGCTAGGCTCATGTGTAGATATTTTGGGTACACTAGAAAAGTTGGACAAAACCAAACCAAAAAATGAAGAGGAAATTAAAATACCAATACCTTTTAAACTTGTAGAAATGCATGAAGCCTTAGAAAAGAATTTTGATTGGATTGTTCCTGAAAACCCGTTTGATGAAAATAGTGAACCCAAGGGTATTGAGAGAGGATCCTCAAGAAATTATTTGGATGAGATACCTTGCCTTGTTTAAGAAATTTTTGGTATTGATATTAATACTTCTTCATTTAAAAATACTTGATTCTTGCTTTCTATGCCTAACTTAAAGGCGTTAAAGAAAAGAACTATTGGGAGATAACCCAAGCTATTTTTATTTCAGTAAGTTATTCTTTTGTTGAGTCTTGGAAGTTACTACTTCTTTAATAACCCCTCCTTATCATTTATGTGTGGTTTTGTGCCAAAAATAACCTCTAATGAGAGAGAAGTCAGATTTGGGGAAGTTGTTGTCCCGAAACAGATTTTTGTGCTGCACTATAAAAATTCATCAAAGATACCAGTACGTCGGATTGAGCTGTAATTTTCTGAGCATATGCTCCAGGCTATTATCTAACTTTAATTAGTTCAACACTTTTCGATTTGAGCAACAGAAGGTCTTCGAAAAAAATGGTTTTTACCTACTGGTCTGTTTTGACAGATTTCTGCCATTATTTGCATTTGCCTCTTATCGGTTTCTTTTTGAGTTATCTTTGATTACTTGAGCTTTTAAAAGGAGTTTCTACAGTAGCTTGTGTTCTAATTAAAGTTTTACTTGTGTTGAAACTAAACCTAAAGGCTTATTATCTTAAATACACTAATGTTGCTAATGAAGATTGTGTGAAGTTTTGTATGAAGGAAATTTTCAAGTGTAGGGAAAGAATGATGTGATGAGATGAAGAATGTACAAAATCTCAAGATTGGTGATGCCACCCGTGTCACCCCAAGAAATATTCAAGAGTTACTGATACGTTGGAAACGTATCTATAATTTTTGATGATCCATGCTTGTTTAGTATCTACTTTGCTTTGCTTTGTCTACACTTTCAGGTGTTTTTATATCTTTTCTGGAACTAACCTATTAAAAAGTTGCCATAGTGCCAGTTGCCTGTTTTCTTCTGTTTTTGGTTCTAAAAAGGCAGAAAATCAATATTCTTGGAATTGGAAGGGACAAAATCCAAAGTCAGTATTTTATCGTGGGCGACACGAAGCTAGCAGACGAGACGGAGGGGCGCCACAGGGCGGCCAGACCCCCATGCCTGGGTAGGGTGTGGCCCCCCTGGTGGCCCTCCTGGCTCGCCCCTTCTCCTATATGAAGCCCCCGGTGCAGAAACCCTAGGCACTCGATCAAAACTCCACTAAACCTTCTATAGCTGCTGCCACCATCATCCCTAGATCGGAGGGGATATGGAGTTCTTCCCGGCACCCTGCCAGAGGGGAGATCATCCCGGAGGCCTTCTTCTCCGGTATGAAGCGTGAATAGTTCCACCTTGGACTACGGGTCCATGTAGTAGCTAGATGGTTGTATCTCCTCCTTGTGCTTTCATGTATAGATCTTGTGAGCTCCGTTCATGATCAAGATCTAATCTATTTGTAATCATGCATGTTGTGTTTGCGAGGATCTGATGGATATTGAGATTACTATGTCAGATTGATTAATGGTTTTGTCTATTTGATTCTATCATGTATGTGTTGTTTGTGATCTTGCATGCTCTCCGTTGTTAGTAGCTATCTTGGCCAAGTAGTTGTTAGTGACTCCAAGAGGGGGTATTTATGCTCGATAGTGGGTTCATGCCTCTAGTTTCCAAGGGAAGTGACAGAAATCTCTTCGGTTGTAGATGTGTTGTTTCCACTAGGGAGAAAACAACGGTCTCTTGTTCATGGAACAAGTGGATTGTTTACCTTACACACTTTGCTTAAAGAAGTTGTTTGTTGCGTGCAACTTAATACTGGAGGGGGTTCAGATGATAACCTGAAGGTGGACTTCTAGTCATAGATGCAATTGGATGGAGGTCTATGTATTTTGTTGTATTGCCCAATCGAATCTCATAGGATCTTTTTGTCTAGTATTGCATTGTTATGTCTTGCTCAGCTCCTGTTAATTGCCCTGCTGTAATTTGTTTACCCTTCATGCCATGTTGTTTATCTAAGGAGAACACCTCTAGTGAAATATGGACCCCGGTCTAATCTTTACCATTAATACATCTTCCACTGTTACTTGTTTACTTGCTGCAAACCATCATCACCTTCCACACCATACAGTTAATCCTTTGTTACAGCAACCGGTGAGATTGACAACCTCACTATTAGTTGGGGCAAAGTCTTGAGTTTGTGTTGTGCAGGTCTCCATGTTGCTTGCAGCACCTTTGGGACGTTTCCTTCCTCCTACTGGTTCGATAACCTCGGTTTCTTACTGAGGGAAACTTGCTTGTTGTACTGCATCATACCCTCCGCTTGGGGTCTCCCAACAAAGTCTTCTTCATCAATAAAAATATCAGGTCTCTTTCTAGACACTTCATTTTTATTGCTTCATGCACTTTTGTGTTGTTCTTGTGATGACCAACATGTATAGGGGATCGCAACAGTCTTCGAGGGTAGTATTACCCAATTTATTGATTCGACACAAGGGGATCCAAAGAATACTTGCAAGCCTTAACAACTGAGTTGTCAATTCAGCTACACCTGGATATAGTTCTTATTCACAGAAGTTTATCAGTAGCAGAAGTTTGTAGTAGCAACAGCAGCAGCAAAACAGGAGCAATAGTAACAGTAGTGGCAAACAGTAGGATATGAGCGCGGTAGGCATAGGGATGGATGGATGAGCGTTGCATGGATGAGTCTAAACATGTAACTTCAAGATCTAGGGAAATTGCAGATAAATAAGAATAAGCACCCAAGTGCTAAACAATCATAGGCATGTGCTCCATATATAGTCATGTGTGCTCGCAATGAGAACTTGCACAACATCTTTTGTCCAGCCAACCCGTTGCAGCGGGACCTCAAGGGAACTACTGGCAATTAAGATGCTCCTTTTAATAGAGAACCGGAGCAAAGCATTAACACTACGTGAACACATGTGATCCTCACATCATAGCCATCCCCTCCGGTTGTCCCAATTTCTATCACTCTGGGGCCTTTGGATCCGGACAATGATATGTGTACACAACTTGCAGATAAGATCACAAACAATACTATCATAATGATTCAATAATAAGTTCAGATCTGAAATCATGGCACTCAGGCCCTAGTGACAAGCATTAAGCACAACAAGTTGCAACGAAGTCAAATAGCACTAATAGAGACACTAGGCACCATGCCCTAACAATCTTATTCGATTACATGATAGAACTCATCCAATCCCTACCATCCCCATAGCCTACAGCGGGGGATTACTCACTCATGGATGAGGGAAACATTCATGGTTGATGGAGAGGCGCTGGTGATGATGATGGCGATGATCCTCCCCAAATTCCTCGTCCCGGCAGGGTGCCAGAAAGGAGTTTTTGGTTCCGAATTGCCGCATCTGGTGGTGGCGGCGCAGCGGAACTCTTTCTGGAAAAACGTCGAACCCCCCCCCCCCCCCTCGGTTTTTAGGTCAAGAGGCATCTTATAGGGGAAGAGGGAGGCCGAGGGGGTGCCTGGGCTGGCCACACCCCTCCCAGGCGCGAGCTAGGCCCACCCGCGCGGCAGGGGGTGTGGGCCACTCAGGGCTCCCCTCCGTCTCGTACTCTGGCTCCGTGGATCTTCTGGTGAAATAGGATTATTGGCATATTTTCCGGGATTTTTCCTGATAGTTTATTTTCTACATAAAAACTAGACACTAAGGTAATTCTGCTGAAAACAGTGTCAGTCCGTGTTAGTTGTATCCAAATCATACAAGTTTAGAGGAGAAACAGTAGCAAAGTGTTCAGGAAAGTAGATACGTTTTGGACGTATCATCTTGGAGCGTCTTTGTTTTTGTTTTTGGTTTTATTTTGTTTGGTTTTTTAGAATAAATTAGTTGGACCCCCGCATTCATATTTTGTTTCAAATAAGTTGATTGGTGTTGGAGAAGAGTAGGAAAGTTTCATGCTTAAGTGGTACAAAAGGAGCTTGTTTTGACTGTGGCTTAGACTTTATCATGTCATGCTATATATTGCTTTGAACTTATGCTTAGTGATTATTGTTGTAGCATGACTTGTTCCAAACAATTGAGATTGCTTAATATGCCTTGAAAGAATCATGTGTTGTTTTAGCATACAAAAGCATAATATTGTGGTATTCTCCTTTGATGCTTTATTTGGGTTGACTTGGCAAATGCTTACACCATGTTAAGACTATGAACCAATCACATTAGCCTCTATGATCATTTAGTTTTTGACTTGTGATACCACTTTATGCTTTGATTAATAATGTTTTGTCGCTTTGCATGATTATGGCCATTATTGCTCTCTTAGTTGGTCGCTCCCAGTCTTTTGCTAGCCTCCACTTGTACTGAGTAAGCTCTACTCGTCCATCCAACTCCCAAGAAACCAAGTTATTCCAAAGAGTCCACTATAAATTCCTATGCATGGTGTGTTACACCATTCCAAGTATATTCATGTTTTTATCTATCTTCCAAATTAAACTTGTTATGTGAAAATTAGTTATTAAAGCTCTCACAAACTTGATGGCACACTTTACTTTCTTGCACCTAATAAACTTGAACCATTGTGTCATCTATGTTGTTATATGCTTGCACTTATAAGTTGGGAATTAGCAGAACCATGCTGTCATGGGGAACGCTTTCAACACTTGTAAATATTATCCAGTTGACATCATGATCTTTTGTTTATGGATGTCGGCGGTGTGAAATAAAAGGGGAGCTTGTAAGTTCATGGAGTATTATATATGTGTTAGAGAAACGCCTGGGAGGCTAGCCTAAGCCATGCCTAATCATGGTTGAAACTTGCAGCATAACCATAGTGAGCAATCTATGAAGCATCTTCAGAAAAAAAATATAGAAAATATAAAAAAGCACCATGCTCATGGTAAATAAAAAGATCGCTGAGATTCTCACTGTCTATTGCCTTGTCATTTTGATATGGGATAGCTCCTGTCTCATGGGTCAAGGGGTACCCCATTGGCGGTTCTCTATGATACACATATACTTACAATGACAAGAACTTGCTTGTGACTAAAGTTGAGTAGCATGAGGAACGGCCCTCGTACTCAAGGGACATGAGATTGCCAACTTATGATCTATCAAGCATATACTTCATATCTGTTTCACTTTAACCTTAATCACTTAAATATGCTTATGATAGGGGCAATGAGAGCTGAAAGCTAATAATTACCATAATTTTTGGAAGCTCTTTATGAAACTTAAAATCCCTGCTTCCCTCTATGAAGGGCCTTTCTCTTACTTTTATGTTGAGTCTCCACTTTCTATCTTTATGCACCAACTAGGAGAGCATAGTTGTCATTCTTAGTTTAATGCGCACTGTCCCAAAACTTATTGATTGATTCATAATGTTTATATTGCTTGTTCTTAAATTATTTGTATCTAGTCACCCTTATGAATATTTAAGGTGTCCTATGCATTTATATTTTTCTATACCATGAAGGACAAGCAGAATATCACTCTTGCTATGTTTTCTATATGTGAAACAAACAAACATCTTTCAATGCATTGTTATTCATGATCTTTTTTTATACCTTTTCATGTTGCAACATAGTTGCTATGTCTTATTGTTAGAGCTACATCTTTCATGCTCATGTTTAGAGTACTTTGATCCCAGTTATCAATGCTTTACAAATAACTTTATCAAGATTGTGATAGCATGTCACCTCAAAAATTATTCTTTTATCACTTACCTACTCGAGGACGAGCAGGAGTTAAGCTTGGGGATGCTTGATACGTCGTAAACGTATCTATAATTTTTGGTGCTCCATGGTTGTTTTGAATCGAATTTCTTATGTTTTTTCTACACTTTGAGGTATTTTTATACATTTTTTGGAACTAACCTATTGATAAGATGCGGCAGTGCCAGTTGGCTGTTTTCTGCTATTTTTGGTTTCAGAAAAGCTAGTAAGGAAATATTCTCGGAATTGGATGGGACAAAAGCCAAATTTAATATTTTACCAGAAGGAACACGGTGTCCGGAGGGCAGCCGAAGTGGGGCCACGAGGCGGCCACACCTGGTGGCGGCGCGGCCTAGGGGGCTCCAGCCCTAGGTGTGAGCCCCTCGGGTGCCCATCGACCTTGCCCCTTTGCCTATAAAAGCACCCCGATGCAGAAACCCTAAGCACCCGATCAGATCTCCACTAAACAGTTTGTAGCCGCCGCCATCTCCATCCCTAGATCGGGGGGATCCGAAGCTCTTCCCGGCACCCTGCCGGACGGGAGAGATCATCCCGGAGGCCTTCTTCATCACCATGCCAGCCTCCGGAGTGATGCGTGAGTAGTTCACCCTTGGAATATGGGTCCATACAGTATCTAGATGTTTGTTTCTCCTCCTTTGTGCTATCATTCTTAGATCCTGTGAGCTCCGTTCATGATCAAGATCATATATTTGTAATCATACATGTGTTTGCGGGGATCCGATGGATATTGAGATACTATGTCAAATTGATTATTGATTCTATCATGTATTTGTTATTTGTGATCTTGCATGCTCTCTGTTGTTCGTAGATGCTTGCAACTCCAAGAGGGAGTATTTATGATCGATAGTAGGTTCATGCCTCTAGTAATCTCGGGAAGTGACAAAAATCTCTAAGGTTGTAGATGTGCTGTTGCTACTAGGGACAAAACAACAATTCTTTGTCCAAGGGAAATTGTATTGTTTACTTTACACACATTGCTTACCGCAATTATCTGTTGCTTGCAACTTAATACTAGAAGGGGTTCGGATGATAACCTGAAGGTGAATTATTAGTCATAGATGCAGTTGGATTACGGTCTATGCATTATGTTGTAGTGCCCAAACAAATCTCGTAGGAGTCAAGATGTCTATTATATACATTGTTTTGCTTTCTCAATCTGTCGATTGCCCCGTTGTAATTTGTTCACCCAACATGTTATCTATCTTAAGGAGAACACCTTTAGTGAACTGTGGACCCCGGTCCATTCCTTTATCATTGATACACCATCTACTGTTACTGTTACTGTTTTATGCTTGTGTTGTGTAGGTTCCAAGTTGTTAGCAACACCTTGAAGTTGTTTCCTTACTCATACTGGTTCGATAACCTTGGTTTCATAACTAAGGGGAAACTTGTTGCTCTGCTCATCTCACCTTGCTCTTGGGGTCTCCCAACAGGCTCTACGTCAACCGAGCCACCATCAAAGATCTAGAGGTGGAGAGTAAAGGTGAGATCTAGAGCTGGACGATTTCTTTGGGATATGGTTGAGATCTAAATCTTGATGGGCTTGGTCGCTCTGACCTATTAAACAAGATTGCAAACAGATAAACAAGTTGGAAAATAATGAATTCTCAAAAAAAAACTAGATATTCTGGTGAAAGCGCACTTCGAGGAAGACGCCGGCGGGTGGTGCGAGTCGAGCCGACCCGATGCGAGAGAGTGCATTGGCTTCCTCGTTCTTCCGCCTGTCGATCCACTTGACGGAGTAGCATGCGAAGTGTCCGCCTAGCTTGTCCACTGCTTGGCGGTATGCTGCCATGGTAGGAGAGACGGCGTCGCAAGTGCCAGCGACTTGCCCAGCGACGAGGTCAGAGTCTCCGTAGCAGCGTAGGCGGTTGACATTCATCTCCTTGGCAGCTCGCATGCCGTGGAGCAGTGCCTCGTACTCGGCCATGTTGTTGGTGCATGGGGTGAACTCGAGGCAGAGGACGTAGCGGAGCTTGTCGCCCTTCGGGGAAGTCAACACGATCCCTGCTCCTGCGCCGTCTGCGTTTTTGGAGCCGTCGAAGTGCAGGCTCCAGTAGTGGAGGTACGACAGCTTTTCCGGCTGCTGGGCCTCTTCCCAGTCGGCGATGAAGTCCGCGAGAGCCTGTGACTTGATCGCTTTTCGTGGCTCGTACTTGATGTTGTGGACGCCAATTTCGACGGCCCGCTTGGCGACTCTCCCGGTCGCCTCACGGTTGCGGATGATGTCCTGCAATGGTGCTGAGGAGACGACCGTGATCGGGTGCTCCTGGAAGTAGTGCGGCAGTCACCGTTGTGCTCTGAAGACTGCGTACACCAGTTTCTGGTATTGCGGGTACCGCTGGCGCGACTCGGTGAGGACCTCACTGATATAGTACACCGGTCGTTGTACCGGGCGCTCCTTTCCTTCCTCTGGCCGCTCGATGACCATGACGGCGCTAACGACGCGCTCGGAAGCCGCGACGTAGACCAGCATGGGTTCTTTGTCGACGAGGGCAGCGAGTAGCAGTGCTGCGAGTAGCACCTTCTTGAGGTCGCGGAGTGCATCGTCCGCTTCCTTGTCCCACTGGAAGGTGGGGTTCTTCCGCATCAGGCGGCATAGGGGCATCGCCTTTTCGCCCAATCGGGGGATGAAGCGGCTGAGAGCCGCGACTCGCCCGTCCAGCTTCTGGACGTCGCGCAGGCACTCGGGTTTGCCGAGTCAAGCGATCGTGTCGATCTTGGTGGGGTTCGCCTCGATCCCGCGCTTGGAGACGATGTACCCCAGTAGTTGACCTGCTGGTACACCGAATGTGCATTTGCCTGGGTTTAGCTTTATCTTGTATTTCCGCAGGTTGGCGAATGTTTCCGCCAGGTCGGCGAGTAGATCGCCCTGGCGAGCGGACGTCACTACCACGTCGTCGATGTAGACGTGGATATTGCAGCCAATTTGGCTCGCAAGGCATTCTTGCATGCACCGCTGGTAGGTCGCCCCGGCGTTCTTGAGGCCGAAGGTCATGGCGGTGTAGCAGAAGGCTTCGAATGGCGTGATGAACGCCGTCTTTTCCTCGTCCTCGACAGCCATTTTGATCTGGTTGTACCCAGAGTAGGCGTCGAGGAAACACAGTGACTCCGAGCCCGCGGTGGAGTCGATTATTTGGTCGATCCGCGGGAGGAAGAATTGCTCCTTCGGGCAGGCGTTGTTTAAGTTTGTGTAGTCGATACACATCCTCCAGGTCCCATTTTTATTTTCGACCAGGACTGGGTTTGCCAGCCACTTGGAGTATTTGATTGGCCGGATGAAGCCTGCAGCGAGTAGACGCTGCACCTCCTCGGCGATGGCTCGGCGGCGCTCTTCATTGAAGGGCCGCAGCGACTGCTTGACGGGTCGCACTTTGGGGTCGGCGTTGAGTTTGTGCTCAGCGAGTTCCCTAGGGACACCAGGCATGTCAGAGGGCTTCCATGCGAAGATGTCCCTGTTCTCACGGAGGAACTCGATGAGCGCGCCTTCCTATGCTAGGCTCATGCCCGTCCTGGTCGTCACCGTCTGGCTGGAATCGCCTGGGACCAGCTCGACGGTGCGAGTGTGCGTCGTCGCCTCGAAGGCTGAGGTGTTGACGCCCTCCGAATTGGGCTTCTTGAGTATGGTGGGGTCGTCGTTGTTGACCCCGCTCGCGTATTTGGCGAGCTCGTCGGCGTGGTTGGTCTCTGCCGCGATGACAGTGTCGGCGAGTTCGGCTCCTTTGGCCTCGCACTCGGTAGCCATGTCGGGGTAGCCATTGATGGTGATGACGCCGCGCGGCCTGGGGAGCTTCATCGCGTTGTACGCGTAGTGGGGCGCTGCCATGAAATTGGCGAATGCCTGGCACCCCAGGAGGCAGTGGTAGGGGATGTCGAAGGGTACCAGCTCGAAGACGATCCGCTCGGTGCGGAAGTTTGCTGGTGTGCCGAAGGTGACTGGCAGCGTGACCTTGCCGATCGGGTACGCCTTCCGACCGGGGACGATGCCATGGAACGTGGTGTAGGTCGTCTCGACCATCGACTGCGGGAGCCGCAGTCGCCTGAAGGTGTCCAGGTACAGGATGTTGATGGAGCTGCCGCCGTCCATCAATGTCTTGGGGAGCCAGTAGTCTCCCACCTTGGGTTTGACTACCAGGGCGACTCGGCCTGGGCACTCGATGCGTGGCGAGTGGTCCTGGCAGCTCCAGGTGATGGGCTGCTCTGACCAGTTGAGGAACTGGGGAACGTCCACCTGGGCCACCGCGTTGAAGGCGACGGCGCGGGCGATGACCTTCTTCTCGCGCTTAGTGTTGAAGCCTGTGAAGGTGTGGAGCAAGCCGACCACACTGCCGAATTTTCCGCCGTTTGGCGGGTTGTTGTCGGGGTCCTCCCGTGCTCGCCGTGCCTCCTCGATCTCCTTGAGAGAGTGGCAGTCGGCGGTCGTGTGCGTGGTGGGCTTCCCTTCCCTGCCGTGAAACGCACAAGGTTGGTTAAGGAGGGCCGCGGGGTCGAACCTTGGTTTTGCCTTGTAGTTTCCGCCGTCGCGGCGAAAGCTCTTGGGCTCGCGCTGCGTGTGCCCAGCGTTGGCGATGAAGTCGACTCGCCGTCGCTGCGGCGCTTGCCAGTGAGGCGGGTGTTGCTATAGCGTAGGTCAGGCCGTCGCCCATTGTCGTTGCCGCTCGTGCGGTGTTGGCCTCCCGACTCATCGTCGGTTTTCTGGTTTGGGTCTTCCTCCACGTATCTTTTGGCGATCTCAAGGAGGTCCGGTATGTTGTCGAGTGTGCGGGAATGTCGTTTGAGCTTGACGACCAAGGGCTCGTAGCGGCAAGAGGTCTTGAAGCAGTGGATCGCGGTGTCCGGGTGGATGTCGACCGCGTTGTACCATAATTCTTGCCACCGCTGGACCCAGCTGCGGGTCGATTCGCGGGGTCTCTGGATGCATCGTTCCAGGTCCTCGATGGTGGTGGCGCGGGTGTAGGATCACTCGAAGTGCTGGACGAAGGCATCGCGCATCTCTTCCCAGGAGTCGATGCTATCCGGGGGAAGAGTGTTGATCCACTGCCTGCACGTTCCCTCCATCATCAGGGGGAGGTAGCGGGTGGCTAGCAGGCCAGTGTGGCCAGCGATCCCCATCGCCATGAGGTAGGTGTCCAGCCACACGGAGGGGTCGTACGAAGGGTCGTACTTCTCTATTTCCTTCGGCGCTTTGAAGTTCGTCGGGTATTTTTCACCTCGGATCATCAGTCCGAAGCACCGGGGCCCGAGTCGGCTTAGCGACCCCATTGGCTCGCCGTCGCGGCGATTGGTTAGGGTGTGTCGCAGGTCATCGGGCTTTGGTGCGCGCCAGCTTTGGTTGTTGATGATGTGGGTGCGAGCGTCGACGGGCTGACCGTTGGCGGCGACGAAGTTGGTCGCTGGCCTGGGGTCGTTGGTGGAGAGTGTCGCGTTCGCGGGTCGGTGTTGGAGCTGCAGTGGTTCGGGTGGCGGGCAGTTAAGGGTGTTTGCCGCCAATGGACGGCCGCTTGAGGCCGCTCTGCTGCCTGAAGAACGCGAGTACATCCGACCCTGTGAGTCGGCGCCTGCGTTTTGTTGCTCGACCGCATTTGCGAGCAGGGCCTTGACGTACTGGATCTGTAGGGCGCCGTCACCGGTGGCCGTGATGTTGTCGTCCGCTGCTCGGCCCGCCACGAGATTGTCCATCGGGGTGGAGAACAGTGGTAGGCCGTTCGCGTCTCGCTCCCGTGAGGTGACCACGATCCGCGGCTGGTCCCTGGGGGGTGCGCGGTTGGGTGGAGGTGGGGCGTCGTTCGCCGTCGACCCTGGCGGGGGCCGGGCGCTTCCTCCGGGTGGCGCGTTCTCGCAGATCGCGCGCTCGGTCACGCGAGCCGGGTCATTCTTGTCATCGAAGTTCAGGGCGCGCCCCTGGACGGTGGGGTTCAGGCGCGACCTGATTCGCTGCTGGTGGTAGCGTGACAGCTCCTGCGCCGTCACCTGCTCGAGGAGAAATTTTTCGCGCTCGGCTTGCTCCTTGCGTACTGCCTCCGCCAGCTTCAGGTGGAGTTCCTCGACCTCCGTTTCCGTGGCGTTAGGAGGGATCGGGGTGGAGAAGGGATCTTCTGGCGGATCGGTTCCAGTCGCCATGTAGGTCGAGGCGTGGTGACCGGTCCCGTCGCGGAGATCGGCGGAGTTTTCCGACCCGGAGTCAAAGTCTAAGATCCCAAGGATGGAGGGATCCTCGAAGTCTCCCACGTTGGAGACCTGGGTGATGGAACCCGCGGGTGAAGCCGCGGTGATGGATCCGGCGAGTGACGCCGGAGTCGCCGAGTCAGCGTCGTCGTTGAGGGCCGCGTCTTCCGCGGCCGCGGTGTTTTCGGCCACATCGTTGTGGGCCGAGTTGTACTCGGAGGCGAGGCGATGGATCGTGCGGACCTGGCTCTCGGAGAGCCGGTCGCGTGGCAGCGACTCGCGGATGCGAGCCGAGTCCTCCGAGACGATGACGTCGGTGAGGCGGACGAAGTGGCTGATCGTGCCGACTGGCAAGATTATGCTATGCGTGATGGGTCGCGCCGCCGGGACGTAGCTGCTCGGCAAGATCTGGAGCATCTCGCCGATCGCTATCATGCGGCCGGTGGCGACCGACTCGTTGATGGGCAGATTGGATCTCGCCGCAGAACACCGGCCAGACCGGCCAGGCCCCACGGTGGGCGCCACTGTCGTGGGAATGACCACGGCAGATGCTGCAATCGGCAGCGAGTAGTAGAATGAAGGGCAAGGGTGGCCAGCCATCTGCGGTGCGAGATGAGGGCGGAGACACAGGGGTTTACCCAGGTTCGCCCCCCCCCGGAGGGTAAAGACCTACTCCTGCTAGATTGTATTATGATGAAGGTACAATGGGCAAGCTCGACGGCTAGGCGGCGAGTCGCTTGGGTGGATGGTGGAACGTATCCTCTACCCGCCCTGTAGGGAGGCTTATATAGATTCACCCCCCCCTAGGGTTTACATATCTCAACCGAATCAGTTAAGGTTTCGGTATTCGTTTAACCTAATCCGACTGGGCCTATCTACTCTCCTGGGCCTTCATCTTCCAGTCGCTTGGGTCCATGCCAGGTCTTGATCCAGTCGCCGTCCTGTAGGCCCACTCGCCAGTTCCTGGGCCAGTCGGAAACATCCTGCTGGGTATACCCCGGTAGGCATATCCCCATCAACCGGAGGGGATGGCTGTGGTGTGAGGATCACATGTGTTCATGGAGTGTTAATGCTTTGCTCCGGTGCTCTATTAAAAGGAGCACCTTAATTACCAGTAGTTCCCTAGAGGCCCCACTGCCACGGGCTAACTGGACAGAAGATGTTGTGCAAGTTCTCATTGCGAGCACGTATGACTATATTTGGAGCACATGCCTAGGATTGTTTAGTATTTGGATGCTTGTTATTATTTATCTGCAATGCCCTAGATCTTGAAGTTACATGTTTAGACTCGTCCATGCAATGCCCGTCCATACATCCCTATGCCTACCGCACTCGAATCCCACTGTTACCGTTACTAGTGCTATTAAGAGTGCCGAAACACACATGGTACTAGTGCTATTAAGAGTCTCCTTGCTAGACGTACTATTATGCCTAAATTGTCCTCTGATCCTAAGTTTTCCACCTCTCCCATAGATATTAAAGATGAAGACTATGATTTCTCTCTTGATTTATCTTATTTAGATATTGTTGAGAAAGAACCTTTTTGTGGGACTGAAAATGAGAGTGTTGTGGCTCATATGAATGAGATTTCTACTATGAGTGCTTTGTTCTCTAATGATTTTAAGATGCGCAAGTACTTTGTTACTAAGATCTTCCCTTTTTTCACTAAGAGGAGAAGCTAGGGCTTGGTTTAATAGATTACCTCCTGGTTCCATTGATAGCCCTGATTGCTTGATTGCTTCTTTCTTCCAGAAATATTTTCCACCCAGTGCTAAACATGCTGCTTTGTAGAGACTTTTTGATTTTAAACAGGGAGAAGAAGAGAAATTGCCTGAGTCATGGACAAGGTTCTGTGCCTTGATTCATGCACATACTGGATGTCCATTACCTAAGAATGAGCTTTTTGATATTTATTATAATGTACTAACTGATGATTCTAGGACCTACCTAGATAGCTTTGATGATTGTGTTTTCAGGAAAAGAACTCCTACAGATGCTGAAGAATTAATGGCTAAGATAAGCAAGAATTATGATGATTGGACTTCAACTGAGCTAAATACAGCTGAGCTTATTATTCCTGAACCAGATGTTCCTAAACCAGTTCCAACACCAACACCAAAGAAGAGGGGATTTATTGCATTAAATGATGAAGTGATGAAAGAAGCTAAGAAATGTCTAAAGGAGAGAGGTATTAGAGCTGAAGATGTGAAGAATCTACCTCCTATAGAAGAATTATGTAAGCCAATTCCCCACTCATCTACTATTGAGGTACACTCTCTCCAACACTTTGATGAAGGTGATATTCCTTATGGTAAGCCTCCTGATCAATGCTTAGAGGAACTTGACATTTTTATTGTTAAACAAGGTAATTTTAATAAACAAGTTCAGAATCATTTATTGGAAAACTCTAGAGTTATCCAAGAGTTGAAAGATATTGTGGAAAGAACTTCTAATGATATTAAAATGCTTTGCAAACACTTCCAAATGGTTCAAACCCAACTTGATCAACTTGCTAAGGTACAAAAGGATATGCTAGTTAATGCCTCAGGAGATAAACATGCTTATGGAATTAGAACTAGGAGTGGTATAGCTACTCAAGATCCTTTATATCCTGAAGGACACCCTAAAAGAATTGAGCAGGATTATCAACAAGGTGAGAATAGTGGTAGTCCTCATAAGAGAAAGAAAAAGAAACATAAGGTAGTTGAGGAACCACTTGAACCTGCTGTAGATCCTAATAGTATATATGTCTCTGATGCTGAAACTAAGAGTGGTAATGATAAAAATGAGTCTCCTGATAAGGATGAAGGTGAGGAAGAACCTGAGAAGCACACTAAGAACACTAGTTACACAGAGGAAGATTTTATTACTAATAAACAAGGTAAAGAGAGAGAACCTTGGGTGCAGAAACCTATGCCTTTTCCAGGTAAGAAACACAAGTCAAAGGAGGAAGAACACTACAACAAGTTTTGTGAGTGGATGAAACCTTTATTTTTGCAAATTCCTTTGACTGATGCAATTAAATTGTCTCCTTATTCAAAGTATATGAAGGATATTGTCTCTAATAAAAGAAATATCCCTAATGAGGAGATTTCTACTTTGCTTGCTAATTACTCCTTCAATGGTAAGGTTCCAAAGAAACTTGGTGATCCAGGTATACCAACTATTCCTTTCTCTATTAAGAATAATTATGTTAGAACTGATTTATGTGATTTGGGAGCTGGAGTTAGTGTTATGCCTTTTTCTCTCTACAAGAGACTCCAGCTAGAAAAGTTGATACCAACTGATATATCTTTGCAAATGGCTAATAAGTCAACTACTATTACTGTTGGTATACGTGAGGATGTTCCTGTTCAAGTGGCTCATAATTGCTTGGTTTTGACTGATTTTGTTGTGCTTGAAATGCCTGAAGATGATAATATGTCTATTATTCTTGGGAGACCTTTTCTTAATATTGCAGGTGTTGTCATTAATTGTAATCAAGGAAAAGTAACATTCAATATTAACGACAAAGAGCATACTGTTTATTTCCCCAAGAAGGATGTTAAGAGCTATTGCTTGAATTCCATTGAAAATATTGAGAGCATCAAGGTTGGAGAAATACATTGTCCCATTCCACAAGAAAATTTTGAAACTATTATGATTGGGACCATTGCTATCAAGTATGAGGTAACATAATCACCTTGTGGAATGCAAAGTTTTGATTCATATAAGATTGTTTTGGTAACAAGACTTGATCAACCTTGTTAACAAAAGGATTTTAATGAACAAAATAATACTTTTACTGTGGTTATACTTGCTCACTTTTACTTTTCTCATTCCCAATCTTTGCTCTTCGTTGTGCCTAACTTAAAGGTGTTAAAGAAAAGTACTTCTTGGGACATAACCCAATAGTTTTCTTGACTCTTGGAAGTTATTACTTGTGTAATAACCTCTCCTTATCCTTTTTGTTTGATTTTTTGTGCCAAGAATGACCTCTAATGAGAGGGAAGTAAGATTTGGGGAGTTGTTGTACCGAAACAGATTTCTATCCTCCACCATAAAAAATCGTGAGGAGTCTCTCTAAGTCGGATTGAGCTAAAAATTTACGAATAAATCTCGCAGTATGTTAGCTAACATTAGTTAGTTCAACACTTTTTGATTTTATCAACATAAGGTCTTCGAAAAAATTGGTTTCTACCTGCTGGTCTGTTCTGACAGATTTCTGCCAATATTTGCATTTGCTTCTTATTGATTCCTTCTCGGGTTCTTTTTGGGAAATTGAGCTTTTTGAGGGAATTGCTACATTATATTGTGTCTTTAGTGAAAGTTTTGTTGTTTTAAAGCTAATCCTAAGGGTCTATTATATTTTGAATACACTAATGTTGCTAATGAAGATTGTGTAAAGTTTTGTATGAAGAAAAAAAATTTAGGTGTAGAGAGAGGATGATGTAATGAGATGAAGAATGGA
The DNA here is from genome assembly GCA_916181665.1 of Avena sativa. NCBI lineage: Eukaryota > Viridiplantae > Streptophyta > Magnoliopsida > Poales > Poaceae > Avena > Avena sativa. The sequence goes on from OV702284.1 coordinate 3,150,627, forward strand.
CAAAAGATCAGTCTTGGGGGGAGCCACCCCGTGTCACCCCAAGAAATATTCAAGAGGTACAAGCGTCAAAGCTTGGTGGTGCCCAAGGCATCCCCTTCTTCATCAATAAAAATCTCAGGTCTTTCTAGACACTTCGTTTTTATTATTTCATGCATAGTTGTGTTGTTCTTGGAGCGTCTTAGTTTTTTCTTTGTTTGGTTTGGTTTTTCTTTTTTTGTTTTTGCTTTGTTTGCTTTTCTTTAAAAAATCAAAAACACCAAAAATATTTGTTGTTCTTCTCTGGTTTTGCGAGTTCTTTGCAGGGTTCAGCCGTTGTTGGGCATATGCTATATGGGTATCCTCATAGCATGTCACTTATCCGGATAACCTGGGTGGCCCATAGTTGGTAGCATGGCCTATGGCCTGTTGGGCAGCCTAGTTAGATGGATCCAGAAGGGAGGCCCATGCCGGATAAAGGAAGGCTACGGTGGAGTCACCAGCATACCCGGAGCCTTGGAGTGCAAGATACACAAGACTAGTAATAGACGGTGTAGGACTCTGTAGCCTGTCCGGCTAGGACTTTTCCCTGTAACCCTAGGACCTGGCGACTATATAAGTCGGGCCTATGGGAGCCTTTAGGGCACAGCCTAGTATTGATTCATACAACCTCGCACAGCGAACCTATCTCTGTAACTCGGCGTATTGCCCTTATAGTGATTTATTGCAGGAGTAGGATTCCGCCACTGTTGTGGGATTTGAACCTAGGTAAGTTGTGTTACCTCGTACCCGTCAACCGTCCGCCTTACCCCACGTCTCTAAACACGCACTGTGAGGACCCCTCCATGGCGTACTCGTCGGCAATACCACGACAGTTGGCGCTCACCGTGGGGCAAGAGGCGCTTCAGGCTCTTCAGCGGGCGAGGACCAAGATCTTCGCGGGAATCGGCGAAACCGTAGCCATCGGCCGTGTTCTCTTCTCTGGCAACGTTTCGATCGTCCCTCCTGACGAGTTCTGGATCCCGACGAAGACAAACCCTACGCGGTGTTCAATCGTTCCTATCGGAGACATTCACCTCTTCATCGGCGAAACCGACTCGGGCACTAGTTCCCTGGGAGTCGGAGGAGCATCAAGGCCCGCACGGACCGCCTACGGGCAGGATACGTCCGCGGAAGGGTCGATGTCGGATCTCTCGTCGGAGTTTGCCGGCAAAGATCGGAAAAATACAAGGCCCACCCAAACCACCCCTGTGCAGGATATAAAGGTGGAAGATCACTGCAAATCCGTCGGCTTCGCCCGTGCGTCTGGACAGCAGAGATCCAAGTTCGTCGGCGTGGTTACCTTCTTCGATCTGGCACGCTACATTCAGAGAGAAGGCAAAAAAACCCGCGATTACCTGGCCAGGTGGCTCCGTATACGAGCCGATATGGCCCACTACCCCGATGATAACGCTTTGTATCACTTCGTGGAAGGACTGGACCGTGGCACGCTTCTCCGACATTCTTTAAGATGGCAGCAGGCAACAGGGCGTCTTACCCTCGAAGAGATGGTGAGCATCGTCAACAACTATGCGGAAGCTGACGCAGCAGACCAGATGGCGCTTGCGCTCGGGGACGGAGAACCTCCGATTCAGCAACCGCCACCACCGCCTCCCGCCGCCATCGTCGCAGCAGCACCACCACCTCCAGTCATCGTCGAAGCCGTTGCACCTCCACCGCCCGTCATCGAGGAAGTCCTGGCATCCTCCAACTCTGTCATTGATGCGCTTTATGATGATTTCAGTGCAGATTCAGAGGAGATAGATTTCAGTCCAGAAGAGCTAGACTCTGCTATGCAGGAGATGGAGGAGGAGTACTCGCGCGACGAGCAAGCCAACAATGCCGCCACGTCTCGAGGGGTGTTCGTCACCATTGGGACGGCGATGGATGAAGATCAAGCCGGAAGAGCTCCGCCTACAGCGCTGGAAAAGGGGAAAGGGCCACTCATTGCTGCTGACGATGATCGCACAAAATTCATGCCTCCTCCGCCTAATCTAGTGCAGCAGCCGCAGGAACTCGGCACTGGCCCAAGCAACAAAAACACCACAAACTTACCGCCTCCAGCATCTACGTCTGCAGCAGCCCAAGTTACTCCAGCTGATAGAGTGATGTACGGAAATCTCCTCGTTGAGCCACTAACCGTTGCTCATATCCGTAACATGACCCAGCTTGACGAGAAGCGCCAGCAGCCGCTGGAGGAAGCGCAAGCCATCGCGGAGCAAGGCGCTAAGCTAGATCGAGATCTGGTCAACGCGCAGAAGTCCATAGAGAAAGCTAGAGCAATGGAGGCCGAGTACAAGACTTTACTGCAGCAGCAGAAGGCCAAGAAAGCTCCGGCTCGCGTCATCAACGATCCTGGTGTGCGGCGTAACCTAGGATGGGCCCCCTCGAAGCCGGCACAAGCCAAGCCATACATTGATAGTGAAGGCAAGCAGGTGATGCCCACCCCACTCCTTAACCTCGCCGTCGCCAAGACCCTTCTGGAGCAGGATAGATCGCCTGAGGCAGTGGAACAGGTCTATGACCTAGTAGCCAAGGCGGTGAAGCAGCGGGAAAAGGCCACCTCTCAAAGGCTTGAGTCTGACCCAGCGCTCTGCCAATCTAGCCAGTACAAGCCACCAAGGGACAAATCTCCTCTTGATGTCGGGTCCTAGATGGGTTCATCATAACAAATATGGAGGGATGCGCGCAACAGGAAGGATGCTATCCCCATATCCTCCGACCACGGATAAAAAGCCCGACCTCGTTGCCCATCGCCACCACCCGATCCCCCCGACATCGCAAGGCTCACCATCGTACGGATATGCCCCCACCAAAGCAGTACGGCATCGCCATCCATGATAACACGAAGCAGACCCGTCATGACGGAGAGCACAACAAAGGACACAAGAGCAGGTCACGCCATGACCCCCCGCATCCGACAAGCAACCATGATAGGCGTGAGGCATCGCAGGAGGGTAATAGCAAGAAGGCTAACCCACCGCCACCTCCGCCTCCGTCACCACCAAGCAGTCACCATGGCGGAGGAGGCCCGCGTCGTTCACGCAGCCCATCCCCTGTTGACAAAAAGAAGAACCCGGAGCCGTACGATGCACGTTCGCGGATCGATAAGATCCACGAGGCCCGGGAAGGACCATACCTGGGACCACGTTGCTTTGGACCTGCAATACGGTCCGCAACTTACCCCAAAGGTTTTCGGATTGACAAGACCATCAAGCCCTATGATGGCACCGCCAAGCCAGCCACATGGTTGCAGGACTACGGCAACGCGGTAGAGATTGCCGAAGGCAACCCCAACGTCGCCGTCAAGTACCTCCCATTAATGTTGGCGGGCACGGCCCATCAATGGATCGACGACTTGCCGGAGAAATCCATCTACAACTGGTTGGACATGCAAGAAGCGTTCACCAAAAACTTTGAGGGTACATACGAGCGTCCCTACACTGTGGGCGATCTACAACGGTGCGTGCAAGAGAAAGACGAGACATCTCGCGCCTACCTCTCCCGCTGGCTGGATATGAAGAATTCCTGCGCAGGAGTGCATGCTCAGACCGCCATGGCCGCCTTCATCGACGGGTTGGAAAGAGGCACGTTGCTCCGATATAAGCTGAAGCGCTTGCAGGACAAACACCAGCTTGACTTGAACCAGATGATTCAGTTGGCTAGTGAGTTCGCAGCTGCCGACGACGATGCTCGCGGCTCCTTGCCGGCAACAGCCGTTCCAACTCAATCTTGGAGGAACAGCAGTACAAAGCGGAAAACCGCTCCAGAAGAAAAGCAATCTACCGACATGGTCGCTATGACTTTTGCAGGACGAGGTGATGGCGGATAACGTGGCCGAGGAAGGGGAGCTGGCCGTGGGCAGCAACGAGGTAGCGAAACAACCTCGGCGCCGCTCCGTGTTCCCCAAACCTATGAGGAGTACCGCGATATGCCGTGCCTCGTACACCTCGACGCCAACGGCAAGGCCACCCATACCAATCGACACTGCAAGTTCGTCAACGACCTCAAGGAAGACCCGGAGTCCGCCTACAAGCAAAGTCGAAAGAACAGACCGCGAGGCAAGGGCAAGGGGAATAAGAAGGAGGAAGAGTCCAAGGATTCGAGTGACATGGACGAAGACGTTGACCCCAAGCACGCCGCCAAGAGCGACGACAAGGGCAAGAACCCCTTCGCAAAGAAGGCTCCAGTCTACCACACTTTCCTTGGCACCCCCACCGTCTGACAACATAAGACCTCTCTGAGGATCCTGATGGCTACTCTCCCCCCAGTTCCCCAGTACCTGCGCTGGTCGGAAGTTCCAATCACTTGGGACAGGACGGACCACCTAGACCTTATACCTACGGAGAACCAGTACGCCATGGTCATTAACACCTTGATTGACGGCGTGGAGTTCACCAAGTGTATGGTGGATAGTGGAAGCAGCATCAACATCATGTACATGGATACACTGCAGAAGATGAACTTGACGGAGGCAAACCTAAGGCAGACCAACACCATCTTCCATGGCGTAGTTCCTGGTCGGGAGGCCTGATACCTTGGGTGCATTACACTTCAGGTTGCCTTTGGCGATGTTAATAATTACCGCCAAGAGCGCATGACCTTCGAGGTGGTCCCCTTCAAGAGCGTGTACCACGTCATATTCGGCCGCGACATATTCCACACATTCATGGCCAAGCCATGCTTCGTCTACAACAAACTCAAGATACCCGGACCAAACGGTGTCATCACTGTATCCGGAAGCTTTACCAAGGCAAGGGACTGCGAGATCAATGAAGCAGCCGTTGCAGAAGCTGTCCTCTACAGCGAAGAATTCAAAGAGATCCAGAGCAAGGTCAATGACTCAGAGATGCCCGCGTCGAAGAAGCAGATCTCCGACTCCACTCCTGCGTTCAAGGCCGCCATCGAGACCAAGCCGGTGGAACTTGTGGTAGGCGATGCCTCCAAGGTCACCGCCATTGGGACGAACCTGGATCCCAAATAGGAAAGCGCGCTCGTCGAGTTCCTCCGTGAGAATAAGGACATCTTTGCCTGGCAACCTGCCGACATGAAAGGTGTACCTAGGGAACTTGCCAAGCACAGCTTAAACATTGATCCAAAATGTAAACCAATGAAACAACCTCTACGGCGCTTTGGAGATGAGAAGAGACGCGCCATTGTCAAAGAGATAGCTAGGTTACTTAAGGTTAGATTTATCCGAGAAGTCCTTCACACCCAATGGGTGGCCAATCCTGTACTTGTCCCCCAAAAGGGAACCAATGAATTAAGAATGTGCGTTGATTACACTGGCTTGAACAAAGCATGTCCCAAAGATCTGTTTGCTTTGCCTCGCATTGACCAAGCCATTGACTCGACGTCTAGCTCGGAACTTTTGTGTTTTCTCGATGCATACTCACGATACCACCAGATCAAGATGAGGAAGTCGGACCAATTGGCCACTTCGTTCACTACCCCATACGGCACATTTTGCTATGTCACGATGCCCTTTGGGATAAAAAAACGCAGGTGCCACGTACAAGCGGACAATGCAATGTTTCCTCCACGACCAAATTGGTCGGAACGTTCATGCCTATGTGGACGATATCGCGGTGATGTCTAAAAAGTCAAATGACTTAATCTCCGACTTAAAAGAAACCTTTGATAATCTCCGGAAATACAACATGATGCTTAACCCTAAGAAGTGCGTCTTTGGGGTTCCATCCGGCAAATTGTTGGGCTTCATCGTTTTCCAACACGGAATTGAGGTCAACCCGGAGAAAATCAAGGCCATCTTAAACATAAACCGTCCGACATGCCTAAAGGACATTCAACGACTAAAAGGTTGTGTTAAAGCAGTTAGTCGGTTCGTCAGCCGACTTGGAGATAAGGCCCTACCGCTGTACAAGTTGCTGAAGAAGGCGGACAAATTCACGTGGACGGACGAAGTAGATGCAGCATTGAAGCAGCTCAAGGAGATTCTTTCCTCAGCACCCATCCTTGCAGCACCCGAACCTGGAGAGCCCCTGTTAATCTACATGGCGGCAACCAACCGGGTAATCAGCATCGTCGTTGTGGTAGAGCGGAAGGAACCAGGCTATGAGCACGGAGTTCAACGACCAGTTTACTATGTGAGCGAGGTCTTGACGGAGTCCAAGCAGCGTTACCCGCACTACCAGAAGATAGCTTATGGAGTATTCCTTGCTTCACGGAAGCTGAGGCATTACTTTCAGGAGTACCCAATCACAGTGGTGAGCAAGACTCCACTGTCCGAAATTATCAATAACAGCGACGCTACAGGAAGGGTCGCGAAGTGGGGCATTGAGCTTGCCGCCTTCGAAATCACCTACAAGAGACGCGGCGCTATTAAGTCACAAGCCTTGGCAGATTTTGTTGCAGATTGGACGGAGATGCCAGATGCTACTCCGTTGCCAGAACCAGAGTATTGGGTGATGCACTTTGACGGATCAAAGTTGCTCAACGGCTCGGGGGCTGGTGTATAGCTACAGTCACCAACAGGAGACAAGCTACGCTAAGTTCTGCAGATCCACTTCGAGGCTACAAACAACATGGCGGAGTATGAAGCACTCATTCACGAACTATGTGTAGCCAAGGATATTGGCATCAAGCGCATAGTTTGCTGTGGAGATTCCGACTTGGTTGCCCAGCAGGTGGCTGGCACCTGGAATGTGCGGAACCCTATGATGGTGGCATATCGGGACGAAGTGGACGAGATAGCCAAGAGCTTCTTGGGCTACGAAGTCAAGTATGTACCTAGGGAGCAAAATGAGGCGGCTGATCTACTGTCTAAACTTGGATCAGGGCGCAAGAAAATTCCGCCAGGAGTTTTCCTAGAGCACCTGCGCACACCATCTGTGAAGGGAGCCGACATCGACAACCCGGATAGAGCTGACTCTTTAGTCAACATGGTGACTAAGGTCCCTCCGGCTTGGACAAAATTGTTCATGGAATATCTCGAACACGGAACTTTGCCCGACAACGAGCAAAATGTTATACCATAATTAATGGGCAACTCTACAAAAGGAGCACTACTGATGTATACCTAAAGTGTGTTTCCCAGCTAGAAGGTATGGAAATCCTACGTGAAATCCATCTCGGAGATTGCGGGCATCACGCCGCTCCTCGATCATTGGTCGCGAAAGCCTTCCGGCAAGGATTCTACTGGCTGACCGCAAAGGCGGACGCCGACAAGCTGGTTGAGACATGCATGGGATGCCAGTATTATGCCCGACAACCACATGTTCCTGCTGAAGAACTGCGAACAATACCAGTAACTTGGTCTTTTGCAGTCTGGGGGCTAGACATGGTGGGACCGTTACAGACGGCACCTCGTGGGTTTATGCATCTGCTTGTAGCAGTTGACAAATTCACTAAATGGATAGAATAGAAAGCTTGATGGGGCAACTGCCCTCAAGTTTGTCCGGGATCTAGTCGTGAGATTTGGTCTCCCACACAGCATTATCACCGACAACGGGGAAGTGGAGGCTTATTGCTGGGAGAAAGGCATCTGACTTGACCTTGCATCTGTGGCACACCCACAATCCAATGGTCAGGTTGAGCGAGCCAATGGATTAATTCTGCAGGGAATCAAGCCACGTCTTGAGGCACCGCTACATAGAGCAGCTGGAGCCTCGGCGGAAGAATTGCCTTCTGTGCTGTGGAGTTTACGAACTACACCCAACAGATCCACCGGCTACACCCCTTATTTCATGGTATATGGAGCAGAAGCCATCCTGCCTTCTGACATCCTTCATGATTCACCAAGAGTTGCCGCCTACAACGAAGATGACGCTGAAGGATCCAAACGCCTAGATGTGGACTTTCTCGAGGAGGAGCGCGTTTTGGCATACCAAAGATCCGCCATCTACCAGCAGAAGCTACACAGCTACCATAGTCGCCGCGTTCGGCATCGCTCGTTTAAAGAGGGGGATTTGGTGCTCCGACTTAAGCAGAAGAAGTCACACAAATTATCCCCGCCATGGGAAGGACCGTTCATCATAAGCAAGGCGCTACTCAATGGGTCTTACTACCTTGTTGATAATCGTGAACTGAAGGATAGACCCAAGGAGGATCATAAGCGTAAGCGACGTGACCCGGATGATGACTACCCGGAGCTTGATCAGCCATGGAACATAGCACAGCTACGTCCTTTTTACACTTAGCATTTTTATCTAATTGTGTAACTCTTATATGATCAATGAAATAAAGCTCTCTGGTTCACTCATATTTCTGAGTCTTTTATCTCCATTAGTGTTCATTTTTGGATCATGTAAAAACTTTATGCACAAGCTTTGCGTTTGCACTTATGAAAATTCCGCCTACCGGCGTTAGCTTAAGTTTTCTGGTCTACATGTTGTTTGTCATTTTTATGTGGATTCTGGAGTAGTGACTTTTGGAACTTATTTTCGGCGATTTTGTGCTCAGGTTATTGATGGTGCCATTGGGCATCATCACCTAAGCACATGGTTCCGACAACGAGTCTTCCGACTCACGAAAAGTCAAGCATAAGAACCAAAGTAATGGATAAGCCAGCACTTACTTAAAAAATATATACATGCTGGGAGTTAGTTCTTAAGAAGCAGGAAATAAACAACCATTGTTTTCCGCCTTAAGTTACATCAACAAGTTTTTTTCGTGCACATACACCAAAGGTGATACAAATATTACAAAGTTGTTTTTCACTCCTTTGGCGCAGGTGACTAGGAGGCAGCATCGTCACCAGCCGGAGATCCACCCTCGAAGTCGGAGTTGTGGTGGGACTCAGACGAATCTTGGTTGCCGTTGTCGATGTTGTTCATGGGCACGAAGTGAAGGGTTTCGCAGCATAGTAAATCAAAAAAATTCTACGGATGCGAACGAGAAAGCCAAAATCTAATCTAGGAGATGCAAACAACGAGGGGGATTAGATGAGATCTTCATACCCTTGAAGATTCGCACAGCGGAACGTTCGTCGGAACATGGGTGATATAGTCGTACTCGCTTCTCCTCCTCGCGATCCAATCAGATCTAACACCGCAAGTGGCGATGCCGCCGAGAGATGCACACGTGCGGCACCTCAACGTCTCCTCCTTCCTCGGTCCAGCAAGTATGGTGGAGAGACGTATTAGATCTACAACGCGACGGCGCGGTGCAAGTGGTGGAGAGTTTCTGCAGCAGGGCTTCGCCTACGTGCAGTCGGGAGGGAGAGGGAGAGGAGGGCAGCAGGGCGGCTAGGGCTTGAGGAGGAGGTGTGTGAGGGGGTGCGCCCCCAGCCCTCTTTATAGAGGGGTGCGCCCCCAGCCCTCTTTATATAGAGGGTTTCCCCTAGGTTTGGTCGGCTGGTCCCTATGGGGCCTTGTGCCCTTGTCCCAATGCGGCCAGGGCACTCCATCATAGGCCCATGCCCCCTCCCGGCAGGTGGGGCCACGTTGGTCCCCCTCCGGAAGGTTCTAGAAGCTTCCGGTACAATACCGATTAACCCGAAACAATTCCGAGCTCCAAAAACTGCATTGCCTTATATGAATCTTATTCTCCGGACCATTCCGGAACCTCTCGTGATGTCCTGGATCCCATCCGAGACTCCGAACAAAAACTCATAAACCAATTATCCAATCTATCCTAGCGTCGAGACACGTTAAGTGTGTGACCCTTCGGGTTAGAGAATGTGCAGACATGATCTTATATCAATAATCAACAGCGGGGTCTGGAAACCCATATTGACTCCCACACATTCATCGATGATCATATCGGATGAACCACGATGCCAGGATTCAATCAATCCCATATATATATTCCCTTCGTCTCGCGATATTTTACTTGCCCGAGATTTGATCGTCGGTACCGTCATACCTAGTTCAATCTCGTTCACAGCAAGTACTTTACTCGTTCCGTAATCCGATATCACCTTGTGATTAACTCCTTAACCACATGCTTGCAAGCGGTGTTGATATCGATTACCGAGTGGGCCCGAAGTATATCTCTCCGACTTGGGAGGGACAAATCCCATCTCGATACATACAACCCAACAGGTACTTTCCGATCACCTGAGAGACACCTTTATGATCACCCTCTCATAGGATGACGTTTGATGACCTCAAAGCTTTCTTCCGATACCAGGAAGTTGTATTATCTCATGGTCTAAGGAATACAATATTTGACATAGGAAAAGCTTCGCAAAGATGAACATGATAACACGATCTAATTGCTCCGCTTAGTTTGGGTCTGTCCATCATATCATTCTCCAAATGATATGATCTCATTATTAATCGACAACTCATGTCTATGGTTAGGAAACCTTAACCATCATTAATCAATGAGCTAGTCCATAGAGGCATACTAGGGACACGGTGTTGTTCACAAACCACACAAGTATTAAAGTTTCCGCTTAATACAATTCTAGCATGGAATATAAACTTTATCATGAACAAGAATTATAATAATATCTTTATTATTGCCTCTAGGGCATAATTCCAACAGTCTCCCACTTGCACTAGAGTCAATAATCTAGTTTACATTTGGCAACAATTTCACACCCATGGCACTGAGGTGCTGATCATGTTTTACACGTGGAAGAGGTTTAGTCAATGGATCTGCGACATTCAGATCTGTATGTACTTTGCTAATCTTAAGATCTCCATCTACTATATAATCTCAGATTATATGAAACTTGTGGTTGATATGCTTGGTCTTTGGATGATATCTTGGTTCCTTAGCGAGTGCTATGGCGTTAGTGTTGTCACACAATACCTCTAGTGGGTCCAATGCACTTGGAACCACGCCAAGCTCAGTGATGAAGTTCCTGATCCAAACTCCTTCACTTGACGCTTCTGCAGCAGCCATGTATTCCGCTTCTACTGTAGATCCCGCGATCACGCTTTGCTTGCAGCTTCTCCAGCTCACAACTCCTCCATTCAAAATATAAACGTATCCTGTCTGAGATTTAGAATCATCCTTGTCGGTGTCGAAACTAGCGTCGATGTAACCTTTTACGATGAGTTGTTCGTCACCTCCATAGACTAAGAACATTTCTTTAGTCCTATTTAGGTACTTTAGGATGTTCTTCACGGTTGTCCAGTGTTCCACTCCTGGATCACTTTGATATCTGCTCGTCAAACTAAGAGCATTGGACACATCCGGTCTAGTACACAGCATGGCATACATGATAGAACCTATGGCCGAGGCATAAGGCACTTTGCTCATAGCTTCTCTATCATTTACCATAGCTGGACACTGAGCCTTGATCAATATCTTACCTGACAACATAGGAACTGAACCTTTCTTTGCCCTCTCCATTCTGAACCTTTTCAGAACTTTGTCTAGGTATGTACTCTGGCTTCAAGCTATCAGGCGTCTTTGTCTATCTCTATAGATTTTGATGCCCAATATATAAGCAGCTTCACCTAGGTATTTCATTGAAAAACACTTGTTCAAATAACTCTTCACATCGTTAAGCATGTTAATGTCATTTCCAATAATCAATATGTCATCCACATATAGTACCAGAAATGTCACTGAGCTCCCACTCACTTTCTTGTAGATACAAGCTTCGTAGCAATTTGGAACAAATCCAAAGCTCTTGATCACCTGATCAAAACGAAGGTTCCAACTCCGAGATGCTTGCTTCAGTCCATAAATGGAACGTTGAAGTTTGCACACTTTATTAGCATCCTTAGGATCGACAAAACCTTCGGGTTGCATCATATACAACTCTTCATCAATGTTGCCATTGAGGAACGCATTCTTGACATCCATCTGCCATATTTCATAATCATGAAACGCAGCAATTGCTAATAAAATCCGAATGGACTTAAACATCGCTACGGGAGAGAAAGTCTCATAGTAGTCAACACCTTGAACTTGTCGAAAACCTTTCGCGACAAGCCGTGCTTTATAGATGGTAACATTACCATCCGCGTCCGTTTTCTTATTGAAGATCCATTTGCACTCAACGGTCTTTCGGTCGCTAGGAGGGTCTACCAAAGTCCATACTTGGTTTTCGCTCATGGATCCCAATTCGGATTTCATGGCTTCTAGCCATTTCTCGGAGTCTGGGCTCATCATCGCTTCCTCATAGTTCGTAGGTTCACTGTCTTCTACCAACAAGACAATCAAGGCAGGGTTGCCGTACCACTCAGGAGGGGCACGTGACCTTGTCGACCTGCGACGTTCAGTAGCAGCATCGTCCGAAGCTTCATGATCCTTGTCATTAGCTTCCTCTATTGTTGGTGCAGGCGGCACTGGAAAAATTTCAGGTGTTGCGCTACTCTCCAACTCAAGAGAAGGTTCAACAACCTCATCTAGCTCTAGTTTCCTCCCACTCACTTCTTTCAAGAGAAACCCCTTCTCAAGAAAGGAACCGTTCTTTGCGACAAACACTTTGCCTTCGGTTCTGTGATAGAAGGTATACCTAGTAGTTTCCTTAGGGTATCCTATGAAGACGCATTTCTCCGCTTTGGGTTCGAGCTTGTCCGGCATCAACTTCTTGACGTAAGCTTCGCATCCCCAAACTTTAAGAAACGACAACTTAGGTTTAGCACCAAACCACAGTTCATACGGTGTCGTCTCAACGGATTTAGATGGTGCCCTATTTAAAGTGAATGCAGTGGTTTCTAATGCATAACCCCAAAATGATAACGGCAAATCAGTAAGAGACATCATCGATCGGACCATATCTAATAGGGTTCGATTCCGGCGTTCAGACACACCATTGCGCTGTGGTGTTCCGGGTGGCGTGAGTTGCGAAACGATTCCGCTTGCTTTAAGATGCGTGAGAAAATCATAACTCAAATATTCACCTCCACGATCGGATCGTAGAAACTTAATTTTTTTGTTACGATGGTTCTTCACTTCATTCTGAAATTCCTTGAACTTTTCAAATGTCTCAGATTTATGTTTCATTAAATAGATATACCCATATCTACTTAAGTCATCGGTAAAAGTGAGAAAATAGCGATATCCACCGTGCGTCGAAACACTCATCGGTCCGCATACATCGGTATGTATGATTTCCAACAAGTCCATTGCTCGCTCCATCATTCCAGAGAACGGGGTTTTGATCATCTTGCCCATGAGGCATGGTTCGCATGTGTCAAATGATTCAAAATCAAGAGACTCCAAAAGTCCATCAGAATGGATTTTCTTCATGCGCTTTACACCAATATGACCTAGACGACAGTGCCACAAATAAGTAGTATTATCACTATCTACTTTGCATCTCTTAGCCTCAATGTTATGGATGTGTGTTTCATCCCTTTCGAGATTCAGAAGAAATAAACCATTCATAGCAGGTGCATGACCATAAAAGATGTTACTCATATAAATAGAACAAGCATTATTCTCCGATTTAAATGAATAACCGTCTTGCAATAAACACGATCCAGAAATAATGTTCATGCTCAACGCAGGCACATAATAACATTTATTGAGGTTTAAAACTAATCCCGAAGGTAAAACTAAGGAGAGTGTGCCGACGGCCATCACATCAACTCTTGATCCGTTGCCAACGCGCATCGTCACCTCATCCCTCACAAGCCGCCGTCTATTCCGTAGCTCCTGTTTCGAGTTACAAATATTAGCAACTGAACCAGTATCAAATACCCAGGCACTACAACGAGGGCTAGTAAGGAAAACATCAATAACTTGTATATCAAATATACCTTTGATGGTGCCAGCCTTCTTGTCCGCTAAGTACTTCGGACAGTTGCGCTTCTAGTGACCCTTGTCCTTGCAATAGAAGCACTCAGTGTCCGGCTTGGGTCCAAACTTGAGCTTCTTCTCAGCAGGGGCAACGCGCTTGCCGCCGCCTTTCTTGAAGGGCTTCTTTGCACCCTTACCTTTCTTGAAGGTGGGGGGCTTGTTGACCATCAACACATGATTATCCTTTTTGATGTCCACCTCCGCATACTTCAACTTTGCGAAGAGCTCGGTGATCGTATCAGTGGAACCAATCTGATTATGAGTCACTACAAAACTTTTCTAGCTAGGAGGGAGTGATTGCAGAATCCTGTCAATATTGAGCTCCTCTAGAATCTTGCAGTCCAGTTGCTCAAGGCGTTGAGTGTAGCCCGACATCTTTATGGCGTGCTCACTAACGGAACTCCCTTCCTCCATCTTGCAGTTAAAGAATTTCTCAGAGATCTCATATCTCTCAGAACGGGCCTGAGTCTGAAACATGGTTTTCAGCTCCTCAAGAATCTCAAAGGGCCCGGGATAGTATTCAAAACGATTTTGAAGGTCCGATTCCATAGCAAACAACATGGTGCTCTTAATCACACCATAATCATCTTTGTGCGACTGATAGACAGCTTTCTCATCAGCCGGCGCATCTACAGCAGGGGCGTCACCTAACGCATTTTCAAGGACATAGTCCTTTTGACCGCCAGAGAGAATGATTCTTAGATTGCGGAACCAGTTGGTGAAGTTAGACCCATTGTTTCTAAGCTTTTCCTTCTCAGCAAAAACATTGAAGTTGAAGTTGGACTTAGCCATTTGATCTACAATGTTTGCAAGTACAAATTAGACTATGTTCATGATAACTAGTTCAACTTTAATCAAATTACTAGATGAACTCCCACTAAATTCAACATCCCTCAAGTTGTTTAGTGAACATCATCCAAATTCACCACACCTAATCCGATCTTCACGAGAAGAGATGTGGTTTCAATGGTGGACAACGAAGTGTCGATCATATCATTCATATGACTCATGCTTAACCTTTCGGTTCATGTGTTCCGAGGCCATGTATGTACATGCTAGGCTCGTTAAGTCAAACCCAAGTATTTCCGCATGTGCAAAACTGGCTTGCACCCGTTGTATGTGAACGTAGAGTCTATAGCACCCGATCATCACGTGATGCTTGGACACGACGAACTTTCGCAACGGTGCATACATGGGGTGAACACAGTTTTATCTTGATCTTTAAGTGAGGAATCATCTTATAATGCTACCGTCGCGATCTAAGCATAATAAGATACATAAAAGGATAAACATCACATGCAAATAACTTTATGTGACATGGTATAGCCAATCTTCGTGCAATGATATCCATCTTGTGCGTGCCGGCATGATCTCCATCACTCCACCATGATTGCCTCCACCACGAATAGCAACTACAACTATTGCTAACTACTTAGCGATAAAGTAAAGCTATTACATGGCGTATAAGAAGTTGACACACAGGTCATACACAATTATAAAGACAACCATATGGCTCCTGCCGGTTGTGTACTCATCGACATGCAAGTCGTGAAACATTAAAAAACATGATCATTGCATACAACATACACATCACATCTTGGGCCATAGCATATCACAGAAAACACTCCCTGCAAAAACAAGTTAGACGCCTCTACTTTGTTGTTGCATGTTTTACGTGGCTTATGGGAGTAGCAAGCTAAGAACGATTCTTACCTACGGAAGGCCACAACGGTGATATTATGGTTGCCAAACTCCGGTGTAAATCCCATGACAACTATAGTGAGAAAAACAGGCATCCACCAGCCGCATGTGTGGAACAAGCCACACGTCAAGTGCGGAGCCGGTCTCGCGAACGACGTCGCGTAAAATTGGCCTGGACCGCTTCGATCTCACTATCCCGCGTCATTAGAAGAACACAAACAAGAGGCTTGCCACAAAAACATCAACGCCCGCAACAACCATGTTGCGTTCTACTCGTGAAACACATCTACGCATAGATCTAGCTCTGATACCACTGAAGGGTTTCGCAGCATAGTAAATCAAAAAAATTCTACGGATGCGAACGGGAAAGCCAAGATCTAATCTAGGAGATGCAAACAACGAGGGGGATTAGATGAGATCTTCATACCCTTGAAGATTCGCATAGCGGAACGTTCGTCGGAACGTGGGTGATGTAGTCGTACTCGCTTCTCCTCCTCGCGATCCGATCCGATCTAACACCGCAAGTAGCGATGCCTCCGAGAGATGCACACGTGCGGCACCCCAACGTCTCCTCCTTCCTCGGTCCAGCAAGTATGGTGGAGAGACGGATTAGATCTACAACGCGACGGCGCGGTGCAAGTGGTGGAGAGTTTCTGTAGCAGGGTTTCGCCTACGTGCAGTCGGGAGGGAGAGGGAGAGGAGGGCAGCAGGGCGGCTAGGGCTTGAGGAGGAGGTGTGTGAGGGGGTGCGCCCCCAGCCCTCTTTATATAGAGGGGTGGGCGGCCAGCCCTTGCCCCTCCCCCAAGCCCTAGGGTCGTCGGCCAAGGAGGGAGGAGTGGGGGGCAAGTTACCCCCCCCCCCTTCTAGAAGCTCCCCTAGGGTTTCCCCTAGGTTTGGCCTGCTGGGCCCTATGGGGCCTTGTGCCCCTGGCCCAATGCGGCCAGGGCACTCCCTCATAGGCCCATGCCCCCTCCAGGCAGGTGGGGCCACGTTGGTCCCCCTCCGGAAGGTTCTAGAAGCTTCCGGTACAATACCGATTAACCCGAAACAATTCCGAGCTCCAAAAACTGCATTGCCTTATATGAATCTTATTCTCCGGACCATTCCGGAACCTCTCGTGATGTCCCGGATCCCATCCGAGACTCCGAACAAAAACTCATAAACCAATTATCCAATCTATCCTAGCGTCGAGACACGTTAAGTGCGTGACCCTTCGGGTTCGAGAATGTGCAGACATGATCTTATATCAATAATCAACAGCGGGGTCTGGAAACCCATATTGACTCCCACACATTCATCGATGATCATATCGGATGAACCACGATGCCAGGATTCAATCAATCCCATATATATATTCCCTTCGTCTCGCGATATTTTACTTGCCCGAGATTTGATCGTCGGTACCGTCATACCTAGTTCAATCTCGTTCACAGCAAGTACTTTACTCGTTCCGTAATCCGATATCACCTTGTGATTAACTCCTTAACCACATGCTTGCAAGCGGTGTTGATATCGATTACCGAGTGGGCCCGAAGTATATCTCTCCGACTTGGGAGGGACAAATCCCATCTCGATACATACAACCCAACAAGTACTTTCCGATCACCTGAGAGACACCTTTATGATCACCCTCTCATAGGATGACGTTTGATGACCTCAAAGCTTTCTTCCGATACCAGGGAGTTGTATTATCTCATGGTCTAAGGAATACAATATTTGACATAGGAAAAGCTTCGCAAATATGAACACGATGACACGATCTAATTGCTCCGCTTAGTTTGGGTCTATCCATCATATCATTCTCCCAATGATATGATCTCATTATTAATCGACAACTCATGTCTATGGTTAGGAAACCTTAACCATCATTAATCAATGAGCTAGTCCATAGAGGCATACTAGGGACACGGTGTTGTTCACAAACCACACAAGTATTAAAGTTTCCGCTTAATACAATTCTAGCATGGAATATAAACTTTATCATGAACAAGAATTATAATAATAACATCTTTATTATTGCCTCTAGGGCATAATTCCAACACGAAGACGTCGATGTCCACCAACTCGGCAACTCTGGTGTCATAGCCTGCGAGTGACGACAAGATGGCTTCGTGATTAATCTCTTTACCATCATCGTCGATGTCGGGGATGCCAGAGGTCACCGTGTCGATGTCGGCACCTTCGTAGTGTGCCTTCACCATTGACAGCGCCATCCTCGCGCCATCCCGTGCACACGAAGCTTTCTAGCTTGTGATACACTCGGGGGCTCGGCGTAGAATCTCCGAGTACTTCGCCATAGAGTTCGATGCCTTGATGTGTATCTGGAGGGGCTTGGTAATCTCCTTGGCTTGGGTGATGGCGGTGTTAATGAAGTTGCCGGCAAGAACCATTCATTCCTTGTCCGGAGGAGGTGATCGGGTTAAACCCATTGGAGCTGAAAATTCCGACAAGGAGCGCATGAGTTCAATAAATCAAAGTATCCAGACTGCACAAATCCAAGACGGAGAAAACTTACTGAAGATGCTGGCCTCAGCTTGCCAGAGGGTGTCCGCCAAGGATTGTTTCTCTTGTTGGAGGATCTTGTACGCCTCGCTATGGCGGTGATTCTGCTCATCGGTAGCTCGCTTCTGATCTTTTAAGATCGCGATCTCCTCCTTCAAGCGGTTGATTTCCTCGGTGGCGGAGTCCTACAAGGCCTTCATCGACTCCTCATGCATTTTCAGCATCTCCTTCCTCTCCTGCTTAAGAATCTTGTTTTTGCTATCCAGCTCTTGAATGTGCTTGGATTGCTCGACAATATTCTTGGCCTTGGCGATGGTTTCTGCATGTCGGAGAAAGAAAAGTACACAGTGAGTACTCGGAGAATATAGGCACAAAACCAAGTCGGGATGCGCATTAGAAAACAGACGCTTGCTCTTGGTGATTTGTTCCTTCAAGAAGGCAGTTTTACCCTTTTCGGCTTCAAGATCAGCGCGCATCTTCTGGTACTTGTCATTTGCCATGCCCCTCCGAGCATTCTCGTTCTGTGGAAAAAGGACAAATTTAACCGTTGTTTAGTCTGCTTGGAGCATCTAGTCGGAAATTTTCCACCTAGACGCTCGGGGGCTACAACGAGAGTTTCTAACTCAGCAATATGCTTAGCTTTTCTTTAAGCATCTAGTTGGAACTAATTCAGTTCTCGATTAGAAGCTTGGGGGCTACAGTATAAAGTTTTTAACTCGGATATTTGCTTAGCTTTTCTTTAAAGCATCTAGTCGGAACTAATTCAGTTACAACTAGAGGCTTGGGAGCTACAGTATTGAAATTTATAAACACTGCGTATGCTACTCTTAAAGCATCTAGTCGGGATAGTTCATTCCATCTAAATGCTTGGGGGCTACAGTGAGAGGTTTTCTAACTTAGTCACTCTTAGAGCATATAGATGCAAAACCTATGGTTTTCCGTGTACATCCTCGGGGGCTACAGTGGGATACTCATATGAAATGCAAAAGGCAAAGAAAACTTACAAGTGCGATGATCTTGAGGTTCGTAGCACTCTCGGCTAGCAGCTTGGCAAAGGATTCGCTATTTCCTTGCAATATTTCTGCTTGCCGGCGGAGCCCCTCTAGACCGCACGTCGGAGATGTCGGCGCTGCACCAGGAACCAAAGCAGTGCTACCCGGTGTAAGTACCGGATAGACTATGGTTTTCTTGGATGCGGGGGCGCCGCCAACGGCAGAAGTACCAGCTTCCACCACCGCCTTGCCGCCACCGATGGCATCCTTAGCCGGAGCTTCAGCCATTTGTTGAGCGGTGCTCTCCTGCGTTGCCTGCTCGCCGATAACAGCGAGTTCGGTAGAGGCGGCAGAATCCACTTCCATGGCGGAAGGGCCTGATGCCTCCTTAGCTTGTGAGCTTGTCAGGGCAGATGAGGGCTTGACATCAGGAGTGGCAGGGGCGATGTCGGGGGAGGCGTCGCGATGCAGCATGTCCTTGATATTTCGATAAGCCCCCGACGTTTTGGAGGTCTTCTTGAGGCTGGTCGTAGCTTTATTCCTGAAACGTGCGAAATGCATAAGTACAGGAGCAAGACAGATAAATAGACAATGTCGGAAAATGAGAAGCTTACACAAGTGGGGGTGCTTTGGCAAAGGTAATCCCAGTAACTTTTCTCTTTTCTGCCTCCAGGGCGGCGGTAGTCTTCTTGGAGGCTCCACCCTCCGTCTTCTTCTTCTTGCCTCCGTCGGCAGCGTCAGAGGTGGAGCTCTTCCGCTTCCGCGCCAACGGAACGTCGTCGTCGGACACGACCGTGACTTCCTTCATCTTTGGATCGTAGATTTGGGCAGCCAGGTTGCCTTCCTCTAGATCGCTAAGCTGTTAAGTGAGAAATCACCGTGTTAGATAAGATGATATTTGCAAGACGGAAGAACTCGAGTATATGTCGTATATGGAAAATAAATACCTTTGGGCACTTGCCGTCTACGAACATGTCGTAGGTGATGGTGAATCCACGCTTCTTATCCTTCACCTTGACGATGTCCTTAAGGC
The DNA here is from genome assembly GCA_916181665.1 of Avena sativa. Taxonomy (NCBI): domain Eukaryota; kingdom Viridiplantae; phylum Streptophyta; class Magnoliopsida; order Poales; family Poaceae; genus Avena; species Avena sativa. The sequence goes on from OV702284.1 coordinate 3,170,541, forward strand.
GGAGCTTGACGGAGTCGCTCGAGAAGTTATCCACGGAGATACGGAGACTATCCCTTCTATCGCTGGTATACTCGTGCATGAGCTTCACGCGGTGCTGCAGAGATTGGATTCTCCTGATGAACCAGCACATGGCTAGGTCCAAGCCGGTCAGACCCGTCTCTACGAACCACTCGATCCGCCTTATGGCCCGAGAAGCATCGAGGTCGGAGGGAAGGGAGGCTTGGGATCTCCATGACGAGGCTTCAGCAGCGGCTCCATCAACGAAGTCCGGGTACATAACTTATCGGCCAGCTAGAGGGATGTCTGGGCCGTAAAAGTACGTCCGTTGCCAATTCTTGCAGGACTCGTGGCCAACGATGTCGGGGAACTGCCGGCCAGGTCAAATCTTGAAGCTTATGGTGCCACAATTCCTAAGCTCTTCCTTGCTATGTTCGGCTTCACGTTTGACGGTGAAGAAGTACACAAAAAGGTATAACCTAGGCCTTATCCCTAGGTATCCCTCGCAAAGTGTCGCGTAGTTGCTAAGCACTAAGATACTATTGGGGGAAAGGTTTTGGGGCTGGACCCTATAATGGTTCAAGACGGAGAGGAAGAAGTTGGAGATGGGCAGGGAGACGCCGCGTACCAGTTGAGATTTTAGGTACACCTTTTCTCCGGCTTGGGGAGAAGGTGTCACCTCGCCGGCCGGCGCCGCCCGCCAGACAAGCCCCTCCGTCGCGGGGAGGTAGCCCTCGGCGATTATCTCTTGGATGTCACGGTCGGTGATATCCGAGTCGTGCCAATCGCCCTTGTGCGAGTCTGGTTCCTCCTCCAACGGCTCCAGCGCCGCCAGATTAAGGTCGCCGCCGGTGGTCTCGATAACCGCTGATGCGGGACTGACTAGGCCCTCTGGAGGCACGACGATGGAGCTCGCCGGCTTCGCCACGGCTTCGCTCGACGCCGCCATTGATGGAGAAGTGCTGCTGCTAGCCATGGAGTGAGTATTGGGTGCGACTGGTGCATATTGGAAGCTAGGGTTTTTTCGAGAGTTCTCGCGGAGAGCTCGAGGAGACACGCGACTGGAGGAAGAAGATGATGCGAGGAGAATGAGGTAAAAAGTGGAAATTTCCCCACGGTTACTGCCGCGTAGACGATGTGTTCGCGAACGTGCGCGGAAATTTCGCCACGTCTCCAACCGTCGCCGCCAACGGTTCATATCGCTCACGCGGGAAAATCGGGCATGATTGCGTTCTCTGCATGTGTGAGTTACGAGGCGTCGCTCACCTAAGCCTACGCCATCCTAGCTGACATGGGTAGATGAGCCGTCACATCGAAGATTCCGACATAGATGGATCTAATCCGACTACGGAAGTGTATGATGGAAGATTCAGCATTTCTCGGCTTACAAGTTGAAATGGAGAAAGCTTTGCAGGGTTCTTTGGGAGGACTACAAGATATTGCTTGACGATTTGCCGACATCCAACTAGACGGACCATTCATCTGAAAAGGCAAGACGGCGCAATATCTCGGAGTTCTCCGGGGGCTACTGTTGGGGATATGCTATATGGGTATCCTCATAGCATGTCACTTATCCGGATAACCCGGGTGGCCCATAGTTGGTAGCATGGCCTATGGCCTACTGGGCGGCCCAGTTAGATGGATCCAGAAGGGAGGCCCATGCCGGATAAAGGAAGGCTACGGTGGAGTCACCAGCGTACCCGGAGCCTTGGAGTGCAAGATACACAAGACTAGTAATAGACGGTGTAGGACTTTGTAACCTGTCCGGCTAGGACTTTTCCCTGTAACCCTAGGACCTGGCGACTATATAAGTCGGGCCTATGGGATCCTTTAGGGCACAACCTAGTATCGATTCATACAACCTCGCACAGTGAACCTATCTCTGTAACTTGGCGTATTGCCCTTATAGTGATTTATAGCAGGAGTAGGATTCCGCCACCATTGTGGGATCTAAACCTGGGTAAGTTGTGTTACCTCGTACCCGTCAACCATCCGCCTTACGCCACGTCTCTAAACACGCACTGTGAGGACCCCTCCATGGCGTACTTGTCGGCAATACCACGACAGCCGTCCTCAGTGGATTTTGGTTTCATGTTAGTATTCAAGTCACACAAGTGAGGGGCAATAATGAAGATTAAGACAACTCGAGGTGTGGTAAGAGGCTGGTAACAAACTCTATTGTTTTCATTTTTGTACATATATTCATCATTGTGAGCATGTTTAGCCCGTTTGTGTAAGGTGTACGTCATTATGGATGCTTAGTAGTTCTTGCTTGTCTATGATTAGCTCCAACTTTATAATAGTTTGTAGCATGTCATATGAATGTTTGCTTGCATTGTTTTATTCATATTTTGGTATGATATTGTGGTATCCTCCTCTGACTGTTCATGTGAATCGACTTGGCACATGCTCACGCATGCATATGGCTAATCAATAGTCAGTAAGCCTCGATGATTTATTTTGCCTTAGAGTTCTTGTATCACTTTCATGCCATAATTAGTATTGTTTGTTGCAAGCATGATTATGGCAATTATTGCTCTCTCGTTTTTTGCTTCCTCTCTATTGCTAGCCTTCACTTGCACTGAGTATGAGCTCTACCTGTGTTTCCAACTCCCCAAAACTAATATTCCCAGCTGTGTCCACCATACCTACCTATTAGCATCATTTGCTATTTCAGTGCATATTCAATATGCCTTGTTTTCTTCCAAATAAAATCTTTGTCTGTTTTGAGAAAGTTAGTTAGTAAAGCTCTCACCAACTTGATGGCACACTTTATTCCTTGCACTTAATAATCCTGAACAATTGTGACTTGTCCATGAAAGTTATATGCTTGCAAATTATATGCTGGGAGTTAGTAGAACCGTGTTGTCACGGGGAACGCTTTCAACACTTTTTGGATATCTCATCCAGTTGATACTTTGCTCTTTTGTTTACGAATGTCGACGATGTGAAATAAAAGGGGATCTTGTGAATTCATGGAGTCTATACATTGTGTTAGAGAAACGCCTGGGCCGCTAGCCTAAGCCATGCCTAATCATGGTGGAAACTTGCAGAATCACCATAATGAGCATTTATGAAGCATCCTCAATAAAAATGTATACACATAGTAAATAAAAAGATCGCTGAGATGCTCATTGTCTGCTTGCCTTGTTATTTTGATCATGGGATAGCTCCTGTATCATGTGCAAGGGGTACCCCCTTGGCGGTTCTCTATGATATGCATGTATTTACAATGACAAGAACTTTCAGGTAACCAAAGTTGAGTAGCATGCAGAGTGGACCTCGTACTCAAGGGACTCGGGATTTCCAGTTTATGGTCTGTCAAGCATATAACTCAGATTGGACCTCACTTTCACCTTAACCACATGAAGATGCCTATGATAGGGTCAATGAGAGCTCAAAGCTAATGAGTACCTTCCTTTCAACATTTGGAGGCCTTTCAAACTTTACAAAACCTTTTTAGAACCTTGTTGAGTCACCACTTATTCTATGAGCACCTTCTTGAGAGCATAGTTGTCATTCTTATGTTTGTTCCAAAATTTGGTTAATTATGTCATGACTTTGATGCTTGTATCTCTGGTATCTTTATCTCTAGTCTTCACTTGAACTTCAGAGGTGCCTTGGCATTTATATTGTGCTCTTCAAAAGAAGGCAAGCGAGATACAACTCTATCATACCTTATTATGAGCATTGCAATGTTGCTTATGTTTATGTTTCATGCTACTTATTATTATTGAGTTGGTTTCTCTTCATAGCTTGCAATGACTATTGAGTAGACTTAGTTGCATACTCTTTATTATGAATAGTTTAAGCATCTACTCCTGTGCTGAGAATATATACATTATGAAGCAAATGTGTTCGTGAAAGTTCTTTTATCGCACTCAGTTTTCAACTGAATTGCTTGAGGACAAGCAATAAGCTAAGCTTGGGGGACTTGATACGTCTAAAACGTATCTACTTTCCCGAACACTTTTGTTATTGTTTCTCCTCTAAACTTGTGTGATTTGGATACAACTAACACAGACTGACGCTTTTTTCAGCAGAATTACCTTGGTGTCTAGTTTTTGTGCAGAAAATCAACTATCAGGAAAAATACCGGAAAATATGCCAAAAATTATATTTCACCAGAAGACCCACGGAGCCAGAAGACAACATGGAGAAGGGGCCTAGGGGGCCCACACCCCTGCTAGGCTCGGGCCCACCTCTGGCCGTGCCTAGGGGGTGCAGCCACCCCAGGCACCCCTTGGCCTCCCTCTTTGCCTATAAATTGCCTTCTGACATAAAAAAATGGGGGGGTCGATAGTTTTCCAGAAAGAGTTCCGCTCCGCCGCCGCTACCAGAAACCAAGATTCGGATCCAGAAACTCCGTTCTGGCACCCTGCCGGGACGGGGGTTTGGAGAGGATCGTCGTCATCGTCATCACCAACACATCTCCATCAACCATCGATGTTTCCCTCATCCATGAGTGAGTAATCCCCCGCTGTAGGCTTGTGGATGGTAGGATTGTATGAGTTCTATCATGTAATCAAATAAGATCTATTAGGGCATAGTGCCTAGTATCTCTATTGGTGCTATTTGACTTAGTTGCAACTTGTTGTGCTTAATGCTTGTCACTAGGGCTCGAGTGCCATGATCTCAGATCTGAACTTATTATTGAATCATTATGATAGTATTGTTTGTGCTCTTATCTGCAAGTTGTGTACACATATCATTGTCCGGATCCAAAGGCCCCAAAGTGACAATAATTGGGACAACCGGAGGGGATGGTTGTGGTGTGAGGATCACATGTGTTCACAGAGTGTTAATGCTTTTCTCCGGTGCTCTATTAAAAGGATCACCTTAATTGCCAGTAGTTCCCTAGAGGCCCCGCTGCCATGGGCTTGCTGGATAGAAGATGTTGTGCAAGTTCTCATTGCGAGCACGTATGACTATATTTGGAGCACATGCCTAGGATTGTTTAGTACTTGGATGCTTGTTATTATTTATCGGCAATGCCCTATATCTTGAAGTTATATGTTTAGACTCGTCCATGCAACGCCTGTCCATCCATCCCTATGCCTACCGCACTCGAATCCCACTGTTACTGTTATAGTTACTATTGCTCATGTTTTACTGTTGCTGTTGCTACTACCAAACTGTTGCTACTGATAAACTTCTATGAGCAAGAACTATTTTCAGGTGCAGCTGAATTGACAACTCAGTTGTTAAGGCTTGCAAGTATTCTTTGGCTCCCCTTGTGTCGAATCGATAAATTGGGTAGTACTACCCGCGAAGACTGTTGTGATCCCCTACACTTGTGGGTAATCAAAGATGGTGGTGGAGATCGATGGAGATGGCTCCGGGGGCACTTCCCCATCCCAGCAAGGTGCAGGAACAGATACTTCTGTCCCCTGAATCTCCCCTTCGGTGGTGGCGGTGCTGCGGAACTTTTCGTGGCTTTCTAGTCGATTCTTTAGGGTTTCTGAGTCGGGGGCTTCTTATAGGCGAAGGAGGCAAGGTCGATGGAGGGCCAGGGGGCCCACACCCCCTGTGGGCGCGGCCAGGGTGGGCCCGCGCCCACCTAGGGTGTGGCCACCCTGGTGTCCTCCTCCGTCTCGTCTTCAATTTTTTGTATCGTTCAGGGAAAATATGAACTTTGGCTTTTGTCCCGTCCAATTCCGAGAATATTCATTTTTTAGCTTTCTGAAACCAAAAACAGCAAAAAACAGGCAACTAGCACTGTGGCATCTTGTGAATAGGTTAGTTCCAGAAAGTGTATAAAAATACCTCAAAGTGTAGACAAAACATAGCAAAGTGGATACTAAACAAGCATGGAGCATAAAAAAATATAGATACATTTATGACGTATCATGGACCCCGGTCCATTCCTTTATCATTGATATACCATGTACTGTTTACCGTTTACTGTTAACTTTCTACAAGCAAATCACTATCTTCCACACTAGATGTTTAATTCTTTGTTTTCAGCAAACCGGTGAGATTGACAACCTCACTGTAAGTTGGGGCAAAGTATTGAGTTTGTGTTGTGCAGGTTCCGAGTTGTTAGCAACACATTGGAGTTGTTTCCTTACTCCTACTGGTTCGATAACCTTGGTTTCATAACTGAGGGAAACTTGCTATTGTGCTCATCATACCTTCCTCTTGAGGTTCCCAACGAGCTCTACATATCTGAGCCATCAAGCACTTTTATGGCGCCGTTGCCGGGGAGTTAAGGACAGCTTCAATCTCTTCCTCCTCGTCAAACACTTTTCAGGGAGAAAGAAGATTCTTGCAAGGGGAGTCTCTCACAACCATTCTCTTTATTTTTTTGTTTTGCTTAGTTTATTTTGCTTGTTTCTTTTTATAAAAAATACAAAAAAATAGTTGTGCTGCTTTGTTTCTTTTTTATCAAAAACACACAAAAAAATTAGTTCCTACTATAGTTGATATTCTTGTTGGTCTGTTATTGTCTTGCTTTATCATGCTCTCTATCAATGTTTGGTTTCTTTGAAACTAGATCTTATTGTCAAGGTGGGTTCACGGAAGAACAAAAATATTATTATGAGGAACACCGCTTGTCAAAAAAAGGGAAACACTTATGGGAAAAAATTAATAAATTGCATACTATTGCTAGAAACTTGTGCTCTACTTATAATGTTACTTATTGCTTTGATAAATCTTGTTGTTGTAGGAGGTATAAACACCTCCCTTTTCAATGTGAGTATAATGATAATGTTACCATATCTTCTTCTTTTAAGGGAAATTATGACTTCTATGATGTGGAACAAATTGAAGAATTTATTGCTTGGAAGGGTGCATTCGAACTTGCTAATTTGCTTGAAAATACTGATGATGCACCTTATAAATATGAGTTTTATGATATACTTAAATTTTGATTTGATAGTTACAAGGAAGAAAATTGATATATTCTTGAATATCTTAATAGATGTTCTCCACCAACGGAAGAGACTAATGCCTTGCAGGAGCCTATGGAAGAAGAAATTGTTGAACCTGAAATCTCATTAGATGAAAAAGAGGAGAGTGATGAACAAAAGGAGGAAGAATCGATTAGCTACCCATGCCTACCTTCTAACGAGAGTAACTCTTTATCCCTTACATTATTTGATTGTCCCCGAGGCTTACCAAAGGAGGATGAATGTTATGTTCCTGTGGATTCTTTTGAAATATCTACTATGGGTAAAACTTGTGATAATAATTATGCTCCTGTTATCTATTATAATTCATGTTATTTTGATAAATATTATGATAATCCTTTATCTGTGTCTAACTTCAAAATGCATGGTACTAAAGAGTTTTGCTTACAAAATGTTTATGATAAAGCTCTAGATGATGGTCCTATATTGGTTGATAATATTAATTGTACTACTATTGAAAATGAGATTGGAGGGGTCTTGACTTTAACTTGGAACCCCATACCTCTTGAGAATGATCAGTCGTCTTGTTATAAATTGTTAAATGTGGGTTTGAAGGTTTTAATCCCACTATTTTCGAGCTTGATAAAAGTTATGTCTTTGTAGATCATGAAAAGCATACTTTATGTGATAGTTATATTGTCAAGTTTATTCATGAGGCTACTAAAAATTATTATAAGAGAGAAAATATGGTTGTAGAAGTTTTCATGGTACTGAAACACTTCTCTATGTGCTGAAAGTTTTGAAGTTACTCTTGTTTTATCTTCCTATGCGTGTCACTTTGTTCTTTGTGAACTTATTTCCGTACAAGATTCCTATGCATAGGAAGTGGGTTAGACTTAAATGTGTTTTGAATTTGCTTCTTAATGCTCTCTTTTACTTCAATTCATATTTCTTATGTGAACATCTTCTCAAACTATCAAGCCTAGCTAAAACGCATTAAAAAGCACTATTGGGACATAACCCAAATTATTTTTTATTTTCAGTAAGTTTTTATTTTGTTGAATCTTGGAAGTTATTGCTTCAGTAATAACCTCTTCTTATCCTTTTTGTGTGGTTTATGTTGCCAAGAATAACCTCTAATGAGAGAGAAGTAAGATTTGGGGAAGTTGCTGTCCCAAAACAGATTTTTGTGCTTTACTATAAACATTCATGAAAAATCCTAGTACATCAGACTGAGCTGTCATTATTTGAGCATATGCCCCAGGTTATTATCTAACTTTCGTTAGTTCAACACTTTTCGATTTGAGCAACAGAAGGTCTTCGAAAAAATCTATTTTTACCTGCTGGTCTGTTTTGACAGATTTCTACCATTATTTGCATTTGTCTCTTATCGGTTTCTTTTTGAGTTCTCTTTGATCACTTGAGCTTTTAAAAGGAATTGCTACAATATCTTGTGTTTTAATGAAAGTTTTACTTGAGTTGAAACTTTACCCAAAGTCTTATTATCTTGAATACACTAATGTTGCTAATGAAGATTGTGTGAAGTTTTGTATGAAGGAAATTTTCAAGTTTAGGGGAAGAATGATGTGATGAGATGAAGAATGGACAAAATCCCAAGCTTGGGGATGCCACTCGTGTCATCCTAAGAAATATTCAAGAGGTACAAATGATTGCAGCTCAGATCACTATAGAGCTTCGTCGGGAAACCCCAAGAGCAAGGTATGATGAGCATAGCAGCAAGTTTTCCCTCAGTAAGAGACCAAGGTTATCGAACCAGTAGGAGAAAGGAAATGACTCAAAGGTGTTGCTAGCAACTTGGAAACCTGGACAACACAAACTCAAGACTTTTCCCCAACAAACAGTGAGGTTGTCAATCTCACCGGATTGCTGAAAGCAAAGGATTAACCGTATGGTGTGGAAGGTAATGGTGGTTTGTAGAAAATAAACAGTAATAGTGGAAGATGTATCAATGGTAAATATTGGACCGGGGTCCATAGTTCACTAGAGCTGTTCTTCTTAAGATAAACAACATAACATGCTAGGTAAACAAATTACAGTGGGGCAATTGACAGGACAGAGCAAGGCATAACAATGCAATACTAGACATTCATGGTCCTATGAGATTTGATTGGGCATTACAACAATATACATAGACTGCCATCCAACTACATCTATGACTAGTAATCCACCTTCAGGTTATCATCCGAACCCCCTCCAGTATTAAGTTGCAAGCAACGGATAACTGCTTTAAGAAAGATGTGTAAAGTAAACAATACACTTGTTCCATGATCAAGGTATTGTTGTTTTCTCCCTGGTAGAAACAACACATCTGCAACCTTAGAGATTTCTGTCACTTCCCAGATTCAATAGAGGCATGAACCCACTATCGAGCTTAAATACTCCCTCTTGGAGTCACTAGCATCTACTTGGCCAAGATAGCTGATGACTCCTTGATGGCGCTAGAGAACTTGGTGCTTGATGTGGAGTCTGTAGGGAACCCCAAGAGTAAGGTGTGAAGCAGCACAGCAGCAAGTCTTCCCTCAGTAAGAAACCGTTATCAAACCAGTAGGAGGATGGAAACGTCACATAGGTTTTGCTAGCAACGCGGAGACCTGCACAACACAAACTCAAGACTTTGCCCCAATGAATCAGTGAGGTTGTCAAGCTCACTGGTTTGCTGTAATAAAGGATTAAACGTATGGTGTGGAAGGTAATGGTTTGCAGCAAGTAAACGAGTAACAATGGAGGATTTATCGATGGTAAAGATTGGACCGGGGTCCATAGTTCAATAGAGGTGCTCCCCTTAGATAAACAACATGGCATGAAGGGTAAACAAATTACAGCAGGGCAATTGACAGGAACTGAGCAAGGCATAACAATGCAATTACTAGTCAGAAAGATCCTATGATATTCGATTGGGCAATACAACAAGATACATAGACCGCCATCCAACTGCATCTATGACTAGAAGTCCACCTTCAGGTTATCATCCGAACCCCCCTACAGTATTAAGTAGCAAAGTGTGTAAGGTAAACAGTCCACATGTTCCATGAACAAGAGACCATTGTTTTCTCCCTAGTAGCAACAACACATCTACAACCAAAGATATTATTGTCACTTCCCTTGGAAACTAGAGGCATGAACCCACTATCGAGCATAAATACCCCCTCTTGGAGCCACTAGCAACTACTTGGCCAAGATAGCTACTAACAACAGAGAGCATGCAAGATCACAAACAACACAGACATAATAGAATCATAAAGACAAAACCATTAATCAAACCAACATAATAATCTCAATATCCATCCGATCCCCGCAAACACAACATGCATGATTTCAAATAGATTAGATCTTGATCATGAACAGAGCTCACAAGATCTATACATGAAAGCACAAAGGAGGAGATACAACCATCTAGCTACTACATGGACCCATAGTCCAAGGTAGAACTACTCACGCATCATACCGGAGAGAATTCCTCCGGGATGATCTCCCCTCCGGCAGGGTACCGGGAAGAATTTCAGATCCACTACGATCTACGGACGATGGTGGCGGCGGCTACAGACGGTTTCGTGGAGATTTTATCGGGTGCTAGGGTTTCTGCATTGGGGGCTTCTTATAGGCGAAGGGGAGGCCGAGGCTGCGGCCAAGGGCCACACACCCCTCCTAGGCACGGGGCAGGTCCCACCCGCGCCTAGGGGGTCTGGGCGCCCTAGCCCGCCTCTCTGGCTCCCCTCTGGACTTCTTGTTCCCCACGGAAAGTAATTGACTTTGGCTGTTGTCCCGTCCAATTCCGAGAATATTTCTTTACTAGCTTTTCTGAAACCAAAAACAGCAGAAAACAGGCATCTGCCACTGTGGCAACTTGTTAATAGGTTAGTACCAGAAAACATGTAAAAAGCACCTCAAAGTGTAGACAAAGCAAAGCAAAGTAGATACTAACAAGCATGCAACATCAAAAATTATAGATACGTTTCCGACGTATCAATAGCTACTAGAAACGGAGAGCATGCGAGATCTCAAACAACACAGACATGATAGAATCAATAAGATAGAACCATTAATCAACCTGACATAGTAATCTCAATATCCATCGGATCCCCGCAAACGCAACATGCATGATTACAAATAGATGATCTTAATCATGAACGGAGCTCACAAGATCTAAACATGGTAGCACAAAGGAGGATAAACAACCACCTAGCTACTACATGGACCCATAGTACAAGGTGAAACTACTCACTCATCATACCGGAGGCTGGCATGGTGATGAAGAAGGCCTTGTTGGAGATATTCCCAAGAGGCAATAATAAAGATGTTATTATCATATCTTCATGCTTATGATAAATGTTTACATACCATGCTATAATTGTATTAACCGGAAACATTCATACTTGTGTGATTTGTAAACATATAAGAGTCCCTAGTAAAGCCTCTTGTTAAACTAGCTTGTTGGTTAATATATGATCATGGTTTCCTGATCATGAACATTAAGATGTTATTAACAACAAGATCATATCATTAGGAGAATGGTGTGATGGACATACTCCTATAGGTAAGCGTAGCATAAAGATCAAGTCATTTCAATAGTTTGTTTGCTATAAGATTTCTAATACATAGTAACCTAATTCCTTCGACCATGATATCATGCTAATAACCATCACCGGATGGATGCTTTGATGACATCAAACACCACACCGTAACTGGGTGGCTATAAAGGTGGCATCGAGTGCTCGAAAAGTATGTGTTGAGGAACATGGATCAAGAGTGGGATTTGTCCATCCATATGACAGATAGATATACTCTGGGCCCTCTTGGTGGAATGTCATCCAATTAGCTTGCAAGCATGTGACTGGCTCACAAGGGATCACATATCACAGGAACGAGAAAAGACTACTTATCGGTAACGAGGTTGAACTAGGTATGCAGAGATACCGACGATCAGACCTCGGATAAGTAAACTGTCACGAGACAAAGGGAAATTGGTATTGTATGTAAGTGGTTCATTCGATCGCAAAGTAATCATAGAAATATGTGGGAGCCATATGAATTTCCAAATTCCTCTATTGGTTATTGATCGGAGAAGAGTCTCGGTCATGTTTGCATAATTCACGAACCGTAGGGAGACACACTTAAGGATTCGATGTTGTTTAGTAGATATGGAATGTAAGTAGGGAGAATGAATGTTGTTCGAAGTCTCAGATGGGATCCGGGATATCACGAGGAGATCTGGAATGGTCAGGAGAATAAGATTCATATAAGGAAAGTCCAATTCCGGAGTTCGGGAATGATTTCGATGATTTCATCGGAGAGGTTCTAGAAGGGTCTAGAAGATTCACAAGACCGGAATGGGAAGGGTACATGAATGTGTCATGGATAAGTGGTCACTCTGTTGGGAATTTACAAGAAAGAAATTAGGCTCCAAAGTGAAAGTCAAACTAGGACAATGTATCCTGGTGGAGGAAGGAAAGAAACCTTCTTTCCCTCCACCAGAAGCCAACAAGGAGAGGAAGTTGGGGAAGGATTCAAACTCCCCTCTCCCAAGCTGCCCTCCCTCTCATAAATAGAGGAGAGGGGGTGCCCCAAGAGACACACAACCAGCCCCTCCCCACCTAGACGCGTCGCCGCTGCCGCTCGTCGCCGCCGTCGCGCCACCGTCGGATCGTCGTCGCCGCCCTAGCCGCTGCTGACTCCACCTCCTCCTCTCCGGCCTCTAAACCCTAGATCATCGGGGAACCCTATTTCTCCACCATAACCTACTCCGGCTTAGGCGAATCCCTATAGGATCTTCCCTTGACTTCCGACACCACGTCATCGTGCTACCGGAATCGGGAGGGGAGAACTACAACCAATGATGCCTGCTGGAACAAGGGAGAGGAAGGTCTTCATCAAGTACCGAACGTGTGACTGACTATGGAAGCGCTGCCGGATCGAAGCACCAGAAGGATCGTGAAGGGAATATGCCAGAGAGGCAATACCAAAGTGGTTATTATCGTATTCCTTGTTTATGATAAATTTTTATTTTGCATGCTATAATTGTATTAATACGAAAACGTTAATACATGTGTGTTTAATAAACAAAAAAGTAAGTTCCTAGTTATGCCTCTCTTATAAACTAGCTTGTTGATTAACAAGATGATCAAAGGTTTCCTGATCATGGACATTGGATGTTGTTAATAACGAGCTCACAACATTATTGGAATGGTGTAATGAACATTCATCCGAAGTATAGCATTACGATCAAAGTCATTGAGTTTATATTGCTATAACAACTTACGAAGTGATCCTAATCCTTAGACCATGAGATCATGTCAATCACTAACACCGGAAGAATTTCTTGATAACATCAAACGTCACACTGTAACAGGGTGATTATAAAGATGGGTTCAGAACTACTAAAGTGTTATGTTGATGCCCATGGATCGAGAGTGAAATTTGTTCATCCCGATGATGAATCTATATGCTCTGGGCCCTCTCGGTGTTATATCATAGGAACAAGAAAAGAGTACATGTCAGTAACGAGATCAAACTAGGTATGGAGATATCGATGATCGAATCTCGGACATGTAATATATCGCGAAACAAAGGGATTAAGATACTAGCGTAAAAGGTTCTCGCGATCACAAGAAAGTCATCGCTGAATGTGTGGGAGTCAGTATGGGTCTCCAGATCCCGCTTATGATTATTGATCCGAGAGGGGTCTCGATCATGTCCGTATTATTTGTGAATCGTAGGGTGACACACTTAAGAGACACCGACATCCATTTGGAGCAAAAGTTTCATGCCGGAAAGAATAACAAGCGCAGGAATTTATTTCACTAGATACCGAAACGGGTTTTCGGATGAAATTGCAGAAAGTGTTTTTGTATGTGAAATGAAATACTAGCAAGGGGTTACATGAGAATGTTTGTCATTAAAGTAATTGACAAATTCTGAATAAATAAAAGGAGTTTTATTTAATGAGAGTTTGCATTAAATTTGGTGGAAAATTAATGGGAATTTGAGTGGGTTTTTGAGTGGAGGGAATTGAAAGGAATTTGTGTGAGTGGAGTGTCCACCCACATGAATTAAAGTAGTGGAGGGGGCAGCCCCATGGCTGGGCGCATGGCCCCTGGGGTGCCCCCCATCTCCCTATAAAAGGAGCCCCCTCCCTCTCTCTCTCTCTCACTCACACCTCCTCGTGAAGGATATCTCTCCCCCTCTAGTATTTATCCCCCATGGTCTCGGACTAGCAAGATATATGTTCCCGGTGGCTATTCGGCAAGAAAGAGTTGTTCTTCCGCTGCATCGCTAGAGCGAGGAGGCGGAGGTTGCTCGGTGCCTCGGACGTGTGTGCGAGCACGGATGCGCCGCTAAGTTGTGGTGCTAAGGACTTCCTCTCGATCTTGAGATCGGCAAGAGATCGTCTACATCAACCACGAGTTTGGACTCGTTAAGCTTTGTCGGTCTTCAAGGGTATGTTCTCTATGGATATACATCCGCCCGTTGTTTGTATCTAGTAGATATATCTTGGTACATAGTTGTTCCTATCATAGGAATTTTGTTTTCTATGTTGCGAACCCTACAGTGGTATTAGAGTCGGATCTATGTGTAGATGCTTTGCACGGGTAGTACACATATGAGTATGTGGGAGATGATGATCATTTTATTGATTCTTAGTTGTACTTTCGATATTGGTGGCATAGTGGGATGAAGCGGCCCGGACAAACTTTACATGTCCTCGCACATGAGACATGTTCCACACTTGACATGCAACTAGTTTTGCATAAGTGGATAGCGGGTGTCTTCTCTCCTACTATAGTCAATATCTAATTTTCAACGAGTTGTCAACAATTTGGTTATCCTCATTGTGGTTCATGTTCGTAAATAAGAACGGTTCTATCTTCGAAAGCCCTAAGCCACGTAAAACTTGCAGTGGATAAATTAGAGGCGTCTAGTTTAGATTGTTGATGGGCTAGTGTCATGATATGGTGATGTTGTAAGTAGAAGTATAAGTCGATACTCTTACAATACACATAATGTGTAAGTTCCATAGACCTTGGCCTTACACATAGAGGTATGGTGGCGATCATACCATGATGCACATGATGGAGATCAAGTGCAATAACCATATCATTTCACTTATTAACATGTTATGTTTGTTGCATCTTATATTGCTTGTTTGACGTTTTATTAGCATAATAAGATGATCCCTCATTTCGATATCAAGATAAAAATGTGTTCTCCCTTAAGTATGCACCGATTATGTTTCGTCGCTCCAAGACATCATGTGATGATTGGGTGTTCTTGGATCCATGATCATATTTCGGGTGTAAGACAGTTACACACGCAAATACTAAGGTTCTTACTTGGCGAGCCTAACATGTACATACATGGCCTCGGAACACGGACCGAAAGGTTAAGCATGAGTCATATGGAAGATATGATACCCATTTGATTCTCGCCTTTGAAGCTACACCGACTCATGTGATGATCAGACTTGGTGTAGTGGATTTTGTTCATGTAATCACCAAAAAGGCACGAGGGATGTCATTTTTTAGTGGGAGTTCATTTCTAATTTGGATTAGTAGAACTCAATTTATCATAAATTAAATCAAAGTGAATTTTCATAATTTGTTGTAGTCATTGGCATTCGTTCACCACCTTATGCATAGTTGTAATTGAGATAATAGAACTATAGAATTCTAGATATATACTTTACGAACTGGTATCGTATTGTGTTGAGTGTCAATCTAAAGTTTAAAGTCCTATTGCAAACTTTTAGCAAACTCTGTTTACTTCGTGAAATTTGATAATTAGTATTAAATCGAGAGTAACAATTCTAGTGTTAGTATCTTAAGTATCATGTTTGCCTCCATGATTCTTGATTTAAATATCGAGATTATCTAGGAGCTGAAAGAATTGTTCCAGAAACCATCATGTGTGGCAGATATAATGATATCTGAAACAATGTTTTGGTCGTAATATGATAGAGTATAATATATGTTTTCATATTGGATGAGAAATTGCGAAGGTTGGATATGCTAGACATCCTAATCATCCAAAAGGGTTTTGGAAAGTAACGTTATACTCACGATTTTCCTTTATAAGCTACATTAGCTTGATCATGAAAGTCGTCATGATAATGGTGAATAGAAGATGTATGTAAAGTGCTTACTACACTAAAAGATTACTAAAGAATGGATTTTGAAAGAATGCCGATCATTTGATGATGGTGATCTACTTCAAAGTGCAAATCCAAAGGTATTATTATTTGAATATACACGCTTTAGACTATGTGTCATGTATATGACGCCACTGTTGATGTTGATAGATTCTTTTAAAAAGGAAAAGGAAATGCTGAAAGAGAATCTATAAAATATATTTGGCAGAAAAGAAAAGATTGGAAATATCCAATTTAGGTATATGGATGATATACATGTTATGGTTGTATTCTTTGCTGGTTAAACAATATGGTTATTGGGTATTGGATACCAAATTGGTTGATATGAAATTTCATACAGAACGACGCAATTCATGAACCATAATGGCCTAAGTAACTAGCAAGAGAATACGTGATGATGTTCATCGAAAACAAACAAATCGTTGTTTTTATTTCTCGTTGACATCAAAGCTTGCGTTCAAGATTTGTTTTAATAATTGTTATTTAAATCAGGTATTATGAGAACAAAGGTTGTTCAAATAATTATCGTATTCCATATAAGATGGATGATTTACAAATCTAGTTGGAGAAATCACATCCATAAAGATAATGATAAAATGTCGCAAGATAAATGATTGGAAGATCACATACGAAGTGATATCGCCGTTTAAATTATATTGGAAAGAAAACATGAAGAAACTCCATTTTCATGGATTTTTGGAGTCTTTGATTGGATCAAATGACGCTTGTGAGACTTTCCTCGGGATAATTAAAATTTTGTTCAAAGGCCAAAGAAGAACGATCGACTAAATTATTGGAATTTATACATATCGACGTATGTAGTCCATTATGTGTAGTCGTAAGGGATGGACTTCAACTTCATATGCTTTCTCCGGAAATTTGAGTGAATATTCACTTAATGAGAAAGAAGTATGAAATATTTGAAAATGTTTCAAAGACTTTCAAGATGAAGTGGAAAATCATTGTAACAAGAAAATAAATGATTTATGATTTTATCATAAAGGGATTTATTTGAGTTACAAGTGTAACAAGAAAATAAATGAATTATGATTTTATCATAAAGGGATTTATTTGAGTTGCAAGTTTAGCAAAACACCTAGATTTATATCTCCCAAAACACCATAGGAGTATGGAGTGTTTGAGATTTATAATGAAACCTTGTTTAACATGGTTGGATCAAAGGTGTTATTTATAAAACTGCCATTATGTTTTAAAAGATTAAAGCTTTAGAGACTACTGCTTTTACACTAAAAAGAGCTCCATCTTGATCCGTTGAAATGACACCATAAGAGTTATGGTTTGGGGTAAAACCCATGTTGTCCTTTCTTAAATTTTGGTATGCTAAGCATAAGTAAGATGTTTACAACCAAAGTCGGATGAGCATGTCTTTGTAGGTTATTTCGAATAACCATTAGGTATTTTTCCATAACACCGAGGATAAAAGGGTTTGTCGCTTGAAATGTGAAGTTTCTTGAAAAGGGATTTTTTCGTAAAAGTTAAGTGGGAGGACAATAGAACTTTGATAAGGTTAACGAACCTTAGCTAAATGTACTGAGTTGCCCAGCGCCGGAAATTGTTCCGGAGGCAGCCATAATGCTCATAGCTCACGTGCCTCAAAGGTTGTGGTCACGGAGGTCTAAGTTCCTATTGAACCAAGTAGGTCGGTTAAACAATAAAATGCTAAGATTTGAGAGTAAATCATTGTTGTTTGACAATGATGAACCGACTACATACAAATAACCGATGATGGGCCCTGACTCCGTCAAATGGCTTGAAGCCATAAAATTTGTGATAGTTCCATACACGAGAAATCAAGTTTTAAACTTGGAAGACCCTCCAGAAATATGTAAAAACCTATCGGTCGTATTTGGATCTATAAAGAAATAGACATGGATGTTTCATATCTATGAAATAGTCGACATGTCGTAAAGTATTTTATGACAATATTCAAGGAGTTGACTATGACAAGATTGGATCTTTCATACCGATATTTAGTCTGGACGGATTAATGTAGCAACCACTACATATAATTTGGTATACGGTAAATGAATAAACAAAACAAGGTTCTTCTAATAGAATGGTTAACTAGGACGTGTGCATGACACGGTCCAAAGGGTTTTGTTAATTCAAAGGATGTTAAAAGGCATGCAAACTTCAATGGTTGAAGTAAGCATCGCGGAGTTGGAATCTTCACCGTGATGAAAAGGAGTTTTCATCAGGAGACGATGAAGATGCTTGCATTTGCAAGAAATTAAGTGGGAGCGCTAAGACATATTTCTAATACATTATGTGGAGGACATCTTGTTGATTAGAAATGATGTATCTTTTATTAACAAAGGTTAAGAATTTCATTTCGATGAAGACTTAGGAAAAACCCGAATATTTAGCATGAATGTCTACATGGATAGACTTTGACGCTAATATGGTTATGCCAAACGTACATATATGAGATATTTGAAGGAGTTCAATATAGAAACGACGAGAGATGTTTCTTGTCGCATGGAAAATAATTGAATCAAGATTCAAGTGTATCGACACTTGATAAGTGAAACAAGATTCAAGTGCTTTGACACTTGATGAGTGAAATCACAAGAATGTTTTGATCAATCATACCATGATATGTACACATCCAGATATGTCCTATGCTCTAAGTGTTATGAGCATATACCAGAATGAATCACAAGATGATCATTGGACGATAGTAAGGAAATTCTTATGATCTTTTGAAGAACTAAGAATATATTTGTGTAGAGGTGACAAACAATTACAAATAGTTCATTGTAAAGCGTTACATTGATACTAGTTTTGTCACAAGATACAAATTAATTTTATCTCAATTTAAACTATGAGTGGCACAATGAAACGGAAAGTAGTTTCCATGACGGATTTGGATGAATTACAAAGTTAAGACATTGTGACGGATACTACAACAAAATGCTAAGTATATGACTGCTATAATAGCAGCAAAGGAGGGCATTTGTGTCAAGTAGTTTGTTGTCAAACTAAGGTGTGGTTCACAACGGGCTAACACTAAAGATATATTGTATGACAATAGTATCGACATGATTTAACCCCAAGGAACTAAAGGTCTCACCAAAAGACCAAATTTATACAATGCCATCTCATTGGAGAATGAGTGATGCGTGAAGACGCAAAGACATGCAAATACACACGGACCTAAAGCATCAGATCCGTAGATTATGTTAATCAATTGCAATTGCGTATATGGAATGCCGAAAAGCCATAGGTGTTCAATACGCAAAGTTCGCAAACTAGATTACTGTCTCAAGTGCAAGTGGGAGACTGAAGGGAATATGCCCGAGAGGCAATAATAAAGTGGTTATTATCGTATTCCTTGTTTATGATAAATGTTTATTTTGCATGCTATAATTGTATTAATACGGAAACGTTAATACATGTGTGTTTAATAAATAAAAAGGAAGTTCCTAGTTATGCCTCTCTTATAAAATAGCTCGTTGATTAACAAGATGATCAAAGGTTTCCTGATCATGGACATTGGATGTTGTTAATAACAAGGTCACAACATTATTGGAATGGTGTGATGAACATTCATCCGAAGTATAGCATTACGCTCAAAGTCATTGAGTCTATATTACTATAACAACTTACGAAGTGATCCTAATCCTTAGACCATGAGATCATGTCAATCACTAACACCGGAAGAGTTTCTTGATAACATCAAACATCAGACCGTAACAGGGTGATTATAAAGATGGGTTCAGAACTACTAAAGTGTTATGTTGATGCCCATGGATCGAGAGTGGAATTTGTTCATCCCGGTGACGGATAGATATGATCTGGGCCCTCTCGGTGATATCACATTGATTATCTTGCAAGCAGGTGATTTGATCACTAGAATATTATATCACGGGAACGAGAAAAGAGTACATGTCAGTAACGAGATCAAACTAGGTATGGTGATACCGATGATCGAATCTCGGACATGTAATATATCGCGAAACAAAGGGATTAATATACTAGCATAAAAGGTTCTCGCGATCACAAGAAAGTCATCGCTGAATGTGTGGGAGTCAGTATGGGTCTCCAGATACCCGCTTCTGATTATTGATCCGAGAGGGGTCTCGATCATGTCTGCATTATTCACGAACCGTAGGGTGACACACTTAAGAGACACCGACATCCATTTGGAGCAAAAGTATCATGCCAGAAAGAATAACAAGCGCATGAATTTATTTCACTAGATATCGAAACGGGTTTTCGGGTGAAATTGCAGAAAGTGTTTTTGCATGTGAAATGAAATACTAGCAAGGGGTTATATGAGAATGTTTGTAACTAAAGTAATTGACAAAATTCTGAATAAATAAAAGGAGTTTTATTTTATGAGAGTTTGCATTAAATTTGGTGGAAATTTAAGGGAATTTGAGTGAGTTTTTTGAGTGGAGGGAATTGAAAGGCATTTGTGTGAGTGGAGTGTCCACCCACATGAATGAAAGGAGGGGAGGGGCAGCCCCATGGCTGGGCGCATGGCCCCTTGGGTGCCCCCTCTCTCCCTATAAAAGGAGCCCCCCTCCCTCTCTCTCACTCACACCTCCTCGTGAAGGATCTCTCTCCCCCTCTAGTATTTATCCCCCATGGTCTCGGACTAGCGAGATACATGTTCCCGGTGGCTATTAGGCAAGAAAGAGTTGTGCTTCCGCTGCATCGCTGGAGCGAGGAGGCGGAGGTTGCTCGATGCCTTGGACGTGTGTGCGAGCACGGATGCGTCGCTAAGTTGTGGTGCTAAGGACTTCCTCTCGATCGTGAGATCGGCAAGAGATCGTCTACATCAACCACGTGTTTGGACTCATTAAGCTTTGTCGGTCTTCAAGGGTATGTTCTCTACGGATATACATCCGCCTGTTGTTTATATCTAGTAGATAGATCTTGGTACATAGTTGTTCCCATCGTAGAATTTTTTTTTGTTTTCTATGCTGCTGTAACATCCCAGATTTTGTATTAGGATGTTATTAGTGTCATGCATCATCCTTGCATCATTGCATCCTACAATTGAAAATTGAAATAAAAATCCTAAACACCTAAACCTAGAAAACCCTAATAGTGGTTGCCTTATGTAAGCGTTATTGTAGACGTTGAGTAAAGACTCTACCAAAACCTTGTAAAACACTAAACTATGGCCCTAGGTTGACCACCTTAATTTTATGAAATTTTAGAAACAAGTTTCATCAATTTTGGTCTTAGTTTGCAAAAGATATTTAGATTTTATTAAAACAGAAAAAGGAAAATGATTAAAGGAAAAGAAAAAAAGGGGAAACCTACCTAACTGGGCTGCAGCGCAGCCCACCAGCGCCCGCCAGCCGCCGCAGCCCAGCACCGGCCCGCTCCTCCCTTCCACCATTGACGCGGGGGTCCCACCCCGTCGTCTTCCTCCTCGAGACCGCGGCGGACACAACTCCGGCCGCGTCGGACTCCTATTTGCGCCGGACTCGACCGCCCCCTTCCCCAAGTCTCTGCCCCTTATAAGATGACCCCCCTCTCGTCGTTTTCCTCTTCCAAAAACCCTAGCCCAAGCCCTCGCCCGACCGCCGCCGCTCTTCTCGCCGTTGCCGCGCTCGGGAAGGTAGAGGTCCCGGCGATTTGCGCCACCCCGATCCCTCTTTCGCCGCTGGTTGTCCTTCCCGTGCTTCGCCGCTTCGCCTGACCCCTTTTTCCCCTTCTACAGAGCGCTCGGTCACGCACGATTTCTCGCCGACGCCTCGCCGGAGCTCGCGGAGATCGGCGGAGCACTGAAGCCGAATGGGGAAGCGAACGAGGAAGCTGAACTCGCGAACGGGACCGTGAGGAGCAGCCGCGCTCCGTCGACCACATCGCCGCCTCGGGGAAGCTACGAGGGCGCCGCCAACCACCTCCACCGACGCCGCCGCCACCCATCGCCGCCGTCGCCGCCTCGGTGAGTCGCCACGCCCTCTCGACCGTCCGATCTGCCGCCTACGGCTTAGATTAGAACCATTGCCGAAGGGGTATCAGCAACCCCGCGGTGCCACGTGGTCGCGCGCGTCAGCACGCACGCGCCAGCGCCGCGTCGCTCCAGCTGGGCCAACCAGACGCTGACACCTGGCTAGGTTTTAAGTGAAGTTCAGATCTGGTTGCAAATTTGGAATTCAAACTTGCGAAAATCATATAAAATCAAATATTTGTCCAAATTTACTTGTAATATACCGTTGGATTCCTAATTTTATGTAGAATCCAAATCTGTAATAATATTGCAGGGTTGCAGTAATGTTTTAGATGTAGATTTTAATCATTAGATTGGAGAGTTTAATCTATAGAAAAATAATTAAAATTCTATTCTATTTGATTCTTGTTGCAATACCCTTGTTTCCACAATACCTACTGATCCAAATCATTAAGCTTGCTTAGGATCATTAGATCTAACTTGGGCTAATTAGATGTTTGATCTCCTTATAATCCTAGGATTTGTTTTAGTGACTCTATTAGATCTGAATTCAATCCTAGTGACACCCTTACACTATCACAACACAAACTTGCTACCTTGATCAATTTAACCAACCTTGCATAAAATACCATGTTGCATGCATGCATGATATTCTTTGTGATATGCTTTGAGCAAGTTGTGATCAGATCTATGTTTGTGATTCGTTAGATTGCTCGGAGTGCGCTAAGGAGTGCTATTGTGTAGAGTGCTGCTCGGATCAAGGCAAGTTACACCGCTTGTTCATAATTTTGTTCCAGTTTTTATTCTATGCATGTGATCTTCAAAATTCTGTAGTATGCATGTGTAGGATATTCTAGTAGAATTTTTCCTTAGTATTATTTTGCAAGTGCGATGATTTTGTAGTATGCCATGAGTAGCTCTATACTTAGGATTTCCCATCCTAATAGGTTACCCCTGTTTTTGCTAAGTATTGCTTGCTATGCTATATATACAAAGTAATATTGGGGGGTTCGAAAGACAAAGAATTTTTCTAAGTATAAAGGCTCTCTAGAGCAAACTTTTCTTCTCAAATCCACTTCACAATAAAACTAAGTTTTCTTCTGGGAGGAATGGTTGTCGGGTAAACGAGTGTGATTTTGGTGGAGGACGGCCGCCCAGGAATCAAAGAAGTCTGCCATGTTTCAGAATTCAGAAGCTTCCAGTGCAACCACAATACATTATGGGCTCTGTCTTGGCCTAGTACTTAGTGGGAAACCTCACCTGGGTACCAACATTTGGAGGTTCTTGGCACGGTTGGATCCGGAAGGTAGAGGGGCTACTAAGGGAAAGCCTCGCCATGGTCTTGTCTGTAAAAGGGCTTGATCGTGGATTGTGGGTAAAGTGCACAAACTCTCGAGAGTATTGCAATCTGATCGATCAGCCGTGTTCACGGTAACAGAACAACAATGAGCGTCTGAAGGATGGAGCCTCTGAAGGATCTTCCTCTCTCTTTTCTAAAACAAAGTTTTGAAACCCCATGGCGTGCGTAATATCGCTAATGGGCGGGAATTTGGGGAACTTGGTGTGTAAAATCCAAGTGACGCTTGGTGCGTAATATCCAAGTGTTTGGTTGTTTGGACACTTGGTGCGTAATATCCTCGTGTGCCACTCGACCTTATTTTATCTAAGCAAATGTTTACAAAGTAGGACAATCCTCTCTTCTTCTCTCTACTTAAGAAAACTAGCTTTGAGCAAATAAACTCTACAGCCTATACCAGCCTTGCATGTAGAGGTAGTATTTTTCTCTCCTTGGTGTAATTTGCCAATACATTCAAAGTATTGACCCAACTTGTTGGCTGCATATCTTATGTGCAGAATCCGAAGATTGAAAGGTGCGTAGGGATCGCGGGTCTACACTCGACAAGCCTGGGGCGTTGATGGACTCATGCTGCTTTTATGTTTCCGCTGTTATTTGAGCTAGCATAATGCTAAGCAATTTTTGTAATAATTTCATACTCTGGATTCTCCGTGTAATAAAGACTTTGTGTTTTACATGATATTTCATCGACTGTGAGTGCTAGCTATTGATCCAGGGACTAGCATGTTAATCACAGGGACTTAGGATCCTTACCGATCCGAGGTCACTACAGATGGTATCAGAGCACATCGTTGCCTGTAGGACGTGACCCTAGGATTGGAACCACCTCTAACTTTAGTGCCTTACTTGTTTTCCTACTAAGTTATTTTCCGCACATCTAGTATCTGCTTTCCTCTACTTGTTTAAGTATCTAACCCTCATTCTTCTAACTCAAAGATGACAAGCTTCCTCTACGACACCGTCGCGGACATCGAGCCCCTTCGCTTTGGAGGATGCCTCATGGATCTACTCACACGTTTGGACCTTCCTCTCCCAACAATCCAGGGGAGCACAATGAAGAAACTCCACAAGGACGGCTGTTGGGGAGTCAAGGTCATCCAGCCAGGAAAAGAGCGAGGCAAGAACCCGGAGGAAGACATAGCAATCCACATTGTTAGCGATTCCAAGGAGAAGGCCCTTAGCATTAGCTTGCAGCAACTCATTGGTCGCCTATGTGGACGTCATCATGAAGCTCTCCAAGGACACTGCGGCGGCCTCTTTGGAAGACGAGATGGGGAAGGAATTCCCATGGAGTTAACCTTTGAGGAAAGAACTTCTACCAAGCGCCGAAGGACACAATATCAAGACTTGGAGTGCCACATCCATGACCTAGAGAAGGGTACCTTCCTCGAGATGTTGAAGAACGACGAGCTATGCGCCCTCATCAAGGAGAAGGAAGAAATGATCAAGCAGCAGGAGGAGGCAATGAAGCTCCAAGAGATAAAATTTCAGGACCAAGAGAAGAAGTTCGCTAACCAAGAGAAGAGGGTGATAAATAAAAACAAGAGAATTAGGGAACTCAAACAGCAGATCGATGGAGATGAAGTGCAAACTGAAGGCCTTTGCAAGATAATCAATGATGTGCGTGCTTCCAAGAGGGACTTGGCAAAGCAACTTGAAGCCGCAATGAAGTCAAGTTTAGTGGAAGAGCTACAAAGCGAGAAGGAGGGACTTCAGGAGCAGCTGGAAGCCACTACCAAGAGGCTACAGGATGAGATAAAGAACCTCCAAGATAAGCTTGAAGCCACCACAAAGGAGATGGAATTTTACAAGACAACTCTAGAGCAAGAAGGCTACTCGTTCGAGGACAAGGAAGAGGAAGGCGTGGAAGATGTGTAATAGTTGGATCACCTTTAATTCTATAGTAGAACGTTTTCGCAAATGTAATAAATACCAAGACAAGTCTGGTTTAGTTAAACTTGGTTGTTTTCTGTGTTAAATCTGTGTTGTTATGTCTTGTGTGCCTTGTGTGCTTGGTGTGTTTTCATAAGGGTGGGAGTTTACTACTTAGTCTTTCTGTCCATTTCTTAACTATTCTCTTAAACCCACAGATGCCGCCAAGACGTGCGAACCCCGAAATCCCGCCAGAAATAGCACAACTTTTGGCCACTCAGAACCAGCTGATCCAACTGCTCACTCAGAACATGCAAAACAACAACAACAACCCTCCACCACCACTACCTCCGCCACCTCCTCAACAGGATCGCTTGACTCGGTTTTTGAGGCTGAACCCACCTACCTTCACTAGCAGCACTGAACCAATCATCGCTGATGACTGGCTGCGTACGATCAACAAGAAGCTAGACACCGTGCAAGCTGTCGGAGCCGACAGGGTGCGTTATGCCGCACACCAGCTTGAAGGACCTGCTGCAGAATGGTGGGATAACTACCAAGTCACCCACCCGGATATTGATGCTATCACTTGGGAACAGTTTGAGTTAGCCTTTCACACTCACCATGTGGCTGCTGGTGTCATGACTCTGAAAAGGCGCGAGTTTAGCGACCTACACCAGCTGCACCGTTCTGTCACCGAGTATGGTGAGCTTTTCAATAAGCTAGCCCGTTATGCACCCGATGATGTTTCTACTGATGCCAAGAGACAGGAAGAGTTCTTAAGAGGCCTCAATGATGAGATATCCATTCAGCTTGTGGCTCAAAAATTTGACAACTTTCAGGAACTCCTGGACAGAGCCATTGTGGTTGAATCAAAGAGGAAGAGCATAGAAAACCACAAGAGCAAATCTAACCCTCACAAACACTCTGTTCTGTACCAGAAGCAGTGCAATTCCTCACCACCACCTTATAACAATAATGGCCACAACCATAACGGTCATAACCATGGTGGCCACAAACACAATGGGCATAAAAACCGCAATGGCAATGGCAGCAATGGAAAGGATCTCAGTGAGGTGACATGCTTTAAGTGCAACAAGACAGGGCACTATGCAACCTCTTGCCCCGAGAGGAAGAATGGCAATGGTAATGGGAATGGAAATGGACACAACCATGGCAATGGAAACGGGAAGAAGCCAAATCCGTTTATCAAAGCCACGGTGAATCATGTTTCTATGGAGGATGCTTGTGATGCGCCAGACTCTGTGATTGGTAAGTTCAAACTCAATTCTATTCCCGTAGTTGTTATTTTTGATACTGGTGCATCGCATTCATTCATATCAAGGGTATTTGTGGATAGAGTCAAGATACCAACGGAGACTATAAACTTTCCTCTAAGGGTAAGTTCTCCTGGGGGAGAAATAGTGGCAAACTCCGGTTGCCGGGAATTAGAACTAAGGATTGGGACACACATTTTTCCCACCAGTCTAGTAGTTCTAGAATCACAAGGATTAGACATAATCTTGGGCATGAATTGGATGACCGAATATGAAGGAGTCATAGATTGTGCCAAGAGAACTGCCATGCTCACAACACCGGAAGGGAAGAGGATTCGTATCAAGTCGAATTTCGCACTTAAAGAAGTCATGGTGAACTCTCTTAAGGGGGTTAGCTTGGAGGAGGTACCTATTGTAAAGGAATACCCAGATGTCTTCCCAGAAGAGCTACCCGGAATGCCACCCGACCGTGATATCGAGTTTCTCATTGACTTAATGCCAGGCACGGGGCCGATAGCTAAGAGACCATACAAGATGGATGTGGACGAGTTAAAGGAACTCAAGAAACAGCTTAGGGAACAATTGGACAAGGGGTTCATTCAACCCAGAGCGTCATCTTGGGGAGCACCCGTCCTATTTGTGGAAAAGAAGGATAAGACCAAGAGGCTGATTGTGGACTACCGCTCGTTGAACGAAGTGACGATTAAGAATAAGTATCCTCTGCCCAACATCAACGACCTGTTTGACTAGCTAAAAGGAGCCAGTGTGTTCTCAAAGATCGATCTACGATCGGGCTATTTTCAGCTAAAGATTCGAGAACAGGATGTGCCCAAGACAGCATTCACCACAAGATACGGATTGTATGAGTACACCGTGATGTCTTTTGGTCTAACCAATGCCCCAGCATACTTCATGACCATGATGAACAAGGTGTTCATGGAATACTTGGACAAGTTTATCGTGGTATTCATAGATGATATACTCATATACTCTAAGGATGAGAAGGAACATGAGAAACATCTGCGCCTTATTATGGAGAAACTAAGAGAACACAAGTTGTATGCCAAATTCAGCAAGTGCGAGTTCTGGTTAAAGGAAGTGGGATTCCTTGGTCATGTTGTGTCAGCTAAAGGAGTTGCCGTAGATCCTATCAAGGTAGCTTCCGTGACGGAATGGGAGTCACCCAAGAATGTGGGAGATATTAGAAGTTTCTTGGGCCTCGCAGGATATTACCGGAGGTTCATCGAAAACTTTTCCAAGATAGCAAAACCCATGACGAAACTATTAAAGAAGGAAAAGAAATTCCTATGGATCGAGGCATGTGAAGCAAGTTTTCAAGAGTTGAAGAAACGCCTTGTAACGACACCAGTTCTGTGTCTGCCTGATATCCAGAAGGATTTTCAAGTATATTGTGACGCTTCTCGACAAGGACTTGGAAGTGTATTGATGTAGGATGGGAAAGTGGTATCCTATGCCTCCCGACAACTTAAGAACCACGAACACAATTATCCCACACATGATTTGGAACTTGCATCTGTGGTTCATGCACTCATGGTATGGAGACACTACCTCATGGGCAAACATTGTGATGTGTTCACAGATCATAAAAGTTTGAAGTACATCTTCACCCAAAAGGAGTTGAATATGAGACAACGAAGATGGCTTGAGCTAATTAAGGATTATGACTTGGATTTACAGTACCACCCTGGAAAGGCAAACGTGGTGGCTGATGCCTTAAGTCGTAAGGTGTATGTGAATGGACTTACCGCAGGGGAACTTCCAGAGGATTTATGCAAGCAATTCAGGGATCTCAGGCTAGAGATAGTCCCGAAAGGACACGTAGCGACTATGGAAATAGTGTCCACCTTCCAAGAAAGGATCCAAGAAGCACAAAAGGGGGATGAAGAGTTGGAAGAAATAAGAGTCAGGATAAGTGAAGGAAACACTAAAGAATTTCGTCTGGACGAACAAGGAACCCTCTGGTATGGGAAGCGTTTGTGCGTTCCCAATGACCCCGATATCAGGAAGATGATTTTACAAGAAGCTCATGATTCGCCATACTCAATTCATCCAGGTAACACAAAGATGTACATGGATGTAAAGGATAGATTCTGGTGGAATAACCTAAAGAGAGATATTGCAGAGTATATTTCTCTGTGTGATGTGTGCAACAGAGTTAAAGCCGAGCATCAGAAACTGGCAGGATTACTACAACCACTACATATACCCGACTGGAAGTGGGACAAGGTAGGCATGGATTTCATCACGGGATTGCCCCGGACTCGTTCTGGATTTGATTCTATCTGGGTAGTGGTGGACCACTTCACCAAGGTGGCTCACTTCATCCCCGTAAAGACCACATATAGAAGTGCTAAGCTTGCTAAGATATACATGTCAAGAATTGTAAGTCTGCATGGTGTTCCCAAGGGAATTGTGTCAGATAGAGGCACCCAGTTTACTTCAAAGTTTTGGCGTCAACTACATGAGTCTCTTGGAACCCGACTAGAATTCAGTACTGCCTTCCACCCTCAGACAGATGGCCAAACAGAAAGGGTGAATCAAATTTTGGAGGATATGTTGAGAGCTTGCACGCTGGACTATGGGTCCAGCTTGGACGATAACCTGCCGTATGCTGAGTTCTCATACAACAACAGCTACCAGACAAGTATTAAGATGGCTCCGTTTGAAGTTCTATATGGCAGGAAGTGTAGGACTCCATTGCTATGGAATGGAGTTGGTGAACGCAATCTTTTTGGACCTGACTTGATAAAGGATGCCGAAGAAAAGGTACGACAGATTCAGGATAGGCTAAAGGTAGCCCAATCCCGACAGAAGAGTTACGCTGATTCCAAGCGCAGGGATGTGGCCTATGAAATAGGGGACCGTGCGTATCTCCGAGTTTCACCCCTACGAGGAGTTAAAAGGTTCGAAATCAAGGGCAAGTTAGCCCCACGATTCATAGGACCATATAAGGTTCTGGCCCGTAGAGGGGAAGTGGCTTATCATCTGGAGCTACCAGAAGGACTAACTGTTCATGATGTGTTTCATGTGTCACAACTAAAGAAGTGTCACCCAGAGATGGCTGAAACACCGCTAAGAGACACCATTTCCCTAGATGAGGTTCAATTGGAGAATGACCTTACCTATGAGGAAAAACCCATCAAAATACTGGAAACAGCTGAAAGGATTACCCGCACCAAGACTATAAGGTTCTGCAAGGTACAATGGAACCACCACTCCGAGGAAGAAGCTACGTGGGAGCGTGAAGAATACTTGAAGGCAGAACACCCACACCTATTTGCTAGCCAACCCGAATCTCGAGGACGAGATTCTTCTTAAGGGGGTAGGTTTGTAACATCCCAGATTTTGTATTAGGATGTTATTAGTGTCATGCATCATCCTTCCATCATTGCATCCTACAATTGAAAATTGAAATAAAAATCCTAAACACCTAAACCTAGAAAACCCTAATAGTGGTTGCCTTATGTAAGCGTTATTGTAGAGGTTGAGTAAAGACTCTACCAAAACCTTGTAAAACACTAAACTATGGCCCTAGGTTGACCACCTTAATTTTATGAAATTTTAGAGACAAGTTTCATCAATTTTGGTCTTAGTTTGCAAAAGATATTTAGATTTTATTAAAACAGAAAAAGGAAAATGATTAAAGGAAAAAAAGGGGAAACCTACCTAACTGGGCTGCAGCGCAGCCCACCAGCGCCCGCCAGCCGCCGCAGCCCAGCACCGGCCCGCTCCTCCCTTCCACCACTGACGCGGGGGTCCCACCCCGTCGTCTTCCTCCTGGAGACCGCGGCGGACACAACTCCGGCCGCGTCGGACTCCTATTTGCGCCAGACTCGACCGCCCCCTTCCCCAAGTCTCTGCCCCTTATAAGCTGACCCCCCTCTCGTCGTTTTCCTCTTCCAAAAACCCTAGCCCAAGCCCTCGCCCGACCGCCGCCGCTCTTCTCGCCGTTGCCGTGCTCAAGAAGGTAGAGGTCCCGGCGATTTGCGCCACCCCGATCCCTCTTTCGTCGCTGGTTGTCCTTCCCGTGCTTCGCCGCTTCACCTGACCCCTTTTTCCCCTTCTACAGAGCGCTAGGTCACGCACGATTTCTCGCCGACGCCTCGCCGGAGCTCGCGGAGATCGGCGGAGCACTGAAGCCGAACGGGGAAGCGAACGAGGAAGCTGAACTCGCGAACGGGGCCGTGAGGAGGAGCTGCGCTCCGTCGACCACATCGCCGCCTCGGGGAAGCTACTAGGGCGCCACCAACCACCTCCACCGATGCCGCCGCCACCCATCGCCGCCGTCGCCGCCTCGGTGAGTCGCCACGCCCTCTCGACCATCCGATCTGCCGCCTACGGCTTAGATTAGAACCATTGCCGAAGGGGTATCAGCAAACCCCGCGGTGCCACATGGCCGCGCGCGTCAGCACGCACACGCCAGCGCCGCGTCGCTCCAGCTGGGCCAACCAGACGCTGACACTTGGCTAGGTTTTAAGTGAAGTTCAGATCTGGTTGCAGATTTGGAATTCAAACTTGCTAAAATCATATAAAATCAAATATTTGTCCAAATTTAGCTTGTAATATACCGTTGGATTCCTAATTTTATGTAGAATCCAAATCTGTAATAATATTGCAGGGTTGCAGTAATGTTTTAGATGTAGATTTTAATCATTAGATTGGAGAGTTTAATCTATAGAAAAATAATTAAAATTCTATTCTATTTGATTCTTGTTGCAATACCCTTGTTTCCACAATACCTACTGATCCAACTCATTAAGCTTGCTTAGGATCATTAGATCTAACTTGGGCTAGTTAGATGGTTTGATCTCCTTATAATCCTAGGATTTGTTTTAGTGACTCTATTAGATCTGAATTCAATCCTAGTGACACCCTTACACTATCACAACACAAACTTGCTACCTTGATCAATTTAACCAACCTTGCATAAAATACCATGTTGCATGCATGCATGATATTCTTTGTGATATACTTTGAGCAAGTTGTGATCAGATCTATGTTTGTGATTCGTTAGATTGCTCGGAGTGCGCTAAGGAGTGCTATTGTGTAGAGTGCTGCTCGGATCAAGGAAAGTTACACCGCTTGTTCATAATTTTGTCCCAGTTTTTATTCTATGCATGTGATCTTCAAAATTCTGTAGTATGCATGTGTAGGATATTCTAGTAGAATTTTTCCTTAGTATTATTTTGCAAGTGCGATGATTTTGTAGTATGCCATGAGTAGCTCTATACTTAGGATTTCCCATCCTAATAGGTTACCCCTGTTTTTGCTAAGTATTGCTTGCTATGCTATATATACAAAGTACTATTGGGGGGTTCGAAAGACAAAGAATTTTTCTAAGTATAAAGGCTCTCTAGAGCAAACTTTTCTTCTCAAATCCACTTCACAATAAAACTAAGTTTTCTTCTGGGAGGAATGGTTGTCGGGTCAACGAGTGTGATTTTGGTGGAGGACGGCCGCCCAGGAATCAAAGAAGTCTGCCATGTTTCAGAATTCAGAAGCTTCCAGTGCAACCACAATACATTATGGGCTCTGTCTTGGCCTAGTACTTAGTGGGAAACCTCACCTGGGTACCAACATTTGGAGGTTCTTGGCACGGTTGGATCCGGAAGGTAGAGGGGCTACTAAGGGAAAGCCTCGCCATGGTCTTGTCTGTAAAAGGGCTTGATCGTGGATTGTGGGTAAAGTGCACAAACTCTCGAGAGTATTGCAATCTGATCGATCAGCCGTGTTCACGGTAACAGAACAACAATGAGCGTCTGAAGGATGGAGCCTCTGAAGGATCTTCTTCTCTCTTTTCTAAAACAAAGTTTTGAAACCCCATGGCGTGCGTAATATCGCTAATGGGCGGGAATTTGGGGAACTTGGTGTGTAAAATCCAAGTGACGCTTGGTGCGTAATATCCAAGTGTTTGGTTGTTTGGACACTTGGTGCGTAATATCCTCGTGTGCCACTCGACCTTATTTTATCTAAGCAAATGTTTACAAAGTAGGACAATCCTCTCTTCTTCTCTCTACTTAAGAAAACTAGCTTTGAGCAAATAAACTCTACAGCCTATACCAGTCTTGCATGTAGAGGTAGTCTTTTTCTCTCCTTGGTGTAATTTGCCAATACATTCAAAGTATTGACCCAACTTGTTGGCTGCACGTCTTATGTGAAGAATCCGAAGATTGAAAGGTGTGTAGGGATCGCGGGTCTACACTCGACAAGCCTGGGGCGTTGATGGACTCATGCTGCTTTTATGTTTCCGCTGTTATTTGAGCTAGCATAATGCTAAGCAATTTTTGTAATAATTTCATACTCTGGATTCTCCGTGTAATAAAGACTTTGTGTTTTACATGATATTTCATCGACTGTGAGTGCTAGCTATTGATCCAGGGACTAGCATGTTAATCACAGGGACTTAGGATCCTTACCGATCCGAGGTCACTACAGCTGCGAACCCTACAGATCGTCTACGTGATCTTGAGATCGGCAAGTGTACGACTACATCACCCACGATAATCTGCTCTCGTTAACCATTTTGGAATCTTCGAGGGTGAGTACTCTAATCGACTCGTTGCTACAATCTAGTAGATAGATCTTGGCTTGTTTGTGTGCATGCGGTAGAATTTTTTTGTTTTCCATGCTACGAACCCCGATAGTGGTATCAGAGCCATGTCTATATGTAGATCTATTGCAGGAGTAGAACACCATGGTCATTGTGGGCGTTGATACTTTTGTTGTCGATTTCTTTTTGTGTACTTTGCATCTTGCGGGATGGTGGGATGAAGCGGCCTGGGCTAACCTTACATGACATCGTTCATGAGACTTGCTCCATGCTTGACATGCAAGTTGTATTGCATAAGTGGCTTTGTGGGTGCCTGTTTCTCCCAACATAGTGAAGATTCAGTTTACAACGGGTGATTGACAATAATAGTATCAATGTTGTGGTTCTTGTTCGTAAGTTAGAACGACACTTATTGAAAGCCCCAAACCACGTAAAACATGCAAAGAAAATTAGAGGCGTATAACTTTGTTTTGCAGGGGTGTGTTGTGATGTGATATGGCCATGATTGTGATTATATATGATGTATGCAATGTTCCTTATTGTAAGTCCAAAACCGGCAGGAGTCTTATGGTTGTCTTTTAATTTCGTTAAGACATGCGTGTCTATTATTCAAAGTAGTTGTAATAGTTGATGCTGGTGGACGACAACCATGGAGCGGTGCCATTGACCTTGACGCCACGTCGGTGATGATGGAGATCATGTTCGTGCTTGAAGATAGAGATCGAAGGCACAAGAAGAAAGGCCATATCATACCACCTATTTTGAATTGCATGTGATGTCAATCCTTTTATGCATCTTGTATTGCTTATATCTCGACGGTAGCATTATAAGATGATCCCTCTCACAAAATATCAAGTTATAAATTGTTCATCCTTAGTAGGCACCGTTGCCAAAGCTCGTTGTTTCGAAGCACCACGTGATGATCGGGTGTGCTAGATTCCACGAGTGTATACAATGGGAGCAAGACAGATTTTCTCATGCGGAAACTAAGGTTAAATCTTGAAGAGCCTAGCATGTACAGACATGGACTCGGAACACGGAATACCGAAAGGTAAAGCATGAGTCATATAGATGATATGATGAAGATGATGATTGTTCGCCTTTGAAACTACATCATGTCACGTGATGATCGGAATTGGTGTAGTAGATTTGGTTCATGTAATCACTAAAACAATGTGAGGGATATTGTTTTGAGTGGGAGTTTAACAACAATATGATTAAAAGTTGAACACCATTTATCATAAATTAAATCAAAGTGAATTTGCATAGTTGTTGTAAGATCCCTCCCTTTATAAAGGTAAGGATCCCTGTGATCGCAATGCTAGTCCCTGGATCAAAGCTAGCATCCACAGTTTAAGATGAAGTACACAGAAACAAAGGTCATTATTACATATCATTCCAGAGACAAACATAGTCTTTTACAAACTCCATGGCCACAGGCCTAATACAAGAGTTTAAATACATAATAAGATAAATAAGTCTTCATCTTCATGTGCCACAGGTAAGCATGTTGAGTGTAGACTCATAACCCCTAATCACCATCAAAATAACCTGCAACATCACAAGTTACAGCCACAGTGGGTCAATACATTAGAATAGTATTGGCAAGTGATACCTTAGTAGAATATTAGTAGTCTAGATACTATATGCATTTTGGCTAAGTGTAGCTTAGGCTTGCTTTGATCAAAATAGGTTTTACCTATCAGTTGAAAACACTAAGTTTTTCTTTGACAAAAATATCCCAAGGAACCACCCATAGAAATTGGTGAACCTTCACCCTTGTTCAACCACAAGTTTTAACTTAGAAATTGGGATGAGGAGATTCTTGATAGCTTCCATGTCTTGATGCTCAAGTTGTCCAATACCAGGGACATGGCTAAGTACTTAGATTATTCCATCGCAGAGGTTGTGCACTTTCCCCACAAGACTTGATTTTCACCAAGACAGGACCTTTCAGAAGTCTTCCCTTAGACCAAATGGACGCGCTCCAACCTATCATCCCACTACCACCAACTGTCCAAATGGCTAAGTTATTGCAACCTATATGATCCAGGCAGAGCCCATAATGCCATGTGGCTGCACTAGAAGCTTCTTAACATGTGGCATCTCAAATACCTTTGTTCTTGGGTGGCTTTACACAAGTGAGATACACAAGGTAAACCATAGAAATGGGCCTTGTGTAACCACTCAACACAAACCATTCTTTCCATTCCACCCAGGTGTTTCATTCACTTAGTTGTTTTATTAAGCAAAACACAAGTCCAAGGACTTAGAAATATCATAACATGAATATATAACCACCCTTGGTTACTACTAGCTAGGCTAAGCATGGCAATGGTAAGCATCTTAACTTATAAATTTCTAGCAATTCTACAACTACTAGGATTTCCCAAGCATAGCATATAGATCAAAATATTCATGCAAGTTCTATACAAAATATTTCTAGTGCATAGTTGAAAAACATAGGAATAAAATCATGAAGCACCACTTGCCTTGGTAGTTTGGGGAGTAGCAACAATCTTCACAATCACAATCACTATTTGCACCAAAATCTACACATAAAATAATGACACCAAAATTACATACAAAATATATACAAACAAAATATATGAATGCATGCAAATGCCATGTGATGATTTTTCTACACCAAACAAGACCAGCGAGAAACATAAACAAGTCCAAGATATTCAAAATAAACTTTATTTGATCCTTAAAACATTTTTCAAATAATTTGTATAATCAAAATAAGCCTACACAAGTTTCTGCATAAACAACCATTTTTACAGAGGCAAAATATTAAACACATTGCAAACATATAGGGTTTTCTCTCCTGATTCCAATGATATAAAATTTGCAAAAATTGAACGTGGGAATCAAAAGATATGAATTTTCAAGTTTGAATCACTAATGGAACTAAATTCTGTTTTTAAAACAAAGAACTAGCCATGCGGCGCTCTCTGATTCATCGGTACCGATTTGCACGGATCGGCTAGTGTGGACCGCACGATCTAAATGAAATCGCACGGCCAGATCTGGCCCGTACCCCTTCGCTAAGTGATTCTATCAGATTCGTTGGATCTAGATCTAACGGTCCTAGACCATGCGACCAAAGTTCGGCGGCACTCGCGACGGTGGCGCGGCGGCGGCGCTCTGTTAGCGATGCTCCGGCGAATACAGGGAGGGCTGGGGTGTGTGGCGTGGCTTACCAGATTCGCACGAACACAAGGAAGCTCAACGTGTTTTTTGCTTGGACAGGGGCGCACTGGCACGGCCGGAAATCCTCGTCGGAGTTTGCTTTCGCGTCGGGTGCTCACTGCCGGAGACGGAGGCAACGTTCTACGGCGCAACAAGATGCATGAAAAGCATTAGGAGATGCACAGAGGCGAGGCGAACACGGTCGTATGAACTAGGGATCAAGGGGCGGTCTGTTTTTACCGTGATTGCTCGTCGGAGTTGGACGGCTCTTCGGTTGTTTGCGGGCTTCGACGGAGACGACGACCTGGGGCGATATAGAGCAAACAGAAAGTGTGAGAAGATGCGCACGGGCAAGACAGGCAAGCTCGTATGAACGAGAGGTGAAGGGTTGCACAGGGTTCACCGGAATAGGTCGCCGGAGTGCGTCGGGCAGCGGAGTTGCAGCTCGAATTGCCGGCAGCCTGGTGGAGGAGTGGAGGTTCTGAGTGAGGGG
This sequence comes from Avena sativa, assembly GCA_916181665.1. Lineage (NCBI taxonomy): Eukaryota > Viridiplantae > Streptophyta > Magnoliopsida > Poales > Poaceae > Avena > Avena sativa. The sequence continues at coordinate 3,207,255 of OV702284.1, forward strand.
AAAGACTCGCGGTGCAGAGGGCTTTAAGTAGGTAGGGGGCTCGACAGGAAACGCCTGCAGATTCAATGGCAATTACGCCGCGCGATCAACGCCAGCAACGGCCAGCGGCGACGTGTTCTTCGCGAGTTTGGGGAAGACGACGGTGACGTGGACGGGGCCCAGTAGTCAGCGAGGAGGGGTGGGTTCTGCGCGGGTGAGGAAAGACAGAGAAAGGAGTGGCCCGGGTGGGTCGTTTTGTCTGATGGGACAAAAGGCTGGCGCCAGGCCCAGTTGGGTTTTCTAATTCCTTTTCTTTTTCCAGAATGATTTTTAGGATTCATTTTCAAACAAATTCAAAAGCATTTGTAATCCAAACCTTTTCTGGATTTTTGTAAAGTGTAAAATTCATATTTTTGGGCATAAAACCTTGCTGTCTTATTAGACTTGTTTGGTCCTTTTGAAAATTTAAAATAAACAGTGCCTCTGCACAAAGTTTGATAAAGATTTGAAAATGGTTTTAATACCAAATTTTGTTTTGGAAAAAAAATTCCAAGCTTGGAACTCAACCAACCAATCCTATGAACTCATATAATGGTTTTAAAACAAATATTCTCTCACTTGAGAGTGGCATTAGGTCAATGCTTGCCCACATAAAATAATAGCATTTAGTGCTTCTGTTTTCTTGTAATGAGTTTGAAATTGATCCCTAAATGATATGTATGCATGAATGATATGCAAATTTTGGAAACATGATTTTAGGGATGTTACAGTTGTTATAGTCATTGGCATACGTCTACCACCTTGCGCTTAGTTATAATTGAGATAACAGAACTATAGAATTCTGGTTAGTTACTTTACGAACTGGTATCGTATTGTTTTGAAGTATTGATCTAAAGTTTAAAAGTCCTATTGCAAACTTTCAGTAAGTTTTGGTTACTTCGTGAAGTTTGATAATTGGTATTAAATTAAGAGTAACAATTCTAGTGTTAGTAAATAAGTATCATGTTTATCTCTATGATTCTTGATATTCAAAAGATTGTTTTAATATCAAGGTTATCTAGGAGCTGGAAGAATTGTTTCAGAAACCATCATGTGTGAAAGATATTGTGATATCTAAAACGAAGTTTTGGTTGCAACATGATAGAGTATAATATGGAAAAAGTCATGTTCTCATATTTGATGAGAATTTGCAAAAGGTTGGAGACGCTGGTCGTCCTAATCCTCCAAAAGGTTTTGGAGAGCAACATTATAATCGCAATTCACCGTTATAAGCTAAAGTAGCTTGATCATGAATAGTTCCATGATAAGGATGAATATTTGATGTAGGTAAAATATTTACTACACTAAAAGATTACTAAAGAAAATGGAATTTGAAAGAACACCAAACATTTGATGATGGTGATCTACTTCAAAGTGCAAGTCCAAAGACATTGGTATTTAACTATACACGCTTTGGTCTATGTGTCATGAGTATGGCGCCACTGTTGATGTTGATAGATTCTTTTGAAAGGATAAAGAAATACTAAAAGATAAATCTAAGAAATATTTTGCAGAAGAGAAAGGACTAGAATTGTTCAGCCTAGGTATATAGAGGATATACATGTTATGGTTGTATTCTTTGCTTGTTAAACAATGTAGTTCTTGAGTATTGGATACTAAATTTGTCGGTGTGAATCGTCATACAAAAGAACACAATTCATGAACTACAATGGCCTAAGTAATTAGCAAAATAATATGTGATGATGTTCATCTAGAACAAATAAAGGGTTATTGTGTTGCTCGTTGAAATCAAAACTTGCCTTCAAGATTTGTTTCAATAATTGTTATTTCGATAAGGTATTATGAGAATAAAAGGGTTGTTCAAATAATTGCCATAATCCATAAAAGATGATGATTTACAAATCTCGTTGGATAAATCACATCCATAAAACTAGTGCTAAAAATATCAAAAGACAAATTGATTGAAAGATCACTTAGGAAGTGACATCATCGTTTAAATTATATTGGAAATAAAACATGAAGAAACTCCATGTGGATGGAATTTTGGAGTCTTTTGATTTTTGATCAAATGACGCTTGTGAAACTTTCCTAGAGATAATTAAAACTCCGTTCATAGGCCAAAAGGGAACGAATGGCTAGATTATTGGAATTTGTACATATTTGATGTATGAAGTCCATTACGTGTAGTTGAGAGCGATGGGTTTCAACTTCATATGCTTTCTCCAAAAATTTGAGTGAATTTATGAATATTTTACTTAATGTGGATGTGAAACATTTGAAAAGTTCAAAGACTTTCAAGATGAAGTGCAAAATCAATTTAACAAGAAAATAAAGAATTTATGATAGGATCATAAAGAAAGATATTTGACTTACAAGTTTAGCATAACACCTAAGATTTGATGAATCGTTCCATGGATTTGCATTTCTCGAAACACCATATGAGTATGGAATAAATTGAGATATGCAATGAAACCTTGTTTGACATGGGAAGATCATAGGTGTAATTCATAAATTTCCATTATATTTTAAAGATTAAAAGCTTTAGAGACTATCACTTTCCACTGAAAACAGCTCCATCATGATCCGTTGAAATGACACCATATAAAGTTATGGTTTGGGATAAAACCCAAGTTGTCATTTTTTAAACATTGGTATGCTATGCATAAAATAGATGTCTACTACCATAGTCGGATGAACATGTCTTTGTATGTTATTTCGAATAATTATTGAGTATTCCTCCATAACACCGAAGACAAAAAATGTTTGTTACTTAGAACGTCAAGTTTCTTTGAGAAGGAATTTTCCGTGGAAATTTAAGTGGGAGGAAAATAGAACTTTGATAAGGTTAAACGAACCTTAGCTATATGTGCAAAGTTGCACAGCGCCAAAAGGTGTTCCGGAGGCAGCAACAATGCTCATGACTCATGTGCCTCAAAGGTTGTGGTTACGGAGGTCTAAGTTCCTATTGAACCAAGTAGGTCGAGTAAACAATCAAATACCAATATTTGACGGTTGAATAATTATTTTTCAATAATGAACGAACTACATGCAAAGAAGCGATGATGGGCCCTGACTCCGTCAAATGGCTTCAAGCCATAAAATCCGTGATATTTCCATACACGAGAAATCAAGCTTTGAACTTGAAAGACCCTCTAGAAAGGTGTAAGACCTTACAATCATGTTCGTATATATAAATAAATAGACATGGATGTTTCACATCTATGAAATAGTCGACATGTTGGGAAAGAGTTCACAACAATGCTCAAAGGTTGACTATGACTAGATTTGATCTTTCGTAGAGATATTTAGTCTAGACGGATTAATGTAGTAACCACTACATATATTGGTATATGATAGTTGAATAAACAAAACAAAGTTCTTCTAATAGAATTGTTACCTAGGACGTGTGCATAACACAGTCCAAAGGGTTTTGTTAATTCAAAGGATGCTAAAAGCATATGCAAGCTTCAATGGTTGAAGTGAGCATCACGGAGTTGGAATCTTCACCATGATGAAACTGTTAAAAGAGTTTAAATTCATAAGAGACGATGAAGATGCTTGCATTTGCAAGAAATTAAGTGGGAGCGCTAAGACATATTTCTAATATATTATGTGGAAGACATATTGTTGATTGGAAATTATGTATCTTTTATTAACACATGTTAAGAATTTTATCTCGATGAAAGACTTAGGCAAAACCCGTATATTTGGCATCAATATCTATATAGATAGATTGAGACGCTAATATGGTTGTGCCAAATGTACATAGATGAGATATTGAATGAGTTCAATATGGAAATGACAAGAAAGGTTTTTGCCACACGGAAAGGATTAAATCGAAATTCAAGTGTATCGACACTTGGTAAGTGAAACAAAGATTCAAGTATTGATTGATACTTGATGAATAAAATCACAAAAGTATTTTCAATCATACTATGATATGTACAAATCTAGATATGTCCTATGCTCTAAATCTTGTGAGCATATACCAGAATGATTCATTAGATGATCATTGGACGATAGTAAGGATATTCTTATGATCTTTTGGAAGAACTAAGAATATATTATTTTGTAGAAGTGACAAATAGATGGTTAGTTCATTGTAAATGGTACTACATTGATACTAGTTTTGTCACAAAGTACAAATTAAGTTTATCTCAATCTAAACTAAGGGTGGCACAATATGATGGAAAGTAAGTTCCATAATGGATTTGGATGAGTTCTAAAGTTAAGACATTGTGACAGATACTACAACAAAAGGCTAAGTATATGACTACTGTTATAGCAGCAAAAGAGGGCATTTATGTCAAGTAGTTTGTTATCAAACTAGGTGTAGTACACAGCGGGATAATACTATGAAGATATATTGTACGACAATATTGTCAACATGTTTTAACCCCTAGGAACTAAAGGTCCTATCAAAGGACCAAATTTATACAAAGCCATCTCATTAGAGAATGAGTGATGCATAGAGACGCAAAGACATGCAATTACACATGGACCTGAAAGTGTCGGATCCGAAGATCGGGTGATCACTAGCAATCGTGTACATACAACACTGAAAAGCCATAGGTGTTGAATACACAAAGATTTGAGACTAGATTATTGTCTCTAGTGCAAGTGGGAGATTGTTGGAGATATGCCCAAGAGGCAATAATAAAGAGGTTATTATCATATCTTCATGCTTATGATAAATGTTTACATACCATGATATAATTGTATTAACCGGAAACATTAATACTTGTGTGATTTGTAAACATATAAGAGTCCCTAGTAAAGCCTCTTGTTAAACTAGCTTGTTGGTTAATATATGATCATGGTTTCCTGATCATGAACATTGAGATGTTATTAACAACAAGATCATATCATTAGGACAATGGTGTGATGGACATACTCCTATAGATAAGCATAGCATAAAGATCAAGTCATTTCAATAGTTCATTTGCTATAAGCTTTTGGATACATAGTAACCTAATTCCTTCAACCATGAGATCATGCTAATCACCATCACCGGATGGATGCTTTGATGACATCAAACACCACACAATAACTGGGTGGATATAAAGGTGGCATTGAGTGTTCAGAAAGTATGTGTTGAGGAACATGGATCAAGAGTGGGATTTGTCCATCCATATGACATATAGATATACTATGGGCCCTCTCGCTGGAATGTCACCCAATTAGCTTGCAAGCATGTGACTGGCTCACAAGGGATCACATATCATGGGAACAATAAAAGAGTACTTATCGGTAACGAGGTTGAACTAGCTATGCAGAGATACCGACGGTCAGACCTCGGATAAGTAAACTATCGCGAGACAAAGGGAAATTGATATCGTATGTAAGTGGTTCATTCGATCGCATATTAATCATAGAAATATGTGGGAGCCATATGAATTTCCAGATTCCTCTATTGGTTATTGATCGGAGAAGAGTCTCGGTCATGTCTGCATAATTCACGAACCGTAGGGAGACACACTTAATGATTCGATGTTGTTTAGTAGATATGGAATGTAAGTAGGGAGACCGAATGTTGTTCGGAGTCTCGGATGGGATCCAGGATATCACGAGGAGATCCAGAATGGTTCGGAGAATAAGATTCATATAAGGAAAGTCCAATTCTGGAGTTCGGGAATGATTCTGATGATTTCATCGGAGAGGTTCTAGAAGGGTCTAGAAGATTCACCGGACCGGAATGGGAAGGGTACATGAATATGTCATGGATAAGTGGAATGATTGAATCATGTCCTAGGTCACTTGGTTGGGCATTTACAAGAAATAAATTAAGCTCCAGATTGAAAGTCAAAAGGCAAGTTTGAAAAGGCAAACTGGGACAATGTATCATGGTGGAGGAGGGAAAGAATCCTTCTTTCCCTCCACCACAAGACAAAAAGGAGAGGGAGTTGGGGAAGGATTCAAACTCCCCTCTCCCAGGCCGCCCTCCTTCTCATAGATAGAGGGGAGGGGTGCGCCAAGAGACACACAACCAGCCCCTCCCCACATGTCACATCCCAAGATTTTCCAAATCTTGTAATGTGAAAAATAAATGAATAAAATAAAACTTTGTTGATTTTCAGGGTGAGAAGAAACTTTTTGAATCCAATTGGAAACTTTCAAAACCTATTTGGATCAAATAAAATCCTAAAGGGATTTAAAAAGTTAACTAAACAATAAACTTAAAAATATTTAAAATTACTATTTTGGATCTTTTAATAAAAGGTTTTGGTTATCAAAAGAAAAGGTGGATTTATAATTAAAGATTATTTTATAGTGACAAATTAAACCTTGGCCGAGTTTTTGAAATAAAATGTTTTGTTTTGATAAAAATAGTAAAGGTTTATTTAAATAAAATAATAAGGATTTAATATCCAAGTTTGTTAAAAATAAAAAGGTTTTACTATTTTAAATAAACACTAAAACTTATTTATTTATTTTAAATAAGTTTTCCAAGTATTCTTTATTTTCAAATAAAACCTACTGAATGGTTTTGGTACTATTTTGGATTTCAAATAGAGTTTTGAAAATAAATAAAACAAACCCTATTTGATTTAATAATTAAGGTCCATTTTATTTAATTATTAATGGATCCTAAAATAAAATGTTATTTTATTTTAAACAAGTTTTCCAAATATATTTTATTTTCAAATAAAACCTACTGATTTGGTTTTGAAAATATTTAGATTTCAAATGGAGTTTTTAAATAAATTAAAACCCATTTGATTTATTAACTAGTGTCCATTTTATTTAATTATAAATGGACTCTAAAATAAAAATATTATTTTATTATTGGACTTTGGTTTTGTGTTGTTAAAACAGAACTAACACAATACAAAGTTTGGTGAATGTTTTGAATTGATTTGTTGATTGATTTGATTGTTGAATTTCAAAACAGAAAATAGAAATAGAAAAAGATAAAACAATCAGACAGAAAAAAAAATATGAAATTGGACTGACCCAACTCACCAGGCCCAGCAGCCCATTCCAGCCCAACTCCTTTTTCCCACGCACGAAACATTTTTCACCAGGAACAGAACCCACGCAGTCACTGAACACTGGCCCCCACCTCCACTCCCTTTCTTTCGCTGACGAGCAGACCCCACCGCCAGCTCACTGTCTTCAACCGCGGACCTGTTCTTCCCCCTCACCTCGCCGGCCGTTTCTGGCTATAATCGCACGCGTAAATTCGCATCAATGCCCCAGCAATTCAACCCCGTGACCATGCAGTGATAATCACCAGCATCTCCTCTCTCTTTCCCCTCTCTCGCCCGACCCTCTCTGCCCTTAGGCTGCCCTCATTGCTTGCAACAACCTCCCTGTCTCCGACGAACAACCACGGCAATTCTGGCCAGCCCACGCCCCCCCTTGCTCTCTGGCGCACCCAAGCTTTCTCCCCACCTCCAGGCGAACCTCCCCATAGCGCCAGCTTGCCCGCACATGACCTGCAACCTCGACTCTGTCCATGTCTGAGCGCCACCGACGATAAGCCCAACTCCGGTGAGCCGTAGCCGATGACCTCGTGCGCCCCTTGCTCACTGGTGAGTGTTTTCGTGAACCTTGAACTCGTGTGCATCTATCTGATGCGTTGTTTCTCTCTCTTGCGCCCTAGACGCTCACCTCCAACAACATCTGACCGCACCCAAGGAGAAGTGCAACTCCGACGAGCGATTCAGGACTACTCCGTGCGCCCCTTCAGCAACGACAACCACCTTGAGCTTCCCCAGGCTTCTGCGAACGCGGTGAGCATCTCCCCAGCCATTCTAGCTTCCTGTATCGCCGGCGCCGCCACCGTCTGGCCGCTCCGCCGCTAGTAGCCACCGCAGCGCCGCCCATCTATGGCTGGCATGCTGTGCACCGTAGGATGTAAATCCAAGCGCCACGATAGAACAGGATCGAAGGGGTATCAAGCGATCTGTGTCGTGCGATCAAGTTGGATCCTGCGGTCTGTGTCTGTCGATCCGACCGAAGCGGTATCAGTGAATAGAAACACGCCACGTGTCTCTGTTTAGTTGAATTAGAACAGAATTGATCTATTAGATTTCCAATTTTGTAAATTGCACAACTTTAGTTCCACACGTCCAAATTTTGCAAACTTTATATCAATTGAATCAGTGGAACAAGCCCTAGCCAACCATGCCATTTGTTTAGTAAAAAGTTTCTGTTAAATGGTTTGTTTTTGCAGAAACATTTGTATGCTTGTTTAGATTATAAAAATTGTTCAAAAATGATTTTGGGGATAAAATCTTTGGCAAATAGTGTGGTTTGAACCTACTGACCATAGGAAACACTTTGTGGTTTCAAAAATGTATTTGGTGAAGAAAAAAAATGAGTCTTTGATTTAAAACCATTTCTAGTCAAATAAAAATATAGTTTATTTATTAAAAATGGTTTTGGAAGAAAACCTTTGGGAAATGTTTTGTTTTAAACTCTCTGACCCCAAACACCAAGTTTTATGGTTTGAAAACATATTTTGTGAACCCTATAGATTAATGCCTTAGTAAAAACATTTCTACACCACATAAAAATGATACTTTGTTTTGAAAATGGTTTATAAAGTGAAGCCTTCTGCAAATGACTTTACCACTTTATAAAATGACCAATAGGTGTTTTCAAAAGTTTATATCCCATTAGGAACCACTTTTCCAAATAAAACAATCCTTGGCATGCTTGCATGCATTATCTTAATTCTATGATTTTATGTGTTGTTTTGCTTGATTGGTAGATTGAGATTGTGCCTTGCTTGATTGAATTGTAGTGCATTGAAGAGTGTGATTGTTGCAAGGACAAGGAGTGAACTTATAACCTCTACCAAAAAGGCAAGTGATGCTTCATACTTTTTGTCCCATTACTTTCACTATGCATTAGTGATTTTTCTAAGTAAAACTTGCATGGAACTTTTGCTAAGTATAAACCTTGCTATAGGAAAACCTAGTAGATGAAACCTTAGTGAAACATTTCCTAAGTTAAGATTCCTACTACTATCAAGCTTAGCTTAGCTAATAGAAAACAAGGGTGGATTATACATTCATACTATGGAAAAATTTCTAAGTCTGAGGACTTGTGTTTTTGTTTAATAAAACAACTAAGTTAATGAATCACCTGGGTGGAATGGTAATTGCTTGGTGGATTTTGGTTGAGTGGTTCACAAGGCCCATGTTTATGGTTTACCTTGTGTATCTCACTTGTGGATGGCCACCCAGGAACAAAGATTTGAGATGTCAAATGTTGAGAAGCTTCAAGTGCAGCCACTTGGCATTATGGGCTCTGCCTGGATCATATAGGTTGCAAGAACTTAGCCATATGGACAGTTGGTGGTAGAGTTTGATAGGTTGGAGCGCGTGCATTTTTGTCTAAGGGAAGGCTTCTGAAAGATCTTGTCTTGGGAAACCAAGTCTTGTGGGGAAAGTGCACCACCTCTGCAGAGTGTAAAATCTAAGTACTTAGCCATGTCCCTGGTAAAGGACAATTTGAGCATCAAGACATGGAAGCAATCAAGAATCTCATCATACAAATTTCTAAGTTAAAACTTGTGGTTGAACAAGGGTTAAAGGATCTTCAATCTTTGATTGAGAAAAATGATTTTGTCAAGCAAAAACTTAGTGTTTTCAAAATGATAGGGAAAATCTATTTTGAGCAATGCAAGCCTCAACTCCACTTAGCCAAATGCATATAGATGATAGACTCCACTATACTACCATAGTATCACTTGCCAATACAATTAAAATGTATTGACCCTTGTGGCTGTAACTTGTAATGTTGCAGGTTTGTTTGATTTTAGTGAAGATTTATTGATTAGGATTACAAAGTCTACAACCAACATGTCTGCCTGTGGAACTTTGAAGATGAAGGACCCCATGCTTATAGTTATTCCGCTGCAATGTAATTTAATAGCCAAATGAGCTATGTAAGATGTAATAAAATTATGTTACTCCTGGTTATAAAGTTATATTATGACCTTTGTTTCTTGATATTACATCTTAACTGTGGATGATAGCTATTGATCCAGGGACTAGCATTGTAAACACAGGGGACTCTACCTTATTTAAAGGTTGGGACCCTTAAAGATGGTATCAGAGCACTGTGTTGCCTGTAGGATTTGTAAACCTAGGATTGGACAAAAACCTTTAGAAAAATAGGAGTTGTATTTGTTCCAAAACTTGTTTACAAACAAATCTTGTAAACTCTTTCCCCAACCATTTTGGTTTCAACTCTACATCTCCTCTATTTCAAATTGATGGACACACCTACCCCATGGCCAAAGACTACACCATGTGCAAAGGACTTCTTCAACTCTAATGACTTCAACATCTTCAGCATATTCACCAAGGACAAGTGAGATAAGAAATCTTGTTCAAGGATTTGGAGACTAAGGAAACACAACTTAGAAGGAGACATCCTCACCTTTGAAGTTTTGTGACCAAGAGTTTTCCCAAGAAAACCATGATCTCATGCAAGAAGGATCAACCAAGAAGGATGGAAAGATCACAAGTGAACCATATAGATGGACCACCATATTTAGTTAAAGTCAAACCCACCAACTTATGTGGTGTAACAAAAATATTTTTGGTTGCCTAAAAATATGCTTGAAACTTGTTGTTTGAGTGGAATGTTTGTTTGTGATTGCTTGCACATTGCTTGTGTGAGTTGTGATGTGTGTGATTAGAATTATTCCCTTAGAAATATTTTGCCTGTTCTAATCCCAATCCAACCCAAACAGATGACTTCTCCAAGAAACCCCAACATCAAGGATGATGACAACAACAACAACCAAGAGAACAACATGAGAGAACAACTACTAGCAAACCAAACCCAGTTGAGCCAAGTGACAACCCAGCTTTTAGCTAACAACAATGGATTAGACCCAGCTATATAAAGGATTTTGAAACTTCAATCCCAATTGTTGCAAGGGATGGCCACTCAAATGATAAACATTGGAGACAACTCTTCCAAAGGAGTTTATGACAACAAAGATGACAAAGATGTTATTTTAGAAGGAACCAAAGCTTGCAATATTTGTGGAGACAAGGATCATACTTCCAAGGAGCATGGAGATCAATGCCCCAATTGTGAAAAGAAACATCCAACTAATCAATGCCCCACATCTCAAGTTACTTGCTTCCTGTGTGAAGGAAATAGTCATGTCCCTATCCAATGCCCCATCTATTCCATAATTCAACAAAGGAAACAAGGTGGAGTGCATCAACAGTTTGTAAACCCTCATGAACGAACAATTTCTACCAAGAAGGATGAGGACAAAGGAAAATCTCCACTTGTACCCCCATGCAATGTGATCCAATTTAAAGGACCAAAGAAGAGGCATATGAATTATCCAAGGAGCAATAGAAGGTCAAAGAAACCAGTAGACATTCCTACCTATGAGATAACATATGAAGAACATGAACTAGAAGCACTCCTAGCTTTGGAGAAACCCAAGAAAAAGAAGAAATGCCCCAACCCTAGCAAGAAGGATATTACTCAAGAACAATGTTATACTTGCAAAGAGATGGGACACTATGCCAATGAATGCCCAGAAAAGAAGAAGAACCAAAGAAAGAAACAAGAGGCAATGATACCAAAGGAAAAGAAAGATATCAGCCAAGTGATGTGTTTCAAATGCAAGGAACTAGGCCACTATGCAAACTTCTGTCCAGAAAGGATGAAGCACAAGATAAACCAGCCTATGAAGGATCTCAGCTTTGTCACATGTTTCACGTGTGAAAACAAAGGACACTATGCAGATGTTTGCCCAGAGAAATTTCCCCAGGATCCCAAGAAGGCCAATATGCAATTTAGTTGGAAAATTTTTAAGGGTGGTAGTACCCTAGTTGCTTTTGAGCCAACTTGTAACCCTAGCCTTCCCAAATCTCGGGACGAGATTTATTTTAAGGGTGGTAGCCTCTCACATCCCAAGATTTTCCAAATCTTGTAATGTGAAAAATAAATGAATAAAATAAAACTTTGTTGATTTTCAGGGTGAGAAGAAACTTTTTGAATCCAATTGGAAACTTTCAAAACCTATTTGGATAAAATAAAATCCTAAAGGGATTTAAAAAGTTAAATAAACAATAAACTTAAAAATATTTAAAATTACTATTTTGGATCTTTTAATAAAAGGTTTTGGTTATCAAAAGAAAAGGTGGATTTATAATTAAAGATTATTTTATAGAGCCAAATTAAACCTTGGCCAAGTTTTTGAAATAAAATATTTTGTTTGATAAAAATAGTAAAGGTTTATTTAAATAAAATAATAAGGATTTAATATCCAAGTTTGTTAAAAATAAAAAAGTTTTACTATTTTAAATAAACACTAAAACTTATTTATTTATTTTAAATAAGTTTTCCAAGTATTCTTTATTTTCAAATAAAACCTACTGAATGGTTTTGGTACTATTTTGGATTTCAAATAGAGTTTTGAAAATAAATAAAACAAACCTTATTTGATTTAATAATTAAGGCCCATTTTATTTAATTATTAATGGATCCTAAAATAAAATGTTATTTTATTTTAAACAAGTTTTCCAAATATCTTTTATTTTCAAATAAAACCTACTGATTTGGTTTTGAAAATATTTAGATTTCAAATGGAGTTTTTAAATAAATTAAAACCCATTTGATTTATCAACTAGTGTCCATTTTATTTAATTATAAATGGACTCTAAAATAAAAATATTATTTTATTATTGGACTTTGGTTTTGTGTTGTTAAAACAGAACTAACACAATACAAAGTTTGGTGAATGTTTTGAATTGATTTGTTGATTGATTTGATTGTTGAATTTCAAAACAGAAAATAGAAATAGAAAAAGATAAAACAATCAGACAGAAAAAAAAATATGAAATTGGACTGACCCAACTCACCAGGCCCAGCAGCCCATTCCAGCCCAACTCCTTTTTCCCACGCACGAAACGTTTTTCACCAGGAACAGAACCCACGCAGTCACTGAACACTGGCCCCCACCTCCACTCCCTTTCTTTCGCTGACGAGCAGACCCCACCGCCAGCTCACCGTCTTCAACCGCGGACCTGTTCTTCCCCCTCACCTCGCCGGCCGTTTCTGGCTATAATCGCACGCGTAAATTCGCATCAATGCCCCAGCAATTCAACCCCGTGACCATGCAGTGATAATCACCAGCATCTCCTCTCTCTTTCCCCTCTCTCGCCCGACCCTCTCTGCCCTTAGGCTGCCCTCATTGCTTGCAACAACCTCCCTGTCTCCGACGAACAACCACGGCAATTCCGGCCAGCCCACGCCCCCCCTTGCTCTCTGGCGCACCCAAGCTTTCTCCCCACCTCCAGGCGAACCTCCCCATAGCGCCATCTTGCCCGCACATGACCTGCAACCTCGACTCTGTCCATGTCTGAGCGCCACCGACGATAAGCCCAACTCCGGTGAGCCGTAGCCGATGACCTCGTGCGCCCCTTGCTCACTGGTGAGTGTTTTCGTGAACCTTGAACTCGTGTGCATCTTCCTGATGCATTGTTTCTCTCTCTTGCGCCCCAGACGCTCACCTCTGACAACATCTGACCGCACCCGAGGAGAAGTGCAACTCCGACGAGCGATTCAGGACTACTCCGTGCGCCCCTTCAGCAACGACAACCACCTTGAGCTTCCCCAGGCTTCTGCGAACGCGGTGAGCATCTCCCAGCCATTCTAGCTTCCTGTATCGCCAGCGCCGCCACCGTCTGGCCGCTCCGCCGCTAGTAGCCACCGCAGCGCCGCCCATCTATGGCTGGCATGCTGTGCACCGTAGGATGTAAATCCAAGCGCCACGATAGAACAGGATCGAAGGGGTATCAAGCGATCTGTGTCGTGCGATCAAGTTGGATCCTGCGGTCTGTGTCTGTCGATCCGACCGAAGCGGTATCAGCGAATAGAAACACGCCACGTGTCTCTGTTTAGTTGAATTAGAACAGAATTGATCTATTAGATTTCCAATTTTGTAAATTGCACAACTTTAGTTCCACACGTCCAAATTTTGCAAACTTTATATCAATGGAATCAGTGGAACAAGCCCTAGCCAACCATGCCATTTGTTTAGTAAAAAGTTTCTGTTAAATGGTTTGTTTTTGCAGAAACATTTGTATGCTTGTTTAGATTATAAAAATTGTTCAAAAATGATTTTGGGGATAAAATCTTTGGCAAATAGTGTGGTTTGAACCTACTGACCATAGGAAACACTTTGTGGTTTCAAAAATGTATTTGGTGAAGAAAAAAATGAGTCTTTGATTTAAAACCATTTCTAGTCAAATAAAAATATAGTTTATTTATTAAAAATGGTTTTGGAAGAAAACCTTTGGGAAATGTTTTGTTTTAAACTCTCTGACCCCAAACACCAAGTTTTATGGTTTGAAAACATATTTTGTGAACCCTATAGATTAATGCCTTAGTAAAAACATTTCTACACCACATAAAAATGATACTTTGTTTTGAAAATGGTTTATAAAGTGAAGCCTTTTGCAAATGACTTTACCACTTTATAAAATGACCAATAGGTGTTTTCAAAAGTTTATATCCCATTAGGAATCACTTTTCCAAATAAAACAATCCTTGGCATGCTTGCATGCATTATCTTAATTCTATGATTTTATGTGTTGTTTTGCTTGATTGGTAGATTGAGATTGTGCCTTGCTTGATTGAATTGTAGTGAATTGAAGAGTGTGATTGTTGCAAGGACAAGGAGTGAACTTATAACCTCTACCAAAAAGGCAAGTGATGCTTCATACTTTTTGTCCCATTACTTTCACTATGCATTAGTGATTTTTCTAAGTAAAACTTGCATGGAACTTTTGCTAAGTATAAACCTTGCTATAGGAAAACCTAGTAGATGAAACCTTAGTGAAACATTTCCTAGGTTAAGAGAGAGAGAAAAACTTCTTACAAAGAAGAATCAAAAATAAATAACTCAAAAATTATCATACTAATAAGACTAGTATCTAACTAATGGTCTGGCATTGCTGCTATCGCAATACACTACAGAAATAGGTTCTATGGCTAGAGATTATATTCCTAACTAATCAGTAACTTCGTCTTCACTTGAGTTGGTGTATATGTTGACTTCCTTGACTCCATTGAAGAGCTTTAGCTTTTGATAATGATTCCTGGAGCATAACTTGATGCAGACGTAGTCTAGACTGGCTTTAGAACCTAGCAAGGGTTAAGAAGATACTTTGAGTACGATCATACTTAGCAAGTTCACTAGAAAAGGAGTGTTTGATGCACTATATCTACAGCCACAAACCATAGGTCGTAGGCAATGCAAGTTTTCATAAACATTTCTTCAAAGGTTGCTTTTATTCTAAAAATCTATGTCTGTCAGCCTTCACGGGTTTACCAGAACTTTCATGGAGTTCCTTTCCCGCCGCGTTCGCAGCTCCTTCCCGGAACAGGGAGTAACAAGTTACAGTTCTTACACTCTGTAGAGGTGCGTCACTTTACCCATGAGAGACCTTAGGTTTTGTTGCACGACCGGGAGTATGTCCCCGTTCAAACTTCCTTGGTTTGAGGCCCAACCTAAGATCCAAGCCAATCACTGCCTTCTCTGCGACCCCGCATGTCTCCTTGGTGTACACCATGCCCACCTTTTGAATTACGACAATGGTTTATACAGACCGTTCAGATGCCGGAACTATCGTGGGACGTTGAGGGCTCCCACCCATATGCTGCATATCCTCTACGAATTACCATATAATATGCACGCTACGAGTGATAACAGCCACGACCCGCACATCCAGCTCCATGAGGGAAAAGATACAGCTGACTTCTTCGTCCCATTCCAAATCTCATGGTCAACGCATAATATACGGCGCAAGAATCACTGGCAACATTGGTTGTTAAGTCCTAGATAATATGTTCCTTTACCACAGGAACTCTTATAGTAGGTTATTACCTCATGGTAAATAACCTATAGTCACATTATTATGAAAATAGTGTTTTCTGACCTTTTTCAAATGCAGGTGATGAAAACACTGGATTTGTAAAATACTTTACAGAAAATAATCAAAGGACATGAGCAAGTGTGAACTTGCCTTTTGTGATTGCAAGATTATGCACTCACGGTCTTCAGGACAATATAAAAGATCCAATATCTAAAATCAGCATCATTGGTCCGGTAATGACTAATGTTTAAAGAAGCAAGATGCTTTTATGCATAAGTATTGTAATGCAATTTCGTAAACTCGAATCCCGAGGTAACGTTGTTCTAGGGTTTGGATACTGGAAAGGTTTCCCTTGGAATGTGTTGCCCTTTTAGATTAAGTTTCACACATGTGCTTCTTATTAAGGCTTGTGAATGTGTGTGAAACAACATGTAAACATAATGGCATACAACAATAAGATATACTAATGAGATGTGCTACTCAAGGACTGCTTATATGTGAATTATCTTATATTCAAGTTTTACCTTCCAAGTAATGACATTTATAAGGAACTGAAGTGTTAACAATTCTAGGTATATAAGTAAAGCTTAATGTAATGTGGTTATTATTAATTGTTATTTGATGTTTGAAGTGGCAAAAAGAATAACATTTCAAGAAAATCTTACTTAACTAAGCAGAAGCATTTAAGCTTTTAAGTTAACCTTATGAGGTGTTCTTTCTAGTTATAGTCTGTAAGTAAGAAAGAATTACTCTATTTGAATAATGACATCATTAGTATTTGAGACTTATCTATCTTGGTTTTTAACTTGGTTGTCTTGGTATTAAGATCCTTTATAACTTAATTATAACAGACCAAAGTTAACTATAAAACATATAATAAAGTATTTAGTATTATATTTAAAGTTTGGTAGACTAAAGTTAACTATAAAAACATAAGTGGTGTATTATACTTGTTGTTTATAAGCTTTGAGACTAAAGTTAACTTTAAAAGGGTAAGTAAACTTAAGATGTAATATATTTTAATTATTCCTAAGTTTTAGATTTATGATAGGTATAACTAAGGTGTGTAATTATTCACTTTATATTTAAGTGAATACTTATAAAGTTATTTTGAAGGTTGTGGTTTTAAATCTTTATTTAAAAATTCAAAATATATTATAAACTTAATAATCTACACTTAAGTTTTATTATAAACCTTAGTTCTGGTTTGGAATTTTAGTAATTTGATTTTTTAGGGTATTAATATTTCTGAAGAAATATAATTATTTCTTACTTAACAATTATTCTTAAAGAATTTACAAAAATAGGTATTAGGTAAGGATTTATTATTTAAAATATTAAAGACTTTTCTAATAATATATTTAATATTTTTCTAGTGTAATATATTTATTCAAGACCTTAAAAAATGAATTTTATTTATTTTAAGTATTATATTTATTTTTATAAAATTCATCAAAGAATTAAGTGTCTTTAAATATTTGCTTTATGTTTTATTTGTAAAACTCTAAGTTAGTATTTTTTATAAAATAGTAGAGTTATTTTGATACACAAAAATGATTTTTTATTTATTTTTAGGGTTTTTGTTTTATTTTATAAAATTTCATTTAAGATTTAGTAGTGTTAATAATTATTTTAATTTATATTATTTTTTAATAATTAAAATTATATTTTTATTAGGTAGATTTATTTTTGTGGTCATTTTGATATATCATATGTATTTTTGGGATTTTGTCTATATTTTTCTAGAGTATAAATTATGTTTAGGGGTAGTTTGGTCATTTAGTGATTTGATAAATGTCTTTTTCTTATTTTTCCTTTGGAATTGGGCCAGGCCCACCAATGGGCCCATCTGGACCCAACTTGGCCCAACTGGCCTTGGGGTCAAACCCCAACCAGTTGCCACTGTACCGATCCATCGACCCAGTACCCCCCCTTCTCTCTCTCGAGCTTGTTCATCCTCACCCACTCATTCCCCTCTCTGGCGACTGGAAGTCCCTCGTCGTCGCTGCTCGATTCCGACCATCTCTAGATCCTCAGGCCGCCACCGTGTTGCATGTTGAGGTAGTCGACGATGCTACATCGAATAGCCCAGCTCGATTCGATCCTTGGGCCCTCTTCTAGCCACGCTTCTCTCTCTCCGATGGCTAGGGTTTGTGCTGTTGCCGAGGATGTGGTGCTCTGACGCTCCTCTGGCATCACCCAGGTGCCATGGTGAGGAGATGGTGTCGTCTTCCTCACTGTGAGCTCTACGAACGCGGCTTGGCGCGGTTGAGCGCCACCGGTGCTCCCCGTGCCGCCACGCCAATCTTCACCGCTGGTCTGCTTCCTCTCCCATCTCTAAGCGAGGACCACAGGTAAGTGGGGATTCTCCCTTTTCTTTTCTCCACTAGAATCCTCTCCGGATTTCTCTCTGTGATGATAGGATTATCCTAAGTAGCACGAATGCGCTGTCCTAGTGTTTGTATGATGAGGATCTGATTCCCTTTGAATTGCTAAGTGGAGGAAATTGTGTTGATGAAATATATTGGTCAGCTTGTGAAATTTTATTGTTATAAGAGAGGTTTGTGATTACTGTTATTCTTAGGTCAAAAGTGTGACACAGAAAGCTCAATTTCACACTACCAGTACTTGGTATTTGTCACTTGTACAGTTACCTTTGGTTGTTAGTTTGATCAGAAAACAAGTGGTTTTGCCAAAGAAAATGTGGTTAAGTTGGTAGCTGGTTAAGATGATAATATGCTAGGCTTTGAGTTATTGAACCTTTTGTTCAATGATGATCTGGAGTCTGTATTGAACTAAACTTAGCTATCTATGTTGACAGCTAGGGTTAAAAATGATTCCTGGAAGCAAGTATTCAGGGAAATGAAATAAGTAAACTTCCTGGATTCATTATAGAACTATGTGATGCTCTTGGGATTGAATTAAAATATGTGTAAGCTATGCTTTGGCACTGCCAATCTAATCTTGTGATGGTACTCATATATTTTTTTATAAGTTATGGATTCATAATGTTCACCTGAATTCTGTGCCAGTCAATATGACAGAGTTGTTACACCCAAATGATTCCTAGCCATATAGCTAGGAAAATGATCTAATTTTTTTAATGTTGGTTGCTTGCAGATGGCTTTTAATGAGATATTGATGATCATATCTTACAAAGGCATGTCCTTGGACAAATATGAATTGGGATATACAATGTAGATTTTTTTTTATCTACCAATATCTTGATAACTGGATAATTGATTTCCTAGATGGTTGACTAGGGAAATGATAAGATTGTTTGGTTAGTAAGTGTAACTGAGTGGCCAATATGAGTACACTGCCTATATGATAACAACCATTTTAAATGATTCCTGAATCTTTTTAGGAAAATGATTTGTGGATTTAGGAAAATGGACTTGAGTTTATGCTCAAGACATTCTAAATCTGCTAGGTGCAGAGGTGCTACCCTCTGGGAATGTGCCATGTAGCCTAACAGCTATGGTATGTTTATCTAGTAAAAACTAGATAATAAGCTAATGATGCTGGTCTGAAGCTGAATAGTGCATGGATGTTATTTTCCTGACTAAGATCAGTTGCTATGGTTAATGTTTTGGTGGAAGAAAGTCTTGACCCAGCCAATGATGCATACAGGTTGAGGCCAAATCCTTTGGAATAAAAACAGATATGATTTATTGGCTTTAATATTCTGTGATGAACCTGACATGGCATTTCCATGTAATTCTGAGAGTATCTCCCCATCCAGTCCTCCTAGATAATATTCTAGTGGAAGGGTAGATGGGTTTAGTTAATTAATATTGTATCCCTTGTAGCCCCAGATCTTTATCCAAATATGAGAATGAATGCTACATGATCATTTGTGTATTTCTAATGGTTGTTACCTGCTTTTGGTGATTGGCTGATGATCTGTTGTAGATCTTGATCAGCTACAACTAATGCTACTGCTAGCATGCCCCCCTTTGGCCTTGTTCTGCTTTTCCTGGAACAGATCTTGCTCCTCTTGGCTCCTAAGTGGCTTTGCTGTCCTTTTAAACTTTCCCCTCCATTAAGCCATCATCTTGTTATGGATCTGTTTGGTCTTCTTGTGATGAAAGATTGTGTGATCTGGTGGAAATCTAGCAGAAACCAATGTGATGTAGGCTTATGAGTTGGTGTGATGTGCTGATGTGTTGTGGAGAGATGTGGATCAGCCTCTAGCCGAGCTATTACGACTGTGATCTTCATTTTATACTTCCTGTGAGGCTCTTGGTGTTGACAACACAGCTGCTGCATGCAGTGTGTGAGCTGCTTACTTGTGGACCTTATCTGGTTCAAGTTACAAGAACTGTAACTTAGAAAGTGTGGATCAGATCAGGTAAAAACCTGATGTTTACCACCTGCACTTTTATTTGCCTTTGGTGAAAATTGCCCCTGGCCAATGAGGGTGTTCTAAGGCTTAATCTGATAAGAACAAATTCTATCTTATTTGGTGAAATTTATCCCTTTTAGGATAAGCTCAATGATGAAATGATTACACTGCATTACACTGTTCATTCTGAGAGCAATCCCCTTTTCACACTTACTGTTTTGTTATTGTTTGTTTTCAGGTATAAGATCAGGAGTAAGAAGAGAGGATTTAGAAGATAAAGATAATGAAAATGAATTTAGTATTAAGTGTTTTTATTTATTCTTTTGTAATCCACCATTTTATTTTGTGAAATGTAAAGCATTGTAAAAGAATTATTTTTATTTATTCATTCTTTTTTTGTAAAGAATATTGTATTGTTAATTTTATTCAATAGAATTTACTAGTTTTCTTTTTTTCTTTATAATATATTTGCAAATATAATGTAGTATTTATATCTGCTTGTAATATTCATATCTTGTTTATAATTATGAACTCAATTCTTATTGTACATCTTTTTCCTTTGGTGTTTGAATTTTCAATTATCTTGTATACTTAGATAATTGTAAATACTGTATCTTAATCATAAATAAGAGTTCACCTTTTATTTATTATTACAATTTATTTTCCAATTATCATTCCATTTCAAATTCTTTTAGAATTCAAATTCACCAACTGAATATTCAAATTTGAATTTCCTTCCCCTCAAACACAAAAGTACAATAGAGGTCATGTCGAAATCCATCGCACTTGTCCTGGTGTTTCCATCAGAACAAGAGAGGTCTCGATCCCTCTACAGCTCTTTTAGTTTTGCGCGAAAATTCCCCGGATTTTCTTATGCATGAATGCAATGCATAACCCTGTGTCCTCTTTATTTCTAGGTGCTAATCCTGGGATGTTACAAGTACCGAACGTGTGACCAACTGCGGAATTGCTGCCGGAACGCAGCGCCGGAAGGATCGTCTACGCAATCTTGAGATCGGCAAGTGTACGACTACATCACCCACGAGAATCTGCTCTCGTTAACCGCTTTGGAATCTTCGAGGGTGAGTACTCTAATCGACTCGTTGCTACAATCTAGTAGATAGATCTTGGCTTGTTTGTGTGCATGCAGTAGAATTTTTTTGTTTTCCATGCTACAAACCCCGACAGGCCTCCGGGATGATCTCTTCCCTCCGGCAGGTTGCCAGGAAGAGCTTTGGATCCCCCCGATCTAGGTACGATGGTGGCGGCGGCTACGGACTATTTTGTGGAAGATTGATCGGGTCCTTAGGGTTTAGGTATCGGGGCTTCTTATAGGCGAAGAGGGGGGACGAGGGGGTGCCCGAGGCGGCTGCACCCCCCAGGCACGGGCCAGGCCTGGTTGTGCGGCCAGGGGGTGTGGCCCCCTCGAGGCCCTCCTCTGTCTCGTCTTCTGGCTTCGTGTTCTCCTCGGTGAAATATTGAATTTGGCTTTTGTACCCGTCCAATTTAGAGAATATTAATTTTCTGATTTTTCTGGAACCAAAAAAACAACAAAAAACAGGCAACTGGCACTATGGCATCTTGTTAATAGGTTAGTCCCAAAAAACATATAAAAATACCTCAAAGTGTAGACAAAGCAAAGCAAAGTAGATACTAAACAAGCATGGAACATCAAAAATTATAGATGCGTTTATGACGTATCAAGCATCCCCAAGCTTAACTCCTGCTCGTCCTCGAGTAGGTAAGTGATAACAAGAATATTTTTTTAGGTGACATGCACCATCAAAATCAAGATCAAACCATTTGCAAGCATTGAAAGCTGGGATCAAAGTACTCTAAACATGAGCATGAAAGATGAAGTTCTAACAATAATACAAAGTAACTATGCATGCAACATGAAAGGATACAAACAAATATTCATGAATAACAATGCATTGAAAGACGTTTGTTTGTTTCACATATAGAAAACATAGCATAGTGGCATTCAGCTTGCCCCTCATGGAGTAGCAATAAATGCAAAGGACACCTTCAATATTCATGAGGGTGAGTAGATAGAAATAGTTCATGAGCAAGCAATATCAACAATATGAGTCAATCAATAAGTTTTGGGACAATGCACATAGAACTAAGAATGGCAACTATGCTCTCTTAATTGGTGCCTAAGGATAGAAGGTGGAGACTCAATATAATAGTGGAACAAAGGCCCTTCATAAAGGGAAGCAGGGATTTCAAGTCTCATAAAAAGCTTCCAAAAATTATGGTACTTGTTAGATTTCAGATCTCATTGTCCCTATCATAAGCATCTTGAAGTGATTAAGGTTAAATTGAAAAAAATATGGAGTATATGCTTGACAAAGTATAAGTTGGCAATCTTATGTCCCTTGAATACGAGGGCCGCTCCTCATGCTACTCAACTTTAGTCACCGGTAAGTTCTTGTCATAGTAAGTACATATGTATCATAGAGAACCGCCAACGGGGTACCCCTTGCACATGATACAGGAGCTATCCCATATCAAAATGACAAGGCAAGCATACAATGAGCATCTCAGCGATCTTCTTATTTACCATGGGAAAATGGTTCTTTTTCTCTCTTTCCTCTTTTCAATATGTCTCTCTTTTTTATAAGAAGAAAGCTTCATAGATTGCTCACTATGGTGATGCTGCAAGTTTCCACCATGATTAGGCATGGCTTAGGCTAGCGGCCCAGACGTTTCTCTAACACAGATACATAACTCCATGGACTTAAAAGCTCCTTTTTTATTTCACACCGACGACATCCGCAAACAAAAGAGCATGATATCAACTAGGTACAATGTACAGGTGCAATGTTGAAAGTGTTCCTCATGACAACATGGTTCTGCTAATTCCAATGTATAAGTGCAAGCATATACAACATATATGACACAATGGTTCAAGTTTATTAGGGTCAAGAAAAATAAAGTGTGCCATCAAGTTTGTGAGAGCTTTAATCACTAACTTTCACATAACAAGTTTAATTTGGAAGATAGATAAAACAAGAATATACTTGGAATGGTGTAACACACCATGCATAGGAATTTATAGTGGACACTTTGGAATAACTTGGTTTCTTGGGAGTTGGATGCATGAGTAGATCTTACTCATACAAGTGGAGGCTAGCAAAAGACTGGGAGCGACCAACTAAGAGAGAAATAATGGTCATAATCATGCAGAGCGATAAAACATTACTAATCAAAGCATAAAGTGGTACCACAAGTCAAAAACTAAATGATCATATAGACTAAGGTGACTTGTTCATAGTCATAACATGGCGTGAACATGTGCCAAGTCAACTCAAACAAAGCATCAAAGGAGAATACCATAATACTATGCTTTTGTATGATAAAACAACACATGATTCTTTCAAGGCACATTAAGCAATCCTAATTGTTTGGAAAAATTCATGCTACAACAATAATCACTAATCATAAGGTCAAAACAACATCTACCATGATAAGATAAAGTCTAAGTCACAGTCA
Organism: Avena sativa; assembly: GCA_916181665.1. NCBI lineage: Eukaryota > Viridiplantae > Streptophyta > Magnoliopsida > Poales > Poaceae > Avena > Avena sativa. Next base: position 3,230,952 of record OV702284.1, read on the forward strand.
AAGCAAGCTCCTCTTGTACTACTCAAGCAAAAACTTTCTACTCCTTTCCAACACCAATCAACTTATTTGAAACAACACAGCGAGAACGGGGGTCCAACTACTTTATTCAAGCAAACTAAACAAACCAAAAACAAAAACTAAAACTAAGATGCTCCAAGAACAACACAACTTGTGCATGAAATAATAAAAACGAAGTGTCTAGAAAGACCTGAGATTTTTATTAATAAAGAAAGAGGATGCCTTGGGCATCCCCAAACTTTGATGCTTGTACCTCTTTGAATATTTCTTGGGGTGACATGGGGTGGCATCCCCAAGCTTGAGCTTTTGTCCATTCTTCATCTCATTACATCATTCTTTCCCTACACCTGCAAATTTTTCTTCATACAAAACTTCACACAATCTTCATTACCAACATTAGTGCATTCAAAAGATAATAGACCTTGGGGTTTAGTTTTAAAACATCAAAACTTTCACTAAGTCACAAACTACTGTAGCAATTCCCTCAAAAAGCTTAGTTTCCCAAAAAGAACCCAAAAAGGAATCAATAAGAAGCAAATGCAAATAATGGCAGAAATCTCTCAAAACAGACCAGCAGGTAGAAACCGATTTTTCTAAGACCTTATGTTCCTCAAATCAAAAAGTGTTGAACAAACGAAAGTTATCTAACAACCTGGGGGATTTATTCAGAAAATTATAGGTCAATCCGACTTACAGATATTTTACACGAATTTTTATAGTGGAGCACAAAAATCTGTTTCGAGACAACTCTCCAAATCTTACTTCCCTCTCATTAGAGGTTATTCTTGGCACAAAAATCAAACAAAAAGTATAAGGAGAGTTTATTACAGAAGTAATAACTTCCAAGACTCAATAAAACTATTGGGTTTTCCCAATAAGTACTTTTCTTTAACGCCTTTAAGTTAGCACAAGAAGCAAGAAGCAAGTATTTTCAAATGAAGAAGCATTAACATCAAACTTTGCTTTCAAGGGAGGAGCAAAGGGTAACCTCTATATCCTCATAGTGAAGTGTCAATACCTTTCTTTAATGGAAATTGATATTTAATGGTGCCTTCTTTCATATCAATAATGACACCAGCAGTTCTAAGAAAAGGTCTTCCCAAAGTAATGGGACAAGAAGCATTGTATTCAACATCCAAAACATAGAAATCAACAGGGACATAATCATTGTTAACCATAATAAGAATATCATTAACACTCCCCATGAGTTTCTTTTTAGCCTTATCATCAAATGGGACATCCAAATAGCAATCTTCCAAAGGTGGCAAATCAAGCATTTTATAAATCTTTCTAGGCATAATAGAGACACTAGAACCAAGGTCACATGAAGCTTTGAGATCAAAGTCATTCACTTGCATATTAATAATGGGTTCCCAACTATCTTCTACTTTCCTAGGAATAGAGGCTTTGTGTTTCAATTTTTCTTCCTTAATTTTAATGAGAGCATCTGTAATGTGTTTGGTGAAGGCCACATTCATATCACTAACATTAGGACTTCTAGCAAGCTTTTGTAAACATAATCACTTCAGAGATATTGCAACCATCAAGATCAAAATCAAACTTAGCATCACTGGTAGTAGACTCATTGGGTTTAGGTATTGTGGTAGGAGGAATAGGGACTTCTTGTGGTTTGGTGGCATCCATGTTGGTGGTGGTAATAGTACACACACTATTGTTTCTAGCAATTACAGCTTCTCTTTCCCACTTAGCATGTAGTTTAGCTAATAGTCTAACATTTTCATCAATAGTAACTTGTATGGCATGAGTAGCAACAAAGGTACTTTCCAAGATTTCAGGTTTAGCAGCCATTTTATTAATCAAAGAGGACTTTGCTTCAGACAAAGAGGAAATATTTTTCTCAACATTCATAAGCTTTTCCTCCACAGTTTTGTTGAAAGTGGTTTGTTTACTAATAAAATCTTTAAGCACGACTTCCAGTTTAGAGGGAGCACTTCTAGTATTGCCGTTGTAGGAATTCCCATAAGTATTGCCATTATTAGGAGGATAAAGCATATAGTTATTGTTACTACCAAAATTATTCCTATAGGCATTGTTGTTTCTAATGAAGTTCACATCAACTTGCTCTTCTTGAGCAACCAAATAGGCTAAGGGAACATTATTTGGATCTATATGAGCTTTTCCATTAACAAGCATATCCATGATAACATCAATTTTATAACTCAAAGAGGAGGTTTCTTTAACAGAATTTACCTTCTTACCATGTGGAGCTCTCTCAGTGTGCCATTCAGAATAGTTGGCCATCATATTATCAAGGAGCTTTGTTTCAGCACCCAAAGTAATGGTCATAAAGGTACCTCCAGCAGCAGAATCCAACAGATTTCTTGAAGTTAAGTTTAGTCCTGCATAAAAAGTCTGGATAATCATCCAAGCAGTTAGTCCATGAGTGGGACAATTCTTTACCAAAGATTTCATTCTTTCCCAAGCTTGAGAAACATGTTCATTATCAAGTTGTTTAAATTTCATTATTTCACTTCTCATAGATATAATCTTAGCAGGAGGATAGTATTTTCCAATAAAAACATCTTTGCACTTAATCCAAGAATCAATACTATTTCTGGGCAAGGATAGCAACCATTCTTTAGCTTTTCCTCTCAAGGAGAAAGGAAACAATTTGAGCTTAATAATATCTCCATCTACATCTTTATATTTTTGCATCTCAAAAAGTTCAACAAAATTATTGAGGTGGGCATCATCATCATCAGAACTAGCACCATAAAATTGCTCTTTCATCACAACATTCAACAAAGCAGGCTTAATTTCATAAAAGGTAGCATCAGGAGCAAGTGGAGAAATAGGTGCACTTAGGAAATCATTGTTGTTTGTGCTAGTGAAGTTACACAACTTGGTGTTCTCAGCAGAGTTCATTTTTGCAAAGGTGGAGCAAACCAACAACAACAACAACTAGAGTAGGAACTAAATTTTTTGTGTGTTTTGATAAGAAAAGGCAAACCAACAAAACTTATTTTTTGTAATTTTATATAAAGAAGCAAATAAAACAAGGAAAAATAATCTAAGCAAAACAAAAACAAAGTAAAGAGAAAGGTTGTGAAGGACTCCCCTTGTGAAGCCGTCCTTAGCCTCCCCGGCAACAGCGCCAGAAAAGCTTGTTGATTGCAGCTCAGATCACTATTGAGCTTTGTTGGGAAACCCCAAGATCAAGGTATGATGAGCACAACAGCAAGTTTTCCCTTAGTAAAAACCAAGGTTATCGAACCAGTAGGAGGAAGGAAACGACTCAAAGGTGTTGCTAGCAACTTGGAAACCTGCACAACACAAACTCAAGACTTTGCCCCAACGAACAATGAGGTTTTCAATCTCACCGGTTTGCTAAAAACAAAGGATTAACCGTATGGTGTGGAAGGTAATGGTGGTTTGTAGAAAGTAAATAGTAACAGTGGAAGACGTAACAATGGTAAAGATTGGACCGGGGTCCATGGTTCACTAGAGGTCTTCTCCTTAAGATAAACAACATAACATGCTGGGTAAACAAATTACAGCGAGGCAATTGACAGGACAGAGCAAGGCATAACAATGCAATACTAGACATTCATGATCCTATGAGATTTGATTGGGCATTACAAAAATATACATAAACCGCCATCCAACTGCATCTATGACTAGTAATCCACCTTCAGGTTATCATCCGAACCCCCTCCAGTATTAAGTTCAAGCAACGTATAACTACTTTAAGCGAGGTGTGTAAAGTAAACAATACACTTGTTCCATGAACAAGAGATTGTGTTTTATCCCTAGTAGCAACAACACATCTACAACCTTAGAGATTTCTGTCACTTCCCCAGATTCAGTAGAGGCATGAACCCACTATCGAGCATAAATACTCCCTCTTGGAGTCACTAGCATCTACTTGGCCAAGATAGCTACTAGAAACGGAGAGCATGCAAGATCTCAAACAACACAGACATGATAGAATCAATAAGATAGAACCATTAATCAATCTGACATAGTAATCTCAATATCCATCGGATCCCTGCAAACACAACATGCATGATTACAAATAGATGATCTTGATCATGAACGAAGCTCACAAGATCTAAACATGGTAGCACAAAGGAGGATAAACAACCATCTAGCTACTACATGGACCCATAGTCCAAGGTGGAACTACTCACGCATCATAATGGAGGCTGGCATGGTGATGAAGAAGGCCTCCGGGATGATCTCTCCCCTCTGGCAGGGTGACGGGAAGAGCTTCAGATCCCCCCGATCTAGGGACGATGCTGGCGGCGACTACGGAATGTTTCGTGGAAGATTGATCGGGTCCTTAGGGTTTAGGTATCGGGGGCTTCTTATAGGCGAAGAGGGAGGCCGAGGGGTGCCCGAGGCGGCTGCACCCCCCAGGCGCGGGCCAGGGGGTGTGGCCCCCTCGAGGCCCTCCCCCGTCTCATCTTCTGGCTCCGTGTTCTCCTCGGTGAAATATTGACTTCGGCTTTTGTCCCGTCCAATTCCGAGAATATTCATTTTCTGACTTTTCTGGAACCAAAAATAACAGAAAACAGGCAACTGGCACTGTGGCATCTTATTTAATAGGTTAGTCCCAGAAAACATATAAAAATACCTCAAAGTATAGACAAAGCAAAGAAAAGTAGATACTAAACAAGCATGGAACATTAAAAATTATAGATATGTTTACGACGTATCAACAAGTGTCAAAGCTTGGGGATGCCCAAGGCATACCCTTCTTCATCAATAAAAATCTCAGGTTTTCTTTCTAGACACTTTATTTTTATTGCTTCGTGCACTTTTGTGTTATTCTTAGAGCGTCTTTGTTTTTGTTTTTAGTTTTCTTTTGTTTGGTTTTCTGAATAAATTAGTTGGACCCGCGCATTCTCATTTTGTTTCAAATAAGTTGATTGGTGTTGGAAAATAGTAGAAAGTTTCATGCTTAAGTGGTACAAAAGGACCATTGTTTTGACTGTGTCCTAGACTTTATCATGTAATGCTAGATGTTGCTTTGACTTCATGCTTAGTGATTATTGTTGTGGCATGACTTGTGTCAAACAATTGAGATTGTTTAATGTGCCTTGAAATAATTATGCGTTGTTTTAGCATACAAAAGCATAATATTGTGGTATTCTCCTTTGATGCTTTATTTGGGTTGACTTGGCACATGCTTACACCATGTTAAGACTATGAACCAGTCGCCTTAGCCTCTATGATCATTTAGTTTTTGACTTGTGATACCACTTTATGCTTTAATTAATAATGTTTTGTCGCTTTGCATGATTATGGCCATTATTTCTCTCTTAGTTGGTCGCTCCCAGTCTTTTGCTAGCCTCCACTTGTACTGAGTATGAGCTCTACTCATGCATCCAACTCCCAAGAAACCAAGTTATTCCAAAGAGTCCACTATAAACTCCTATGCATGGTGTGTTACACCATTCCAAGTATATTCATGTGATTATCTATCTTCCAAATTAAACTTGTTATGTGAAAATTAGCGATTAAAGCTCTCACAAACTTGATGGCACACTTTACTTTCTTGCACCTAATAAACTTGAACCATTGTGTCATCTAAGTTGTTTATATGCTTGCACTTATAAGTTGGGAATTAGCAGAACCATGTTGTCATGGGGAACACTTTCAACACTTGTAAATATTACCCAGTTGATATCATGATCTTTTGTTTATGAATGTCGGTGGTGTGAAATAAAAGGGAAGCTTGTAAGTTCATGGAGTATTATATATGTGTAAGAGAAATGCCTGGGCGGCTAGCCTAATCCATACCTAATCATGGTGGAAACTTGCAGCATCATCATAGTGAGCAATCTATGAAGCATCTTCAGAAAAAATATAGAAAAAAGAGAAGGGAAAAGGAGAAAGAGATAAAAAGAGCACCATACTCATGGTAAATAAGAAGATTGCTGAGATGCTCATTGTCTGTTGCCTTGTCATTTTGATATGGGATAGCTCCTGTGTCATGGGGCAAGGGGTACCCCGTTGGCGGTTCTCTATGATACACATATACTTACAATGACAAGAACTTGCTTGGGACTAAAGTTGAGTAGCATGAGGAACGACCCTCATACTCAAGGGACATGAGATTGTCAACTTATGATTTGTCAAGCATATACTTCATATTTGTTTCACTTTAACCTTAACCACTTCAAGACGCCTATGATAGGGGCAATGAGAGCTGAAAGCTAATAAGTACCATAATTTTTGGAAGATCTTTATGAAACTTAAAATCCCTACTTCCCTCTGTGAAGGGCCTTTATTTTACTTTTATGTTGAGTCTCCATCTTCTATCTTTATGCACCAACTAGGAGAGCATAGTTGTCATTCTTAGTTTAATGTGCATTGTCCCAAAACTTATTGATTGAATCATAACTTTGATATTTCTTGTTCTTAAATTATTTGTATCTAGTCACCCTTATGAACTTTGAAGGTGTCCTATGCATTTATGTTTTGCTATACCATGAAGGACAAGTTGAATACCACTCTTGCTATGTTTTATATATGTGAAACAAACAAACGTCTTTCAATGCATTGTTATTCATGATATTTTGTTTATACATTTTCATGTTACAACATAGTTGCTATGTCTTATAGTTAGAGCTACATCTTTCATGCTCATGTTTAGAGTACTTTGATCTTATCTATCAATGCTTTACAAATATTTTGATCAAAATTGTGATAGCATGTCACCTAAAAAATTATTTTTTTATCACTTACCTACTCGAGGATGAGCAGGAGTTAAGCTCGGGGACGCTTGATATGTCGTAAACGTATCTATAATTTTTGATGCTCCATGCTTGTTTTATATCATTTGTCTTATGTTTTTGTCTATACTTTGAGGTATTTTATACATTTTCTAGAACTAACCTATTAACAAGATGCCGCAGTGCCAGTTGCCTAGTTTATGATGTTTTTGGTTTCAGAAAAGCTAGTAAAGAAATATTCTTGGAATTGGACGGGACAAAAGCAAAAGTCAATATTTTACCAGAAGGAACACGGAGTCCGAAGGGCATCCAAAGACGGGCCACGAGGCGGCCACACCATGTGGCGGCGCGGCCCCGAGGCACGCGCTAGTCCTAGGTGTGGGCCCCTCGGGCGCCCACCGACCTTGCCCCTTCGCCTATAAAAGCACCACGATGCAGAAACCCTAAGTACCCAATCAGATCTCCACGAAAAAGTCAGTAGCTGCCGCCATCTCCATCCCTAGATCGTGGGGATCGGAAGCTCTTCCCGGCACCCTACCGGAGGGGAGAAATCATCCTGGAGGCCTTCTTCATCACCATGCCAGCCTCCGGAGTGATGCGTGAGTAGTTCACCCTTGGACTATGGGTCCATACAGTAGATAGATGGTTGTTTCTCCTCCTTTGTGCTATCATGTTTATATCTTGTGAGCTCCATTCATGATCAAGATCATCTATTTGTAATCATACATGTTGTGTTTGCGGGGATCCAATGGATATTGAGATACTATGTCAGATTGATTATTGATTCTATCATGTTTATGTTATTTGTGATCTTGCATGATCTCCGTTGCTAGTAGCTATCTTGGCCCAAGTAGATGCTTGTGAATCCAAGAGGAAGTATTTATGTTCAATAGTAGGTTCATGCCTCTAGTAATCTGGGAAGTGACAGATATCTCTAAGGTTGTAGATGTGTTGTTGCTAGTAGGGAGAAAAAAATAATCCTTTGTCCATGTGGGCAATTGTATTGTTACTTTACACACATTGCTTAATGCAATTATCTGTTGCTTGCAACTTAATACTGGAAGGGGTTCGGATGATAACCTGAAGGTGGATTATTAGTCATAGATGCAGTTGGATTACAATATATGTATTATGTTGTAATGCCCAATCAAATCTCGTAGGAGTGAAGATGTCTAGTATTTGCATTGTTATGCTTTCTCAATCTGTCAATTGCTATGCTGTAATTTGTTCACCCAACATACTATATATCTTATGGAGAACACCTCCAGTGAACTGTGGACACTGGTCCATTCTTTATCATTGACATACCATCTACTATTTACCATTTACTGTTTACTTTCTACAAGCAAATCACTGTATAATCTTTTGTTTTCAGCAAACCGGTGAGATTGACAACCTCACTGTAAGTTGGGAGCAAAGTATTGAGTTTGTGTTGTGCAGGTTCTGAGTTGTTAGCAACACCTTGGAGTTGTTTCCTTACTCCTACTGGTTCGATAACCTTGGTTTCATAACTGAGGGAAACTTGCTGTTGTGCTCATCATACCTTCCTTTTGGGGTTCCCAACGAGCTCTACATATCCGTGCCATGAAAACCCTAGTTTTAGATTTGGTTCTTACAAGCTTGTCTTTATTTGTTTGACAACTTGCTTGTATTCGGGAGCCTCCAATTCATTTATGGATGTGTGCCTCAAACTTGTTGTAAAGGTGTCGGCTTCCACCTTGAAGGTTGTCGATATAATGGAAGAGGTGAATCGAACCCGTTGGGGTGAGGTTCATCAGAGAACAAGGAAGGCCTTTTGTGGCGTAGGTGGTTTGGTACCACCCCCTCTCCAAACATAGACGTACTTTCCTTCAAAAGGAAGGAACTACGGGAAACAAACCATTGTGTCTCCATGTGCTCCACTTTGGTTACTTCTATCCTTTATCTCACTTTACTTATCTTCCTCTTTCTTAGTGTATATGCTAGTTTGAATTATAGATAAATTCACCTTAGTTGCATAATCTAGAGAATTTACCTTTTGTGTCAAACCCTAATTTTAAAAAGAGTAAAATTTAAAGTAGCACCTATTCACCTCCCCCTCTAGGTGTCCATACGATCCTTTCATCTGGCAATAATTCTCAAAAAACAAAAGAAATTAAAATACTCGGATAATAATTATACAATACATATCCAAAATATTATAATTACAAAAAACATGTTTCAACTAAACTAAAAACACATGAACTACTAGTCATTATACACTAACCCATATTAATATACTTAGCAGAGATAACATAGTCTATATCATCATCCAACAGTTCATCCGCATCACAATGATTTAATTGAGTCCTTCTACCAATAACATCCATTGGTATTCTTGATCTGGAAGGAGATCTGCTGGCATCCCGCCTTCTGCACGCGGAGAAACTGGTCCACCTCTTCTTTTGCTCTGTTGTTGATTTGGTCATGTGGAATGCCTTTTGTTGCTCGCGTATCGTTTTCTTATATTTAACTCGTTTTCAGAGACAACTCAACACGTGCAAAAGGTACCGAGACTTGTATCCCGGATCATCCCATACAATAGAATTGCAGATAGGATCCTCCCGACTACATCCAAGGAACCTGCAGTCGGTGTCACAACGCCGTAAAGGGTCACACATAACTTTGCGATGCGGTGGAAGGGCATACCCGCACAGAAGTTGTGTATCCATCTCGATGCCATTCCACCGCGGGTCACCATTTGTAGCATTAGGTGGCCCTCGATAATCTACCTAAATCAAAATTAATATTTAGAAATAAACGCTTACATCCATCTCGCAGTCGATCTCTGTAGCGCCAGACCTAGCTCTCGTCGGATTCGCCTTGCCGCTGGCTAAAGTTTTCGTGCAGAGAGAGGGTGAATATAAGTGAGGAGTGAGGAGACATTGAAGAGTACGAAAGAGATACTTATAACCACCCGACCGATGCTTGCCTTCCGTGCTGGTGCTCAGCATTCAGTGGATGAGGTTAACCTGCCAGTCTAGACAGACCCCCTATGCAGGTCGCGTATAATTCAGAGTGCCGGTAAACATGCTTGCACCCAATTAACCACGACAATCAACATCCCCGCGCTTGCCTACGACATACCAATGCACAATTTTGTGACAATATCAATAATACCATGGCTTAAATATGTATGCCACCCTTAATAGCCGCCGTGAAGCCTCATCTACCGGGTAATCAACTTATGCAGGTACGTTTGACTCATGCCTCTCAAAAGAAGATCCGTGTATAGGGATATTTTTGTAGTGTTTCTTGCCCTATCCTTACCCACGTCATGTGTCTAGCGCCGACAGAGGACTCTCGAGTCTTGTGGCCAGCAATCTCGTGTAAATTAATCGGTTTTCGTATTTGTTGGTGTGGCTTTAAGTCAATCTATTTCGATCTACATTTATCATGATTGGTGATGGTTGGTGTCCTGATACGCTGCCTTTTGGGTCTTAGCACGATTATCCCTGTTTGTCTACTAAAAAGCCTTATTACAACGACTTGGGTGATGGAGGGGAGACAACGACGCCGCGTCATCGACTCATGATAGTGTCATGCAATTGTCGCGTGAATCTATCTTTATTTTTAGGCTCTCCGTATAGGTCAGTGTATTTTTTAATAAAACTTTAACATCGTCCTCGATCTCGGCATCAGCAAATCACGTATTTTTTGACAAATCTAATCAAACTGACGAAGTTCAACCAACTCTGCCCCCGGGCGAAACTAATTTGGAATCTGACCCTCACGCTAGCGCCACTTCACATGGCGCCGACCTAACCCATGTCGGCAACGACACCGAACTAGCAACTGGGTTGAGCTGTCGGGCTGACGTGGCTGCTATGTTGGTGCCATTTCAAATGGCGCCGACTCTAGGGTTATCCCCAATCGACCAGTTCCCCTTCACCCCCGATCTAGTCATTCACCCCATACTCCCAGCCGCCAACCGTCTCCTCCGTACGCACGCCGGCTAGAGACTTGTCATGACAGCGGTAGGATCCCATCATCCAAGACTAGGCACCGACGGGCGGGAACGTTTGACCAATTTTTGCATAATAGAACAATGTAAGTGTTGGCCAAACTTGTAGACACTTCCGCAGGGAACGAGCGGGAAACATATGTATATTTGCCAAACTTGTAAACAATGCTAGTCGTTACCTCGAGACACTTGCGCAGGGTAGACTCGACAGCTGGACTTCCCGGAGTAACCCTCAGCGCCACTTCAGCTTCTTTGATACCTCGTACAAGCTCACCGGCCTACAAAGAATAACACATAGATCCTATTCATTGTCACTGTTAATTGGGATCATCTCAGTATAAGATCCAGAGTCACCCGCATCATATCTTCCTTCCAAAACAATTTCATCACCTTTGTCACTCCATCCAAGTGTGGCTCTAACCTTGACAATAACATCACTAAGACTAGGACTAGTCGGAAAAAATATCACAGTCTTTACCATATCCACAAACTCAACACCACATTCCAATTGCACAACACGCCCACCGTGATGCACATGAAGAACTTTTGCATAAGCCATATATTAATAGCCAAAACAAATACCAAAGCATCCATTAGAGAATGCAATACCTGATAAATTGCGACAATGTGCAACCAATAATACCAAGCCATCTACAATCACCCTAAAATACCATTGCTCTAACCTACTCATTTTGCACTGCCCTAGCAATTCATACACACAAACTAGACAATATCATTCATATATGTTGCACATGCTTACAACACACAAACTAGCCAATACCAATCAATGTAGCAACTCCTATAGGCTCGAAAATATTCACAACGTATCCTACAAGCAACTCCTACAAGATAAAGCACATGTATCCTACAAACAAATCCTACAAGCTCAAGAAAATGTGACATTTACCAATATCATCTAAGCGAAAATATCTACTTTAATATCACAATCATATGTTAAAATGATTCATCTAAGTGAAATAATTACATCAATTAACTAAAACCTTTTCACAACGTACAAATTATTTTGGAATTGGGGTAGGAATTGGGGGAGGGGATTTGAGAGAGGTGAAGGGGAGGAGAGAGGTACTTGCAGAGGACGTGCGGCCGGAGGGGAAAGGGAGGGCACGAGGAGACGGCCGGAGGAGGAGCAGCCCACCCTCCACCGGCGTGCGGGTGGAGGAGCGACCGTCCACCAGCGTGCGGGCAGTGGCCGGAGCAGGAACTTGGGGTGGAGGAGGAGGTGGTGTGGCAGAGGCGACCGAAGGCGGAGAGACGCCGGAGGAGCGGCTGGAGGTGGTGCAGTCGGCCGGCGTGCGGGCGGAGGAGGCAGCTGGGAGTATGGGGTGAATGACTAGATCGGGGGAGAAGGGAAACTGGTTGATTGGGGATAACCCTAGGGTCGGCGCCATTTGAAATGGCGCCGACATAGCGTCCACAGTAGCCCGGCAGCTCAACCCAGTCGCTAATTCGGCGCCATCGCAGCGATGTGTTAGGTCGGCGCCATGTCAAGTGACGCTGATGTGAGGGGTCAGATTCCAAATTAGGTTTGCCCCGGGACAGAGTTGGTCGAACTTCGTCAGTTGATACGCCCAATTTGCATCACCATTCTATATCATAATTTACCTCTATTCATTGATATCTGTCTTATTGTGAGGTATTACTTATGGCTTTTCATCTATTTATGCATGTTGGATGATTCCTGGAGGATGGACTGCCGGAGTCTGGATTCTGATGGAAAAGAGGGCGTTTCAGTGCAATTTCGCAAAGATCAGAAAAATATGGAAACATATTATTTTACCAGAAGACGAAGGAAGCCAGAAGGAGGGACGAAGTGGGGCCTCAGGGGGGCCACACCCCTAGGCGCGGGCCCACATGACCCCGCGCCTAGGGCAGGTGTGTCCCACCTGCCCGGCCTCCGACTCCGCCCCTTCGCCTATATCTTCCCTTCGAAACCCTAAGGCTCGGGGAGCGATCACAGATAGATTTCCGCCGCCTCTGGGGGTGGAAAACACCGAGAGAGAAAGATCTCTCCGGTAGACAGATTTCTGCCGGGGGGAATTCCTTCTCGATGAGGGGAGATCGTCGCCATCAACACCGTCATCAAGCTAGGATTCATCGGGATCATCATCCACACCATCGCCTCCACCAGCACCATCATCACCACTCCGTCCTGCTGTAACAATTGTGTTGGATATTGCTTAGTTCATTAGGGGAAACTTTTCCGGTGTTAATTACTATTGTAGTTGATGCTTGTGAGTGGAACCATTGGATATTGTTTATATTCAGATTGTTATCCATTATCATATCATCTTTGATCTTGATCCATATGATGTCTTGTGAGTAGTACGTTTAGTTCTTGAGGACATGGGAAAAGTCATGTTGTTAGTGTGAATCTGTGATGAGTTATTATTCAATGGTTTAGTATTTAAGTTGTGGTGCTATTCTTCTAGTGGTGTCATGTGAACATCGACTACATGATACTTCACCATTTATGGGCCTAGGGGGATGCATTGTGTATTTGGATACTAATCGCGGGGTTGCCGGAGTGACAAAAACCTGAACCCCGTTAGGACACCTTTGCGCAAGGGAGCATAGGATCTCAGAATTTAAGGTTGTGGTTAGATTTATATCTTAATTACTTTCCTGTAGTTACGGATGTTTGTAGGGGGTTTAATCACAAGTATGTATTAGTCCTAGGAAGGGTGGCATGTTAGCACAGGTTCACGCACACAACACTTACAAACACCAGAGAAGAGTACTCAGCTATTTGAAGCGAAGGCACTTGACAGAATCCCCATGTATCCTCGAGAACGTTTTCTAGCGCCGTTGCCGGGGAGTGAAGCGCTATTGAAGAGTGGAACTGGTATGGGAAACTTTCACTATGAGTATTGCTCTTGTTACTGCTTGTTACTTTGTTTCCAGTATGGACAACCCACTTGGTTTTCTGTTTGGGAAAACTACTACCAGTGCTAGGGTAGTAGATGAACCACCTCCTGTTGAGATATATCCTTTTAAGATACCTACAAGTATTTTTAATCGTGTTATGGATAATTATTATTTTGGGGATGGAACTGTCCATCCCGGTGATCACTTGCTTTTTATCCATGAATTATGTGGGTTGTTTAAGTATGCAGGTATCACAACTGGACAGGTGAAGAAGAAGTTACTCTCCATATCCTTGAAAGGGAGAGCTGAAGAATGGTATAAGCTGCTGAAGAATGGACAATCCATGGAATGGGAGGAGATGACATCTCTCTTTTACTCTAAATGTTATCCTCCCAGTGAGATCCATAAGGATAGAAATGTTATATATAAATTTTGGCCTCTTGATGGAGAGAGTACAACTCAAGCTCGGGGGAGATTGAAGTTAAATGGGATCTTCTAGACCGTATTCAAGAGAACACTGAAGCTTGGGAGAATGACAAAGGAAGAAAGTCAGGTATAAACTATGATTATGGATGCATTAAATCTTTTATGGGAACTGATAGCTTCCGTGATATTAGCAATGAGTTTGGTCTTGATCCTCAAGTTCTTGTAAAATGTTTTAATGCCTTTGCCTCTTATATTGGAATTCCCAAGAAAGAGTGGGACAAGTACCATGCTCCTTATAATGACATTGTCACCCATGTTCCTACTAGCACAGAGGTTTGCACCGTTGATTCTATTTTGCCGGAACCTTATGTTGAGAAAATCCCTGTTCCCTCCAAGGTAAGGGAGCATTCTATTATGGATAATGTGGTTAACAAAAGCGCAAAGAGAACTATAGGGTCCGACGAGCTTATTGATATTGAGCTTGTGGTAGCTATTGTGAAAGATCTTGTCACTAGAAATATAGAGGATGAGCATATTATCTTCTGTGAAGACGCTAATAATATTGTTTCTCATCCTAAGAAAGTTAGAAAAGATAGTGTCCCTGTGCTTTCTTTTAAAATTGGTAGTCATAGCTATTATGGTTTATGTGATATTGGTGCTAGTTCCAATGCTATTCCTTATGAGCTTTACAGGGAAATTATGCATGAGATTGGTCCTTGTGAGCTTGAGGACATTGATGTGGTTATTCACCTTTGCTAATAGAGAGCAAGTTTGCCCCATTGGCATTGTAAGAGATGTGGAGGTCCTTTGTGGTAAGATTAAATATCCTGCTGATTTTCTAGTACTTGGTAAAGAAGCTAGTAAAACCTATCCTATTATCTTTGGTAGACCCTTTCTAAACACTCGTGGGGCTATCATAGATTGTAGGAAGGAAAAAGTTTTGACTAAGTTTGCTGGAGAGTCTTATGAGTTTAATTTTTCCAAATTTACCAAAACTCCTTATGAAAACGAACTACCTGATGAGGATTTCAGGGTTGAACAACTTTCTGCTATTTCTCTTGCTCCTAACAATGCCTTGCAGCAGTTCATGGAAGATCATGAAAGTGATGCCTTCATGAAGGAAAGAAATGAGATTGATGAGGTTTTCCTTCGTCAGCTTGAGTTACTTAAGCATAATTTACCTGTGGAAGATTTGGGTACCACACTACCACCTAAAGGGGACCCTGTTTTCGAATTAAAACCTTTACCTGATGATCTTAAATATGCTTATCTTGATGATAAGAGAATATATCTTGTTATTATTAGTTGTAAACTTTCAGGAAAGGAAGAAGAAAGGTTATTGGAGATATTGAAGAAACACCGAGGTGCTATGGGCTATACTCTTGATGATTTAAAGGGGATTTCTCCTACTATATGTCAGCATGCTATTAATATAGAGCCTGATGCAAAACCAGCTGTTGAGCACCAACATCGTCTAAATCCTAAGATGAAGGATGTGGTAAGAAATGAGGTATTAACACTCCTTGATGATGGTATTATTTACCCTATTGCTGATAGTAAATGGGTTAGCCCTGTTCATTATGTTCCCAAGAAAGGGGGAATAACTGTTGTGCCTAATGAGGATAATGAGCTTATACCCCAAAGAGTAGTGGTTGGGTATAGAATGTGCATTTATTTTAGAAAGATTAATAAAGTTACTAAGAAAGATCATTATCCTCTACCCTTTATTAATCACATGCTTGAGAGGTTGTCCAAAAAGACCCACTTTTGCTTTCTTGATGTTTATTCTGGGTTTTCTCAAATTGCTGTGAAAGCACAAGACCAAGAGAAAACTACTTTCACTTGTCCTTATGGTACTTATGCTTATAGGTGTATGCCTTTTGGTTTATGTAATGCTCCTGCTACCTTTCAGAGATGTATGTCTGCTATCTTTCATGGTTTTTGTGAAGAAATTATGGAGGTTTTCATGGACGACTTTTCCGTCTATGGGACTTCTTTTGATAACTGTTTGCACAACCTTGATAAATTTTGCAAAGATGTGAAGAAACCAACCTTGTTCTTAATTGGGAGAAATGTCATTTTATGGTTAATGAAGGGATTGTCCTTAGACACAAGATCTCTAAAAGAGGCATTGAAGTTGACAGAGCCAAAATTGAAGCAATTGAGAAGATGCCTTGTCCTAGAGATATCAAAGGTATTCGTAGTATCCTTGGTCATGTTGGTTTCTATAGGAGGTTTATTAAAGATTTCTCCAAAATTTCAAAGCCCCTTACTAATCTTCTTCAAAAAGATGTACCTTTTGTTTTTGATGACGATTGTAAGGAAGCTTTTGAAACTTTGAAGAAAGCTTTGACAACTGCTCCTATAGTTCAACCACCTAATTGGAGTTTACCTTTTGAAATTATGTGTGATGCTAGTGATTTTGTCGTGGGTGCTGTCTTGGGACAACGTGTTGACAAGAAGTTAAATGTCATTCATTATGCTAGCAAGACTCTGAATGCTGCTCAAAAGAATTATGCTACTACTAAAAAGGAGTTATTAGCTGTAATCTTTGCTTGTGATAAGTTTAGACCTTATATTGTTGATTCCAATGTTACTATTCATACTGATCATGCAGTTATTAAATACCTTATGACGAAGAAGTACGCTAAGCATAGGCTTATAAGGTGGGTATTGCGTTTGCAAGAGTTTGATCTGCATATTGTGGATAGGAAAGGTGCTGATAATCCTATTGTTGATAATTTATCTCGTTTGGAAAACATTTCTTTTGACCCTTTGCCTGTTAATGATAGTTTTCCAAATAAGCAGTTAGCTGCAATAAGGATAAGTCCGCATGATAGTCCTTGGTATGCTGATTATGCTAACTTTATTGTTTCCAAGTACTTGCCTCCAACCTTTGCAGCTTAGCAAAGAAGGAAGTTCTTTTATGATCTAAGGCATTACTTTTGGGACGACCCACACTTATATAAAGAGGGAGTATATGGTATTATGCGAAGATGTGTTCCAGAATTTGAACAACAAGAGATATTGAGAAAATGTCATGGCAGTGCTTATGGAGGACATCATGCTGGGTATAGGACTGCACAAAAGGTTTTACAATCTAGATTTTATTGGCCTACCCTTTTTAAATATGCAAGGAAGTTTGTCTTATCATGTGATGAATGCCAACGAGTAGGTAACATCTCCAGACGCAATGAAATGCCTATGAATTATTCTCTTATTATTGAACCTTTTGATTGTTGGGGATTTGACTTTATAGGGCCTTTTACTCCTTCAAAAGGGTATACACATATTCTTGTTGTTGTTGACTATGTTACAAAGTGGGTAAAAGCCATACCTACAAATAGTGCTGATGGTAAGACCTCTTTGAAAATGCTTAAAGATGTCATTTTTCCTAGGTTCGGTGTGCCTAGATATCTCATGACTGATGAAGGCTCTCATTTTATTCATGGGGGTTTTAGAAAAACTCTTGCTAAGTATGACGTAAACCACAGATTAGCTTCAGCTTATCACCCCAAAACTAGTGGGCAAGTAGAACTTTCCAATAGGGAAATCAAATCTATCTTGCAGAAGACTGTCAATAGATCTAGGAAAAAATGGGCTAAAAGTTGAATAACGCTTTGTGGGCTTATAGAACTGCTTATAAAAATCCTATGGGGATGTCTCCTTACAAAATGATCTATGGGAAAGCTTATCACTTGCCTTTAGAATTAGAACACAAAGCTTATTGGGCAGTGAAAGAGTTGAATAGAGACTTTAGACTTGCTGGCGAGAAACGACTGCTCGACTTAAGTAATCTAGATGAGTGGAGAGGTGAAGCTTACGAAAATGCTAGGCTCTTTAAGGAAAAAGTAAAAAGATGGCATGATAGGAGAATTCTCAAAAGGGAGTTCCATGTTGGTGAGAAAGTTCTTTTGTATAGGTCTCGTCTCAGATTTTTTGCAGGGAAACTACTCTCCAAATGGGAAGGACCTTTTGTTATCAAGGAAGTGTACCGTTCAGGTGCCATCAAAATTTATTCTCTGAAGGATGACACAACACATGTGGTGAATGGTCAAAGACTAAAACATTATATTTCTGGAGATTCTTATAACGAAGATGTTGATGTTATTCAAATGATAACTCCATAAGAATTTATCAGAAGCCAAACACCAGAAACTGCAGAGTTCGTCTTTGAATATGTAAAAGTGGTGAAAATAGAAGGTTCATGAAACCCCAATCTTTTTATATTTTTGATGTTTTTTATACATAAGGGAAGTTATGAGACGAAACTGAAAAGGAAACGGAGCCCGGGGTGAAAAAACCCACCCCAGGCGCGGGCCCAGCCTGGCCGCGCCTGAGGGGGGGTGTTCCCCCCTCAAACTCCGTCTCCGCCTCGTTTCCGTGTCAAAACCTTCCTTATGCATTGAAACTTCATAATATATAACCCCCCCGGATTCCCCGAGGTTCTTGCATCGTGTTCTCGTCGTGTTTTCATTTCGATCTGTTTCTGTCAGGAAAATTCTTAGATCTGGAGCCTCAATGTCTTCCTCTGGATCACCCAGGGTGGATTCCTCTGCGGACGTCCTTAACCCGTACATGTATGAGTTGAGGATTCATCCCAAAGAGTTGATCCTCAAAGAGGGGAAGGTACAGATGAAAGAAGTTCAAGGCCCTAAAGGAGAAGGCAGTCTGGAAGACAGGATGGAAGCGTTGGAACAAGAAGTTTTAAGGTACAAGAAGATGGCAGAACGGGAAGTGGATGTTATTCACAAGATAAGTTCAGAACTCATCACCAAGCACGAGGGAGAAGTTGCTGAGTTCCGAGAAGAGATCTTCTCACTCCGTCAGACCACCAATCAATTGCAAGCACAACTCTATGACATACAGAATCAAAACTGTGAGTATGAGGCTAGATTTGATCGCATAAGCTCTGTTGCTAGTTTCAGGATTGCAGAGACAAGGACATACTTTTTGTATGGGGAACCATTGCCTTGGAAGTTTTATGATGACAAGAGAACACCACCACCACCGAAGGAGTAATTCGTCATCAGGTTTGGCATCCCCTTGGCTTGTTCCAAGCTTGGGGGAGTGTCGCGGTATCACCACCATTATCTTTTATCTTTTACCTTTTTAGTGGATTCATATCTGTGGTGGAGAGGTTATCTAATAGTTTGGTTTGCATGTGGAAGTATCTCTCCTTTAGTTGATTATATATGTATCCCTTGGTGTGAGTGCCTTTATTGGAATATTAATGAGAAGTCTCATCTTTTACTTTTTGCACTTCTTATTTTAGTTTGCAATCTCTATTATATGATGGATCTTGTTGCTCAGTATTGGCACCACTTTGGGATCATCAAGTGGATCTAAATTGGTTTTGGCAAACCGAGTTCTGCTCAGTGGCATTAATTTGAAAGAAAAAGAAAGAAAGAAAAAGCTTACAGGTATTTGGTATCATTTGTTTTCTTTCTTGTTGGCTCATAAGCTTAGTATTCTTTATTTAAGATTCTTTTGTGTCTTCAAGGAAGATTGCATGTTTGGCTTTATTACTTGTATGTTTGCTTGTTTCTTTCAACTCTCTTGCTTGCTGCCCAACCTTGCTAGCCAAAAACCTGTTTTGAGAAGGCATACTTCTCATGTTTCCAAAATCCTTTGAACCAAAACTTTTGCCACTTGTGTCCACCATATCTACCTAGTAGCTTTTGCTATTCCTAGCAAATTCTCAAGCTTCATCTACCTTTCGAATTAAAAAGTATTTTGTTATGTGAAAACTAGTTAGTAAAGCTCTCACGAACTTGATGGTACACCTTATTTACTTGCCCCTAATAGACTTGAACCATTGTGAACATCGAAGTTGTATATGCTTGTATCTATACGTTGGAATTAGCAGAACCGTGCTGTCACGGGGAACGTTTTCAACATTGCACTTGTACTCTGTACACAGTTGATATCGTGCTCTTTTGTCTATGGATGTCAACGGTGTGAAATAAAGAGGGAACTTGTAAGTACATGGAGTTTGTATTCTGTGTTAGAGAAACGTCTGGGCCGCTAGCCTAAGCCATGCTTAATCATGGTGGAAACTTGCAGCATCACCATAGTGAGTCATCTATGAAGCATCCTCAATAAAAAGCTATACACATAGTAAATAAAAGATTGCTGAGATGCTCATTGTCTGCTTGCCTTGTCATTTTGGTTATGGGAAAGCTCCTGTACCATGTGTAAGGGGTACCCCGTTGGCGGTTCTCAATGATATGCAAATACTTACAATGACAAGAACTTATCTGGATCCAAAGTTGAGTATGCATGAGGAGTGGCCCTCATATTCAAGGGACATGAGATTGTCAACTTATATTTCGTCAAGCATATACTCCATCTTTGTTCACTTTAACCTTAATCATCTCAAGATGCTTATGATAGGGGCAATGAGGGCTCAAAGCTAGTAAGTATCATAATCTTTTGGAAGCTCTTTATGACTTGTAATCCCTGCTATCCTCTAAGATGGGACCTTTCTCCCCCTTCCAAGTTGAGTCAGTAAACCTACTTCCTCTCTATCTCCAGCAAGCTTTTGAGTTGTTGTGTTTCAAGCATTCGTATGGTGATTTATTCAATCATGTTCTTTATCTTCCTTGTTTGCACAAAACTCTTATCTATTGAGTATTACTTTGAAAGCCTTCACTTGTAAAAAATCTTTTTGAGCAAAGAGTGTTCCTGTTTTAAAACTTCTACAAAAAGCTTTTGTAAAACTGTTTGCCAGGTGTTCTCTGACCAAGAACAAGTTTTCCAATTCCAATTATGATTTATATTTATGCTTCTCCATTGTGATTGCTGTACTTGGCTGCAAGCTAAGTTATATAATGGTGAATTGCTTTCTTCTATGAGTTATGCAATGGTAAGTGTGATGCTTCTTGTTCGTATTCTTTTATCGACACTTCACTCCATAAACCTATGGACATGTTTACTGAGCTCAGTATTCGCTTGGGGACAAGCGAAGTCTAAGCTTTGGGGAGTTGATACGCCTAATTTGCATCACCATTCTATATCATAATTTACTTCTATTCATTGATATTTGTCTTATTATAAGGTATTACTTATCGCTTTTCATCAGTTTATGCATGTTGGATCATTCTTGGAGGATGGACTGCCGGAGTCTGGATTCTGATGGAAAAGAGGGCGTTTCGGTGCAGTTTCGCGAAGATTAGAAAAATACTAGAAAAATATGGAAACATATTATTTTACCAGAAGATGAAGGAAGCCAGAAGGAGGGACGAAGTGGGGCCTCAGGGGGGCCCACATCCCCTAGGCGCGGGCCCACTAACCTCGCGGGCCCACCTGACCTCGCGCCTAGGGCAGATGTGGCCCACCTGCCCGGCCTCCGACTCCGCCCCTTCGCCTATATCTTCCCTTCGAAACCCTAAGGCTCGGGGAGCGACCACAGATAGATTTCTGTCACCTCTGGGGGGCGGAAAACACCGAGAGAGAAAGATCTCTCCGACAGACATATTTCTGCCGGGGGAATTCCTTCCCGAAGAGGGGAGATTGTCGCCATCAACACCGTCATCAAGCTAGGCTTCATCGAGATCATCATCATCATCATCCACACCATCATCTCCACCAGGACCATCATCACCATTCCGTCCTGCTGTAACAATTGTGTTGGATATTGCTTAGTTCATTAGAGAAAACTTTTTCGGTGTTGATTACTATTGTAGTTGATGCTTGTGAGTGGAACCATTGGATTATTGTTTATGTTCGGATTGTTATCCATTATCATATCATCTTTGATCTTGATCCATATGATGTTTTGTGAGTAGTTCGTTTAGTTCTTGAGGACATGGGAGAAGTCATGTTGTTAGTAGTGAATCTGAGATGAGTTATTATTCAATGGTTTAGTATTTAAGTTGTGGTGCTATTCTTCTAGTGGTGTCATGTGAACGTCGACTACATGATACTTCACCATTTATGGGTCTAGGGGGATGCATTGTGTATTTGGCTACTAATCGCGGGGTTGCCGGAGTGACAGAAATCTGAACCCCCGTTAGGACACCTTTGCACAAGGGAGCGTAGGATCTCAGAGTTTAATGATGTGGTTAGATTTATATATTAATTACTTTTCTGTAGTTGCGGATGTTTGCAGGGGTTTAATCATAAGTATGTATTAGTCCTAGAAAGGATGGTATGTTAGCTCAGGTTCACCCACACAATACTTACAAACACCAGAGAAGAGTACTCAGCTATTTGAAGCGAAAGCACTTGGCAGAATTCTCATGTGTCCTTAAGAACGTTTGGTCCTTATAAGTATTTCCACCGGCTTGTCCTTGCTAAGAAAGGATTAAGCTACTTGCTACGTTTGTTCGTTACTTCTGTTTCTTGCTCCTTGTTTTGTTGCCTTGTTAGAAAACCACTAAAAATCTGTTTGGTAAGTATTTACACGGATTTCCTGCTTCACACCACTATTTAACATCTTTTGCTTCTCGTTGGGATCGACACTCCTATTTATCGAAAGTAGTACGATACACTCACTATAATTATGGCTCATCATCAGTTTTGTCGGATTTGTCAAAAAATACGCAAATCACCCCGGTCAACTCTTACAAAGAGAATAAAAGAATCTACATGGTGAATAATGCGAAACGTGTACAAAGCAAAGAAACCCACCGGCTCACTACAGTGTACACTGCTCTTTTTCAGATAAGGGCCTGTAGAACTTCACATTTCTATCCGACCGCCCCCCTGAACTCCTCCGGTCACCCCGTCGCTTCCTTGCAGAATTAATCCAGATCCCTCTCTCTCCTCGCACTCCTCCTCGATCCGTCAGACTTAACCAAAAAAGGGCTTCGCACGCTCGCACGCTACAGACCAAAAACATTTCCCGAATTCCGATTCCCCTCACGCGATCTCTCCCCGCTCGTCTCCACTCCTGTCACTACCCGGGGATCGGGGTCGGATCCGAACCGAATCCCGCGGGGGCTCGTCGTCTTCCCCGCGAGCGCGCGCGCACGCAGGGCGGTGATGCGCTGCTGGAATTGGAACTGCTGCTAGCTGCGTCCGATCGGGGGCGATGAACATCGTGAAGGGAGTCGCCGATCTCCTCCGCAAGTCGACGCCCTCCTCGCCGGTCGCCGCCAGCGGCGGCGGCGCCGGCGGAGGCGGCGCGGGCGGGGCCGGGGACGGCTCCTCCTCCGTCGACAAGCTCGCCCCCGCGCCGTCCCACAGAGTCCGCTTCAGGTACCCAGCCCTACTTCGCAACCCTCGCGTACTTGCCACTGTCTCGTTCGCCGTGGGAAGCGCGACATGCTCGTGTGAACTGTGTGTGTAGATGTGCTCAAGTTGCATTGCTGGATTCGAGCTCGTGTTGCATGGGTTTTTGATTTCCTAGTTTGCTTCAGTCTGTTAAGTTCTTCAAGCTTTTGTCTGGATTAAGCTTGGAGGCGCCCATCTACTTTTTCCTGGTGGGGTAATGGCTTAGCTACGTGGAACTATCTACACGTGTTAATTTGTTAACTCAGTAGAACGATAGCACTATGATCTTAGAGACTTAGGATGTTGATTAATCTGCTAATCCTTTCTGTTTCACTAGGCCCGTGTAGCATTTTTCTGTAGGTACACTAAATCATTGGCGATTGGTAGTTGAGTAGCATTGCTCTGGTTTCCTATACCTATATTTATGAATTGTGCGCTCATAGCGTACTGAGTTCTACAATGTAGAAAATTATGCTGACATTTTCATTCGCCATATTACTGTTAAGGTTACATAGGCTAATGAAATGTACCAGTGGTTCCTGTAGTATTGTTAGTTCATGCCGGATGTGGCCATTTTATCCTGATGCTGTGTTATATGGTTCCAGTGACAGTGGCGAGGAAGGAGTCTTAGACACGCTTTGGCAGAAGTACGAGAATGCCATTGACAAGGTACTCACCTTTACAGAAATTTCACCAGACTATATCTAAGATAGTTTCACCCAATCCTTCAATTAGTATCTCAGAAACCTTTGTAACGTAGACCGTAGCCTCAAACTTGAAGCTGTCAGCAGACATCCTGATTTGGGTGCAACATGATAAGTTAACAAGTATTTTCTAACACTTGATTCTCTAATGCTGGATCTTGTCCATGAGATGGCTTTGCTGAGCGAGTAACTTGACTAATATCCTCACTAAGAATCCTGTATTATTGAGGACCTTGGTTGGGTAAGGGTCTGAAGACAGGGTAGTGAGCTTGCCCTCCTCGTGCCGCTAGCGAGGTTCTTCACTGTCGTGTATACCTAGAGGCTCCAAGACTCAGAAGAATATATCGAGAGGCTAGAGAACTTAGGTTATTCTTTGTTTATTCAGAAAATGTTGGCAGTGCTGTGCTTATATTGGCAATGTCCTGAAAAGGGTCAATGCAACCAATCTACTGCTAAACATTAGATTGTTATCTGAACTATTATAAAGATACACATCTAACTAATTATGATACCTTATGTCGATCTTCCTATTTTTCTTGTGTCTTTACAAGCATTACCCCTTTTAAACTGATAATGCGTAACACTTATCCACTGACTACTGCCTGTTGCATACTTGCATGCGTGCTGCTGCACATAAAATGTATAAGGAGAGGAAGTGCCACATTCATGGATGAATTATTGCATGTCTCCCAAATCATGTAAATTAGTTTAAGAATGAAATTGCACGCCTTTGTGTTTTGTTTAAAAAGACAACAACATAGAGGAGCTGTGACAGTAATTAAACTCTAGAATTTTCTTATATCATGAGGATTTTTCATTTCTTATCATGTGATCATGTTCATTTCTCCTGTCAACAATTTCATAGGCTGAAAAGAAAAAGTCCCTCCAAGTATTTGTCTTGCATTTCATACAAGCATTTAAAGACTGGGAGCCACACCATATTGATCAATCAGTTGACCGGGAATCAGCACCGGATGATACAATTTTAGGATGTTCTGGTGGGCATCCTTCTGAGGTCATCCTTATTCTTGTTCAGGAGATCTCTCAGTTAACTTCATTTGTCGCCGAGTGTAAGTAAACTCACTGAACAAATGTTATCTTTCTTGAGTATGCATTCATGCCCCCCTTCATTTTACCTTTCTTGTACTGTAACAAGTCACCACTAGTCATGGTACCTTTTTAAGTTACCATTCATATGTCTGTAAGGACATCTTTGTATGTCGTTGTGAGTCTGTGACTGAAACATCTTAGATTACGACTGGTGAAAAAGGAAAGAAACAATTGGCAGACTTTGGAATTGGGTTATATGACTTAGAAAGCAGTTGCATCCACTAATCACGTAATGTTAAAGAGACAGGTCTTAATTTGTTAGTGTTTGGTGGATGCTCAAGCAGGTGGGACTTAACGTTCATTTTGGGTACACTGGAATGCTATGTGTGGCTAGGTATTTGGGTTAGCTATTTATTTGCTTGAACTCTTTCTTGAATATTTTTAGCTCCATTTACTGTAGAAGTGCACTTCACTTTGGTGCTATACTAACAGCATACTTATTCTTAATGCTAGATAAAACAATGAACAATTGTTATCTCTGCCAACTGTTGATTTTTCAGTGGTTTATCAGGTTTGACAACTGCAGTGATTCAGTGAGAATAGATATCTTACTTTTTTTCTATATTAGTAGGCAGCAGCTGTCCAGAATCCTCTGCCAATCTATCAGAGCAATCCACAGACCTGGGATCAAGTACCGAGGTGTTCGCTGTTTTGGAGTGCTTCACAGTAGTTACACGCTCCATGCACAACTGTAGGGTATTTAGTTATTATGGAGGTGTGCAGAAGGTTACTGCTCTTTTGAAAGGTAGATTCTTTTTTTAGTTGAGTATTTACCATTCTATATTCATTTTGACTCTTTACTGTTCTCTTATATGTTACGAATAATTTTGCATATATTATGATGAATGTGATATATTATTTCTGTAAAGAAGCTTGTCTTAACTGCCCTTTCTCTTGTGTATTCAGCCGCAGTTGTAAAGCTCAAGACCTTGACCAGTTTGCTTGCCGCAGATGAGCAACTGTCAAATACAACTGTAGAAAATATGAGGATGATGCAAAAGGTTCTTCTATACATTGTTACGATAATTTCGAACTTCATGGATATGGTGCCAGCTGCAACAAGTGTTTCACGGGTCGTCAATACTGCTGATCATGCCCCGCCAAATAAGTATTTGACCACAATTACTCCCAATAGCACAAGAAGATCTGTTTCTGATAGAAATTGGCAGCAAAAGGCCATTGTTTCAGTTATGGAAGCTGGTGGTGTCAATTGGTTAGTAGGTAAAGTTGGGTTGTTGATGTTTACGCACATTTTATTGTGTCTTCTAACTATTTGCTTTGTTACTTGGTTGGGACAATTAGTATGGTCAGTGAGTCCTCTTTACCCCCGCTAAAAAAAGTGCACTTCAGAAGAGTTTGCTGGTAGTTTAAAGTACACTCCATGCTTTCTACTTTGGAGAAATATTTTGGAGGGGGTATCAAACCAAGGATTAGATACCATGTAGGTTCTACTCTGAAGTTTAAATGGGGCAGTTTTAATATATCTTGTGACCATAAGGCTTGATAATATATGCTGTAGACTTTGTTGATGCAATTAAGATTTGTAACAGTAGAAATAACTGAGCAACTTGTGGATCTGAATTTGGATAAACAAATTACCCCCTTTGTTCGGAAATAGATGATGTCTTAGGATGCATGCGGTCAAACTTCAAATTACTCCTTTTGTTCAGAAATAGATGATGTCTTGGGATGCATGCGGTCAAAGTTCTCTAACTCTGACTACCAATATATTAAAATTATTTGAATTTCTCAAATAAAAGTACCATCATTATATTTTTTGTGAAAAAAGCTTTTATTATTTTATAATTTGTTATTGTTACTAATATATTCGTATGAAAAATAATGATCAGAGTTGTGTGTTGGATACGTGTCAAAACCTAAAATATTAGTACTATGAATGAAAGAGTTAACATCATAGCAAATAAAATTTTAAAGTTGTGGTGAAACGCTGCGTGTTGAATAGTTATGCCATACATAGGTAGTGTAGTTCTGTATCAGCTGGTAGCACATCCAGGGAAGCATGGTTACTGAACTCCTCAGAAGCCTCTGATATTACATTAATTAACCTACATTTTTAATCGTCTTACATTTCTCAAATTGTTCTTTGCAGAACTCTTAAGGGTCATTCGAAGACTGAATTTGAAAGAGCAGTGGACTGACTTGTCACTTCACTTTATAACTTTGTATGCTCTGCGATCAACAATATCTGAAAATACCCGTGCACAGAATCATTTCAGAAGCATCGGAGGGCTGGAGGTTCTGTTAGATGGACTGGGACTACCATCAAGCAAATTTTCGGTCTCAAAGCATTCTTTTGTCCCCAGTGAGGAAAGGTAAGTGTTTTACTGCTTCAGCAGCAGCGAAATCACCATAGGAGGCGCAAAAGGTGGAAAAGAGGAGCAACAATTACAATGAATCAGAAGAAATAAATAAAGTAGATTACTCGTCCTTGCAAAATTCTTAAGGAGTACGATAGTTTCTCAATTCTAGGAGGAATTTCCCCTCTATATTGGGATTTACTCTGTTGCTTTGGTTCATTAGCATTGCACTATGCAGCCAATTTTTCATTTGTTCTAGTGAGCATCAAATTAATAAATGTACTTCTGCAAAAATGGATTAACAAATGTATCATTGGTACATATTCTGTAGCTTCTACTAAACAACAGCTAGTGTTACTAACTTGCCAGGTACTGCCATTTTAGAGGAACCCCTTATATTTCGCTTTCTAATAGAGGAGATACCTTTAGCATTATAATGTCTTATACCCTTATTAGCTACCTGCCATCAAGTTTTCGCTAAGAGCAGTATTGCCATTATAAATTGACAACACACTTCAACCAACAATCTAGCAGAGATAGGAGCTAATTTTTTTTAAATAATACATTTTTTTATTGAATTGCACAAATAATACACAAAACGGACAAATTGCAAATCTGTTGGTCGGTCGGCCGTTCGACAGACGACAGACTCGTTTCGTCCGTTCAACAGACGACACACTCGTCCGTTCAACGGACGACACACTGCCTTCGTCCGTTCAACGGCCATCCGATTTGCCCATTTTGTGTCGTCTGTTGAACGGCCGACCGACCAACAGATTTGCAATTTGCCCATTTTGTGTATTATTTGTGAAATTTAATAAAAAAAAGTATTATTTAAAAAAATTTAGCGAGATAGGAAGCTACATTATCCGATCTTTTTTGTATGTTTGCCGTCCTGTTTTGTTCTTGTGATCTCAAATGACATGCTTTTGCAGGAGTGATATTCTGCAGCTCCAGATACTATCTTTGGAAATTCTGAGGGAAGCAGTGTATCCTATTGATAACTTTTCACGTACATAAATTAGTGCAACCCTTATAAGACTTTGTTATATCTTCTTGATTCTGGCTTTCTAGAGCAATAGTAACATATACATGCTAACCTCTTATTTAGCACAACAGCTCCAATTAGATCATGGGTGTAGACTGATAGTGCTAACTTTACCTGTGAGGTTATTGCTCACCACCTTGTTAGAATTTTGTTTTCTGTTTGCATGATTTATCTCCCTGGGCCCCTTGACTATTTATTCAGTTTTGGTAATGTCAACAATTTGCAGTTCTTATGTGAAAATGGACGGATACATAAATTTGCGAACAGCATCTGTTGGCCTGCATTTATGTTTCAGGAGTTTAATCAGCAGAAGTTTCTTGATCCTCAAGTGCCCAACTGGAAAATTGATAGACAGAGCACAGGGACTTCAGCTACGTTAGAATCCATCCCAAGTCCTGTTGATATTCTCGATACAACAGAATGGAATGAGTATTCTGTAAAGTTAAGCATGGCACTTTGCTCCTTCCTTCTTCCTCCTAATGAGATCAAGTACTGTCCTGGGGCAACTCTTGTTACCCAAATTTCTCTATCCATCTCATTGGCGTACTGGGAGCAATGTGTAAGGTGGATCATAAAGATTCTTTCAACAGTTTTCCCATGTATCAAAGCTTGTGCTAGTGATACCGAATTGCCTAACCATATAATGTAAGTTCCTATTCCCCATTTGTTGGGTGTACGTCTTCTCTGACTAGATTAGTTGATTATGACGCTTTGTTTTCAATATGTCCTTCATGAAAGACACTGTCCAACCTAAGATTTTGGTTAGAGAAGTTCGTTTGCATAGTTAACTGTACCAGATTTTGGTTAGAGAAGTTCATGAAAGACACTGTCCAACATATTAGTAATGTTCAAAAGTACGGCTAGTCTTGTAATATCTGTTGTCCATATTAATTTGCAAATTGACCATTGTTCTGGCTATCCATTTTTCCCTTGAGGTGGACAGCTTTGTCTGTGTGGAAGTATCATGTTTTCCCAGTTTCTTCATCTTACTGAATCTCTAAATGTCTATGTATTTTTTGCTTCATCGTTTTCTTCTCTAAATTTCCTTTACCGATTACTTCTTTTGATTTGTTCAGGATTCTAGCAAATACACTACAGAATTACATGCTCTGCACATTTAGGAAGGTTCTCATTTCAGCACCAGTACTACTCAAATCTTTTCGAGAGGAGGGTTTGTGGGATCTGATATTCTCAGAGAAATTTTTCTACTTTGGGTCATCTGTGGAGTGCATTCATAAGACTGTTGGTGAGACACAGAATGATTATTTTATTGATGCTACTGAATCAGCTGGTTCCAAAAGTAATCTAGGTGATGTCAACATCCTTCAGTCAGAAGCTATTTCCTTCTTGGAGTTTGCTGCAACACTGAATGAAAATACAAATAACCTGGTATTCCAGAATTTCTCCGTTCTCACATAAGATGTTGCTCATTTTTACCTAATTTGAATACTGTCATTGTTTTTGCATTCATTTATTTGTTCTTTTTTGTAGCCAGAATGCTCAGCATTGTTAAACACACTTGAACATTGCACTAACGGTCCTGGATTGGTTGGTGCTATTCTTAAGAGCTTTCATGTTATCCTACAACTCGCCACAGAACAAACTCTAGCTTCTTTCAAGTCACTGGACGCTCTTACCAGAGTCCTGAAAGTTGCATGCCTTCAAGCACAAGAACTAAGGAAGTTGAATCCTCGAGATGACTTAAGCGGAAATGGTTCTCGATCAGAAAATGTTCAAATGGCTTCTTTGGACGAGATTATTACGAATACTCGTTCATGTGTTGAATTGGCTTTCAACCTTTTCAAGGAATATGTCACAATATCTGACCATGGAAGGACTCTAGTTCTACATAATGCCAATTCTATTGGGTGCCTATTTGATTTATTCCAAGAAGAAAACCTCCGGAAACATGTACTCGAGCAAGTTCTTGCCTTATATAGGGTATAATCATGTTTACTATCTCTCTCCTTTTGTCACTCTTGATATATTGTTAGAATTAACTCTCTCCTCCCATGTTCTTTCTTATGACCAGTTGCCTCCAGTATCAGCACAAGATCATGCAGCAAAGTTGCAACTATGCGCCAAATATTTGGAGACCTTCACTCGTGCAAAAGAAAAGGAAACAGACTTTCCAGAATTGTCGATTGATCTATTAGTTAACATGAGAGAGATCATTTTGATAGATCGTGCGGTACGTTTTTGTATAGATGGTTACAATAATTGCATACTGTCCTTTTTCTTCTCATCTTAGCAGTGCATCATGCCTGATGAATCATTAATATCTTTTGCCAGTATTACCAAAATCTGTTTCGCAATGGGGAGTGCTTCCTGCATATAGTTTCTTTGTTGAATGGAACTTTTGATGAAGTAGTTGGAGAGCAATTGGTCCTTAATGTCCTTCAGACGTTGACCGAATTACTTGCTGAAAATGATGAATCCAAGGTAATACACTATTTCCTATTTGAAGGAGTTCATTTCACACATATGGGACCAGTAATAGCTTTTGGTCATTTTTGGATGGCCACCTGCGCTGCCCTCTTGTTCCAAGATATTCATTCCAAATTAATCGCCAGGTTTACTTTGTTGTGGAACCAGATGATTTCTGGTGAACCCAGGTTATCCACCAAGTAAAAAAGTTCCCCCTTTCTCTAACGTTCATGTACACGACATTTTTGTTTTGTGTAAGGATAAATTGAAAACGTCAATTAGAATGAAACATGGCGTAATCTCCTCCCCTCATACTTGTATGTCTGGCAACGAGTGTTACTCTGGTTCATATACCTTATTTGTTTACTGCTCTTTAAAAAACAATCCCGGTTTGTCTTATCCAGGCTGCTTTTAGAATGCTGGTTGGTGTGGGCTACCAAACACTTCAAAGTTTGTTACTGGACTTCTGTAAATGGCTACCAAGTCAGAAACTCTTGGATGCGCTACTTGGCATGCTTGTCGATGGGACATTTGAGATAAATGAAAAAACAACAATAAAGGTATGCAGTCTAAATGATCTTTGAGGCAATGGCATCCTCGTATATTCAATTGTACTTGCATTATTGCTTGATTCTGTACCCTGATATTTTTATTTCTTATTTGCCTGCAGAATGAAGATGTAATTATACTATTTTTAAATGTTCTACGAAAGGTTTGCCTCTCCCTTCTCTCCCTTTCGAACACACATACAAACTGAGATATTTTGCATTTGTATATTTTATGTAACATTGGTGATTTCTGATTGGCAGAGCAGCACTCCGCTCCAGCATTATGGGCTTGTGGTCTTACAGCAATTGCTCAAGGGGTCCATTACAAATAGAACATATTGTTTCAAAGCAGGATTACTTAGTTTTCTCCTTGACTGGTTTTCAGTTGAGGAAAGGGAGGACACAGTTATCAAAATAGCCGAGTTAATTCAGATTATTGGAGGACACAGTGTTTCCGGAAAAGAT
This sequence comes from Avena sativa, assembly GCA_916181665.1. NCBI lineage: Eukaryota > Viridiplantae > Streptophyta > Magnoliopsida > Poales > Poaceae > Avena > Avena sativa. Next base: position 3,262,804 of record OV702284.1, read on the forward strand.
ATTCGAAAAATGTTTGCTCTCCTACGTGGCGAGAAGATAAGTGTCAAGCAGAAGCATAGTTCATTACTTTTGACAAGTCTTAGTCATATGCTCAAGGAAAAGGGACCTGAAGCTTTTTTTGAGTTTAGTGGTCATGATTCTGTGAGTTATTATCATTTTCAGTACTTTCATCATTTTCCATAGTAATCTGTCAAAATTTCAATGATTCTTTCATTCTAAGTGTCTTTGGCATATTTTCGATTGGGTTATACAAGTTTATATATTGAAGCAGCGTCATATGGGTTTCTTCTTATCCTGAATATAACCTACTGCACAATTATTTTAATATTTTCGTTCAAGTAATGTTTATGTGGTAACTAACTATCCTACTTTTTTTCCCTTCAACAGGGTATTGAAATAAAATCACCTGTTCAATGGCCTTACAGTAAAGGTTTATCTTTTTGCTGTTGGCTAAGAGTAGAAAATTTCCCTGACAATGGTATGATGGGCCTTTTCTCCTTTTTCACGGAAAATGGAAAAGGATGTTTAGCTATGCTCGGGAAAAATACTCTAGTCTATGAGGTAATGGTGGTTGCTTCCTTCATTTTTAGAATATTTTCTGAGCTATTTATTGATCATTATATACATTATATTCTGACAAACAAAATCGTTGGTCTGTAAAATTGGGGAATATTTTAACTTACCATAATGACCGAGTTACATTTTTTGTAAAAATCATTATTTGGTTTTTAATATATTTGAAGAAATATCTTAGTTTCATCAAAAGAAAAACTGTGTCCATTTTACAGACTAATCTTTGATCATGCATTGCTGGTTTCACCTTAGATTTATCTGTTCCTAACATAAGTATGTTTATGATCCATGTTTCTACTAGCCCACGCTATTCAGTCTTCTGCTATTCACAGTTGTTAAGTATCCATGCCAAAGATGGTTTGAAAAATCAGCCATATTCTGGATAAGAACTCTATAGTCTTTTATCATAGTTGATTAGTTATACATCTTCCACATGGCATTAGCTTGTTATGTTACTTCACTTATATCGGATACTAGAAGTTAGATTTCAGTATTAATGTCAAATTTAAACATCCTATGCAGTCTGTCAGTCAAAAGAATCAGTGTGTTTTGTTGCCTCTGAGCCTCCCAACGAAGCAATGGAAATTCCTTTCTGTTACTCACACAATAGGGAGAGCTTTCTCTGGAGGAAGCCAGCTGAGATGCTATGTAGATGGTGATTTAGTATCAACAGAGAAGTGCAGGTACGTGGTTCTTCATTTGTTTGGTACACCATTCGAGCTTCTTGGGCCTGTTTCAATGATCACATCTAAGGATTTCAAGTAGTCCAGTATTTTCTTCTTCAATTATTTGAAATTCTTGTTGGTAAAGCCCTTCGAATATTTATAGGGATGGTAAAAAACGGTTTGAGTCAAACCGGCTGAGAAAGCAATTTCATTTTCTTTCTTTGCATCTGACAAATTTAGTGCTAGTACACAAATTTGTATGCCACGATTCACGGTCTCCATGGTTCCCTCTTTTGCATACCCTTACTAATAGTGTCTCTGTCCATGCTTCTTATCACTATTAATTCTTACATGTTTTGTACTCCCTCCGTCTGAAAAGGATGTCACAGATTTGTCAAAATTTGCATGTATCTATACACTAAAACGCGTCTAGATACATGCAAATTTAAACAAATTTGTGACATCCTTTTCAGGACGGAGGGAGTATATCCTTTAAAGGCAAATATTGTTCGTGCAAATTAACTAAAACTTTGAGTAGAGTCAGTCTTCTACTCTTAAGATATTGAGGATTTTGGTCTGCCATTTTTTGATTCCCATTATATTAGCTGAGATGTTATATGCCATTGTTTTCTTCTTTTCAGGTATGCAAAAGTTAATGAAGTAATGAACCGTTGCAGTCTTGGCACAGAATTGATGCCCATTGGTGAAGAGCCTACTTCTCTTGGTTTTGAGGGCACTTTTGCCTTTACTGGTCAAATGGGCCCCGTTTATGCGTTTTCTGATGCTCTCTCTTCTGAACAAATAAGAGGCATATATAATCTTGGACCAAGTTATATGTACTCTTTCCTTGGTGATCAGAACTTGCTTATGAATAATGACTCACTGTACAAGGGAATTTTGGATGCAAGGGATGGTATTTCATCAAAGATGATTTTTGGCTTGAATGCGCAGGTACCAATTGGCTCTGAACAACATGTTATCTTCTTTTGACCAATTACTGGAACCATAGAATTGAATATCGTGTTCTTCTCTTCTTCCAGGCTAGCAATAATAGGACTTTGTTCAATGTGTCTTCTGTACTTGATAGTGTTGACAAGAGCAAGCTTGAGGCAACCATCATGGGCGGCACAAAGTTATGCTCGCGGCGCTTGCTGCAGGACATAATTTATTGTGTCGGCGGTGTCTCTGTATTTCTTCCTCTTCTGATACATTTTGATGATGCCATCACTCACAGTGGAGAATCCGCCACTGGTGATGAATTGGCAGGTCAAGTCATTGAGCTTATTGCATCTGTTCTGGATGGAAATGTAGCAAATCAGCAACAAATGCATCTTCTTTCTGGATTCTCCATTTTAGGTTTCTTGCTTCAATCAGTTTCACCGCAGCTGCTAAATTTCAAGACTCTTTCAGCACTGAAGACCATGTTCAATGTTTTGACGCACTGTGGTAATCTCTCTCTCTATATATACGGTCTACTTCCTCTGTTCTGATTTACTCTACATCCTAGAAAAAATCAGACAAATTAGTGTTGCATCTATTAGTACTACTTAGATATCTGAGCAACCAAACAAAGCTACCTTGAAAATAACAACATCCAATAGAGAGAGCAGGACCACTTTGTTTTCTGTGTTTTTGTTGACTAAAAGCTAGAATGTAGATTATTTCAGGACAAATTTTGGGGCTAGAATGTAGACTATTTCAGAATGGAGGGAGTATATATATAGGACCTGTGTATATCATTAATCTATCTGCTCTTTCAGGTATGTCAGAAGTTCTATTGAAAGATGCTCTTTCACAAATTTATCTGAACCCACACATCTGGGCATATTCAAGTTACGAAGTACAAAGAGAACTTTATTTGTTTTTGATACAGTATTTTGAGTCTGATGGGAAACTATTACCAATATTTTGTGGACTCCCTAAGATCATTGACATTGTACGCCAGTTTTATTCAGAAAAAATAGATTCTAGGTCTTCTAAGCCTTTACTACATCTGGTTACTGAACAAGTGATTGGAGAGAGACCACATATAGAAGAAATTCGCAAGATCCGTCTTCTCCTCTTGAGTCTTGCAGAAATGAGCTTAAAGTAAGTACTTCGAACTGTTCATTCGGAGATGCTTTTTGTGTCAACTCTCCAGAATGTTGCATTTTTCTCTCCATCCTAACTTCTATATCTGTATCATTTTCTGATTATCATGTTCAATGCTGCCATATAAGCAAGTCTGAAAATTCTTTACTTGGATTCATATGCTAACAAATTTATTCTTTAGTATATTTTCTCTTGAGATTAATCTGTATTACGACAAACTTCTGTTGTAGGCTGAAGGTTTCTTCACATGATATAAGAGCTCTTGTGTCCTTTTTTGAGAAAAGTCAAGATGTTGCATGCATCGAGGATATACTTTACATGATTATCCGTGCTCTTTCACAGAATTCTCTTCTATCATCCTTCTTGGAGCAAGTAAATGCTGTTGGTGGTTGTTACATTTTCGTCAATCTTCTTAAAAGGTAATACCCATCTAGAACTGTTGGCCCAAGTCATTTGGTACTTATAATAAGTGCGCTTTACTGAGTGAATGTAAAGCTACTCTGGATTAAATTCCACTAATACAGAGAGCTTGAGCTTTAGCCACTCGTACAGTCAGCGATAATGCCATTTTTGTGCATTCTGATTTTTTATTCCAAGGCCATGCAGGCAAGTTACACATGTATAGTATTTATTAATATAGAAAGAGTTCTGTTACACCATAAAAGGAAGACACGACCCATCAAGAGAAACAAAGCAATCTAAACATTCTAAGTACCGCCACCCCTAATATAATTAGTGATGGCGACACTGTAACACCCTCAGAATCGGCCCTATGCAAGTCTTAGCGATTCCCGCCAAACCCGCATAGAAACGATTCAAAGGTGCCCACCAGGCACTTGCGTGCGGGTGAAAAACGAAGTAATATCATTACACAATAGTCCACGATGGAACCCACAAAACAGATATATACAACAACGATTCCATGAGTCAAGAATACAGATATACAATACAAAGATTCAAATCACCTTTAAAGCGATACAGCGTCCGAGTACGGACAAGATGCAAATTGGGCTAAGAGCCCTAAAGAATAACCAATGGTGTCCATAACCCTGCCCAGGCCAAGCCGGAAGGGTAACCCTGCTAACGACGTCGATCTCAAAACCTGCTTAAACAAAAGGGGTGCCGACAAAGGGCAAAGGAAAAAGAGAGCGGTCAGTACTGAGGCCAGTACACGGCGAGACTAGAATTCGGCGGCTCTCTCCTACATAGGTATGGTGGACTGAAGCGGCAGCGCAGCATGCACTAAACAACCTATAGTGACTCGATACAACTGTCGGCTATTAGAGAGGGATACGAAAGACCTTTTCGGATCCAACCTAATACTAACACCAATCATACCCATCCTGGTGTTTCCCCCTCGATACCAATCGAGGAAGTCGTACCGAGGAAACTCACACAATTGGTAATTTTATCCATTTCCTTATAGTTGCGGCAATTACTAGTCGGATATAGATAGCATGAGTCATCCTGATAACATAAGCAGTGGGCAGTTTTAGATAACCATTCCATTGTAGTTGCAATACTTACTAGTCAAATACATATACCATGAGACATTCAAAAACCCAGCAGTTGTTGGTACTTTTATTTAGCCATTCCGTTATAGTTAAGCTGATTACTAGTCATTCCAAAGGCAAATTTATAGCACTACTTTAGTTATAGTTGTCTATGATCGAGATATTGTGCTCCAAGTTGTCCATAACCGCGGATACGGCTTTCAGAAAGTTTTACCCTGCAGGGGTGCACAAATAGCAACACACGCACGATCAACCTCGAAAAAAACCAAATGAAAACCCAACGAGGCATCACGACAGAACATTCGCAAGATTCATATTTGATTTCAGGGGGCCACCCCACCAAGCTACCCGCGACGAAGTTGGCCGGCTCCGAGACGGACCAGAGGTTTGTGCCAATGGCTGTAAACGACTAGGAACCCGAAAGTGTGACTGGGCTTGTCGATACCGCGAAAACATTCCACATTTGTTCCTAAACAGTACAGGCGCTCCACACGCAATTGTAAATAAAGCAGTAAAGCTTGGCATAAGTACAAGATAGTAATAAAGCCCCAAACTACTTTGTGGCCCCAAGGAATTAAATATGACTCAAGCTAGGGTTAGGGGGATTCATGGTCCCACATGCGGATAGTGCGAATATTCAAAGAACATGTATCAAGTACTCGGGGTCCTACTGGACACAAGTGGACGGTTAAAAACCAAATAACATCTATTGCCCACCTGTGCCTCTGCATTATTTACCTACTTCAATTTTAGTTATTAAACGGCAATTAAAGCCATGATCATCTCCAACATTAAACATGAGACATTACTCCAACAACTGTGGTACTTGACGACACGCAACCGCACTTGAGCAAGCGACTACGACACGCAAGTCCAACTATCTACCAAACAACAGGTAATAGGATGTTTCCAAGGCAATATAAGGCTGCAAGGGATATCACGGGTACGAAAACTAGAGCATCGCAACACAGATAGCAATAGATCAACAGGAGGAAATAAAGACTATAAATGTAAAATATTGCCGAAGGTTCATCCGAAGATCGGGTCGACTCTCGCATCAACTCATCGGCCTAATTCATGAAGAAGCAAAGCACTAAAAGAAACACCGGATGCACTATTTAATATTACGCAAAAGATCGGGCATGATGCATGTATGAAGTATGGCATGGCAAGGATGCGATGTAATTAGGCCATATTAAGCGGAACCGGGGTCCCGACAATTATTTAATAGGTTCAAGTTGTTTAGATACCTCGCAATTTAAATGTTGGATAGCATGACATATATGAGGTATATCAAGATTCAATAGAGCGACGATATTACATATAACATACCTCGTAGATCCCATCAGTTACTATTAGGTATCAATACTAAACCCTCACTAAATTATATGATGTATGATGCAAACAAATGGATGGATGGATTATTTAGGTTCTATGTGATTTTCCGATGAAGTTTCTTGTAAAATAATTTGTATTTTGAATTGTAGTTTTCAGGGTATGAATTATGCAAGATTAATTATTTGTAAGAACGTTTAAATGAGTTTGCAATTTTAATTATCTAAAAAAAACTCTAGGAGTGTATTTGTATTCCCCTCATTTTTCTAAACCATTTTCATATATATATTTTAAATTAGAGCTATAGTTTAGGAGATAAGATTTATATCAGATTGCCTATATCAATTTGCAAAAAGATTAAAAACAGGGAAACGTGAGCTGAGGACCATCTGGTGTCAAATCTGAATAAATTTTAGAGAACAAAAACAGAGGGTTGATTTATTTGGAGACGGAGGGATTTAATCCTGGGTCCTCAGGTTCACAGATTGTAGATAGAACCACTAGAATGCTGCCTCCAATCGATGAAAACAAAGGCTCGATTTCATTTAGAACAGGATCTGGATGGCTACCTGAATTCTAACGAACGAAACTGACGAGCGGAACTTCGCGACTCTGAACCTGCGCCTGTGTGTGGACAGAGACGACCACGACCGCGATTGGGCTTGCGCTGGCCGCGTTCAGGAGATAAATCAGGGGCAAATAGATCAGAAACAGCTTGGACCTGACGGATACCTGGACGTTAGCGACATGGCGACTTGAGACGGAGCATGCTGAAGCGAGAGACCAGAATGGCGGCGAACTCTTGCGTGCACGGGTGTCGGGTGCGTACAGAGACCGCGGCATGCTCGACAGTGAATAAACGGTGGCGGCGGCGGACGATGGACGGAGACGAGCCGCTGGAGATGGTCGTTGACTGAGAAGTGCAGGAGATGCGCCGGGAGTTGGAGAAACAAGTGAACAGCAGGGGATCGGCTGGCGGCGAAGGATGCGCCAGGGAGAGCTCGGACACGACGACGCGCAGAGGGTATTCGACGAAAAGACGGCGCAGCAAGTATGCACGTAGGAGACGGAGAAGAGGTTAAGGAGAAGCGGCTGCTCACCCAGAAGTCACTGGCGAGGTGGTCGTGCTTGAGGTAGACGGAGTTGACGGCGACGGGACAAGGACGATGACGGCGTTCTGCGGGTGTGCGGGGACGGCGAGGACGCAGGCGTGGTGTGCTGGCCCTCTCCTCCTCGCTGCTAGTACCGTGTTGTGATATGAACAAGGTGCAGCTCCTCCCGTTAGAGCTGGGCTTCCGGTGGTGCGCAACCGGAGGCAGCGTCCATGGCAACGGAGAGGGTTTTGAGGGGTGGAAGAAACGAAAGAAAAGAAAGGTGGATGGGATAAAGATTGAGCAGGGGGTGGTTGGACAGAGAGGCAGTGCTACGATAGTTTTTGTGAGGCCAGGAGCACGCAAGGCTAGCAGGTACGAGCAGGGGAGTCACCAGCACAGTGTGCTCGCTGTGGGAGGAAGAAAAACAGGGTCAGCGCCGGTTCAGACTGGCTGTGTGGTTTGGGTTCAGAGCAGAAAAAAAAAGGGGGGTTTGGTCTTGGTTGGGTGCAGCTCAATTTGTCCAGAATTTGAATCGAGAAAAATAAAAGGGCTTAGAAATAGCAAAAGATGCATTTGATTAAGGACAAATTTAGATTATAGAAACAATAGTTCGGTTGGGTTTAGGAAATAAAAGATGCTATCCGTAGGATATATTAGTTAGCTTAGATAGGTTAGCTGGTTGGCCACGTGTAGGTTTTAGAACAAGGTCGTGTAGAATAGGTGGTTTTAGATAGGATCATGAGAGGGAGTGGATCAAGGTTTCGGTGTAGACAAAAAAAATCATGAGGGAACTATTGCATGTGTTGAATAAAAAGAGGTGGTATTATTGCATGAAGAGCATGTAGATAATGTGTGTGGGGTTAGAGTAGAATTTAAGAGTAAAGGGAAAAGGCATATGGCAAGGATCAAAGAAATAGGTGGATGGTTCAAGAGGACATCAAATAGAATTAGAATAGAGATAGGGAAATAGAGAATGTTCAAGGCACAAGAATTAGAGAACCACGAGATAGAATAGAGGGAGATCCACATATGAAAAGAAATAAAAATGGAATAGAAGAAAGCAAAGATAGACGGGTGTTTGAATTAGATAGATCCATACAAACAAATGGGCATGATTTAAATCCATAAGTCAAAATGAAAGGAACCCATGTGTCATATACGGTAGAGTTGAAATGATCATAAGGACAAGATAGATTGGCAAGTTAGTGATAGAGAGAATTTAAGAGATGATGCCCTCAACTCAATTTGGGCATTTTAGCAATTTGAAATGACAAGGCTCAAAAATATAATTTAGACATTATGGCTTCAACACAAGTGACGCCAACAAGAGATAAAATAGATGGAGGACAAACTAGAGAGAGGCAAACCAAAGCTCAAATTCAAATATCAAGAACCAAATACAAGTGCAACAGTTTAGTTATATGGTCCATGCAAGGTGGCATGATGAACATGATGATGATGCATGATGATGTCATGATAATGCATAGAGATAAGACATGCGATTTTTAGTAGTGGTTTTACCCGGGGTGCTACAGACACCCCATGACCTGAGAGACCCTAGCAATCCTGTGCAAAGTGAGAAGTAGCTTGCAAGGCATGGAATGCATTCATCCATCATGAGAGCTTGCAGCGGCAGCCAAAGCAGAGCTCACCCTGAACACGATCTTGTTGTCGATGACAGCTGTACAAGCACCATGTGGACAACAGCCACTAGCATGACCAGCCCAAAACAAAGATCAACCAACACTTGCTTGAGCATCAAGCTAAGGGAGCTAAAGAACCTGGTAAGGAAATGAGACCGCCACGGCCACAACAAAGGGCACATCCACCATTGCAGATTGCATGGAAGGAGCCCAACCTAGCTGCAACCTGTGGCGCTATCAGCGACCCATGACCATTTCTTGCTCTTTGAAAATATAATCTGTGGCCATATTGTCCTGACTAATTCTTCTGAGAAGGATATGTCTATTCCATTGGACTGTATTTTTGCCTTAAATTCCTGTCATTCCTTGCTTATATGTGTAAATCAGTATCTTTGTATCACACTTTACGATCAGTATTATTGGTGTTGTGTATTTGTAACATCAGTTGTTATTCAGGGAATTCGAACCAATCCGTCTGCTGGGGCTTCAGTTTCTTGGAAAGCTTCTAGTTGGAGTTCCATCTGAGAAAAAAGGACCAAAACTCTTTGGCCTTCCTGTAGGACGGCCTAGATCCATTTCGGAAAATCCACGGAAAGGAATAGCAGCAACACCCCAACTGTTTTTCCATTCAATATCTGAAAGACTTTTCAAATTTCCACTTTCAGATCATTTGTGTGCTACCTTTTTTGATGTTCTTCTTGGTGGAGCCAGCCCCAAACAGGTAATTTGGCAAACTTCAGGTTGAATATGGTTCCTGCTGTCTATCCTCTGATGCCAGACTCCTGTAAACAGATGATCTGATTCTTGGATTATATTTTCTGTTCAGGTCTTGCAGAAACGTCCCCAATCTAATGAGTTAAAAGATAGGAGCAGTACGTCAGTAGTGAGCTTGGCTCCATTTTACGTTCCTCAGATGGTGGTCTGCATTTTTAAATATATGCAATCTTGCCAAGATGCTTCAGCACGCACAAAGATCTTGAGTGATCTTCTTGATTTGCTTGATTCAAACCCCTCAAATGTCGAAGCCATTATGGTAATTACCAGTTACTCATTTCTTGGACCTATATAAATTACTTCTGTGTTATCATAATTCATAAATTGATTTCTTCAGGAGTATGGTTGGAGCTCTTGGCTTGAGACATCTGTGAAGCTTGATGTCTTCAGGAACTACAGATCAATTTCGAAAGCGAAGGATAATAATTTGGAGAATAATGAGCTAATTCTTGCGAGGAACATGTATTCGTTAGTCCTCTCTTATTGCTTGTGCTACGTAAAAGGTGGCTGGCATCAGCTGGAAGACACGACAAATTTCCTTCTCTTGAAAATTGAGGAGGTTGGAATGAGAACTTGTTTACTTTATGTTATATCAATTTAGCAGTCTCTTCCCTTTTTAGTAACCCTTTGGATATTGCTGATCCACAGGGGCAGTTACCAAATTTGTGTCTGCTGCGGGACATTTTTGAAGATATCATTGAAAGCCTGCTGGAGACATCTCCTGATGAAAACATTTTTATTTCACAACCATGCCGTGACAATATCTTGTATCTTTTGAAGCTGAGTGATGAATTGCTTGTCGATCAAATTGGAATTAAACTCCTGGTATGCTCTGAGCAATACTTCATACAGAACAGAAAAAATGTGTTGTGTTTTCCTTTTTGTATGTACCGTCCACTCATTCTGCCCCTTTTGTTTGACACAGTTCAATTCACCTGATATGTATGCGCAGTCTTCATCGGATGGCGTACATAAAGATGACATTAGATCTGCAGTTGTAGAAATTATAAATGCGGAGACCAATGGCCAACCTACAAGGTAATAATATATGTTCTGTTAGTACATACAAGCTCATGACTCATTCGATGTGTACCATCAACGATTCCGACTATCGGAAGAGGGATGGTGTTGGTGTGCACGAGGGTTGGGGGGAGGGGGTACCTTTGGCCTTTGGCTAAAAATGTTCTAAGCCAGTTTAGGAAACTACGTTTTGCACAAGTCAAATTTAGATCAACCATGTGTCACTAAGTGCACCTACAAGCTGATTCTAGTCAAGGTTTGCAATCCTAAGGTGAACCAACCAAGAAAAGTAAATGCATAAGATCAAGAGAAGAAAACCACACAGATTAACTCAGTGCCATAGGCTCATGCAAGAAGAATTTCAGCAGGGCGGTCAGATCGAAACCCTGCCATGCCAGGCCGCATCTCATGGTAACAGCTAGTTGTATTGCAGAGTAAGATCATAAAATTATAGCCAAGTTGGTTTGGTCAGATTAGCGTGCAAAGCCTTATCAGAACAGGCTTGACCGCTTGAAAATCACATGGCCCAATGGAATCCCTCAGGAAAAGATTGACCAACATCTAATATGCGGTTTGTCCAGTACAATTGATCAGTCTGCAAATACTTTTTGGGTAACAGAGATAAGAAAGCATGCCTACTGGAATTAAACTGGTCGGCGGGAAAATAATATTGAGCAATGTGGTGTTCGATAACTATCAATCTTGGCAACACTAAAAGTAAACCTGGCAACCTAGTCTTCAACCAAACTACAGAATACAATGCCCAAAATGTACTCACTATCCGGCCTTCATTCTTACCTTTGCCTTAAACTATGTTGTTTTTTCCTGATACTTATCCAAATCTTGGATTATTTCACCTTCATTAATCGCAATGTAAATGTTAGTCATATAATCTGATTGCCACTAATCTTGAAAACTAAATAGGTGCTTAGATGCTTTTGCAATGCAACCATATGTTTTTTTTCTAATAGGTAATGTTTGCACCATTGCATGTTAAGCATCAAGGTGATGGAAATATCTCTGTTTACTTGCTTGCCTTCTGTTCCGATTATATGCAAGAGTAGAACTTCTGATAATATCATATTTATCATCAGTAAACATGTTCAATTTGCACTCTTGCAGTCTTCTTTGGAGTAGCAACATATTTACTGGAGATAAGCTGAGTGATGATTGGTGGAGCTTTTATGACAAAATATGGACTCTTATGTGGAACTTAAGTGGTAAAGGACAAAACAGATTGACACCAAAGGGATCAAATGCCACAGTTCCATCTATCGGACAAAGGGCACGTGGGTTGGTAGAATCTCTGAATATCCCGGCTGCAGAAATGGCTGCTGTAGTTGTAACTGGGGGCATTGGTACCGCATTAAGTGCAAAGAACAACAAAATTACTGATAAAGCCATGATGTTAAGAGGAGAAAGGTTCCCAAGAATCATCTTCCACCTCCTAATTATGTATTTATGCAAAGCTGGCTTAGAAAGTTCATCTAAGTGTGTCCAGCAATTTATAACGATGCTTCCTAATCTTATTTCGGAAGAAGATCAATGCAAAAACAGATTGCATTTCTTAATTTGGTATGTCTAACACTCATCAGACCATACAAACTTCCCTTCGATTATTGTGGCCGTTCTAGTAATTTCCTTTTTGCTGCAGGTCTTTACTAAGGGTTAGATCCCGGTATGGGGAACTTGATGATGGTGCACGTTTCCATGTTATGTCACATTTGATTCTTGAAACTGTCATATATGGAAAGCCTATGCTTGCCACTAGCATGTTGGGCAGAGATGATTCTGCTGAAGCAAATAGCAACAAGGAGTCTGGTTTCATTCTTAATCTTGTTCTGAAAGATCGTGTTCTTGCAGCGGTTTGTCCCTCTCTCCAATTTTAGTTTATTAAGTAATTTTGTGCTTTAGCCTACAAATATGATGCCTTACATTGTTGAGTTGCACTATTTTTACTTTGCTCTCTATTATCTTTTTTCTAAAATCCATCGCCGAGAATTAATCAGTTTGCCATTTCCAGGCTGCTGATGAAGTAAAGTACATGAAGGATGCTAAGGCTGATCGCATGAGGCAGCTCCAGGAACTAAATTCTAAACATGACGAGTGCTTGATTGAAGATATAGAACAACTCCAAAGCTTTGAGGATGATATACAGTTTGCCAAGACTGCTGCAATTTCAGCAGATGACAATAGAAAAGCAGCTTTCAAGCTTGCTTTTGATGAGGATCAGCAAATTGTTGCAGTAAGTTGTGGCCACAGCAATTTGTACCCAACATGTCAGATGTTTAGTACTCCCCCGACCCAAATTAATATGGCAGCTATGAGTAAAAATAAATACCTTGAATTTGCTGGTTGTTGAGCCCACATAGCATCCATTCCTTGCATCCTTTTTCCCATTTCTTCCTTCCACAACAGAAATCTGCATAAACATGAACTTATATGGTTAGAACTTGACTTAACAGACCACCATTGGTAAAAAAACAGAGAATAAATGGGAGTACAAGTGCAAAACAAGATGACAAACATGAGTGCATTACATATTACATAACCAATGGTCCAATGCAATTGCAATGCAAGTCCAGAACATAAATATGTCCAGTGGTCCACAACCACAACACAAAATAAAATAGGTTCCACATAACACAATCAAATCTTAAAGGCTGGCCACTCTCAATAGCCATCATTGAACTCGTCCATGGTAGCATTTGTGTTGTCTCCACCATCTTGGTCAGCACTAGTTGGATCTTTATCACCATCGGTCATATCAGCATCATCTTGAAGAAAGTCTGGATCATCATCCGCTGGGATACTTGAGTGTTGTTCTTGGTCTTCCCCTTGGTCATCTTCATCAAGAAATGGTGGTGTTGGAGCAGGTCTTTTGCGCTGCCTTTGGTAGTGGAGGCTCCCCCGGTGTTGGTGAACCTCCCTTCTTTTGCGCTGCCTTTGGCTCCCCATGGGCATGAGGATGGAAAAATGCTGCCTCCTTTACAGTACCGTCCTAGAAGGACTTGTGCACACAGGCTATTCGGTCTCTCCAGCAGCCGCCAAGCTTGCTTGGCGAGCATTGCGTCGTTTTCCAAGTCCCTAAAACCGAGTCCACCTTGACCCTTTGGCACTGCCAATTTATCCCAAGATTGCCAATGCAACCCTGATTTGTCGAATGATCCCGCCCACCAGTATTTTGACATTACTGCCGTGACTTTTCTGCATAAACCTCTTTGTGAGTTTGAAAACGCTCACGGAGTTGGTTGGCAAGGCTTGGATCACTGATTTTATTAACACTTTCTTGCTGCACATGCTAGTTTCTTCTCACTCCAACCTTGTGCCTTTGATCTCGATCTTTCCACTAGGTGCTCAAACTGCTCCTCTGTAATGCGACCAGAAGCAGTGGGAGCTCTAGGTATTTCTCAGATTGGGCTTCCCTATCAATTTGCAGAGTTTCCCTCACCACCACACGGGAGTGGCCTGAGCAATTCGGCCTACAATACACTGAGCTTTTTTGCTTGTTTGCACTTTGTCCTGAGCCAGCACTATTAATCTGTAAGACTGAGTTCAGTTGCTGAGTGCTTTTGGCATCCGCTTTTATGAAGACAAGGCAATCGTCAGCAAATAAGAGGTGCAAGATCCAAAGCTGTAAAGGACTCGCTTGAATGCCCCTATCCACCTAACCTCCATCATAATTCTTCAGAAGTGAAGACAATCCTTCCCCATAAAGGAGGAAAAGATACGGTGAAATTGGATCTCCCTGTCGTATACCTCGAGTGGGTTTGAAACTTTCTAGTCTTTCTCCATTCACCTTAATTTGAAAAATGACCATGCTTACACACCTCATGATCAGTGAAACCCACCGCTCATCAAAACCAAGCTTTTGCATGATACCTTGCAGGTAGGCCCACTCCACCCTGTCATACGCTTTGATCATATCTAACTTCACGGCTTACCATCCCTGACACCCTTTCCTTTTCCTCATAGAGTGAATACATTTATAGGACGTCACTATGTTGTCCGTTATAAGCCTTCCAGGGACGAAGGCACTCTGCTCTGCAGAAATAATCTCATCGAGAACTTCCCACAAGTGATTAGCCAATACTTTCGAACAGAACTTATAGAGTATGTTGCATAAGACATAAGCCTATATTGGGAAATAAACTGATGGTTCTTTACCTCCGGAATTAGAACAATATAGTTGTTTAGTAGTTCGAATTGCATGTAAAACTGACATGTTTCATACCAGGATAAATGGATACACATTTTCCGTGCTTTGAGTGATGAAAGAGGGCCATGGTCTGCTAGTCCTTTTCCAAACAATATGGCGACATACTGGAAACATGACAAGACAGAGGATAAATGGCGGCGGCGATTGAAGCTCAAGCGTAATTATAAGTTTGATGAACGTCTATGCCAGCCACTGTCCACCAAATCTAGTAACGTAAACACTGCCCCGTCTGTTGATCCTTTCGTTAATGCCAAGATTCCAGAAAAGATGAAGCGCTTCCTTCTGAAAGGAGTGCGCGGAATCACAGGGGATATTAGTTCTGAATCATGTGAGGATAACAATGATACAAGTGAGCCTTCCCAGAGTAATCCAACAGAGAACCAGGCGTCAAGTGATGCTGCAGATTCTGCAGACTCTTCATTGTATCCTACTATTGTTCAAAATAGGAAAGAATCATCATCTACTGGTGGAGATAATGATTATGCCGAGGTAAGCATGTTTTGTTATGTGCATGCAAATTTTTGTGGATTTTGTTGTTGGTCCTCCCCTCAGACCCTTTGTTTGCCTACTCATTTCCCAGGTGCTATCGTCCATTCATTGTGTTCTTGTAACACCAAAAAGAAAACTAGCTGGACAATTGACTATCACACGAAGTGCCATGCATTTCTCTTTCGAGTTTTTGGTTGAAGGCACAGGGGGCTCATCTGTTTTCAACAGGTTTCAAGATAAAAAAGAATCAGATTCCAAGAATGAGCTGGCAAGTGTGGAAAAGCTGAAAGGTAATTCTGATGTAGGGCGACGCAATGAGGCTGAATCTGGTGATGCTCTGATGAAAAGTCAATCTAACAAAATCAAACACCATAGAAGGTGGAAAATAACCAGGGTGTGTTCTCTATCTCTTTCTCTCTCATCGCATGTGTGGATGCGCATATGTGTCAGTGAGACATTTGACCCCACTTCTTTTGTTGACAGATAAGAGCAGTTCACTGGACTCGTTACTTACTACAGTATACTGCAACAGAGATATTCTTTGATGATGCAAATGCACCTATATTTCTTAATTTTTCCTCCCAAAATGATGCTAAAAATGTTGGGTCTCTTTTAGTTTCCCTGAGGAATGATGCTTTGTTCCCCAAAGGAAGTACGAAAGACAAAAATAGTGTGATTTCGTTTGTTGACAGAAAGGTTGCACTTGAAATGGCTGAGAGTATTAGGGAAAGTTGGAGAAGAAGGGAAATCAGCAACTTTGAGTATCTAATGATTCTGAATACTCTTTCTGGACGATCTTATAACGACTTAACTCAATATCCTATATTTCCTTGGATCTTGGCCGACTATTCCTCAGAAAAGCTTGATTTCAACAAGTCATCTACTTTCAGGGACCTGTCAAAGCCAGTTGGTGCACTGGATGCAAAACGCTTTAAGGTATGTTCACGAACTATCGAGTATTGTCTCTTCCGGTTTTCATCTCTGATAAATATCCAGTAAACATATGCAATGTGCAGGTTTTTGAAGATAGATATCTTAGTTTCTGTGATCCTGATATACCAAGGTTTGACCTTGATATTTATGCATTGTATTCCTTCAAACTTTTTTTTCGTCCAAATTTAGACACTTGTTACATCAAGCATATGTTCCCTTTTGCAGTTTTTATTATGGATCACACTACTCGAGCATGGGAATTGTTCTGTATTACCTTCTAAGGCTTGAGCCTTTTACTGCTCTACACCGCAATCTTCAGGTCCTATATTCTTGTTTTCCTGCCCTCTGTTGGCAATGTATAATGGTTCATAATTCATTGTCCTTTTTTGTTTTTCACTTCTTTTGAGTAATTCCTTACTAATTTGAATCTTATTTTCTCTTACAAGTGAAAAATAGTCTATGACGTGTGTATATTCTTTTCATGGCATATTTTTCAGTGAATTGCAAATAGTATTATAGCAAATTTGCTAATTAGTTTATATGTTTATACAGGGTGGTAAATTTGACCATGCAGATCGTCTCTTTCAGAGCATTGAAAGCACGTATAGGAACTGCCTATCAAATACAAGTGACGTCAAAGAGCTAACGCCTGAATTCTTTTACATGCCTGAATTTCTTGAAAATTTAAATAAATATCACTTTGGGGTAAAGCAGGACGGTGAACCTTTAGGCAATGTTGGTCTCCCTCCATGGGCAAAGGTAATGGTTAATTCTGCAATTTTTTAGATGAACTTTTGGTGAATCTACTCACTATGGCACAGAAATTTATGACCGAAGGAAATATGTCTCATGCAGGGTTCACCTGAAGAATTCATTCATATCAATCGTGAGGCCCTTGAAAGTGAATATGTAAGCTCTAATCTTCATCACTGGATTGATCTCATATTTGGTTATAAGCAGCGTGGCAAGCCTGCTGTTGAGGTAAACGATTTATCACTATTTTGCAGCACACTTGAGTTTTTTAGTTCTCACAATGTGACCGTACTAATCACATTGCAATTATTTGGAGCAGGCAGCAAACATATTTTACTATTTGACATACGAGGGTGCAGTTGATTTGGAAAACATGGATGATATGTTGCAGAAGTCTGCTATCGAAGACCAAATTGCAAATTTTGGACAGACACCTATTCAAATTTTTCGGAAGAAACACCCAAGAAGAGGACCTCCTATTCCAATTGCACACCCACTGTATTTTGCTCCACAATCGATAACAGTCACTTCTGTTGTCCCTAGCGCAATCAACTCTTCATCATCTGTATTGTTCATTGGCTTGGTGGACTCAAATGTTGTCTTAATGAGTGAGGGGCTCATACTGTCAGTAAAGCTTTGGCTTACAACACAATTGCAGTCTGGTGGAAACTTCACGTTTTCTGGATCACTGGTCTCTTCTGAATGACAATTATATCTAATGGATACATTATTATTCTATAATTATTATATGTACTTTTATTTATTATGTATATTATTTTCTTGCAGGAACCTTTCTTTGGAATTGGTTCTGATGTTATTTCTCCCCGAAAAGTTGCTACCTCCTTGGCTGAAAATGTTGAGTTTGGAAGACGATGCATAGCCACTTTCCAAATTCATGGCGACAACTATTTAATTTTATGCGGTAATTGGGAGAACAGTTTCCAGATCATTTCTCTTAGTGATGGAAGAATTGTGCAGAGCATCCGGCAGCATAAAGATGTTGTCAGCTGTGTTGCAGGTAGTTAAAACTTTTCTGAAGTGTATAGTACTCCCTCTGTCCTGAATTACTTGTCACAGATTTGTCTAGATACACATTTATCTACTCCCTCCGACCCAAATTAATTGATTTAGATTTGTCTAGATTCGACTGTATCTACACATGATTTAGTATTAGATACATCCGTATCTTGACAAATTTGAGTCAACTAATTTGGGTCGGAGGGAGTAGACGCAAGTGTATAGATACATACAAATTTAGACAAATCTGTGAGATCTAATTTGGGACAGAGGGACTATTAAATTTCTTCTTTAAGCAATTATAGTAGCATACTAACTCCATTCTATGATATCTGTCCAGAACACATATAGGAGACATAAAATTGTAATAATATATGATACAATCGAACCATACTTGCTTCTGTTATATGTCTATCTAATAGGGTCAAAATTTCCATTATATATTGCTTGAGTTTTGAGCCATCTTTGGTATGCTCTCTGGGCAGATATTGTGAACCAGAGGGAGTATCATTTAGGCTAGCAACTATGCAAACCTCATGTATGCATTCTTCCTTTTCATTTTGCCTAACATATTGAGGACACACTTTTGTGCAGTTTCATCTGATGGAAGTGTAATTGCAACTGGAAGTTATGACACGACCATTATGATCTGGTATGCATTCCGAGGAAGATCAAGTGACAAAAAATCAAAGAATGCAAATAATGACCTATCAACTAAGGACCATGTTATCATCGAAAACCCTTCTCATATCTTGTGTGGTCATGACGATATCATCACATGCTTATTTGTTAGTACAGATCTAGATATTGTTATCAGTGGATCAAAAGATGGAACTTGTATATTTCATACATTGCGGGAGGGGACTTATGTTCGATCCATCCGACATCCATCAGGTGCTGGCCTGTCAAAGTTGGTGGCATCACAGCATGGTAGGCTAGTATTCTATTCTGAGAGTGATCTCTCCTTGCATATGTATTCCATAAATGGAAAACATATTGCCTCGTCAGAATCCAATGGCCGCCTCAATTGCATGGAACTAAGTTGTTGCGGAGAGTTTATGGTATGTGCTGGTGATCATGGACAAATCATTCTGCGCTCTATGCATTCTCTTGGTGTTGTTTGGAGGTATGAGGGAGCTGGGAAGACAATAACTTCGCTAGCTGTGACTCCCGAGGAGTGCTTTTTGGCTGGAACCAAGGATGGTGGCCTGATTGTATTTTCAATAGAAAATCCTTTACTTCGCAAAGGTGGCATACAACGGAACAAGATAAAATCTTCTTTAGGCTAGTGGTGTATGAAGGAACATTTATCAGCCTTCCTTGCTCTACTTTCTGAACAAACGGTGAGTCATTGCCACAATCAATGCCACTTCCTATGGCATTGTTTTCTTGTTAATACCTTTTTACAACTCTGCCTTTTGATGTCTTTGTGCTGTTGTCTTGTACTACCTCTGTTCCTAAATATAAGAAGTTTTGTCAGTTCAATTCGAGCATGTAAAATGTCTTATATTTAGAAGCGGAGGGAGTACCATTTTGTTTGTTATCATCTCCAAACTCACAGAATGCTCAAATTGCATAGTTAATTTGCCCTTCAGGATCTTTTAGGGAAGGATAATGTTTTGACCGCTCTGTGCGTCAATGAGGGTAGTATTTAGGCATTTAGGCTTGTTGCTGGATGTCGATTAGGGTACTTGCTATATTTTTTTTACCTATCACAAGTTTTATAGAAGAGGCATATTTTTTTATTGTACTGTTTAAGAAATTTCTTGTTGTATGTATCCGAATGCTCAGCTGTAGGCAGGGCAATTTGTCTGAAGCTACTGTACTTGCACCATGTTCTTTTTTGTCTAGGAATATGATGTTAATATTTTGAACTCTGCAGGTTACCGGAAGTAAATGTAAAAGAGAACATTTTGTTGCTCCTGATACACATGTACATACATCATTAGGTTGAGTGGTTAGGATTCTGCAGAATGCCTGAGCCGATCACGGTCCACAAGCTGATAATTCTTCTAATTGAAGTAGTGGTTACGCAATACATTTTTCATTTGACTCCCAAGACAAGATTGGATGCGGACATCCTCCTAGTAGTGATGTGTAGGTCCATCACAGTTTTCCCTTGGTGCTGGACTGAGTGTGTGAGAGTGTAACATAACATGTTGCGATGTTCTTACCAGTTAGGGTGAGCAACTTGCTCCCCAATAGAATTTGTCTGTATGTATTAGAGGCCAGTGCCCTGTAGTTATGATACAGTACATTGTACATGGAAGCTCATCTTAGTGGGACAAATAAGCGTCATGCAAATCATGTCATTTGAATCGCGTCATGCTGACTCGTGTCATTTGAATCTCTTGTTTGCGCACTTCTGTCTTGCTCGTGCAAGTTTGCTGTTCCTCTCCATGGAATTCATTCAGATTTTACTGGTGAGCTTGCCCAGTGTTTTGGTGATAGAATGTATTTTGGGAAGTACAGCGTTTCCTTGTTAAGTGCCCAAGTGGAGAACAGGGGGTTGACCTGTTGGCATGCAGGAGCACATCGCTGCTTCCGCGTTCAAATCTTAGGATTGACTTGTTTCTCCTATATAAAACGTCAGCTAAGGGATAACAGTGCAAATTTCAACTTCTCCATGATTCCACGAATATTATTATATAGAGGCCGGCCCATGGCAAGGGTACGGAGAGCTAGTTCAAATTTTAACAAAGATACCCGCTAACTCATGGGGATGGAGATGGAAAAAAGTTTCACACCGAGGATGAAATGATGAATTACATTCAGTAAAATTTTAAAGTAAATGATGCTGTAAACTACCACAAAGTGGATGGAGGTGCAGTACATAGATTACTTAATCTTTCTGAATGTTACATGTTACTGTAGGTTCCTGGGAAATGAAGCGTGGAATCAAGGCAAGGCGTGTTTGATTGATTGTGTTTCTCTTCTACATATATCTACAACATTAAAGTATGCTCATGTAGATTCAACTTACATCTGACAGTTTTAATAGTATATATCCGAGTTCGAGCAAGAAACAATAATTGCAAAGGAGTCTTTCAGCAGCCAAAGAGCACACCACATAAGTACAGATTTAAACAAGAGCTAGACTTGAAGGAATATTCAGTTGCTAAAAACACGTCTATTTCTACTCTATTGCTTAGTAGTAGTCAATCAATGTTCCTGATCGGTGAAACGGGAAATGTCAAAATGCAGATTGAGTACATTCCCAAAATCTGCAGTCTTTTCTTTAATTAACAAGGCATTTCTTCACAAAGAGAGAATTTTCCAAGCACCAAGTTCTTCCATCACAAGGCTGTTTGGAGAGCTCGAAGGAATAAACTCCTGAAGTTGCGTGACGAAAATGGTGTGGTCAAAACTGTTCTGACTGATATGCAACGTATGTCCGTGTCATATTTTCAATCCCTCTATACCCGTGATCCGTCCCTAGATCATAGGGCAATAACGGAATTGGTTCCGGAGAAAATCTCTATAGAAATGAATGAGTAGCTTTGTAAAGAGTTCAGTGATGAGGAAATCGCGGATGCACTATTTCAGATTGGTCCCATCAAGGCGTCAGGGCCGGATGGATTTTCTTGTCGTTTTTATCAAAAGAATTGGGTCTTTCTTATATGTCGGAAGAAGCGAATGATACCTCCATCGTTCTTATTCCCAAAGTTGATAACCCATTGGAGCTCAAAGATTTCCGTCCTATTGGCCTTTGCAATGTTCTTTACAAAATTGTTTCAAAATGTCTAGTAAATAGACTACAGCCCTGAATCAAAGTGCATTCGTTCAATCGTATGATTACTGATAATGCTTTATTGGACCTCAAGTGTTTCATTACATGGAACATGGTACTTCTATACACTCAAATTTCTGTGCTCACAAACTTGATTTGTCTAAAGCATATGATAGGATGGATTGGTCTTTTCTGAAGAGCACGATGCTTAAAATGGGGTTTTATCATCGGTGGGTGCAATGCATCATGACGTGCGTAACCATGGTGAGGTATTCAATCAAATTCAATGGTTCCCTGTTTGAAAGCTTTCTCTCCTACTCGAGGCTTTAGGTAGGGAGATCCTCTTTCTCCCTTTCTCTTCCTATTTGTGGTAGATGGTTTATCGGCTTTGTTACAGAAGGAGGTTGAAGCGGGTGAACTATCACCCTTAAAAGTTTGTCGCAATGCCCTTGAAATTTCGCATCTATTATTTGCGGATGATACAATGCTCTTCTTTAGAGCGTCGGTGGAGGAAGCTGTAGACTACAATAGTTTGGACAATTGGTGCACGCCAAATCGTGGTGCCGGGTGCATGTATTTATATCATGTACATGGAAGGTTTTTAGAAACCGTAACCTAATCAGCTAAGAACCGTGTTCTACACAGGTTCGATTACACGTTTTTGCACACCAAGTTTACTTGGCTTACAGAAGCTACTCGAGTGAATGAAGCACATTATTGATATGTATGAGGGAGGTATAGGTCAACTTATTAATCCATCCAAGTGTTCAATTCTATTCAATGACACGTGCCCTCATGTCATTCAAGTGGTTGTTCGGTCAACTTTAAATGTGCAACAACAAATATTTGAGACAAAATATCTAGGCCTTCCCACACCAGATGGAACAATGCATAAGGAAAGGTTTGTGAATTTACAATCACGATTGAGCAAGAAATTATTTAATTGGGGTGATGGCATGTTGGCACAAAGTGAAAGAGAGATCCTCATCAAGGCTATTGCACAAGCAATTTCTTCTTATGTTATGGGAGCTTTTAAACTACCTTTTTTATTTGTGTGATGAGCTTACTCATCTGATACGAGATTACTGATGGGGTTCAGATAATGGAAAAAGAAAAGCCCATTGGATTGGTTGGCCAAAATTGCAGCGGTCAAAATCTCAAGGGGGTTTAGGATTTCGTGATATGCGCATGTATAATCAAGCCCTTCTTGCTAGAGAAACATGGCGGTTATTGGTATTCCCGAACAGTCTTTGCGCCTGAGTCTTAAAGGCGAGATATTATCCTAATGGGAGTTTGTCTTCTCTGGTAACCCGTCATCCACTTGGACGGCTATATCACATGGACTAGAACTTTTAAAGAGAGTTCTTATTTGGCGAGTGGGAAACAGAAGAACATCCGTATCTGGAGAGATAATTGGATTCCTCATGATTCATATATGAAGCTTTATTTGTAGCCGGGTAACTGTCAGTTGCATCGTGTTGCTGAG
Organism: Avena sativa; assembly: GCA_916181665.1. Taxonomy (NCBI): domain Eukaryota; kingdom Viridiplantae; phylum Streptophyta; class Magnoliopsida; order Poales; family Poaceae; genus Avena; species Avena sativa. Next base: position 3,286,140 of record OV702284.1, read on the forward strand.
CTTCTTGATGATCAAGGACAATGGAAGTAAGCTCTTGTTCGTAAAACTTTCATACCAATTAATGTGGATACTATCCTCAAGATTAAGCCATCTCAACGTCTCAATGACGACGTTATTGCTTGGCAGCCAGAGAAAACTGGTGAAATAACATGTTGGGCCCCCATGTGTGGTTTTGGTAATTAATGACAATCTTTATGGACTAATGTGTGTATTAAGTTATACTTGTAGGATTTGTCCATTGGCATTGCTTGGAGCATGTGTTGGCTTCAAGGTCGATGAAATGCAAAGAAGATATGTTGTGCAAGCTCAATATGCGAGGTCGATGATGAGAAATTAAGAAAGGCGTTCTATCTTGAGAAGGGCAAGACCGTCTACATCATGCTCAAGTGGAATGCTCAAGGCAAAGGTATAATCTTGATAGGTTTTCCCTTTTGTCGGTTTCACGTTGTGTGTGCGAGACCGGGTTTAGGATAGATAACCGTACTATCAAGAGGGCTCTCGTATGAGTAATTCGGTCACATCGTTCGGAGAGAGCTCAAACCTTTGCATACTTGCATCATCGTATTTGGTTGTTATTTGGTCTTACCCATATGAGGATATAGAGCTTGTATTAATCTCCATAACAAGTTCTTGTTCATCAAAATCGGATCTTCCGTTTGTATCTTGTTGCGATTTTGATTTATGCGGCTTTTCGGTTTCTCACCAAGTGAGGTATCTTATATTATTCTACTTGATACTTTCTCACTTGGTGATAACCATTATTTCCACCTTTTATTGGGAAGCCCTTGTCGTCCTCTATCCAACGCAGTTGGAATCGGGTCAATCGGACCTTTCAGTCAAAAGTTATTGTCGTTTGAATATTTACCCATCAATCTGTTTTCTGGGCCGAGCAGTAGTACCGCCCGGTCGGGTCGGTACTACCACCCGCCCCTGAGAGCGGTCCGTTTTCGTTCTGTCTCGCTAGGTATCTAAATCCGGTACTACCGGCCGGCCCGGTAGTACCGCCCGGCCCAGATTTTTTTTCTAGATCTAGATCCAGATCCAGCCGCTGCCGCTCGTTCCCACACACGCCCAGCCGCCCCGCTCGCCTGGCTCCCGCGCGGGCCCGCGTTGACCCTGCCGCTACGCCAGGCCCGCGTCGCGCGCTGCCCTGCGCCTGGCCCCACGTGCGCAGCCGCCCTGCCGTGCGCCTCGCGTCGCTCCCGCCTGCTGCCGCTGGCCCGCTGTGGCCCCCACTGCTCTCGCGCGTCCCGCGTGCACCGCCTGGCGCGCTGCTCGCTGCATGCGCTGTGCCCCGCGCGCGCTTGGCTGTGTGTTGACTGCTGCTGCTGCCGCATGCGCTGCTAGCTGCTGCTGCTCGCATGCGCTGCTGCTGCTTCGTTTTTTCCTGGCATTTGCAGTTTTGGTCCGGTAGTACCGGACCAAACCGGTACTACTGAACCGTTCAGAAAAACACCCCAGCGGCCATATTTTGTCTAGCCCTATATAAGTCTTTTGTCCATTTTTCGTTTAGGGTTGCTTCTCACTCCTCCTTTTGTCTAAGTTTTGCCGTCATTTGCCTTACTCTTTGAGCTTGATTTCTACACACCCCTCCATTGATTCTTGCATATATTTGAGGGGTGGTTGGAGGTGATCTAGATCTATGTTTTGACCTAACCGATTCATCTCTTTGTGAGTGTATCTTTGTGGATCTAGATTTTGGGGGATTTTGTGTCTCTTTTTGATTCCTCCTCTCTTGTTCCCCAATAGCTTTAGTAGCTTTGTTGGAAATTGAGAGTGAGGGATTTGAGCATCTTTGTGGTGTTCTTGCCATTTGCATTTGGTGCATCGGTTTGAGTTCTCTACGGAGGATTTGGTTTGAGTTGCTCATTGGAGCTTGTCCCTCTTGGGTTCTTGGAACCCTAGACGGTTTTGTGGCCTTGGTGGCATTTGTTGAGGCCTTTTGTGGCGTTTGTTGGGGGCCTCCAATTAAGTTGTGGAGAAGTGCCCCAACCTTGTGAGAGGTTCCGGTTGCCACCGACAAGTGCACCGATAGTGGAAGCGTGGATCGATCCCGTTGGGGTGAGATTCACCGGAGAATAAGGGAGGCCTTTTGTGGCGTTGGTGGTTTGATACCACCCCCTCTCCAAACGAGACGTACTCCATGTTGGGAGGAACTCAGTAAAATATCGGTGTCCCCGCGTGCCTCGGTTATCTCTATACCCGAGCTCTTTACTTATGCACTTTACATTGTGATAGCCTTCGTGCTTGAAGTAATATATATCTTGCTATCACTTTGTTGCTTGTATTGCTTAGCATAAGTTGTTGGTGCACATAGGTGAACCTTAGTTGTTCTAGGCTGTGCTTAACAAAGTAAACACTATTTTTATTCCGCCTTTGTTGAGCCACTCTAGGAAAAGTTTTAATCGCCTATTCACCCCCCCTCTAGGCGACATACGTATCCTTTCAATTGGTATCCGAGCCCGATCTCTCATTTTAGGCTTCACCGCCTTGAGAGTAAAGATGTCGGCTAGGGGATTAGTGCACAAGGACACGCTCACATTCATGGCACAAATTATGATGTTTGGAAAATTCGCATGCTTAATTTATTTCGGGAAATCCACCCAATTATCGAGGGATATCTATATGTGGGTCTCTCTTCTCCTATGGATACCCAAAACGAATCTTTAGAGGAGAAGTTGAACTCTCATATATATGCTCTAGCTACTAAAATTCTTTTGCATGTTGTGAGCAATGTAGTTCTTTCTTCTATCATGCCTTATTCAAGCGCTCGTGAGATATGGACCAAGCTTCAAGATAAATATAGCAAGTCCAACATTATTGAGGATGATTGTGTTGCTTCCACTTCCGGTCGATATGAGTTCTCATCGTCTACCACTTCACCAACATGTGATTTTTCACAAGGTAATGATATGGTGAGTGGTGATAGAAATTGCAATATGGATAGTGATATTACTATTTGTAATCCTTCATCCCTATCTAGTTGCAATGATCTATCTTTGGACCTTAACACTTCTAGCACTCAAATCTCCTTACATGCTTGTGTTAATAGTCCTTGCATATCATGTAGAGATGACTTGAATAAATCTCATGATGATATGCTTGTGTTGTCTTGTTGCCATGATAAAAATGCTTCCATTTCCTCTAGTGCTTGTGTTTCTAACCATGTAGAGGAAAATAAAGATTCTATGGGCCAATACAAGGTCTTGAAGAGAGCTACAAGTGCAATCTCATCATCACCTTCCTCCGGTTCTCACATGTGCCTTATGGCTAAGGGAACAAAGGTAACCTATTTGAATCCCATTGTATCTCATGATGATGATGATGAGGTTGAGAATGATAATGATGATTATAGAAGTAAGTATGATATTACCTCTATTAAGAAAATGGGAGAGGTTGTCTACAACTCTCTCTTCAAAAATAAAATTGCTTCCTCCAACTTTCTTGAAATCTTGAATTGTGCCATAGAAGGCAATGATCTTATTGAGGAGCAAGAAAACTTAATTGATGAAAAGTTTGCAATTGAGCGTGAGTATGCTAATGAAGTTGCACAACTAAAGGACTCCCTTGAAGAAGAACAAACCACCAAAGAATCTTTTGAGGAGACTTTTACTCTAGAATTATCTAGAGTAAAGGAATACCATGATAGAGAACTTGCGGTGGCTAACTCCTTCAAGATTAAAAATGATGAACTTGAAGTTGCTTATGCTAAACTTGTTGAGGATTTTAAGCACCTCGAAAATGGCTCTCGGGTCGTTAAGAGGGAGCTCATCAAACTCACCGAGTCACATGAGCAACTTAAAGCTTCATATTTAAAAGAGCTTGACAAGTTGCCCCCACCTCTTGCTAATAATAACGATGCTTGTGCTACTAACTCTATTTCTTGTGAAGCATCTATTTTAAAGGAGAATGTTGAGCTAAAGGCTCAACTTTCTTTGCTAACTAGCAACTATGGTAAATTAGAAGAAAGTCATGATAAGCTCTCGAGCTCGCATGAGGATCTTCTAGTCTCCCATGGTAGGCTAAAATTAGCTCATGAGGTCATCGTGTCAAAGGTAACATCTAGTGGGCCTCATGTGGACATTAGCACTATATCTACTCCAAATATTATATTGCCATGTGATAGTCCATGTAATTCATCCTCTCACAACCATGCTATATCTCGTGATGAATTACATTCCATGCCTTGTTGCTCTAACAATGTGGCATCTACTTCCTATAGTACATTTGTTGAAACTAACCATGTAGAGGAAATCAAAGAGCTCAAGGCTCAAGTCACTTCTTTGAAGAATGACTTGAAAATGGGTCATCAAGGGAAGGTCGCACTCAACAAAATCTTGAGTGTGCAAAAATCCCCCAATGACAAGAGTGGGCTTGGATTCAACTCCAATGTCAAGAACAAGTCCACTATCAAGTTGAAGCACAAGGACAACAAGAAGAATGACCAAGATCAAGTCAAGAATCCGGCCAACATTGTTTGCTTCAAGTGCAAGGAATAAGGGCACCATGTTAGATCTTGCCCATTGAAGAAAAAGCCTCCTAGTGTGAACCAACAAGGGAAGCGGCCTCAAGCTCCACCTCAAGTCATTAATGGGCCACTTCCTAAGAGGACTACTCGAGCTCTTCCTCGAGTTGTAGCTTTACCTAAGAAGAAAGATGGCAAGAGTAGAACTTGCTACATATGCCGTGAGAAGGGGCATATTTCTTCCTCATGCACTATCGGTATCTCCTCATACAACCCTATCATTATTGATGATGCTTATTCTCTTTGTAAGGATGAGGTTGGCAATGTGTTTGCCAAATTTGTTGGTGCTCAATGTGGGTTCAAGAAAAGAACCATTTGGGTTGCCAAGCCTATTATGCTAACCTCTTAGGACCCAACTTGGTTGGGGACCAACAAGCCAAAACTTGATCAATAGGTGTTGTTGGAGGGCATTGGAGTTTTGGCTACATTATGAAGAATTGAGGTATATTCATCAATTATTATTGTCAAGCCAAGACATTTGGATTATCTTGGTTATATTATATTTCCAATGTTCCTCCTTGCGGTAACATATGCTAAAGTCTTTACATTGAAAGTTACTCGCCCCCTTGTGCATGTGTTGGTTTTGTATCTTCCATGCTTTTGTACATGTTGTGCTATCCACTTAATTATCTTGAGGTATCAAGCATATTTGTGTATGATTAGGTGGCACACCATGTATGTGTGTTTCTTATGTTTGAGCCTTGCTTGGTTATATTTGGTATCTTATTTGGCTCTTGTCAGAAATTAATGGATTATCCCATTTTGGGGGAGTGTTATGCTTGGGCATTCCACAATCCTAAAATTGTGTGTACATGAGGAATACCACCTAGTATTTATATTGGATTATTGTCTAGTCTATATGTGGTATAATTCTCATGAGAAATTTAAGTTTTATAATGTCCATTAATTATCTCTATTTGTATTATTTGCCTCACGTTGGTTTTATGGTAGTATCACATTATGGGGGAGTCATATGCTTAGTGCTTATTACAATCCTAGAAAATGTGAAAATTCGAGGTTGTGTCACTTGAAATTGATACTCCTAAGTGACACATTTGCTCATACAAGTTCCAATTTGCTTGAATGCACGTATTGATCTTATTTTGGATCTTGTATATGAGAATGGTTCTTGGTATGTGTTTCCTCATATTTAGATATATATATTCGCATGGAAACCATTTGCTTCAAGTTACTCTAATCACTAGTGATTGTGTGACTATTGGAAGCTACCAAGAATCTTGTTTGAAGTATCATGATCAATTCTTATATTTAGTTATATGCTTCTTGTTGTGTGTATATGATCTTGGATATCCGTATAAACTACCTAGGGAAAATTATTCCCAATATTTCTTGTCCTTGGACAATGAGTACTCAATTTAAGGTAGAATTTATTGATCGTATTCACTTTGGCCTTTGTTTAATTTTATCCTATCTTTGACCAAGAAAATGTTTTATGTTGTCTCCCAAGCCTTCCTTGCTTCTTTTGGATCTTCTTATTTTATTGATATCCTCTTGTGTTTTAGTTAATGTAGGTAGTAGTGATGATCCCATTTGTGTGCATTTTGCATTCTAACGGAAAATCCTACATAATGCACTATCCATGGGGGAGCTCTCCTATATTATTTAGAACATTCATATTTATGCTTCTTTGTTTGATCCATATCGGGTTTTATGTGCTTGGAACCTCAATCTTTTTGTTTTGGTATTTTGTGCCATCATGTGAAGTTTGGGGAGTTTGGTTTCTTGTTGGAACCTTGCTCTTTTTGGGAGTTGGTTTTGTCTCATTCTTTGTTTATAGATTTGACCATTTTAGAATGAGATAAATCCTTGAGCATTTTTATTTCTATATATTTTTGCTCTTTTGGCCTTAGCCTAGTTCATTTGTTGAACTTGTGATCTTTCATGTGTTGAATTGGGTCTTTGATACAATTTGGACACCGCTTGTCTTGTCACACTCCTATGTGTGCCATCTCGGTTCACTTGGTGTTTTTGTTCAAATTGTATCTCATTTTGGTTCTTGAAAGCCTTGTGCATGCATATTTACTATATGATTATATTATGGCATGCTTGCTTTCTTTGATCCAATATATAGGGAAAACTCCACCAAATCCCATCGGCTAAGTTGTGCATGAAATTTAATTTCATATCAATATGCACATATTTATTTGGAGTCTCTTCTATGTATTGTAGTTGCACTAACTACATTGGACCCAATAAGTTTGGGACCATTTTGTACTCAAATGTGTTTTAGGTACATTGGAGATATATTGGATACTTGTCTCCCAAATCTTGAAGAAGTGGTGTATTAATGTAAATTGGAGGCAAGCTATAGGATGATCAATGAATTCATATCCTCTACATCCTACCAATTATATCTCGGTAACAAGTATCTCTTGCTCATGCATATTTATATTGCTTCCAACCGTGTGTCGGTTGCCTTCTAAGCATGAATTCTTGTATTTGTATTGTTTGTGATTCTAGCTTTGGTTTTAAAGAGAACTCTCTATTGTATAGGTGTATAAGTTGAGATGAATGCATATAATTCGTACTATACAAAATCATGCATATGATCCTACAATCCCAAATATGTCAATCTAGCAATTTTATTGTCTTTCCTTACCTCAACTTCTCTCATGTGCAATAGTGATATTTTGCTAGTTGATTTCTCCATGTGATATTGTTGCCTTTCTCCATATATTCCAACTTTCCCTTTTTCCCTTGGTGATTGTTGTAATATATGTAGTGTGTTGGTGTTTGAAGTTCACTAATGTACAATAAGATATACTTGAGCCTTTGGCCATGCTTTGAAGCAAAAATCTTATTGATATATGTTATGACCTCATTTTTGCCTTTTTTGTGATTTATTGTATATCTTCTTTGTGTGTGGTTGTTTATTTATGGGAATATGTCTTTGGGATGTTTTCCACTTAGAGACATATACACATATGAGAAGATAATTTTAGTTGATTTTTAATCCTTGGAGACCACCTTTCTATTCCTTTTGATTCTCCGGTGGCGTCAAAATTTAATTGACTATGAGTGCTCATTCCTCTTGTTTGCACATTTTGGCACTCATATTTGTTCTCCAATGCCTTGTATTGTTAAATGAACTTGGATGAGTGAGGATTCCATGATTATGCACCTTGATCCCAAATGCAATTATCATAATTGGTGCATTATCTTTGGGGAGCTCATCTAATTCACTTAATAATGTTCATTTGTCTTCTTTCTCATTTGTTGTGTCTTAAATGCTTATGGGGGAGCGAGGATTCCATATTTGTGCAATATGTATTCTAATGCATTTATTTTGAATTATGCACAAATCTTGGGGAGCTTCTCTATTTGTTATTTAAAGCACTCTTGTGCTCATATCATAATATCTTGTTGTTTCCATTTGGACTCATTTGTTGTTTTCAATTGATTTGTCAGATCTTGTGATTGCTTGCGTCATTTGTGATGCGTCGTTTTATTTTAATTCTTTTGGCAATCTTCGGATCCTCGATATAGTTCTACTCCGTCCCAAGTATTCATCATTGGATATGTGCGTAGGCACACCTTTGGAGGAATTATTACTATATTTGCCTTCCACAACTTGTCACCCATTTCGGCAATCGATGTCAATGGGGGAGAAGTTTTAGAGAGTTTAAGAGAAGTTGGTTTATGCATTGAGTTTGTTCTTGTGCATTTGCCTCTCATGCTCTTGCATCTTTGTTGTTGCTTAGCATGTGGTATATATAGAGGAAACTCCACCAATGATAATGATTGGCAATATATGCAATGAAATTCAAGTTCATCACACATGCATAGATTGTGGGGGAGTTTGCTCTATATATGGTGGTGGTACCAATATCACATACTTTTGTAGTATTTAATATTGGTATTACCATTTTATTCATTAATATTCCTTATATAAACCCTCTTAATGGGATTGTCATCAATTACCAAAATGGGGGAGATTGAAAGAACATGTTGGGCCCCCATGTGTGGTTTTGGTAATTAATGACAATCTTAATGGGCTAATGTGTGTATTAAGTTATACTTGTAGGATTTGTCCATTGGCATCGCTTGGAGCATGTGTTGGCTTCAAGGTCGATGAAATGCAAAGAAGATATGTTGTGCAAGCTCAATATGCGAGGTCGATGATGAGGAATTAATAAAGGAGTTCCATCTTGAGAAGGGAAAGACCGTCTACATCGAGCTCAAGTGGAATGCTCAAGGCAAAGGTATAATCTTGATAGGTTTTACCTTTTGTCAGTCTCACGTTGTGTGTGTGAGACCGGGTTTAGGATAGATAACCGTACTATCAAGAGGGGCTCTCGTATGAGTAATTCGGTCACATCGTTCGGAGAGAGCTCAAACCTTTGCATACTTGCATCATCGTATTTGGTTGTTATTTGGTCTTACCCATGTGAGGATATAGAGCTTGTATTAATCTCCATAACAAGTTCTTGTTCATCAAAATCAGATCTTCCGTTTGTATCTTGTTGCGATTTTGATTTATGCGGCTTTTCGGTTTCTCACCAAGTGAGGTATCTCACATTATTCTACTTGATACTTTCTCACTCGGTGATAACCATTATTTCCACCTTTTATTGGGAAGCCCTTGTCGTCCTCTATCCAACGCAATTGGAATCGGGTCAATTGGAGCTTCTAGTCAAAAGTTATTGCCGTTTGAATATTTACCTGTCAATCTGTTTTCTGGGCCGAGCGGTAGTACCGCCCGATCGGGCCGGCACTACCGTCCGCCCCTGAGAGTGGCCCGTTTTCGTTATGCCTCGCTAGGTATCTAAATCCGGTACTACTGGCCAGCCCGGTAGTACCGCCCGGGTGGGCCGGTACTACCGGCGGGCCCAAATATTTTTTATAGATCTAGATCCAGATCCAGCTGCTGCCGCTCGTTCCCACACACGCCCAGCCGCCCCGCTCGCCTGCTGCGCGTCGCCTGGCTCCCGCGCGGGCCCGCGTTGACCCTGCCGCTACGCCAGGCCCGCGTCGCGCGTTGCCCTGCTCCTGGCCCCACGCGCGCAGCCGTCCTGCCGCGTGCCTCGCGTCGCTCCCGCCTGCTGCCGCTGGCCTACTCTGGCCCCCGCTGCTCTCGCGCGTCCCGCGTGCACCGCCTGGCGCGCTGCTCGCTGCATGCGCTGTGCCCCGCGCGTGTGCTTGGATGCGCGTTGACTGCTGCTGCTGCCGCATGCGCTGCTAGCTGCTGCTGTCGCTGCGCTGCTGCTCCGCTGGGTCCCGCTCGCATGCGTTGCTGCTGCTTCGTTTTTTCCTGGCATTTGCAGTTTTGGTCCGGTAGTATCGGACCAAACCGGTACTACCGGACCGTTCAGAAAAACACCCCAACAGCCATATTTTGTCTAGCCCTATATAAGTCTTTTGTCCATTTTTCGTTTAGGGTTGCTTCCCACTCCTCCTTTTGTCTAAGCTTTGCCCCCATTTGCCTTACTCTTTGAGCTTGATTTCTACACACCCCTCCATTGATTCTTGCATATATTTGAGGGGTGGTTGGAGGTGATCTAGATCTACGTTTTGACCTAACCGATTCATCTCTTTGTGAGTGTATCTTTGGGGATCTAGATTTTGGGGGATTTTGTGTCTCTCTTTGATTCCTCCTCTCTTGTTCCCCCAATAGCTTTAGTAGCTTTGTTGGAACTTGAGAGTGAGGGATTTGAGCATCTTTGTGGTGTTCTTGCCATTTGCATTTGGTGCATCGGTTTGAGTTCTCCATGGAGGATTTGGTTTGAGTTGCTCATTGGAGCTTGTCCCTCTTGGGTTCTTGGAACCCTAGACGGTTTTTTGGCCTTGGTGGCATTTGTTGAGGCCTTTTGTGGTGTTTGTTGGGAGCCTCCAATTAAGTTGTGGAGAAGTGCCCCAACCTTGTGAGAGGTTCCGGTTGCCACCGACAAGTGCACCGATAGTGGAAGCGTGGATCGATCCCGTTGGGGTGAGATTCACCGGAGAATAAGGGAGGCCTTTTGTGGCATTAGTGGTTTGATACCACCCCCTCTTCAAACGAGACGTACTCCATGTTGGGAGGAACTCGGTAAAATATCGGTGTCACCGCGTGCCTCGGTTATCTCTATACCCGAGCTCTTTACTTATGCACTTTACATTGTGATAGCCTTCGTGCTTGAAGTAATATATATCTTGCTATCACTTTGTTGCTTGTATTGCTTAGCATAAGTTGTTGGTTCACATAGGTGAACCTTAGTTGTTCTAGGCTGTGCTTAACAAAGTAAACACTAGTTTTATTCCGCCTTTGTTGAGCCACTCTAGGAAAAGTTTTAGTCGCCTATTCATCCCCCTCTAGGCGACATACGTATCCTTTCAATTGGTATCGGAGCCCGGTCTCTCATTTTAGGCTTCACCGCCTTGAGAGTAAAGATGTCGGCTAGGGGATTAGTGCACAAGGACACACTCACATTCGATGGCACAAATTATGATGTTTGGAAAATTCGGATGCTTAATTTATTTCGGGAAATTCACCCAATTATCGAGGGATATCTATATGTGGGTCTCTCTTCTCCTATGGATACCCAAAACGAATCTTTAGAGGAGAAGTTGAACTCTCATATAGATGCTCTAGCTACTAAAATTCTTTTGCATGTTGTGAGCAATGTAGTTCTTTCTTCTATCATGCCTTATTCAAGCGCTCGTGAGATATGGACCAAGCTTCAAGATAAATATAGCAAGTCCAACATTATTGAGTATGATTGTGTTGCTTCCACTTCCGGTCGATATGAGTTCTCATCGTCTACCACTTCACCAACATGTGATTTTTCACAAGGTAATGATATGGTGAGTGGTGATAGAAATTGCAATATGGATAGTGATATTACTATTTGTAATCCTTCATCCCTATCTAGTTGCAATGATCTATCTTTGGACCTTAACACTTCTAGCACTCAAATCTCCTTACATGCTTGTGTTAATAGTCCTTGCATATCATGTAGAAATGACTTGAATAAATCTCATGATGATATGCTTGTGTTGTCTTGTTGCCATGATAAAAATGCTTCCATTTCCTATAGTGCTTGTGTTGCTAACCATGTAGAGGAAAATGAAGATTCTATGGGCCAAGACAAGGTCTTGAAGAGAGCTACAAGTGCAATCTCATCATCACCTTCCTCCGGTTCTCACATGTGCATTATGGCTAAGGGAACAAAGGTAACCTATTTGAATCCCATTGTATCTCATGATGATGATGATGAGGTTGAGAATGATAATGATGATTATAGAAGTAAGTATGATATTACCTCTATTAAGAAAATGGGAGAGGTTGTCTACAACGCTCTCTTCAAAAATAAAATTGCTTCCTCCAACTTTCTTGAAATCTTGAATTGTGCCATAGAAGGCAATGATCTTATTGAGGATCAAGAAAACTTAATTGATGAAAAGTTTGCAATTGAGCGTGAGTATGCTAATGAAGTTGCACAACTAAAGGACTCCCTTGAAGAAGAAAAAACCACCAAATAATATCTTGAGGAGACTTTTACTCTAGAATTATCTAGAGTAAAGGAATACCATGATAGAGAACTTGCAGTGGCTAACTCCTTCAAGATTAAAAATGATGAACTTGAAGTTGCTTATGCTAAACTTGTTGAGGATTTTAAGCACCTCGAAAATGGCTCTCGGGTCGTTAAGTGGGAGCTCATAAAACTCACCGAGTCACATGAGCAACTTAAAGCTTCATATTTAAAAGAGCTTGACAAGTTGCCCCCACGTCTTGCTATAATAACGATGCTTGTGCTACTAACTCTATTTATTGTGAAGCATCTATTTTAAAGGAGAATGTTGAGCTAATGGCTCAACTTGCTTTGCTAACTAGCAACTACGGGAAATTAGAAGAAAGTCATGATAAGCTCTCGAGCTCGCATGAGGATCTTCTAGTCTCCCATGGTAGGCTAAAATTAGCTCATGAGGCCATCGTGTAAAAGGTAACATCTAGTGGGCCTCATGTGGACATTAGCACTATATCTACTCCAAATATTATATTGCCATGTGCTAGTCCATGTAATTCATCCTCTCACAACCATGCTATATCTCGTGATGAATTACATTCCATGCCTTGTTGCTCTAACAATGTGGCATCTACTTCCTCTAGTACATTTGTTGAAACTAACCATGTAGAGGAAATCAAAGAGCTCAAGGCTCAAGTCACTTCTTTGAAGAATGACTTGAAAATGGGTCATCAAGGGAAGGTCGCACTCAACAAAATCTTGAGTGTGCAAAAATCCCCCAATGACAAGAGTGGGCTTGGATTCAACTCCAATGTCAAGAACAAGTCCACTATCAAGTTGAAGCACAAGGACAACAAGAAGAATGACCAAGATCAAGTCAAGAATCCGACCAGCATTGTTTGCTTCAAGTGCAAGGAAGAAGGGCACCATGTTAGATCTTGCCCATTGAAGAAAAAGCCTCCTAGTGTGAAGCAACAAGGGAAGCGGCCTCAAGCTCCACCTCAAGTCATTAATGGGCCACTTCCTAAGAGGACTACTCGAGCTCTTCCTCGAGTTGTAGCTTTACCTAAGAAGAAAGATGGCAAGAGTAGAACTTGCTACATATGCCGTGAGAAGGGGCATATTTCTTCCTCATGCACTATCGGTATCTCCTCATCCAACCCTATCATTATTGATGATGGTTATTCTCTTTGTAAGGATGAGGTTGGCAATGTGTTTGCCAAATTTGTTGGTGCTCAATGTGGGTTCAAGAAAAGAACCATTTGAGTTGCCAAGCCTATTGTGACTAACCTCTTAGGACCCAACTTGGTTGGGGACCAACAAGCCAAAACTTGATCAATAGGTGTTGTTGGAGGGCATTGGAGTTTTGGCTACATTATGAAGAATTGAGGGATATTCATCAATTATTATTGTCAAGCCAAGACATTTGGATTATCTTGATTATATTATATTTCCAATGTTCCTCCTTGCGGTAACATATGCTAAACTCTTTACATTGAAAGTTAACTCGCCCCCTTGTGCATGTGTTGGTTTTGTATCTTCCATGCTTTTGTACATGTTGTGCTATCCACTTAATTATCTTGAGGTATCAAGCATATTTGTGTATGATTAGGTGGCACACCATGTATGTGTGTTTCTTATGTTTGAGCCTTGCTTGGTTATATTTGGTATCTTATTTGGCTCTTGTCAGAAATTAATGGATTATCCCATTTTGGGGGAGTGTTATGCTTGGGCATTCCACAATCCTAAAATTGTGTGTACATGAGGAATACCACCTAGTATTTATATTGGATTATTGTCTAGTCTATATGTGGTATAATTCTCATGAGAAATTTAAGTTTTATAATGTCCATTAATTATCTCTATTTGTATTATTTGCCTCACGTTGGTTTTATGGTAGTATCACATTATGGGGGAGTCATATGCTTAGTGCTTATTACAATCCTAGAAAATGTGAAAATTCGAGGTTGTGTCACTTGAAATTGATACTCCTAAGTGACACATTTGCTCATACAAGTTCCAATTTGCTTGAATGCACGTATTGATCTTATTTTGGATCTTGTATATGAGAATGGTTCTTGGTATGTGTTTCCTCATATTTAGATATATATATTCGCATGGAAACCATTTGCTTCAAGTTACTCTAATCACTAGTGATTGTGTGACTATTGGAAGCTACCAAGAATCTTGTTTGAAGTATCATGATCAATTCTTATATTTAGTTATATGCTTCTTGTTGTGTGTATATGATCTTGGATATCCGTATAAACTACCTAGGGAAAATTATTCCCAATATTTCTTGTCCTTGGACAATGAGTACTCAATTTAAGGTAGAATTTATTGATCGTATTCACTTTGGCCTTTGTTTAATTTTATCCTATCTTTGACCAAGAAAATGTTTTATGTTGTCTCCCAAGCCTTCCTTGCTTCTTTTGGATCTTCTTATTTTATTGATATCCTCTTGTGTTTTAGTTAATGTAGGTAGTAGTGATGATCCCATTTGTGTGCATTTTGCATTCTAACGGAAAATCCTACATAATGCACTATCCATGGGGGAGCTCTCCTATATTATTTAGAACATTCATATTTATGCTTCTTTGTTTGATCCATATCGGGTTTTATGTGCTTGGAACCTCAATCTTTTTGTTTTGGTATTTTGTGCCATCATGTGAAGTTTGGGGAGTTTGGTTTCTTGTTGGAACCTTGCTCTTTTTGGGAGTTGGTTTTGTCTCATTCTTTGTTTATAGATTTGACCATTTTAGAATGAGATAAATCCTTGAGCATTTTTATTTCTATATATTTTTGCTCTTTTGGCCTTAGCCTAGTTCATTTGTTGAACTTGTGATCTTTCATGTGTTGAATTGGGTCTTTGATACAATTTGGACACCGCTTGTCTTGTCACACTCCTGTGTGTGCCATCTCGGTTCACTTGGTGTTTTTGTTCAAATTGTATCTCATTTTGGTTCTTGAAAGCCTTGTGCATGCATATTTACTATATGATTATATTATGGCATGCTTGCTTTCTTTGATCCAATATATAGGGAAAACTCCACCAAATCCCATCGGCTAAGTTGTGCATGAAATTCAATTTCATATCAATACGCACATATTTATTTGGAGTCTCTTCTATGTATTGTAGTTGCACTAACTACATTGGACCCAATAAGTTTGGGGACCATTTCGTACTCAAATGTGTTTTAGGTACATTGGAGATATATTGGATACTTGTCTCCCAAATCTTGAATAAGTGGTGTATTAATGTAAATTGGAGGCAAGCTATAGGATGATCAATGAATTCATATCCTCTACATCCTACCAATTATATCTCGGTAACAAGTATCTCTTGCTCATGCATATTTATATTGCTTCCAACCGTGTGTCGGTTGCCTTCTAAGCATGAATTCTTGTATTTGTATTGTTTGTGATTCCAGCTTTGGTTTTAAAGAGAACTCTCTATTGTATAGGTGTATAAGTTGAGATGAATGCATATAATTCGTAATATACAAAATCATGCATATGATCCTACAATCCCAAATATGTCAATCTAGCAATTTTATTGTCTTTCCTTACCTCAACTTCTCTCATGTGCAATAGTGATATTTTGCTAGTTGATTTCTCCATGTGATACTTGTTGCCTTTATCCATATATTCCAACTTTCCCTTTTTCCCTTGGTGATTGTTGTAATATATGTAGTGTGTTGGTGTTTGAAGTTCATTAATGTACAATAAGATATACTTGAGCCTTTGGCCATGCTTTGAAGCAAAAATCTTATTGATATATGTTATGACCTCATTTTTTCCTTTTTTTGTGATTTATTGTATATCTTCTTTGTGTGTGGTTGTTTCTTTATGGGAATATGTCTTTGTGATGTTTTCCACTTAGAGACATATACACATATGAGAAGATAATTTTAGTTGATTTTTAATCCTTGGAGACCACCTTTCTATTCCTTTTGATTCTCTGGTGGCGCCCAAATTTAATTGCCTATGAGTGCTCTTTCCTCTTGTTTGCACATTTTGGCACTCATATTTGTTCTCCAATGCCTTGTATTGTTAAATGAACTTGGATGAGTGAGGATTCCATGATTATGCACCTTGATCCCAAATGCAATTATCATAATTGGTGCATTATCTTTGGGGAGCTCATCTAATTCACTTAATAATGCTCATTTGTCTTCTTTCTCATTTGTTGTGTCTTAAATGCTTATGGGGGAGCGAGGATTCCATATTTGTGCAATATGTATTCTAATGCATTTATTTTGAATTATGCATAAATCTTGGGGAGCTTCTCTATTTGTTATTTAAAGCACTCTTGTGCTCATATCATAATATCTTGTTGTTTCCATTTGGACTCATATGTTGTTTTCAATTGATTTGTCGGATCTTGTGATTGCTTGCGTCATTTGTGATACGTCGTTTCATTTTAATTCTTTTGGCAATCTTCGGATCCACGATATAGTTCTACTCCGTCCCAAGTATTCATCATTGGATATGTGCGTAGGCACACCTTTGGAGGAATTATTACTATATTTGCCTTCCACAACTTGTCACCCATTTCGGCAATCGATGTCAATGGGGGAGAAGTTTTAGAGAGTTTAAGAGAAGTTGGTTTATGCATTGAGTTTGTTCTTGTGCATTTGCCTCTCATGCTCTTGCATCTTTGTTGTTGCTTAGCATGTGGTATATATAGAGGAAACTCCACCAATGATAATGATTGGCAATATATGCAATGAAATTCAAGTTCATCACACATGCATAGATTGTGGGGGAGTTTGCTCTATATATGGTGGTGGTACCAATATCACACACTTTTGTAGTATTTGATATTGGTATTACCATTTTATTCATTAATATTCCTTATATAAATCCTCTTAATGGGATTGTCATCAATTACCAAAATGGGGGAGATTGAAAGAACATGTTGGGCCCCCATGTGTGGTTTTGGTAATTAATGACAATCTTTATGGACTAATGTGTGTATTAAGTTATACTTGTAGGATTTGTCCATTGGCATCGCTTGGAGCATGTGTTGGCTTCAAGGTCGATGAAATGCAAAGAAGATATGTTGTGCAAGCTCAATATGCGAGGTCGATGATGAGAAATTAAGAAAGGCGTTCCATCTTGAGAAGGGCAAGACCGTCTACATCGAGATCAAGTGGAATTCTCAAGGCAAAGGTATAATCTTGATAGGTTTTCCCTTTTGTCTGTCTCACGTCGTGTGTGTGAGACCGGGTTTAGGATAGATAACCGTACTATCAAGAGGGGCTCTCGTATGAGTAATTCGGTCACATCGTTCGGAGAGAGCTCAAACCTTTGCATACTTGCATCATCGTATTTGGTTGTTATTTGGTCTTACCCATGTGAGGAATAGAGCTTGTATTAATTTCCATAACAAGTTCTTGTTCATCAAAATCGGATCTTCCGTTTGTATCTTGTTGCGATTTTGATTTATGCGGCTTTTCGGTTTCTCACCAAGTGAGGTATCTTATATTATTCTACTTGATACTTTCTCACTCGGTGATAACCATTATTTCCACCTTTTGTTGGGAAGCCCTTGTCGTCCTCTATCCAACGCAATTGGAATCGGGTCAATTGGAGCTTCTAGTCAAAAGTTATTGCCGTTTGAATATTTACCTGTCAATCTGTTTTCTGGGCCGAGCGGTAGTACCGCCCGATCGGGCCGGCACTACCGTCCGCCCCTGAGAGTGGCCCGTTTTCGTTCTGCCTCGCTAGGTATCTAAATCCGGTACTACTGGCCAGCCCGGTAGTACCGCCCGGGTGGGCCGGTACTACCGGCGGGCCCAAATATTTTTTATAGATCTAGATCCAGATCCAGCTGCTGCCGCTCGTTCCCACACACGCCCAGCCGCCCCGCTCGCCTGCTGCGCGTCGCCTGGCTCCCGCGCGGGCCCGCGTTGACCCTGCCGCTACGCCAGGCCCGCGTCGCGCGTTGCCCTGCTCCTGGCCCCACGCGCGCAGCCGTCCTGCCGCGTGCCTCGCGTCGCTCCCGCCTGCTGCCGCTGGCCTACTGTGGCCCCCGCTGCTCTCGCGCGTCCCGCGTGCACCGCCTGGCGCGCTGCTCGCTGCATGCGCTGTGCCCCGCGCGTGCGCTTGGCTGCGCGTTGACTGCTGCTGCTGCCGCATGCGCTGCTAGCTGCTGCTGTCGCTGCGCTGCTGCTCCGCTGGGTCCCGCTCGCATGCGCTGCTGCTGCTTCGTTTTTTCCTGGCATTTGCAGTTTTGGTCCGGTAGTATCGGACCAAACCGGTACTACCGGACCGTTCAGAAAAACACCCCAACAGCCATATTTTGTCTAGCCCTATATAAGTCTTTTGTCCATTTTTCGTTTAGGGTTGCTTCCCACTCCTCCTTTTGTCTAAGCTTTGCCCCCATTTGCCTTACTCTTTGAGCTTGATTTCTACACACCCCTCCATTGATTCTTGCATATATTTGAGGGGTGGTTGGAGGTGATCTAGATCTACGTTTTGACGTAACCGATTCATCTCTTTGTGAGTGTATCTTTGGGGATCTAGATTTTGGGGGATTTTGTGTCTCTCTTTGATTCCTCCTCTCTTGTTCCCCCAATAGCTTTAGTAGCTTTGTTGGAACTTGAGAGTGAGGGATTTGAGCATCTTTGTGGTGTTCTTGCCATTTGCATTTGGTGCATCGGTTTGAGTTCTCCACGGAGTATTTGGTTTGAGTTGCTCATTGGAGCTTGTCCCTCTTGGGTTCTTGGAACCCTAGACGGTTTTATGGCCTTGGTGGCATTTGTTGAGGCCTTTTGTGGCGTTTGTTGGGAGCCTCCAATTAAGTTGTGGAGAAGTGCCCCAACCTTGTGAGAGGTTCCGGTTGCCACCGACAAGTGCACCGATAGTGGAAGCGTGGATCGATCCCGTTGGGGTGAGATTCACCGGAGAATAAGGGAGGCCTTTTGGGGCATTGGTGGTTTGATACCACCCCCTCTTCAAACGAGACGTACTCCATGTTGGGAGGAACTCGGTAAAATATCGGTGTCCCGCGTGCCTCGGTTATCTCTATACCCGAGCTCTTTACTTATGCACTTTACATTGTGATAGCCTTCGTGCTTGAAGTAATATATATCTTGCTATCACTTTGTTGCTTGTATTGCTTAGCATAAGTTGTTGGTGCACATAGGTGAACCTTAGTTGTTCTAGGCTGTGCTTAACAAAGTAAACAATAGTTTTATTCCGCCTTTGTTGAGCCACTCTAGGAAAAGTTTTAGTCGCCTATTCACCCCCCTCTAGGTGACATACGTATCCTTTCAACTGGGATGTTTACAGTTCGTAGTGCATAGAATCTAGCATTTTCTAACTCGCCAAGCAATGCGCTTTTACTTCTTCAAGTACTACACTGGATGATCGTGATGCATGTTGGAGGAGAATCTAGTTTGCTGTAGTTCCGCCTAAAGTCAAAACTATTGGAGATTGCCCAAGAGGCAATATGTTAGGGGTCCCAACCTTTAATAAGATTGATCCCTCCTGTCTTTACAATGCTAGTCCCTGGATCAATAGCTAGCATCCAAAGTTAAGATGTAATATCAAGAAACAAGGGTCATAATATAACTTTATAACCAGGAATAACATAAGTTTATTACATCAACATAGCTCATATGGCTATTACATTACATTGCAGCAGAATAAATATAGTCATGGGTCCTTCATCTTCAAAGTGCCACAGGCAGATGTTGGTTGTAGACTTTGTAATCCTAAACAATCAATCTTCACTAAAATCAATCAAACCTGCAACATACAAGTTACAACCACAAAGGGTCAATACATTTGAATTGTATTGGCAAGTGATACTATGGTAGTATAGTGGAGCCTATCATCTATATGCATTTGGCTAAGTGGAGTTGAGGCTTGCATTGCTCAAAATAGATTTTTCCTTAACATTTGAAAATACTAAGTTTTTGCTTGACAAAATCTTTTTTTTTCCTCAATCAAAGATTTCAAGATCCTTGTACCAAGCCATCTCTCCATCAATGATTGAAGGATTCAAACAACCCTTGTTCAAACCACAAGATTTTAATTTAGAAATTGGAATGATGAGATTCTTGATTGTTTCCATGTCTTGATGCTCAAATTGTCCTTTACCAGGGACATGGCTAAGTACTTAGATTTTACACTCTGCAGAGGTGGTGCACTTTACCCACAAGACTTGGTTTCCCAAGACAAAATCTTTCAGAAGCCTTCCCTTAGACCAAAATGGACGCGTTCCAACCTATCAAACACTACCACCCACTGTCCATATGGCTAAGTTCTTACAACCTATATGATCATGGCAGAGCCCATATTGCCAAGTGGTTGCACTTGAAGCTTCTCAACATTTGACATCTCAAATCCCTTTGTTTCCTGGGTGGCATACCACAAGTGAGATACACAATCCAAGTCCATGGCATTGTGAACCACTCAACCATTCTCCACCAAGCTATTCCATTCCACCCAGGTGATTCATTAACTTAGTTGTTTTATTAGACAAAATCACAAGTCCTTAGACTTAGAATATTTTTCCATAGTGTGAATATATTTTCCACCCATGTTTTCCATTAGCTAGGCTAAGCTTGGTAGTAGTAGGAATCTCTAACTTAGGAAAATCCTACTAAGGATTCATCTACTAGGTTTTCTTATAGCAAGGTATATACTTAGCAAAATCCATGCAAGTTTTACTTAGCAAAATCACTAATGCATAGTGAAAATATTTGGGATAGAAAGTATGAAGCATCACTTGCCTTTTTGGTAGGGAATGGTGGTTCACTCCTTGATCTTTCTAGTCTCACACTCCACTACAAGTCAAACAAGCAAACACTAATTCAATTTACATTCCAAACCCATAATCACTCAAACAATTTCACACACACAAGACAATGGAAACCAATTCATGCATGGGAGCATGCACAAGATAGTTTTATTTTGCAAGGAGGGCTTCTATTGGGTTTCTTAACTTTGTAAGTTCCAAATTGGTCATTTACCAAAGTGGCAAAGTCATTAGTTAGAGGGTTTTGTCCAAAAACTATTTTTAAATCCATTCATCATTTCATGTGGTGAAAAATGTTTTTATTAAGGCAAAACTCTTAAGTTGTTCACCAAATGAGTTGCTAATTTGCAAAACTTGGTGTTTTGGGTCAGTGGGTTTGATCAAACCATTTTATTAAAGTTTTCTTTCCATAAACATTTTTATAACAAAAACCATTCTTTTTATTTGGCTAGAAAATGACTAAGTCAAGTAATCCAACCTAAATCTTACAAAAATCTTTTAATACCAAGGGTTGGTTCCTAGGGTCAGTAAGGTCACAACAAACCAATTTGCAAAGGTTTTAATCTTAAATTCAATTTTAAACAATTTTTATACTCTAAACAAGCATACAAATGAATCTGCAAAAATGAGCAAACAAACAGATACTATTTGTTAAACTAATTCCACAGTTGGCTAGGGCTTGTTCTCCTGAATCCATTGATATAAAATTTGCCAAATTTGGACGTGTGGTTTGAAAGTTATAGGGTTTTCAAATTGCTACTTAAATCTGTTTTTCAAATTCTGTTTTAAAACAGATCCTGCCACGCGTCGTTATTCTACTGGATGATACCGGTTCGGCCGGATCGGGCCACGCTGGCCGTTGGATTTAATTAACATCGCGCGGCTCAGATCAATCGATACCCCTTCGTTTAAGTCATCTGTTTCTACGCGTCTGATCTAAATCGAGCGGTCCTGATCAATTAACCACGAAGTGGCGGCGCTGGTAGCGGTGGTTGGCGGCGCACGGTCGGACGGGGAGGTCGCCGGTGATTTAGGAGGCGAGGGGAACAGAGAGGTAGCTCACCAGAATCGCTGAAGCCTGCTGAAGCTCAACGTTGTGGCAGTTCGTCGAGGGGCGCTAGGGGGCAGCTGCGATTGCTCGCCGGAGTAGATGGCGGCGTCGGGCGCGCGCGGTCGAGGGCGAGGACGACGCTGTGGTTCACGGGAGGACAAACGGAGGGCTGGGTTAGCTACGTAAGACCATGGCAAAGATGTGTGCGTGATCTAGAGGACATGGGGTGGTCGGAATCAACCTGTGGGCGTCGTCGGAGTAGAGGCAGACGGCGGCGGTACTGGAGGTTGTCGTTGGCGAGGCTCAGGGGTGTCCGCGGTCGAATTTGATGCACTAGCAGATGCGCCTGAGAGTGGGGAAGCTGTGAGCTTGGTCGGGGAGGAGAGGGGCGGTGAGAGGCTGCCGGAATTGATGAGAATGGTCGCCGGAGACAGAGACAGTCGAGGAGAGATTGTGGCGGTCTGGAGGCGTACTCGGGGGAGGAAACAGAGGGGAAAGGAGGAGGGAGCGTGGGCGATTAAGACAGCATGCTCGCGGCGAGAGATTACTGCTGCAATAAAGCGTAATCAATTGGAGAATCAAATGGCAGCAACGGTGGTGAGTTAACGCGAGGAGGAAGAAGACGAGCTGGTGGTGTGGGGTCTTGTTGTCAGCGAGAAACGAGAGGAAAGGAGGGTCCACTTGTCATTCTCTGTGCGGGCAAATTCCTGAGTGGGGAAAAACGGTTCGGGCGTGGGAACAGGTGGGCTTCTGATGGGCTTCGTGGGCTGCTGGGTTGGGTTGGTTTACTCTTTTTTTTTTCTGTTTTCTGATTCCTTTTCTTTTTCTATTTCTATTTTTTCTGTTTTGAATTTGAATCAATTATTCATTCACTCAAACCATTCAAACAATTCAAACTTGTGATGAGTTTTTGGTTCTGTTTAGTAGCATAAACCAATTTCCAAAATAAAATAATATTTTAAATCTTTTTAGGTTCCATTTATTAATTAAATAAAATGGACCATGGTTTATTAATAAAATAGGGTTTGGTTTAATTAATAAAATCTCCATTTTAAATCCAAATATTTTCAAAACCAATCAGTAGATTTTATTTGGAAATAAAGAATATTTGGAAAACTTGTTTAAAACAAAATAACCTTTTATTTTTAGGATCCATTAATAATTAAATAAAGTGGGCCTTAGTTGTTAAATCAAATAGAGTTTGATTTTTATTTTCTAAAGTCTTTATTTGAAAGCTAAATATTTTCAAAATCAAATTAGTAGGTTAAATTTGGGAAATGTATAATACTTGGATACCTGTTTCAAACAAAATATTATTTTACTTTAGGGTCCAATATTTAGTTAAATAAAATGGGCCAAGGTTTATTAATCAAATAGGATTTGTTTTATTGAGAATATTTATTTTAAAATCTAAAATAAATCCAAAACACTTTAGTAGGTTTTATTAGAGAATAGTAAATACTTGGAAAATCTATTTAAAATAATTTAATAAGTTTTGAAGTTTTAATTAAATTGGTAAAACCTTTTATTTTAAAAGAGTTTAGATATTAATTCCTTATTATTTTATTTAAGCAATCCTTTATTATTTTTAATTAAACCTTTGCTATTTTATTTAAAATAAAATGTTTCAATTCAAAAGCTTGGCCAAGTTTTAATTTAGCTTTATAAAATAATCCTTATTTATAAATCCATCTTTTCCTTTAAATACCAAATCTTTTATTAAGAGATCCAAAATAGTATTTCCAAAACATTTTAATTTATTTTATTAAATGTTTATCTTTATGAATCCCTTTAGGATTTTATTTAATTCAAATGGGTTTGAAGTTCCAATTGAATTCAAAAAAATTTCTTCTGGCTCTGAAAATCAAACAAAGTTTTATTTTATTCATTTATTTTCACATTACAAGATTTGGAAAATCTTGGGATGTGACACAATAATAAAGTGGTTATTATTATATCTTTGTGTTTATGATAAATATTTACATCCCATGCTATAATTGTATTAACAGAAAACATTAATACCTGTGTGTTTTCTAAACATAAAAGAGTCCCTAGTAATCCTCTTATTAAACTAGATTTTTGATTAATAGATGATCATGGTTTCCTGATCATGGACATTGGATGTTATTAATAACAAGATCATGTCATTAGGATAATTATGTGATGGTCACACACCCATAGTAAGCATATCATAAGATCAAGTCATTAAGTTCATTTTGCTACAAGCTTTTAAATACATGGTTACCCAATCCTTCGACCATGAGATCATGTTAATCACCATCACCGGATGAGTGCTTTGATGACATCAAATGCCACTTCCGTATCTGGGTGGTTATAAAGTTGGCACTGGGTATTCTAAAAGTATGCGTTGAAGCGCATGGATCAAGAATGGGATTTGTCCATCTAAATGATGGCTTGCAAGCATGTGACTAGGTCACAAGGGATGTCATATCACAGAATGAGTAAAGAGTAATTATCGGTAACGAGGTTGAACTAGGTATGGATATACCGATGATCGAACCTCGGATAAGTAAAGTATCGCACGATAAAGGGAATCTGCATCGTATGTTAATGGTTCATTCGATCACGAAGTCATCGTTGAATATGTGGGAGCCATTATGGATCTCTAGATCCCGCTATTGGTTATTGATCGGAGAGGTGTCTCGATCATGTCTGCATAGTTCGCAAACCGTAGGGTGACACACTTAAGGTTCGATGTTGTTTAAGTAGATATGGAATATGAGTTGGAGAACGAATGTTGTTCGGAGTCTCATATTGGATCCAGGACATCACGAGGAGATTCGGAATGGTCCGAAGAATAAGATTCATATAAGTAAAGTCATTTTTTGGGGTTCGGAAATGTTTTAGGTGTTTTGACCGAAAGCTTCTAGAAGGTTCTAGAAGGGTCCACCAGTGGGCCCACCAACCCCGGAGGGGCCACTTGGGTTGTGGTATGTCATGGGGGCCTAGGGCCAGACGCACCAAGCCCAAGGGGGTAAAACCGGCCACCACAAGGAAAGGAGGGGCAAAACCCTAATTTGGTAAGGGGAAAACTTGGGGGACAAGTTCCTACCTCTCCCTCTTGGCCACCGAGTTGGGGACGGACACGACCAGGGCTGGGAACCCTGGCTGCAACCCCCATCTATATAAGGAGGGGTGGGGGAGCGCCCTTGACCCCTCACCTCAACCCTAGCCGCCACCCCTCTCCCTCCTCCATCAACTGCTCTGGCTTAGGCGAAGCCCTGCAGGATTCTTCTCCTCCACCACCACCACCACGCCATCGTGCTACTAGGATTCCGAGGGGATCTACTACCTCTGCTGACTGCTAGAACAGGGAGAGGAAGGTCTTCATCGACTCCGTACGTGTGAACGAGTGCGGAAGCGCTGCCGGAACGCAATGCCGGAAGGATCGTCTACGCGATCTTGAGATCGGCAAGTGATCGACTACATCAACCACGAGATACGATCTTGTTAAACACTTTGGATCTATGAGGGTTGGTTCTCTTCAATCTTGTTGCACCAATATCATAGATTAGATCTTGGCTTTGCCATAGATTAGATCTTGGTTTTATGTGTTCTTGCGATAGGATTTTTTTGTTTTCCATGCAACGAACCCTACAATTTTTTTCCTTCGAATCAGCGTCAGATGCAACAGAGAAAATAAACATGTACGAGCCTTAGAGGTTCCTATCAATGTAGGATTTGTGGCATAGAGCAAGAGGATACATCACATGCATTGCACAGATGTTCCCATGCTAGTCAGTTATGGAGTGCAATGAGGCGTATTTGGCTCCTTCCATCAGACAAAGAGCTCCAGATTATATCTCGCTAGTTCGATCTATTTTGGAAACAACTCTATCTCAAATGATTGATTACATCATCTTGGTTGGTTGGCGAGTTTGGTATGGTCAAAATGAGGTCACACATTTTAAACCCCTCCCCACGATTGAGGGTTCCAAGAGATTTCTTACTGGCTATGTGAAAATATCGAGAAGCCTGAAAGACTTAACGACTGAAGAGATTATTAAGGGAAAGCAACAAATCATTATGGAATCTTGTCCCACGTGTCATGTCCGAAGAAACTTCTAGATAAATGTTGGAGTAAACCTCCAACTGGATGGGTGAAACTGAATCACTAGTAGAAAACAACCTTTCTGTCCATCCCCCCGAGCCATCAGTCCCAGTTCCCTCATGAACCAGGACCAGGGCTCACATTTGTCCCGGTTCGTAAGGCCAAGAAGGCACACGGGACAAGGCGACGATTTGTCCCGGTTGATGCTGGACCTTTAGTCCCAGTTCGGGGCAAGAATCAAGACTAAACGTGTCTAGCCACACGTGGCCGCTGGCGCATATCTTTAGTCCCATTTTTTTTCTAGGAACAGGGACTAAAGATCCATGCTGTATATATATAGCACCCCAGCTCCACATGCTTGTGTGAGCTGGTTTGTTTTTCCCCTCTCATGCCCAAGTGGTGTATGTTGCATAGTTTTTCCCCTCTAGCACAATAGGTGCTTGATGAAATGCACAAGTGCATGCGCCACACTTAAGTTTTCTCCTCTTTCTTTCCTCCTCGACCGAGGTTAGAATGCAACTCAATCCTTTTATCTGTCATTGATACAATGCATGTGTCGATGTACAGTGGTCATTTCTCTAGATGTTATGTGATTTTTTAAATAAACTCAATTATATAATGCAGATGAGCCGACAATGGATGTACGGTGACCGACGCATTGGCGAGTTCATTGTGGGCCTTCATAATTTTATCGGTGTGTCTGACACAAACATAAGTAATAGTTTTATGTGTTGTCCATGTGTTAAATGTCTGAATCAGAGGGATTAATCTTCCCCGAAAACCCTTCACACCCACTTGCTTGAGCACGGTTTCATGCCCAACTACAATTGTTGGACCAAGCACGGAGAAAGAGGGATTATTATGGGAGACAATGAAGAAGAAGAAGACAATTTTGACAACTATCATCGTATGTTTCCTGAATACGGTTATACATAGAGAGAATATGGTGATACAACTGGTGAAGTGTAACACCCTCGGATCGGACCTATGCAAGTTTTAGCGATGACCGCAAAACCCGCATAGAAACAATTCAACGGTGCCCACCAGGCACTTGCGTGCGGGTGGAAAATGAAGTAATATCATTACACAATAGTCCACGATGGAACCCACAGAACAGATATATACAACAACAACTCAAAGAGTCCAGAATATAAATATATGGTACAAAGATCCAAATCACCTTGAAAACGATACACATACAAGTACAGATACGATGCAAATTGAGCTAAGAGCCCTAAAGAATAACCAATGGCGTCCATAACCCTGCCTAGGCCAAGCTGGAAGGGTAACCCTACTAATGACATCGATCTCAAATCCTGCTTAAACAAAAGGAGTGCCGACAAAGGGCAAAGGAAAAAGAGAGTGGTCAGTACTGAGGCCAGTACACGGCGAGTCTTAGAATTCGGCAGTCCTCGCCTACATAGGTATGGTGGACTGAAGTGGCAGCGCAACATGCACTAAATAACCTATAGAGACTCGATACAAATATCGGCTATCAGAGAGGGATAAGAAAGACCTATTCGAATCCAACCTGATACTACCACCAAACATACCTATCCTGGTATTTCCCCTCAAGACCAAACGAGGAAGTCCACCGAGGAACTCACACAGTTTGCAGTTTTATTCATTCCGTTATGGTTATAACAATTACTAGTCAAATATAGATAGCATGAGTCATCCTAATATCATAAGCAGTGGGCAGTTTTAGTTAACCATTTCATTGTAGTTGCGATACTTATTAGTCAGATACATATAGCATGAGGTATCCCAAAACCAACAGTTGTTGGCAGTTTTATTTACTCATTCCGTTGTAGTGAATCTGATTACTAGACATGTCAAAGTCAAATTTGTAGCACTACTTTAGTTATAGTTATCTATGATCGAGATACTGTGCTCCAAGTCGTCCATAACCGTGGACATGACTTTCAGAAATATTTAACCCTGCAGGGGTGCATCAAAGTTTTCACACACACCTACACCCTTGTTGTCAGATCAGGTAGGTACAAGATCATAAAACATACACCCAACGGTATGTCGACGGAGTTTCAGACACGATGTTTCCTAGACCCAAAGCATGCACATGGGGGCCACCCCACTAAGCTACCCGCTACGAAGTTGCCAGCTCCACGACGGACCCAGGGTGTCTGGCGACGGATGTAAACGACTGGGAACCCAAAAGTGTGACTGGGCTTGTCGATACAGCGAAACGTGGCACAAGGTTCCTAAACAGTACAGGCGCTCCACGCGCAATAGTAAATAAAGCAGTAAATCATGGCATAAGTACATGATAGTAATAAAGCCCCAAACTAGTTTGTGGCCCCCAGTACAGTACTTTGAAATCAGGTACTAAATCGATGGGGGTGTCCACACACCCCACCTATGGTTAGCGCGCTTGATCTCGGAACATGTGTCAATAACTCGGGTCCTAGGTGGACATAAGTGAGAGGTTAAAAACCAAATATTGTCTATTACCCACCGGTGCCTCTGCATTATTTACCTACTTTCAATATTAGTTATTAAACGGCAATTAAAGCCATGATCATATCCACCATTAAGCATGTGCCAACCACCCAACAACGGTGGAACATTGACAACGCGAAGCAACAGCTGAGCAAGCGACTACGACTCGCAAGGCCAACTACAACTCGCAAGGCCGACTATCTACCAAACAAATAATAGGATGTGTCCATGGAAATATAGATGTTGCATGGAAGTATAAAGGGGTATGGAATCTATAGCATCACAACATAGATAGCAATAGATCAACGGGAGGAAATAGAGACTAGAAATATAAAATAGGTAGAAAGAGGGAGAATGCTCTCCTAAAAAACACTGCTGAAGGTTCATACGAAGATCGGGTCGACACTCACGTCAACTCATCGATATAATCCATGAAGAAGCAAAGCATTAAAGGAAACACCGGATGCACTATCTAATACTACGACATAAGATCGGGCATGATGCATGACATGATAAAGGAGCAATGCAATTAGGCAATATTAAACAGAACCGGGGTCCCAACAATTAATTAATAGGTTCATGTTGTTTATATACCCCGCATTTTAAATGTTATCTTATCATGACAAAACATAGCGGTTCGCTACACAAATATTAACGGAGCCAATATAAGACTAGAAAAGCCCGCATATGGTCTCCACATTTAATTATGAGGTGAATCAGCATAATGCCCCTAAACCACACATATGTATGCAATCACGAAGAAATGATGCAACAATTATGTTATATTCATCAAAATAGGGTCTCAGAAAAAGGTTCACACATGGGGTTCGACGATCTTGGGCTCCGGGGATCGGTCCTGGGTTCCGGGGGTCGACAGGATCGATTTTCAGATCTTCAAATCTAGGTTTCATGGTCTTCGGCTCCGTGAAGGCGACCTTGTCGAACCGGCATCTGCACCTCCGGGTTCCATGTCGACGATCTTGAATCCGTGACGGAGAACTCGATCTGGGAACGGTCTCTAGGGTCTTTGAGGATCCGTCTTTGGATTGAGTGAAGGATAACTCGACGTCAGTTTGAGCTTCGTTGGCACACACGGTAGAACTTGTCGATATCTCTTGAAAGATCTTGTCAAAGTGCAGAAACAACGGTAGTGCAAGCAGCGTCAGGAACAAATGTCGCACAAGGAAGAACATGCGCGACGAAACAAAAGGGCAGGAGGTCACCACCTCACTGGTACACCGCACAAGAAAAAAACACAGACACAGCCGGCGTCGACTGCAGGGGCGATGGCAGCGACAAAGCTCTTGGTCCAGGCCGGGCTTGCGCGGAAGCAGAGAACAACGAGGACGCGCAACTAGAGGGAGCCCGCGGCAGCCCAGCTTGCTCCGGTGACACAGCCGACGCAGAGAGGCAGGCTCGCATGACTGTTGGCGACGACAGTGCGGCTTGGGGCAGTGGAGGCACTCGCGCGTGGCCAAGGTAGGGGCGTGGGAGGCGTAGGTGATGCAGCCGGAGGGTGACGACGCGATAGTGAGGAGCTCGCGGAGGACGAGCTTGGGCCGGCGAGATCTACAACGGGAAGGGGTAGCTCGGGGACGCGCTGGCATCCGGAGAGGAGGAAGGGGAGCGCCTACGGCGGCCGGCGGGCGGGGGCACGGGTCGGGGACGACGCCCGTGGGAGAATAGGAGGTCGGCGGTGGCTCGGCAGATGGGCGGATGGCAGGGAAGCGAGCTTCTACCAAGGAGGGGTGATTTTACCGGGGTGCTACATGAAGTTGAAGATGAAGAGGCGCCCGATGATGATGAGCTCATTGATGATCTTCACCGGGACATTGCTGCTGCATATAGAGAATGCAAAAGTGAAACTGAGAAGTTGAAGTTCAAGCGCATGTTAGAGGATCATAAAAAAATATTGTACTCAAATTGCGAAGATGACAACACAGAGCTCGGTACCACACTGAAATTGCTGCAATGGAAGGCAGAGAATGGTATATCTGACAAGGGGTTTGAGAAGATACTGAAAATAATGAAGAGGAAGCTTCCAAAGAATAATGAATTGCCTGCCAGTACATACGAAGCAAAGAAGGTTGTCTGTCCTCTAGGATTAGAGGTGCATAAGATACATGCATGCATCCTTTACCGTGGTGAGGAGTACGGGAATTTAGATAAATGTCCGGTATGCACTACACTGTGGTATAAGATCAGGCGAGATGACCCTGGTGATGTTGAGGGCGAGCGACCTAGGAAGAGGGTTTCTGCCAAGGTTATGTGGTATGATCCTATAATACCACAGTTGAAACATTTGTTCAGAAACAAGGAGCATGCCAAGTTGTTGCGATGGCACAAAGAAGACCGCAAGAAAGACTCGATGTTGAGACACCCCGCTGATGGGTCGCAGTGGAGAAAAATCAAGAGAGAGTACCCAGACTTTGTAGATGATCCAAGGAACTTAAGGTTTGGTCTAAGTACAGATGACATGAATCCTTTTGGGGAGCAGAGCTGCAGTCATAGCATGTGGCATGTAACTCTATGTATCTATAACCTTCCTCCTTGGTTGTGTATGAAGCGTAAGTTCATTATGATGCCAGTGCTCATCCAAGACCCTAAGCAACTCCAAAACGATATTGATGTGCACCAAAGGCCATTAATTGAAGAACTTATACAGTTGTGGCACGAAACCGGCGTACATGCTTGGGATGAGCACAAGCGGGAGGAATTTGACCTACGAGTGTTTCTTTTTGTAACAATCAATGATTGACCTTCTCTTAGTAACCTATCAGGACAAACAAACAAACAAGGGATAAATTGCATGCACACATTGTTTAGATGATACTGATAGTGTATATTTGGATAATTGTAAGAAGGTTGTGTACCTGGGGTATCGTTGATTTCTTGCGACCAATCATCCCGTAAGAAAGAAAGTGTTGTGGCTCAGATCGCTGTAGAGCTTCGTTGGGAGACCCCAAGAGGAAGGTGTGATGAGTACATCAATAAGTTCTTCCCTCAGTAAGAAACCAAGGTTATAGAACCAGTAGGAGGAAGGAAACGACTCAAAGGTGTTTCTAGCAACTTGGAAACCTGCAAAACACAAACTCAAGACTTTGTCCCAACAAACAGTGAGGTTGTTAATCTCACCGGTTTGCTGTAAACAAAGGATTAAATGTATGGTGTGGAAGGTGATGGTGGCTTGCAGAAAGTAAACAATAATAGTGGAAGATGTATCAATGGTAAAGATTGGATCGGTGTTCATAGTTCACTAGAGGTGTTCTCCTTAAGATAAACAACATAACATGCTGGGTAAACAAATTACTGCGGGGCAATTGACAGAACAGAGCAAGGCAAAATAATGCAATACTAGACATTCATGATCCTATGAGATTTGATTGGGCATTACAACAAGATACATAGACCGCCATCCAACTGCATCTATGCCTAGTAATCCACCTTCAGGTTATCATCCGAACCCCCTCCAATATTAAGTTGCAAGCAATGGATAACTGCTTTAAGCAAAGTCTGTAAAATAAACAATACAATTGTTCCATGAACAAGAGATTGTTGTTTTCTCCCTAGTAGCAACAGCACATCTACAACCTTAGATATTTCTGTCACTTCCCCAGGTTCAATAGAGGCATGAACCCAATATTAAGCATAAATACTCCCTCTTGGAGTCACTAGTATCTACTTGGCCAAGATAGCTGATGTATACGCACTTCTATTCTTGTAGACAGTTATTGGGCCTCCAAGTGCAGAGGTTTGTAGAACAACAAGTTTCCCTTAAGTGGATTACCCAAGGTTTATCGAACTCAGGGAGGAAGTGGTCAAAGGTATCCCTCTCAAGAAACCCTGCAATCAAGGTATAAGAAGTCTCTTGTGTCCCAACACACCCAATACACTTGTCAGGTGTATAGGTACACTAGTTCGGCGAAGAGATAGTGAAATACAAGTGGTAACGATGCCATAAAATAGCTTCTGACTTGTTGTTGACGTGGGAGAGACTAAAAGCAAACTGAAATAAAAATGAAAGCAAGCAAACATGCAACAGATCTAGATGCAAATGATGTTTCAATGCTTATAAACAAGGCCTAGGGATCATACTTTCACTAGTTAACACTCTCTCATATAAATATCCTCTCTTCATGATACTACTCTTGACTACTCTCTGGTTGGACACTCTAATCCATGGTAGGGCAATAACAGCACTCCTCAAAGTCCGCCTTCCCCAATCTAGATAACCCCACACTATCACCTTGAGCGCTAGATGGTTCCAACAAACACCACAATTTCATAGAGACATCAACTCAAAATATAACTCATGGAAAATATATATGTAGTCTAGCTTAAGTGCCACACACGACGTGCACGCTGTCACTTTCACACACGTGGGGAAAATCATAGATATATTAAAGCACGATGAGTATTTATATATACTCTAGCCTAAGTGCCACCATGGCGTGCACGCTGTCACTTTCACACACATGGGGAGAGCAGAGATATATTGAAGCACTTGAGTAGCAGAGCAGATCTACTTGATTACAAATCTCATGACCACAACATGATCATGCATAGAGAGAGATGAACACATAGCTACTAGTAGAGCCCTTAGCCTCGAGGAAGAACTACTCCCTCCTCATCATGGGAATCAACAACAGTGATGGTTATGATGTTGGAGATCGATGGATATGGCTCTGGGGCACTTCCCCGTCCCGGCAGGGTGCCGGAACAGAGACTTTTTGTCCCCCGAATCTCCCCTTTGGTGGCGGCGGCATAGCGAAACTTTTTCTGGAAGTATGATGGATGCTTTAGGGTTTTTGGGTCGGAGGCTTCTTATAGGCGAAGGAGGCAAGGTCGGTGGAGGGCCAGGGGGCCCACACTCCCTGTAGGCGCCACCAAGGCTTGCCCGCGCCTGGGGGAGGGGTTGGCCACCCTAGTGCCCTACTCCGTCTCTGCTTCGTGGTTCCGTGTTGCTCCGGGAAAAATAATGACTTTGGCTTTTGTCCCGTCCAATTTCGAGAATATTGATTTTCTGCCTTTTCTGGAACCAAAAAAGCAGAATAAAACAGGCAACTGGCACCGTGGCATCTTGTTAATAGGTTTGTCTAGAAAAACATATAAAAATACCTCAAAGTGTAGATTAAGCAAAGCAAAGTGGATATAAAACAAGCATGGATCATCAAAAATTATAGATACCTTTCCGACGTATCAAGCATCCCTAAGCTTAACTCCTGCTCATCCTCGAGTAGGTAAGTGACAAAAGAATAATTTTTGAGGTGACATGCACCATCAAAACCAAGATCAAACCATTTGCAAGCATTGAAAGCTGGGATCAAAGAACTCTAAACATGAGCATGAAAGATGGAGTTCTAATAGTAAGACAAAGTAACTATGCATGCAACATGAAAGGTTACAAACAAAGATCATGAATAACAATGCATTGAAAGACTTTTGTTTGTTTGACATATAGAAAACATAACATAGTGGTATTCAGCTTGTCCCTCATGGAGTAGCAAATAGATGCATAGGACACCTTCAAAGTTCATAAGAGTGACTAGATACAAATAGCACAAGAACAAATAATATCAACAATATGCATCAATAAATAAGTTTTGGGACACTGCACATAGAACTAAGAATGGAAACTATGCTCTCTTAGTGGTGCCTAAAGGTAGAAGGTGGAGACTCAATATAATGGTTGAAGAAAGGCCCTTCATAAAGGGAAGCATGGATTTCAAGTTTCAAAAAGAGCTTCCAAAAATTATGGTACTTGTTAGCTTTCAGCCCTCACTGCCCCTATCATAAGCATCTTGAAGTGATTAAGGTTAAAGTGAACAAAGATGGAGTATATGCTTGACAAAGTATAAGTTGGCAATCTCATGTCCCTTGAATACGAGGGCCACACCTCATGCTACTCAACTTCAGTCACCTGTAAGTTCTTGTCAAGTTGCATAGTAAGTACATGTGTATCATAGATAACCGCTAATGGGGTACCCCTTGCACATGGTACAGGAGCTATCCCATAACCAAAATGACAAGGCAGGCAGACAATGAGCATCTTAGCAATATTTTTATTTGCTATTTGCATAGATTTTTATTGAGGATGCTTCACAGATTGCTCATTATGATGATGCTGCAAGTTTCCACCATGATTAGGCATGGCTTAGGCTAGCGACCCAGACGTTTCTCTAACACAAAATACATAACTCCATGGACTTACAAGCTCCCTTTTTATTTCACACCGGCGACATCCATAGACAAAAGAGCATGATATCAACTGTGTACAAAGTACACGTGCAATGTTGAAAACGTTCCCCATGACAACATGGTTTTTCTAATTCCAACGTATAAGTGCAAGCATATACAACATAGATGTCGTGGTATTGCCGACGAGTACGCCATGGAGGGGTCCTCACAATGCGTGTTTAGAGACGTGGGCGAAGGCGGACGGTTGACGGGTATGAGGTAACACAGCTTACCTAGGTTCAGATCCCATGACGGTGGCGGAATCCTACTCCTGCTATAAATCACTATAAGGGCGATACGCCGAGTTATAGAGATAGGTTCGCTGTGCGAGGTTGTATGAAGTTGTGCCTTAAAGGCTCCTCTAGGCCCGACTTATATAGTCGCCAGGTCCTAGGGTTACAGGGAAAAGTCCTAGCCGGACAGGTCACAGAGTCCTACATCGTCTATTACTAGTCTTGTGTATCTTGCACTCCAAGGCTCCGGGTACGTCGGTGACTCCAACCGTAGCCTTCCTTTATCCGGCTTGAGCCTCCCTTATGGATCCATCTAACTGGGCCGCCCAGCAGGACATAGGCCATGCTACCAACTATGGGCCACCCGGGTTATCCGGATAAGTGACATGCTCTGAGGATACCCATACAGCATATCCCCAATAGTAGCCCCCGGAGAACTCCGAGATCTTGCGCCGTCTTGCCTTTTCAGATGATTGTTTCGTCTAGTTGGATGTTGGCAAATCGTCAAGCAATATCTTGTAGTCCTCCCAAATAACCCTGCAAAACTTTCTTCGTCTTCAACTTGTAAGCCGGAGAAATGCTGAATCTTCCATCGTACACTTATGTGGTCGGATTAGATCCGTCTATGTCAGAATCTTCGATGTGATGGCTCATCTACCCATGTCAGCTAGGACGACATAGGCTTAGGTCAGCGACGCCTCGTAACTCACACATGCAGAGAACGTAATCATGTCCTATTTCCCCGCGCGAGCGATATGAACCGTTGGCGGCGACGGTTGGAGACGTGGCGAAATTTCCGCGCACGTTCGCGAACACGTCGTCTACGCGGCAATCGTCCGATCAAGCTGCATGAATCTTGACGCCGAGGATGATAAATAGTAACCGTGGGGAAATTTCCACTTTTTACCTCATTCTCCTCGCATCATCTTCTTCCTCCAGCCGCGTGTCTCCTCGAGCCATCTGCGAGAACTCTCGAAAAAACCCTAGCTCCAATCTACACCAGTCGCACCCAATCTCACTCCATGGCCAGCAGCAACACTTCTCCATCAATGGCGGCGTCGAGCGAAGCCGCAGCGAAGCCGGCGAGCTCCATCGTCATGCCTCCAGAGGGCCTAGTCATTCCTGCATCGGCGGTTATCGAGACCACCGGCGGCGACCTTAATCTGGCGGCGCTGGAACCATTGGAGGAGGAACCAGACTCGCACAAGGGCGACTGGCGCGGCTCGGATATCACCGACCGTGAAATCCAAGAGATGATCACCGAGGGCTACCTACCCGCGACGGAGGGGCTTGCCTGGCGGGCGGCGCCGGCCGGCGAGGTGACACCTTCTCCCCAAGCCGGAGAAAAGGTGTACCTCAAAGCTCAACTGGTACGCGGCGTCTCCCTGCCCATCTCCAACTTCTTCCTCTCCGTCTTGAACCATTATAGAGTCCAGCCCCAGAACCTTCCCCCAATAGTATCTTAGTGCTTAGCAACTACGCGACACTTCGCGAGGGATACTTAGGGATAAAGCCTAGGTTAGACCTTTTTGTGTACTTCTTCACCGTCAAATGTGAAGCCGGACATAGCAAGGAAGAGCTTAGAAACTGTGGCACCATAAGCTTCAAGATTCGACCTGGCTGGCGGTTCCCCGACATCGTCGGTCACGAGTCCTGCAAGAATTGGCAACAGACGTACTTTTACGGCCCAGACATCCCTCTGTATGGCCGACAAGTTACGTACCCGGACTTCGTTGATGGAGCCGCCGCTTAAGCCTCGTCATGGAGATCCCAAGCCTCCCTTCCCTCCGACCTCGAAGCTTCTCGGGCCATAAGGCGGATCGAGTGTTTTGTAGAGACAGATCTGACCGGCTTGGACCTAGCCATTTGCTGGTTCATCAGGCGAATCCAACCTCTGCAGCACCGTGCGAAGCTCATGCACGAGTATACCAGCGACAGAAGGGATAGTCTCCGCATCTCCGTGGACAATTTCTCGAGCGAATCCGTCAAGCTCCGTCTGAAGGACATCGTCAAGGTGAAGGATAAGAGGCGTGGCTTCACCATCACCTATCACATGTTCGTAGACGGCAAGTTCCCAAAGGTAGGTATTTTATTTTCCGTGTACGACATATACTCCAGTTCTTCCGTCTTGCAAATATCATCTTATCTAACACGGTGATTTCTCACTTAACAGCTTAGCGATCTAGAGGAGGGCAACCTGGCTGCCCAAATCTATGATCCAAAGATGAAGGAAGTCACGGTCGTGTCCGACGACGAGATTTCATTGGCGCGGAAGCGGAAGAGCTCCACCTCTGACGCTGCCGACGGAGGCAAGAAGAAGAAGAAGGAGGGTGGAGCCTCCAAGAAGACTACCGCCGCCCTGGAGGCGGAAAAGAGAAAAGTTACTGGGATCCCCATTGCCAAAGCACCCCCACTTGTGTAAGCTTCTCATTCTCCGACATTGTCTATTTATCTGTCTTGCTCCTGTACTTATGCATTTCGCACATTTCAGGAAGAAAGCCACGAACAGCCTCAAGAAGACCTCCAAAACATCGGGGTCTTCTCGAAATATCAAGGACATGCTGCATCGCGACGCCTCCCCCGTCATCGCCCCTGCTACTCCTGCCGTCAAGCCCACGTCTGCCCTAACAAGCTCACAAGCTAAGGAGGCATCAGGCCCTTCCGCCATGGAAGTGGATTCTGGCGCCTCTATCGAACTCGCTGTTGTCGGCGAGCAGACAACATAGGAGAGGACCGCTCAACAAATGGCTGAAGCTCCGGCTAAGGATGCCATCGGTGGCGGCAAGGCGGTGGTGGAAGCTGGTACTTCTGCCGTTGGCGGCGCCCCCGCACCCAAGAAAACCATAGTCTATCCGAAGATAGTCTATCCGGTACTTACACCGGGTAGCACCGCTTTGGTTCCTGGTGCGGCGCCGACATCTCCGACGTGCGGTCTAGAGGAGCTCCGTCGGCAAGCAGAAATCTTGCAAGGAAATAGCGAATCCTTTGCCAAGCTGCTAGCCGAGAGTCCTACGAACCTCAAGATCATCGCACTTGTAAGTTTTCTTTGCCTTTTTGCATTTCATATGAGTATCCCACTGTAGCCCCTGAGGATGTAGACGGAAAACCATAGGTTTTGCTTCTATATGCTCTAAGAGTGACTAAGTTAGAAAACCTCTCACTGTATCCCCCAAGCATTTAGATGGAATGAACCATCCCGACTAGATGCTTTAAGAGTAGCATACGCAGTGTTTATAAATTTCAATACTCTAGCCCCCAAGCCTCTAGTTGTAACTGAATTAGTTCCGACTAGATGCTTAAAGAAAAGCTAAGCAGATATCCGAGTTAAAAACTTTATACTGTAGCCCCCAAGCTTCTAATCGAGAACTGAATTAGTTCTGACTAGATGCTTAAAGAAAGATAAGCATATTGTTAAGTAAAAAACTCTCGCTATAGCCCCCGAGCGTCTAGATGGAAAATTTCCGACTAGATGCTCCAAGCAGACTAGACAGCGTTTTAACTTTGTTTTTTTTCCACAGAACGAGAATGCTCGGAGGGGCATGGCAAATGACCAGTACCAGAAGATGCACGCTGGTCTTGAAGCCGAAAAGGGTAAAACTGCCTTCTTGAAGGAACAGATCACCAAGAGCAAGCGTATGTTTTCTAATGCGCATTCCGACTGGGTTTTGTGCCTATGTTCTCCGAGTACTCACTATGTACTTTTCTTTCTCCGACATGCAGAAACCATCGCCAAGGCCAAGAATATTGTCGAGCAATCCAAGCACATTCAAGAGCTGGATAGTGAAAACAAGATTCTTAAGCAGGAGAGGAAAGAGATGCTGAAGATGCATGAGGAATCGATGAAGGCCTTGCAGGACACTGCCATCGAGGAAATCAAC
Organism: Avena sativa; assembly: GCA_916181665.1. Taxonomy (NCBI): domain Eukaryota; kingdom Viridiplantae; phylum Streptophyta; class Magnoliopsida; order Poales; family Poaceae; genus Avena; species Avena sativa. The sequence goes on from OV702284.1 coordinate 3,324,832, forward strand.
CGCTTGAAGGAGGAGTCGCGATCTTAAAAGATCAGAAGCGAGCTTCCGATGAGCAGAATCACCGCCATAGCGAGGCGTACAGGCTCCTCCAACAAGAGAAACAATCCTTGGCGGACACCCTCTAGCAAGCTGAGGCCAGCATCTTCAGTAAGTTTTCTCCGTCTTGGATTTCTGCAGTCTGGATACTTTGATTTATTGAACTCATGCGCTCCTTGTCGGAATTTTCAGCTCCAATGGGTTTAACCCGATCACCTCCTCCGGCCAAGGAATGCATGGTTCTTGACGGAAACTTCATCAACACCGCCATCACCCAAGCCAACGAGATTTCCAAGCCCCTCCAGATACACATCAAGGCATCAGACTCCGTGGCGAAGTACTCGGAGATTCTGCGCTGAGGCCCCCAGCGTATCACGAGCTAGAAAGCTTCGTGTGCACGGGCTGGCGCGAGGATGGCGCTGTCAATGGTGAAGGCACACTATGAAGGTGCTGACATCGACACGGTGACCTCTAGCATCCTCGACGTCGACGATGATGGTAAAGAGATTAATCACGAAGCCATCCCGTCGTCACTCGCGGGCTATGACACCAGAGTTGCCGAGTTGGTGGACATCGACGTCTTCGTGCCCATGAACACCATCGACAGCGGCAACCAAGATTCTTCTGAGTCCCACCACAGTGCCGACTTCGAGGGTGGCTCTCCGGCTGGTGATGACGTTGCTTCTAAGTCTCCTGCGCCAAAGGAATGAAGAACAACTTTGTATTATTTGTTTCACCTTTGGTGCATGTACGGAAAAAACTTAAGCAAGACGTCGATGAGTCGGAAGACTCGTTATCGGAACCATGCGCTCAAGTGATGATGCCCAATGCCACCTCAATAACCTAAGCACAAAATCGCCGACAATAAGTGCCAAAAGTCACTACTCCAGAATCCACATAAAAACGAGAAAGAACGTGTAGACCAAAAAACTTAAGATAACGCCCGTAGGCGGAATTTTCACAAGTGCAAACGCAAAGCTTGTGCATAAAGGTTTTACATGATCCAAAAATGAACACTAAAGGAGGTAAAAGACTCAGAAATATGAGTGAACCAGAAAGCTTTATTTCATTGATCATATAAGAGATACACAATTAGATAAAAAATGCTAAGTGTAAAAAGGACGTAGCTGTGCTATGTTCCATGGCCGATCAAGCTCCGGGTAGTCATCATCCGGGTCATGTCGCTTACGCTTATGATCCTCATTGGGTCTATCCTTCAGTTCACGATTGTCAACGAGGTAGTAAGACCCATTGAGCAGCGCCTTGCTTATGATGAACGGTCCTTCCCATGGCGGGGATAATTTGTGTGACTTCTTCTGCTTAAGTCGGAGGACCAAATCACCCTCTTTAAACGAGCGATGCCGAACGCGTCGACTATGGTAGCTGCGTAGCTTCTGCTGGTAGATGGCGGATCTTTGGCATGCCAAAACCCGCTCCTCCTCGAGAAGGTCCACATCTAGGCGTCTGGATTCTTCATCGTCATCTTCGTCGTACGCGGCAACTCTTGGTGCATCGTGAAGGATGTCGGAAGGCAGGATGGCTTCTGCTCCATATACCATGAAATAAGGGGTGTAGCCGGTGGATATGTTGGGTGTAGTTCGTAAACTGCACAGTACAAAAGGCAATTCTTCCGCCCAGGCTCGAGCTGCTCTATGTAGCGGTGCCTCAAGGCATGGATTGATTCCCTGCAGAATTAATCCATTGGCTCGCTCAACCTGACGATTGGATTGTGGGTGTGCCACAGATGCAAGGTCAAGTCGGATGCCTTTCTCCCAGCAATAAGCCTCCACTTCTCCGAGTGATAAATTGCTGCCGTTGTCGGTGATAATGCTGTGTGGGAGACCAAATCTCACCACTAGATCCCGGACAAACCTAAGGGCAGTTGCCCCATCAAGCTTTCTAATGGGTTTAGCTTCTATCCATTTAGTGAATTTGTCAACTGCTACAAGCAGATGCGTAAACCCACAAGGTGTCGTCTGTAACGGTCCTACCATGTCCAGCCCCCAGACTGCAAACAACCAAGTTATTGGTATTGTTCGCAGTTCTAAGCAGGAACATGTGGTTGTCGGGCATAATACTGGCATCCCATGCATGTCTGAACCAGCTTGTCGGCGTCCGTGGTTGCGCTCTCCGTCATGACGGGTCTGCTCCGTGTTATCATGGATGACGATGCCACACTGCTTTGGTGGGGGCATATCCGTATGATGGTGAGCCTTGTAATCTTCGCGATGTCGGGGAGATCGGGGCGGTGGCGACGGGCGACGTGGTCGGGCCTTTTCTCCGTGGTCGGAGGATATGGGAATGGCATCCTTCCTGTTGCGCGCGTCCCTCCGTCTTCGTTCTGACGAACCCGTCTGAGACCCGACATCAAGAGGAGATCTGTCCCTTGGTGGCTTGTACTGGCTAGACTGGCAAAGCGCTGGGTCGGACTCAAGCCTCTGAGAGGTGGCCTTTTCCTGCTGCTTTACCGCCTTGGCCACTAGGTCATAGACCTATTCCACTGCCTCAGGCGATCTATCCTGCTCGAGAAGGGTCTTGGCGACGGCGAGGTTAAGGAGCGGGGTGGGCATCACCTGCTTGCCTTCACTGTCAATGTATGGCTTGGCTTGTGTCGGCTTCGAGGGGGCCCATCCTAGGTTACGCCGTACACCAGGATCATTAATGATGCGAGCCGAAGCTTTTTTAGCCTTCTGCTGCTGCAGTAAAGTCTTGTACTCGGCCTCCATTGCTCTAGCTTTCTCTATGGACTTATGCGCGTTGACCAGATCTCAATCTAGCTTAGAGCCTTGCTCCGTGATGGCTTGCGCTTCCTCCAGCAGCTGTTGGCGCTTCTCGTCAAGCTAGGTCACGTTTCGGATATGAGCAACGGTCAGTGGCTCGACGAGGAGATTGCCGTACATCACTCTATCAGCTAGAGTAACTTGGGATGCTGCAGACGTAGATGCTGTAGGAGGCAAGTTTGCGGTGTTGTTGCTGCTCGGGCCGGTGCCGAGTTCCTGTGGCTGCTGTACTGGGTTAGGCGGAGGAGGCATGACCTTTGCGCGATCGTCGTCAGCAGCAATAAGTGGCCCCTTCCCCTTTTCCAGTGCTGTAGGCGGAGCTCGTCCGGGTTGATCCTCATCCATTGTCGTCCCAATGGTGATGAACACCCCTCGGGACGTGACGGTGTTGTTGGCTTGCTCGTCGCGCGAGTACTCCTCCTCCATCTCCTGCATAGCGGAGTCTAGCTCTTCTGGACTAAAATCTATCTCCTCTAAATATGCACTGAAATCAGCATAGAGCGCGTCAATGATAGAGTCGGAGGGTGCCAGGACTTCCTCGATGATGGGCGGTGGAGGTGCAATGGCCTCGACGGTGACTAGAGGTGGTGGTGCGACGATGGCGACGGGAGGCGGTGGTGGCGGTTGCTGAATCAGAGGTTCTTCGTCCCTGAGCGCAAGCGCCATATGGGCTGCTGCGTCAGCTTCCGCGTAGTTGTTGACAGTGCTCACCATCTCTTCGAGGGTAAGATGCCCTGTTGCCTGCTGCCGTCTTAAAGAATGTCGGAGAAGCGTGCCACGGTCTAGTCCTTCCACGAAGTGATACAAAGCGTTACCATCAGGGTAGTGGGCCAGATCGGCTCGTATACGGAGCCACCTGGCCAGGTAATCGCGGGGGTTTTTGCCTTCTCTCTGAATGCAGTGCACCAGATCGAAGATGGTAACCACACCGACGAACTTGGATCTCTGCTGTCCAGACGCACGGGCGAAGCCGGCGGATTTGCAGTGATCTTCCACCTTTATATCCTGCATAGGGGCGGTTTGGGTGGGCCTTGTATTTTTCCGATATTTGCCGGCAAACTCCGAGGAGAGATCCGACATTGATCCTTCCGCGAATGTATCCTGCCCGTAGGCGGTTCGTGCGGGCCTTGATGCTTTCCGATCTTTGCTGGCAAACTCCGAAGAGAGATCCGACATCGATACTTCCGCGAACGTATCCAGCCCGTAGGCGGTCCGTGCGGGCCTTGGTGCTTTCCGATCTTTGCCGGCAAACTCCGAAGAGAGATCCGACATCGATCCTTCCGCGAACGTATCCAGACCGTAGGCGGTCCGTGCGGGCCTTGGTGCTCCTCCGACTCCCAGGTAACTAGTGCCCGAGTCGGTTTCGCCGATGAAGAGGTGGATGTCTCCGATAGGAACGATCGAAAACCGCGTAGGGTTCGTCTTCGCCGGGATCCAGAACTCGTCAGGAGGGACGATCGGAACGTTGCCGGAGAAGAGAACGCGACCGATGGCTACGGTTTTGCCGATTCCCGTGAAGATCTTGATCCTCGCCTGCTGAAGAGCCTGAAGCGTCTCTTGCCCCACGATGGGCGCCAACTGTCGTGGTATTGCCGATGAGTACTCCATGGAGGGGTCCTCACAGTGCGTGTTTATAGACGTGGGGGAAGGCGGACGGTTGACGGGTACGAGGTAACACAGCTTACCTAGGTTTAGATCCCACGACGGTGGCGGAATCCTACTCCTGCTATAAATCACTATAAGGGCGATACGCCGAGTTACAGAGATAGGTTCGCTGTGCGAGGTTGTATGAAGTTGTGCCTTAAAGGCTCCCATAGGCCCGACTTATATAGTCGCCAGGTCCTAGGGTTACAGGGAAAAGTCCTAGCCGGATAGGTCACAGAGTCCTACACCGTCTATTACTAGTCTCGTGTATCTTGCACTCCAAGGCTCCGGGTACGTCGGTGACTCCAACCATAGCCTTCCTTTATCGGCATGAGCCTCCCTTCTGGATCCATCTATCTGGGCCGCCCAGCAGGCCAAAGGCCATGCTACCAACTATGGGCCACCCGGTTTATCCGGATAAGTGACATGCTCTGAGGATACCCATACAGCATATCCCCAACAATAGATGACACAATGGTTCAAGTTTATTAGGGGCAAGGAATATAAAATGTGCCATCAAGTTTGTGAGGGCTTTAATCACTAAGTTTTCACATAACAAAATACTTTTTAATTGGAAGATAGATGAAAACAAGAATATACTTGGAATGGTGTAACACACCATGCATAGGAATTTATACTGGACACTTTGGAATAACTTGGTTTCTTGGGAGTTGGAAGCATGAGTAGAGCTTACTCATACAAGTGGAGGCTAGCAAAAGACTGGGAGCAACCAACTAAGAGAGCAATAATGGCCATAATCATGCAGAGCGACAAAACATTACTAATCAAAGCATAGAGTGGTACTACAAGTCAAGGACTAAATGATCATAGAGGCTATGGTGACTTGTTCATAGTCATAACATGGTGTGAGCATGTGCCAAGTCAACCCAAACAAAGCATCAAAGGAGAATACCACAATACTATGCTTTTGTATGCTAAAACAACGCATGATTCCTTCAAGGCACATTAAGCAATCCTAATTGTTTGGAACAAGTCATGCTATAGCAATAATCACTAAGCATATGGTCAAAGCAACATCTTAGCATGACATGATAAAGGCTAAGTCACAGTCAAAGCAAGCTCCTCTTGTACTACTCAAGCAAGAACTTCTACTCCTTTCCAACACCAATCGACTTATTTGAAACAACTCACAAATATAATAATCAATAAAGATCAGTGAGCAAGTCTCACAAATACACAAAGAAGAACTAAAAAGTTCTAAGCTGAAAGCACAAGAAAACTAAAGCTAAATGCAGTGCTAGCAAAAGAAAACACCCACAAAACAATAAGAATGAAAACTAGAATGTTCCAGGCAATGAAAACAATGTGTGTCTCTCTCCAAAGGAAGTGTGCTGAGCTCCAACCAACTTACTCAAGCAAAATAACCAAACAAAATCCAAAAACTAAAACTAAGACGCTCGAAGAACAACACAATAGTGCATGAAACAATAAAAACGAAGTGTCTAGAAATACCTGAGATTTTTATTGATGAAGAAGGGGATGCCTTGGGCATCCCCAAGCTTTGACGCTTGTACCTCTTGAATATTTCTAGGGGTGACACGGGGTGGAATCCCCAAGATTGAGATTTTGTCCATTCTTCATCTCATTACATCATTCTTTCTTTACACCTGAAAATTTCCCTTCATACAAAACTTCACACAATCTTTATTAGCAACATTAGTGTACTCAAAAGATAATAGACCTTTAGGATTAGCTTTGGAACAGCAAAACTTTCACTAAAAACACAATCTACTGTATAAATTCCCTCAAAAAGCTCAATTTCCCAAAAAGAACCCAAAAAAGGAATCAATAAGGAGCAAATGCAAATAATGGCAGAAATCTGTCAAAACAGATCAGCAGGTATAAATCGATTTTTAGAAGACCTTATGTTTCTCAAATAAAAAAGTGTTGAACTAATGAAAGTTGTCTAACATACTGGGGGATTTATTGGTAAATTTTCAGCATAATCCGACTTACAGAGACTCCTCACGAATTTTTATGGTGGAGGACAGAAATCTGTTTTGGGACAACAACTCCCCAAATCTTACTTCCCTCTCATTAGAGGTCATTCTTGGCACAAAAAGCAAACAAAAAGGATAAGAAGAGGTCATTACTAAAGTAATAACTTCCAATACTCAAGAAAACTCTTGGGTTATCTCCCAACAAGTACTTTTCTTTAACGCCTTTAAGTTAGGCTTGATAGTTTGAGAAGATGCTCTCATAAGAAATATGAATTGAATTAAAAGAGAGCATCAAGAAGCAAATTCAAAACACATTTAAGTATAAACCACTTCCTATGCATAGGAATCTTGTAAACAAACAAGTCATGAAATAACAAAACAACAAGCATAGGAAAGTAAAACAAGTGAAACTTCAAGATTTTCAACATAAAGAGGGGAAACTTAATATTGTTGAGATATATAAGACATGTTTCCTTCTCTCATAATAACTTTCAGTATAAACTTGAATAAAATTAACAATATAACTATCACATAAAACATTCTTATCATGAGCCACATGCATAAAATGATTATTACTCTCCACATAAGCATAGTCATTCGTATTAATTGTAGTGGGAGCAAATTCAACAAAATATCTATCATTGTTATTCTCATCACCATAATCATCAAATATAGGAGTCATATTGTAATCAGAATCAATTTTCTCCTCAATAGTAGGTGGATTTAAAATATCATAATCATCATTGTAATCATTATATATGGGAGGTATAGTATTCCAAAGCTGGGGAACTAAAAAGATAATTTTCATAAAAACTAGCTTCCCCAAGCTTAGACGTTTCCATAGCATTAGCAATAATGGTGTTCAAAGAATTCATACTAATAACATTGCTATTAGCATGCAAATAAAGCTCCATAGGTTTTTTGATTTTCCTTTCAAACCACTCAAGTTCTAACTTAGGAAAAATACTAAAAGGCTCTCTAATTTTGTTGTTGTTTTCCATTAAGCCTAACTAGTGAAAACAAGAAACAAAAAGACAAAATTGCAGAATCTAAAGGAAATAACTTCGAGCACTCACACCGGAGTATGTGAGTACCTTTTACCTTACCTCCCCGGCAATGGCGCCAGAAAAGAGTTTGATGTCTACGCACTTCTATTCTTGTAGACAGTTGTTGGGCCTCCAAGTGCAGAGGTTTGTAGAACAGCAGAAAGTTTCCCTTAAGTGGATTACCCAAGGTTTATCGAACTCAGGAAGGAAGTGGTCAAAGGTATCCCTCTCAAGCAACCCTGCAATCAAGATACATCTCTTGTGTCCCCAACACACCCAATACACTTGTCAGGTGTATAGGTGCACTAGTTCGGCGAAGAGATAGTGAAATACAAGTGGTAACGGTGCCAGAAAATAGCTTCTGACTTGTTGTTGACGTGGGAGAGACTAAAAGCAAACTGAAATAAAGATGGAAGAAAGCAAACGTGCAACCGATCTAGATGCAAATGGTGTTTCAATGCTTAGAAACAAGGCCTAGGGATCATAATTTCACTAGTTAACACTCTCTCATATAAATATCCTCTCTTCATGATAATACTCTTGACTACTCTCCGGTTGGACACTCTAATCCATGGTAGGGCTATAAAAACACTCCTCAAAGTCCACCTTCCCCAATCTAGATAACCCCACACTGTCACCTTGAGCGCTAGATGGTTCCAACAAACACCACAATTTCATAGAGACATCCAACTCAAAATATAAGTCATGACAAATATATATGTAGTCTAGCTTAAGTGCCACACACGGCATGCACGCTATCACTTTGACACAAATATCCTCTCTTCATGATAATAGATCTATTAGCGATGAGTATTTATGTAGACTCTAGCCTAAGTTCCACCATGGCGTGCATGCTGTCACTTTCACACACATGGGGAGAGCAGCGATTCTATTGAAGCACTTGAGAAGCAGAGCAAATCTACTTGATTACAAATCTCATGACCACAATATGATCATGCATAGAGAGAGATGAACACATAGCTATCGGTAGATCCCTTAGCCTCGAGGAAGAAATACTCCCTCCTCATCATCGGAATTAGAAATGGTGATGGAGATGATGGTGGAGATTGATGGAGATGGCTCCGGGGCCACTTCGCCGTACCGGTAGGATGCCGGAATAGAGACTTTGTGTCCCCTGAATCTCCCCTTTGGTGACGGCGGCGTAGCAGAACTTTTTCTGGAAGTATGATGGAGGCTTTAGGGTTTTTGGGTCGGAGGCTTCTTATAGGCGATTGAGGCAAGGTCGATGGAGGGCCAGGGGATGATCTCTCCCCTCCAGCAGGGTGCCGGGAAGAGCTTCAGATCCCCCGATCTAGGGATGATGGTGGCAGCGACTACGGACTATTTCATGGAAGATTGATTGGGTACTTAGGGTTTTGGTATCGGGGCCTTCTTATAGGCGAAGAGGGAGGCCGAGGGGGTGCCCGAGGCTGCTGCACCCCCTCAGGCGCGGGCCAGGCCTAGCCGCATGGCCAGGGGTGTGGCCTCCTCGAGGCCCTCCTCCGTCTCGTCTTCTGGCCCCGTGTTTCCCACGGAAAAACATATAAAACTACGTCAAAGTGTAGACTAAGAAAAGCAAAGTGGATATAAAACAAGCATGGAGCATCCAAAATAAGATATAATCATTAACCAATCTGACATAGTAATCTCGATATCCATCGGATCCACGCAAACACAACATGCATGATTACAAATAGATGAAGGGGGAGACCGAGGGGGTGCACGAGGTGACCACACCCCCAGGCGCGGGCCAGGCCTGGTAGTGTGGCCAGGGGGTTGATGACCCACAAGTATAGGGGGTGTATCGTAGTACTTTAGATAAATAGGAGTGTCGGTCCCAACGAGGAGCAGAAGGTGTTGACTAGTGGTAAGGAGCAGGAAATCACTGTAAATACTTAACAAACAGATTTTTAGGGGTTTTCTGATAAAGCAAAGAAACAAAGTGCAAGTAATAAAGGCAACGAACAACTGCAGAAAGTGGCCCAATCCTTTCTTAGCAAAGGACAAGCTGGTGGAAATACTTATAAGGACCAAACGTTCTTGAGGACACATGGGAATTCTGTCAAGTGCTTTCGTTTCATAAAGCCGAGTACCCTTCTTTGGTGTTGTAAGTGTTGTGTGGGTGAACCTATGCTAATGTACCGACCTTACTTGGACTAATACATACTTGTGATTAAACCCCCTACAAGCATCTGCAACTACAGGAAAGTAATTAAGATATAAACCTAACCACAGCCTTAAACTCTGAGATCCTACGCTCCCTTGTGCAATGGTGTCCTAACGGGGGTTCAGGTTTCTATCACTCCGACAACCCCACAATTAGTAGCCAAATACACAATGCATTCCCCTAGGCCCATAAATGGTGAAGTATCATGTAGTCGACGTTCACATGACACCACTAGAAGAACAACACCACAACTTAAATACTAAACCATTGAATAATATCTCAACACAAATCCACTACTAACAACATGACTTCTCCCATGTCCTCAAAAACTAAACGAACTACTCACAAGACATCATATGGATCAAGATCAAAGATGATATGGTAATGGATAACAATCTGAACATAAATAATAATCCAATGGTTCCATTCACAAGCATCAACTACAATAGTAATCAACACCGGGAAAGTTTCCCCTAAGATCTATGCAAGTATTCAACACGATTGTTACAACGGGACGGAGTGGTGATGATGGTGCTGGTGGAGATGATGGTGTGGATGATGATGATCCCGATGAAGTCTAGCTTGATGATGGTGTATTCCGACAATCTCCCTTCTCCGGGAAGGAATTTCCTCGGCAGAAATCTGTCTGCCGGAGAGCTCTTTATCTCTCGGTGTTTTCCACCCCGCAGAGGCGGCATAATCTTTCTATGGTCGCTCCCTGTGTCTTAGGGTTTCGAGGAGAAGATATAAGCGAGAGGGCGGAGTCGGAGGCCAGCCAGGTGGGCCACACCCCTGTAGGCGTGGGGCAGGGGTGGACTGCGCCTGGGGGGTGTGGGCCCCCTGTGGCCCATCTCCGCCTCCCCTTCTGGCTTCCTTCGTATTCTGGGAAAATATGATTTTCCAATATTTTTCTGGTATTTTTCCGATCTTCGTGAAATTGCATCAAAAGACCTCTTTTTCCATCAGAATCCTGACTCCGGTAGTTCATCGTCCAAGAATTATCCAACATGCAAAAAAAGATGAAAAGACATAAGTATCACCTCTTAATATGAAATATATCAATGAATAGAGGCAAATTATGATATAGAATGTTGATGCAAATTAGACATATCAATTCCCCCCAAGCTTAGACCTTCGCTTGTCCCCAAGCGAAAACTGAGCTCAGTAAACATGTCCACAAGTTTATGGAGTGACGTGTCGATAAAAGAATACGGACAAGAAGCATCACACTTACCATTACACAACTTATATAAGAAAGCAACTCACCATTTTATAACTTAGCTTGCAACAAGTACAGGAGTCACAATAGAGATGCATAAAGAGAAATCATAATTGGAATTGGAAAACTTTTATCTTGTTAGAGAAAAGCTGGCAAATAGTTTCACAAAAACTTTTGAAGCAGTTTCACAACAAGAGTACTCTTTGCTCAAACATAAAAGGTTTTTCACAATGATGGCTTTCAAAGTAATACTCAATAGATAAGAGTCTTGTGTAAACAAGGAAGATAGAGAACATGATTGAATAAATCATCATATGAATGCCTGAAACACAACAACTCAAATGCTTGCTGGAGATAGAGAGGAAGTAGGTTTACTGACTCAACTTAGAAATAGGAGAAAGGTCCCTTCATAGAGGGAAGCAGGGATTTCATGTTCATAAAGAGCTTCCAAAAGATTATGGTACTTACTAGCTTTGAGCCCTCACTGCCCTATCATAAGCATCTTGAGGTGATTAAGGTTAAAGTGAACAAAGATGGAGTATATGCTTGACGAAATATAAGTTGGCAATCTCATGTCCCTTGAGTATGAGGGTCGCTCCTCACGCTACTCAACTTTAGTTACCGGTAAGTTCTTGTCATTGTAAGTACATGTGTATCATAAAGAACCGCCAACCGGGTACCCCTTGCACATAATACATGAGCTATCCCATAATCAAAATGACAAGGCAAGCAGACAGTGAGAATCTCAGCGATCTTTTGCATAGGTTTTTATTGAGGATGCTTCACAGATTTCTCACTATGGTGATGCTGCAAGTTTCCACCATGATTAGGGATGACTTAGGCTAGAGGCCCAGGCATTTCTCTAACACACATACATAACTCTGTGGACTTACAAGCTCCCATTTTATTTCACACCGACGACATCCGCAAACAAAAGAGCATGATATCAACTGGATATGTATCCATAAGTGTTGAAAGCGTTCCCCGTGACAACACAGTTCTGCTAATCCCAACATATAGATGCGAGAATATACAACTTCGATGACACAATGGTTCAAGTTTATTATGGGCAAGGAAATAAGGTGTGCCATCAAGTTCGTGAGAGATTTACTAACTAGTTTTCTCATAACAAAATAGTTTTTAATTCGAAAGATAGATGAAGCTTGAGAATCTGCTTGGAATAGCAATAATGCTAATAGGTAGATATGGTGGACACAAATGGCACAGGTTTGGTTCAAGGGAGTTGGAAGCATGAGAAGTATGCCTTGTCAAAACAGGTTTTTGGCTAGCAAGGCTGGGTAGCAAGCAGAAGAGTTGAAGGAAACAAGTAAACCTACAAGTGATAAAGCCAAACATGCAATCTTCCTTGAAGACACAAAAGATCTTAAATAAAGAATACTAAGCTTATGAGCCAATCAAGAAAGAAAACCAAAAGATACAAAATACCTGTAAGCTTTTTATCTTTTCCTTTCAAACCTCAAAAAGTGTTGCTACTAACCAGAGCTCGGTTTGCCAAAACCAATTTAGGTCTACTTGATGCTCCCAAAGTGGTACCAATACTGATCAACAAGATCAATCATATAATAGAGATTGCAAACTAAAACTAGAAGTGCAAAAATTAAAAGACGAAACTTCTCATTAATATTTCATAAAGGCACTCACACCAAGGGATACATAGAAACTAAAGGAGAGATACTTCCACAATGCAAACCAACCTATAAGATAAATTATCTACCAAAGATATGAATCCACTAAAAAGGTAAAAGATAAAAGATAATGATGTGATACCGCGGCACTCCCCCAAGCTTGGAACAAGCCAAGGGGGTGCCAAACCTAATGACGAATTACTCCTTCGGTGGTGGTGGTGTTCTCTTAATAAACTCCTCAATCAGTTTCCTCAAATCTTCAATCTCAAAGGTTAGAGTACGAATCAACTCCGAATTTTTCTCAATGCGGTTCATGATCATATAGGACCGAGAGTCCTAGTCCTTGCTATTATTTCCCCACTCTTCCTTCTTAGTGTGTTCCTTCCCTGCATGGTTAGAGCGAGGCAGATCCCAAACCGAGAGAAAGTTCCCTTTGGGCACATGTTGGTATTGCTGCTCATGTATAAGAGTATGGAAGGGATTCTTGGTACGTTGTCACATCCCAAGATTTTCCAAATTTTGTAATGTAAAAAATAAATAGACAAAATAAATTGTTGTTGAATTTTAGGGTGAAAAGAAACTTTTGTTTCTAAGTGGAAACTTAAAAATCCCATCTTGAACAAACTTTAATTAAAGTTTGAAATTCAACAAATTCCAAATCAAGAGAAATGCATTCCTATTAAAATGCATCTGGAAATTTAAACACTTGGAAAATAAATCCAAACCCTAAACCCTAATGGAATAAAATCATTTCCAAGTTATCTCCAAGCCTATGGATTTGATCCATATAAGAATTTGTCAACAAACATTTATAAATGATCAAGAATGACAAATAGAAATATTATAAAATCATATAAATTGGTTTCACTTAATTTGGAACCATGGATAAAATCTTATGAATTTAATAAGATAAGGAAAAGTAATTTCCAAAGTTAATAAAGCACTTGTCTAAAATCCATACCAAATGGTGAGAAAATAATCCTAAAGATATTTAAAAGAATAACCAAATATTAAATAAGATTTTACAAATTGGAATCACCAAGTTTGGATCTCTAAATAAAAAAAAGATATGGATTTTATAAGATGAAGAAAGAAATATTAAATAAAGAATATTTAAAGACCAAATTAAATCTTGGCTTAATCCATAAGCAAATGGAATAAATAGAATCCAAATCCAAATAAAATAAAAGGATAAATAATTTCCAAAATAAAATAAAATGGCATTAACCATTCTATCCCTATTTTAAATAAAGACAAATCTCTAATAAGAATAACTATTTAATTCATGAGAAAATAGTATTTTGGAAATTACCCAAGTGGAATAAAAGTTGTTTAATTAACTTAAATAAAATTAAAGAAATATTCCAAATAAAGTTTAGGGAATTAAAAACTATATTAAATTCCATTGGAAATAAAACAAATACCCAATTTAAATGATTTATGAATCATATTAAAAACTTTTCCAAATAATTCAAGATGAATTATTTGACACCCTATTAAACAAATAAAAACCTACTGAAAAGATTTGGAAGGTTTAAGAATTTAAATGGTGTTTGAAAAATATTATTAAATCCTATTTGATTTAAAACAAGGGCCTTTTGAATAATTAAAAAGACCCCCAAAAGAATAAAGTTTTATTCCAAAATTAACTTCAGATTATATCGCTAATCAATATTTAAACCTACACAAATTTTGGCAAAGGTTTGAATTCAAATTAATGTTTGAATTGTTTAATAAAAATCAAAACAGAATAAAAGAAATGGAAAAAGAAAAAGAAACAGGAACAAAAAAAATGAATCTGGTCGACCCAACCTAACTGGCCCAACTAAGCCCATCGCCAGCCCATGCAGGAAACCCCTCTCTGTTTCTTTTATAACTCAAACCCGCACCCCTCGAGCGCTGACAGAACGACCCACATACAAACCCGCACCTCACTGACTTGGCAGCCCCAGCGCCAGCTCACCTCGTCGTCTACCCCGCGACCAGTTCTTCCTCCTGTTACTGCCGATTGATTCGCATCGTCAATTCTCTTCAATGCTGCGTGATAATCGCCCCCTGACCACACTCACTTAAGCGCCCGTTTCCCCTCTTTCCTTTCCCCCAAACATCACGCCCTGAACGCCACCAGGCTGCTGCAATTGCACGCTCGAACCTTCTCTGCCCGAAGATACTCCGGCGACGATTCCGGTAGCACCAGTCACCACCTTGACCCCTCAACCACTCGAGCCTTCTCCCCTCTTCCAGACGCTTCTCCCAGTGGCTTTGACTTTCCCGCGCTTGACCCACAGCGCCGGCAACGGCATCAACCAACAGCGCCGCCGTCTGCAAACAACTCCGGTGAGCCTCATCGCTTGAACCCGTGCGCGCCTCGACCAGAGTTTCATGCCAACTTGTTCTCCTGTGCCTTGTGAACATCCAGGTGCTCGCCATTCACTCGCGCAGGACCCGTAGGATCACCTTCGATGTCGACAGCAAGTGCCCGACGCAGACGACAACTCCGGCGAGGAATCGCCATCATCTCTGTGCGCCCCTTCGCCAACCACGAGCACATTGAGCTCCAGCACGTCCGGCGAACACGGTGAGCATACCCTCCCTCCCCCTATCTTCCTGGAATAGCCAAAGCGCTGCCGCCCGAGCGCCGCGCCGCCAGCCACCGTCGAGCGCCGCTGACTTTTGGTCACATGCCCTGAGCCGCTAGATCTTGATCTGACGGATGCGATAAAACGTGAATGAAAGGGTAAGTAGTGCCTCTGTGCCGTGCGATGTAACTTAAATCCAACGGCCCTCAGTGCGTGATCCGAACGAACCGGTACCAGCCAGTAGCAAGCAGCCACGTGTCCCTGTTGGTTTGATTTAAAACAGAATTTATCTATTAGATGCTCAATTTTGTAAAATTTCATAACTTTCAAACCACACGTCCAAATTTTGCAAATTTTATATCAATAGATTCAGCAAGACAAGTACTTTCTGACCATGCACTTTGTTTAGTAAAATGATTCTGTTAAATTGATTGTTTTTGCAGAAACTTGTGTATGCATGTATAGAATATAAAAATTGTTCTAAAATGATTTTGAGGATACAATCTTTGGCAAATGGTTTTTTTGAACCTACTGACCCTAGGAATCAATTGGTGGTTTCAAAAATGTATTTGGTGAAGCAAAAGAATGAATCTTTGATTTAAACCATTTCTAGGCAAATAAAAGTAATGGTCATTTATTAAAAATGGTTTTGGAAGAAAACCTTTGAGAAATGTTTTGGAAATAAACTCTCTGACCCTAAACACAAGGTTTTATGGTTTGAAAACATATTTTGTGAAACCTATAGAATGTTGCCTTATTAAAAGCATTTCTTCACCACATAAAATAATGACTTAGTTTAAAAATGGTTTATGAAGTGAAATCTTTTGCAAATGATTTTGCCACTTAATAAAATGACCATTAGGTATTTCCAAATGTATATAACCTATTATAAATCACTTCTCCAAATAAAACAATGTTTAGCATGCTTGCATGCATTGTTTTGTTTCTATCATTTTATGTGATGAATTGCTTGAATGGTAGATTGAAATATTGTTTGCTTGATTGAATTGTAGTGATTTGAAGTGTGTGAACATTGCAAAGATCAAGGAGTGAATTATATTCTCTACCAAAAAGGCAAGTGATGCTTCATACTTTTGTCCCATTATTTTCACTATGCATTAGTGATATTTCTAAGTAGGACTTGCATGGAATTTTTGCTAAGTATAAACTATGCTATGGGAAATCCTAGTAGATGAAACCTTAGTAGAAATTTCCTAAGTTAAGATTCCTATTACTATCATGCTTAGCTTAGCTAATAGAAAACAAGGGGGGAATATATATTCATGCTATGGAAAAATTTCTAAGTCCGAGGACTTGTGTTTTGTTTAATAAAACAACTAAGTGAATGAACCACCTGGGTGGAATGGAAGGAATTGTTTGTGTTGAGTGGTTACACAAGGCCAGGGGACTGGTGAACCTTGTGTATCACACTTGTGGAATGCCACCCAGGAACAAAGAGATTTGAGATGTCAAATGTTGAGAAGCTTCAAGTGCAGCCACTTAGCATTATGGGCTCTGCCTGGATCATATAGGTTGCAATAACTTAGCCAAATGGACAGTTGGTGGTAGGGATTGATAGGTTGGAGCGCGTCCATTCTGGTCTAAGGGAAGGCTTCTGAAAGATCTTGTCTTGGTGAAACCAAGTCTTGTGGGGAAAGTGCACCACCTCTACAGAGTGTAAAATCTAAGTACTTAGCCATGTCCCTGGTAAAGGACAATTTGAGCATCAAGACATGGAAGCTATCAAGAATCTCCTAATCCCAATTTCTAAGTTAAAAACTTGTGGATGAACAAGGGATTGAAGGATCACCAATTTCTATTGGGAGATGCTTTGGGAAAGATTTTGTCAAGCAAAAACTTAGAGTTTTCAAATGATAAGGAAAATCTATTTTGAGCAAAGCAAGCCTAAGCTCCACTTAGCCAAATGCATATAGATGATAGACTCCACTATACTACCATAGTATCACTTGCCAATACAATTCAAATGTATTGACCCTTCTGGCTGTAACTTGTTATGTTGCAGGTTTTTTTTATATTAGTGAAGTTTAATGATTAGGATTACATGTCTACAACCAACATGTCTGCCTGTGGCACTTTGAAGATGAAGGACCCCATGCTATTGTTATATTTTGCTGCATTGTAATGAGATAGCCAAATGAGCTATGTAAGATGTAATCAATTATGTTATTCCTGGTTATAAAGTTGTATTATGACCTTTGTTTCTTGATATTACATCTTAACTGTGGATGCTAGCTATTGATCCATGGACTAGCATTGTAAACACAGGGATCTCTACCTTATTAAAGGTTGGGAACCTTACAGATGGTATCAGAGCATTGTGTTGCCTGTAGGATTTGTAACCCTAGGATTGGACAAAAACCCTTAGAAAAATAGGAGTTGTATTTTTTCCAAAACTTATTTACAGACAATCTTGTAAACTCTTTCCTCAACCATTTTTGGTTTTGATTCTACATCTCTTCTATTTCAACTTGATGGATAAAGCCTTTCCATGGCCAAAGACTTCACCATGTGCAAAGGACTTCATCAACTCTAATGACTTCAACATCTTCAAGTGATTTCAACCTTATTCTCAACAAGGACTTCAACCTTGGATATCACTAAGGACTACAATTGAGACAAGAAATGTTGCTCAAAACTTGAAGACTAAGGAAACACAACTTAGAGGGAATCATCATCACCTTTGGAGTTTTGTGACCAAGACACAAGAATTTTTCCCAAGGAAACCATGATCCCATGCAAGAAGAATCAACCAAGAAGGAGGGAAAGATTTCAAGTGAACCACATAGATGGACCACCATATTTAATTTAAGTCAAATCCACCAACTTATGTGGTGTAACAAAAAAAATTTATTGCCTAAAAATATGCTTGAAACTTGTTGTTTGAGTGGAATGTTTGTCTGTGATTGCTTGCACTTTGATTGTGTGAATTGTGATATGTGTGATTAGAATTATTCCCTTAGAAATCTTTTGCCTATTCTAATCCCAATCCAACCCAAACAGATGACTACTCCAAGAAACTCCAACATCAAGGATGGTAACAACAACAACAACCAAGAGGACAACATGAGAGAACTCATAGTAACCCAAACCCAGTTGAACCAAGTGACAACTCAATTTATAGCCAACACCAGTGAGGTAGATCCAACCATGCAAAGGTTTTTGGAAACCCAAACCCAATTGTTGCATAAGGTGACAGATCAAATGATCAACATGGGAAACAACTCTTCCAAAGGAGTTTGTGACAACAAGGATGACAAAGATGATATTCTAGAAGGAACCCAAGCTTGCAATATTTGTGGAGACAATGATCACACTTCCAAAGAGCATGAAGATCAATTCCCCAATTGTGAAGAGAAACATCCAGCTAATCAATGCCCCACAACCCAAGCTACTTGTTACTTATGTGAAGGAAATAATCATGTCCCTATCCAATGCCCCATCTATTCCATAGTTCAACAAAGGAAACAAGGTGGAGTGCAACAACTGATTGCAGACTACCATGAGAGAGCCAATTCTACCAAGAAGGATGAAGACAAAGGAAAATATCAGCTTGCACCTCCATGCAATATGACTCAATTTAAAGGACCAAAGAGGAGACATATGTATTATCCAAGGAATAAGAAAAGGTCAAGGAGACCAGGAAACATTCCTACCTTTGAGATAACATATGAAGAACATGACCTAGAAGCACTCCTAGCTTTAGAGAAACCCAAGAAGAAAAAGTATAAGGAGATTAGCCAAGTATGGTGCAACAACTGCAAAGAGTTAGGTCACTATTTGTCAACTTGTCCACAGAAGATACATGAAGAACTCAATCTTATCACATGTTACAATTGTGGTAACCAAGGACATTATGCAAGCAACTGTCCAGAAAAGATGAAGCACAAGATAAAGCCTATGAAGGATTTCAGCCTTGTCACATGTTTCAAGTGTGGAAACAAAGGACACTATGCAGATGTTTGCCCAGAGAGATTTCAACAAGATCCCAAGCAAACCAAGATGTAATTTAGTGGGAAATTTTTTAAGGGTGGTAGTACCCTAGTTGCTTTGAGCCAACTTGTAACCCTAGCCTCCCCAAATCTCGGGACGAGATTTATTTTAAGGGTGGTAGACTGTCACATCCCAAGATTTTCCAAATCTTGTAATGTGAAAAATAAATAAACAAAATAAATTATTGTTGAATTTTAGGGTGAAAAGAAACTTTTGTTTCTAAGTGGAAATTTAAAAATCCCATCTTGAACAAACTTTAATTAAAGTTTGAAATTCAACGAAATCCAAATCAAGAGAAATGCATTCCTCTTAAAATGCATCTGGAAATTTAAACACTTGGAAAATAAATCCAAACCCTAAACCCTAATGGAATAAAATCATTTCCAAGTTATCTCTAAGCCTATGGATTTGATCCATATAAGAATTTGTCAAAAAACATTTATAAATGATCAAGAATGACAAATAGAAATATTATAAAACCATATAAATTGGTTTCACTTAATTTGGAACCATGGATACAATCTTATGAATTTAATAAGATAAGGAAAAATAATTTCCAAAGTTAATAAAGCACTTGTATAAAATCCATACCAAATGGTGAGCAAATAATCCTAAAGATATTTAAAAGAATAAACAAATATTAAATAAGATTTTACAAATTGGAATCACCAAGTTTGGATCTCTAAATAAAAAAAGATATGGATTTTATAAGATGAAGAAAGAAATATTAAATAAAGAATATTTAAAGACCAAATTAAATCTTGGCTTAATCCATAAGCAAATGGAATAAATAGAATCCAAATCCAAATAAAATAAAAGGATAAAGAATTTCCAAAATAAAATAAAATGGCATTAACCATTCTATCCCTATTTTAAATAAAGACAAATCTCTAATAAGAATAACTATTTAATTCATGAGAAAATAGTATTTTGGAAATTACCCAAGTGGAATAAAATTTGTTTAATTAACTTAAATAAAATTAAAGAAATCTTCCAAATAAAGTTTAGGGAATTAAAAACTATATTAAATTCCATTGGAAATAAAACAAATACCCAATTTAAATGATTTATGAATCATATTAAAAACTTTTCCAAATAATTCAAGATGAATTATTTGACACCCTATTAAACAAATAAAAACCTAATGAAAAGATTTGGAAGGTTTAAGAATTTAAATGGTGTTTGAAAAATATTATTAAATCCTATTTGATTTAAAACAAGGGCCTTTTGAATAATTAAAAAGACCCCAAAAAGAATAAAGTTTTATTCCAAAATTAACTTCAGATCATATCACTAATCAATATTTAAACCTACACAAATTTTGGCAAAGGTTTGAATTCAAATTGATGTTTGAATTGTTTAATCAAAATCAAAACAGAATAAAAGAAATGGAAAAAGAAAAAGAAACAGGAACAAAAAAAATGAATCTCCTCGACCCAACCTAACTGGCCCAACTAAGCCCATCGCCAGCCCACGCAGGAAACCCCTCTCTGTTTCTTTTATCACTCAAACCCGCACCCCTCGACCGCTGACAGAACGACCCCACATACAAACCCGCACCTCACTGACTTGGCAGCCCCACCGCCAGCTCACCTCGTCTTCTACCCCGCGACCAGTTCTTCCTCCTGTTACTGCTGATTGATTCACGTCGTCAATTCTCTTCAATGCCGCGTGATAATCGCCCCCTGAACACACTCACTTAAGCGCCCGTTTTCCCTCTTCCGTTTCCCTAAACATCACGCCCTGAACGCCACCAGGCTGCTGCAATTGCGCGCTTGAACCTTCTCTGCCCGAAGATACTCCGACGACGATTCCGGTAGCACCAGTCACCACCTTGACCCCTCAACCACTAGAGCCTGCTCCCCTCTTCCAAACGCATCTCCTAGTGGCTTTGACTTGCCCGCGCTTGACCCACAGCGCCGGCAACGACGTCAACCAACAGCGCCGCCGTCTGCAAACAACTCCGGTGAGCCTCATCACTTGAACCCATGCGCGCCTCGACCAGAGTTTCATGCCAACTTGTTCGCCTGTGCCTTGTGAACATCCAGGTGCTCGCCATTCACTCGCGCAGGACCTGTAGGCTCGCCTTCGATGTTGACAGCAAGTGCCCGACGCAGACGACAACTCCGGCGAGGAATCGCCATCATCTCTGTGCACCCCTTCGCCAACCACGAGCACATTGAGCTCCAGCACGTCCGGCGAACACGGTGAGCATACCCTCCCTCCCCCTAGCTTCCTGGAATAGCCAGAGCGCTGCCACCCGAGCGCCGCCGCCGCCAGCCACCGTCGAGCGCCGCTGACTTTTGGTCACATGCCCTGAGCCGCTAGATCTTGATCTGACGGATGCGATAGAACGTGAACGAAAGGGTAAGTAGTGCCTCTGTGCCGTGCGATGTAACTTAAATCCAACGGCCCTCAGTGCGTGATCCGAATGAACCGGTACCAGCCAGTAGCAAGCAGCCACGTGTCCCTGTTGGTTTGATTTAAAACAGAATTTATCTATTAGATGCTCAATTTTGTAAAATTCATAACTTTCAAACCACACGTCCAAATTTTGCAAATTTTATATCAATAGATTCAGCAAGACAAGTACTTTCTGACCATGCACTTTGTTTAGTAAAATGATTCTGTTAAATTGATTGTTTTTGCAGAAACTTGTGTATGCATGTTTAGAATATAAAAATTGTTCTAAAATGATTTTGAGGATAAAATCTTTGGCAAATGGTTTTTTTTGAACCTACTGACCCTAGGAATCAATTGGTGGTTTCAAAAATGTATTTGGTGAAGCAAAAGAATGAATCTTTGATTTAAACCATTTCTAGGCAAATAAAAGTAATGGTCATTTATTAAAAATGGTTTTGGAAAAAAAACCTTTGAGAAATGTTTTGGAAATAAACTCTCTGACCCTAAACACAAGGTTTTATGGTTTGAAAACATATTTTGTGAAACCTATAGAATGTTGCTGTAACATCCCTAAAATCATGATTTCAAAGATTGCATATCATTCATTCATGCATATAGTTTTGAGATCAATTTCAAACCAAATTCAATAAAACAGAAGCACATAGTGCTATCATTTTATGTGAGCAAACTTAAATCAAATGGCCATCCCCATTTGAGAGCTTGAATTTTTTAAACCAAGATTGTTTGTCTCCCTTGTTGATTGGATTGAGTGTGGAATTTGAACAAAATTTTACAAAATAGAAATGGTTTCAAAAACCATTTTCAAACATTTGCAAACCAAGTGCAATGTCCCTGTTATTTTGTTTTCCTAAAAATGACCAAGCCAACTCAAAGTGACCACATGGTTTTATGCCAAGTTTTGTGACTGTTGTACACTACAAAAATCCAGAAAAGATTTGAATTCAAAAAGAGTTTGAATTCATTTGAAACTCAATCCAGTAAATCAATTTAGAAAAAGAAAAGGAATAAAGAAAAGAAAAAGGGCCGGCGCTACCAATCTGGCCCATCAACAGAAGCAGCCAAGCTAGCCCACCTGGGCCACCTCTCTCTCTCTCGCACGCGCGGACGCACCCAGCAAGTCGCTGACACCCAGACCCCACTTCCCTCTGTTCTGTTCACTAACGAGCGGGCCCTCTCCACGTCAGCGTCGTCTTCCCCAATTTCTCGCGCGCAGACGCCGCTCCGCCGTTACCACCGTGCAGTGACGCTGCGATTAAAACTCGCTTAAATTCCATTGATTCAGTGCGCAATCCTCGCCCCGCTTCTGGCTACTTAAACCCCTCGCCCCGCTTTTGGCTACTTAAACCCCTCGCCGCCGCGGTCATTTCCCCCCACTTTCCTCGCTCACTCCGCCACCAGGCTGCGCGCATTCGACCTCGAAACCCCGCAGCACCGATGACCTCCGGCGACTGATTCCGCTGAGCTTCGAACGCCCCCTTTCTCTGGTTCAAACTATCGTGCCCAGCGTGATCTCGTGCACCTCCTGATACCTTTCGTTTGCATTCTCGTGACCCAGGACGCCGTCCCCGTTCGTGCCCGCAACCGACCGAGCCGCCGCTCAACACCGGCGACCAATTACGGTAAGCAGAGCGCACCCCTTGCCCCCTCTTGCATACGAGGATGTTCGCCACTGTTTTGCGCGTCTCCTACTCCATCTGGTTCATGCTAGGGCGACGCGAAACCTCGGCAACTACATTGTCTGCAACCTCCCGACGCCGTGCACGACTCCGACGAGCTCCAGCAGCCCCTGCCGTGCGCCCCTTGCCAAGCCACCTCCACGTTGAGCTTCGCCTCGACCCTGCGGTTCTGGTAAGCACACTCTTTCCTCCCCGGGCGACCTAGAACGCCGGCACCGCCACGGACAGAGCGCTCCGCCGCTCGCCGTCGCCGCGCGCCGCCAGACCTTGGTCGTTTGATCAAGAACCGTTGGATCTAGATCCAACGCGTGTGATAGAACCACTTAGCGAAGCGTTACATTTTGATCTGAACCGTGCATCGCCACTTAGATCCTACGGCTCGCGTGCGTGATCCAACGCGAACCGGTACGCGCCAGTAAGATTAAGACGCGTGGCTAGGGTTTGAATTAAAACAAAATTTGAAATCAGATTTGTATCCAAATTTGATTTGCTTGTAACTTTTGATTCCCACGTTAGATTTTGGCAAATTTTATACCGTTGGAATCAGGGAGACAAGCCCTTTCTGTTTATGCAATGTGTTTAGTGTTTAGCTTCTGTTAAAATGACTTTATTTGCAGAAACTTGTTTAGGACTATTTTGAGTATAGGAATTGTTTAGGAAATTGTTTTAGTGTAAAATAAACTTGGTTTAGCAAGTTTTTAACTTGGTTATAATTCAGTACTATGCACTTGATTGGTTGAGTTTTAAAAATCATCACTTAGCATTTTGCATGCATGCATATGTATTTTTGTTTGTTTGTATATGTTGTGTGTAATTGTTGCTACCATTCTTTGTGTAGACTTTGGTGCTAGTGATTGTGATTGTGAAGAGTGCTACTCTCCCAACTACCAAGGCAAGTGGTACTTCATGAATATGTCTATCCCTATATTTTTATACAAGCATTAGAAATATTTTTCTAAGTCTTGCATGTTACTATTTTTGCCAAATGCCATGTTGGGAAATCCTAAGTAGTTGTAGAATTGCTAGGAAATTTTCTAAGTTAAGTACTAGCTATGCCATGCTTAGCCTAGCTAGTAGCAAACAAGGGTTGGTAAAATATACATGCTATGGTGAAAAATAATTCTAAGTCTTTGGACTTATTTTTTTCTTAATAAAACAACTAAGTCAATGAAACACCTGGGTGGAATGGGACTTGATTGGTGGAATTTGGTTGAGTGGTTACACAAGGCCCATGGCTATGGTTTACCTTGTGTATCTCACTTGTGGAAAGCCACCCAGGAACAAAGGGATTTTAGAAGCCAAGTGTTGAGAAGCTTATAGTGCAGCCACTTGGCAATATGGGCTCTGCCTGGATCACATAAGTTGCTAGAACTTAGCCATTTGGACAATTGGTGGTAGTGGGAAATGATAGTTTGGAGCGCGTCCATTTTGTCTAAGGAAAGGCTTTTGAAAGGTCCTGTCTTGGGAAACCAAGTCTGGTGGCGAAAGTGCACAACCTATGCAGATGGAAAAATCTAAGTACTTAGCCAAGTCCATGGCAATGGACAACTTGAGCATCAAGGCATGGAAGCTATCAAGAATCTCATCACTCCAACTTCTAAGTAAAAACTTATGGGTGAACAAGGGTGAAGGACCTCAATGTTTATTGATGGTTTCTTGGGAAAAGTTTTGACAAAGAAAAACTTAGTGATATCAACTAATAGGAAAAACCTATTTTGAGCAAAGCAAGCCAAGCTACACTTAGCCAAAATGCATATAGTAATATAGTCCACTTAAAATTTACTAAGGTATCACTTGCCAATACTATTCCAAAGTATTGACCCACTGTGGCTGTAACTTGTGATGTTGCAGGTTACTCTGATGAGGATTAGGTGTCATGAGTCTACACTCAACATGTTTGCCTGTGGCACATGAAGATGAAGACTTATATTTATTTACTCATTCAAACTCTTGTATTAGGCATGTGGCCTTGAGTTGTAAAGACTATGTTTATCTCTGGAATGGATGTAATAAATGACCTTTGTATCTGTGTACTTCATCTTAAACTGTGGATGCTAGCAATGATCCAGGGACTAGCATTGCAATCACAGGGATCCTTTTCCTTTACAAAGGAGGGATCTTACATATGGTATCAGAGCACTGTGTTGCCTATAGGATTATGACCCTAGGATTGGAAACCACTAAGGAAAAAAAAATTCAACTACCTCTACACTTGTCTATTCTTCTCGTAAACTTTTCTAATCTTCTCTCTCATCTCTATTTGTAGATGAATTCCATCAACGAAGCCGTGAGGAAAGGACCACTCATGACAATGACTTTGGAGTGTGAGACAGAATTCCCCAAGGCTCTCAAGGACCTCATGGTTGCATTAGAGATACAAGGTGCAGCTGTGTACAAAGGTTTTCCAGTGATGGATGGAGTGGAATACTGGTGGGTGCAACTTCACTTGTATAAAAACAAGGAAGACAACCATCAGGAAAAAGGATTCTGCATGTTCACCAACTTAGTGGTGCACCCTACATTCTTTGAATCAGCAAGGGATGCAGCTTGGAAGACCATCAAAGAACTTGGTGACAGAGTCAAGTGCAGAATGCTCAACCTCCAAAATGAGCTAAGGAAAGAGAAGGAACATACCCAAGAGTTGGAAGCCACCAACGAAACTTTAAGAGGAGACATTATAGACTTAGTGATGGAGTCATGTGAGCAAGATAGGCTGATTGCCTCTAGAAACATTGTGTTATCCAACAGATCCAGTGAGATAGGATTGTAAACGTACTTCGTTAGTTGGACCACCACCTATCACCTTATTTTCCAAAATGTTGCTTAAAATAAGTTTGAACCTTGGTTGATGTAATGGTTTCATGTATGCATGACTTGAGTGTTTTGCTTTCCAAGGTTATGCATGTGATGTTTTGACTTTTGTTTTATCTTGAATTGTGTTGTTCTAACTTTTCTATCTTATAAATAGATGCCTATTACCATCAGCACTGTTGAGGAGTTCCAGGTTACCCGCTTTGGTCCTCGTATCGTTGAGCTTACTACTTTGCTCAATCTCCCTCTTCCCACCATCATGGTGCATCCCCTCACCAAGTTCGAGAGGAAGGACCTCTGGGGCTTCAAGGTGAACCAGCCCGGACGCCAGACAGAGCCTACTATGGAGGCCATCGTCTTCAAGCTTATGCACGATGACAGGGAGAGAGGCATCGAGGTAGTGATGCAGGATCTGATAGGACGTCTGCTAGGACGACACTCCCGACAGGTTAGAGGCACCCACTTCCACGTCTTCGGAAGACGTGATGAGGACGGAGAGTCCATCGACTTCGAGGATGATTCGAGGGACGCAGCAGAGCCGATATGCCTGTACCTCCAGGACTTAGAGTCTCTCATTAGGCACGTGGACACGGACAGGACCAATGTCATGCTCAGCAATGATGAGCTCCAGGTGCAGCTTCGCGAGAAGGACAAGCTCTTCGCGCAGCAGGACGAGATAGTCAAGGAAATGGAGGCGAAGTTCGAGACCCAGGACAGGAAGTTCAAGAGTCAGGAGAAGCGTGTCCAGGATAGGAACAAGAAGATCCGGGATATGACCGAAGAACTCCAGTCCAAGGACTTCGAGCTAGAGCAGCAGCAGACGGTGATTGAGAGGCTTCGTTCCCAGAAGAGGGCTCTCAAGGCCAAGATAGAGTCTTTGACCACTACCATCGAGGAGAACAAGACCGCGATGGAGAACGCAGGTCTTACCTTTGTCGAGGAGGAGATTGATGCCGATGAGTAGACTTGACTACTCGTTTATCTTTTATTATCATACTTGTTATTTGAGAACTTGTTATTGGACCATCCGACATGTGGATGGCTTGCTACTTGTGTGTTTTACTTTGTGAACTTGTTATTTTGTTGTTGAACCTTTATCTTGTGTTGCATGCTTTGTGTTTGTTTATGTGATGTAATGTGCATGAAAGCATATATGGGTATCTCATTCTTATCTCTATTTGAACAAACCACAGATGCATCCCCGTCGTGCAAACCGCAACCCCAACAACAACAACAACATCACTCCAGAAATGCAGCAAATGATGACTGCTCAAACACAGCTGATGCAGATGATGACAACGTTCATCTAGAACCAAAACAATAACAACAACAACAACAACAACAACAATAACAACAACAACAACCCTCCTGGCTTTGATATGCTCACCAGATTCTTGAGATTGAGGCCAGCTAAGTTCTCAGGGACGACTGATCCCATGGTGGCCAACGATTGGCTACGTTCTATGAACAAGGACTTGGTAACCGTGGGCTGCACGGATGCTGAAAAGGTCAGATTTGCAGCACATCTGCTGGAAGGGCCAGCCGCCACTTGGTGGGACAACTTCCAGATCACCACTCCCAAAGATGAAGTGACATGGGCTATCTTTGAGGATGGCTTTCGCACTGCTCATATCTCATCAGGAGTGATGAGCCTGAAGAAGAAAGAGTTCCACAATCTGAAGCAGCACCACTGCAGCATGGCTGAATACATTGAAGAGTTCAACAATCTGGCGCGTTATGCACCGGATGAAGTTGACACCGATGCCAAGAGAAAGGAAAAATTTCTGGAAGGTTTGAATGATGAGCTGAATCTGCAATTGGCTGTGGCATATGTTCCCACTTATCAGTCGCTCTGTGACAAAGCTGCAATATTGGAGAACAAAATGAAGCAAGTCGAGAGTAGAAAGAGAAAGCACTCCGACAAGCACAGCTCGGGATCGTCTCACAAACGATCTCACTATGAAGACAGCGGAAGCTCAGGATCCCACAAGCATGGGAAATTCAACAAGCACCACAACCACAACCGTCATGACAACAAGCATCACCGTAGTCATGACAATGACAAGTACAAGAACCACAAGAGTGGACATAAGAGCCACCACAGTGGTAATGGAAGTGGAAGTGGAAGTCAGCCTGTTAAGAGAGACATCAGTCAGGTTGAATGCTTCAAATGCAAGAAGATGGGGCATTATGCAAATGAGTGCCCTGAAAAGAAAGTTGAAGGACCTATCAAGCCCAATCCTTTCCAGAAAGGACAGGTGAACCACATCAGTGTGGAGGAGGTCTATGAGGAGCCTGATGCTGTTGCTGGTAAGTTCAGACTCAATTCTATTCTAGCATTTGTTCTTTTTGATACTAGAGCATCACATTCATTCATATCAAAAGCATTTGTTGATAGAAATGGGTTTCCAACTGAAAACATTGGGTGTCCAATAAAATTTAGTTCTCCGGGTGGAGATATGATAGTAAGTCTTGGATGCCGGGATCTAGTAATAGAGTTTGGAAAACATAAGTTTCCAGTGAGTCTGATAATCCTAGATTCCCAAGGACTGGACGTAATATTGGGAATGGATTGGATGGCTAAGTATGAAGGAGTACTAGATTGTGCTAATCGTACTGCTGCACTCACAACCCCGGAAAGAAAACGGATTAAGTTCAAGTCCAACTTTGAATCTAAAGGAAGTAAGCTAAATTCTCTTAAGGGGGTTAGCATGGACAATGTACCAATTGTGAGTGAGTATCCGGATGTGTTTCTGGAAGAACTGTCGGGAATGCCACCAGATAGAGATGTGGAGTTTCTGATAGATTTGGTACCAGGGTCTGGACCAATAGCAAAGAGACCATATAAAATGTCAGTTGACGAACTGAAAGAGCTCAAGAAGCAACTTGGAGAACAGTTGCAGAAAGGATTTATTCAACCAAGTTCTTCATCTTGGGGAGCCCCAGTTTTGTTCGTGGAGAAGAAAGATAGAAGTCAAAGGTTATGCATAGATTACCGTTCACTCAACAAGGTAACTATCAAGAACAAATATCCTTTGCCTAGAATCAATGACTTGTTCGATCAGCTAGAAGGAGCATGTGTGTTCTCAAAGATTGATCTCCGGTCAGGCTATTTTCAACTTCTGATAAGAGAACAAGACATACCTAAGACAACATTCACTACAAGGTATGGATTGTATGAGTATACCGTAATGCCTTTTGGCTTGACAAATGCTCCAGCTGTAGGGTTCGCAGCATAGAAAACAAAATTTTTCCTACGATGGGAACAACTATGTACCAAGATCTATCTACTAGATACAAACAACGGGCGGATGTATATCCGTAGAGAACATACCCTTGAAGACCGACAAATCTTAACGAGTCCAAACTCGTGGTTGATGTAGACGATATCTTGCCGATCTCAAGATCGAGAGGAAGTCCTAGCGCCGCAAAACAGCAGCGCATCCGTGCTCGCACACACGTTCGAGGCACCGAGCAACCTCCGCCTCCTCGCTCCAGCGATGCAGCGGAAGCACAACTCTTTCTTGCCGAATAGCCACCGGGAACATGTATCTCGCTAGTCCGAGACCATGGGGGATAAATTCTAGAGGGGGAGAGAGATCCTTCACGAGGAGGTGTGAGTGAGAGAGAGGGAGGGTGGCTCCTTTTATAGGGAGAGGGGGGCACCCAAGGGGCCATGCGCCCAGCCATGGGGCTTCCCCCTCCCCTCCTTTCATTCATGTGGGTGGACACTCCACTCACACAAAAGCCTTTCAATTCCCTCCACTCAAAAACCCACTCAAATTCCCATTAAATTTCCACCAAATTTAATGCAAACTCTCATTAAATAAAACTCCTTTTATTTATTCAGAATTTTGTCAATTACTTTAATGACAAACATTCACATATAACCCCTTGCTAGTATTTCATTTCACATGCAGAAACACTTTCTGCAATTTCACCCGAAAACCCGTTTCGGTATCTAGTGAAATAAATTCCTGCGCTTGTTATTCTTTTCGGCATGAAACTTTTGTTCCAAATGGATGTCGGTGTCTCTTAAGTGTGTCACCCTACGGTTCGCGAATAATGCGGACATGATCGAGACCCCTCTCGGATCAATAATCAGAAGCGGGATCTGGAGACCCATACTGACTCCCACACATTCAACGATGACTTTCTTGTGATCGTCGGAACCTTTTACGCTAGTATCTTAATCCTTTTGTTTCGCGATATATTACATGTCCGAGATTCGATCATCGGTATCTCCATACCTAGTTTGATCTCGTTACTGACATGTACTCTTTTCTCGTTCCCGTGATATAACATTCTAGTGATCAAATCACTTCCTTGCAAGCTAATCAATGTGATATCACCGAGAGGGCCCAGAGTATATCTATCCGTCATCGGGATGAACAAATTCCACTCTCGATCCATGAGCCTCAACATAACACTTTATTAGTTCTGAATCCATCTTTATAATCACCCTGTTACGGTGTGACGTTTGATGTTATCAAGAAACTCTTCCGGTGTTAGTGATTGACATGATCTCATGGTCTAAGGATTAGGATCACTTCGTAAGTTGTTATAGCAATATAAACTCAATGACTTTGATCGTAATGCTATACTTAGGATGAATGTTCATCACACCATTACACTAATGTTGTGACCCCGTTATTAACAACATCCAATGTCCATGATCAGGAAACCTTGATCATCTTGTTAATCAACGAGCTAGTTTATGAGAGAGGCATAACTAGGAACTTTCTGTTTGTTTATTAAACACACATGTATTAACGTTTCCGTATTAATACAATTATAGCATGCAAAATAAACATTTATCATAAACAAGGAATACGATAATAACCACTTTATTATTGCCTCTCGGGCATATTCCCTTCAGTCTCCCACTTGCACTAGAGACAATAATCAAGTTTGAAAACTCTGCGTATTGAACACCTATGGCTTTCCGGTGTTCCATATATGCAATTGCAAGTGGTTAACATAATCTACGGATCTGACGCTTAGGTCCGTGTGTATTTGCATGTCTTTTCATCTTCACGCATCACTCATTCTCCACTGAGATGGCATTGTATAAATTTGGTCTTTCGGTGAGACCTTTAGTTCCTTGGGGTTAAATCATGTCAATACTATTGTCATACAATATATCTTTAGTGTTAGACCGTTGCGAACCACACCTTAGTTTGATAACAAACTACTTGACACAAATTCCCTCCTTTGCTACTACTATAGCAGTCATATACTTAGCCTTTTGTTGTAGTATCCGTCACAATGTATTAACTTTGGAACTCTTCCAAATCCATCATGGAATCTCCTTTCCATTACATTGTGCCACCCATAGTTTAAATTGAGATAAACTTAATTTGTATCTTGTGACAAAACTAGTATCAATGTAACGCTTTACAATGAACTATTTGTAATTGTTTGTCACCTCTACACAAATATATTCTTAGTTCTTCTAAAAGATCATAAGAATATCCTCACTATCGTCCAATGATCATTTTATGATTCATTCTGGTATATGCTCATAACACTTAGAGCATAGGACATATCTGGATGTGTACATATCATGGTATGATTGATCAAGACATTCTTGTGATTTTACTCATCAAGTGTCAAAGCACTTGAATCTTGTTTCACTTATCAAGTGTCGATACACTTGAATCTTGATTCAATTCCTTTCCATGCGACAAGAACCGTTTCTTGTTGATTCCATATTGAACTCCTTCAATATCTCATATATGTACGTTTGGCACAACCATATTGGCGTTACAGTCTATCCACTATAGACATTCACGCTAAATATTCGGGTTTTGCCTAAGTATTTCATCAAAATGAAATTCTTAACCTTTGTTAATAAAATATACATTATTTCTAATCAACAAGATGTCCTCCACATAATGTATTAGAAATATGTCTTAGCGCTCCCACTTAATTTCTTGCAAATGCAAGCATCTTCATCGTCTCCTGATGAAAACTCTTTTTCATCACGGTGAAGATTCCAACTCCGCGATGCTTACTTCAACAATTGAAGTTTGCATGCCCCTTTTTAGCATCCTTTGAATTAACAAAACCCTTTGGATCGTGTCATGTACACGTCCTAGGTAACCATTCTATTAGAAGAACTTTGTTTTGTTTATTCCTCTACCATATACCAAATTATATGTAGTGGTTGCTACTTTAATCCGTCCAGACTAAATATCGCTATGAAAGATCAAATCTTGTCATAGTCAACTCCTTGAACATTGTCATAAAATACTTTACGACATGTCGACTATTTCATAGATGTGAAACATCCATGTCTGTTTCTTTATAGATCCAAATACGACCGATAGGTTTTTACACCTTTCCGGAGGGTCTTCCAAGTTCAAAACTTGATTTATCGTGTATGGACTTATCACGGATTTTATGGCTTCAAGCCATTTGACGGAGTCAGGGCCCATCATCGCTTCTTTGCATATAGTCGGTTCATCATTGTCGAACAATAATGATTTACTCTCAAATCTTAGTATTTGATTGTTTATTCGACCGACTTGGTTCAATAGGAACTTAGATCTCCGTGACCGCAACATTTGAGGCACGTAATCCATGAGCATTCTGGCTGCCTCCGGAACATATTCCGGTGCTGCGCAACTCAGCATATTTAGCTAAGGTTCGTTAACCTTATCAAAGTTCTATTGTCCTCCCACTTAACTTTTACGAAAAAATTCCTTTTTCAAGAAACTTCACGTATCAAGCGACAAACCCTTTTGTCCTTGGTGTTATGGAGGAATAACCAATTATTATTCGAAATAACCTACAAAGACATGCTCATCCGACTTCGGTTGTAAACATCTTACTTATGTTTAGCATACCAAAATTTAAGAAATGACAACGGGTTTTACCCCAAACCATAACTTCCATGGTGTCATTTCACCGGATCAAGATGGAGCTCTTTTCAGTGTAAAAGCGGTAGTCTCTAAAGCTTTAATCTTTTAAAACACAATGGCAGTTTTATAAATAACACCTTTGATCCAACCATGTCAAACAAGGTTTCATTACAAATCTCAAACACTCCATATTCCTATGGTGTTTCGGGAGATGTAAATCTAGGTGTTTTGCTAAACTTGCAACTCAAATAAATCCCTTTATGATAAAATCATAATTCATTTATTTTCTTGTTACACTTGTAACTCAAACAAATCCCTTATGATAAAATCATAAACCATTTATTTTCTTGTTACAATGATTTTCCACTTCATCTTGAAAGTCATTGAAACATTTTCAAATATTTCATACTTCATTCTCATTAAGTGAACATTCACTCAAATTTCCGGAGAAAGTATATGAAGTTGAAACCCATCGCTTATGACTATAAATAATGGACTACATACATCGATATGTATAAATTCCAATATTTTAGTCGTTCGTTCTTCTTTGGCCTTTGAACGAAGTTTTAATTATCCCGAGGAAAGTCTCACAAGCTTCACTTGATCAAATCAAAGACTCCAAAATTCCATAAAAATGGAGTTTCTTCATGTTTTCTTTCCAATATAATTTAAACGGCGATGTCACTTCGCAAGTGATCTTTCAATCATTTGTCTTGCGACATTTTAGCATTAGGTTTTATGGATGTGATTTCTCCAACTA
Source organism: Avena sativa (assembly GCA_916181665.1). Lineage (NCBI taxonomy): Eukaryota > Viridiplantae > Streptophyta > Magnoliopsida > Poales > Poaceae > Avena > Avena sativa. The sequence continues at coordinate 3,358,458 of OV702284.1, forward strand.
GATTTTGTAAATCATCCATCTTATATGGAATACGGTAATTATTTGAACAACCTTTGTTCTCATAATACCTGATTCAAATAACAATTATTAAAACAAATCTTGAAGTCAAGCTTTGATGTCAACGAGAAATACAAACAACGGTTTGTTTGTTTTCGATGAACATCATCACATATTCTCTTGCTAGTTACTTAGGCCATTGTGGTTCATGAATTGCGTCGTTCTGTATGAAATTTCATACCAACCAATTCGGTATCCAATACTCAAGAACCACATTGTTTAACAAGCAAAGAATACAGCCATAACATGTATATCATCCATATACCTAAATTGGATATTTCCAATCTTTTCTTTTCTGCCAAATATATTTTATAGATTCTCTTTCAGCATTTCCTTTTCCTTTTAAAAGAATCTATCAACATCAAAAGTGGCGCCATATACATGACACATAGTCCAAAGCGTGTATATTAAAATAATAATACCTTTGGACTTGCACTTTGAAGTAGATCACCATCATCAAAATGATCGGTATTCTTTCAAAATCCATTCTTTAGTAATATTTTAGTGTAGTAAACACTTTACATACATCTTCTATTCATCCTTATCATGACGACTTTCATGATCAAGCTACTGTAGCTTATAAAGGTGAATCGTGAGTATAATGTTGCTTTCCAAAACCCTTTTTGGATGATTAGGATGTCTAGCATCTCCAACCTTTGTAAATTCTCATCCTATATGAGAACACATATTATACTCTATCATATTGCAACCAAACATTGTTTCAGATATCGTTATATCTGCCACACATGATGGTTTCTGAAACAATTCTTTCAGCTCCTAGATAAACTTGATATTAAAACAATCAAGAATCATGGAGGCAAACATGATACTTAAGATACTAACACTGGAATTGTTACTCTCGATTTAATACCAATTATTAAATTTCACAGAGTAAATAGAGTTTGCTGAAAGTTTGCAATAGGAATTTAAACTTTGATTGACACTCAACACAATACGATACCATTTCGTAAAGTAAATATCCAGAATTCTATAGTTCTATTATCTCAATTACAACTATGCATAAGGTGGTGAACGAATGCCAATGACTACAACAAATTATGCAAATTCACTTTGATTTAATTTATGATAAATTGAGTTCTACTAATCTAAATTAGAAATTAACTCCCACTCAAAAACGACATCCCTCGTGTCTTTTTGGTGATTACATGAACCAAATCCACTACACCAAGTCCGATCATCACGTGAGTCGGCGTAGCTTCAAAGGAGAGCATCCATATGGTCATCATATCAAAACATATGACTCATGCTTAACCTTTTGGTCCGTGTTCCGAGGCCATGTCTGTACATGCTAGGCTCGCCAAGTAAGAACCTTAGTATTCGCGTTTGTAACTGTCTTACACCCGAGATATGCTCGTGGATTCAAGTACACCCGATCATCACGTGATGTCTTGAAGCGACGAAACATTGTCGGTGCATACTTAAGGAAGAACACATTTTTATCTTGATATCTAAATGAGGGATCATCTTATTATGCTAATAAAACGCCAAACAAGCAATATAAGATGCTATCAAACATCACATGTTTATTAGTGGAATGATATGGTTCTCGCATATGATCTCTATCATGTGCACCGTGGTATGATCACTATCATACCTTTATGTGTAAATCCAAGGTCTATGGAGTTTACACGTTATGTATGTTGTAAGAGTATCATCTCATACTTCTACTTACAACATCACCATATCATAACACTAGCCCAGCAACAATCTAAACTAGACGCCTCTAATTTATCCATTGCAAATTTTACGTGGCTTAGGGCTTTCGAAGATAGAACCGTTCTTACCTACGAACATGAACCACAACGAGGATAACCAAATTGTTGACAACTCGTTGCAAATTAGATATTGACTATAGTAGGAGAGACGGACACCCGCTAGCCACTTATGCAAAACTAGTTGCATGTCAAGCGTGGAACAGGTCTCATGTGCGAGGACATGTAAAGTTTGTCTGGGCCGCTTCATCCCACTATGCCACCAATATCCAAAGTACAGCTAAGAAGCAATAAAATGATCATCATCGCCCACATACTCATATGTGTACTACCCGTGCAAAGCATCTACGCATAGATCCGGCTCTGATACCACTGTAGGGTTCGCATCATAGAAAACAAAATTTTTCCTACGATGGGAACAACTATGTACCAAGATCTATCTACTAGATACAAACAACGGGCGGATGTATATCCGTAGAGAACATACCCTTGAAGACCGACAAAGCTTAACGAGTCCAAACTCGTGGTTGATGTAGACGATATCTTGCCGATCTCAAGATCGAGAGGAAGTCCTAGCGCCGCAAAACAGCAGCGCATCCGTGCTCGCACACACGTTCGAGGCACCGAGCAACCTCCGCCTCCTCGCTCCAGCGATGCAGCGGAAGCACAACTATTTCTTGCCGAATAGCCACCGGGAACATGTATCTCGCTAGTCCGAGACCATGGGGGATAAATTCTAGAGGGGGAGAGAGATCCTTCACGAGGAGGTGTGAGTGAGAGAGAGGGAGGGTGGCTCCTTTTATAGGGAGAGGGGGCACCCAAGGGGCCATGCGCCCAGCCATGGGGCTGCCCCCTCCCCTCCTTTCATTCATGTGGGTGGACACTCCACTCACACAAAAGCCTTTCAATTCCCTCCACTCAAAAACCCACTCAAATTCCCATTAAATTTCCACCAAATTTAATGCAAACTCTCATTAAATAAAACTCCTTTTATTTATTCAGAATTTTGTCAATTACTTTAATGACAAACATTCACATATAACTCCTTGCTAGTATTTCATTTCACATGCAGAAACACTTTCTGCAATTTCACCCGAAAACCCGTTTCGGTATCTAGTGAAATAAATTCCTGCGCTTGTTATTCTTTTTGGCATGAAACTTTTGTTCCAAATGGATGTCGGTGTCTCTTAAGTGTGTCACCCTACGGTTCGCGAATAATGCGGACATGATCGAGACCCCTCTCGGATCAATAATCAGAAGCGGGATCTGGAGACCCATACTGACTCCCACACATTCAACGATGACTTTCTTGTGATCGTCGGAACCTTTTACGCTAGTATCTTAATCCTTTTGTTTCGCGATATATTACATGTCCGAGATTCGATCATCGGTATCTCCATACCTAGTTTGATCTCGTTACTGACATGTACTCTTTTCTCGTTCCCGTGATATAACATTCTAGTGATCAAATCACTTCCTTGCAAGCTAATCAATGTGATATCACCGAGAGGGCCCAGAGTATATCTATCCGTCATCGGGATGAACAAATTCCACTCTCGATCCATGAGCCTCAACATAACACTTTATTAGTTCTGAATCCATCTTTATAATCACCCTGTTACGGTGTGACGTTTGATGTTATCAAGAAACTCTTCCGGTGTTAGTGATTGACATGATCTCATGGTCTAAGGATTAGGATCACTTCGTAAGTTGTTATAGCAATATAAACTCAATGACTTTGATCGTAATGCTATACTTAGGATGAATGTTCATCACACCATTACACTAATGTTGTGACCCCGTTATTAACAACATCCAATGTCCATGATCAGGAAACCTTGATCATCTTGTTAATCAACGAGCTAGTTTATGAGAGAGGCATAACTAGGAACTTTCTGTTTGTTTATTAAACACACATGTATTAACGTTTCCGTATTAATACAATTATAGCATGCAAAATAAACATTTATCATAAACAAGGAATACGATAATAACCACTTTATTATTGCCTCTCGGGCATATTCCCTTCACCAGCATACTTCATGAATATGATGAACAAAGTGTTCATGGAATTCCTTGACAAGTTTGTTGTCATTTTCATCGATGACATCTTAGTCTACTCCAAGAGCAAAGAAGAACATGAAGGACACTTGCGTTTGATACTTGAGAAGTTACGGGAGCATAAGCTTTATGCCAAATTCAGCAAGTGTGAGTTCTGGTTAGAGGAAGTTGGATTTCTTGGTAATGTTATGACAAAGGATGGTGTAGCAGTTGATCCTGCTAAGGTTTCGGCTGTGACTGAATGGGAATCTCCCAAGTCCGTGAAAGAAGTTCGTAGTTTCCTTGGCTTAGCAGGTTACTACCGAAGGTTCATTGAGAATTTCTCAAAGGTTGCTAAGCCTATGACTGAATTATTAAAGAAAGATAAGAGGTTTACTTGGTCTGAAGGTTGTGAACTCAGCTTTCAGGAATTGAAGAAGAGACTTGTGACAGCACCAGTCTTGTGTCTGCCAGACTTGGAAAAAGATTTCCAAGTATATTGTGATGCATCCCATCAAGGTTTGGGTGTAGTACTTAGGCAAGACGGTAAAGTTGTGGCCTATGCCTCGAGACAACTCAAAACTCATGAAGTAAACTATCCTACTCATGATTTAGAGTTAGCCTCTGTTGTCCATGCACTTAAAACATGGAGACACTATCTTTTGGGAAAGCGTTGTGAAGTGTTCACAGATCACAAAAGTTTGAAGTATATCTTCACCCAGAAAGAAATTAATATGAGACAAAGAAGATGGCTAGAAGTTATCAAAGACTATGACTTAAGTTTGCAATACCACCCCGGTAAAGCAAATGTTGTAGCAGATGCTCTAAGTCGTAAGGTATTTGTGAATGGCCTTACCAAAGGAGAATTGCCAGATGATCTATGTACCCAATTTAGAAAACTCAGATTGGAGATTGTGCCTGAAGGACATCTCATGACTTTGGATGTTCAACCCACTTTGTTGGACAAGATCAAAGACGCCCAGAAGATTGATAAAGAAATCAAGGAGATTATAGAAAAGATTGGTAGAGGAAAAGCCAAAGGGTTCCATGAAGACGAACAGGGTACCTTATGGCATGGGAAACGTATTTGTGTTCCACAAGACCCGGAATTGCGGAAACTAATTTTGCAAGAAGCACATAACTCTCCGTATTCCATTCATCCGGGTAACACCAAAATGTACATGGACATGAAAGAAAGATTTTGGTGGAATAATCTCAAGAAGGACATCGCCGAACATATTGCTTTGTGTGATGTGTGTAGTAGAGTGAAAGCGGAGCATCAGAAACCAGCAGGTTTGCTTCAACCACTACCTATTCCTGATTGGAAGTGGGACAAAATTGGTATGGATTTCATTACCGGATTACCAAGGACCAGGTCAGGATATGATTCCATATGGGTAGTAGTGGATCGACTAACTAAAGTGGCTCATTTCATACCCGTGAAGACAACCTATACAAGTGCTAAGTTAGCAAAAATCTACATGAGTAGAATTGTATGTCTACATGGAGTGCCCAAGAGTATTGTGTCAGATAGGGGAACTCGATTCACTTCCCATTTTTGGAGACAACTACATGAGTCATTGGGAACGAGGTTGGAATTTAGTACTGCTTTTCATCCTCAAACTGATGGACAAACAGAAAGAACTAATCAGATTCTTGAAGACATGTTGAGGGCGTGTGCCTTAGGCTATGGAGCCAGTTGGGACGAAAGTTTGCCTTATGCAGAATTTTCTTATAACAACAGCTATCAAGCCAGCATTGAGATGGCACCGTTTGAGTTTCTCTACGGAAGAAAATGTACCACCCCATTGTTATGGAATGGTGTGGGAGAAAGAAGTTTATTCGGGCCAGATCTTATCAAAGAAGCCGAAGAGAAGGTCAAATTGGTTAAGGACAGGTTGAAGATAGCACAGTCCTGACAGAAAAGCTACGCAGATCCTAAGCGTAGAGAAGTCACCTACGAAGTTGGTGATAGAGCCTACCTTAGAGTGTCACCACTTCGAGGAGTGAAAAGATTCGGAGTCAAAGGAAAATTGGCACCAAGATATGTTGGGCCATTCAAGATTCTAAGTCGCAAAGGAGAAGTTGCCTATGAAATTGAACTGCCGGAATCTCTGTCAGCTGTCCATAATGTGTTTCATGTGAGTCAACTTAAGAAATGTCACCCAGAAATGGAAGAAACTTCTTTGAAGGATACTATACCTTTGGAGGAAGTTCAACTAGAAAGTGATCTCACTTATGAAGAGAAACCTATCAAGATTCTTGAAACTGCAGAAAGAGTCACAAGGACTAAGACTATCAAGTTTTGCAAAGTGTAGTGGAATCATCATTCCGAAGAAGAAGCAACATGGGAAAGAGAAGATGATCTTCGGAAAGACCACCCTCACCTATTTGCTAGCCAATCCGAATCTCGAGGGCGAGATTCACCTTAAGGGGGTTAGATTTGTAACATCCCTAAAATCATGATTTCAAAGATTGCATATCATTCAGTCATGCATATAGTTTTGAGATCAATTTCAAACCAAATTCAAGAAAACAGAAGCACATAGTGCTATCATTTTATGTGAGCAAACTTAAATCAAATGGCCATCCCCATTTGAGAGCTTGAATGTTTTAAACCAAGATTGTTTGTCTCCCTTGTTGATTGGATTGAGTGTGGAATTTGAACAAAATTTTACAAAATAGAAATGGTTTCAAAAACCATTTTCAAACATTTGCAAACCAAGTGCAATGTCCCTGTTATTTTGTTTTCCTAAAAATGACCAAGCCAACTCAAAGTGACCACATGGTTTTATGCCAAGTTTTGTGACTGTTGCACACTACAAAAATCCAGAAAAGATTTGAATTCAAAAAGAGTTTGAATTCATTTGAAACTCAATCCAGAAAATCAATTTAGAAAAAGAAAAGGAATAAAGAAAAGAAAAAGGGCCGGCGCTACCAATCTAGCCCATCAACAGAATCAGCCCAGCTAGCCCACCCGGGCCACCTCTCTCTCTCTCTCTCTCTCTCTCTCTCTCTCTCTCTCTCTCTCTCTCTCTCTCTCTCGCATGCGCGGACGCACCCAGCAAGTCGCTGACACCCAGACCCCACTTCCCTCTGTTCTGTTCACTGACGACCGGGCCCTCTCCACGTCAGCGTCGTCTTCCCCAATTTCTCGCGCGCAGACGCCGCTCCGCCGTTACCACCGTGCAGTGACGCCGCGATTAAAACTCGCTTAAATTCCATTGATTCAGCGCGCAATCCTCGCCCCGCTTCTGGCTACTTAAACCCCTCGCCGCCGCGGTCATTTCCCCCCACTTTCCTCGCTCACTCTGCCACCAGGTTGCACGCATTCGACCTCGAAACCCCGCAGCACCGACGACCTCCGGCGACTGATTCCGGTGAGCTTCGACCGCCCCCCTTTCTCTGGTTCAAACTATCGTGCCCAGCGTGATCTCGTGCACCTCCTGATACCTTTCGTTTGCATTCTCATGACCCAGGACGCCGTCCCCGTTCGTGCCCGCAACCGACCGAGCCGCCGCTCAACTCCGGCGACCAATTACGGTAAGCAGAGTGCGCCCCTTGCCCCTCTTGCATACGAGGATGTTCGCCACTATTTTGCGCGTCTCCTAATCCATCTGGTTCGTGCTAGGGCGACGCGAAACCTCGGCAACTACATCGTCTGCAACCTCCCGACGCCATGCACGACTCCGACGAGCTCCAGCGCCCCTGCCGTGCGACCCTTGCCAAGCCACCTCCACGTTGAGCTTCGCCTCGACCCTGCGGTTCTGGTAAGCACACTCTTTCCTCCCTGGGCGACCTAGAACGCCGGCACCGCCACGGACAGAGCGCTCCGTCGCTCGCCGTCGCCGCGCGCCGCCAGACCTTGGTCGTTTGATCAAGAACCATTGGATCTAGATCCAACGCGTGTGATAGAACCACTTAGCGAAGCGTTACGTTTTGATCTGAACCGTGCATCGCCACTTAGATCCTACGGCTCGCGTGCGTGATCCAACGCGAACCGGTACGCGCCAGTAAGATTAAGGCGCGTGGCTAGGGTTTGAATTAAAACAGAATTTGAAATCAGATTTGTATCCAAATTTGATTTGCTTGTAACTTTTGATTCCCACGTTAGATTTTGGCAAATTTTATACCGTTGGAATCAGGGAGACAAGCCCTTTCTATTTATACAATGTGTTTAGTGTTTAGTTTCTGTTAAAATGACTTTATTTGCAGAAACTTGTTTAGGACTATTTTGAGTATAGGAATTGTTTAGGAAATTGTTTTAGTGTAAAATAAACTTGGTTTAGCAAGTTTTTAACTTGGTTATAATTCAGTACTATGCACTTGCTTGGTTGAGTTTTAAAAATCATCACTTAGCATTTTTGCATGCATGCATATGTATTTTTGTTTGTTTGTATATGTTGTGTGTAATTGTTGCTACCATTCTTTGTGTAGACTTTGGTGCTAGTGATTGTGATTGTGAAGAGTGCTACTCTCCCAACTACCAAGGCAAGTGGTACTTCATGAATATGTCTATCCCTATATTTTTATACAAGCATTAGAAATATTTTGCTAAGTCTTGCATGTTACTATTTTTGCCAAATGCCATGTTGGGAAATCCTAAGTAGTTGTAGAATTGCTAGGAAAATTTCTAAGTTAAGTACTAGCTATGCCATGCTTAGCCTAGCTAGTAGAAAACAAGGGTTGGTAAAATATACATGCTATGGTGAAAAACAATTCTAAGTCTTTGGACTTATGTTTTTCTTAATAAAACAACTAAGGCAATGAAACACCTAGGTGGAATGGGACTTGATTGGTGGATTTTGGTTGAGTGGTTACACAAGGCCCATGGCTATGGTTTACCTTGTGTATCTCACTTGTGGAAAGCCACCCAGGAACAAAGGGATTTTAGAAGCCAAGTGTTGAGAAGCTTATAGTGCAGCCACTTGGCAATATGGGCTCTGCCTGGATCACATAAGTTGCTAGAACTTAGCCATTTGGACAGTTGGTGGTAGTGGGAAATGATAGGTTGGAGCGCGTCCATTTGGTCTAAGGAAAGGCTTTTGAAAGGTCCTGTCTTGGGAAACCAAGTCTGGTGGGGAAAGTGCACAACCTCTGCAGATGGAAAAATCTAAGTACTTAGCCAAGTCCATGGCAATGGACAACTTGAGCATCAAGGCATGGAAGCTATCAAGAATCTCATCACTCCAACTTCTAAGTAAAAAACTTGTGGGTGAACAAGGGTGAAGGAACTCAATGTCTATTGATGGTTTCTTGGGAAAAGTTTTGACAAAGAAAAACTTAGTGATTTCAACTAATAGGAAAAACCTATTTTGAGCAAAGCAAGCCAAGCTACACTTAGCCAAAATGCATATAGTAATATAGTCCACTTAAAATTTACTAAGGTATCACTTGCCAATATTATTCCAAAGTATTGACCCACTGTGGCTGTAACTTGTGATGTTGCAGGTTACTCTGATGAGGATTAGGTGTCATGAGTCTACACTCAACATGTTTGCCTGTGGCACATGAAGATGAAGACTTATATTTATTTACTCATTCAAACTCTTGTATTAGGCCTGTGGCCTTGAGTTGTAAAGACTATGTTTATCTCTGGAATGGATGTAATAAATGACCTTTGTATCTGTGTAATTCATCTTAAACTGTGGATGCTAGCAATGATCCAGGGACTAGCATTGCAATCACAGGGATCCTTTTCCTTTACAAAGGAGGGATCTTACAGTTGCCTTATTAAAAGCATTTCTTCACCACATAAAATAATGACTTAGTTTAAAAATGGTTTATGAAGTGAAATCTTTTGCAAATGATTTTGCCACTTAATAAAATTATCATTAGGTATTTCCAAATGTATATAACCTATTAGAAATCACTTCTCCAAATAAAACAATCTTTAGCATGCTTGCATGCATTGTTTTGTTTCTACCATTTTATGTGATGAATTGCTTGAATGGTAGATTGAAATATTGTTTGCTTGATTGAATTGTAGTGATTTGAAGTGTGTGAACATTGCAAAGATCAAGGAGTGATCTTATATTCTCTACCAAAAAGGCAAGTGATGCTTCATACTTTTGTCCCATTATTTTCACTATGCATTAGTGATATTTCTAAGTAGGACTTGCATGGAATTTTTGCTAAGTATAAACTATGCTATGGGAAATCCTAGTAGATGAAACCTTAGTAGAAATTTCCTAAGTTAAGATTCCTATTACTATCATGCTTAGCTTAGCTAATAGAAAACAAGGGGGGAATATATATTCATGCTATGGAAAAATTTCTAAGTCTGAGGACTTGTGTTTTGTTTAATAAAACAACTAAGTGAATGAATCACCTGGGTGGAATGGAAGGAATGGTTTGTGTTGAGTGGTTACACAAGGCCAGGGGACTGGTGAACCTTGTGTATCACACTTGTGGAATGCCACCCAGGAACAAAGAGATTTGAGATGTCAAATGTTGAGAAGCTTCAAGTGCAGCCACTTGGCATTATGGACTCTGCCTGGATCATATGGTTGCAATAACTTAGCCAAATGGACAGTTGGTGGTAGGGGATTGATAGGTTGGAGCGCGTCCATTCTGGTCTAAGGGAAGGCTTCTGAAAGATCTTGTCTTGGTGAAACCAAGTCTTGTGGGGAAAGTGCACCACCTCTGTAGAGTGTAAAATCTAAGTACTTAGCCATGTCCCTGGTAAAGGACAATTTGAGCATCAAGACATGGAAGCTATCAAGAATCTCCTCATCCCAATTTATAAGTTAAAAACTTGTGGGTGAACAAGGGATTGAAGGATCACCAATTTCTATTGGGAGATGCCTTGGGAAAGCTTTTGTCAAGCAAAAACTTAGAGTTTTCAAATGATAAGGAAAATCTATTTTGAGCAAAGCAAGCCTAAGCTCCACTTAGCCAAATGCATATAGATGATAGACTCCACTATACTACCATAGTATCACTTGCCAATACAATTCAAATATATTGACCCTTGTGGCTGTAACTTGTTATGTTGCAGGTTTGTTTGATATTAGTGAAGTTTAATGATTAGGATTACAAGTCTACAACCAACATGTCTGCATGTGGCTCTTTGAAGCTGAAGGACCCCATGCTATTGTTATATTCTGCTGCATTGTAATGAGATAGCCAAATGAGCTATGTAAGATGTAATAAATTATGTTATTCCTGGTTATAAAGTTGTATTATGACCTTTGTTTCTTGATATTACATCTTAACTGTGGATGCTAGCTATTGATCCAGGGACTAGCATTGTAAACACAGGGATCTCTACCTTATTAAAGGTTGGGAACCTTACATACGTGGAGGAGGTGACCGTGGAACGAAGACAAGACATGGAGGTTTCCCTCCTGTAGACATCTGTGTTGTCCTCTTAAGCTTGGTAGGTTTCACCACTCCAATGCTTGTGACAGTAGCGTGGGTGTCTGGATGCTCGTCCTCCTCCATGTCTTCTTCATCCCCTACCAAAATATCCTCCTCCTTGGGATTGTGAGGATCATCTTCCTTGGGCTTCTTTCCTTTGTCGTTGGCAGAGACCATGATGCTCTAAACTAGAGAAGATTTCCTGACAGAAACAGATCGAAACGAAAACACGATGAGAACACGATATACAAACCTCGGGGGATCCGGGGGGTTATATATTACGAAGTTTCAATGCATAAGGAAGGTACTGGTACGAAAACGAGGTGGAGACGGAGCTCGGGGGGCTCACACCCCCTCCAGGCGCGGCCAGCTGGGGCCCGTGCCTGGGGTGGGTGTGGCCACCCCGGCCTCCGTTTCGTTTTGTAACCTTCCGTATGTATTAAAAATATCAAAAATATAAAAAGATTAGGTTTTCACGAACCTTCTGATTTCACCACTTTTACCTATTCAAAGGCGAACTCTGCAGACAATTTTTCTCGTTCTCCTGGAAATTCCTTTTCCCACAAGGCAATACACAAACTTCAATGGCAACATTAGTGTAAGCAAAAACAATAAACCATAAGGTTCACACTTCAACTAAAATCCATCAAAACAAAGGCTACTGTAGCAACTCCTTTCCAAAAACCCAAAAGAATCTGGAAGGGAATCGAATAGGAAGCAAATGCAAATGATGACAGAAATCTGTCAAAACAGATCAGCAGGTAAAGTTTGATTTTTTTCGAAAACCTCCTGTTGCTCAAATAAAGAAGTGCAAAACTAATGAAAGTTGGGTAACAACTTGGAGAACAAGCACAGAAAAATACAGCTCCATCCGAAATACTGAGCTCCTTCACGAATTTTTACAATGCATCACAAAAATCTGTCCCAGGACAGCCACTTTTCACAACTCCTCTACTTCTCAAAAGTAGTTGAACTTGACTCAAAAACAAAAACAAAAACAAAAAGGATAAGGAGCGGTTATTACTGAGGTAACAACTTCCAAGACTCGATAAAACTATTGGGTTATCTCCCAAGAAGTACTTTTCTTTAATGCCTTTAAGTTAGGCTTGATAGTTTCAAACATGCTCACATACGAGATAGATATCTGAAGTGAAAGAGAGCATCAAGAAGCAAATATCCAATGCATTTGAGTCTAAACCACTTCCTATGCATGGGGGTATCATGAGAAAACAAATTGTTGAAACAAAAATCCACCAGCATAGGAAGACAAAACAAATGCAACTTCAAAGCTTTCAACATAAAACGGGGAAACTTAACATTATTGAGATACATAAAACCATGTTTCCCTCTCTCATAATAACTTTCAGTAGCACCTTGAATAAAGTTGACAATATAACTGTCACAGGAAACAACTTTATAATCAAAATGAGCATACTTACAATCACCAAAAAGAGGTCCAAGGTCATAAACCGGATCAATAGAAGCAAGTTGTTCCATCCTGAAATCTTTATTAGGCAAGCTATTTTCACAAGGAGCTTTAGAAAATTTGGAAAAGTTAAACTCATAAGAATCTACATCAAACTTAGTTAAAACTTTTTCCTTCCTACAATCTATAATAGCTCCACAAGTGTTCAAGAAAGGTATACCAAAAATGATAGGACAAGTTTTGCTAGCTGATGAATTAAGCACTAGAAAATCACAAGGATACTTAATCTTACCGCAGAGGACATCCACATCTCTTACAATACCAATAGGGCAAATGGTTTACTTATTAGAAAGGTGAATAACCACATCAATGTCCTCAAGCTCACAAGGACCAATTTCATGCATAATTTCCCTGTAAATCTCATAAGGAATAGCACTAGAACTAGCACCAATATCACATAAAACATAATAGCAATGATCACCAATTCTAACAGAAAGCACAGGGACACTAGCTTTTCTAGATTTTCTAGGATGGGAGACAATATTAGAAGCGTCTTCACATAAGACAATATGCTCATCCTCTATATTTCTAGTGACAAGATCTTTCACAATAGCTACCATAGGCTCAATATTAATTTGCTCATCTTCCACAGTTTTCTTTGTTCTTTTGCTAACCACATTAGCTATGATGGAATGTTCCTTTACCTTAGCAGGAAAAGGGATTTTCTCAACATAAGGTTTAGGCACAATATGATTAGTAGTACAAACTTTGGTGCTTCTAACAGGAACACGACTAATACCATCTTTATAAGGTGCATGGTACTTATTCCACTTCTTTTTAGGAATTTCTGTGTAAGAGGCAAATGCCTTAAAACAATTGGCAATACTTTGGGAATCAAGACCATACTCATTGCTAATATCACGGAAGTCATCCGTTCCCATGAAAGATTTAATGCATTCATAATCATAATTTATACCTGACTTTCTTCCTTTGTCATTCTCCCAAGCTTCAGTGTTCTCTTGAATACGGTCTAGTAGATCCCATTTAGCTTCTTCCTTCATACGTGTGAACGATTCCACACAAGAAGCATCTAGTAAATCTTTATCATGAAGAGAAAGCCTAGCATAAAAGTTATTGATAATAATATCATTGTTCAAAAAATAGGCCGAATCAACGATTAATAGGCCGATTAATCGCTACTAGGGACCTAACCATGTCGATTACCACTAATCGTTTGTGTTAATCATTTAGCATGATTAATAGCTCTGACACTCCAATTACTAGGTATGTTCCCGATTAACTACTACACTTGGTCAAAAAAGTTGCAAAATTATCAACACATATCGCCCATCCATCCGCTAGCCCGCCCCAACGAAGTAGGTTTTTCAAAGCTCCCGCTCGATCCCTGCCTCCAGGAGCTCGATTTCTGCCATCACTAGCCAGTTCCTTGTCATTGTTGACCCGTTCCTCGTAGTTGCTGATCATACCTCAGATACAAGAGCTCGAGCGCCTTGAGGATCTCATCCAGGAGCTTGAGGCTACTTTTAATAGGGTAGGTGGTTGAGGTGCAAGAGGAGGCATATGTGTTTCAGGTGCTAATTTTTGTAGGTTGCACCGATTAATAGCCGGCCGATTAAATCAATTAATCGTCCAAATTCCGATTAGTTGCTACTCCCAAGACAACCGAGCAGTTAACAATTACCGATTTCCTTACCATTGAATAATATTGTTAGGGAGTTCATGAATGGGACATTTAAGCATTAGTAACTTCAATCTCCCCCAAGCTTGAGCTGTACTCTCTCCATCACGAGGCCAAAAGTTATATATCAGATTCCTATCCTTATGAATTTCACTGGGAGGATAAAATTTAGAATAAAATAGAGGCACTATTTCCTCCCATTCCATGGATTGTCCATTCTTCAGCTGCTTATACCATTCTTTAGCTCTCCCTTTTAAGGATATAAAGAGTAACTTCTTCTTCACTTGTTCAGTTGTGATACCTGCACACTTAAACAACCCACATAATTCATGGATAAAAAGCAAGTTATCACCAGGATGGACAGTCCCATCCCCTAAATAATAATTATCCATAACACGATCAACAATACTTGTAGGTATCTTAAAAGGATCTATCTCAACAGGTGGTGATTCATCTACTACCCTAGTGGTAGTAGTTTTCTCAAATAGAAAACCAAGTGGGTTATCCATATTGGAAACAAAGTAACAAACAGAAATAAAAAGCAATACTCACAGTAGAAGTTTCCTTTACCAGTTCCACTCTTCAATAGCGCTTCACTCCCCGGCAACGGCGCCAGAAAATAGTCTTGATGACCCACAAGTATAGGGGTGTATCGTAGTACTTTTGATAAATAGGAGTGTCGATCCCAACAAGGAGAAGAAGGTGTTGACTAGTGGTAAGGAGCAGGAAATCTCTGTAAATACTTAGCAAACGGAATTTTAGGGTTTTTTGATAAAGCAAAGAAATTAAGTGCAAGTAATAAAGGCAACGAACAACTGCAGCAAGTGGACCAATCCTTTATTAGCAAAGGACAAGCCGGTGGAAATACTTATAAGGACCAAACGTTCTCGAGGACACTTGGGAATTCTGTCAAGTGCTTTCGCTTCATAAAGCTGAGTACCCTTCTTTGGTGTTGTAAGTGTTGTGTGGGTGAACCTGTGCTAATGCACCGACCTTACTTGGACTAATACATACTTGTAATTAAACCCCCTGCAAGCATCCGCAACTACAGGAAAGTAATTAAGATATAAACCTAACCACAGCCTTAAACTCTGAGATCCTACGCTCCCTTGTACAATGGTGTCCTAACGGGGGTTCAGGTTTCTGTCACTCTGACAACCCCACAATTAGTAGCCAAATACACAATGCATTCCCCTAGGCCCATAAATGGTGAAGTATCATGTAGTCTACGTTCACATGACACCACTAGAAGAATATCACCACAACTTAAATACTAAACCATTGAATAATATCTCAACACAAATCCACTACTAACAACATGACTTCTCCCATGTCCTCAAGAACTAAATGAACTACTCACAAGACATAATATGGATCAAGATCAAAGATGATATGGTAATGGATAACAATATGAACATAAACAATAATCCAATGGTTCCACTCACAAGCATCGACTATAATAGTAATCAACACCGGGAAAGTTTCCCCCTAAGATTTATGCAAGTATTCAACACGATTGTTACAGCAGGACGGAGTGGTGATGATGGTGCTGGTGGAGATGATGGTGTGGATGATGATGATGATCCCGATGAAATCTAGCTTGATGATGGTGTTGATGGCGATGATCTCCCCTCTCCGGGAAGGAATTTCCCTGGCAGAAATCTGTCTGTCGGAGAACTCTTTCTCTCTGAGTGTTTTCCGCCCCGCAGAGGCGGCAAAATCTTTCTTTGGTCGCTCC
Source organism: Avena sativa (assembly GCA_916181665.1). NCBI lineage: Eukaryota > Viridiplantae > Streptophyta > Magnoliopsida > Poales > Poaceae > Avena > Avena sativa. Next base: position 3,374,513 of record OV702284.1, read on the forward strand.
CTGTGTCTTAGGGTTTCGAGGATAAGATATAGGCAAGAGGGCAGAGTCGGAGGCCGGCCAGGTGGGCCACACCCCCTGTAGGCACGGGGCAGGGGTGGCCCGCGCCTGGGGGGGGGTGTGGGCCCCCTGTGGCCCATCTCTGCCTCCTCTTCTGGCTTCCTTCATCTTCTAGTAAAATATGATTTTCCAATATTTTTCTGGTATTTTTTGATCTTCGCGAAATTTCATCAAAACACCTCTTTTTCCATCAGAATCCTGACTCCAGCAGTTCATCGTCCAAGAATCATCCAACATGCAAAAACAGATGAAAAGACATAAGTATCACCTCTTAATATGAAATATATCAATGAATAGAGGCAAATTATGATATAGAATGGTGATGCAAATTAGACGTATTAGGGGTGTGGGCCCCTCGAGGCCCTCCTCCGTCTCGTCTTCTGGCTCCGTGTTCTCCTCGGTGAAATATTGAATTTGGCTTTTGTCCCGTACAATTCCGAGAATATTCATTTTCTGACTTTTCTGGAACCAAAAACAACAGAAAACAGGCAACTGGCACTATGGCATCTTGTTAATAGGCTAGTCCTAGAAAACGAATAAAAATACCTCAAAGTGTAGACAAATCAAAGCAAAGTGGATACTAAACAAGCATGGAACATGAAAAATTATAGATAAGTTTACAACGTATCAAGCATCCCCAAGCTTAACTCCTGCTCGTCCTCGAGTAGGTAAGTGATAAAAAGAATAATTTTTGAGGTGACATGCACCATCACAATCAAGATCATACCATTTGCAAGCATTGAAAGATGGGATCAAAGTACTCTAAACATGAGAATGAAAGAAGAAGTTCTAACAATAAGACAAAGTAACTATGTTGTAACATGAAAGGATACAAACAAAGTTTCATGAATAACAATGCATTAAAAGACATTTGTTTGTTTCACATATAGAAAACATAGCATAGTGGTATTCATCTTGTCCCTCATGGAGTAGCAAAATATAAATGCATAGGACACCTTCAAAGTTCATAAGAGTGACTAGATACAAATAGTTCAAGAACAAGCAATATCAACAATATGAATCAATCAATAAGTTTTGGGACAATGCTAATAGAACTAAGAATGTCAACTATGCTCTCTTAATTGGTGCCTAAGGATAAAAGGTGGAGACTCAATATAAAAGTGGAAGAAAGGCCATTCATAAAGGGAAGCAGGGATTTCAAGTCTCATAAAGAGCTTCCAAAAATTATGGTACTTGTTAGCTTGCGGCTCTCATTTCCCCTATCATAAGCATCTTAAAGTGATTAAGGTTAAAGTGAACAAAATATGGAGTATATGCTTGACAAAGTATAAGTTGGCAATCTCATGTCCCTTGAGTACTAGGTCCGCTCCTCATGCTACTCAACTTTAGTCACCAGTAAGTTCTTGTCATAGTAAGTACATGTGTATCATAGAGAACCACCAACGGGGTACCCCTTGACCAATGATACAAGAGCTATCCCATATAAAAATGACAAGGCAAGCAGACAATGATCATCTCAACAATCTTCTCATTTACCATGGGAAAATGGTGCTTTTTTCTCTCTTTCCTCTTTTCTCTTCTCTCTCTTTTTTTCTTTTTCTCAATCTCTTTTTTCTATCTCTCTTTTTTTATAAGAAGAATGCTTCATAGATTGCTCACTATGGTGATGCTGCAAGTTTCCACCATGATTAGTCATGGCTTAGGCTAGCGGCCCAGGCGTTTTTCTAACACAGGATACAAACTCCATGTACTTACAATTTTCCTCTTTATTTCACACCGGTGACATCCATAGACAAAAGAGCATGATATCAACTAAGTACAAAGTACAAGTGCAATGTTGAAAGCGTTCCCCGTGACAGCACGGTTCTGCTAATTCCAACGTATAAGTGCAAGTTTATACAATATAGATAACACAATGGTTCAATTTTATAGGGGCAATAAAAATAAAGTGTGCCATCAAATTTGTGAGATCTTTAATCACTAACTTTCACATAACAAGTTTAATTTGGAAGATAGATAAAACAAGAATATACTTAGAATGGTGTAAAACACCATGCATAGGAATTTATAGTGGACACTTTGGAAAAAAATGGTTGCTTGGGAGTTGGATGCATGAGTAGAGCTTACTCAATACAAGTGGAGGGTAACAAAAGACTGGGAGTGACCAACTAAGAGAGCAATAATGGCCATAATCATGCAGAGCGACAAAACATTACTAATCAAAGCATAAAGTGGAACCACAAGTCAAAAACTAAATGATAATACAGGCTAAGGTGACTGGTTCAAAGTCATAACATGGTGTGAGCATGTGCCAAGTCAACCCAAACAAAGCATCATAGGAGAATACCACAATACTAAGCTTTTGTATGCTAAAACAATGCATGATTCTTTCAAGGCACATTAAGCAATCCTAATTGTTTGGAACAAGTCATACTACAACAATAATCACTAAGAATAAGTCCAAAACAACATCTAGCATGACATGATAAAGTCTAAGTTACAGTCAAAGCAAGCTCCTTCTTGTACTACTAAAGCAAGAACTTCCTACTCCTTTCCAACACCAATCAACTTATTTGAAACAACATGGCGAAATCAGGGGTCCAACTACTTTATTCAAACAAACTAAGCAAACAAAAACCAAAAACGAAAACTAAGACGCTTCAAGAACAACACAACTGTGCATGAAACCAATCTTGAGCTTTTGTCCATTCTTCATCTCATTACATCATTCTTTCCTTTACACCTAAAATTTTTCCTTCATACAAAACTTCACACAATCTTCATTAGCAACATTAGTGCATTCAAAAGATGATAGACCTTTGGGGTTTAGTTTTTAAAATAGAAAAACTTTCATCAAATACACAAGCTACTGTAGATATTCCCTCAAAAAGCTCAATTTCCCAAAGAGAACCCAAAAAGGAATCAATAAAGAGGCAAATGCAAATAATGGCAGAAATCTGTCAAAATAGACCAGCAGGTAGAAACCGATTTTTTCGAAGACCTGCTATTGATCAAATAAAAAAGTGTTGAACTAACAAAAGTTAGATAACAACCTGGAGGATGTATTCAGAAAATTACAGCTCAATCCGACTTACAGAGTTTTTTCAAGAATTTTTACAGTGGAGCACAAAAATCTGTTTCGGGACAGCACTTCCCCAAATCTTACTTCCCTCTCATTAGAGGTTATTCTTGGCAAAAAAATCAAATAAAAAGGATAAGGAGAGGTTATTATAGAAGTAATAACTTCCAAGACTCAAGAAAACTATTGGGTTATCTCCCAAGAAGTACTTTTATTTAACGCCTTTAAGTTAGGCACAAAAAGCAAGAATCAAGTATTTTCAAATAAAGAAGCATTAACATCAACTTTCTTGCTCCTACCTTTCTTACCTTTCTTCTTATCTTTAGAGAATGTATGACTGCCTATTGGAGAAGCAAAATGCATAATGCCTTTTCTCACATCTATTATTGCTCCAAGGTGTTTCAGCTGGGATCTTCCAAGTGTAATTTGTCCTTTTCCTACACATTCAATAACAAGATAATCAGTAGACACCACTTTCCCTGAGATCTTTGTAAACACTCCTTTAGTTATTCCAATGGGTAATATAGTTGCATTATTGGTAAGATATATTTCTTCTCCTCCTTCAGAAAGTCCCCAAAGATTCAAAGACTCATAGATATCTTTAGGCATAAGACAAAATTCAGACATGATATCACAACGAGCATCAAAAGTTTCATTGTTTATTGCAACTTTTATTGTAGGAAACCATTTTCAAGGCTCGGAATTTATTGGAACATAATCATTGACGAGGTTTCGACTCGTCAATGCCCATTGTTATGAGCTTGGGTTTTGGAGAAGATGGGGGTGCTAGAGATCGTGGAACGGTTAACAGACAATCAACCAGGGACATGAGATTTACCCAGGTTCAGGCCCCCGGAGGGAAAACCCTACTCCTGCTTCTCTGCTCTTGATTACGGTGGAACCGAAAGTTACAGGGGTGCGCAGATGCAATCTGGCGTGGAGGTGTGTATGCGGTGAGAAGTTTGCCCTCCTCGTCGTGCCCTCCTAGACTTTATATAGAGATAGGCAGGTCTCGGCCACAGATCGAGTCGGTTACAAGTTAGGGTTTGCCCCTTTGAATATTCTATCTACTCTAGTCTTTCTCTCCAAGGATCCGAAGACGCCATGGGCTTGGGCCACCCGAAAATCTCCACAGGCCGCATATATTCTTGTGGGCCTTCCTTGGGCTGGACCAGGTATACTAATGTCGTGTACCCGCAGGGTATAACCATGTCAGTAGCCCCCGAGTGTTCAGTCGAATCATAGATTCGGCTGAGGACTCTTCAATCTTTCTGGTGCTGCTATTTCTGTTCATAAGAGAAAGAATGACTTTAGTTCGTAGGGATTGTTGATGCGTGTGCCTGACTCTCCTGATGGATCAGGGCCAGTTAACTGTCTTAGGACAAAACAACACGATCTTCTTCAGATTCGAGTCCATCGACTCGAATCTGGAATGGATGCTGGTGTAATTCGACTCAGGCCGTTGAGGTCTTACATGAGTCGAATCCCAGTAGGTTTCAGGTGATATACCCAATGCGTCCGTCAGGATTTTCATCATGCCTGTTGACACGGTTTTTACTGGCAGAGCGGGCCATTAGATGATATCTGCATGTCTTATCTTTGTGTTGTAGACACAGCATCCGAAATGTTATCACCGCAGAGGTGTTTTGGGTGGCCAAGGAGGATGATTCTCACTTAGCATTGGGTGGGGCAAAGTGCCAAAAAGTTTTTGTATTTTGATCTGAAGGATCGCATTTGAAGAATTCATAGGGTGCGCGACCAGCGCTCCCTATGGGAGTAGCCCCCGAGTGTTTGTTTGAGTCGTAGACTCGAGCAGAGACTTTAGTTCAGGTAGTTGAGCTTCAGATCCGTAGGACACAACTTTTTCGGATGCTTGATCAATCTTACCTATGGGAGTAGCCCCCGAGTCCTTAGTGGAGTCGTAGACTCGATGTAGGACTCGAAAAATCAACAGTTGTGTAGTACCTTAATCATGCCTCAGGTGCGTGGCCAGCGCTCGTGAGAGAAGTATCCCCCGAGTAGTTGCTCGAATCGTAGATTCGAGTGAGTACTTTTAGTTATCAGCCAAAGATTTCTAACCGTTGCTATCGTGTTTTTGATGACATCAGTGCTGACGATCGGTGGCCTCAACCGTCTGCGGCGCCAGAGGTGACGTGACTGGACGAACGTGGGTCCCACTTTCTGACTTGAAGTTGACTGGTCATGCGCAACATGGTGAGAATTACGTCGTCTCCCAGTTTCCGTGCGTAGTGGACGGCGTGCGGGCGACGGTTCGCTGCTGTGTTGACACGTGGACGGTTGGATCTGGCCCTAGCGTTAGGGCTTCTGGATGAACGGTTCTTGTTCGTCGTCGTCATCCTTATAACCATGGGGAAAACAGTAGTTTGTTTTCACCCTTCGCATTTTCTTTCACTGCTTCCATTTTCACGAGCTTTCTCTTCGCGTGCTGGACGTTCTCCAGTCCTTTCCTTCCTCTTTCTTGTGCGCACACCGCCGCCGTCGATGTTCCACAATGGTGAAGTCAAAGAAGGCCTCCGTCGAAGCAGGCTCAAGTGCTGCTACCGGCAGCAAGAAGGGTACCACCGCCACTCGCATCACCGATGGCGGGTGGCGGCGCACGGAGACGCCTGAGGGTGACCTCCGCAAGCTTCGTGATGCAGATTTAATCCTGCGGGATAAGGAGGCCGTCAAGATCCCCGGTGATGAGGTAATTCCCCGTCCACCCGCAAGGTTTAGGGTGATGTTTGTCGCTTTTGTTCTTCGCGGCCTCTTGCTCCCAGTACACGATTTTCTTCGTAGACTGTTGTTCTTCTATGGCATCCAACTCCACCATCTTTCGCCCAATTCTCTTCTCCACATCGCCTGCTTCATTACTTTTTGCGAGTGCTGGCTCGGTATCGAGCCGCACTTTGGCCTCTTCCGGAAGCTCTATTCCGTGAAGAGGCAATCTGGCACTGGCGGGGTCTACCCGCTTGGTGGCTGCATTATCTCCCTCAGATCTTCTATTCTTTTCTTTTCCTTTTCTATGTATGAGTTCGTCCAATACTGGCGGAAGAAGTGGTTTTACATCCGCAACTCCAAAGTGGACAGGCAAAATTTTGCCTTGCTCCCTTCGACTCCACCCAGGAGATCCTGGAAGAACCATATCCTAGAGGGCGAGGTGGAGGAGGTAGAGGAGCTCTACCATCGGGTGGAGGCCCTCCAGATGGTTGCGGAGAAGGAGGTGAATGGTGTGGACATCATCCGCACCTTCCTCAAATGTCGGGTACAACCACTCTAGGCGAGGGTGCATCCGATGTTTCTTTACTCTGGCAGCCACGACCCGACAAGAGTTTTTGCTGAGGAGCTCTCCAGGGGTAACCTCGAAATAGTTCTTCAGCCGCTGCTGAAGTACAAGTCCGATGAGGATCTTCCGGGGAAGTCGTTGACGTCCCCCTTCAGTGCCGCAAGACCAGTTCCGCAGGTGTAGATTTGCGACATCCGTGTTGCGCCTTTTTCGAGTGCTTTTCCTTATGACTGCTTGTACAGACCTTTGATGTCTTCATCGTGCAAGAGCTCAAGGTGGCTGGCATGGTTCCTCCACTGCCCGAAAAGTTTCCGGTTGCACCGGACAACGAAGTCGTGGACTCCGATTCCGAGCTTCCGCTGGCGCAGTCGCCAACTCAGGAAGCCCCCGAGGCAAGCGAGGGGCAGACCCGTGAGCGGGCACGGAGCTCGAGCGAGTCTTTGGATGCCTCGACTCCTCCAATGCCTAGGGACCCATCCTTTCTTCTGCATCACAGCGGGGATGATGACGATGCTTCTTCCGTGCCGTTCCCGATTGTGCCTCTGCAGGCAGTGGCTCCGCCACCGCCGGCGTAGAAGAAGAAGGAAGAGAAGAAAGAGAATAGGGCGTTGCCCGTCTTTGATTTGAGCGACATCGACTCATAAGTACCTTCGGATGCTATTCTCTCTTGTCTTGTGCACTTTTCTTCTTGCTTTGATGTATGTTTTCCTAGAAGCCACTCCTCGGAGGGTTCTCTTAGTGAGTCAAAGCCGATGGCCCCTCCCTCTCAGACGGTGGCCACCTTTGGGGGCGATGCTCCAAACCCCTCTCTGCAGGAGGCTCGAGTGATTGTCTCCCAGAATACTGCACCAGGACCTTCCGAGTCTCCATCTGAGCATGTAAGTTGTTTTCCTCTTGCCCTAGGGGAGCCCCCGAGCCCTATTTTTGGATGAACTGCTGGTCTTGTTTTCCTGTTTGTGGGGCATAGCCCCCGAGCCTTTTTCTTGGTGCTTTATTGATTGTTGTTTTTTGCTTCTTCTTGCAGCCGTTTGTGCGTAGTTCCAACCTTCTCGTTCAGCAGCATCTGGTGCTGGAGGCCAGCATACAGCAACTTCGAGGTACATGTCGTACTTGTTCTTGTCTTTTTCGTCTGTTCCCCTGAACGTATCTTGTATTTTCTCATGTGCTTTCTTGATGCTTTTGCAGATGAAAATAATGCTGCCCTTCGCCGACTGGACGCTCTGCAAAAGAGTCTTGGTCGCGCGGAGAAACAGGCTGCTGATGTCGTGGAGGAGAAGGAGAGCCTGCAACAGGAGTTGGCTGCTGCCGCTAAGGCCAAGGAGCGCCTTCAGCGAGAGGCTTCGGATCGCGAGGAGCAGCTCGCTAAGGTTGCGGCTGCGCACGAGAAGGAGGTGGCCGAGAAGCTGATGGCTGCTGCCAAGGCTTTTTCTGGTGAGTATCTTGTATGACAATTGGTCCTTTTTGGATTTTCGACTGCCTTTTCCACGTGTCCTTATTCGACTCCTTCCTGCTCTTCCTTGTGCCAAATGCTTCGGGTATTGCGTTTGATCGCAGTGTCTTGGAGCATGGGAGCGCCTTGGAAGATGCCACCGCGGCGGTCGAAGACCCCTGCGGAACTGGTGCTGGCTCCCTTGCTAAGGCCAAGGAGGTTCTCCAGCTCTTCTACAAGGAGATCGTGCCCAAGGGCCCTTCCCTTGAGGATGTTGATTCTCTGGCGGATGCGTTGTCCGAGGATGCCCCTGCGGCCTACAAGCGCAAGCAGAAGGGCATCGGTGCTTCTATGGGGCTGGACATGGTCGTGGCATCCAGGGCGGAGTTGGATATTCACCATGTCACCTCCCAGATGCCAACAACGCCGGACAGCTCAGAGGTAGCCTTTGCTCTCTTCGCCTCCCACTATAAGCGTTATGATCTGAAGCTTATCGATCTGCTGGCGGACTATGCTGCGAAGTAGCAGGGGGAGGCCAAGGGCAGGCACTCTGGCTCCGAGGCCACTCCGGATGCGGGTGCTTAGGCTTATTTGTTGTAGTTCTAGGATAGTGTTTTCCCCTTTTGTAATGTATGTTTTTGTTGATGAACAGTTTCTCCTTGTGCCACGCAGTGGCTTTTGATGTATATAAATGATGCTTCGAGCTGTTACCCAAGACATGTGTTGTTCATTTTCTTGCTTGCTTTCCTTTAGGGACCTTCGGGTGAGGCTCATGTGGATACTCCGGCTGCCCCTCAACCGCGACCATCTTTGGATGATGCGTTGCAGCTTGTCTTTCTTCGTGACCGCGTCTGTAGCTTGGAGAAGGAGTTCCTTAGCGTTCGGGGCCATGCGAACGTGTGGAAGTCGAAGGCTGAGCGAGCTGTGGCCAGGGAGGAGTATCTGATGGGGAGCTGAGGCAGTTAAGCGAGCAACTGTAGTGTGAGTTTTCTTAGGCTGTTGCACGTCTTCGGATGCACCTTGTTTGTGTGCCATCTTACTCTGTATTTTCTGCAGGTGCCAACCTTGATCCGAGGGAGGAGAAGGAAGGCGTTGCAGTTCGGATCAACTGCCTCACCCAACAGGATATGGAAGCCGGAGGCTTTTTCTGGATGGACCGCGACCGGAACACTGTCCTTGCGACTGCGCAGGATCGTGTTCATCAGGTGTCACGGGTGTTAAGGCAGGTGAATACCTCCCTTGCGTCTATTATTTACGTCATGTTTCCTCTAGATGAGGCGCCGTCCACCTTGTGGGGTTTATTTTCAAAGTTTCGGGACGTGAATCACGTGCAGGAGCTGGTGCGGCAGCAGCTGGTAGCGGGGGTGAAAGCCTCCCTGTCGCTTGTTCGGTTGCACCGCCCAGATGTTGATCTTGCGGCGGTGGCGGCTGGGCCGCCCCCTCGACCAGATGGTGGCCTATGGTACATGCACCCTCATTACGCGGTTGTAAGGCAGTATGCCGAAGAGATTGTAGATCTTTTTGAGCATCGGGCACACGTGATCCTTCAGAATAGGTAGGCCCTATAAAAACATAAATGCAAAACTTGTATATATTTTGAGTGGGCTTGTTGTGCCCTTTGTTGTAAAGATTATTTGTATTAGCACGTGGTGCTTTGTTGTATGCATGCCCTTTTCGTTAGCCTGACATGGTCAGCTACTCAGGTTTACATGCGTTATGCTCAGTCGACGAAGTCGTGAGGTGAGGCGGAGCCCCCAAGTGTGTTGTGTAAGGAAAATAGGTTTTCGGACTGGGGACTTAGCTTTTATTCATATCGTAATGAAGAGGTACATTGTTCGGCTGAGTAGCCTTATTGAAAGTAAAGAGGGATAGCTAGGGGTAGAAGCGTTGCAATTGTGCGACGTTCCATGGGTTGGAGTATGCGACTCCTGACTTGATGTCCTTGAGACGGTAGGCGCCACCTGGAATGACTTCGGTGACGATGTAGGGTCCTTCCCAGGGTGACTCGAGATTCTTCGGCCACTCTTGCTTGTTGTAAGACGAGGTCTCCTTCGACGAAGGACCTTGGGCGTAGCCAACGGCTATGATAGTTGCGGAGGCTCTGCTGGTAGACCGCCGAGCGAGCCGCGGCGATGTCGCGTGCCTCGTCAAGTGTGTCGACGGCGTATTCGAGTGCGGCCGACGATTCGGCTTCGCTGTAGGCGACGACCCGTGGGTCCTTATGGCATACTTCTGTAGGTAACACGGCTTGGGCTCCGTGTACCATGAAGAAGGGCGTGTATCCAGTTGAGCTATTTGGCGTTGTGCGCAAGCTCCAGAGGACGGAGGGTAGCTCTTCTGCCCAGGCTCCCGCAACCGTTCGAGTGGGCTGAGTAGGCGTTTCTTGATGCCTTCGCCTACGAGACCATTGGCCTTTTCTACCTACCCGTTGGTTTGCGGGTGCGCCACGGAGGCATATGATATGTTGATGCCAAGGCCTTCGCAGAAGTCCTGAAATTCTTTGGAGATGAAGTTCGACCCGTTGTCCGTGATGATGCTATGTGGCACGCCGAATCCGTATACTATGGATTCGAAAAACTTGACGGCCGTTTTGCCCTTTTGGTTGGTGACGGGCATGGCTTCGATCCACTTGGTGAACTTTTCGACTACGACCAGGAGGTAGACGTGGCCTCCTTTCGAAGATTTGGGCAGTTTTCCTATCATGTCGAGGCCCCATTGGGCGAAGGGCCAGGCCAAGGGTATGGGCCTGTGCTCCGATCCTGGTGCGTGTGGCTTGTCCGAAAATCTCTGGCAGCCATTGCACCTCTGGACGATGTCCTTGGCATCATTCATGGCCGTTGGCCAGTAGAATCCAGCTCGTAAAGCTTTGGCGACGAGGGCGCGGATGCCCGCGTGATGGCCGCAGATGCCCTCGTGGATGTCTTGGAGGATGGTTTTGCCGTCACCGACGATGACGCACCGTTGGAGTACATCCAAAATGCTGCACTTGTACAGATCACCATTGATGATGGTTAAGGCCTTGGACCGGCGAGATATGCGTCGGTCATCTATCGGGTCATCAGGCAATTCTCTGTTTATCAGGTACCAAAGGTATGGCTGCGTCCATGTTTCTTTGATTGTCATGACCTTCATCAGGCTGACCAACTCGACCTCCGTGTCGAGCTTTTCGGGTCCTTCATGTCCTTCGGGTAGCATAGCCCTCGAGTGCTCTGCTTCTTCCGGTAATCCCTTGGGGAATTTCTTTTTTATGGAAGGGACGCAGATTTGTTCGAGGAACACGCCTGGTGGCACCCGTGCGCAGGTGGAGCCGATGTTGGCGAGTCTATCGGCTTCCTCATTGCTTTCCCTTCCAACGTGCTGAAGCTCGCATCCGTCAAAGTCTCCTTTGAGTGAGTTGTAGAGCGCGCAGTATGCGATCATGTTAGCGGTGTGTGCGTCGCACTCGTTCATCGTCTTCTGGACGACGAGGTTCGAGTCACCGTAGATGACTAGGCGCGTTGCGCCACAGATCTTGGCCATCCTCATACCGTGGATGAGGGCCTCGTACTCAGCTTCGTTGTTGGAGGCGCGAAATTTTATCCGAAGGACGTATTTCATCTTATCGCCTTGCGGGGACGTCAGTATGACGCCAGCTCCTGCTCCAGCCTCGCGCTTGGAGCCGTTAAAGTGCATTGTCCATGAATGCATCATATCCGGCGTGTCCGGCAGCTGGAGCTCCATCCAGTGGACGAGGAAGTCAGGGAGGACCTGGGATTTGATCGCATGGCGCTTCTCATAGACTATGTCTAGAGGGGATAGCTCGATGCCCCACAGGGCTACGTGTCCTGTATCTTCGGGGTTGTTCATGATGTTGGATAGTGGCACCTCGTTGACGACCATCACCTGATGCTCCTGGAAGTAGTGGCTCAACCGACGAGGCCTCATGAACACGCCGTAGGCGAGCTTCTGGTAGTGAGGGTACCTATGTTTTGTTGGCGTCAATACCTCTTTGAGGTAGTAGATTGGGCATTGGACCCCATGGGTCTTGCCATCTTCGGGTCGTTCGACCACGAGTATGGTTCTTACCACCTGATGCGTGGCTGCTATGTATAGCAGCAGAGGCTCGCGTTCCTTTGGCGTGACCAGGACGGGCGAGGTGGAGAGCAGTCACTTCAGATCTTCGAATGCGTCGTCTGATTCAGGTGTCCACTCGAATTTGTCTGCTTTGTGTAGCAGCTGGTATAAAGGCAGGGCCTTCTCACCCATGCGGCTGATGAATCTGCTCAGTGTCGCGATGTGCCCAGCTAGTTGTTGGACACCTTTAAGGTTCTTCGGCTTCCCCATGGCCAGTATGGCCCGGATTTTCTTCGGGTTCGTATTGATCCCTCGCTGGGAGATGAAGTAGCCAAGTAGTTGGCCAGATGGGATGCCGAAGGCGCACTTTTCTGGGTTCAACTTGATCCTATAGTGATCGAGGTTGTCAAACGTCTCACGGAGATCGTCGATCAATGTCTTGCCTCCATGGTCTTGACTACTATGTCATCGACATAGACCTGTATGTTGCAGCCGATCTGGATTTTCAGGCACGCCTGCATGCACCGCTGGTACGTGGCACCTGCGTTCTTCAGCCCAAAGGGCATTGTGTTGTAGCAGAATACTCTAAACGGCGTGATGAACGCTGTTTTCTCCTGCTCTTCGACCTTTAGCCGAATCTGATTATAGCCTGAGTAGGCATCGAGGAAGGAGAGTTTCTCGCATCCTGTAGTTGAATCGATGATCTGATCGATCCGAGGGAGAGGGAATTGGTCCTTTGGGTAGTGCTTGTTGAGCGACGTGAAGTCCACGCACATCCGCAGGATGTCCGTGTCCTTTTTAGGGACCAGTACAATGTTGGCTAGCCACTATCTCTCCTTGATCTCCCGGATGAATTCGGCGTCGAGGAGTCTGTTGACTTCGACTCCCACGGATTCGGCCCGTGGCTCGGACAATCGTCAGATGGATTGTTTGACGGGCTTGGCGTCTGGAAACACATTGAGTGCGTGCTCGGCGAATTCCCTGGGAACTCCTGGCATGTCCGCAGGACACCAGGCGAAGATTTCCCAGCGCTCACGGAGGAATTCGACGAGCACGCTTTCCTATGCGGGGCTAAGGTCATTGGCGATCAGCGCCGTCTTGGAGGCGTCCGTCGGGTGGACCTGCACCTTTTTCGTGTTGACTGTTGAGTCGAACGACATGTCGGGTGTGTTTTGCCTGGAGACTGGGGTGCCCTGTTTTCTGTCACCTCTCGAAGCCTCGTGAGCTCCTCCTGCATGCCGAACGACTGGGAGATTCTGTTGAAGTCTCTGTCGCAGTGGTCGATTCGGGTGAAGCTGCCCTGGACCGTGATGACGCCCCTAGGCCCTGGCATCTTAAGTAGCAGGTACGCATAGTGCGGTACTACCAGGAACCTTGTGAATGCCACGCGCCCGAGGATGGCATGGTATTGTGATGGCCAGTCCACCACTTCGAACTCGAGATGCTCACACCGAAAGTTTTTGGGTTTGCCGAAGATGACGTCGAGCCATATCTTTCCCAGGGGAAATATGCCCTTCCCTAGGACTATGTCGCGGAACATTGTGTCGGATTGTTCTAGGCTGCACAGCGGGATCCGCATTGCTGCTAGGGTGCTAGCGAACATCAGGTTGATTCCGCTGCCGCCGTCCATGAAGACGCGGCTCATCTCGAACCCTCCGATCTGCGCCTCAAGCACCAGGGCAGCATGAACTGGGCAAGGGATCTGGCGGGGGTGATCCGAACGACTGAATGTGATGCAGGACTCCGAGCCGCTGAGGTACTCAGGGATGGCGGGTGGAGCGGTCATAGCCAGGCTGACTTGGCGGGTGATCTTCTTTTGCACCCTGTTTGTTGGGCGCCCTTTTTGGATCAACAGGGACCCTTTTGGCACGGGGTACCCGTTTATGCCGTTGTTTTGCACGGGTGTGATTGCTTGATTCGAAGGTCCCACGGGTGGTGGTGGAGGAGCTCCGTGGGTGATGTCACCTGGTGCAGGTGCGGGCCCGAACCCGGGGTTCAGGATCTGACGTCGCATCTGGGTGAGACCCTCACTGAGTTTTTGGAACTCGCGGCAATCCTTCAGCATGTGGCTGGCCTTAATTTTTGCCATCCTGTTTGTCGATGTAGAAGTGGATGTTTCAAGGGCCCGACAACTTGTCGTATGACAAGGGATCGTCGTCGCGGTTACGACGTTGCCACGTCTGTGCGGGGCGTCCTCCGTCGCGGAAGTTGATTCCACGGTATCCTCCGCTGCTGCGGTTGCTTTCGTTGCGGCGTTCGGTGTAACCAGCCGCAACCATATCGGGTCCGTCGCGATCGTTGTAGACGCACGATCTTCGCTTGCTATGGCGCTCGCGTCTGCGACCATATTCATCCTCCTCATCCGAATGCGCTCGGTGGAGGTAATCCTCGCCATCTGCCCACCTATTGGCGATGTCCATGAGGTGGTCGAGTGTCTTGGGCTTGACGCGCCCAAGTTCCTCCTTGAAGTCAGGGCGCTTGACACCGTCCTTGAAGGCGTCGATTGTTCTCTCCTCGGAGATGTGCGCCGTAGAGTTCTTGATGTTGGACCAGCGCAAGATGTATGAGCGAATGAATTCGCTCGTTCGTTGGGTGTAGGCCCGTCGCTCCTCGATCGAGGATGGCCTTTTGCTGGTGCCCTTGAAGTTTCAGATGAAATTGTATGCCAGCTCCTCCTAATTTCGGATTGAGCCTGAAGACAGGCTGCTGAGCCAGATTCGAGCTGCGCCTATCAGCTGCAGTTGAAGGCATTGTAGGGCAGTGTTTTTGTTACCGCCGTGCAGCTTGACGGACGACAGGTGGTCGTTGAGCCAGGCTTTCGGGTCTTGTGTCCCGTAGAACTTCGGAGTGTCTGAAGGAAGCTTGAAATTTCTCGGCATCCGCATTTGCCGAACAGATCTGCTGAAGCATCGAGCTCCGCAGAGTTCTCCGACGTCATCCTCTTCGGATTCAGATGAGCACGCGCGTTTGGCACGTGCCTTGTCGACCTTGCGCTACGCGAGGTCGCTTCGAGCATCGTAGTCGCGGCTGCGACGTCTTGGACTCTTGCGTCGTCGAGGTAGATCGTGCTCGTCTTCCTCCTCGTCAGATGAGGGCGTGGGGCAGCGGTTGAATCTGACCGTAGCTTTCTTTTTTGGCTCCGCACGAGCCTCATTGTGGAGCGCAGCTCCGACGAGTCCGAGTCCGGCTAGTGCAGACTTGTGCATAGCTCTCTTCGGGTCCCCTACCGGAGGTGGATGGGATGCGAGATATGTGGTGGCTGCCATGATCGCGGTTTGCGACGTCTTCGGTATGACGTTGTCGTTGACGTCCATCTCCATGAAGGACGTGTTGAGGGTTCGGGTGACCTCGCGACGTGCAGCGGGGTCCATGTTATCCGTGCGAGAGCGGTGCTTATTGGGTTGATTGCCGTGCGAGCTGGAGCCACCAGCGGCAGAGAGTGCAGCTCGCCGCGCGCTAGACTTCGAGGCTGCTTGCTTGCATTTGTCGAGCTCCTCCTGTAGCTTCACCTGCCTGTTGTTCTCGCCGATGAGGAGGAGGTGGTATGCCATCAGTAGGTCCCGTGAAGAATTCACGGGCAGGATCTTGTTGCCCGCCACGGCTTCGCGTGCCTGGCGCCAGCAGTCCTCGTTGAGGTTGATCCGATTGTAGGCGGCAGCGTCGCCCTTGTTGGGCGGGAGGGGATCTGAATAAACTAGGAGAAGCCAAGAATAACACTGTTCTATGGTGAAAGAAATACACCGTGCTTCCAAATTGGACGCCAAGGCCACAGACTTCTCCCAGTAGCAATCCATCTCAATCTCCAGCGCGTATAAAGGTTCCAGCATGTTAGCAGACTCCCCCGCCTTCGCCGCATCAACAGTCTCCCCCGTCTTCGCCATGTCAGCAGTCTCCGCCACGTCAGCGGACTCCCCCACCTCTGCCGCCTCAGCAGACTCCCCCACCTCCGCCGCGTCAGCAAAAGCAAAAGAGCACCGCCGCTCCGGCGGCTAGTACTATAGCCACGAAAAAACCCTCTGCAAGTACAAGGAAGAAACTTAAGGTGGCTCCTGCCAAGTTACCTTATGAAATGACTCATGAGGAAAACAAAGTGGTCGTGGATGCATATGTGAAACAAAAGCTTGCACCAAAATGGCCCAATCCAAAGTAGTTTATAGCACCAAAAACGATTAAACAGTTTGTGGACATGCTTGAAAGTAAAAGGCCATATAATCTTCCATGAGACTATGATCGCTCTATTATGAAGTCACATAAAGCAAATCTGAAACGATCGAGAAGTACTAGTACAAGCGGGAAAACAATTCCCAGCTCGGAGAACAAAAAAATCAACCGTGCCCCCCGCTCAAAGTGTTTTCCGATGATTATGATCTAGAGGTTGCACGACTATGCGCACTAATGGCTATCAGTGATCCTTCTTTTGCCACGGCTGAATTAGCATACAGATACAAGTACGGGGAGCCTCTCGTCATACCTCAAGAGGTCCCGCACCTACAAACACAAATGCAAAAATTGCATAAGTGGTATCTTGACGCCTGTAAGGAAGGGCAGATCATGATCACAATGAGACTTAGAGATGAGCATTACTTCCGTGGCGGCACCGAGATACACATTGTAAATTATTTTAGTTATTCAATCAAGACACCCTCGACATATCTATCGTCAGTTGCTATTGTCTGTAAGTGATTTATTTCCCACTGTGATTAAGTCTCTAGCTCAACTCGTTCATTACATGTATAATTATCCTCACTATATTCTTTTGTACAATATTATGCAGACTAAAGATTCTCGAATGCAAAAGAGGAAAAATCTATAACCTTGGGTTCATTGATCCACTTAACATTAATGAACATACGGTAAAAAAGAAGCCCCGGGAAATAGAGGATTATTTGCTAAAGTTTTTACTGAAACAACAAGCCAAAACGAAAATACTATTTCCTTACAACTTCGAGTGAGTGTTACTATATTCTACATATTCGATTTCGTTTATTCGATGTTAAGTGTAATTTTTGAGATATGCGTGCGTAGCTTCCACTATTTGCTTCTAATCATTCATGTTGACACCGGAAAAGTACTTGTCATGGACTCGAAACGTAAAGACCCTGGAAGATGGGCGGACCTGGTTTATATGCTCCAGAGGTAATTTCAATCATTATCGCACTATATCGGCATCTTTCGTGATATCAAGTACTTAATAACTCGTTTACTCATTTTTGGGAAACCGTACAGGGTTTGGAAACAGTTCATCAAGACTGCTATAGGTGAATGGAAAGAGGAGCTGACATTTCGACCAACCCCTGTAAGTACTACTATTGACTGAATGTCCGCGCATCTCTTTGAATCTTGTTTCAATACTATTACCATGCTTGATTATTATTTTGATTGAACTCTATTCTCGTGAAGTGTTTAAGGCAGCTAGACGGGAACAATTTATGTGGATACTACGTTTGCGAGTTCATTCGTCAGACGACCTATGAGAAGAACATACGTCATACACAATACGAAGTACGAAAACAATACCATCAATTGTATTGAGTTTCATTCATATATATTGATCCCCTTCTTTAAATTAGATCGAACGGGTTCGAGACGGTCTCCTAGAGTAGGATCGCATATGAGCTATTCAAAAGAAATTAGCGGGATTCTTAGTTAAGGAGGTCATAGATCTAACTGTAGAATACCATCGAGAACTTCTATTTATATAATAGGGATCGTGTAAGAGAAATTATATTGTATATATGCATGAACGTTAACGTGCGTACTGTATGTAATATGTTTGACCAAAGAACGAAGAAAGGTTTCACTCTTTGATCTCTCTATTCATGACAATGTTCTGTAATGGTTCCTATCACGAACGCCAAACTTCGCTCGCTCTCCCTCCTCTACCACGGCAGAAAAACGACCCAAAACTCTGCCGCGGCAGAACCTGCTGCCGCACAGCCACCCGCTGCCGCGGCAGCCAAAACACGCGAAATGCTACCGCGACAGAGCTCAATTTGTCCCGGTTCGTAATACGAACCGGGACTAATTGTCCTCCACCCCCCGCTCCGCACCACATCCATGTGGAGCATCTTTTGTCCCGGTTCTGGGAGGGACCGGGACTAGAGGGGGGACCTTTAGTCCCGAACCCGTAGTCCTGATTCGAAAACCAGGACTGATGGCCCTACCGAACATGGACTAATGCCCTGTTTTTCACTAGTGAATTGTGATTGCTCTGTCAAAGTCGAAGATGGTTCGGTTGGTGCTGGTATGGTGCTGAAAACAGCGACATCGTCTTCTTGGCATTTCGTCAGTTACTAAATTGTTTGGATACTCTAGAGGAAGAAGCTAAGGCATGTGAAGAAGGATTACGATTTTCCATGGAGTGAAGTGATAAACCGGTGGAGCTTGAACTTGACTGCAAGGTTCTAATTGATGCTATCAAAGAGAAGAACCAAGACCGGTCACCACTTGCTCATCTGATTCCTATTATTAGAGAGTTTGTAAGGGTAATCATATTATTTCTATTATAAAAGTGGATCATTCGCAAAATAGAATAAATCACTGAAAAACTGTAGTCTTGATTGGGTTCAAGGCCTGAAGGTTTGTCTCGGGTTATGACCAAAACCTCCTTATAAACCCTATTGCTTAAAATATCCCCTTTTACCCGAAAAAAAATGGCTTGTACATGAAGCCAGATATTTTGTGTGAAAAACAATGCATTATGTTTTATATCTTCACTCCTGAAAAAGATGAAAATTCTCATTATTTATTCCATCCTCTCTCATGGGCATTGTTCAGAACTAGAGCACGAAATATGTTTCCTTACCGGCCGTGTACTATATATATGACACATATAATGCATGGATTATCAATGCCATAAAAATACACGATCTTTTTCCTTGCGAAACACTGCACGTATACATATATATATATATATAGAAGCAAATAAAATCTCTTTTGATTCACCGTGTACACATTCCGCGCCACATTATCTCGAGCATTGATAAACCCTTGATACGCATCCCAAATTAGTCACACATACCCATACGAAAAACCTCTATAAAAAGGCACCGATCGAACCGAATCATAAGATCGGAGAGCTCGATCGTACGTACGTACGTAGCAGCAAAGAAGAGCAGAACGTACGCGTGAAAAATGGGTCGTCTCAGGTGCTCCTCCGCCGTCTTCCTCCTCGCCGCGGTCTCCGTCGTGCTGCTTCTCAACTCCGACGTGGCCCTCGGCTGCGGCTTCAAGCGCATCTTCTCGTTCGGCGACTCCATCATCGACACGGGCAACTTCGTGTACTCCACCGGCAACGGCCCGTCGGCGCTCAAGGAGCTTCCCTTCGGCATGACCTTCTTCAACAAACCTTCCGGCCGCATCTGCGACGGCCGCGTCCTCGTCGACTTCTACGGTGAGTAGCCGATCTGCGCATGCTGTGATG
Organism: Avena sativa; assembly: GCA_916181665.1. Taxonomy (NCBI): domain Eukaryota; kingdom Viridiplantae; phylum Streptophyta; class Magnoliopsida; order Poales; family Poaceae; genus Avena; species Avena sativa. The sequence continues at coordinate 3,393,801 of OV702284.1, forward strand.
ATGTTTAGGTAATGCGATCGATCTGTACTGTGGTGTGGCTTATATGTATGTGTGTGTGTTTTTCAGCGGAGGCGTTCAACCTGCCGCTGCTGCCGCCGAGCATCCCGGAGCTGGAGACGGGGCAGTTCGCCACCGGCGCCAACTTCGCCGTGCTGGCCTCCACCGCGCTGCCACCGGACTACTTCAAGAACAAGTACAACTTCACGATGAACGTGCCGTCCTACCTCCCGGCTCAGGTCGACTCCTTCAAGAAGCTCCTCGCGCGCATCGCTCCCGGTGACAGTAAGTTACTACGATCGACTAACACACATGCAAAAAACGTCAATCCACGGATCGTCAATTTCAACTCATGTTCTCTTCCCGACACACAGGCGCGACGAGGGCTCTCCTGAACGAATCCCTGGTGGTGATGGGCGAGATCGGGGGGAACGACTACAACTTCTGGTTCCTGGGCGACCCCAAGAACTCGCGCGACACGCCGGACCAGTACCTCCCCGACGTGGTCGCCGGCATCGGCGCCGCCGCGCAGGCGGTGATCGACCTCGGCGCCAGGGCGGTCCTCGTCCCGGGCAACTTCCCCATCGGCTGCGTGCCCGTCTACCTCAACGCCCACCAGAGCGACAACGCGTCGGACTACGACGAGAACCGCTGCCTCCGGTGGTTCAACGACTTCTCGCAGAGGCACAACGGGGCGCTCAAGCAGGAGGTGGCGCGGCTCCGGTCGCAGAACCCCGGCGTCAAGGTCGTCTTCGCCGACTACTTCGGCGCCGCCATGCAGTTCGTGCAGAACCCGCAGCAGTACGGCATCGCCGACCCGCTCGTGGCGTGCTGCGGCGGCGACGGCAAGTACCACACCGGCAAGCCCTGCGACAAGAACGCCAAGCTTTGGGGCAGCCCCGCAGGGTTCGCCAGCTGGGACGGCATCCACATGACGGAGAAGGCCTACAGCGTTATCGCCGCCGGGGTGTTGGACGGGCCGTACGCCGACACACCGCTGCGGAACATTTGCCAGGGTTAGGATTATTCTTGCGGTTTTAATTTACACGCACAATAAATGGATTATTGTTCAATGAAAAACAGAGCAAGCCACCGGCTTGCATCGAAATTATGTTTATGTTTTCGTTTGATTATCTTGGCTGTGCCGTGATCGGCAGATCTAGACATGGTCGGCGTACCGTGATTTCTGTATGGTTTCGTTCTTAATTGAATAATGGAACCGAGGAGTAAAATCCGTGATGATCGAAAAAGTAGAGCGAGCTTCACGAATAGGGTCATACGATCTTAAAACTGGAAATAAATATGCGAAATCCAAATAGTGATACTCACTCTGACCCAAATTAGTTAATAACTCAAATTTATCAATATACGGATGAATCTAGCACTAAATCATGTCTACATACAATTAAATCTAGACAAATCTAAGTCAATTAATTTGGACAGAGGGAGTAGTAAGTAAAATCAAAATAAATTTTATATATCATCACAAAAGTAATGTTCATAGGCAAAGAGATGTTCACGTATCTGAAAAGGTTATTCATGCAAGTTAGAATGTAGGTTTATGGACTTTAAAGAATAGTTGGAAAAGAGTAAGGATGAAAAAATAAAAAGGAAAAGCATTTAAATGGAAGTTAAAGAAAAGGGAAAAATAGCAAAGAAAATAAAATAAAAAGTTAAGAAAATTAAATCAAGAAAAACAAAAACGGGGAGGATAAGAAATCTTACAAACCATGTCAAAAAAAATCTTGACAAAGAAAACAAAAATATAATAAGAATATAAAAAGGGGAAAAAGGAAAATGAAAAGAGAAACATTATAAAAAGAGTGAGGAATCCCACCTTGTTGGATCGGCCCATTCCTGCACGACGATCCAAATTGACGTCAAATATGGATTTGCGGGTGTGGTGGCGGCCATTTGTTGGAATGTTGGAGTACTTATGTGCCATTGGACCTAGATTGATTTTTCCAACAAAATCATGAGAATATAATTGATACATAATTTGTTTTTCTCATTCCCGCAAAATAAAAATAAATTCTGACGCATTTCAACTAGAAGATAAAAAAGGTATCCTAAGGTCACCCACAAGGCCACAACATAAAAATTCCACCGAAGATAAAAGTTTTTATGTGGTTTCTAAAAAAAGTATTATTAACCAGAGATAAGAGCATCTCCACTCACCTACCCAGACGCCGATCTGAACACCGAATTTAGGTCCGGACATCAAAAATCGGCCCAGTCGCATACACATGAACCTATTTTCATCCGGATTTGGATTTGGGTCAACTTTGATCCGGACTCCTCAGGCCATCCCAGGATCCCGGGTACGCGCCGGGGACGCCGGACGCAGCGAACTCGGCGAAAAAAACCCGAAGCGGCATGTGGACCCGCCGAGTCAGCGACGGAAGCCAAGTCGTCGTCATCCTCGGAACCACGCGGCGACCGTCGGGCAATAACCGCCCGTCGCTTCGGCCACGCGTCGCCGAACCGCCGCACCACCGTCGTTGCCTCGGCTCACGTGACGGACCGGCGGGCACCAACTTCCCGCCGTTTCCCTTTTTCCTGCCCTCGCCGCTACACCCCTCCTGCGCTCGCCGCCCCTCTCGGCCTATATAATCAGGCGTCATCGCCAGCTCATTTCACTCACCTTCGACGCTCCTCCACTTCCCCTCTACAGCTCCCCAACTCCGGTGAACTCCGAGTTCTCCTTTCCCGCAAACCATGGGCGAAAGGTACCCCGGCGACCCGACCGCGGCGAATGGCTTCGGCCGCCGCACCCTCCAGCCTTGGGAGACGCGCATGTTGTACGAGGCGGGCTACATGGCCCCGCTGGACATTCGCCTCCCAGCCGGCTAGAGGCTCAGCGCCGGTGGGATCCCTATCTCACCGGAACCGAAGCCCGAGGAGCTCAACGACGAGATAGCAGAGGCCATCGTCGCCATGGACGACCCGGACCTCGCTGAGGATCCGAGCAACCGCGTCTTCTGGGAGCAGCATCTCGCTGAGCGGCGGCAGAAGGCGCTCGCCCGCCACGAGGGGCCGCCGGGCTCGCCGCCGAAGAGGAACAACGCGGTTGGGCGCCGCCGCTTTTGGAGCGCTCTCGGGCGCACACTCGCCGCCGTGCTGGAGCACGTCCACGCCGGCAACGAGCCCCGCCTCGCCTTCCCCCGCAACACCACGCCGACGGCCAGGTCGGGACAGCGCCCTCCGGCCAACTGGCTGCCGAGGAGAATGGCCAGCCTCTCCTCTTCGTCCTCCCACTCGTCCGGCTCAGCTCCGGTGGCTTCGCCGCCCCTCCGGCCCGTTAAGCAGGAGACGGTGACGCCGTCCGTTCACCGCCGAGGACCAGGTCCCGCGACATCGTCATCAACGAGGGGAGCGCTCCGACGTCACCCACCGGACGTCTTCGCCTTCGCAGGCCAAAGCCGGAGCCGCAGGACTGGGCTCACCACCGGTGGAGCCGTCCTCGCCGGACATCCTGGAATGGTCCAGGATGGACTGGGAGGAGATGGAGCGGCGGCGCGTCCACCGCCTACAGCAGGAGGCCGAACGCTAGGCCTGGTCTGGCCACGTCCTCGCCTACCAGGGCGCGCCGCTCGTCGTCCTCGACGACGACGAAGCCGGCCCTTCCTACCAGCTGTGGAGGTGCGGCGACTCCGGCCAAGGGAGCTCCTGCCCGCCACAGCCGCCGAGCGACGACGACGACGGCGGCGGCGAGGATGATGGTAGGACCGATCCCGGCTACACGGCCTTCTACAGCAACTTCAGCATGTAGAAGCGGCGACGGCATCAGCGAAGGCGACGGCGACGGCCTTTTTAATGTTTTTTAATTTATTATCTACTACTTTAGTTTAAATTCGATGTAATCCGCCTATATTCGCCCATCTTTAATGAAATCCGCCTGAATTTGCCAAACTCAGCTGAAATTTAGCCGAACGCGGGAACTCGGTCTGGGAACGCGAGCGGGAAACTCGGCGTTTTCATGCCGAAATCAAGTTCCGTCCGGCTAAAATTTGGTTCTTATTTTGGCCTGAATTTGCCAACGAGTGGAGATGCTCTAATTTGGCTAACAGGAATTTACGTGAGAGTAAGAAGTGTTGCTTCTGTTGTGATGGGTACCATGGAACTTTTATTTCCCTCATGTCCCTTTGCTAAATTAATTTCAAGATTTTTTATTCTATATTTTAATATATCACCATGAATCAATATCACTAATGTGTCTCTGAAAATTGGTTGAATGGCATCAACAAAAAGAACTAAAGTTAGGATTTACATAGGAGTTTCAGCTTATTGGTCGATATGGAATTATAGAAATAACATTATTGTATTTAGCATAAAAGATTATTAATTTCTTGCAGATTATCTATATGGTAGTACACTAGATTCAGCTACTACGTTTAATTCTCCAGAGAATCAGCGGGAACATGGTTACTGGATGCAATCGGCTTCTGATGGCTCACGTGATAATTCTACCAGGCTACCTATCGGACTATTAAACAACTCCATGATGTTTAGTAATAGCAGTACTTGGCTCTTTTTTATGGTTGATATTCGTATGGACGATCTCTGATCCGTGATTTGTAAAATTTTGATTACTAAAACTTATTAATAAAAGACTATATATATCTATTGATGCAGAGCATGGGGTTTATCTTTCTCACCCTTTCGGAAAAAAGTCACCCACACGTGTGCCAAATGCTAGTTTCAAATGGAGTCTTTGGCTTTTTTTTTTTAATGGAAAATAGATTTTTTGATTTTTGGAACGAGTTTTCACCATTGCGAGTTAGTTTCAGATTTAGAAAAACGAGGAATCGAAGCACTCTGGGCTCCGATGATGCCAACCGCACCTTATTACACAATAAAATATTACTCCTTCGGTTCGGAAGTAAGCGATTGTATTTGTTTAGATTTAAATGTATCTTGTTTTAGTGTATAGATATATATGAATCTAGAAAGCCCAAGTCACTTATTTCTAAGCGAAGGAAGTATTATTTTTCGTGTGAGGCAAGGAGAGAGAAGGTCCATTTCCATGTCAATTTATTCAGCAATGGGACCCCATAATATAGAAATTTGGATTCACCTAAGTTGTAGAGTCCTCGCCATATTCAACACCATGCCAAATACTATTTTTATGGAAAATTTAGACTATCAACCATGCTGATGCCCTAAGGTCACTTTTAGAGACACAAGTTTATTAGCCACGCATAACACATGCCTCATAACCTCTCCCCCTTCCTCCTTTCGTTCTTTCCTTATTCACGTCCCGCACTCATCCTCCTCACTCCACAACCCTCCTCGTCTTCATGTGGGGTGCCGCCACCACATGCCTCGATCAAGCTCTCATCTATGCCCCCCATGGAATCCTGCTCATTACTTGTCATGGTCGCAAACTTGTTACCTTCTTAATTGTTTCATCTACGTGATATAGCAGTTCTAAGAACATTAAACCCTAGAAAAACTATAAATTTAAAGGCCTAAATTATAATTTTTAGTCAAATTTCTATAAAAATAGGCTTTACTGGTCGGCCAGAAACCAGGACACTGCCCGGGATAAATGGGTGCATCGTCCGCCACTGTCTAGGTGGCAGTCAACCACCCACCCCACTCCCCACCACACTTCCATCCTCTTCTTCCTCTTCTCCCACCCCACTCCCCACCACACGTCCATCCTCTTCTTCCTCTTCTCACTGCTTCTAGATGAATTTGTGACGTTGTAAGACATCTATGATCGATAGATTATTCGAAGTTGAAAAGGGCGAACATGCCAAAGAAAAATGGAAGTTCCAACTTTCTCTCTCTTTACTTTACTTCAGAAGTTACAATTTCTTTGTATTTTTTGTCGGATGGAAGTTATAACAATAGTGGGCTTATATATAATTATTTCACATTTTTCATCAATAGCCATCTGATGAAGATCATTTCATCCCTCTATATTGCACAAATGTTAATGAGCAGAATGAGCCTCAGGTTCAACTTAGAAGTAGTTAGTTCTCACTTCTCGTAGGCTGAAAAAGGGCTCCTTCGATTTGCATAATTTGTAAAATAGAAGATCTCTGCCGCTACCGCCACCGGCCTTGTTCGAGGCGGCAGGCCTCAGCGCCGAAGGTGCTGGGGGCAGAGGGCAGTGATGGCGGCCGTGTTAAGCTGGGGCGGCGCGGCGCACAGCTCCTTGTTGCGGGCGGCGGCTGGGGCGGTGATCCCAGTCGAGGTGGCGGCGTTGGCTTCCTTCTGCGATGGTGCACCACGGTGTTCTGTGAAGGGAGTGACGATGTGGATCTGGTCCTACCAGGACCCATCATGGGCGGCGACCAGGTCGGAGGTACTGATCGATTCGAGTCTGGCGATGCATGGTAGATGGATGTTTCTTTTGACGTTCGAGGTGGGTAGGGCATGTTGCATCCTATGGTGGGCCTGCGCGTGGCCTTCCATGGCCCGGGCAGGTTGAGGCCAGATTTGTTGTGCCCTCGATCTGAATAAAGGTGGTTTTCCCTAGTATTTGCATGGGAAATACTCAAGTGGTTGTCCTAGGGTTCTTCTTGCGCCAAGACGGTGGTCTGCTTGAAGCCTGCCATAATTGATCTAGTCAGGGACGAGTTTTAGAAGACTCTGCCGGCGATCTCCTTGGGTACCTCATGCCTGGATTGCTGGATCGGAAGGAGTGCACCCTTGTTTTTTTTATAGTTCGGTTTCAGGAGGGAGCGATGCGAAGTATGCACTCCATGGTGAAGTCATGGACAGGGAATGACATGGGATATGTCTTTTGCATTCCATAGTGAAGTCATGGACGGGGAATGTCATGGAGGTTGTGATATGAGGACTAGCAATGGTACATGTATTCGAGATGACGAAGAAATTTCTTGGTCATTCGCGACTCGTAGCAGAGACATCGACAAGTGGAGGCAGTAGCACATGAAAGTACAAACTTTTAGGGTAAAAATCCAAAGTCTAACCTTAACTGATTGTGTCTAGCAATGACTTTATTAAAGGTATTGTTTTGACAACACATAGTTTATACATGGTAAAGAACCTATGATCTATGATCGAGCGACGACAGCGATTGTGCACTATTTCCTTTTTTTTTAGGTGTCGCTTTAGGAGAAATAGGACTTCGTGTGTTATTTTGGTGGTGTTTGTAGTGATGCTACGAGGAATAGATCACTGTAGCGGGATTTTTTTTCCTTCTTTTTATTTTCGAGTTATGTGGATCTGTAATGTCTTTAGAGCATTGAGTTATTGTATGGTGTCTTCAAGATATTAATATATTCTCTTTGTCAAAAAAAGACTAAAACAATTGCTTATAATGACATGTCCCATTGAACCCTATGGGATCTCAAAATACATGAGTATCACCATAAGGGTGTTTGACTCATCACAATAAAAACAAAGCAATTTTAGCAAGATGTTTGAGGTTTGAATGGGCGCAAATTTTCCTTTAAAATAGAATATAAAGTAATCGCTAAGGAAAAATTTATCAAGGGATCCAACCCCGTGGATCAAACCATCCACATAGTACAAAAGGTCCTAAGGATTCCATTTCCCCAGAATCCTGCGGAATTTGTTCAAATCAAAGAAGCAGAAAATAGGAAAATCATTCTACTTTATAGTTTTTTAAAAATGGAGACGACGCTCTTACAGGTTTTATATTAGACAGGACATGGACGTACTTCTATGAGATATAATATGATTTGGAAGAGGATCCCTGACGTGCCCTCTCTTGCCATTGAGTCACTGACAAGTGGGGTCGGCCAGAGATGGGACCCACATGTTAGTAACCGAAAGTCAGTGCACGGCAAAGGAGCCATGTCTATATGATTTTGCTATGTCTCACTTAAAAGTTTTTTAAGTCTCACTCACCTAAAAAGTGCAACCACCTATTTAAAAAATGTAACTGGTTTCAGTTATACTTTTTAATAGAAAAATTCAACTAGAAAAGTGCAACTGTAATTCTAGTTGCATTTTTCTCGGGTGATTGAGATATAAAAATCTTCGCTAGGCATGGCTCGGTGTTTCCATGAGACCGAGCTAAGCAAACTTATACGCATGGATACCGAAGTTCGGTAGCTAGCTAATTCTTCAGCTTTCCATGCATCTGGTTCCGGTGTGCATAGACGGCTTGCCGAGAGTGCCCTTTGTGCCTGCCCTCCCAGCCGCCACCGCCGCGGCCCGCCTGAGCGTGGACGACTTTACTAGAGAAGCAGCTGCTTAGCTCCCTCATGAACCCACCCGTTGTCGGCGACGCTCTCTTCAGCGACGCCGCCGTGAAGGCACTCGCCGCGGCGGTAGTAGCGGCGGCTTGATGGTCACCGTAGGCGAGCTGAAGCTCCCTGTCGTCCTCGGCGATGGTGTCGAGGCCGCCGCTCCTCGGCGCCTTGTGCCTCCGCCGCATGATCGACACGAGCTGCGGCGGCGCCACCTCCGTCACGAACCTCGCCGCCACCTGCGCCTTCGCCATGTATGCCACTCTAGGCTCTAGCTAGCTAGCTTGTGCAAGGGAGATCTAAGGCCGAGCTATGTATGTATGTAGCTCGGCGTGCAAGCAAGAACAAGCTACGGCCTTGCTTAAGAGTGTGAAGTGCGTCTTTGCGTGTGGCCAACTCAGGGCTCATGGCGGGGCGTATTTATAGTCGCCCGAACTGGCTATGCCATGGGCCGTACGGCAGCTAGAAACGGACGTCGTCGTCGCGTTCAAAGCGGGGTTAATGCCGGGCGTGTCGCAGCGCACGCTGGCGCCGGCACGTCGGAGTCTCGCCCGCCTTTTCGGTTTAATGGCTGGATGCCGGAGCGCACGTCCAGCGGAGGCGATGGCGACGACGGTGAATCTCTGATGGTGGCGATCGAGGTGAGGGCTACCGACCGTTTTTCCATGCCTGAATTTTTGTGGTTGCGCCTTCGGCGATTGGAACTGGGGTTCGTACGTGTACTCGTGGTGTCCTCCGGCCGGCGGCCGGCCGGCGTTATCCATATATGGACGGACGAGCTAGCGTCTGAGATGCGCAGCAGCGCCGTGCGCAGCAGGACACGAAGACGATATACATCTGGGAATTACGTTTTGTCCAAAATTTCCATATATGGACGGCGGTGACGAGACTCTGACCACTACCACTGGTGACACGTGGGCCTTGAATTGACGCAATTTATCGCCTCAGCGCGAAAACAGTTCCTTTTAACAGATAGAGAAAAAAATATTTTGGATATGTTTGCTTTCTGTGCGAGTTTTTTCCGACGCATGCAACTTATATGCGCAGGGACTTGGGATTAGACTTTAGGCCAAATTCTCCTCCTTATTTGGTTTTCTGTATTGGTATTGTTTAGCACTTGTGCAAAATTAAGGTCCTGTTGTTTGGAGGGCTGTATTAGGCCCGGAAGAAAGAAATTCGTGTGTTTGGCTTCAGCTATCATGTGCTCTGGTAAACTCTTCTCCAGATGGTGAGCTTATGACGCTTTACAAATAGGTCTTAAGCACATCTGCTAGCACACACCAAAGTACATAAACATTGTAGCAACAACAGGACATAAGTTCACAGCAATCGAACAGACAACAAAGTAGGCAGCAAAGATCACATGTCAACCATGGCAAGGGCTGGATCATGCTGCAGACACTTCTTCATGACTTCAGTCATGGTGTAGTTGAAGATGGTGACCTTTAAGAGGTCACCCTTCAGCATCTTGAATGTCAACAAGAACCCGATCTTCAGCTGGTGTGCAATGGTGAAGTCAGACCACCCCTGGTCAAGGCAGATCCTACCGCTGACATCACGGAACTTCACCATCCAGCTGCATCCGGTGTTCTTCTTCAGCACGATCATCCTCGGCATATTGTCAAGGAAAGGCCTGAAGCCATCTAGGAATGGCAGCAAGTCTAACCCAGGTGCCAAGATCACCTTGGCAAAATGGGTTGGACCTACCTAGTCGTGGAAGTGCCCTATGTTGAGAGGCCTGTCCCTTGTCCTCTTGCTGCCACCGCCCTCACCACCATCGTTCCCCCTCTTGGAGGCACTGCCCTCAGCAGCATATCTAGAGCATGCTCCTCCGTTGGTAGGGAGAGCACCTTCGATCAACGTCTTCGCGCACTATAACAAGAATCAACACATGTGATCAGACATCAGCAATGAACATAAGACATGTGATCGGACATGAACAATGAACATAACACATGGCATCATATGCAATGGTACAAAGGCAACATGATTCTCCTCATGAGCAACAAATATGAACAATGAACTTGGTTAGCACACAAATGTGTTCATGAAGAGGATCCCCTTTTATGTCATTGTGCTGCTTACTAATCATCGGCCAATAAAAGCAAAACACGACCAGATCGATGCCCAGCTTCAGAATTACTAGCATAAATATGGTAGAGCTGGTGCTACAGGAACCTGAGGATGTGCACTGCCAATTTTGTTGTGCATACCATCCGGTTTCTATAGCACCAGCTCTATAAACGTATTGTACGGAGTCATCACAAGCTGTGTTCATAGAATAAGAAACAATTTCCTTATAGTGCCAAGCCTTGACAACATGAAACGATGATCCTACTGAACCAAGTTCCATCACATTGAATAGATGATGTCAACACCCGGATTTTTAATCCCAGATGCCTGTTATGCCATACATCGCAATCCCAGGATTACCATTTTTGCGAGACATAACAGATTTGGATATCACAGTACATCATCCATTACAAACCATACATAAGGTCTTACACAAATAAGGATCTCATGATCCAGTTATTAATACAGTTCAAGCAGCGGAATAACGTAATAGTAACGATAGTGTAGGCGAAGATCCATCTTCGGGGTCACAGACAATGCTGACGATGGGAGATGATCCTAGTTGTCGTAACCTTCCTGCAGTCCTTCATCCTGATACTCCTCTTCATAGTCTAGCCACGGAAATAGCCAGGGACAAAGCCATGAGTATTCTTTAAGTACTCGCAAACTAATACTAACAGTTAAGGGGTTTTTTAGTAATAGGACACTAAGCTCTAGGGTTGTTTTGCAAAAAGCCAGATTTACCTCTACTAAGCTCAGAAGCAAAGAAAGCTAGTTGAAGTTTTATAACACCTAAGTGGGAACTTGAATTTCATATCACAACCCTTTGGTGGTCAAGTCAAAGTCTCAATTCATTTCACAAGTCATTTTGAAAACATCTGACGAGGGAATAGTATGGCCACTCCAACTGTCCATAACCGCGGACGCGCCTATTCGAATAGTTTGACACTCTGCAGAGATTATACACTTTCACCATAACATTTGATACATCTGTCAGGAACAAATCCTGAATTCACCATACTTAGTATCCGGATAACCAATCCTAACCTTTCCATTACACGCCCTAGTATAGGCACCTCTCTTATGAGTTTGGCCTCCCAACCATGACCAACTGTCATCTTGGGTACTGCACAGGTGGACAATCTTCACAAGGTAGCCTCAGATCAGACCTTGGCCGCAAGGGAACCCATACTAAGGTATATAAGTTTCCAGTCAAGCCCTACCCAATTTTCGGGTATTGTGGTTGTACGGTAAAATCGGAATGGTATCGCATCCAGACAACCATCAGTTTGTAAAAGGGCTAAGGCTCATGCCTCAACATTTTCATCATCAAAAATCATCTGGTGTTCGAGAACACATGTCAAAACATTTCAGTAGAATGACTCATCATTCTAAGGTTTTCATAACCAGTTTCACCAAGTATTCCCATCTAAAGTTTGATCAAGTTTTATGCTTAGCACTAGCCTCTACAAGTGGTGGTAAATACTAATGAGGGGTGGTAAACAAGTGGGGATTAACTAAGTTCCAGCTCATGTCTTAGGATGCTAGTAAGATCATCCATCTTAGGCCACATTTTATGCTCTTTATGCTACCTTCAATCCTCTTACTAGTATCTACAATTCTCTAAGTGAACTCTAATAGAACGCTTGATAAAGAAATAAAGCATAAAGCTTGCAAGTAAAACTAGGATGGTTTATCAAGTGGTATAAGCTTGCTAGGTTACTAGCTTGCATAGGTAAAGTATCTTGCAAGTGTTAGCTTGCTAGAGCAACTAGTAGTATTTGGGTTTCCTTGAGCAGAGCAGTGGTTGAAGTTCTCCTCGGCTTCTTCCTCGTAGTATCCTCCTTCCTCCTCGTATCCTTGGTCGGTACTAGCATCTATAAATAAATACGAGGTATACAATCACCAAACAATACTTAACTATTTTCAATCATCACACAAGGGTGTACTATAGATGATCTAGCATCATCACCTATCATTACAAGATTAAAGCATTTGCCTTATTTATTTTCATTTGAGAAAAGTAATTTCTACTCATTGAAAAACTACTTAAGATTTAATATTCTCCAACTCAAACATGGGATCATGTTGACACATGTCATCACCACATATTTCAGTACATGGGAATATGATTTAAAGTGGTGTCACAATTTAACAAGGTTTAACCTTTTTATTTTAATAAATAAAGTGACTAGAAATGCCTATGTGGCATTTTTTTGTTACTTGAACATTATTTCTATAAGTAAACCCATATATTTTTATATATTCTGAAAGGTATGATCAAATGTGATTTTTGAAAGTTGGAATCAACTCAAAATTTCTTATGGTTGAAATTTGAAAAATTTTGAATGCAGAAAAGCTTCTGACTTGTTATTTTTACCAAGGTTGATCTACAGATCCAAATGATTTGAATTCAATGGGCTTGTATTAAGCATTCCAGTACCTTTCTAACAAAATTGGTTTCATGCAATTTGGTTCATTAAATCGAGTTGGGTTGATTTTTTAAAATAGGTACAGAACTGTGTTTGAATAAAAATAGAAAAATCTAAATTCAAACGGTTGGATCACGTGGGAGAGGTTAATTTGGCCAAAATGACCATTCAATTAATTTATTCATTTTGAGTTGTTTGTCTTTAGGAAAAGTTTGGGTATGATTTAGATGATGTTTATTTCACCTAAGAATCGTATTACAAGCAATGAAACACAGAACCATGGCAATTCAAAAGAATCCTAATTTTAAGCACACATACACATGAATGTTTTCATATTTTGAGATGGAAAAGTTTTTGTTAACCCTAATTTTAATGATTAGCATTTGGTGATCCATGTTTAGTATTTTTGGGATGTTACAAACCTTCCCCCTTAAACAAAATCTCGTCCCGAGATTTGAAAAAGGACGAAAAAGATTACCTAGGGTTTGAAGAGATCGGGAAACTCCGTCCTGATGTGATCTTCGTGCTCCCAGGTAGCTTCCTCTTCCGTGTGGTTGCTCCACTGAATCTTGAGAAACTTGATGCTTCGGGTTTGGGTGGTTCTGAAAGCTTCTTCCAAAATACGGATGGGTACTTCGGGATAGGTCAGGTCATCGTTGATCTCTATGGTCTGGTGATCAATGTTCTTTAACACTTCAGTCTTTTCCGGAACTTCGAGGCACTTGCGAAGTAATGAGATATGGAACACATTGTCCACGGATGACATTTCCTCTGGCAGTTCCAATTGATACGACACTTCTCCTCGACGGTTCAGAATCTTGAAGGGTCCGATATATCTAGGGGCTAACTTTCCTTTCAGCTGGAAACGCTGCATTCCTTTCAAGGGCGACACTTTAAGGTACACGAAATCTCCGATGTTGAAGACGAGGTCTCGACGTCTCTTGTCGGCGTAACTCTTCTGTCTTGACTGGGCGGTCTTAAGGTGCTCATGAATCTTGTGAACTTTCTCTTCGGCTTCTCGTAGGATATCAGGTTAGAAAATCTGACTCTCTCCTACTTCCGACCAATTCAAAGGGGTGCGACACTTCCTTCCATACATGAACTCAAATGGGGCCATTTGCAAACTAGCTTGGTAACTGTTGTTGTATGAAAATTCTGCGAACGGCAGACAGTCTTCCCATTTAGATCCATATTCTAACACACATGCTCTCAACATATCTTCGAGTATTTGATTTACTCGCTCCGTTTGTCCATCTGTCTGAGGGTGATAAGCGGTGCTGAAATCTAGTCGGGTTCCTAAGCCTTCTTGGACTTTCTTCCAGAATCTCGAGGTAAACTGAGTTCCTCGATCTGATACGATGTTCTTGGGGACTCCGTGCAAACTGACGATCCTAGCGATGTATAACTCCGCTAGCTTCGAACTCTGATATGTGGTCTTGACTGGTAAGAAATGGGCGACTTTGGACAATCTGTCCACTATGACCCAGATAGAGTCATTTACCCTACTAGAAGTAGGTAATCCGGTGATAAAGTCCATTCCAACTGAATCCCATTTCCATTCCGGAATTTGTAATGGTTGCAACAGTCCTGCGGGTCTTTGATGTCCCGCCTTGACTCTCTAACATATATCACACTTGGCGATATAGCTTCCGATTTCTCTGTTCATCTTATGCCACCAAAATTGTTCCTTCAAATCCTGATAAATCTTTGTTCCTCCGGGATGGATAGAATAAATAGTATCATGAGCTTACTTCAGAATAACTTCTTTCAACTCTGAATCTGCTGGTACACAAAGACGTCCTTTGTACCACAGAACTCCTTCTTCGTCTTCGGTAAATCCGGGTACTTTGCTTGTACCGATATGACGCTTGATTCCATCGATACTAGCATTCCCTTTATGTGGCTGATCAAAGTGGGTTGAAGTTCTATGCTAGCCAAAAATCCTTCACTCACTAATTCCATTCGGAAATCTTCCATTTCTTTGTGCAGGCTTGGTTGCTCCTTCAAAATCATGGAGTTCAAGCGGCACAGCAATCTGCTAAGGGCATCTGCTACCACATTGGCTTTGCCGGGGTGATAGTGAATGTCCAGGTCATAATCCTTGATTAGCTCAATCCATCTTCTCTGTCTCATATTCAGCTCCTTCTGAGTGAATATATACTTCAGGATCTTATGATCCGAATAAATATCACAACGGTTTCCCATGAGATAATTCCTCCATGTCTTCAGGTCTAGAACTATGGCTGCGAGCTCGAGGTCATGGGTTGGGTAGTTTTGTTCATGCTGTTTCAGTTGTCGAGATAGATAAGATATAACTTTTCCTCCTTGCATTAGCACACATCCGAGACCGATCTTGGATGCGTCACAATACACGTCAAAGGGCTTCGTGATATCCGACATGATTAAGATTGGTGATGAAATCAATCTTCTCTTGAGTTCTTGAAAACTCGCTTCACATTTGTCCGTCCATTCAAACTTCTTGTCCTTCGTCAGCAATTGGGTCATGGGTCTGGCGATATTCGAGAATCCTTCTACGAACTTGCGGTAGTATCCCGCCAATCCGAGAAATGCACGAACTTGGGTTTGAGTGGTTGGGGCTTGCCAATCTTCGACATCTTTCACCTTTGCAGGGTCAACGGCAATTCCTCCGGCTGATACAATGTGGCCGAAGAATCCTACCTCCTGTAACCAGAATTCACATTTGCTAAACTTGGCATACAACTGATGCTCTCTAAGGGTTCCAAGAATGGTCCTTAGGTGTAGCTCATGTTCTTCTTTTGATTTGGAATAAATCAGAATGTCATCAATGAAAACAACGACAAACTTATCCAGGAAGTCCATAAAAATCTTATTCATGAGATTCATGAAATAAGCGGGGGCATTGGTTAATCCAAAAGACATGACGGTATACTCGTATAATCCATATCTGGTGGTAAAGGTAGTCTTTGGAATATCCTCAGCGTGAATCTTGAGTTGATGATAGCCAGTTCTAAGATCAATCTTAGAAAACACCTTGGCACCGGTCAACTGGTCAAACAGGTCTTCTATCTTGGGTAATGGGTACTTGTTCTTGATGGTGACATCATTCAACTTCCGATAATCCGTACACAGACGGTTACCTCCATCCTTCTTGTCCACAAACAGAACAGGTGATCTCCATGGTGACGCACTTGGTTTAATCAATCCAATTTCCAGCATGGCATCCAATTTCTTCTTTAGTTCTACTAGTTCATACGGGTTCATACTATATGGTCTCTGGGCTATGGGTCATGTTCCAGGGATTAGTTCAATGATAAACTCGATATCCCGATCTGGGGGCATACCGGGAAAAACATCTGGAAATACATCGGGGTATTCACAGACTATCCGGACTTGGTCAATGGTAGGTTGGGCTATACTCTTGTTGCACTTGAATTGACGAGGTAGGGTTTCAGATACATGCTCGACTGATATTCCGGCTGTACTGGTCATGGTTATGGCTTTCTTGGCACAATCGATCAATCCTTTATGTTTGGACATCCAATCCATTCCTAGTACTACTTCCAAACCTTTAGTTCCGAGTACTATCAGATTAGCATAAAAATCTATGCCATGGATTCGGATAGGGACGGCTTTGCAAATTTTCCTAGCTTTGGTGGTTGAACCGGGAATTTGAACAATCATAACGTTCTTCAGTTTGGTTGGTTGCATCTTACTAGTGCATGCAAATTCTTCGATGACAAATGAATGCGATGCACCAGAATCAAACAACACTCTAGAAAGTACTGAATTAACAGAAAACATACCCAGCACGACATCTGGCGCTTCCTGGGCTTCTTCAGCATGCATGAAAAAGACGGCCGTTGCGGTTGAGCGAGTTCCCTGGGTCAAACCTCCTTCCGGGCTGAACACGACGCTGCTGCTGAGCTGGGGCATTTGCATTGGGGGCTGCGACATTCTTCTTGGGGCACTCATTGGAGTAGTGACCCTTATTTCCATAGTCATAACAAGTCACTTGCGACTTGTCTTTTGCTACAACTGGCACAACATTGCTTCCAGTCCTCGGGGCAGTGTTGGTGTTGCTGGCGGCATTGTTGTTGTTGAACTTGGGTGGTGCACGGTTGAAATTGCCAGAGTTGCCGGGGTTGTTGTGATTTCCTCCGGGCCTTTGGTTTCCACGGTTGGGATAGGTCGTACGGTTCATCTGGGGTCTGTTGGTTCTCGGGGAAAATCCTGGAGATGGGTTAGGGCGATACTTTGGTGTCTGGTGGGTTCCCGGCTGATGCATCATGCGGAGATTGTGGTTCTCATTGGCTTGGTTGATCTTTCCTTCCATTTGAATGGCAGAGTCGACGAGGGCTTCAATATTAGCAAAGCGGATATTGACTAACACCGTCTGCATCTCATCGTGCAGACCATTCAGGAATCTCTCTTTCTTCTTGGCTTTAGTGTCGATCTCATCCGGGGCATACCTAGCTAATGACAAGAATTTGTCACGGTATTCCACTACGGTCATCCTTCCTTGCTTCAGTTCTCTGAACTCATCTCTCATCCTCTTGATCAAACCCGGTGGCACATGGGTTCTGCTGAACTTGACCTTGAATTCCTCCCAGGTCATTGCACGAACGCTGTTCCACCATGGTCTTGCATCTCCCCCTAGATAGTGGGTGGCAAACAGAACTTTCTCGTTAGCTTCCACTCCGGCGACTTCCAGATTGTTTTCCATGGTTTGCAGCCAATCATCTGCATCTAGGGGCTCTTCTGATTTAGTGAAAACAGGTGGTTTGGTGTTCTGGAAATTCTTGAGCTTAGATCCATGGTTGTCCTGATTTCCTTGGCCTTGATTGTTGTGGGCCAGCTGAGCTATCTGCTGAAGGGTGGCTAAGTTGGCTTGACGTTCTGCTCTTTCAGCTTCACGGTCAGAAACCAACATTTGCAGGATCTGCAACATCGGGTCCGGGGATGAACCACTTCCTCCGCGAGGCATCTGAAGATTGAGATAGATCATGAGAAAAGAGGGAAATTTCTAAGGTTCAGGGACTTTGAAAAGTTTTTAAAGTTTGACTCGGATTTTCTAGCAACTTGCTTTTCATTCATTCATAGCACACAATACAAACACACACCACAACAAAGGGAAACAGATGGTTTTAAGAACCGTTCTGAAAACTACGATATAGTGGGACCGAATACAACTCAATAACGCTAGTTCTCAAGTGCTACTACTCCTCGGAGTCAGTGTCCTTATCATCCTCATCATCATCATCGATGAAGGCGAAGTCATCCTCATTGGTGAAGAAGTCCATGGCCTGATCCTCCAGAAAGTCATCATCATTGCTGAGATAGGAGTAGGGGTCTCCACGAAGATCTTCTCTGGCATTCTCCCTTTCCTCCAACTACATGTCTCTCTCGTGGATGGTCTCCTCCAAATCCGAGATACGGTGTCAAAGACGGGCAATGATGCGCTCCTTATTGTCCAGCTGACGGCGACGAGACTTGCGATCCTTCACTAGCATGGCGATGGTCTGATCCTTTGTCTTGATGATGGCGGACTTGTGGTTGGAGTAGTCACGGGCATTGTCTAGTTCTTGCTGACGATCATACATCATGAAGCTAAGGTGGTCCAACTGAGTCTTCAGCTCGGGTGATGTGGGGCTTCCAGTGGCTGTCCCATAGCATCACGCCTTGGATAAAACTCAAAGCGGGTACCCTTGATCTGATTGATACTCTTCCCACACAGACGGGCGAGAGCTTCTTGCATGGCCCTGGCAAGTCCATCTAGCCAGTTGTTCTCTCTTAAGGTGAAATGAATTCCCTCTACAGTAGGAGGTTCAATCTTTCCTCTGAGACTTGCAACAATTAGCCACTGCAGATCTTCTCCTCCTTGATCATTGAGCTGATCTCCGAAGAACTCGGGGTGCGGATGCTCCAGAAGTTCCGAAAGCTGGTCCAAGTCACGCTCAAAGATGAATTCTCCTCCATTCCCCAACTGATAAAACTTGTTGTACTTCACGTCCATCTATAAGAATATAGGATGAGTAAGTTAGTAGAGTGATCAAGTGTGTCAAATTTTATGTATTTTGAGAGAGTTTTTGAGGAACATGAATTTTCATGAAAGAATCAAAGTGATAAGAATGAGAATAAGTTTTTGTAAATACTCACTTCCTTGGGTTTTGAAACTAAGTTTTTGATTCAACGTCCAATCTAACTAGGGTCTCCTATGGTCAGGATGGCTCTGATACCAACTTGTCAACACCCGGATTTTTAATCCCAGATGCCTGTTATGCCATACATCGCAATCCCAGGATTACCATTTTTGCGAGACATAATAGATTTGGATATCACAGTACATCATCCATTACAAACCATACATAAGGTCTTACACAAATAAGGATCTCATGATCCAGTTCTTAATGCAGTTCAAGCAGCGGAATAACGTAATAGTAACGATAGTGTAGGCGAAGCTCCATCTTCGGTGTCACAGGCAATGCTGACGATGGGAGATGATCCTAGTTGTCGTAACCTTCCTGCGGTCCTTCATCCTGATACTCCTCTGCATAGTCTGGCCACGGGAATAGCCAGGGACAAAGACATGAGTACTCTTTAAGTACTCGCAAACTAATACTAACAGTTAAGGGTTTTTTAGTAATAGGACACTAAGCTCTAGGGTTGTTTTGCAAAAAGCCAGATTTACCTCTACTAAGCTCAGAAGCAAAGAAAGCTAGTTGAAGTTTTATAACACCTAAGTGGGAACTTGAATTTCATATCACAACCCTGTGGTGGTCAAGTCAAAGTCTCAATTCATTTCACAAATCATTTTGAAAACATCTGACGGGGGAACAGTATGGCCACTCCAACTGTCCATAACCGCGCACGCGCCTATTCGAATAGTTTGACACTCTGCAGAGATTGTACACTTTCACCACAACATTTGATACATCCGTCAGGAACAAATCCTGAATTCACCATACTCAGTATGCGGATAATCAATCCTAACCTTTCCATTACACGCCCTAGTATAGGCACCTCTCCTGTGAGTTTGGCCTCGCAACCATGACCAACTGTCATCTTGGGTACTGCACAGGTGGACAATCTTCACAAGGTAGCCTCAGCTCAGACCTTGGCCGCAAGGGAACCCATACTAAGGTATATAAGTTTCCAGTCAAGCCCTACCCAATTTTCGGGTATTGTGGTTATACGGTAAAATTGGAATGGTACCGCATCCAGACAACCATCAGTTTGTAAAAGGGCTAAGGCTCATGCCTCGACATTTTCATCATCAAAAATCATCTGGTGTTTGAGGACACATGTCAAAACATTTCAGTAGAATGACTCATCATTCTAAGGTTTTCATAACCAGTTTCACCAAGTATTCCCATCTAAAGTTTGATCAAGTTTTATGCTTAGCACTAGCATCTACAAGTGGTGGTAAATACTAATGAGGGGTGGTAAACAAGTGGGGATTAACTAAGTTCCACCTCATGCCTTAGGATGCTAGTAAGATCATCCATCTTAGGACACATTTTATGCTCTTTATGCTACCTTCAATCCTCTTACTAGTATCTACAATTCTCTAAGTGAACTCTAATAGAACGCTTGATAAAGAAATAAAGCATAAATCTTGCAAGTAAAACTAGGATGGTTTATCAAGTGGTATAAGCTTTCTAGGTTACTAGCTTGCATAGGTAAAGTATCTTGCAAGTGTTATCTTGCTAGAGCAACTAGTAGTATTTGGCTTGCCTTGAGTAGAGCAGTGGTTGAAGTTTTCCTCGGCTTCTTCCTCATAGTATCCTCCTTCCTCCTCGTATCCTTGGTCGGTACTAGCATCTATAAATAATACGAGGTATACAATCACCAAAAAATACTTAACTATTTTCAATTATCACACAAGGGTGTACTATAGATGATATAGCATCATCACCTATCATTACAAGATTAAAGCATTTGCCTTATTTATTTTCATTTGAGAAAAGTAATTTCTACTCATTGAAAAACTACTTAAGATTTAATATTCTCCAACTCAAACATGGGATCATGTTGACACATGTCATCACCACATATTTTAGTACATGGGAATGTGATTTAAAGTGGTGTCACAATTTAACAATGTTTAACCTTTTTATTTTAATAAATAAAGTGACTAGAAATGCCTATGTGGCATTCTTTTGTTACTTGAACATTATTTCTGTAAGTAAACGCATATATTTTTATATATTCTGAAAGGTATGATCAAATGTGATTTTTGAAAGTTGGAATCAACTCAAAATCTCTTATGGTTGAAATTTGAAAAATGTTTGAATGCAGAAAAGCTTCTGAATTGTTTTTTTTACCAAGGTTGATCTACAGATCCAAATGATTTGAATTCAATGGGCTTGGATTAAGCATTCCAATACCTTTCTAACAAACTTGGTTTCATGCAATTTGGTTCATTAAATCGAGCTGGGTTGATTTTTGAAACTAGGTACAGAACTGTGTTTGAATCAAAATAGAAAAATCTAAATTCAAACGGTTGGGTCGCGCGTGAGAGGTTAATTTGGCCAAAATGACCATTCACTTAATTTATTCATTTTGAGTTGTTTGTCTTTGAGAAAAGTTTGGGTATGATTTAGATGATGTTTATTTTACCTAAGAATCATTTTACAAGCAATGAAACACAAAACCATGGCAATTCAAAAGAAACCTAATTTTAAGCAAACATACACATGAATGTTTTCATATTTTGAGATGGAAAAGTTTTTGTTAACCCTAATTTTGATGATTAGCATTTGGTGATCCATGTTTAGTATTTTTGGGATGTTACACATGACAAGATCATCGCTGTCACAAAAACGGTGCCTTATATTAGGCATTGTGTGTCCAAAATCAATCATAAGAGGCATGCTACGAAGCAAACTATCAGGATCTTGGCCACAGAATGCAAAGTAATTATTGACCAAAGAAGAAAAACAAGGTAGAGTGTTGTGCAATGTAATCAATGTATCATAATGATGTGCACACAAATACTGGGGAGAGGACTCTGTACTATCTAGTACAATGCACAATTTTGGTGTTCCTAGCGGGCCATGATTTGGGGTGCTTTAATACCCGTGCGATGCGAGCTTGGACCGACGTGCGAGTCTCCGAACGGGCTTATTTCTGTCGGCCCGGTGCAGGAAACGTCCATGCGACCCACCAAACACGCCCTTGTTAGTCTTGCGCGCTCTCGTGCTTCTGTGACTTTGTGAGCTATGTAGACATCGGTAGGGTTAAAAAACGAACGGAAACACGTGTTATCAATTTTGTTTACGCTTGTCTCATCGGAATCGAAAACAAAATCGAAAACTCTAAAAACAAAGATTGAATCGAAAATCACCGAAAAAATATGAAACGGAGTGGAACGAATACGACACGAAAGTGGACATTTGTCGAAATATAATAGTGTCATAATATATTGGTTTGTATACCAAAAGTAACACATAATAGACAAGAAATAGCTCACAACTTTGGCAAGCGACGCCTAAACATAAAGTAGCACACATAATTCAACACTTCAACAAGCACGTAAGTTCAGATAATTAGATTTATGTACACGCTAAGACACTCACTTGACTAATATGTAGCTTGAGCTAATTGCATCTATTATGTATACCTTCATATATTTCATGGCTCAACAAGATCAAGGGAAATCACATACACAAAGTACTATTTCTTTATCCATGGCTGGTTATGTTTTGAAAAGTTTCCATATTTGTTTTTTCGGAATTTTCTTACCGTTTTCGTTTTCGTCAGAAATGGTTCCCCCATTTTTTTTATGTTATCGTTTAGAATATTTTATTTCAGCTTTTCCACAAAATGCCGCTTTTGTTTCTGATTTTTCATTTCTTTTTTCTTTGGAAACTCCTTACCATTTTCAACCCTAGACAGCGGGACAGGGAGAGGCTCCATGATCTAGTTCGATACCTGTTGGAGGCGGCTTGCAAAATCTCCACCTCGTCCAGCCACCGAGTGTCTTGTGGAAAGCGCCCCTATCCCTGGAGACAAAGATCTTTCTGTGGCAACGACTACATGACTGCTTCCCTTCCGGGGTCGAGATCGTGAAGCGGTGGATGGGTTATTTCCACTATGTGGGGTCCTCGAATCGGGAACCCACTTACTGGTCACCTGCCCTGCGACTTCTTGGAGGCTCGGGCGAATTGTACTGGGAAGGGGCTCAACCCCTTCTGTTTGGTATTCATCGTGATGTTCTGGATCCACTGGATTGTATGAAATAAAATGGTGATTGAGAAGATTTTCATTCGACATGCCTCTAACTCGGTTTTCAAATTCCTAGTGTTTTTTTAGCCGTGGTATCTATTATGTAGATAGGGCACAGGGAGAATTCGGACGATCTACTTGGATACATGTTGGAGGCGGCTCGCTAGATGTCCACCTCGTCTAGCCACCGAGTGCATTGTGCTTTTCATTTTCACTTTTGAGAGCTCGATCTTTGCTCTCTTAGTTTGGGCATGTTTTGTGTGTCTTTTTTCTATATTGCTATGTGAACTTTGTATGGACGAATGATTTATTTATAAAGCGAAACGAAAGCCTATTATAAAAAGAATGGAATGTCACATGAATCATATACGATGGGAGAAAACTACATAATTAGCACCAAAGACTATATTGACACATCATAATGCAAACAAAGAGATTACAGCAAGAGGTTTGCGAGTTGAGTGAATGCAAAATTTCCATCAAAGTAAGGTCCAAAGGAATCAATAGTGAAAATTACTAAGAGCATTCACAGCCGGGTGCTTATATGAAATCCCGGTCGATCAGCAGTTGTGGGATAGATTCCTGAGAGCTCGACGCAATTTCTATCGACCGACGCTAGTTGATTTTTGCTTGCAGCGTGGTATATAGGGAGTCCGGGAGCACTAAATTAGAGCAACTCCAATATATGAAGTAAAACACCGCGCGTGAAAATACCGCCCATTTAGCGCGCACGACCGCTTTTGCTTCTCCGGCACGCGCACGATAGCACGCCCAAGTTTGGCCCCGCACACGCCCCAAATTTGGTGTCTGGCCTCCAGCGCACGTTATCTCTCTCGTTCACGCGTGAACGCCCAACCGCGACCTAAAACTTCCCCCGCGCCCGCGCCGCGATTCCCACCTCGCCTCCCAGCGCACGCCGCCGCCGCGACCTTCCGGCGATGGAGCCATCCTCACCACAGTACTCGATCCTAGGCACCGCCGGCGTCGGCACGGGAGTTCCGGCGGTGGCAAACCCTAAACCTACCTATGCCGCTGCCGTTGTGAGCTCCAGCGCGCGCCAACTAAGCTTCATACCACCACGCCCGACCTCGAATGGCGCCACCCCGCCTCTGCCGCTGCCCGCACAGAAAGGAGAGGGCAACACCGGCAAGCGCCTGGCCGCGGCCGTGCCGGCCGGCGCCGGCGCCCAAAATCCGGCAAATAAGGTGGCCTCACGGTAGCATAAGCTCCCTCCTGCAGCGGCGCGTCCATAGGCGCCAGCTCCCCGCCAGCCGCCACCGCCACCTGCGCCTGCTCCGCAAATGAGCACGCGCCAACTTCTTGATGATTTGACACATTAAAAAACTCATCTTTTCGATATGGTAGTGTTGGCCTATTCATATGTGGTTATTTTACATTGTAGTGTTGACAATGAGACATTCATGGCACACATGAATGTGGATGTTGGCTCATCTTTCGCTGTCGAGCAAGAAAATAAAGGAAAATGCAAAGAAGAAGAGTACGTGGTGGATGAGAATGGTGAAGGTTTGATTGAGCCGTCGGTTGGTAGGACGGTCAACTACAACGCCGAGTAGGATAGGTTGCTTTGCCGAGCTTGGTTGGCGGTTGCCATGGACCCGGTGGTTGGCACCGACTAATCAAGAGGCACCTATTGGGCAAGGACGAAGGAGTACTTCGATGCACGCAACACAAGTGGCAATGAGCGCACGATCGTTCTCTTCGATCTCGATGGTCGGTCATAACCACCGATTGTCAAAAATGGGCTGGTGCTTTGGCGGGGGTCAACAAAATCAATCCAAGTGGCACGGCGGCGGATGATAGGGTAAGTTATTCATTGAGTGATTCTATCTCATGTTTATGCGCATATGTTTGTTGATATCCATGACTCATTCTTATCTTATGTTCACCATGTAGAACACCATTGCCCAAAATTTGTTCAAGGATCAAGGGAGAAAAGACAAGAAGGGGAGGAAGGTTCTTGGCAAGTCATTTGTGTTCCACCATTGCTATGAAGATCTAGGAAATGAGGAGAAGTGGATAAACCATGATAGTTTGGATGTGCACAACTTAGGGATGAATGCCACCAAATCCGCCACAATCATAGATGATGATGCATCAAGTGATGAAAACAAGAAGAGAAGCTCCACTCCTCACTCAGTTGCATTCACAAAGAGGTCTGTGCTTGGAAGGAAGGCCGCCAAGGAGTTGATGAACGGGAAGAAGGCCAGTGATGATGACATAGAAAAATTTATGGATAGAATTGCCAATGCAAGGTTGGAGTACAACAAAGATAAAAGTTGGCAAGGACTATGGAGGCCGAGGCCGAGCCGCGAAGGGTGGCTTTGGAGGAGAGGTTTGCGGCCGCCGCGGAGAGGAATTTGGCTTTGGAGGAGAAGAAGGTGGCCGCCGCCGAGCAAGCACGCCTATTGGAGGAA
The DNA here is from genome assembly GCA_916181665.1 of Avena sativa. Lineage (NCBI taxonomy): Eukaryota > Viridiplantae > Streptophyta > Magnoliopsida > Poales > Poaceae > Avena > Avena sativa. The sequence goes on from OV702284.1 coordinate 3,419,142, forward strand.
GAGAGGAGTCTCTTTACCATTGACACGTCCAACATGGATGAAAGGCAAAGAGAGTACATAAACCTTGCTCATGATGAAGTGTTGGCGAAAAGGCAGACGATGGCAAGCTACTTAAAGGCTCAAAGTGAATGAATGAATGCATTTGGAGGCATGGGTGTCTATGGAGGCTATGAAGTCATGTGACCAACACCGGAGGCTTTTGGAGGCGTGGGGGCATCACCGGGTGCATTTGGAGGAATGGGAGCAACACAGGGGGCTTTTGGCGGCTATGGTGGCATGGGGCTCGGAAGTATGAGATGCATGGGAGCACCACCGGGAGGATTCATGGCCTCCTTGGTGAATCCAACACCTTTTATCAATGTTGATGGCTATGGCATGACCTCCATGGTAAATTCATCACCTTCTATCAATATTGATGGCTACGGAGATTCATCGTGTGCAACACCACCAACACCATCATCCAAGACTCCCAAAGAGAAGAAGCACAAAATAGAAGTGACAATGACAATGATTATGACGATGTTGACAAATGATGTGTCAACATGTGTGTAAAACTATTATTTGCATTTCAACTATGTCCATTTTGTGTTGAACTTGGTTGTGTGAAACTAGCATTTGGTAATTGTTGGGAGCTATTTATTGTTCTATTTATTTTGGTTTATTTGATCTTGTTGATGTGGTGTGGGCTGTGAAAAGTAGTTAGCGCCAGCCTCCGCGCGATGCATTTTGTTGCGTCCGTCGACAGGCCTTTTTTTGCTCTATTTTTGCACGCCATTTTTAGCGCTTCCGTTGAAGGAGAATCACAATACGCACGCTAAAACTGGATCACGCGCGCTGCATAGCAATTTTAGCGCGCGGCGTTTTGCAGCTTTTGTTCGAGTTGCTCTTAGGGTCTCAACAAACAGCCCCACGTTGCGTAGGTGAGTGCTCCGCTGCATTTTTTATTTAATTTTATTGTTAACCGCCTAACTAAGCGTCTCTCATTGTGGCTGCTCTAAGGAATCCAACCAAGCATAAAAGGTCCTGACGATTCTATTCCACCAAATCTTGTAAAAATAAATAAATAAAAGAAGCTGAAAATAGCAAAACTGTTTGACTTTATATTTCACAATGGGGAGAAATGGCGCCCCTGCCGGTTTTTATATATGCGCTGAAACGTCAATTTGGCTCCCAGGCTCACTGTAGCCCTTTATTTTTGAGCATTCAAAAAGTATTTTCAAGGATTCAAAAAATCTGTAAAGATATGTAATATAAGGAATGATGTATTTTAAGTGTGCAAAGACTCAATACAAAGTACGACATTCTATGCTATCCAAAAAAGATAAAATTGTAGATATGGATGGGTAAATAGTGCATTCAAATCTTATTAGATTCTATTTTTCTGTGTAGCCCATAATACACCGTGTTTATGATTAAAATATTGCATTGTTTTTAGACTATTTTGAAACTTTAAAATATGATTTTTATTTTTTTAAAGGACTTCAATAAGCTCGGGATCCCATAGCATGAAACATGGCCCCGTTTACACTATTGAATAAGTGTAGACTTAAATCATTGACATGATTCTACGGGACAGAGAAATTATCACTGCTTCTACGAATGTTTTTGGAAATGCAATCCCTTTGTAAGTTGGCCCCGACACCATCTTAACCATTGATTTGTTGGAGATTCGTGCTAGCAGTTTCACAGATTACCCCTTCCACCTCATTCTTCAGCCCAATCATTTTTTGCACAACACCACCTATCCTTTTAAGATTTCTCACGTTCTCGTTTTGGATTCTTCAGGAGACAAACGTGATTCATAGATGATTTCATACAAGTATCAGTCGGAATTCCACATGTTTGAAACTGTTGGTACACACAGCGCGGTTTCATACAAGTTTCATATAATATTCCAGTCAGAATTCCAAGAATATCGTACAACATTTCATACAAGTTTCATATAATTTTTCTTAGCAATTGTATCATAGTTTCAATCATATTTCATAAAAGATTCATCATGGTTCATACAAAATTCAGCAGAGGCCAATTCAATTTTTTTCAAACTCATTGTTTCATTATAGATTCAACCCTATCATACCAGATCCATAGGGGTGTCAAGATTGCAATTTTTATAGAAGAAATCCATGAATAAAAATGAACAGAAAATAACATATTTGTATACAAGGATTTACCCAAATCATTTTCGTTTTCCCTCATTGTAAATAAACCTTTTTTGATGTTTCATACATAGATCCATAAAAGATTCATATCATGGTCCATACAATTTTTTTTGAAGAATGTCTCAATAGAAGATTCACACGTGGATCTACATACACAGGAGTATCATCCATGTTTGTGGCAAGATCATGGATAATAATATATACACAGCAAATCTATTCACATGGAAGCAAAATAAATCACAGAGAATCATGTTAGTTTCATACATATCTCATCACAAGTAGTACTGATTCTGAACATGTATTATCATAGATCCAAATAAAAATACAAAATCCAAACAAATTTCAGGAGTTTTTATATAACTTCACAAGAATTAGAATGAAACAAAAAAATCTCCACGTTCAGATATGTAAAGAAATCAAATCAAAAGCAAGAACTGATTTCTCTACACCAAATCAAATCCAGTCTTAGGTCTACAGGCCAGATCCGTTGGAGGGGAGCTGGTGAGAGGAGGCCAGCGAGTCCCCGAACCTCTCAGCAGGGAAGGTCACCCTGGCCACTGAAGGATCGCGTCGGGGCTGGGAGGAGGAGGGCTGGGGAGGTGGTCGTCGCTAGGATATTGGTCCTCTTTTGTGGATCGCGCGGTTGATTCAGCATTTCTCGGGGGTTTTTTCAAATATATCTTAGACGATGACCGAGTTGACTTCGCACGAATCTTCAACAAATAGATGGTACAGATAGTGCCGGAGGCCCAACTAGAGCAAACAGTTTATGGTGTTCATGGACACCGAAGTTCAGTAGCTAGCTAATTCTTCGGCTTGGCATGCATCTGGTTCCGGTGTGCATAGACGGCTTGCCGGGCGTGCTCTTTGTGCCTGCCCTCCCAGCCACCGGCGCCCGCCTGGGCCTGCACAACTTTGCCTGAGAAGCAGCTGCTGAGCTCCCTCATGAACCCACCCGTGGTCGGCGGCGACGCTCTCTTCAGCGACGTTGCCGTGAAGGTTCTCGCCGACCGCGCCACCGCGGCAGTAGTAGCGGCGTCTTGGCGGTCACCGTATGCGAGCTGAAGCTCCCTGTCGTCCTCGGCGATGGTGTCCAGGCCGCCGCTCCTCGGCGCCTTGTGCCTCCGCCGCATGATCGACACGAGCTGCGGCGGCGCCACCTCCGTCACGAACCTCGCCGCCACCTGCGCCTTCGCCATGCCACTCTAGCTAGCTCGGCGTGCAGTAAGAACTAGCTATGGCCTGTTTGAGTGTGAGTGCGTCTTTGCGTGTGGCCAACTCAGGGCTCATGGCGAGGCCTATTTATAGTCGCCCAAACTGGCTATGCCATGGGCCGTACGGCATCTAGAAACGGACGTCGTCGTCGCGGCCTCCTCTCGCCAAGACGGTAGCTTTCCGGCAAAAGGCAAGCATGATGACGCCAGCTCCCGGCCGGTCAAGCCAAGACGAGCGGGCGTTCAAAGCGGGGTTAATGCCGGGCGTGTCGCAGAGCGCGCTGGCGCCGGCACGTCGGAGTCTCGCCCGCCTTTTCAGTTTAATGGCTGGGTGCCGGAGAGCGCGTCCAGCGCGCGGCGGCGACGACGACGGTGATGGTGGCAGGGCGACGTACGTGTCGCGCGTGCGCCCGGTGGCGATCGAGGTGAGGGCTACCGACCGTTTCTCCACGCCTGAATTTTTGTGGTTCCGCCTTCCGCGACTGGGACTGGGTACGTACGTGTAGTCGTGTACTCGTGGTCTTCTCCGGCCGGCCGGCCGGCGTTATCCATATATGCATGGACGAGCTAGCGTCTGAGATGCGCAGCAGCGCCGTGCGCAGCAGGGCACGAAGACGATATACATACTGAGAATCACGTTTTGTCCAAAATTTCCATATATGGACGGTGACGAGACTGTGACCACTGACCACTGGCCATCGAGAAAGAGGTGACACGTGGTCCTTGCGACGCAACTTATCGCCTCAGCGCGAAAAAGGTCCTTTTTTACTGCTAGAGCGAAAAACACTTGTTACTCTTGCGAGCTGTTGTGACTTGTGAGCAACACCTCTAAGATTCTGAAAATTTGTAAAAAAAATTACTAGACCGAAATCACGTTTTATCCCCATTATTGCGTATGTGGTCATTGTTATCTGCTTGTGTGCATAAAAGTTTTCAACATTATCCTATTTAATCAACTTTGTTTCATGTTTACACCTAGCAACCATTGTCCTCATGCTTTCAGGCGAGACACGCTAGCGGTCCAACGTAGCGGCGCGCCGAGTGACACTACTAGAAAAAGGCCTACACCGGCGCACCAAATTCGCCTATCGGCGCACAGGCGCGCGCCGGCAATGATCACACGGCAGTATCACATAGCGTCGGCATGCACACGAAGCGCCGAGAGTAAGTTGAAGTAGCGCCGGCGCGTTGCGCCTATGCTCCGGGGGTATCGCGACAATAGCCGGCACACGAGCTCCGACCGCCGGGGGTACTAACCAGGGACGCCGAGGGTATCTCCCCGTAGCACCGGCGTGCCAGCCCAAGGTATCGATGGTAGTTCATTGTAGCAGTGGCGCGCTTGTTAAGGCGCCGACGGTAAACAATAAATGCCCAAAAAATTCAACGGGAAAATCATTACACAGACAGTACATATGGTTCACAAACAAATACGCCACAGTTAGTACGAATACATTGTGTCGACCGCAAACAAAGTATGAACACATACAAAAGCAGTACATGGTTCACAAACAAATGATAAGTCTCAACAAGTGGGCTAACACATCTAAAGTACGAACACATATAAGAGACAAACAAGCATCATGAGCATCATCACAACGAGTGGAGGTCTTCATCCGGTTCCTCCTCTCTCCCGTTAGATACTGCGTGTATCTAGTTTCGACCTCCGTCATAGTGTTGTACCTTTTGTAGTTGTTTTCGCTGAAACAGTGCACCTGTTTACGACAGTCTTCCCAATCACCGTAGACTCGGGAACTTGTCCCCTGTACACGGCATACCACGTCATCTACAAGACAAAAAATATTAGGCAACGGAAAGCAAGAGTTCACATATGTCGGCAAATAATAATTAAATGATAGGTACAAAAGCAAGGGCGCCCGTGGTATGTGGCTCTAGCGCCGGCGGGTTAGCTCTGCGACGCGCTGGGGATAACTAGTGGGTACAGGGGTGCGGGAAGGGGTGGGTCCCGGCTAGTTAGCGCCGGCGCGCGCTACGCAAGGGCGCCCATGGTATGTGGCTCTAGCGCCGGCGATTCAGGGAAAAACGTGCCGGGGATGGACGGTGGGGCTGGAGTCGTGGGGTGGGTTGGGCCTCGCGTGGGGCCCGCCGCATGAACGTCGGCAGGGGCCGAGCTGGGGGTAAATCTGACGGTTCCGATAAGAGCACGCCGAGGGTAAATCTATGGGGCCGGCTGGACACTAGCACCGGCGCACGTTGTACAATAGTCGCTGGGGCTACGTGAAGTACCGTCAGCGGTTTTGTTGTCAATGCGTCAGAGCTATGGATGGGTGACCAACGGTGGTGGTGGTAAACATACCGCCGACGCGGATTCGTGAAGTACCGCCAGCGCGGATTCGTGAAGTACCGCCGGGGGTAAAAGGTTCGCACTAGCGGAGCGACTATTGGGCGCGCCGGAGGTAAATAGCGCTGTCAGACTAAATATTTTTTGCGCTAGCGGTACTATTTTTTCTATAAGACTTTTCCTAATAGTGTGAGTGGACGCCAGAGGCGTATCCCTCCCTCACACGTCTGATTAGGCAAAGAGGTGTGTCCAAGCTAACCTGAGCCAACATGAGAGAGAGAGAGAGTGTTGGTGAACCCTAGCTAAGAAAGTTGTTGAGGAGTAACCAGCTTTGGGTACAGGCGTGCCGAAGGATAATATTTGGACCTTTGACAACCGTACTTTTGAAGGATCAAGAATATGTTTATGTGTTCGGTAATAGGGCTCATGCCAATGGATAGCAGACACACGCGTATTTAACTCGGGTTTGGGCCTTTTGAGATGAGGGAAACCTTAACCTTGCCTTCATACTTTATTGATATGGAGAATACAATTCTATGGTTACAAGGGGGTCTCGAACTCATTGAGTTGATGGTGGATCTATGGTTTAAGGACAATAAGGTGGATAGTGATGATGGGTGTTCAGACCCTTCTCCCGTTATTGTCTTTCCCTTATATATGCTTATGTATTTAGAGTTCTTTTTTAGTGGATATCTTTTTTCTAGCACACCAAGTCTTCAAGAGATCCTCTTCAATATGTTGAGTCAGAAACTTTAATCTTGGATGTACTCTGGGTGCACCATGATGGATTATGTTGGTGGTTTCCGGAGGTGGGCCCTTGTGACCTTAGGCATCGTGCGATGAATGTGGTATATACCGTTAGATCGTAGAGGTACGCATTGGCGAAACAAAAGAAATTTGGAAGACTAAGCAAACAAGTTAAGATGTCAAAATCTTAGACAAAATCACTATAGAAAATCCTAACACTAGAATGTGCACATGAAACAAAGTTTCTTAAATGAGGCACACGTATCAAAACCAAGTACTACTTCCGTTTCAAACCTTCTTATATTTTCTTCCAAAAGTTAAACTATGTAAAATTTGACCAAGTTTTTAGATAAAAATATTAATACTTACAATATGAAATCCATACTCTTTGATACATCATGAAACATATTTTCATATGGTATATATATAATATTATAGTCTTGATAATTTTTTTCTTTCGTAGCTTAACTTTTTCAAGAAAATATAAGTCTTAAGCTTTGAAACGGAGATAGTAAAAGACAAAAAATTATTGACATGCAAATCTACACATTTTTTCTTTCAAAATATCAGATCATTGTGCGATCTGCACACAAAACACCAAAAAATGTTGGAATCATGTTGCATCAAGTCTTCTACGCACTATAGAAACTTATGGGAGTTGACATGATACGCGCTTTATGCAGCATAAACAAATTTAATTTTTTATTTTGTTCAAAAAGTATATAAAATTTAGAACAATAGTAAGTTATCACTACAAGAAATGTGTTGATTTTTTACTCTTCATGTTGGTCACTGAACGGTCACTATTTTCATTTATGACGATATTTTCATGACCAAACATATGGTCAAAATATGAGTCCCTAATGGTAGTTCACGACTATTTTGTGAAATGGTCACAAATGGTTCTGACCAAAATAGATGTCCATAGATTTTATGACTAAAATATTGGTAACTACTATCTAGTCAGACCACTTTAGATCTGATATAAAAGATTTGTGACCAAACCAAATGGTCATAAATCAAAATAAGCCCGGTCCAGTTAGAGCGTCTATATGGGTCAGTCCCAACAGTTTGGCTCTTTCCATGTCAATTCTGGTCATTAACATGGACCATGTCCAACATTTTGGCCTTTTATTTTATCGGTCTTGACCTTTTTACAGCCCTTTATGGTCCATTTGTTTTGAGGATTTGGACATTTTACAGTCCATTGGCCTTTTTTACATTTCATTTTTATTATCAACCTTTTTATATTCTTATGATCCAATATTGTTTTGGCGAGGACCTCTAAGTCTAGCATCGGGCATACCAATTATAAAGATCCATCCCAAATACTAAATAATCATGGGATCCTAGATTTCATTATTTTGAATAAATATACAGATGAAACAACACATAACATCTGAATAATGGTATACATTGACTCCTAGCATTTAAATAACTTAACATTTCTATGCAGGATTACATAACACCATGACATGATAGCCAACTTCACATGATCAAACATGATAACATTACATACAAACATCTCCCAAGAAACAAGTAACTCTATCAAATGAACAAAATGCAAATATGCATCATCTATAGCCACTGTCCCCGGAACCTTTAACCTGCAAGTATTTTCATCAAGTGAGCAAACCTCACATCTAGACTTCGTATTCGTCTTCTACATTCTTCAACATTAGCTAGTATTCCCTATCGCCTGAGGCTTGTGCGGTTGGTACTCCTACCAACATTCGTGATTGGCATGACGTATCAATGCATGCAAGTAGGATCACCAGCAAGCGTACACATAACATAAAACCTAACATGTTTAGTAAAAGAATCATACTTCATGACTCATATGAAGATGATAGGTTATCGTAACGTATTTAATTGGGATTTTAATAAGTTGGGTGAACATGGAATGTTAGAGCTCTATAAACAAACTTGTGCACACAAATAACGGATTCTTGAGAATGAACAAATAATCCAGGGAATTATAGGGTTACCTAAGCATCGTCTTATTCCACTCATGTGCGTTGTCCAGATTGGTCACCATTGTCTGATCCACAAACAAAACAAATTGATCAATAACCCATCTTTGACCCATAAAATTACAAGAATAAAAAAGAGGCAATGCATGATAAAAGAGGCAATGCAAAATAGTGGGCTGACCATGGTGGCCACCGTGCATGGGGTATCCATCGTCGGATTAGATAAAGAGAGCAGACAACATTGAGAGAACTAACGACAGTGCTGTTGAGGGAGAAAATGACAACGTTGAGGAAGGCATGCATGCAAGATGGATACATGCAGGTGGCAAAACACACCCATGTCGCACAGTGCGCAGCCGGGTAGCAGAAGACATGCATTCGTCATGGATACCCGGCGAACGGTAAAACACATCCATGTCTCACGGTATCACAACGAAGGCAAACACACATGCATGCAACAGGATACCCAGTCGACGGCAAAACACACTCATGTTGCACGGTGATGGCTGCAAACTCTTTTCTTATCGTCTCAATCTGACTGTTGCATGTACTAGCCATTAGAAGAGTCTTTTGTATGCATGTCTATTTTTGACTTTTTAGAACATCTTTTACAAAAATGCTAGAAATACACCAAGGGGGACAGGAAACATAGTTCCAGTAGCTCACAAGTACAGATGAATCTTTTCTTTTCAGAATGCACGAGTATACTTTATCCGGTGTATCCAAGCATTACAAATGAAACAAGTGAAAGTAAATGATTTATTTCTTAGCTGATTGAAATCAGCTTCCACCATGTCTTAGTATCTTGGTTTTTTAGGTTGCAGTATCTAAGAAAGGTAGTTAATTTGCTATGTGCATGCACGAACTAGTGTGTAATATGTGTGCGCGCCTGGAAGGAGTTATTATACTACGAATTTAAATGATTGCATGGACCGTGGTCATCTGAAAACATCAATTTCATATGTTGTTCCTGGTCATGCGCGGGCGCGGAACACCATTATTGCATGCACCTTGGCCGTATGAGAACATCATTTTCATATGTTGATTATGTTCATGCACGGAACACCGTTTTTGCGTGCATTAGTAGGAATACAAAGAGATGAAGATTGCTTACAGTGTACGGCTAGCTGAGCAGACTCGTTAAACTTCGTTAACTAGACCATGCGGCCGTGACCATCATCCGTCTAAAAGGGAGCATGTGCACCACGATCGGACGGTGAGCAGCCTATGCTCCGTAGCCACCATGGTCAGGAATTCCGCGTTGATATTAATAATCAAGTTTTATCTGAGATAACACTATTTTAAACTACAAACAGCTCGGTATGTCCATGTTAACCTCATTGATAATGGAGCATATGAAATACTCAAAATCAACGAACAACTATTATAAAATAATAGGGATAATTATTTGAGTAGAAATATTGCTATGCATAAGTATTGGTTTCAGTAATAAAAATATCCAAATAATATGCATATATCCAAATATAAGTTACGACCATGACAAACCACATACTTGCATGCTGATCATGTTGCATACACAACTTATCTTTGATACTACCTCCATTCCTAAATGTAGGCCTTTCTAGCAGTTCAAAATGAACTAGCAAAAAAGTCTTGCATTTCGGAACGGAAGGAGTACTAAGCAATTTACAACATCACATAGTCACAAAAATATTAATTTTCAGGAAAAGCAAAAGGCTTATTATGATTTATCATACCATTGTATTTTTGTGTGTCTTGTCTATGGAAGATTTAACCAACTACCGTGTTCTATATATAGGAGTGAATGTATGAAGTGTAACCTTAGTAAGGGTTGGAAACCACACGATGAGATTCTAGATCCAACATGTGTTGCGCCTGAAAGCGCCCCTAGCAATTTGGAACCATGAATGTTATGCGATGGAGCGACTTTCTAGATTTTCCCTTGTTTTGTCCCAGTTTTCTTGGATTTCATTGACTAACGTGTAGACATTTTTTATATTTTACAAAAAAGAAATAAACTCATATAAATTATTCATAAAAACAGTGTGTCAAGTATTTTATGGTCTATAGTAGGAGGCATAAATAAACATGGTAATATACATGAACTTAAGAAGTACAGAAATTAATAGGGAAAGTACACATAATAACATGGAGCACGAACATTAACATAGAGCGGACACATAAACATGTTTACAAAATACACACACTAACACATGTGAAGTACACATAATAACATGAGAAGTACACATATAGTAATATAAGATACAACTACATTTTAAAAAGGTTTATCAAAATCTAATAACATGGATGCAGTCTATAATATATCAACACAATTAATTCAACGATGAAAATGGTTCAAAAGTTAATTTTGTTTGAGTTTGCATATATTTCTAAAATTCAAAAACTAAACCCACCCTGGCCTCATTCTAATATGCTCCACGTGAAAAGCTCATTACATCTTCTCATACCGAAGTCTGGTGTACTGAATTAAAATTTATTTCTATCGTATATAAGAGGGTATACCCTCTATAGATCACAAATGGGTACAATTACACAAGGGTCTCATAGAGGAACTTTAGATATAAATGATAAGACCATAAACAAGTTTTGCTTGATATTTGTTTTGCTCAAATGCATCTACGGTGATAAATTCATCTACACACCCGTTAATTGTTATGTTGCAAAGAACATGCATATTTCTAGGGTAGAGCTTATATATAACTAAAATACTGCTTTAAATAGACTGGAGGAGGGAGGGGAGAATAGGCGATGTTCGAAATTCTGAGAAATTTGGCTGCTTTTAGCAATTCATTTTTACTTATTGCCCACAACAGCCTAAGCATGCAAAACTGCAAAGAGTAAACTTATGGAAAAGTAGATTGCATTAAGATATATTAGATATATATAGAGAGGGATCATGAACACGAAGATGATTCCATATTCAGATAGTTAGTGATACCCTACATCCTCGATGGAGAAGGCTAGGAATATATTCCAAAGTACAAATAGGTCTTGGTCAAAAGAACCAACATATTTTCCATTGATCTAGGACACAAAATCCATACCCAACCACTAAGAGGTAGATTTTAATATGTAGTAGGATACTTTTGGACTCACAAACTCTCATGTCCTTCACAACACAAAATCAAGGTTCATGGTGAATCGCTAGCCTACTATGAGGTTCACACTTTCCAAGAAGCATGGACGGAGAGGTCTCGGAGCTACCAGTGTTGTAGCACTGGTGTAGCTGAATAATACATCCCAGGGGTCAAATACTAGCTATTTGGCCCAAATACGTGAAGCCTAGTGCATCACGCCTATCCCACAGTCCCACACAAGAGAGTATCCATTAGGTGTGGGTCCATCATCAAGTGATTCCTAGAGTAACACACACCGACGCATATCTCCACAACTCCAGCTTCTTTGCCTCCGCTTCCTAGTTGATCTCCATATAGTAGAGTTCCAGTTCTTGCCTTGTGTGCCCCTCATCCTTCTTCTCTTTTGAATTCCCCACAAAATGATATCCCTAATAACTTGAATGTAAATGTACCAAGACACTCGTGATTGATTTTTATAATTCTATTATGTTTATTAATTATGTCATTTAGTACGATGAAAAACATGTTATCCAAAAGAAAAGATGCCACTAGCAAAATATAGTAACCGAAAAACACACATTAAACATGATATGTATAATATTGTTATCGATCGGGGGATATGGAAACCAATTGATGAGTTTGAAATCTTATTCAAGTTTATGTATATAATATGTTAGCACCCTCTTTCTATGTTTCTTTATTCTCCACTGCCAAAGTAATAACACTTTGGCTAGCATTTGGATGTTGCAAAAGTAGCATCAAGGATAAGTAGATGAATTTGTGAGCTCAGGAAAGGGCTTGTTTTGAACTTTCACACTTTGGCATGGAAACATAGATATGTCAAAAATGATTTTCCGGACAATCTCCTAATCTTCCTAGGTTGAAGGTACGGGGACAAGTTTGACAAGAGGTTGTGATATAGAAGAAAACAGAGAGTGCATATTTTCTAGTGAAATTTTGGGAGGAAAACTTTGAAAGTTTTTGGATTGTGTTAATTTCCTATGTTTTGCCAAGTAATTCTGTGACTCAAGTAATTATGAATGAAGGGAACATATGTAGCGGTCGAGGCCTTGTTATCGCCATGCACATAATTGTTCTAGTAGGGACACAAACAAAATGAGGAAGATCTTCTTTGCCACCGCTACCATCAATATATGTGTAGGAACCACTCATCATCAGTTTGCATCAAGTCCTTCTCCGGTTGCAGAAGCTACACAAAGCACATGCCACCCAGAGCGCGTGCGCTAAGGTGCATCAGACAAGCTCATGATCTGTATTATCCTATTCATGACCGAAAATGATGCATGTGAGGTTTATATAGGTCATTCTCTAGTTGACAACATCAAGGGTGTTTGTAACTGCTTTCTAGGGAAAATACGTAGCTTTACAGCGATGGTGCCTTCCTCGCCACTTTCTATATGTGTGAAACACTTGCTGGTTTCGAGCTAGATTGGACACGACTTAGCGTGTCAAGGGTAGTTTGCATGCCTAGGAGATAGCTTGCACCCATTTATCTAATCCTTTTCTTAGATGTTTCATTTTTGTTACTTTCCTTTTCAGGGACCTCCTTCTGATGGGCCAATTGCATCTATTCATCTTATTAAAGATTCATGAAAATTTTCTTACCCTTTGAGAATAAACTATATTAGATGGCTTCCTCAATGTACAACCAATTTTTTATTTACTTCTCTAGTACTCTTATTGTTGGTTCCATTGTTCTCCTCTTGGGGGCAATCCATATTTACTTTCATATTCATCACTTCCTATTGTAGAAACCATATCCATGGAAGGATAGCATGAAAAGCTAACGCCTTCTCAATACGCAGGGGCCATCATGAAAGAAGGTTAAAATGTGTTTTGCCTCTATGGAATGATCTGTAACAATCTTGTCCCACCATTTTAATAGAACAATCCTTCAGTGTTGAAACAAAGATCTACAAGCCATGTATTTTTCCACATTGATATGTTAGGAAGACCAGTCCACTTGGTTGATTCTCAAGGTGCTGACTGATTGATATTGGAATTCCATCCAAAACCTAAAGAATTTATAATTTTTAAAATAGGTTCCATGACAAAAAAAATTGTTAACACTGTGAACTTCATGTGAAATACAATCACAACTTGAAGAAAATCTATTAAACAAGTACATTTTCACTATATCATGTGTCGGACTAGAAGACACCCAATTAATTTTCCTAGAGAAAGCAAGTATGAAATAATAGCCGCATATGAAAAATGTACCGCTAACACGTGTCTTTATATTACCCATAAAAGAGAACAACTTTAAGCAAACAAGAAATTAAAACCCTTTCAAATGATAACCAATGATTTATCATGCTTAAATCCTTGAACCCATAGAATGTAGATCCCCACCATATAATGTGCATTAACTAAAAAAATGTTATGACATTTAAATTTAACTTGGTCACATCAATATACTATAGATTAATGCATACTTTTACAAATAAAATGTCGGTAAATGATTTTGACATTTATTGAAACATATAATTATGGACATCAAACAATATCAATATATAGAACTTTGTATTTTGAAAAATGGTTAATTAGTACAATCTAATCAACATTAAATTGAGTTCCAAAAAGGGTAAAATGCACTTCTGGTCATTACTGTTGATGCTCGACTTGATCCCTCTACTTTGGTAAAACCCATATTTAACCTCAGTTGGGATTATCTCGATAAAATGTCAAGAGCATTCCCATTGGGAAGCTGCCCTTTTTTTCAAGACAAAAACCCTACATATCCAAGTTAAAAAAACTATACCCATGTGTCCCATTATGATGAATAAAATATGAGATGCCTTATCAACTATATGATCTAATAAAGGATGGTTGAGTTTCAAATACAGAAGACAAAACATGTAAGACATAACATTGCTTTTATATTTACGCATGATATCACATATCAGTTGATGTCACAAACATATTAAGGTAAAATTTAAAGGAGAAGTATCATCTTATATACGATTAAGCATCATATCTGTAATTATCTTTACAAAAACCTCACAAAGACAAAATAAACCGCTTTTGGTTACACCGTGGTACATTAACCCAATGTCTTGAGGATCTTACGTGAATTACAATGATATATATGACAAAAGGATGAATAATAGCTAATACAACACATTATAGAAGCATCATCTCATATATTGTACTAGTAAAACGTACAAAAAGTAAGAAAGCATCACTCAAAAAAGTAAGCAATAAGAGGTAATAAATCAAATCAGTTTATTGAGTTAAGAAAGTAAAACAAACATAATGTAATTCCTATGGCAAGAAAAATAAATAAGATAACTATGTAGTTATGGGAAATGCTAGGTTAGCTTGATTTGATGTGTTTATGCTCCAATTAAACTGTGCACATGAACACCACAAATTCTATCACCATAAATGAATACCACAAGTCAAAGTCAAATTATCCCATCCTCATTGGTGATAACTGAGCTAATGAAGATTGCAAAAACAAATCAAAGGAAATCATCCCTACTTTACATGCAGGGAAGATTAAGAAATTGTTATTGCACAAGATAGTGGAAATTTTATTTTATTTTCATGCTGAAATATATGACTAGATGTTAATCACACAATCATATTAATTTGTTAAACAATCTAAATATAATGTAGAAAACATAAACATATCAACTTCATTAAATATTGGATCCAAAACCCCTCACCAATCGAGACATGAACTTTGAGGCTAAGAGCACCCAACAGAACTACGGTGCGGATTTCTTGTTTTCATGATATTTCCTTTTTCGACTTTGCATTCTTGTTCCTCTGCCCATTCTCGTTCTCCCTACCCACCATAGTCGCCCAACTCTCTTTCCTTTCTTGTTGTTGTGGTCACCTGCCCTCCTGCTCCTTGCACCTAGCCATTTCTATCTCTTTCTCCCCATTCTTTCTTAACAATGCTATCTAGAGGTCTATAGCAAAGGATGTACCAAGAATAGATGGTCTCCTAGGGGAGATAGAGAGGGAGGTAAGAGGACACATCATAAAAGTTTATAAATTCTTGTCTAGAGTCTTGGATAGAGACAAGGTCGGCTATAGCTGGGAAAAATCTCATTGACAATATTTATTTACTCCCTCTATGCCAAAATGTAGTGTATATTGGTTTTACTGAAAGTAACTTCATAAGGTTATACAATTATATAGAATAAATATGCATATCTACAATGTCAAATACATAAAATAAGAAAGTATATTCCAAGGTATTTCTAATACTACTGATTCAATATTGTCGTCATTGATATATTCTTCTATATGCTTGCTCAAACTATACAAACTTTGACATTGACCAAGACTGGTATGCACATATTTTGGCATATAGGAAGTATTACAATACACATATTTTCTTCCTGTCTTTGCTCATTCTTTAGTTTGGTTCTTGACTCCAAAACATGCACTTGGGGTTTTCCCATTCATGAGGACAAGATAGTCAAGCTTTTCAAGAAAATGGGGACACCATAGATGCATACTTGTGCATGAATGGTAGATGGAGTTTTTATTATTATTTACTTGGATTTTTTTTCCTTTAAGAAAGATAGAAAAATCGTGATGTTCCTAGTCCATTGTCACCGGAGATGGTGACATCTGACCAAGATATGACAGTGTGAACTTGATGCAAAAGAACTACTGCAATTTTGGCCGTGCATTTAAGTATAAAAGTTGCCAATGTTGTCAAAAATTAGTTGAGTTAATTTTTGGTGGTATTCATGCATGCGACTAGGATGATCTTGTGTTGTGAAAATGAGATGACATATTGTAAAAACTGATTTTCTAATAGAATAAATAAGTGGAAACGATACCCCGTAGCATTTTGTAAACCATGAGTTCCAAAAAAAGAGAAGTGAGAAAAAATACCCTTCTTTGCTAGATTTAATGAGATTATGTTGAGAGCACTTATGTATGTGACTACACTAATCTTTTGTTGTGTAAATGAGTTAGGATAGTGTAAAATGATTTTCTTTGAAACTAGCGCATTTGTTGATTACTAGTAAAGATTAGGTCTCTACATCATCACCATACAGGCTGACAAATTAGTTACATACAAGGGATAAAAATACTTTTAAAGCATGGCATCGCTAATGAAGGAGGGAAATAGGGACTCTCATGATATAAATATCTTAAAAGGTCGTAATAATAGGAAGCTCGTGCCGCCATTCATATTAGGTAAGAAGGTTACTGATCTCCAACTACACACACACCACTATCACTAGCTCAGGACCCTTCAATTGTTGACAAGTAGACAAGGTATGGAATTAGTTAGTAGTGTACATATATACATAACATGCACAAGAGAATTGATATTCACATTATCAACAATGGCAGCAATTCTAGAAGACGCAATGACCAACATAACAATATAACAATTAAGTCTAGTAAAATGATAGTAAAACTATAGGACTTAATAGACTCGTCATAACAATATAGGCAACAATCCGAGCTCCCTCGCAAATTTCATTTGATGAGTTTTTTACTAGTCAATATGCAATATTTGTCCCATATATTAAGGAAAAGATATGTTTATATCTAAGTCGACCAAGATTTTTTAATGCCCAAATCAATTCATGAATGTGCAAATTTAGTTTAATGAATAGTGCAACTTAACTTAAACTTTTCTACGAGTCATACTTTTATAATAAAGTGCACGTTGCACTTTTCTTAAGATGAAGTTGCACTTATTAATCTAGACAGAAGAAAATATTAGGAGACTTAGGATTAGCATACCCTTAATAAAAATTTGCACTTCGAACAAATTTTTCAATGGTTTTCTATTTTGGATTTATACTTTGTACTACACAGCACCACATATATCTATGGACAAAATATTGCCCATTATGGAACCGTGCCCATATAATAATAGGATATTCATAACATGTGAACATAATACATTCCATGGCACAAGGTTTGTCCAATCAAGACTCCATAAAAATATATGGTAAGTAGGTTAGTAACCAACACCTCTGCAATGGAAGCATGATTTCCCATCGCAATATAATAGAGCCAAACATAAGACATTCAATGCCAACAATTATCCTCCCACAAGAACACTTTTGAGCCATCCTTGATACAGAAAGCCCCAAAACTGAAAAAAAGGTTCTAATTAACCCGCATAAGGTGATCCCAGAAGTTTGAATCGCCTTGTTTGAACTCTACCTAAGGGTGGGTTTTGGATCCTAAGCATTTATTTTGGACGAGGTCGTACCACGCTTCCTCCCTTAACAACTTATGAAACAATTTATAAGGAATGCTAGGATATTTTATTTATGTGCCCTAAATTTCTACATTTGCAAATGTTAGTTACATTTAATGGAGTTCATCTTTATGGAGGAAATTCTTGAATGAGTGGGGTGATATTGCGGTATGTAAATACGAGGGCATAATGTATACTATAAGTTTTTAATATAAATTTACGTGAAAAAAGTTTCCAAATGTTTGCTACATGATTGAATTAAATTTCGGGAGGGTGATGTGAATAGGATATAATCTTGCAATATGTGAATAAAATTGGATATATTACTTTTGTAGAATCTCACAAGGATGGTAGGTGTTTGTGCAATTGCATTTAGTCAACGAGAGTTGATCTAGTTAAAGAGGAAAATAATATCCAAAAACCTAACAAAGCTCGGTTAATGAAGTGATATCAGGAAGAGACACACACATGTACACCCACACACACGGACTAGATATACAAGGTTGAGAACGCCACCAGATGATTCAAACAGGCAAGCACAATAGCCATTGACACTCCACTACACGTCCATTAGTATGCCTAACAATGTGAACATAATTTCACCGCAGTCCCAAGCTCCCTCCCTTAACAATAGGCACCAGTATCGTTGTCAGGATGCACATTCTCTCCAGGCGGTGGTCCAATGTGAGTGGCGTTCTTGAATGGAAGAACCTAGTATTGTATCTGATGAGATTGTCATCCTACACTGCCAATATGCATTGTTTCGTTTGAACAAGTTGCTTTTCAGCTTCAAAGTTGGAAAGTTTGTGCTGTAATCACCCTAAGTGGATTCTGTTCATGGATCAATCAAATTGCTTAACGAGATCTATTTGAAAGAATACTGCATGTTTGTACGATTGTGTAACGGTTTTTCGAGAATTGGATATTTCAAATTTGGTGTTTCCATAATAAAAATACAAGTCTTTATAAGAACTTTATTTATACGCAAGTATAGTATAGTATCAGTTAAACAACTAATCGGAACAAATATGGCAAAATCATTTCATACTCCTACATAAGCAAACAAAAGTAGTGCACGGGAAACACAAGGTTCATATAAGATAGATAACAGGAGCAATAACAACATCCGTAACGATCATACAGGGAGACAAATTAACATAACATAACATAACAGTTGTCAGTATTCCCGAATACAGTAGTGCACTTTGCCAAGAATTTCATCAATATCAGATTTAGTTGACAGCTCCAAACGAGAAGAAGTGGTTGCGTCCCTCAAGCCATGGAGCATTAAGATCGGCCGTGGCGGCATTGTAATTGCACCTCTTGGGCAGCTGTGCTTCTTCCTCGTCATGAGGAGGCAAAAGGCTTTGCAGCTCCTCTGAACATTCCCTGTCAGTTGATGGCACCGAGTGTTGATACGGTTCAATGTGCAACTGTTGGATGCTGTTCTCAGACTGGATTGGGGGTGTTTGCTCCTCTTGTACCATGCCACCAACCGTTTGCTTTGCTTCTTCCCCATCAGCAGCAGCCCAAGGCCTTAGCAAGTCCTCATCCTCCCAGTCAATTCGTGCCGCAATCTGTTCGATGTCTTCATCAAAATTTAGATGTTCGATGTTGTTCTCAGCTCCGACCGGCAGTGGTTGCTCCTGTTGCTGTACGCCGAGAAGTTCTTCCAATGTGCAAGAAAGCCACCCGGTGTCGTCGTCAGCTTCAGCCGCGGCGGGAACCTCCGTGGACGCGGCCGGCAAGTCGGCAGGCGTGAACCACACCGGACAATCCTCGTACTCGCACTCTTCCTCAGGTTCCGGGACGGGGGTGGCCATCCGTATCTTCTTGCAGCTGGACAGATCGGCGGCGGCGACCGGCGCTGGTCTCTTCTGCAGGTGCGCGCTCGCGGTCACGGTCACCGGCTCTGGTTGGGGTTGGGGTGCGTGTGCGGGCTCTGCTCGTTCTTGACGAATCTTGTACGCGTCTGATTCTTGGCGGGCGGAGGCGGGCGCGTTCGGAGCCAAATGGATCTTGCAGAGCACCTTCTCCCCGCCGGGGACGATTGCCTCAGGCAACAAGCACCGGTACTCCTCCATGACCCAGCCGGTGGACACCTTGCCCTTCTTGAACGAAAGGTGCTTGAGCTCGCCGACCTTGACTCCCGCAGCGTCGTAGACGCTCTCGGTTTTCTGGATGGCCCAGGTGCCGGCCCCGGCGACGCGCGCGAACCGCCCTTTCTTCCCCTTGCAGGTGGTGAAGAAGAACCGGTCGCCGGTGTTGACAGCCGTAGGCACAGGCTCGTATTCGACGGCGAGGTCCTTGGGCTCGCAGGCGTAGACGTCGGCGTGGCGGATGAGCACGTCGGCGCCGTGCGGCAGCGGCGAGCCGGCAAGGAGGCGCGGCAGGAAGTAGGTCACGGCCTCCTCCTTGGAAGGCTTGAAGCGATTCAGCTTGTAGATGTCGTCGAGCCCGTCCATCTCCATGGATCTGCTGTTGCCGCTCCTTCGAGCTCGATTTGGGATCGAGGGAAGGGCAGCGTGGCGGCGGGATTCGCGTGGATGGGTCGGGACTGGGAGCCACAGTGGGGTTTCGGTATTTTATAAATGGAAAAAAAAAGGGGGGCACCGCGTCCTGGACAGAAGAATTCGTGTTCCCGGTACCGTCCCGGTGCCGTTTGGACCCGTTCGAAGTACTCCTCCTATATTAGATTAGGCATAATTCTACTTGCAAGTCAAACTATATAAATTTGATCTAGATTATATAAAACAATATAAATTTATATAATATAAAATATATATAATATAAAAATATACACTAAGCCAATTCTAATTATATTATTTTGGTATTATATAAATTTATATTTATACCAAACTATTTAGTCAAAAATTGTAAAATTTAACTTTAATAAAACCTTATAAGCAATGTAAATTAGGACGGAGGGAGTAGGAGGATCGGTCGATCTTTTTGTGAAAATGCTTGTAGGTTAGTTTATTTGAAATCTAATTGCTAAAAGAACACTGATTTACGACCCCTCGAGTGATAAATTCACCGGGTCTCCCATGTCTCCTAAAGCCTCATCAATGACAACTGAAGAAATAATAAATTTTAAAACAAAAAAATATCACCCCTACTCTACATGCATACAAGAAATTTCTCATGCCACGAGTTAGTGGGCATTTGCTTTTCTGTTTATACTGAAATATATTGAGATGTTGAAGACACAATCAAAATTATTTTTATAGAGAATACAAATCTAATAAAGAGAGCATACAAATACCAACTTTATTATTAAAATATTAGGGCACGTACTATGCAGGCGTTAAGTGCAAATGCTAGGTTCACATTCTCTGCATACGCTTGGTTCCCGATCAATCTCGGGAATTCATCTAGCGTCGACGTCTACCTTGTAGCCGGGCGCTCCACCTTTTCCGCAAGTAGCAAAATATTTTTCCTAACAGAAGATGATATTCACGCGCTAGAAAACAAATTAGATTTAGCGCCTCGTTTACCGCCTAGTGTTGGAGGATGGAGAATAAAGCACTTGATGGGATTTTCTTCCCTTAAACATTATTTTAAATCACCTAAGTGTCTAGCTAAGAGTCTAGCAATATACATGCCCTTAGATCCAAAACCCTCGCCCAAGGAGAATTTTAACATGCGGCCCGAAAGTTCAGACGCCAAGACAATCGCGGAAGGGCTGTAGTAGCTTCGCCAATTGTCGAGAGGGGCCAAATGGGGATAAATACAAATCTAACGGCCAAACGATCGGTTGAACCAGTCAAAAATTGTTGAATTCCAATCCCGTCGTTAGGTCAACTCTTCTTGCATTGACCCGTCAATATTTCCCGTTATCCTTTGCGGTCGTGGACTGGTTTACCCCTGCGAGGACTATATCTTCTTCTCTGCTCTGCTCTTCTCCCCTATTATTCCCCTCTTCATTACCTTGTTTAGCTCCGGCTACTGGTCTCCATATCGGAGCTTGCCGTTGCTCTCCTTGTGTCCCCGCTATGGTCGGTTAACCTCCCACGCCCTTAATCGAAGCTCGCCGCCGTCGCCCTCGCCTCATTTTTCCTAGTGAGCGTGTCGGAGCTTCGCGTCCCCATCCTAGCCTCTCGCCGCTACCTAGACCTTCTCGCACGGCGAAACGCATCCGGCCGGGCAATCCGGACCGGCGACCGGCCTCGGGCGGTTGCATGCTGTCTGATACATCGGAAACGTATCTATAATTTTTTATGCTCCATGCTTGTTTAGTATCTACTTTGCTTTGCTTTGTCTACACTTTGAGATGTTTTTTATATTTTTTCTGGAACTAACCTAACAAGTTGCCACAGTGCCAGTTGCCTGTTTTCTTCTGTTTTTGGTTCCAGAAAGGCAGAAAATCAATATTCTCGGAATTGGACGGGACAAAAGCCAAAGTCAATATTTTACCGTGGGGGACACGAATCCAGAAGACGAGACGGAGACGCGAACCAGGGCGGCCAAACCCACCCTAGCACGGCCAGGGGTGGGCTCGCGCCTGGGCAGGGTGTGGACCCCCTGGTCGCCTCCTGGCCTCGCCTATAAGAAGCCCCTGATGCAGAAGCCCTAAGTACCCAATCAAAACTCCACGAAACCTTCTATAGCCGCCGCCACCATCGTCCCTAGATCGGGGGATCTGAAGTTCTTCCTGGCACCTTGCCGGAGGGGAGATCATCCCGGAGGCCTTCTCTCCGGTATGATGCGTGAGTAGTTCCACCTTGGACTATGGGTCCATGTAGTAGCTAGATGGTTGTATCTTCTCCTTGTGCTTTTATGTATAGATCTTGTGAGCTCCGTTCATGATCAAGATCTAATCTATTTGTAATCGTGCATGTTATGTTTGCGGGGATCCGATGGATATTGAGATTATTAAGTCTGTTTGATTAATGGTTTTGTCTTTATGATTCTATCATGTCTGTGTTATTTGTGATCTTGCATGCTCTCCGTTGTTAGTAGCTATCTTGGCCGAGTAGTTGCTAGTAACTCCAAGAGGGGGTATTTATGCTCGATAGTGGGTTCATGCCTCTAGTTTCCAACGGAAGTGACAGAAATCTCTTCGGTTGTAGATGTGTTGTTGCTACTAGGGAGAAAACAACGGTCTCTTGTTCATGGAACAAGTGGATTGTTTACCTTACACACTTTGCTTAAAGCATTTGTCTGTTGCTTGCAACTTAATACTGGAGGGGGCTCAGATGATAACCTGAAGGTGGACTTCTAGTCATAGATGCAGTTGGATGGCGGTCTATGTATCTTGTTGTATTGCCCAATCGAATCTCATAGGATCTTTCTGACTAGTATTGCATTGTTATGTCTTGCTCAGTTCCTGTCAATTGCCCTGCTGTAATTTGTTTACCCTTCATGCCATGTTGTTTATCTAAGGAGAGCACCTCTAGTGAACTATGGACCCCGGTTCAATATTTACCATTGATACATCTTCCACTGTTACTGTTTACTTGATGCAAATCACCATTACCTTCCACACCATACAGTTAATCCTTTGTTACAGCAAACCGATGAGCTTGACAACCTCACTGATTCATTGGGACAAAGTCTTGAGTTTGTGTTGTGCAGGTCTCCACGTTATTTGCAACACCTGTGTGACGTTTCCTTCCTCCTTCTGGTTCGATAACCTTGGTCTCTACTAAGGGAAACTTGCTGCTGTGCTCATCACACCTTGCTCTTGGGGTTCCAACGAAATATCCCACGTCAACATTCGGTGCACGCACCAAAGATTTCTGGCGCCGTTGCCGGGGAGGCTAAGGACGTCTTCACAAGGGGAGTCCTTCACTTCCTTTATCTTTACTTTGTTTTTAGTTTGCTTTGTTCCTTTTGCTTGGTTTTGTTTGCCTCTTTTAAAAAAATAAAAAAAATTAGACTAGTTTGGTTTGCTTGCTTTATTCAAAAACACAAAAAAGTAGTTTCTGCCCTAGTTGCTACCATGTCTGGTTTGGGGCCAATCTCTATTACACCTTTGGAAGAGATCTTTACTTTTAAGCAAAAAAGTGAAGAGAGTTTTAAAGAGGCTTGGTCTAGAATCACTGCTTTACAAAGGGAAAATGAGCCTAAGATGAGTCTTAGCATGGTTATCAATAGTTTCTAACATGGTATTGCTCTTTGTTATAGATATGCTTTGGATGCTGTGGTTGAGAAAGATATTTTTCAATGTAATGAGGATGAAGCTTTTGATGCCATAAAGAAGTTGATTGCAATTTATAATACACGTGGCAAGTCTGATTTCTCTTTCACAAATATTTTTGCTAGGTTGAACACTCTTGAGACTAGTATTGCTGCTATGAATAGTTGTTATCACACGCTTAGGGCTTACCATGATCATGTTCCCATAAATTCTGAGCCTTCAAAGTGGTTTCCCACAGTCAAAGTCTCTATAAATACTACACTTTTTAATGCTCATTGTGATATCATGTCTGAATTTTGTCTCATGCCTAAAGATATTTATGATTCTTTGAGTCTTTGGGGGCTTTCTGAAGGAGAAGAGGAAATCTCT
Source organism: Avena sativa (assembly GCA_916181665.1). Taxonomy (NCBI): domain Eukaryota; kingdom Viridiplantae; phylum Streptophyta; class Magnoliopsida; order Poales; family Poaceae; genus Avena; species Avena sativa. The sequence goes on from OV702284.1 coordinate 3,443,342, forward strand.
CTTACTAATAATGCCACTTTATTTCCCATTGGAATAGCTGAAGGTGTGTTTACAAAAAATCTCAGGGAACATGGTGTCTACTGATTATCTTGTTACTGAATGTGTAGGCAAAAGACAGATCACACTCGGAAGATCCCTACTGAAACACCTTGGAGCGGTAATAGATGTGGGAAAAGGCATTATGTATTTTTATCCTTCGGTAAGCGATTATATCTTCCCTAAAGATAAGAAGAAAGGTAAGAAAGGAAAGAACATGAGGGTTAATGCTTTTTCATTTGAAAATACTTGATTCTTCTCGCTTCTTGTGCCTAACTTAAAGGTGCTAAAGAAAAGTACTTGTTGGGAGATAACCCAAGAGTTTCCTTAAGTCTTGGAAGTTATTACTTCAGTAATGAACTCTTCTTATCCTTTTTGTTTGTTTTTTGTGCCAAGAATGACCTCTAATGAGAGGGAAGTAAGATTTGGGGAGTTGCTGTCCTGAAACAGATTTCTGTCCTCCACAAAAAAAATTGTGAGGATTATCTGTAAGTCGGATTGAGCTGAAAGTTTACGAATAAATCCCCCATTATGTTAGATACCTTTCGTTAGTTCAACACTTTTTGATTTGAGCAACAAAAAATGTTCTAAAACATTGGTTTCTACCTGCTGGTCTGTTTTGACAGATTTCTGCCATTATTTGCATTTGATTCTTATTGATTCCTTTTTGAGTTCTCTTTAGTTGAATTGAGCTTTTTTAAGGAGTTGCTACAGTAGCTTGTATTTTTAGTGAAACTTTTTGCTGTTCCAAAGCTTTGCCAGAGGTCTAATATCTTTTGAATAAACTAATGTTGCTAATGAAGATTGTGTGAAGTTTTGTACGAAGGAAAATTTTCAGGTGTAGAGAGAGAATGATGCAATGAGATGAAGAATGGAAAAAAGCTCAAGCTTGGGGATGCCACCCCGGTGTCACCCCAAGAAATATCCAAGAGATACAAGCGTCAAATCTTGGGAATGCCCAAGGCATCCCCTTCTTCATCAATAAAAAGCTCAGGTATGTCTAGACACTTCGTTTTTATTGTTTCTTGCATAGTTGTCTTGTTCTTGGAGCGTCTTAGTTTTCATTTGCTTTGCTTAATTTGTTTACTTTGCTTAAATAAAGTAGTTTGGACTCCTGTTCTCGTTGTGTTGTTGCAAATAAATTGCTTGGTGTTGGAAAGGAGTAGTAAGTTCTTGCTTGAAAGTGCAAGAGAAGCTTGCATTGACTAAGACTTAGACTTTAGCATGGCATGCTAGGTGTTGTTTTGACCTTATGCCTAGTGATTATTTCTGTATCATGTCTTGTTCTAAACATTTGGGATTGCTTAGTGTGCCTTGAAGAAATTATGCGTTGTTTTAGCATTCAAAAGCATAGTATTGTAGTATTCTCCTTTGATGCTTTGTTTGGGTTGACTTGGCACATGCTCACACCATGTTATGACTATGAAAAGTCACCATAGCCTCTATGATCATTTAGTCCTTGACTTGTAGTACCACTCTACGCTTTGATTAGTAATGCGTTGTTGCTCTGCATGATTATGACCATTATGCTCTCTTAGTTGGTTGCTCCCAGTATTTTGCTAGCCTCCACTTGTATGAGTAAGCTCTACTAATGCTTCCAACTCCCAAGAAACCAAGTTTTTCCAAAGTTTCCACTCTAAACTCCTATGCATGGTATGTTACACCATTCCAAGTATATTCTTGTTTTCAGCTATCTTCCAATTAAGAACTATTTTGTTATGTGAGAACTTAGTGATTAAAGCCCTCACAAACTTGATGGCACACTTTATATTCTTTGCCCCTAATAAACTTGAACCATTGTGTCATATATGTTGTATATACTTGCACTTATACGTTGGAATTAGCAGAACCGTGCTATCACGGGGAATCTTTTCAACATTGCACTTGTATTTGTACTCAGTTGATATCATGCTCCTTTGTCTATGGATGTCACCGATGTGAAATAAATAGGGAACTTGTAAGTCAATGGAGTTTGTATTTTGTGTTAGAGAAACGCCTTGGCCGCTAGCCTAAGCCATGCCTAATCATGGTGGAAACTTGCAGCATCAATGTAGTGAGCTATCTATGAAGCATCCACACCGTGGGGGACACGAAAACAGAAGACGAGTTGGATACGCGAACCAGGGCGGCCAAACTGAAGGGAATATGCCCTGAGAGGCAATAATAAAGTGTTTATTATGTGTATTCCAAGTATATGATAGATGTTTATTTTACATGCTATAATTGTATTAATACGGAAACATTAATACATGTGTGTTTAATAAACAAACAGAAAGTTCCTAGTTATGCCTCTCTCATAAACTAGCTCGTTGATTAACAAGATGATCAAGGTTTCCTGATCATGGACATTAGATGGTGTTAATAACGGGATCACAACATTAGTGTAATGGTGTGATGAACATTCATCCGAAGTATAGCATTACGATCAAAGTCATTGAGTTTATATTGCTATAACAACTTACGAAGTGATCCTAATCCTTAGACCATGAGATCATGTCAATCACTAACACCGTAAGAGTTTCTTGATAACATCAAACGTCACACCGTAACAGGGTGATTATAAAGATGGATTCAGAACTAATAAAGTGTTATGTTGAGGCTCATGGATCGAGAGTGGAATTTGTTCATCCCGATGACGGATAGATATACTCTGGGCCCTCTCGGTGATATCACATTGATTAGCTTGCAAGCAAGTGATTTGATCACTAGAATGTTATATCACGGGAACGAGAAAAGAGTGCATGTCGGTAACGAGATCAAACTAGGTATGGAGATACCGATGATCGAATCTCGGACATGTAATATATCGTGAAACAAAGGGATTAAGATACTAGCGTAAAAGGTTCCGACGATCACAAGAAAGTCATCGTTGAATGTGTGGGAGTCAGTATGGGTCTCCAGATCCCGCTTCTGATTATTGATCCGAGAGGGGTCTCGATCATGTCCGCATTATTCACGAATCGTAGGGTGACACACTTAAGAGACACCGACATCCAATTGGAGCAAAAGTTTCATGCCGAAAGAATGAACAAGCGCAGGAATTTATTTCACTAGATACCGAAACAGGTTTTCGGGTGAAATTGCATAAAGTGGTTATGCATGTGAAATATAATTCTAGCAAGGGGTTTTTTGTGAATGTTTGTCATTAAAGTAATTGAAAAAATTCTGAATAAAATAAAAGAGTTTTATTTAATTAGAGTTTGCATTAAATTTGGTGAAAATTTAATGGGAATTTGAGTGGACTTTTGAGTGGAGAAAATTGAAGGGCCATTTTGTGAGTGGAGTGTCCACCCACATGAATGAAGGAGGGGAGGGGGCAGCCCCATGGCCGGCGGCCACCCCCTTGGGTTCCCCCCTCCTCCTATAAAAGGAGCCCCTCCTCTCACTTGTCTCTAACACCTCCTCGTGAAGGATCTCTCCCCCCCTCTAGAATTTATCCCCCATGGTCTCGGACTAGTGAGATACATGTTCCCGGTGGCTATTCGGCAAGAAAGAGTTGTGCTTCCGCTGCATCGCTGGAGCGAGGAGGCGGAGGTTGCTCGGTGCCTCGAACGTGTGTGCGAGCACGGATGCGCTGCTGATTTGCGGCGCTAGGACTTCCTCTCGATCTTGAGATCGGCAAGAGATCGTCTACATCAACCACGAGTTAAACTCGTTAAGCTTTGTCGGTTTTCAAGGGTATGGTCTCTACGGATATACATTCGCCCGTTGTTTGTATCTAGTAGATAGATCTTGGTACATAGTTCCCATCGTAGGAAATTTTTTGTTTTCTATGCTGCGAACCCTACAGTGGTATCAGAGCCGGATCTATGCGTAGATGCTTTACACGGGTAGTACACATATGAGTATGTGGGCGATGATGATCATGTTGTTGCTCCTTTGTTGTAATTTTGGATATTGGTGGCATAGTGGGATGAAGCGGCCCGGACAAACTTTACATGTCCTCGCACATGAGACCTGTTCCACGCTTGACATGCAACTAGTTTGCATAAGTGGCTAGCGGGTGTCTGTCTCTCCTACTATAGTCAATATCTATTTTGCAAGCGAGTTGTCAACAATTTGATTATCCTCGTTGTGGTTCATGTTCGTAGGTAAGAACGGTTCTATCTCGAAAGCCCTAAGCCACATAAAACTTGCAATGGATAAATTAGAGGCGTCTAGTTTAGATTGTTGCTGGGCTAGTGTTATGATATGGTAGTGTTGTAAGTAGAAGTATGAGATGATACTCTTACAACACACATAGCGTGTAAACTCCATAGACCTTGGATTTAGACATATAGGTATGATAATGATCATACCACGATGCACATGATAGAGATAATATGCGGGAACCATAACATTTCACTAATAAACATGTGATGTTTGATAGCATCTTATATTGCTTGTTTAGCGCTTTGTTAGCATAATAAGATGATCCCTCATTTAAATATCAAGATAAAAATGTGTTCTTCCTTTAGTATGCACCGATTATGTTTCGTCGCTCCAAGACATCACGTGATGATCGGGTGTTCTTGGATCCACGACCATATTTCGGGTGTAAAACAGTTACACACGCGAATACTAAGGTTCTAACTTGGCGAGCCTAGCATGTACAGACATGGCCTCGGAACACGGACCAAAAGGTTAAGCATGAGTCATATAGTTGATATGATGCCCATTTGATGCTCGCCTTTGAAGCTATACGGACTCACGTGATGATCGGACTTGGTATAGTGGATTTGGTTCATGTAATCACCAAAAAAGCACGAGGGATGTCGTTTTTGAGTGGGATTTCATTCGTAATATGTATTAGTTGAACTCAATCTATCATACACTTAGTCTAAACTTTACAAATTCTGTTGTAGATGGCACCACCTGCTTTTAATTTCAATGTGTTCATGGAGAAAGAGAAACTAGCAACGAACGGTAGCAACTTTACCGAATGGGCCATGAATTTGAGGATTCTCCTCTCTACTGCACAAAAGCAATATGTGCTAGAAGCTCCGTTAGGCCCCCACCTTTAGATGATGCCCCTGACGAGGAGAAGAATGTCTATCAGACTCGTCAGGAGGACCACAACTTAGTTCATTGCGGTATATTGTATGGGCTAGAGCCGGAACTTCGAAAGCGTTTTGAAAATGGCAATGCTTTTGATACAATGGGTGAGTTGAAAATGATTTTCGACACACATGCTGCTGTAGAGAGCTACAACGCTCCAGAAAAGTTCTTTAGCTGCATGATGGAAGAGCACAGCTCCGTTAGTGAGCATGTACTCAAGATGTCGGGTTACGCCGATAAGCTTGTGTCCTTGGGAATATCGATTCCCATTGACTTAGGCATCCATCGTGTTCTGCAGTCTCTGCCACCTAGCTATAAGAGCTTCGTGATGAACTATAATATGCAAGGCATGAAGAAGTCTCTCCCCGAGCTTCTGTCAATGCTTAAAACTGCAGAAGTGGAGATAAAAAAGGAACATCAAGTGTTGATGATCAATAGGAACACTGGTTTCAAGAAAGAAAAGAAGGGAAAACGGAAGGGAAGTAAGGGCGGCAAGCCTGTTACCGTGCCTGAAAAGAAACCCCGAGTTGGACCTAAGTCTGATACCGAGTGCTACTATTGTAAGGGGACTGGCCACTGGAAGCGCAACTGCCCCAAGTATCTGGCAGACAAGAAGGCCGGCAAGGTAAACAAAGGTATATATGATATACATGTTATTGATGTGTACTTGACTAGTGCTCGCAGTAGCACCTAGGTATTTGATACCGGTTCAGTTGCTAATATTTGTAACTCGAATCAGGGGCTACGGAACAAGCGACCGCTAGCAAGGGGTGAGGTCAAGATGCGTGTCGGCAATGGATCAAGCGTTGATGTGATCGCCGTCGGAACGCTGCCTCTCCACTTGTCGTCGGGATTAGTTATAAACTTGAATAATTGTTATCTGGTGCCTGCACTGAGCATGAACATTGTATCTGGATCGTGTTTGATGCGAAGTGGTTATTCATTTAAATCCGAGAACAATGGTTGTTCCATTTATATGAATGAAATCTTTTATGGTCATGCACCGATGATGAATGGTTTATTTCTATTATATCTCGATGATAATGTTACACATATTCATAATGTTGATGCTAAAAGGATTAAACTTAATGATGATATATCCACATATATGTGGCACTGCCGTCTAGGTCATATTGGCGTTAAACGCATGAAGAAGCTCCATTCGGATGGACTTTTGGAATCACTTGATTTTGAATCATTTGATACATGTGAGCCATGCCTTATGGGCAAGATGACTAGAACGCCGTTTTCCGGTTCAATGGAACGGGCGACAGATTTATTGGAAATCATACATTCTGATGTATGTGGTCCAATGAGTGTGTCGGCGCGAGGTGGATATCGTTATTTTGTTACTTTCACGGATGATTTGAGTAGATATGGTTATATCTACTTGATGAAACACAAGTCTAAAACCTTTGAAAAGTTCAAGGAATTTCAGAATGAAGTGGAAAATCATCGTAATAGAAAGATCAAATTTCTACGGTCCGACCGTGGAGGTGAGTATCTAAGTTACGAGTTTAGCACTCACATGAAAGAGTGTGGAATTGTTTCACAACTCACGCCTGCCGGAACACCACAGCGAAATGGTGTGTCGGAACGTCGTAATCGTACTTTATTAGATATGGTTTGATCTATGATGTCTCTGACGGACTTGCTGTTGTCATTTTGGGGTTATGCACTAGAAACTGCTGCATTCACTTTAAATCGGGCACCATCTAAATCCGTTGAAAAGACGCCGTATGAATTGTGGTTTGGAAACAAACCTAAGCTGTCTTTTCTTAAAGTTTGGGGATGCGATGTTTATGTGAAGAAACTTCAACCGGATAAACTCGAACCCAAAGCGGAAAAATGCGTCTTCATAGGATACCCTAAGGAAACTATTGGGTATTCCTTCTATCACAGATCCGAGGGCAAAGTTTTTGTTGCCAAGAATGGATCCTTTCTAGAGAAAGAGTTTCTCGCGAAAGGTGTGAGTAGTCGGAAGGTAGAACTCGAAGAGGTTATTGAACCATCTCTTCAAAGTATGGCGTGTAGTGCAGCGCCGGAAGTTGTTCCGGAGTTGGATCCACCTGTTGAAGAGGGAACTAATGATAATGATCATGAAACTCCGAAAGAGAGTACTACCAAACCTCGCAGGTCAAGCAGGACGCGTGCAGCTCCCGAGCTGTACGGAAATCCTGTCATGAATTTCATGGTTGATGAAAATGATGACCCTGCGACGTATGAAGAAGCGATGATGAGCCCGGATTCCAACAAATGGTTAGAAGCCATGAAATCCGAGATGGAATCCATGTATGAAAATCAAGTTTGGAACTTGGTGGACTTACCTCACGACTGAAAGGCCGTGGAGAACAAATGGATTTTCAAAAGGAAAACTGATGCTGATGGTAATGTGACCGTCTATAAAGCTCGACTTGTCGCAAAGGGGTTTCGACAAATTCAAGGAGTTGACTATGATGAGACATTCTCTCCCATAGCGATGCTAAAGTCAGTTAGGATTATGTTAGTAATTGCTGCATATTTCGATTATGAGATATGGCAAATGGATGTCAAAACCGCGTTTCTCAATGGTAATATTGAAGAAGAGTTGTATATGATACAACCAAAGGGTTTTGTCGATCCTAAGGATGCTAACAAGGTGCGCAAGCTTCAGCGATCCATCTATGGATTGAAGCAAGCATCACAAAGTTGGAATCTCCGCTTTGATGAGGTGATCAAAGAGTTTGGATTTGTCCAAACTTATGGAGAAGCTTGTATTTACAAGAAAGTGAGTGGGAGCAATGTGGCATTTCTGATATTATATGTGGATGACATATTATTGATCGGAAATGATATAGATCTTTTAAACAGTGTTAAAAGTTATCTAAACAGCAAATTCTCAATGAAGGACCTAGGTGAAGCGTCATACATATTAGGCATAAAGATCTATAGAGATAGATCTAGGCGCCTAATAGGGCTATCGCAAAGTACATACCTTGATAAGATTTTAAAGAAGTTTAAAATGGACAAAAGTAAGAAGGGGTTCTTACCTATGTTGCAAGGCAAGACATTGAGTAAGACTCAAAGTCCGGCTTCGGCGGAAGAAAGAGAGATAATGGACAAGGTCCCCTATGCTTCAGCCATAGGCTCTATAATGTACGCCATGCTATGTACAAGACCGGATGTGGCACATGCTATTAGTTTGACTAGTAGGTACCAATCGGATCCAGGTGCGGAACACTGGATAGCGGTCAAGAATATCCTTAAGTACTTACGAAGAACTAAGGATATGTTTCTTGTATACGGAGGTGAAGAAGAGCTCGTCGCTAGGTGTTATGTTGACGCTAGCTTTGACACCGATCCGGATGACTCTAAGTCTCAATACGGATACGTATTTCTCATGAATGGCGGAGCGGTTAGTTGGAGGAGCTCCAAACAACCTGTGGTAGCGGGATCAACAACGGAGGTCGAATATGTTGCTGCTTCAGAAGCGGCTCAGGAAGCAGTTTGGATGAAGGAGTTCATATCCGAACTAGGAGGGGTTGCAAACGCGTTGGACCCAATGGTGATCTATTGTGACAACAATGGTGCCATTGCCAATGCCAAAGAACCAAGGTCTCACAAGCATTCCAAGCATATTAAGCGCCGGTTTCACTCCATCCGTGAGCATGTCAAGGATGGAGATATAAAGATTTGTAAAGTACATACGGATCTCAATGTAGCAGATCCGTTGACTAAAACTCTCCCTAGAGCAAAACATGATCAACACCATAACTCAATGGGTGTTAGATTTATCACTATGTAACTATATTATTGTCTCTAGTGCAAGTGGGAGACTGAAGGGAATATGCCCTGAGAGGCAATAATAAAGTGTTTATTATGTGTATTCCAAGTATATGATAGATGTTTATTTTACATGCTATAATTGTATTAATACGGAAACATTAATACATGTGTGTTTAATAAACAAACAGAAAGTTCCTAGTTATGCCTCTCTCATAAACTAGCTCGTTGATTAACAAGAAGATCAAGGTTTCCTGATCATGGACATTGGATGTTGTTAATAACAGGATCACAACATTAGTGTAATGGTGTGATGAACATTCATCCGAAGTATAGCATTACGATCAAAGTCATTGAGTTTATATTGCTATAACAACTTACGAAGTGATCCTAATCCTTAGACCATGAGATCATGTCAATCACTAACACCGTAAGAGTTTCTTGATAACATCAAACGTCACACCGTAACAGGGTGATTATAAAGATGGATTCAGAACTAATAAAGTGTTATGTTGAGGCTCATGGATCGAGAGTGGAATTTGTTCATCCCGATGACGGATAGATATACTCTGGGCCCTCTCGGTGATATCACATTGATTAGCTTGCAAGCAAGTGATTTGATCACTAGAATGTTATATCACGGGAACGAGAAAAGAGTGCATGTCGGTAACGAGATCAAACTAGGTATGGAGATACCGATGATCGAATCTCGGACATGTAATATATCGTGAAACAAAGGGATTAAGATACTAGCGTAAAAGGTTCCGACGATCACAAGAAAGTCATCGTTGAATGTGTGGGAGTCAGTATGGGTCTCCAGATCCCGCTTCTGATTATTGATCCGAGAGGGGTCTCGATCATGTCCGCATTATTCACGAACCGTAGGGTGACACACTTAAGAGACACCGACATCCAATTGGAGCAAAAGTTTCATGCCGAAAGAATGAACAAGCGCGGGAATTTATTTCACTAGATACCGAAACAGGTTTTCGGGTGAAATTGCATAAAGTGGTTATGCATGTGAAATAGAATTCTAGCAAGGGGTTTTTTGTGAATGTTTGTCATTAAAGTAATTGAAAAAATTCTGAATAAAATAAAAGAGTTTTATTTAATGAGAGTTTGCATTAAATTTGGTGGAAATTTAATGGGAATTTGAGTGGACTTTTGAGTGGAGAAAATTGAAGGGCCATTTTGTGAGTGGAGTGTCCACCCACATGAATGAAGGAGGGGAGGGGGCATCCCCATGGCCAGCGGCCACCCCCTTGGGTGCCCCCCTCCTCTCACTTGTCTCTGACACCTCCTCGTGAAGGATCTCTCTCCCCCTCTAGAATTTATCCCCATGGTCTCAGACTAGCGAGATACATGTTCCCGGTGGCTATTCGGCAAGAAAGAGTTGTGCTTCCGCTGCATCGCTGGAGCGAGGAGGCGGAGGTTGCTCGGTGCCTCGAACGTGTGTGCGAGCACGGATGCGCTGCTGATTTGCGGCGCTAGGACTTCCTCTCGATCCTGAGATCGGCAAGAGATCGTCTACATCAACCACGAGTTGAACTCGTTAAGCTTTGTAGGTCTTCAAGGGTATGTTCTCTACGGATATACATCCGCCCGTTGTTTGTATCTAGTAGATCGATCTTGGTACATAGTTCCCATCGTAGGAAAATTTTTGTTTTTTACGCTGCGAACCCTACACAAACCCCCTAGGAGCGGCCAGGGGTGGGCCCGCGCCTGGGCAGGGTGTGGCCCCCCTGGTCGCCTCCCGACCTCGCCTCTTCACCTATAAGAAGCCCCCGATACAGAAACCCTAAGTACCCGATCAAAACTCCACGAAACCTATTGTAGCCGCCTGAAAGGACATTTATTGTCATAATCACTTTTGGTGTTCGGTAACAACAAGTAGATCATTTTACAGTTTGTCACTGTCCACAGGTTGATATTATGATAAGTGAAAAGCACCCTCACACTTGGGAAAAGTCCACACTCATTCGACACATTTCTAGAAACTCTAGACCGGAGTCTTCGGTGTGGTCCGGAGTTTCCGGAAGTGTCTCCGGAGGGGTCTTCAGGATCTGGGCTGGGTCATTCAGATGGGAGGTCCTGAGCCTGCACCGGAGGATACTCTGGAGTCTCCGAACTTTGTTTAGTCCGGAGTCTCCGGTGTTGGAAGACCGGAGTCTCCGGTGTTGCTGGGTCAGGATTGTTCTGGGTCATTCAGATGGGCGGTCTGGAGGCTTGTCCAGAGATTGGTCGGAGTCTCCGGTGTAGACCGGAGTCTCCGGTCTACAGACCGGAGTCTCCGGTCTGACTTTTCTACAACAGTCAGAAAACGGTTCATGGAGGAGGCTGCCTATAAAAAGGGACCCTTATCTTCTTCCTCCAGTTGCTCGAGCTGCTCAAGAACACCAAACTCATTAGAGCCACCAAATCTACAAGATATCTTCATCCAACCATCCAAAGTCATTGATCTTTGGAGAATCGAAGGAGGAGGCCTTGATCTGCATCTTCACCAAGAGAGATCTTCATTTCCCCCTCATTCACTTGAGGGCCCCCATGCTCTAGTGTTTCTTTGGAAACCCTAACTTTGATTTGGTTCTTGCAAGCTTGTCTTTGATTTGTCTTGACAGCTTGCTTGCATTTGGGAGCCTCCAGTTAAGTTGTGGATGTGTGCCCCGAACTTGTTGTAAAGGTGCCGGCTTCCACCTCGAAGGTTGCCGATATAGTGGAAGGTGAATCGAGCCCGTTGGGGTGAGATTCATCGGAGAACTAGGGAGGCCTCTCGTGGCGTTGGTGGTTTGAAACCACCCCCTCTCCAAACGTAGACGTACTTCCCCTCAAAAGGAAGGAACTATGGGAAACAAATCCTTGTGTCTCCGCGTCCACTCCTTTGGTTACTTCTATCCTTTACCGCACTTTACTTACTTGTTCTTGCTTAGTGTTGTGTTAGCTTGTGCTTGGTTGACATATAGGTAAATTCACCATAGTTGCATATTCTAGAGAATTTACCTTTCTTGTCAAACCCTAATTTGAAAAAGAGTAAAATTTGAAGTAGCACCTATTCACCCCCCTTCTAGGTGCCTATACGATCCTTTCAATTGGTATCAGAGCCTCGGCTCTTTATTTGGGCTTTACCGCCTAAGAGAATATGGGTAGCCAAGAAGGGGATGGTGGTAGTGAGCCGACCACGGTGACCATGGAAGATCTCAGAAACTTGGAAACAAGATTGAGCTCTTCCTTGGTCAACGAAGTCAAGAAAATGCTAGAGAAACTTCTTAAAGACAAAGATGGCTCATCACTCCCATCTCCTCAAGAGGACCTACCATCCGTTGTACCTAAAGGGAATACTTCGGTATCCCCCGAGGGTATGATGGTGGGGGGTAAACTAGACAACATTAACTCCTCCACACACAATGATGGTGGGAAGGGTGAGCACCGTGATTCATGGTACTCTTCTGACCCTCCAATCCCTCACCCTCATGTGTACAATAGAGGTGACCCACCTAAGCTTGAAGAATCTGCTACTTTTGCTCAATGGTAATCACTAATGAGAACTCATGTGCGCAGCTCTTGCATTGAACTATGGAACATCATCGAGCATGGACTCTTTATTGGGGATCCAAACAACTTGACAAGAAGAGAGGTTGTCAATAGTCAACTCAATGCCACTGCTTTGCATATGATTTAACAAGGATTGGGGACAAAGGATTATCCACACATTGAGCACTTTAGCATTGCCAAGGAAGCTTGGGATGCCCTCACTATATTGTTTGTTGGAAATGAGAGTATGAGGAGGAACCGATATGATGCTCTAAGCAATGAAGCCTAAGGCTTCTACATGAAAGAAGGTGAAGATCACGAAGACATGTACCGAAGGCTCAAGACCACCGCCACCGCTTTTAGAAATGTGGGTGCCTCACATGTGGATGATGCATGGATAAAAAGGAAATATGTGAGTGCACTCATGCCTTTTGAGCTCACCGACTTGAAGATCCTACAAGGTAGACACAACTACCATCTCATGACCTCAAATGAAGTTATGCAAGAGATGGTCGCCTTCAAAGTAGCCGCTAAGAATGCCAAAGATGCCCGTGCTCGTGCCCTTGGTATGAGAAATGTTGTCAATGTTGCATTGAAGGCCAAAGTTGTGGACCATGGGGATGAAGATGATAGTGATGAAGGCCTCTCCATGGACCATCCCGATGAAGTCAAGATTGCTCATGGTCAATATATGGCCTTCTATGCAAAGAACTTTTGGAAGAACCCCGCCAAGGCCAAGATGGAAAGGCAACGGAGAAGCAACCCAAATGGGAAAAGAGAGAATACCACTACGTTGAGAACTTGCTTCAATTATGGTGACCGCTATCACTTTGTGGCAAGTTGCCCCTATGAGAAGAGAGAAGATCATGGTGGTAAACTTGTGTTGAAGAAGACTCTCAAGGCACCTTACAAGAAACCTTTCATCAAGAAGAATCCCATCAACAAGAAGTCGAGAGAAATTGTCTTGATCACTCATGAAGAATACTCCTCCGACAATGAAGATGATGAAGATGAGGAAGAGGAAACTTCTAATGGTGTGGCTGCTTTAGCCACCACTTCTACTCCGACATTCTCACTCTTCGATTCTCCAAATGAGAACTCTCCCACCAAGAACGTCACTTGCCTTATGGCAAGAGGAACGGAGGTATCCTCATCATCCTGCTCTACTCCCTTAGATAATGATGAAATTGATGAGTGAGATGTCTCTTGATGTTAAAAAGGAATTAATTGCCTTTGATGAGTTTATGACTAACCTAGAAGGAGATGCTAAGTTACATTTTGGAAACATCTTAGATCAACTTTCACATACTCAAGATCTTCCAGATGTAAGATGTAAACTTGGGCATGAACACTTGATTGAGCTAGAGGCTTTAAACAATGCTCTAGAAGAAGAACAAGAAACTAGGTTGTCACTTGAATTAAAACTTGAAGGGCTTGATGAGGCCAATGATATTATTGTTAACAAACTCATCAAAGAGCGTGATCATGCTATTGCTAAATACAAAAGGGCTAAAAAGGACAAGATTGAGTTTGGTGTGGTTCATGAAAAACTTGTCGAGGACTTTAGGTTGCTTAACAAGGCCCACAAGGCTTTGGAGAGTGAACTCTTGTCACTCACAAAGTCCCATGAAACGCTTCAAACTCAATTGGCCAATATTCCTTCACCTAGTAACTTCATTCCATCTAGTAGTACAACTATTCTTGAAGAGAATGCTAGGTTGAAGGGGGAGCTTGCTAAGGCCACATTTCCACAAGGCAACAAGTCCATTGATGATCTTTTGAGCAAGCAAAGGCCTAGTGGTGATAAAGGGGGCATTGGTTTTGTCTCCAATACTAAGAAGAAGAAGAACAACAAGAAGAATAAGGCCAAGCCCGCACAAGAGACCAACAAGACCATTGTGGATAGTAAGACCACAAGTGGTAAAACTATGTCTCATGATGACTTTGCGGGAAGTGCTAAACCTCACTATGTTCTAATGCATGATTATTATGGTGATGTGTATGCGCAATATGTTGGCCCTTATGATGGGTATATTGCTTGGTCTATTTGGGTTCCCAAGACCCTTGTTGCTAACAAAAGAGGACCCATTGAAAAATGGGTACCTAAAAATTAGCTTGATCTTTTGTAGACTTATGCTTCCGGAGGGTCAAAGTGGGTGCTTGATAGTGGTTGCACAAGTCATATGACCGGGAGCTCGTCTATTGTCAAGGAGTTAAAGCCAAATTATGATCAAATCACCATGACATATGCCGACAAATCAAAGTCTAAGGTAATGGGTTTCGGCAAGGTTGTGGTTGCTCACGACATTACACTCGTGAACGTCATGCTTGTTGAGACCCTTGGATACAATTTACTTTCAGTCCTTGCTCTTGGAAAGATGGGCTTTGCCGTCTTTATTGATGTTGATATTGTGGTCCTCTTGTGGAGCAAGTCTCTCAAGGTCGCTTTCGTTGGGTACGTCGAACATGAATTGTATATGGTGGACTTTTTGGAGTAAACCACTACAGGTCCGATGTGCTTATTCGGAAAGGACGATGTGGGTTGGCTATGGCATCGCCGACTAGCCCATGTCAATATGAGAACTTTGCAAAGTCTCCATAAGGAGGGCCATATTGTTGGACTAAAAGAAAATGTTTCCTTTGCCAAAGATCGTGTTTGCAGGGCATGTGTTCTAGGGAAGATGCATGATGCTCCTCACAAGCCTAAGAACAGCATCAAGTCCACCAAGATCTTGGAGCTCCTCCACGTGGACCTCTTTGGTCCTCCATCTCATGCAAGTCTTGGTGGGAAGAAATATTGCTTGGTGATTGTTGATGACTTTTCAAGATACTCTTGGGTTTATTTCTTCAAGTTGAAGAGTGAGACTCAAAAGACCTTCATCGACTTCATAAATTTGGTCCAAAGGCAATACAATGTTCCCGTGTTGATCATTAGAAGTGACAACGACACCGAGTTCAAGAAATACACCTTGAATGATTTTCTTAGTGATGAGGGGATTAAACATCAATATTCCGCTGCATACACCCCTCAACAAAATGGTGTGGCCGAAAGGAAGAACCGGACTCTTATTGAGATGGCTAGGACCATGTTGGCGGAGTTTAAATCTCTATATAACTTTTGGGCCAAAGCCATCTCCACCGCATGTCATGCTTCAAACTGGCTCTACCTCCGCAAAGAAATCAACAAGACTCCATATGAAATACTTACCGGTAACAAGCCCAACATATCTTACTTCCGGGTGTTCGGTTGTAAGTATTTCTATCTCATAAAAGGTGTTCGTTTGTCCAAATTCGAGTCTAAAGCATTAGAGGGGTATTTTTGTTGGCTATGGTCTCGAATCTCACACTTATAGAATCTATGATAAGCTCTCCGGAGCCGTCATAGAATCTTGTAGTGTGATCTTCGAAGAATATGATGGTCCCCAAGGGGGGGCGTGTTGATGCTTGTGATGCAGATGATGAAATGCCTCAGGATTCCATAGGAAGAATGGGTGTGGGATTTATCCGCCCCATTGAGGAACCCCTTATGGCGGATCGAGAAGAACTATGCTCCACTCAAGTGGAGCCCTCATCTTCACAACATCAACAAGCTCCATCCACCGAGGAGGACAATGACTCAAGTCAAAGACAAGATGTAGACCCTCAACACGATGATCATAGTGACAAATCTAGTCAAGGGGAGCTTGATTCTTTCGCCCGGGTGTCAAGTGGTGCCACGGAAATTGCTCAAGGAAGATCCGTACAAACTGCTGTGAAGCAAGCTCAAATTGATGCTATAAGGGCACTTGATCATGACCAAGGTCAATCCTTGCCTCTAGATGAAGAGGATGATTCCAATGATGATCAAGGTCAAGTTAATGGTCAAGACGAGGATGATGTGCTTATTCGGAAAGGACGATGTGGGTTGGCTATGGCATCGCCGACTAGCCCATGTCAATATGATAACTTTGCAAAGTCTCCATAAGGAGGGCCATATTGTTGGACTAAAAGAAAATGTTTCCTTTGCCAAAGATCGTGTTTGCAGGGCATGTGTTCTAGGGAAGATGCATGATGATCCTCACAAGCCTAAGAACCGCATCAAGTCCACCAAGATCTTGGAGCTCCTCCACGTGGACCTCTTTGGTCCTCCATCTCATGCAAGTCTTGGTGGGAAGAAATATTGCTTGGTGATTGTTGATGACTTTTCAAGATACTCTTGGGTTTATTTCTTCAAGTTGAAGAGTGAGACTCAAAAGACCTTCATCGACTTCATAAATTTGGTCCAAAGGCAATATAGTGTTCCCGTGTTGATCATTAGAAGTGACAACGACACCGAGTTCAAGAAATACACCTTGAATGATTTTCTTAGTGATGAGGGGATTAAACATCAATATTCCGCTGCATACACCCCTCAACAAAATGGTGTGGCCGAAAGGAAGAACCGGACTCTTATTGAGATGGCTAGGACCATGTTGGCGGAGTTTAAATCTCCATATAACTTTTGGGCCAAAGCCATCTCCACCGCATGTCATGCTTCAAACCGGCTCTACCTCCACAAAGAAATCAACAAGACTCCATATGAAATACTTACCGGTAACAAGCCCAACATATCTTACTTCCGGGTGTTCGGTTGTAAGTATTTCTATCTCATAAAAGGTGTTCGTTTGTCCAAATTCGAGTCTAAAGCATTAGAGGGGTATTTTTGTTGGCTATGGTCTCGAATCTCACACTTATAGAATCTATGATAAGCTCTCCGGAGCCGTCATAGAATCTTGTAGTGTGACCTTCGAAGAATATGATGGTCCCCAAGGGGGGCGTGTTGATGCTTGTGATGCAGATGATGAAATGCCTCAGGATTCCATAGGAAGAATGGGTGTGGGATTTATCCGCCCCATGGAGGAACCCCTTATGGCGGATCGAGAAGAACTATGCTCCACTCAAGTGGAGCCCTCATCTTCACAACATCAACAAGCTCCATCCACCGAGGAGGACAATGACTCAAGTCAAAGACAAGATGTAGACCCTCAACACGATGATCATAGTGACAACTCTAGTCAAGGGGAGCTTGATTCTTTCGCCCGGGTGTCAAGTGGTGCCACGGAAATTGCTCAAGGAAGATCCGTACAAACTGCTGTGAAGCAAGCTCAAATTGATGCTAGAAGGGCACTTGATCATGACCAAGGTCAATCCTTGCCTCTAGATGAAGAGGATGATTCCAATGATGATCAAGGTCAAGTTAATGGTCAAGACGAGGATGATGTGCTTATTCGGAAAGGACGATGTGGGTTGGCTATGGCATCGCCGACTAGCCCATGTCAATATGAGAACTTTGCAAAGTCTCCATAAGGAGGGCCATATTGTTGGACTAAAAGAAAATGTTTCCTTTGCCAAAGATCGTGTTTGCAGGGCATGTGTTCTAGGGAAGATGCATGATGCTCCTCACAAGCCTAAGAACCGCATCAAGTCCACCAAGATCTTGGAGCTCCTCCAAGTGGACCTCTTTGGTCCTCCATCTCATGCAAGTCTTGGTGGGAAGAAATATTGCTTGGTGATTGTTGATGACTTTTCAAGATACTCTTGGGTTTATTTCTTCAAGTTGAAGAGTGAGACTCAAAATACCTTCATCGACTTCATAAATTTGGTCCAAAGGCACTACAATGTTCCCGTGTTGATCATTAGAAGTGACAACGACACCGAGTTCAAGAAATACACCTTGAATGATTTTCTTAGTGATGAGGGGATTAAACATCAATATTCCGCTGCATACACCCCTCAACAAAATGGTGTGGCCGAAAGGAAGAACCGGACTCTTATTGAGATGGCTAGGACCATGTTGGCGGAGTTTAAATCTCCATATAACTTTTGGGCCAAAGCCATCTCCACCGCATGTCATGCTTCAAACCGGCTCTACCTCCGCAAAGAAATCAACAAGACTCCATATGAAATACTTACCGGTAACAAGCCCAACATATCTTACTTCCGGGTGTTCGGTTGTAAGTATTTCTATCTCATAAAAGGTGTTCGTTTGTCCAAATTCGAGTCTAAAGCATTAGAGGGGTATTTTTGTTGGCTATGGTCTCGAATCTCACACTTATAGAATCTATGATAAGCTCTCCGGAGCCGTCATAGAATCTTGTAGTGTGACCTTCGAAGAATATGATGGTCCCCAAGGGGGGCGTGTTGATGCTTGTGATGCAGATGATGAAATGCCTCAGGATTCCATAGGAAGAATGGGTGTGGGATTTATCCGCCCCATGGAGGAACCCCTTATGGCGGATCGAGAAGAACTATGCTCCACTCAAGTGGAGCCCTCATCTTCACAACATCAACAAGCTCCATCCACCGAGGAGGACAATGACTCAAGTCAAAGACAAGATGTAGACCCTCAACACGATGATCATAGTGACAACTCTAGTCAAGGGGAGCTTGATTCTTTCGCCCGGGTGTCAAGTGGTGCCACGGAAATTGCTCAAGGAAGATCCGTACAAACTGCTGTGAAGCAAGCTCAAATTGATGCTAGAAGGGCACTTGATCATGACCAAGGTCAATCCTTGCCTCTAGATGAAGAGGATGATTCCAATGATGATCAAGGTCAAGTTAATGGTCAAGACGAGGATGATGTGCTTATTCGGAAAGGACGATGTGGGTTGGCTATGGCATCGCCGACTAGCCCATGTCAATATGAGAACTTTGCAAAGTCTCCATAAGGAGGGCCATATTGTTGGACTAAAAGAAAATGTTTCCTTTGCCAAAGATCGTGTTTGCAGGGCATGTGTTCTAGGGAAGATGCATGATGCTCCTCACAAGCCTAAGAACCGCATCAAGTCCACCAAGATCTTGGAGCTCCTCCAAGTGGACCTCTTTGGTCCTCCATCTCATGCAAGTCTTGGTGGGAAGAAATATTGCTTGGTGATTGTTGATGACTTTTCAAGATACTCTTGGGTTTATTTCTTCAAGTTGAAGAGTGAGACTCAAAATACCTTCATCGACTTCATAAATTTGGTCCAAAGGCACTACAATGTTCCCGTGTTGATCATTAGAAGTGACAACGACACCGAGTTCAAGAAATACATCTTGAATGATTTTCTTAGTGATGAGGGGATTAAACATCAATATTCCGCTGCATACACCCCTCAACAAAATGGTGTGGCCGAAAGGAAGAACCGGACTCTTATTGAGATGGCTAGGACCATGTTGGCGGAGTTTAAATCTCCATATAACTTTTGGGCCAAAGCCATCTCCACCGCATGTCATGCTTCAAACCGGCTCTACCTCCGCAAAGAAATCAACAAGACTCCATATGAAATACTTACCGGTAACAAGCCCAACATATCTTACTTCCGGGTGTTCGGTTGTAAGTATTTCTATCTCATAAAAGGTGTTCGTTTGTCCAAATTCGAGTCTAAAGCATTAGAGGGGTATTTTTGTTGGCTATGGTCTCGATCAAGCAAGTTAGAGGAGGGACATTTTTCAATCAAGCCAAGTATACTCAAGATATGCTCAAGAGATTCAAAATGCAAGATTTAAATGGAGAACCTACTCCCATGGATACAAAGACCCATCTAGAACAAAATCCAAATGGTAAAGATGTGGATCAAAAGGTATACCGGTCCATGCTTGGTTCTTTGCTTTACCTTTGTGCATCTAGACTCGATATTGTGTTGAGTGTAGGTGTGTGTGCAAGATATCAAGCGGCTCCTAAGGAAAGCCATTTAATGGCGGTCAAGAGAATATTTCGACATTTAGTTCATACCCCATTTTATGGTCTTTGGTATCCTCGAGGCTCAACATTTGCTCTTTGTGGATACACGGATTCGGATTGGCTGGGGGACAAGGATGATAGAAAATCAACATCCGGGGCTTGCCAATTCCTTGGTAGGTCCTTGGTATGTTGGTCTTCCAAGAAGCAAAATTGTATATCTCTCTCCACCGTCGAAGCCGAGTATGTGGCAGCTGCTAGTGCTTGCACCCAATTGCTATGGATGAGGCAAACTTTAAAGGAATACGGTGTCCATTGTGACAAAGTGCCTCTTCTATGTGACAATGAAAGTGCCATCAAGATTGCTTACAACCCGGTGGATCACACAAGGACAAAGCATATTGAGATTCGCCATCACTTCATTAGAGATCATGTTGCTCGAGGTGATATTAATCTATCATATGTATCAACCAAAGATCAACTTGCCGATATCTTCACGAAGCCACTTGATGAAGCAAGGTTTTGCTACTTGAGGAATGAACTAAATGCCGTAGATTCAAGGAGCTTGACTTGATTTTCTTGCACTCTCACCTATGTTTCAACTCATTTTTGGTTTAGGTGTAGGCATGGATATAGGGGGAGTGCGGTCCTAATTGATTGGACCATCCCTCCCCCCCATTATTCCCAAAGCAATCAAAATCATTCCTCTTAATATTATTTAGTGATATGTGAGCTTAATGATGAGTTTTGGTAATGGACCCAAGATATATCTTTGTGGTGCCAAGCCAAGTATACTCAAATATGGTGGCCTAGGCCACCGCCCTCTCATTCAAGAGGTTAGTACTTACTCATGTTTGTCATTTGCTTGATTCTAGTCTCTTGGAGCTTTTTTGAATATTTTTGTGAATTCGTATGGTTCTTGTTGGTTCTTCACAGTTTGATGTCTCAACCCAAGCCCTATCCCTATCTTCAAAACCGTCTATCTCTCATATATGTCCCCAAACACTTTTCCTGGAACTTTTGGTCAAGGAGGACCAGAGTCTCCGGTGTACATACACCAGAGTCTCCGGTGTAGGCCGGAGTCTCCGGTGTAGACCGGCGTCTCCGGTCCAGACGGTTTCTATCACTTAAAGAAGGGGGCGCGGGGTGAACTGGTACAACAGTTCCTCATTCTTCACCCCGTCCCCTACCTCCAAACCCGTCGCCTCCTCTTCCAAAAATCCTCCCCGGAGGTCAAGAAGCCCCTGGGATCCGACGTGCCGCCGACCAATCTTCCCTCTTCCTCCATTGGGTCATTCCCACCGGAGGAATTGATCCCATGGACAGATCTGGTACCTCCCCTCTACTTTTTTTCCTAGGGTTCATCCCTAGATGTGTTTTTGAGGACTGGTGCTGATTTTGAAGGGTTTCGCGGCATAGTAAATCAAAATTTTCTATGGATGCGAACAGAGGGAAAGCCAAGATCTAATCTAGGAGATGCAAACAACGAGAGAGATTGGATTAGATCTTCATACCCTTGAAGATTCGCACAGCGGAACGTTCGTCGGAACGTGGGTGATGTAGTCGTACTCGCTTCTCCTCCTCGCGATCCGATCCGATCTAGCACCACAAGTGGCGGTGCCTCCGTGAGATGCACACGTGCAGCACCTCGACGTCTCCTCCTTCCTCGGACCAGCAAGTATGGTGGAGAGATGGATTGGATCTACAACACGACGGTGTGGTGTATATGGTGGAGAATTTCTGCAGCAGGGCTTCGCCTACAAACAGTCGGGAGGGAGAGAGGAAGGGCATCAGGGCGGCTAGGGTTGGAGGGGAAGGTGTAGGGGGTGGTGCGGCCCCAGCCCTCTTTATATAGAGGGGTGGGGCGCAGCCCTAGCCCCTCCCCCAAGCCCAAACCGGCGGCCCCAAAGGAGAAGGAGTGGGGGGCAAGGAAACCCCCCCCCTTCTGGAAGGTCTATCTCGAGTTTAAAACCCCCTTGGCCGGCTGGGCCCTATGGGGCCTTGTGCCCCTGGACCAATGTGGCCAGGACACTCCCTCATAGGCCCATGCCCCCTCCCGTAAGGTGGGGCCACGTTGGTCCCCTTCCGGAAGGTTCTTGAAGCTTCCGGTACAATACCGATTAACCCGCAACAATTCCGAACTCCAAAAACTGCACTGCCTTATATGAATTTTATTCTCCGGACCACTCCGGAACCTCTCGTGATGTCCCGGATCCCATCCGAGACTCCAAACAAAAACTCATAAACCAATTATCCAATCTATCCTAGCGTCGAGACACGTTAAGTGTGTGACCCTGCGGGTTCGAGAATATGCAGACATGATCTTCTATCAATAATCAACAGCGGGGTCTGGAAACCCATATTGACTCCCACACATTCATCGATGATCATATCGGATGAACCACGATGCCAGGATTCAATCAATCCCATATATATTCCCTTCGTCTCGCGATATTTTACTTGCCCGAGATTTGATCGTCGGTACCGTCATACCTAGTTCAATCTCGTTCACAGCAAGTACTTTACTCGTTCCGTAATCCGATATCACTTTGTGATTAACTCCTTAACCACACGCTTGCAAGCGGTGTTGATATCGATTTCCGAGTGGGCCCGAAGTATATCTCTCCGACTTGGGAGGGACAAATCCCATCTCGATACATACAACCCAACAGATACTTTCCGATCACCTGAGAGACACCTTTATGATCACCCTCTCATAGGATGACGTTTGATGACCTCAAAGCTTTCTTCCGATACCAGGGAGTTGTATTATCTCATGGTCTAAGGAATACAATATTTGACATAAGAAAAGCTTCGCAAAGACGAACACGATGACACGATCTAATTGCTTCGCTTAGTTTGGGTCTGTCCACCATATCATTCTCCCAATGATATGATCTCATTATTAATCGACAACTCATGTCCATGGCTAGGAAACCTTAACCATCATTAATCAATGAGCTAGTCCATAGAGGCATACTAGGGACACGGTGTTGTTCACAAACCACACAAGTATTAAAGTTTTCGCTTAATACAATTCTAGCATGGAATATAAACATTATCATGAACAAGAATTATAATAATAACATCTTTATTATTGCCTCTAGGGCATAATTCCAATAGTCTCCCACTTGCACTAGAGTCAATAATCTAGTTTACATCTGGCAACAATCTCACACCCATGGCACTGAGGTGCTGATCATGTTTTACACGTGGAAGAGGTTTAGTCAATGGATCTGCGACATTCAGATCTGTATGTACTTTGCTAATCTTCAGATCTCCATCTGCTATATAATCTCGGATTATATGAAACTTGCGGTTGATATGCTTGGTCTTTGGATGATATATTGGTTCCTTAGCGAGTGCTATGGCGCCAGTGTTGTCACACAATATCTCCAGTGGGTCCAATGCACTTGGAACCACGCCAAGCTCAGTGATGAAGTTCCTGATCCAAACTCCTTCACTTGACGCTTCTGCAGCAGCCATGTATTCCGCTTCTACTGTAGATCCCGCGATCACGCTTTGCTTGCAGCTTCTCCAGCTCACAGCTCCTCCATTCAAAATATACACGTATCCTGTCTAAGATTTAGAATCATCCTTGTCGGTGTCAAAACTAGCGTCGACGTAACCTTTTATGACGAGCTGTTCATCACCCCCATAGACTAAGAACATTTCTTTAGTCCTATTTAGGTACTTTAGGATGTTCTTCACGGCTGTCCAGTGTTCCACTCCTGGATCACTTTGATACCTGCTCGTCAAACTAAGAGCATTGGACACATCCGGTCTAGTACACAGCATGGCATACATGATAGAATCTATGACCGAGGCATAAGGCACTTTGCTCATAGCTTCCCTATCATTTACCGTAGCTGGACACTGAGCCTTGCTCAATATCTTACCTGAAAACATGGGCACTGAACCCTTCTTTGCCTTATCCATTCTGAACCTTTTCAGAACTTTGTCTAGGTATGTACTCTGGCTTAAAGCTATCAGGCGTCTTTGTCTATCTCTATAGATCTTGATGCCCAATATATAAGCAGCTTCACCTAGGTCTTTCATTGAAAAACACTTCTTCAAATAACTCTTCACATCGTTAAGCATGTTAATGTCATTTCCAATAATCAATATGTCATCCACATATAGTACCAGAAACGTCACCGAGCTCCCACTCACTTTCTTGTAGATGCAAGCTTCGTAGCAATTTGGAACAAATCCAAAGCTCTTGATCACTTGATCAAAACGAAGGTTCCAACTCCGAGATGCTTGCTTCAGTCCATAAATGGAACGCTGAAGTTTGCATACTTTATCAGCATCCTTAGGATCGATAAAACCTTCGGGTTGCATCATATACAACTCTTCATCAATGTTGCCATTGAGGAAAGCAGTCTTGACATCCATCTGTCATATTTCATAATCATGAAACGCAACAATTGCTAATAAAATCCGAATGGAATTAAACATCGCTACGGGAGAGAAAGTCTCATCGTAGTCAACACCTTGAACTTGTCGAAAACCTTTCGCGACAAGCCGTGCCTTATAGACGGTAACATTACCATCCACGTCCGTTTTCTTCTTAAAGATCCATTTGCACTCAACGGCCTTTCGGTCGCTAGGAGGGTCCACCAAAGTCCATACTTGGTTTTCGCTCATGGATCCCAATTCGGATTTCATGGCTTCCAGCCATTTCTCAGAGTCTGGGCTCATCGTCGCTTCCCCATAGTTCGTAGGTTCACTGTCTTCTACTAACAAGACAGTCAAGACAGGGTTGCCGTACCACTCAGGAGGGGCACGCGACCTTGTCGACCTGCGACGTTCAGTAGCAGCATCGTATGAAGCTTCATGATCCTTGTCATTAGCTTCCTCTATTGTTGGTGCAGGCGGCACTGGAACAATTTCAGGTTCTGCGCTACTCTCCAACTCAAGAGAAGGTTCAATAACCTCATCTAGCTCTACTTTCCTCCCACTCACTTCTTTCGATAGAAACTCCTTCTCAAGAAAGGAACCGTTCTTTGCGACAAACACTTTGCCTTCGGTTCTGTGATAGAAGGTATACCCAATAGTTTCCTTAGGGTATCCTATGAAGACGCATTTCTCCGCTTTGGGTTCGAGCTTGTCCGGCATCAACTTCTTGACGTAAGCTTCGCATCCCCAAACTTTAAGAAACGACAACTTAGGTTTAGCACCAAACCATAGTTCATACGGTGTCGTCTCAACGGATTTAGATGGTGCCCTATTTAAAGTGAATGCAGCGGTTTCTAATGCATAACCCCAAAATGATAATGGCAAATCAGTAAGAGACATCATTGATCGGACCATATCTAATAGGGTTCGATTCCGGCGTTCAGACACACCATTGTGCTGTGGTGTTCCGGGTGGCGTGAGTTGCGAAACGATTCCGCTTGCTTTAAGATGCATGATAAAATCATAACTCAAATATTCACCTCCATGATCGGATCGTAGAAACTTAATCTTTCTGTTACGATGGTTCTCCACTTCATTCTGAAATTCTTTGAACTTTTCAAACGTTTCAGATTTATGTTTCATTAAATAGATATACCCATATCTACTTAAGTCATCGGAAAAAGTGAGAAAATAGCGATATCCACCGCGCGTCGAAACACTCATTGGTCCGCATACATCGGTATGTATGATTTCCAACAAGTCCGTTGCTCGCTCCATCATACCGGAGAACGGGGTTTTGATCATCTTGCCCATGAGGCATGGTTCGCATGTGTCAAATGATTCAAAATCAAGAGACTCCAAAAGTCCATCAGAATGGAGTTTCTTCATGCGCTTTACACCAATATGACCTAGACGACAGTGCCACAAATAAGTAGTATTATCACTATCTACTTTGCATCTCTTAGCCTCAATGTTATGGATGTGTGTTTCATCCCTTTCGAGATTTAGAAGAAATAAACCATTCACAATAGGTGCATGACCATAAAAGATGTTACTCATATAAATAGAACAACCATTATTCTCCGATTTAAATGAATAACCATTTTGCAATAAACAAGATCCAGAAATAATGTTCATGCTCAACGCAGGCACATAATAACATTTATTGAGGTTTAAAACTAATCCCGAAGGTAAAACTAAGGAGAGCGTGCCGATGGCCATCACATCAACTCTTGATCCGTTGCCAACGCGCATCGTCACCTCATCCCTCGCAAGCCGCCGTCTATTCCGTAGCTCCTGTTTCGAGTTACAAATATTAGCAACTGAACCGGTATCAAATACACAGGCACTACAACGAGGGCTAGTAAGGAAAACATCAATAACATGTATATCAAATATACCTTTGATGGTGCCAGCCTTCTTGTCCGCTAAGTACTTCGGACAGTTGCGCTTCCAGTGACCCTTGTCCTTGCAATAGAAGCACTCAGTGTCCGGCTTAGGACCAGACTTGAGCTTCTTCTCAGCAGGGGCAGTGCGCTTGCCGCCGCCCTTCTTGAAGGGCTTATTTGCTCCCTTACCTTTCTTAAAGGTGGGCTTTTTGACCATCAACACATGATTATCCTTTTTGATGTCCACTTCCGCGGCCTTCAGCTTTGCGAAGAGCTCGGTGATCGTATCAGTGGAACCAATATGATTATGAGTCACTACAAAACTTTTGTAGCTGGGAGGGAGTGATTGCAGAACCCTGTCAATCTTAAGCTCCTCTGGAATCGTGCATTCCAGTTGCTCAAGGCGTTGAGTGTAGCCCGTCATCTTAATGGCGTGCTCACTAACGGAACTCCCTTCCTCCATCTTGCAGTTAAAGAACTTCTCTGAGATCTCATATCTCTCAGAACGGGCCTGAGTCTGAAACATGGTTTTCAGCTCTTCGAGAATCTCAAAGGGCCCGGGATAGTCTTCAAAACGATTTTGAAGTTCCGGTTCCATAGCAAACAACATGGTGCTCTTAATCACACCATAATCATCTTTGCGCGACTGATAGACAGCTTTTTCATCAGCCGTCGCAGTTGCAGCAGGGGGGTCACCTAACGCTTTCCCAAGGACATAGTCCTTTTGACCGCCAGAGAGAATGATTCTTAGATTGCGGAACCAATTGGTGAAGTTAGACCCATTGTTTTTAAGCTTTTCCTTCTCATCAAAAACGTTGAAGTTGAAGTTGGACTTAGCCATGTGATCTACAGTATTTGCAAGTACAAATTAGACTATGTTCATGATAACTAGTTCAACTTAATCAAATTACTAGATGAACTCCCACTAAATTCAACATCCCTCAAGTTGTTTAGTGAACATGATCCAAATTCACCACACCTAATACGATCATCACGAGAAGAGATGTGGCTTCAATGGTGGACAACGAAGTGTCGATCATATCATTCATATGAATCATGCTTAACCTTTCGGTTCATGTGTTCCGAGGCCATGTCTGTACATGCTAGGCTCGTCAAGTCAAACCCAAGTATTTCCGCGTGTGCAAAACTGGCTTGCACCCGTTGTATGTGAGCGTAGAGTCTATAGCACCCGATCATCACGTGATGCTTTGACACGACGAACTTTCGCAACGGTGCATACATGGGGAGAACACAGTTTTTATCTTGATTTTTAAGTGAGGAATCATCTTATAATGCTACCGTCGCGATCTAAGCATAATAAGATACATAAAAGGATAAACATCACATGCATATAACTTTATGTGACATGGTATAGCCAATCTTCGCGCAATGATCTCCATCTTGTGCGTGCCGGCATGATCTCCATCACTGCACCATGATTGCCTCCACCACGAATAGCAACTACAACTATTTATAACTACTTAGTGATAAAGTGAAACTATTACATGGCGTATAAGAAGTTGACACACAGGTCATACACAATTATAAAGACAACCATATGGCTCCTGCCGGTTGTGTACTCATCGACATGGAAGTCGTGAAACATTACAAAACATGATCATCGCATACATTATACACATCACATCTTGGGCCATACCATATCACAGAAAACACTCCCTGCAAAAACAAGTTAGACGCCTCTACTTTGTTGTTGCATGTTTTACGTGGCTTATGGGAGTAGATGCTAAGAACGATTCTTACCTACGGAAAGCCACAACCGTGATATTATGGTTGCCAAACTCCGGTGTTAATCCCATGACAACTATAGTGAGATAAACTGACATCCACCAGCCGCATGTGTGGAACAAGCCACACGTCAAGTGCAGAGCCGGTCTCGCGAACGACGTCGCGTAAGGTTGGCCTGGACCGCTTCAATATCACTATCCCGCATCATAATAAGAACACAAACAAGAGTCTTGCAACAGAAAACATCAACGCCCGCAACAACCATGTTGCGTTCTACTCGTGAAACACATCTACGCATAGATCTAGCTCTAATACCACTGAAGGGTTTCGCGGCATAGTAAATCAAAATTTTCTACGGATGCGAACAGAGGGAAAGCCAAGATCTAATCTAGGAGATGCAAACAACGAGAGAGATTGGATTAGATCTTCATACCCTTGAAGATTCGCACAGCGGAACGTTCGTCGGAACGTGGGTGATGTAGTCGTACTCGCTTCTCCTCCTCGCGATCCGATCCGATCTAGCACCACAAGTGGCGGTGTCTCCGTGAGATGCACACGTGCAGCACCTCAACGTCTCCTCCTTCCTCGGACCAGCAAGTATGGTGGAGAGACGGATTGGATCTACAACACGACGGCGTGGTGTATATGGTGGAGAATTTCTGCAGCAGGGCTTCGCCTACAAACAGTCGGGAGGGAGAGAGGAAGGGCAGCAGGGCGGATAGGGTTGGAGGGGAAGGTGTAGGGGGTGGTGCGCCCCCAGCCCTCTTTATATAGAGGGGTGGGGCGCAGCCCTAGCCCCTCCCCCAAGCCCAAACCGGCGGCCCCAAAGGAGAAGGAGTGGGGGGCAAGGAAACCCCCCTTCTAGAAGGTCTATCTCGAGTTTAAAACCCCCTTGGCCGGCTGGGCCCTATGGGGCCTTGTGCCCCTGGACCAATGCGGCCAAGACACTCCCTCATAGGCCCATGCCCCCTCCCGGAAGGTGGGGCCACGTTGGTCCCCTTCCGGAAGGTTCTAGAAGCTTCCGGTACAATACCGATTAACCCGGAACAATTCCGAACTCCAAAAACTGCACTGCCTTATATGAATTTTATTCTCCGGACCACTCTGGAACCTCTTGTGATGTCCCGGATCCCATCCGAGACTCCGAACAAAAACTCATAAACCAATTATCCAATCTATCCTAGCGTCGAGACACGTTAAGTGTGTGACCCTGCGGGTTCGAGAATATGCAGACATGATCTTCTATCAATAATCAACAGCGGGGTCTGGAAACCCATATTGACTCCCACACATTCATCGATGATCATATCGGATGAACCACGATGCCAGGATTCAATCAATCCCATATATATATTCCCTTCGTCTCGCGATATTTTACTTGCCCGAGATTTGATCGTCGGTACCGTCATACCTAGTTCAATCTCGTTCACAGCAAGTACTTTACTCGTTCCGTAATCCGATATCACTTTGTGATTAACTCCTTAACCACACGCTTGCAAGCGGTGTTGATATCGATTACCGAGTGGGCCCGAAGTATATCTCTCCGACTTGGGAGGGACAAATCCCATCTCGATACATACAACCCAACAGATACTTTCCGATCACCTGAGAGACACCTTTATGATCACCCTCTCATAGGATGACGTTTGATGACCTCAAAGCTTTCTTCCGATACCAGGGAGTTGTATTATCTCATGGTCTAAGGAATACAATATTTGACATAAGAAAAGCTTTGCAAAGACGAACACGATGACACGATCTAATTGCTTCGCTTAGTTTGGGTCTGTCCACCATATCATTCTCCCAATGATATGATCTCATTATTAATCGACAACTCATGTCCATGGCTAGGAAACCTTAACCATCATTAATCAATGAGCTAGTCCATAGAGGCATACTAGGGACACGGTGTTATTCACAAACCACACAAGTATTAAAGTTTCCGCTTAATACAATTCTAGCATGGAATATAAACATTATCATGAACAAGAATTATAATAATAACATCTTTATTATTGCCTCTAGGGCATAATTCCAACAGATTTGTCCATTGGAATCACTTGATTGCATGCACTTCAGTACTTTAGCCTTGTTGCATTGCCCGATCTGCTAGATTCACCCCCATAGGCATCTCCCCATCTCATGCCCGAGCCTCCCGACCGGAGATTCCGGACCCAGGTCCAGAGACTCCGGTCCAGGCTGGAGACTCCGGCCTCCAGGATCGGAGACTCCGGTCTGAGCCGGAGACTCCGGTATGAGGTGTGGAGACTCCGGTGTTGGGTGAATCAAAACATACCAGAAATGCATCAAAGCTCTTGTACTACATTTTTGGGGCATATATACTCATCTCCATGCTATCTCCCTCACTGATGTTCACAGGTGATGGTTCTAGTCGTCCTCGTCGTACCAAGGCCAAGTCCCAAAGGGGCAATCCTCGCTATGATGAAGCTCAGGGTCAGTTTATCGTGCCTCCGTCCAACCGGAAACAGCGGGCACGTGATGCAGCTTACATGACGAGGAGATCGAGACGGAGAGGGCTCCCTCCCCACCTAGAGTTCGGAGGAAGAATGCCTCCAATGCCCCTCTGCCTACTATGACTCGAGACTATGTGCATGAGAGGGTCAAGAAGGCCAGCTTTTGGGAGAGGACACTTTGTTGCATGAATGTCGACATCCGCAAGCAGCAGCATGCATCCTACCAAAGCAACCGCCGCATTGAGAAGCTCCTCAAAGAGATCAAGGAACAGGGTGCTGAGGAAGGTGAGGATGAATACAATGATGAGCATGGGGCTCAGCAGTCCATAGAGTCTGATCATACACTCTCATTTGGGGCATGGAATGCCCAACAGGATAGTCTGGTGGATTGGAAGACGTTTGCTGATGTCACCTCCGGGTTCGGGTACCAGGGTACTTCCTCTTCTCGCCCTCACGGCAAAGGTCCTGCTGTCCCTAAAGACGATGATGATGACTATGATCAGGATGATGATGACCAGGAGGAGGATGAGGATGCCGAGGATGACGAGGATGACAATGACTACTGAGTTGTTGGGGCGCTAGTGTAGGTCTTTTCCCTTTTCGGCGTTTCGATGCCAAAGGGGGAGAAGACATTCTCATCGGTTTGCATGGGGATTTGGGATTTGCGACTATCTGCCTTTATTTATTTGCCTTTTATTTGCCATATTCGAACTTGAATTATCTGTTGTTCATGTGTGTGACTATGACTATGTGCTTGTGTGCACCATCTATTGTAACTCATGTGAGATTTATGTGTGCTATTGTTGATACCATCTACCTTACATGATTTACTTAATTATCTTGCTGCACATAGTCAGCGGGAGCCACATTTATATGTTATTCCATGCAAATCACTTGTTGTCATCGAACACCAAAAAGGGGGAGATTGAAAGGGCATTTATTGTCATAATCACTTTTGGTGTTCGGTAACAACAAGTAGATCATTTTATAGTTTGTCACTGTCCACAGGTTGATATTATGATAAGTGAAAAACACCCTCACACTTGGGAAAATTCCACACTCATTCGACACATTTCTGGAAACTCCAGACCAGAGTCTCCGGTCTGCCAAGACCGGAGTCTCCGGTGTGGTCTGGAGTTTCCGGACGTGTCTCCGGAGGGGTCTTCAGGATCTGGGTTGGGTCATTCAGATGGGCGGTCTGGAGCCTGCACCGGAGGATACTCCGGAGTCTCCGGACTTTGTTTAGTCTGGAGTCTCCGGTGTTGGAAGACCGGAGTCTCCGGTGTTGGAAGACCGGAGTCTCCGGTGTTGCTGGGTCAGGATTGTTCTGAGATTTTACTTGCAGGTTTTGTAATGAGGATGAGAGCATTGGTCACTTGTTCTTTTCTTGTGTGGCAGCTAGATACGTTTGGGGGGTAGTTGCCAGAGCTATTGGTGCTGCGAATAGGCCTGGGTCCTTTTCTCAATACTTTTGGTGGGCTCCGCAGTATGTGGGTGTTAGCAGGAATGTGCAGATTACGGTGGTGGCTGCAATCTGCTGGGCTATTTGGAAGCTCAGGAATAGGGCCTGTTTTGAAAAAAAACTCATTAACTCACCTGTTGATTTTATTATATATGCTTGTGTGTTCATTCGTTATTGGGCAGGGCTGCATGGGGAGAATGATCGGGCGGTGTTGCAAGCTGGGGCAGATACTTTGCAACAGAATGCGCTGGCTGATGCGGCAGCTATGGATGTGGCTCCTGTTCCTTTTCTGGGACTGCCTGCAATCCCTGGAGGTCATGCTCATGAAGCTCCGGAACTGGAAAGGGGGCGGGAGAAAAGAAGGAGAACTTGAAAAAAAGGACTGGGCTGCGAGAAGACGGTGTTGGCATCTCACGTGGCCTTTCTTCGGTTTGGTCTGTTAGCTTCTTGCCTGTGTTTGATAGTACTGTTCTCCACTAGCCTGAGGGCGGTGTTCTTGCGTCTCCAGCCTCCTTCTTTCTATCTGTTTAGTTTGTTTGGTATGTAATTTGGACCTCTTGAATCTTGTTTGACCCCCTAGGTGGGTCAGTACTACGTTGTTTGTGTGTGTGGATGTTGTTCCGTTGTCTGATGATAATGGAACCCAATCCCTCTTTCTGGGGGATTGTACGGAAAAAAATTCAGATGGGCGGTCCGGAGGCTGGTCCGGAGATTGGCCGGAGTCTCCGGTGTAGACCGGAGTCTCCGGTCTACAGACCGGAGTCTCCGGTCTGACTTTTCTACAACGGTCAGAAAACGGTTCGTGGAGGAGGCTGCCTATAAAAATGGACCCTTATCTTCTTCCTCCAGTTGCTCGAGCTGCTCAAGAACACCAACCCCATTAGAGCCACCAAATCTACAAGATCTCTTCATCCAACCATCCAAAGTCATTGATCTTTGGAGAATCGAAGGAGGAGGCCTTGATCTACATCTTCACCAAGAGAGATCTTCATTTCCCCCTCATTCACTTGAGGGCCCCCATGCTCTAGTGTTTCTTTGGAAACCCTAACTTTGATTTGGTTCTTACAAGCTTGTCTTTGATTTGTCTTGACAGCTTGCTTGCATTTGGGAGCCTCCAATTAAGTTGTGGATGTGTGCCCCGAACTTGTTGTAAAGGTGTCGGCTTCCACCTCGAAGGTTACCGATATAGTGGAAGGTGAATCGAGCCCGTTGGGGTGAGATTCATCAGAGAACAAGGGAGGCCTCTCGTGGCGTTGGTGGTTTGAAACCACCCCCTCTCCAAACGTAGACGTACTTCCCCTCAAAAGGAAGGAACTACGGGAAACAAATCCTTGTGTCTCCGCGTCCACTCCTTTGGTTACTTCTATCCTTTACCGCACTTTACTTACTTGTTCTTGCTTTGTGTTGTGTTAGCTTGTGCTTGGTTGACATATAGGTAAATTCACCATAGTCGCATATTCTAGAGAATTTACCTTTCTTGTTAAACCCTAATTTGAAAAAGAGTAAAATTTGAAGTATCACCTATTCACCCCCCCTCTAGGTGCCCATACGATCCTTTCACCGCCGCCACCATCGTCCCTAGATCAGGGGGATCTGAAGTTCTTCCCAGCACCCTGCCGGAGGGGAGATCATCCCAGAGGCCTTCTCTCTGGTATGATGCGTGAGTAGTTCCACCTTGGACTATGGGTCCATGTAGTAGCTAGATGGCTGTATATCCTCCTTTGTGCTTTCATGTATAGATCTTGTGAGCTCCGTTCATGATCAAGATCTAATCTATTTGTAATCATGCATGTTGTGTTTGCGGGGATCCGATGGATATTGAGATTATTATGTTGGTTTGATTAATGATTTTATCTTTATGATTCTATCATGTCTGTGTTGTTTGTCATCTTGCATGCTCTCCGTTTTTAGTAGCTATCTTGGCCAAGTAGTTGCTAGTGACTCCAAGAGGGGGTATTTATGCTCGATAATGGGTTCATGCATCTAGTTTCCAAGGGAAGTGACAAAATCTCTTCGGTTGTAGATGTGTTGTTGCCACTACGGAGAAAACAACGGTATCTTGTTCATGGAACATGTGGACTATTTACCTTACACACTTTGCTTAAAGCAGTTGTCTGTTACTTGCAACTTAATACTAGAGGTGGTTCGGATGATAACCTAAAGGTAGACTTATAGTCATAGATGCAGTTGGATGGCGGTCTATGTGTCTTATTGTATTGCCCAATCGAATATCATAGGATCTTTCTGACTAATATTGCATTGTTATGCCTTGCTCAGTTCCTGTCAATTGCCCTGCTGTAATTTGTTTACCCTCCACGCCATGTTGTTTATCTAAGGAGAGCACCTCTAGTGAACTATGGATCCCGGTCCAATCTTTACCATTGATACATCTTCCACTGTTACTGTTTACTTGCTACAAACCACCATTACCTTCCACACCATATAGTTAATCCTTTGTTACAGCAAACCGATGAGCTTGACAACCTCACTGATTAGTTGGGACAAAGTCTTGAGTTTGTGTTGTGAAGGTTTCCACATTGTTTGCAACACCTGTGTGACGTTTCCTTCCTCCTTCTGGTTCGATAACCTCGGTCTCTACTAAGGGAAACTTGTTGTTGTGCTCATCACACCTTGCTCTTGGGGTTCCAACGAAGTGTCCCACGTCAACATCGGGTGCACGCACCACTATCGTGCACCCCAGGCATGGTTCAACGACAACACTCTCATGACCATCGTGCTGGGCACGCGTCCCGTCGTGTCGCCAGCAGACTTGTTGTCAGCTTTCAGGTCTCGTTTTGGGACCAGACGAAAAGTGGTTAATATTGAGGTATGTGCGCCGCCATTCAATTTCTTTGTCCGGTTCGCCCACAACTCAGACAACGAGCATGTTTTGCATTCTTCCCGTTCTTTCGAGTGCTGTGGGGAGAAAATGAGCTTCCTGCATTGGCATCACGCCAGTGGGTGGGACGATCGCTTGGGGCAGCCTCGGTTCTTCTCTAAACTCGGCTTTGACAGCCTCCCTTTGCATGCTTGGAACCAGAGGCCCTCAAGCAGGTCGGCAGTAGCCTTAGCGGCGAGCTGGTGGAGATTGTGCCACCGAGCGGCAGATGGATCATCGAGGTAAAGGCGTGGCTGAAAGATCCAAACACCGTTTCTAAGATGTACAATGTGGAGATTCCAAGCAGGGCAAGAGGACAACTTTGCTAGAAGCACCCGGTGATCATCCACTTGCAGGAGGTTCTGGATCCGGTACATGGCATTCAGGACCCCGACGAGGCGGCCAGAAAGCGTCCTCGTCGCCTGCAGTGTTGGCCTGGAAGGATCGATTGCACAGGACCACCACCGTTCCGCGACGGAGCGCACGGTTTCGGTGGAGGGACCGGGCGTGGATAGGCTGGTGGTTCTGATTTCCCTCGAGTGAAGAAAGAAGTTTAGTGAATCTGAAAGATTGCTTACTTGAGAGTCGAGCATCGTAGTATGCCTTATGTAATAGTTTAAACTGCTGTAGTATGTGTGGTTACTGAATTTGTAATGTGTGGCTACTGAATCTGTAGTATGTGTGGCTAATGATTTCGTAGTACGTGTGGCTAATGATTTGTAGTTTGTGTGGCTAATGAATTTGTAGTATGTGTGGCTAATTAATTTGTGTGCATAACCAAGGTTAGCCTCCTGAAAAGAGGGTGGGCCAGCAATGATCAATGTCACCATTGCTGGGAAAATGCTGCTGGTGAGCGATCCTAAAGGCACGAAATGCTGCTGGTTTGTATGCCTTAAACAATTTTTACATATATTGGTTCGAGCTGGTGCGTGATTCTGCATGAAACTTGCATGAATAAACCACCCAAAATCAATTCGTAAAATGATGTCTGAATCTTGTCTGCCTCGGATAAGTATGATAGTAAACTGAATTCAACCGCCGATATTAATTGAATAAATATATACATCTTGATAGTATTTGGTTACTTTCGAACTAGTTCCATATTACAGTATGAGATAGCTGCGCAAAAGGGGCTATTGCCTCTACAAAAGGTATTCTACAGAGTTAGTCTCTGAACTTAACTATTCTACACTGAAGAAACTGCAGATCTTCACCATAAAAGTTGGCTAGTTAATTTTTTTGAGAGGACGTAAGTTCAGCGATCGTTTAACCACAACTGATCTTTTTTCCTTCCCGCCAAACTTCAAGAGATATGCAATGTTCATGCACTAGTTGACGCGCTTGAACTAGTCCCGATTCAGTACGAACAGTCGCGCCGCCACAACGATTTCTTCGAATGTGAACTCCGGCTTCTCGTGGTAGGTATCGTAGGTCCTGTGAATCTGAACCTGAATTCCGACGCTAAGTTGTTGCTTCGGTGACAGCAACTGGGATAACCGGAGGGGATGGCCGTGATGTGAGGATCACGTGTGTTCACGGAGTGTTAATGCTTTGTTCATGTGCATTAAAAGGAGCACCTTAATTGCCAGTAGATTCCATTGAGGCTCCACTGCAAACGGGCTGGCAGGACAAAAGATGTTGTGCAAGTTTCTCATTGCGAGCACGCACGAATATATACAGAAGACATGCCTATGGTTACTTAGTACTTGGATGTTTTATCTTTATTATCTGCAAATGCTTTTGTCTTGATTATCACATGAATTATCTTGTCCATGCAACGCCCATCCATCCATCCATCCATCCGTATGCCTTACTGCTGATGTTATTTTGCTACTGCTATTATAAAACCGTTGCTACTGATAAACTATTGCGAGCAAGACTGTTTTCAGGTGCAGCTGAATTGACAACTCATCTGTTAAGGCTTATAAATATTCTTTGACTCCTCTTGTATCGAATCAATAAATTTGAGATTTACTTTCCTCGAAGACTGTTGCGATCCCCTATACTTGTGGGTCATCAGTTGTTTCACAAAACACCCCGTTTTGGGCACTCAAAAAATGGAAAATATGTTATAAAGTATTTATATTTTTAACAAAAATATGTAATATTTGATTTTACATAGATAGATCTTATTTTTCTACAAATTTTGATATATTATATGTATTTTTTTAATTAAAATGGTTTAGTTATGATTTTTCTAATATTAATGTGGCAAAAAGAAAAAATAGCTACGCCGACGACAAAGTCTTTATCATCGGAGACTTAATGCCGTAGCTTTGCTGATAGCCTAATCACGTAGGCCGACGATCCTGTCTACGCCGACGGTCCTGTCTACGCCGACGACTGTCATTGGCCTATCCATACTACGCCGACAGCCACGTGAGCCGGCTGACGAGCTCGGACAACTGCGCCAACCGATCCAATCTTTTACCGTCGGCGTATAAAAAGGCCATAGGCGTATCAGGTTATTTCTATAGTGTATTCAGAAATCAGTAGCAACAAGGGCTAACTAAAAACTATCATTTCGCTACTATGGCCCTTAGGAGATTATGAAGCAAGCCAGTTGGCCTATGAACTCAAATTGCCAGAAGCAGCCGAGGTACACCCAGTAGTACTACCTTCGTTTTAAAATATAAGATGTTTTAGGTTTATGAAGAAAATAAATTTAGATTTCTTTTAGTGTATAGATTTACTTTAAAATAAAATAAATCTATAAACTAAAAGAAGTTTAATTCATTTGTTTTATAAAGCTAAAACATCTTATATTTTAAAACGGAAGGAGTACATATGTCACTGCTCAAAAAGGCAATCAAAGCTACAGATCAAGTGCAATCTGAGCTTCCAGTGATGGGGAACATAATGTGTGAACCTAGGAGTATTCTTCAATCACAGCCACACAACAAAGGTACAGCTTCCAAGAACTCAAATCTTGGGGACACGGCATCCAAGATAATGGCATCCATCTGAATCCGATCTCACCTAACCTTCTCTGGTTCTCACCTCTTATTTCTACTCTCATCCCCAATTTATTGTATTCCCTCCGTTTCAAAATATAAGATGTTTTAGCTTGGTGAAGGAAATATATCTAGACAGGATCTCTATGAACCTATACACTAAAAGTAGTCACACTAAAAATAGTCACAAAGCTAAAACATCTTATATTATAAAACGGAGGGAGTATCTCTATGAAAGTGGTGTAATCGAACTCGATCCTGTATCTGTATCTCGCGAGACAATATAAGAGTGGAGTGGGATCATAACAAAGGAGATCACGCCTGGCTTTATACCAAACCAACCAACGGATACAGACTCAAGTTTGCTGAGGATGCCAGCTTAAGATACAGACCAGAAATAACAGAAAACACGGGCAACAGAATCAATGAAAATAAAACCTATGAGGCTATGACACTGAGGAACACCCGAAGCACCACCAGGGGATCTATGCCCACATGCAGCCTCCGCAGCACCAATAACGACAGGACATGTAATGCCATTTCTAATCTCTCCCCCGCTAATTTTACACATAATTGGCAGGTGCATGGGATAATTGTTACTCATGTTTATTCTGCACACAAATGTGGCAGTTCAAGTTTATTTTGCACGCTACAATGGAAGCTGCAATACACTGACACTATAGTCTCAGAACCTTCAACACCAGAATGTTTCTGGAGTAAATTATTGATGACAATCCGGCGGATTCCCTTCCATATATAATTATTGAACAAAGTGCCTGTCAGTTAAATTGAAACAATCACTGGTTAGTATAGTACAAACTATCAATTTGTCAACAAAAATAAAGCTTCACACGACGCAAATTATGCACTTTACATATTGTTTCCCACCATCCCTAAACATCCTACAAGTGGGAGCAGGAAAAAATAGCTAGTGAAGTTATAGACTTACTTCTACATTTTACTCTCAAGTTGTACGCAAAAAGAAAAAGAAAAACACATCTTCATGGTCATATGACCTGAAACTTGCTGCTGACCATGACAAACCTCTATGAGGGGTTCCAATTCATTTTGTTTTCCAAAGGCCAAATACTCTACAGATTAGGTCCCATTGCAAACACTAGAAGCAAATAGAACACTTCAGTTAATATGAATTGTTTAAGCAACTCTAACTGGAAATGGAGGAAACTCTTGGAATGCAGCCATAAGGGTAGATGTTTGGGTGCAACAAAGCCTCCATCTTCAACAAAAGGAGGATTTGTTTTTTCAGAAGACAAGAAAAGCTCACAAAAGCTGGCAAAGTAAGGTTAAAAAAATAATACGACATAGTTGGTGAATTAAGAATATTCAGGTGAGGGAATATATCCCTCCAGTGTTGACCTAAAAAATGGAGCAACTAAATATGAATTCTCATGGAGACATCATAGACCGAACGACATGCAAATGTTGCTTCAGAAAATTGAAGGAAACCTATAAGACATGAAACACTTTTAACCTCGAACATGCACTATAGCCATTTCCCAGGTTAAGCGTGTAGTATTAAATTAAACCACATGCCGGCAATCACACAAGTTTGAAAGATAAAAACATCCTAATGGTGGTAAATAAAATTAAAGCAGATTCTTTTTACCATAGCAATATCAAACACATACTGTTGATTTCCATACTGTCATTTCCAAAAAATCAAACACATACTGTTGATTTCCATGATACTGTAGAAGCATATGAGACAAACCCTGCACTAGTAAGTATAGAATAAGGTACCTAGAAGAAGTTCAGAACGAACAGTGACAGTGGATAAAAGGACATATTCAGATTCTAGACCGACATGACCTATATTTTATTTTGATCTTAACCCTTTTGATCTCTTAAATTAGTGTGTATGTTATGTGCGTATGAAGGAATTAAACAAACTGTCAGTCTCACATATCTCTTCTTTTTTAGATGCAGTCTCACATATCTTTGAAGTAGTATGAAGTGTTTGAAGAATGTGGTGGAATAAGCACTCAAAATCATTTCATCGACAGCACAGATAATGAAACAATCATACATTCAAACTGCACCAGCTTACAAAATGATAAAGGAACGGTAAATACTGCATGCAAAATTTCCATACCTATTTTAGGATCTTAGTAAAACATGGAGTGATCCATACGGAACCGGCCAATTTAACCATTTCTGGGGAGAGACTACATCCTTGACACATTTATCCTCCAAACTATATATTCCAACATCCCGACGACCATCTCTCCCATCAAACAGCCAGTACTCATCGTCGTCAGTAAAATACACATGGTTTGGCAGCAGCTGCGGGTAATCCTTTGTGGAAATACAAAATGTATGATTATGGCCGATGAACAATGCATCATCCCCCAAGCTATGCACAGCCACAATTTTTTGCTTGTCAAAGTCAGCCTTGTATACTTCAATACGAGTTGTATGCAGCTCTTGAGGCTCACGATACGTGTAGACGGTCATCCTCCATATTTGCAGCACATCACCAGACGGAGTCCCGGAGATGTAAACATTATGCGCGATGAATGGCGAGGTGTCTTTGAAAATTACATCATGCGTTGCACAAGAACCTCCAATGGTATAGCGATGGATCCCACCTAGGAGATTCATGGCGTAGAATGCGCCGTCTTGAAATATGCAATCGGAGTACTCCTGATAGGTTGTGACCCAATGCCATTTTTTGTCACCAACCCTCGCAAACAAGAGCTGCCTATAGGGATTGTGGATCATCATGGCGATGCAATCCCCCCGCGAAGGATCGCAGGATAATACGACCTTGAGATACAGAGCATGCCGGAGCTCGTCCACCCGATAGGGCGTTGGCTCCTCGTACTCCTTTCTGGGATGAGTGGCGTCATAGAAAGAAAGTTCGTACCTTTCGATTCCCCCGTCGTGTTTGAGGACGGGGTTTACCTGCTCGATGGTGGCAACGGGCGGGAGCGCGAG
Source organism: Avena sativa (assembly GCA_916181665.1). Lineage (NCBI taxonomy): Eukaryota > Viridiplantae > Streptophyta > Magnoliopsida > Poales > Poaceae > Avena > Avena sativa. The sequence continues at coordinate 3,484,145 of OV702284.1, forward strand.
CTGCTCGCCGGTGGCGGGGTTGAGGAGGTGGAGCTCGGAGCGGGCGTCAGCGGTGACGAGCCACCCGTGCGACGATCCGACGATGTTGCGCTCCCCGATGGGGGGATCTGGGATACGCCTCTTGTAGATATTTTTCTCCGCCAGGCTGAAGAGCTCGGCGGCGCGGGGGCCGGCGGCGGCGGTGGTGTAGATGAGGCAGGGGGTTTGGGGGCAATTGTAGACGCCAAGGCGGTGGAGGGCGCGAAGCGTGGAGCGCCAGGTAGTGCAGACGGCGGCGGAGCGGAAGAGGTCGGGAAACTCGAGCTGACAGAAAACGGTGGCGAGGACGTCGGCCGGCAGGTTGGACCAGTCGTTGTCGGCTGGCGGTTGTTCCCCCATTGGGCAGGGATTCGGGGCAGAGCAGTCTACGGAGGGCTAGCTAGGCGTTCCCCCAAAAAAGGTCGTCGATGCGGTGGAGCACGTCGCCGGCGCCCGACCGTGCCTAGTTTCCTCGTCGGAGTTGGATTTCGGAAAAAGAGCGTTAGGAATTAGGATTAGGATTTGGCGGTGCTAGGTGTCCCCGGAGATATCTTGTTATCTCTACTACTCCCTCCGTCCTGAAAAAGGACGTCACAAAGTTTTCAAAATTTAAATATATCTATATATAAAATGTGTCTAGATACATTTAAATTTAGACAAATATGCGACATTCTTTTTTGGACGGAGGGTTACTTATAAAGGCACGAACAAGAACTTCGCTAAATGTACCTAATAAACTATTCATAGATAGACTAAAACTACACAATTAGGCCCACTAATCAGATTCCTGTGTGTATTTCTATGCTATTATTAAACAAGCAAACTTTTTCTTTCTTATGGACACCCCAATAACGTATACAAACGAATTACCACCACAGGATCAGCTCCACCCGATTAAATCTAACCACCAAGATCAATCTGTGTACGCTTAGCAATTAGATGAAACTGACCACGCTCCACCGCAGAGGAAAATCTCCCCAACGCGCGTCTGTAACTGCTCGGCGCAAAACATGCAAATCAACCCCGTCGCCCTGCCCACGCCGCGCCACCATCTCCCGGGCTGCGCCACCATCCGTCCTGCCCATGCCGTCCTCCTCCTCGCGCCGCCGTCCTGCCCTCGGTACCCTTTTCGCACTGTCCCCATGCCTCCCTAGACTGGGGCGCGACCCCTCCATGCGTCCGCCTACAGCGTCGTGGATACCGCTGCCTCTTCGCCGGCTTCGTCCACCACCTCCTCAACGCAACGCGACCAAGGTCACAAGCCCCAAGACGAGGACTTCGATGCTGCCTAGATCCTCACCACCCCAGAATTAATCAATCCGTAAGCGTCCCCTGAGTTGGTTTGTTTTGATCCGCCAGGTGTTTGACAAATTGCTTACGGGAGTTACTTTGCACACGGCTTCATGGTACACCACCGGTGGTTCTCATCTTCTTGTTTTTTATTCCTATAAAATGACGAGGGATGCTTGTTGTATGATTGAATTTAATTTTAAGTGTCGCATGCTTCCATGGACTACAGAGATGAGGACTGAGAAGCTCCATGGTGACGAGAAGAGAGACTCCCTAGAGTGTCGACTGAACCTTGCTATGTTTGTGTACTTTGTCGACTTTGTTTCCTGCCTTCCTGCAGTGTCGGCAGAACCTCGCTAGGTTTGAGATCATCTCCGACAGGTTTACTGAAACTATAACCATAAAATTTTGGTGCATCTAAATAAGCAAATTCATATCGAGTTGGGCTTGTTGGATGCTGAAAAGCTTAGTTGTGCAGTTTCTGAACCTTTATGAAATTATGGTAATCTGATCTTGAATGCATTTGTGTCATGATTTGAATTAACGAGAGGCAAATCTAGAACCCTCATTGAAAATATTTTTAGATGGGAAGATGATCTAGCCAGCTTTCAACTCTGAACACTTCCCATTGTGTATGTTGTAAGCAATGTTCGGAAGTGTCCAGCTCTGAACTTTTTTAGTTGATGCGGACATATTTACGCAGCTATACATCTCTGTACACTGGCAAATATTTCAGCTACGTGTAGAAAGGGTTAACTTTTGTACAACATGTAAATATTCTTCTTTGAGTATGCCATATTTCCTTGGTAGTTGTTATGAGATGGGTTTATGTCCTAATATCATTTTCCCTATTAGATATAGTTTGTCATTTTTTCTTGTGAGAAAATCCAAGTTACTGACTACTCACTACTGATGTTGGAAACGGATAGATATGAACAGGATTCCTCTTGTAAAAAGAAGTCAATTGCACATCTATATCAAGGACAAATATTTTTACCGGCTGCTACTGCATTCGTTCATCATGAAGCATGAAAGGTAAGTAGGTCCGGTATGCATCCGATTTTGTGTTAATTTCTGTGCAAAGTGTTCCATATGTTTTCCTAGCTAGCTCCTTTCCGTAACAAGTGGAAATTTATGCTTTTAATGACTCATATTTGTAAAACTTCAGATTCACTGATTGGTAAAACAACAGATTAGCCAAGTTGATCAACTTGTGTTGTTATTATCCTTCAAAGAGATGCTCGGTCAGGTGTTTAACCTGTAGTTACAGTTTTTTGTTAACTTCGATAATTACTTGTGTTTGATGAATCTAGAAATACAGGCACCCGCATCAGTGTGCACCCGTAGAAGTGTGCAGTCCGATTCATTAGAGTAACATCTGCTGGAACTGTTTGGTCCGGTGTCAATTGAATCTGTCGTCCAATAATCTCAGCTGGCAAGTGTTCTTAACTTCCCAGCAATGTGCAACTTTATTTTCATATTGAATTTATATGGTTAGTGGTGTCATGATACTGCTTTGAATGTTCTTCAGATATGGAGAATCTGAAATAGGCAAGCACTTCTTCAGGCTAGGTGACCATGGAGGTGCACGGAACCATACTGAACCAGTTGCTGCAGCAAATGTAGATGCAATTTCTTTGATCTGATGTTCACTTTTTCAGCACTTGGGTGACTTTTCCTGTCATCCGACGAGATATCCTTCTTGTACAGTTTGGTCTTTGGTGAAGGTCGTTCTCAACGATTCAACATCAATTTTGTTGTTCAATGCAATTCAGCACTTTGATCTTGGAACTTTTAGGCCATCCAATTCTCCGGAAAGGATTATTAGAACTGTTCTTCACTCAATTGTTTTTGGATATTATAACATTCCTAGACATGTGCATTATTCTTTGCATTTTGAGAAATGTTTGTACCATCTCCTGATTTTTCTATATATTTTGGGAAGTTATGCATGCTAACAATTTTGTTATATCTCTTGAAGGATCCTTTTATGATTTGTTTGTAGGAATGGACCGAGAATTGAAGAAAAACACATGTGTCTCTTTGAAGGTAAAGAACGATTGATTAGGAATCTGAAGCCCTTGACGTGAGGAGGATGGTGGATTGTATATTTGGTAGTGTTTTGTGTATATATTAGTCCTCAATTTTATACAAATGGTCTATTATGTTTGCGTTGATGCTTTTGTTACTGTCAATATATTTCACCTGTATATTTTTTGCCTCTATATTGTGAGAAAATATACTATTCACCATTTTCTGATTGTTTCTTTTGTTCAAGTACAAATCTTGTAAATCAAACCGTTTAAAATTACATAGGTGGTCTAGGTTTTTTTTAGCTCAAATCGTAACTCTGTAAATAGGGAAACAAATATTGTGATGTATTTGATGATATTAAGAGTGTGTTTGGGACAGCTCCACTTCACCAATCTGCAGGTGAAGCAGCTGAAGCTAGCCCAAACGCACAAACTTCAGTTATTAGCTGGAGTGAAACAGATGTGGCTACTAGTTCATTTTGCTGAAGCGGTGGAACAGGTGCTTCACTAGCTTCACTTCACCTCCCGTAAAGTGTATTTACCCACCAATGCCACTGCTTAGTTGTGCCAAAGCGTTTTTCTCCTTTCTTTTCCCTTAATTTCTTCCCCGATGGCTACCTTGCGAATACGACAGCCCACTGCCACCGTCTCCGGCGAGATGGTTCCCCTATAGGCCAGATCCGGCGGCCCCTCCTGTCTCCCTTGACACGCGCCCTTCTCTACTTCACCCCTGACCACACTCCCTTCGCCGCTCTCCACCCCACTGTTTGGTTCTCGTCCATGCCTGGTACCTCACTGCCGGAAGAGACGCCGCCGTCGCCGGACTACCTGCACATCAGGATTTTCCGCCGTATCTTTGTCCTGGAAAAATCTTGCCGTCTGCTCGTTGCCCGCTTGCACGGGGGACATCGCCTCGTAATTCCTAAATTTTCCCTGTACAGGACCTTGAACAGCAGCGCGTCTCCAATCCCGCAAGGGAACTCGTCCCGACCTCAATCTTGGAAGCAGCTCCCTGATTGCCCTGTATAGAGTACTTTCTATTAATGTAAATGATCACAACGTTCTGTACAAGGTGTACAGATCGCATTGATAAACAAAATATGATAAACAAAATATTCTGTTCACCGCTCGATGCATATGTGTATTGATCTGTTGACATAATTTTTATTGTTGTACATGATCTGTACTGTACATGGCATGGTGTACAGGTTTGCGGTGATAAACAAATATTATACTCGCTTCTTTGATGCATATATGGCTTGATGTATATGAATATTAGGCAACAGGACTGCTTTTCTCTAATCTGCATGTTGTTTTATATGCTCGCAAATGAAATAATGTTGGTGCTCGCATATGAATATGTTAGATAGATAGATATAATTACATGTGGTATTTCCATTTTATATTACAGATCTATAGGAATAATTTAAAGAACAAATAAAACGAGTGGGTAGTACAGTCATTTCACAATAACGCTTCCTAATCAGAATCTGAAGCTACTTTGTGAGCCAAACACCATTTTGGCTGCTCTAGAGCACTTTGCTGGAGTGGAGTTTAGAGATGAAGTGGAGTTAGGTGGAGTGGAGCTCTCCCAAACACACCCTAAAAGGAGGAATTTTTGAGAGCTCATATGTATGCATGATACCTGCAGGGGTAGGATGCCTTTGATATTGATATGGTATCCTCCATAGTTTTTGAATTAAATAGGTATTTTTGGCAGTATTATGGTTGTATATCAACATGTACGTTGGTTTTTGCTGATAGATTTGATCTTGATGCACTTTAGCAAAGCTTGCGAAGTGGTGGATCCCTTTACAAGTAGGATTGCACAGATTGCAACTAGCCATATTTAGTTTGAATCATCCTTCTTGTGTATAAAAAGTTTTAAAAATACGTGTGTTGCACGTGCATGCTAACTAGTAGCAATTTAGAACGTCGTACAGATTACTCATCCCACAGTCCCACTGAGGCAAACCGCGCCCGTATCCTCAACCTCTAATCATGCCCAATAAAAAAATCTGATCACTCAAGAAAAAAAGAGAAAGGGAAAAACTGATGATAGGTCGCCATCGCTGCTCGCCATTGCCGCGACCCTGGACGTCGCCATCGCCGCTCAACGGCCTGTACGGCGCCCTCACCAACGGCGCCCTCATGGCGTTCCTGAATGGAGCCCTCGCCGTGTCCCTCACCCTGATCACTGGCCGTCTCGGCCTAGATGGCGCCCTCGCCGACAATGCCATCTGCGACGACGCCTTCGCCACAGCATCCCAGGACGGCGCCCTCGCCGCCTTCCTGGACCATCGCCGCCCGCTCCGCTGTCTTCACTGCCGCGACATTGTCGCCATCATGTAACAAACAGAGACCTGTCAGTGCTGCAAAGTGCCCAGGTATCAACCCAAATTCTTTTACGACAATGACAATAACAATTTAAATCTTCTCGGTCATTGCTTCTTTATCTTTTAATCTGCAATATGAACATATTCAAGAATTTATATACAGTACAACATTAATAGGTGAGAGCACGGGCATCACGCCTACTGTAACAACTGGAATATGTATCTATCTTGTAAATTTATCTTGTTTTGCTAACCAACTGGAATATCTACTTTTTTCAGTCTTTGTTTAGTAGAGTGCATGGGCTACTGCCAGGACACTTGATTTTTTATACACGAGAAATGTCGTGAAAATAAATCTTCTGAAATCAATCGAGTCAATGATCATGTTATGTACCTACATTTGGTGTACCTAAAACCATATTTAGCTATATAACTGTCCTATCTTCTGATTAATTTGAAAATTCCAGGAGTAAGAAGCTAGCCTATGCCTTAAACCACTTCTTTTTCATTATCATAAAAACTCAACCATTCCGAGCCAAGAAGCATTTGGGAAGATTAAAAAAATAAAAAAATTGTATGTACAATAGAGGTCAGGAGGAGGAATGGCTACAGGAAACACATTTTCTAATGGTGGACACCTTGATAGTGGTATTTAACATCTAGCCATTTACCCATAAATCATGGATAAATTATTCATCACAGAATATGTACTTTCTCGAGAACCCATCACCAAAGATACATAGTTTACAAAAGGAAATCTACATGAGCATAACTTATATCATCCTAAATTTTCAATTTGTGAACTGAACATACCAATTATTATACCATGATCTGTTGCAAACAAACTATAAAATGCTCCATCGTGCAATTCCTGCACTACAGTCTAGCATTTTTGAAATAAAGGGGAGATGCCGAGTAACACTATTTCCAAATCTCCATTAAACTTTTGGAATGATCCTTTGATTATGAGCCTGTAGTTGGGAATACACACGTATTGTTCTCTTTAGTCCAGACATGAATTTTAAAAAGATATGGACATCTATACTGAACATTCAGTACAGAGAAGTGAAAAATAATCTGAAATCGTTGTTCAGATTACCAACTCACAAAAGTACATCGAGTCAAGCAAGTCTACAGTTTAATAAACTGCTTCAGTAAACATGTCTTTGTGCTCACTGGTGGGCATCATTTGGTGCAAGAGGAAGAAACTGAAGCCGTGTTCAACAAAAGTACTTATGCATACATATATCCTCCGTGTACCTGATGCTTAACTGGCGGTTCTAATTACTCATGAGATGCATCAGTGTCAAGCACTACCATAGATGCATTACAGTGCTACCATGTCACTGTCAAGCCGTGCTCATTTCTCAGTTTAATCATTTTTTAGAAACCTTTTCATTCATGAATTGTTTATTTTGTCAAACACGAACTATACATCTACAAGGTTGTTTAGCTGAGGACGTTATGAAAAAAACACCTAACAGTTAAACCATTTTTAGGTTATCACACTACAGACACTTCCTACAATCAATGTTCATGCTTTTAGTGGAAGAACCAAACCAATACCACGGTTCCTGATATAATTCCACATACCTCTCAGAAAAAAGTATTTCGTATATTGACCTAAACAAGCAATCCCTTATGCATACAAAAGACACATGTTCTCTATGACTGCATACAACATCTGCTTATAAGTTATAAGTAACTAACACCAGGGTTTATCTGGCGCAGATTTAACCTAAACAAGCAATCCCTGCTGGAGTAATTACTTTGTTACAAGCAACCCCTGCTGGAGTAATTACTTTGTTACAAGCAATCCCTGCTATAGTAAATACTTTGTTACAAATAAGTGGGATTTAGCTGCATGCCATTAGAAATTAATCCATATTTTAGACAACTTCTGGAAAATATCCCTAGCCCTATTCCCGGGATGCTACTGAGAGATGTTGTGCAAAAAGACCTATGATCTAGATGCTACCGAAAAGTTGAAATTACAGAAATTATACTGACATGAAACACACCATATACATCAAGTTTGCAGGAGAATTAACATCAAATCACACTTCAAGGAGGGCAGAGCGCTGTTCACCTTGGACTCCATGCAGGGCCGGTCCTGAGATTTCGGGGGGCCGCGGCGAAACTAAAATTTTGGGTCCTTTATTTTTTTTGCATATATAGATGATGAAAACTAAATATTATAAGTATACTCCAACTATAATATTCATATAGAAATAACAATGTTTACATGGTACCTTAAAATTTCCTCCGAAAATTTCTAGAAGCAAAGTCCAAAAATTACAATGAAGCTTAAACAGGAAAAAGTTTAGAAACATGAGAAAACAATCACGATTACTGCTGAAACACAATTTTAGTCTGGAAGAAAAATCGCAAGAGATAATTTTTTTTAGAATAAGCAGAAACAATGTTTAGAGACATGAGAAACAAAGTCATAAAAAATATAAATCTAATTTAAACATCATAGAAGGTAAATAAAAAATAAAATTAAAAGGAAAAGGTGTAAAAGAAATATACCAAATAAAAAAACAGGAAAAATGATGAAGGGAATGAAACAGAAAGAAAATACGTAATGGAACTTATGTAAGAAAAATTAAAAAAATAAAGGCATTGATGTTTTGAAAAGAACCAGTCTTGTATGTCTCTGATCGGTATGCCGACACCTTTTTGAGTGGATGCGGGGATCGATAGTCTGGCAACACCCAAAGCTACATGCTCTAAACATGCCCAGCCCACTGCCGATTTTCTTTAGTGAAACCGTACTAGGAAACGCTCGCGTGCTAGCGAGCAGTTTCATGGGGCTCAGGAAGCGAACGGGATGATCGATGAATCGATCAATGTCTAGAAATGGCCACTGAGAGTCGAGTATTGCCCACAAGTATAATAAAAAAATCTTTTTTTATATGTATACTAGACTCGTAACTTTTTGGGCCCTTAATTTTTTTTGGCCCAGGACGGCTGCCCCGCCAGTCCCCCCCCCTCCCCCAAGGGCCGGCCCTGACTCCATGCTTGACCCCAGAGCCCGTGTGACGGCAACACCCCAATCCCTCTGTTGTGGGTGTCGATCTCGAGGAGGCCCATTGCGGTTGCACCTCAATCCCTCCGCAACGGTGTCGAGCTTGGGGAAGCACAGGGTGGTGCGGTGCGCTGGGACGGGAAAATTTAGGAGGAACAGAGCTGGCCGGTGATCTGGCGCCTCCGACGCGCGATGGATGCGGACGCCGTTCCGGTGGAGACGAGTCGTGCGGCGCCTACGGCTGGCTCGCCCGCGAGCATGATAGAGCACGACTGCCTCCTCCTCAGGCATTTCGGTGACATGATTCGACGACAAGTGGCTGGGAAGAGCAGGGGTGCGCAGTACTCGCACTGGAGGTGGGGACGAAGGGGAGGGATGAGGTCGGGAGAGGGAGCTGGCGAGTACGGAATAGGGAATGACAGGGAGACATGGGCAGCAACTCAAGGGGGGCGGCGGTGAGGTAGGTGATGGGTCTGTCCCTCCATTTTTTTATTCGAGTGTGTCCAATTTAATTGTTGCTGCAATCTTTCCCTATATACAGAGTTCTGTACGTGTCACAAGGGTTAAAAAAATGTTTAGTCATGACAATTTGATGATTTTAGAATTTCTTATAAAAATAATTTGTAAATTGATAATTATATCTATTGAATTTGTTGAAATGCCGTAATCATGTGTGTCATTGGGGTCTATGAATGTTAAATTTATGTAGTACTTCATGAGGGATTTTTTTTATCTAACATTTTTAACACGTATATTCCATGTGTATCTTGATACTTATTATATGGCGTATAGTTACTTGAAAAGTAACTATGATTACTACGGTGTAAGCTCGTATAACACAATTTAGAAGCAAATTAGCTATCATTTTAGTGGATTCCAAAATGAATGATGATAATATAAGAAATCAGAAATTGGAAGCTAATGAATGGGACCAAAAAGATGTAATTCCACAGAATGTACGACCGTGGATATACCCTCTAAGAAAACCAAACATCGAACTCATCATGAACTCATCATCGGAAGCTGAACTTATCTCGCTGTCATTTCTCCATTAAAATATTGGCTTTTAAATATTTTTAATCACACCAATATCATGAATTGGAATTATTTTTTGAAGTTTTTATGTGAGAGTGACTTTTCTGTGAAGACACGTGTCACACGTGTACTCACATCATTGGGCATGAGTCAGGATCGAGAAAAAAAAAGCAGATAAAAGGGAAATAATATTTAATATAGATGATGAAATCGTGCGTTGCACGTATAAACTTATTAGTAAATGGATAAAAGAAAAGGAGGACCGCGTCCTGGACAGAAGAATTCATGTTCCTGGTACTCGTGCCGGTCCCGTTTGGAACCCGTTCGAAGTAGGAGGATCGGTCGATCTTTTTGTGAAAATGCTTGTAGGTTAGTTTATTTGAAATCCAATTGCTAAAAGAACACTGATTTGCGACCCCCCGAGTGATAAATCCTCCAGGTCCCCCATGTCTCCTAGAGCCTCATCAATGACAACTGAAGAAATAATAAATTTCAAAACAAAAAAAATATCACCCCTACTCTACATGCATACAAGAAATTTCTCATGCCACGAGTTAGTGGGCATTTGCTTTTCTGTTTATACCGAAATATATTGAGATGTTGAAGACACAATAAAAACCATTTTTATAGAGAATACAAATCTAATGAAGAGAGCATACAAATACCAACTTCATCATTAAAATATTACTCCATGGATTTCCTCTTCCCCTACACCCACTTCGCTCCATGGATTTCCCCCTACACCCACTTCGCCTTCTCTTTATCTCACATCTCCCTTTCCCTTCCGGTACTCTCGCGTCTCCATGACCGCCTGCTCTCCTTCATCTCATGTTGCCCCGACCGTCATCTCCCCATCTCCTTGCGCCTAGCCATTTTTAACTCTTTCTCTCCAACCTTTCTTGACAGTGCTAACTGCTATGTAGTGGTCCAACGAAAAATATACACAATAGATGGATTCTTGTAGGGGGGGAGGGAGTGTTTATAAAGTCATGGTTGGAGTCTTGGAGAGAGAAGAGGCCGGCTCTAGCTAGGACACAACCCATTAACAGTATTTGTTTTACTACCTCTATGCCAAAGTATAGTGTGTATTAGTTTTAGTAAAGGTTGAACTTCATAAAGTTTGACGAAATATGCTTACCAAGTATAAGCATCTAAAGTGTCAAATACAGTCTATATTAAAGTATATTGCAAATGGTTCTAATAATATTTATTTGATATTCTAGATCTTGATTAAATTTTCTATATGACTGGTCAAACTTTACAAAGTTTGTCTCTGATCCAAAATAATATGCACCACATTTTTGCATAAAGGAAATATTTTTGTACACATCTTTTTTCCCTTTCTTGGCTCATTTTGTCGTTTGTCGTTTGACTCCAAATTATGTATGTGGGCTTTAGAGGACATGATAATCAAGCGTTTCACCAAAACTGGGGACACCACATATTCATACATGTGCATGAGTTGTGGATCGACTTATTATTTCTTCTTTTCATGGGATTTTGTTTTTTCCTTTCATAAAGACATAAACATTGGTATGCATGCTCCTAGTTCATGGTCTCTGAGATGGTGACCATCTGACCAAGATATGACAGTGTGAACTTCATGCAAAATAATGGCTGTAATTTCTGCCATACATTTGAGTAGAAAAGGTTGACAATGTAAGAAACATATAATTGAGTTTTTTTTTTGGGGGGGGGGGGGGGGGGGGGGGGATTCAGGGTGCATAGGACTATGATAACTTTTGGATGGGTAACTGAGATGGTATAATGTGTGAACCATGAGTTAAATTTTTTAAATAGAACCCCTGTTGGCTACATTTAATGGGATATTTTGCAAGCACTCATGCATATGACTATATAACGATCTTGTCTTGTGCAAACGAGGTAAGGATTGTGTAAACTGATTTTTCTTTGAAACTGAAGCATTTACCGATTACCATTAAACTTTCATCGCTGCATCATGGGCATGGACACGACCAAGTACACATATAAGGGATACAACTACTTTTAAAATATGATCTCACTATTGAAAGAGGAAACATAAACTCTGAAGGTGTAAATCTCTAAAATGACATAACACGAAGTCATGCCCCATCCATATTGGGTAAACTTGTTCTGATGTCCTTCTCCAACTATGCACACGACATTGTCCTTCTCCAACTACGCACACGCCCATGTGTGCCCCCGTCCTGATGAAGAATAAACTATGATATGCCTTAAAAATCTATAATCTAAGAAAGGATGCCTAAGTTTGAAATATATGTAGAATTGTATAGGATAATAATCCATGACAATATTGTGGCAATTACAAGAGGTATATATGAGGGTCTACGTGCATCGGCCTAGCCTTATAATAAATCGACTAGGACACTTAAACCTAACAAGAGTTGTATTCTAACATCCCCCCCCCCCCCCCCCCCCCGCAGTGTCAATGGTAGGCTCGACGACGTTGAGACCGAAACGAATGTCTTAAAATGGAGTAATCGCCAGGCCTTTAGTAAAGATATCAGCAAAATGAGCTGAAGTAGGCACATGTAGAACACGAACTTGACCGAGAGCCACCTTCTCTCGAACAAAATGAATGTCGATCTCTATATGCTTTATACGACAGTGTTGAACCGGATCCCCTGACATGTAAACAGCTGAAATATTATCACAGTAAACAATAGTAGCTTGCTTAATAGGGTGATGCACCTCCGACAGCAACCGACGCAACCAAACCGTATCAGCAACCGCATGAGCCACAACGCGATAGTCAACTTTGGCTGACGAGCGAGAAACCATAACCTGCCTTTTTGAAGACCAAGAAACCAAATTGTTACCAAGAAAAACACAAAATCCGAATGTGGACCGTCGAGTATCGGGGCAACCAGTCCAGTCTGCATCAGAGTAAGCTGTCAACGAGGTGGGAGAGGATTTGTTTATATGAAGACCTAAATCTAATGTGCCTTTGTGATACCGAAGAATACGTTTTACATGGTTGAAGTGAGGAACACGAGGATCATGCATATAAAGGCAAGCTTGTTGGACAGAAAAAGAAATTTCAGGACGAGTAAGAGTAAGATTTTGGAGGGCGTCGGTGACATGGTTATACCCTACGGGTACGTGATCTCAGCATACCTGGTCCAGCCCAAGGAAGGCCCACGGCAGATGCACGCCGGCCCATGAGGACTTTCGGGTGGCCCAAGCCCATGACGCCTTCGGATCCTTGAAGAGCAAGGCTAGAGTAGATAGGAAATTCAAAGGGGTAAAACCCTAGAACCTGTAACCGACTAGGACTATGCCCGGAACCTGTCTAATTCTATATAAAGGCCAGGAGGGCACGACCTAGATCTCTCGACTCATACTTTCGCATACACACCTCCACGCCAGATTGCATCTGCGCACCCCTGTAACCTTCGGTTCCGCCGTAATCAAGAGCAGACAAGCAGGAGTAGGGTTTTCCCTCCGGGGGCCTGAACCTGGGTAAACCTTGTGTCCCCGTGTTGCTTGTTTGCTAACCGTTCCACGATCTCCAGCATCCCCATCTTCTCCAAAACCTAAGTCCATAACAATGGGCATTGATGAGATCAAACCTCGTCAATTGGCGCCGTTTGTGGGAACTGGGGGCGCTGATTGTGCGATCGTGACGGTCCCAACCCGATCGATCTACAACTCTGCAGCAACGGAGAGTCATCTCCTCTTCGGCGCTTTCGACTTCACCGCCCACTCACCGGCCACCATGAAGGACTTCGAGTCCGTAGGCGACGGACTCGAAATCCTGTTCGGGAGCTTCTGCTTCCAGGTGGGGCAAACTGGCACCCTCCGCCTCCCTGAGCGGGTGCCCCTACCATCAATCAGGCCCGCTTCATGGACCCCACACCCCGTGCTACGCACAACATCATCAACAGATGATTCCTACGACAGCAGCAGCTGCAACTCCGATCTGTGCGATCCGCCATCGGATGCAGGGACCTACGGTTCCGGATCTGAAAGCCGCGGCAGCAGCGGACCAATCTGCGAGCGCTACCAATGCACCGCAGTCATCCAAAGCGACGTGGATCAGCAAACGTCCAACCCACCGCCTAACCCGCCAGAATGAAACGGTGGGAATAGAAGAAGCCAGTCCCCCCACCCGAAGGGGAAAACAACGGCCATGTCATCCGCCTTAGCAAAGAAGGATGGACCCAGGTCCGCGAACCCGTGGCAGACAACATAGTACTGCCCGCAGACGCCTCGCGGGATATGCTGATGGCCTACCACCTGCTCCTGATCGAGGAGCACAAGAAGCAGGTTAAGATGCAGGAGGTGCTTGACAAACGCAAGCAAGCAGCCTCAGAGTCCAGCGCGCGACGAGCCGCGCTCTCCACCATGGGCATCGGCTCCAGCTCGAACGCCAACCCAGGCAACAAGCACCGCTCTCGGATGGAGAACATGGATCCCCAGGAGCGTCGCGAGTTGACGCGAACTCTCCACACCTCCTTCATGGAGATGGACGCCGACGACAACGTCATCCCGAAAACGCCGCAGGCTACGATCATGGCAGCCACTGCGTACCTCGCGGCCCACCCACCTCCGGAGGGGGACCCGAAGAGGGCCATGCACAAGTACGCACTTACCGGACTCGGACTCGTTGGAGCCACGCTCCACCAGGAATCTCCCAAGGAGCCGAAGAAGAAAGCTCCGGTCAGGTTCGACCGCAGCCCCACCCCTTCATCCGAAGAAGAGGAACATGACCTTCCCTGAAGGAAGAAGAGTTCGCGACGCCGCGACCGCGACTACGACGCCAGAGATGCGCTCACACAGCGCAAAATCGACAAAGCGCGAGCCAAGCGCGCATGCTCGTCTGAATCTGAGATGGACGAAGACAAAGGAGAACTCTGCGGAGCCCGATGCTTCAGCAGATCCGTCCGACGGACACGGATGCCGCGAAATTTCAAGTTTCCTTCGGATACTCCGAAGTTCGACGGCACTCAAGACCCAAAGGCTTGGATCAGCGATCACTTATCATCCGTCAAACTGCACGGTGGAAACAAGGAGACTGCCATGCAATGCCTTCAGCTGCAGCTGACAGGCGCAGCCCGGATCTGGCTCAGCAGCCTATCCTCAGGGTCCATCCGAAGCTAGGATGAGCTAGCCTACAGCTTCATCCGAAACTTCAAGGGTACCAGCAAAAGGCCCGCCTCAATCAAAGAATTGCGAGCCTGCACTCAACGAACGGACGAATCCATTCGCTCGTACATACTACGCTGGTCCAACACAAAGAACTCCGCAGCCCACATCTCTGAAGAGAGGGCCATCGACGCCTTCAGGGATGGCGTCAAGCGCCAAGACTTCAAGGAGGAACTTGGGCGCGTCAAGCCCAAAACACTCGACCACCTCATGGACATCGCCAACAGGTGGGCTGACGGTGAAGATTCCATTCACCGAGCACAATCGGAAGAAGAAGACGACTACGGTCGACGGCGAGAGCGCCGTAGCAAGAGAAGATCGCGTGTCTACGACGATCGCGATGGACCCGACATGGTCGCGGCTGGCTACGCCGATCGCCGCAACGACACCAACCGCAACAGCGGAGGATACCACGGAGGAAACTTCCGCGACGGGAGACACCCAGCGCAGTCGTGGCAGCGCCGCGACCACAATAACGAACCCTCAGCATACGAAAAGCTTTCGGGTCCATGCACCATCCACTTCTACATCGACAAGCAGGATGGCAAAAAGAAGGCTAGCCACATGCTCGAGGACTGCCGCGAGTTCCAGAAACTCAGCGAAAGCATGGTGCAGATGAGGCAGCAAGCCCCAATCCCGCGTTCGGAAACGCACCCGCGCCAGGTGAAATAGCGCATGGAGCTCCTCCACCGCCACCCATTGGAGGCCCGAACCAACCAGTCGCACCAGCACAGAACAACGCTGGGAACGGGTATCCCTCGCCGAAAGGAGCACTAATGATCCAGAAGGGGCGCCCCACGAATAGGGTGCAGAAGAAAATCACCCGACAATTCAACCTGGCCGTGACAACTCCACCCGCCATCCCTGAGTACCTCAGCGGAGAGGAGTCCTGCATCACATTCAGTCGTTCGGATCACCCTTGCCAGATCCCTCGCCCAGGTCATGCTGCCCTGGTGCTGGAGGCGCAGATCGGAGGCTTCGAGATGAGTCGCGTCTTCATGGACGGCGGCAGCGGCATCAACCTGATGTTCGCAAGCACCCTAGCAGCCATGCGGATCCCGCAGTGCAGCCTGGAACAGTCAGACACATCGTTCCAGGGAAGGGCATATTCCCCCTGGGCAAAATATGGCTTGACGTCATCTTCGGCAAGCCGGACAACTTCCGACTAGAACGGCTCGAATTCGAAGTGGTGGACTGGCCATCACAGTACCACGCCATCCTCGGGCGTGTAGCATTCGCAAGGTTCCTGGCTGTCCCACACTATGCATACCTGCTACTCAAGATGCCAGGGCCGAAGGGCGTCATCACAATCCACGGGAGCTTCACCCGATCGGACCAATGCGACAGGGATTTCAACAGAATCTCCCAGTCATTCGGCATGCAGGAAGAGCTCCTAAAGCTCCGCGAGGTGACAGACAATGGGGCACCCCCAGTCGCATGACAAAACGCACCCGACATGTCTTTCGACTCCACCGTCAACACAAAAAAGGTGCAGGTCCACCCGACGGATGCCTCCAAGACGGCGCTGATCGCCAACGACCTCAACCCCGCATAGGAAGGCGCGCTCGTCGAATTCCTCCGTGAGCGCTGGGAAATCTTCGCCTGGTGTCCTGCGGACATGCCATGAGTTCCCAGGGAATTCGCCGAGCACACACTCAACGTCTTTCCAGACACCAAGCCCGTCAAGCAGTCCATCCGAAGACTGTCCGAGCCACGAGCCGAAGCTATCGGCAAGGAAATCAACAGACTACTCGCTGCAGACTTCATCAGGGAAATCAAAGAAAGCGAGTGGCTTGCAAATACAGTGATGGTCCCAAAGAAGGACACGGATATCCTGCGGATGTGCGTGGATTTCACATCACTAAACAAGCATTTCCCAAAGGACCACTTCCCTCTTCCTCGGATCGATCAGATCATCGATTCGACTGCAGGTTGCGAGAAACTCTCCTTCCTCGACGCCTACTAAGGCTACAACCAGATTCGACTCAAGGTCGAAGATCAGGAGAAAACGGCGTTCATCACACCATTCAGAGTGTTCCGCTACAACACAATGCCCTTCGGGCTAAAGAACGCAGGTGCCACGTACCAGCGATGCATGCAGGCATGCCTCAAGGACCAGATCGGTCGCAACGTCCAAGTCTATGTCGACGACATAGTCATCAAAACCAGGGAGGCAAGGACACTTATCGACGATCTCCGCGAGACATTCGACAACCTCGATTGCTACAGGATCAAACTTAACCCCGAAAAGTGCGCCTTCGGCGTCCCATCGGGTCAGCTGCTCGGGTACTTCATCTCTCAGCGAGGGATCGAGGCGAACCCGAAGAAAATCAGAGCCATCATGGCGATGGAGAAGCCGAAAAACCTCAAGGGTGTCCAACAGCTCGCAGGACGAATAGCGGCATTGAGCAGATTCATCAGCCGCATGGGCGAGAAGGCCCTGCCATTCTACCAGCTGCTATGCAAGGCAGATAAATTCGAGTGGACGCCCGAAGCCAACGATGCATTCGAAAGCCTCAAACGGCTTCTCTCCACCTCGCCCGTCCTGGTCACGCCAAAGGAGCGCGAACCTCTGCTGCTGTACATAGCAGCCACACACCAGGTGGTCAGCACCGTGCTAGTGGTCGAACGACCCGAAGAAGGCAAGACCCACGGGTCCAGCGCCCAATCTACTACCTCAGGGAGGTACTGACACCAACAAAGCAGAGGTACCCTCACTACCAGAAGCTCGCCTACGGCGTGTTCATGACGGCTCGAAGGCTGAGCCATTACTTCCAGGAGCACCAGGTGATGGTCGTCAACGAGGCACCCCTGAACAGCATCCTGAATAACCCAGAGGCCACAGGACGGGTGGCCCTGTGGGGCATCGAGCTGTCACCCCTGGACATCATCTACGAGAAGCGACCCGCAATCAAATCTCAAGTCCTCCCGGATTTCCTCGTACATTGGATGGAGCTGCAGCTGCCAGACACCCCAGACATGTCGCAGTCATGGACAATGAACTTCGACGGCTTCAAGCGTGAAGCTAGAGCAGGAGCCGGGGTCATACTGACCTCCCCGCAGGGCGACCAGATGAAGTACGTCCTCCGGATGAAATTCCGAGCCTCCAACAACGAGGCCGAATACGAAGCCCTCATCCACAGCATGAGGATGGCAAAGATCTGCGGCGCAATGCGCCTAGTCATCTACGGTGACTCCAACCTCGTCGTCCAGCAGACGATGAACGAGTGTGACGCACACGCCGAAAACATGATCGCGTACCGCGCGCTCTACAACACACTCGAAGGAGAATTTGACGGCTGCGAGCTTCGGCACGTCGGAAGATAAAGCAACTAGGAAGCCGACAGACTCGCCAACATCGGCTCCACCTGCGCAAAGGTTCCACCGGGTGTGTTCCTCGAATAGATCTGCGTGCCATCAATTAAGCGGAAATTCCCCAAGGGATCACCCGAAGAAGCAGAACACTCGGGGGCTACGCTGCCCGAAGGACATGAAGGACCCGAGAAACTGGACACAAAGGTCACCATGGTTAACCTGATGCAGGTCATGGCAGTCGAAGAAACTTGGACGCGACCATACCTCCAGTTCTTGATAAACGGAGAACTTCCTGACAGCCCGACAGATGCCCGACGCATATCTCGTCGGTCAAAAGCCTTCACCATCATCAATGGCGAGCTGTACAAGCGCAGTATTACGGGTGTACTACAAAGGTGCGTCACCATCGGTGACGGGAAAGCCATCCTCCAAGACATCCACGAGGGCATCTGCGGCCATCACGCAGGCAGCCGCTCCCTTGTCGCCAAAGCTCTACGAGCCGGATTCTACTGGCCAACGGCCATGAGCGATGCAAAGGACATCGTCCGAAGATGCAACGGGTGCCAACGGTTCGCCGACAAACTGCACGCACCCGGGTCAGAGCTCAGACCCATACCCATAGCCTGGCCCTTTGCTCAATGGGGCCTCGAGGTGATTGGCAAATTGCCAAAGTCCTCGAAAGGGGGGCACGTTTACCTCTTGGTCGCAGTCGACAAATTCACCAAGTGGGTCGAGGCCATTCCAGTCACCAACCAAAAGGGCAAGACTGCCGTCAAGTTCTTCGAATCCATCGTCTACAGGTTCGGCGTACCGCACAGCATCATCACCGACAATGGATCGAACTTTATCTCCAAGGAATTCCAGGACTTCTGCGAAGACCTCGGGATCAACATCACGTACGTCTCAGTGGCACACCCGCAAACGAACGGGCAAGTGGAAAAGGCCAACGGCCTAATCGGCGTTGGCATCAAGAAGCGCCTCATGAGTCCACTCGAACGGAAAGCTGGAGCCTGGACGAAAGAGCTACCATCCGTCCTGTGGAGCTTACGGACTATGCCAAACAGCTCCACCGTCTACACGCCGTTCTTCATGGTGCACGGAGCCTAGGCCGTGCTACCAGCCGAAGTACGCCACCAGGCCCCCCGGGTCGTCGCTTACAGCGAAGCCGAATCCATGGCTGCACTCGAAGATGTCGTCGACACACTCTACGAAGCAAGAGACGTAGCAGCAGCTCGATCAGCGGTGTACCATCAGAGTCTCCGCAACTACCACAGCCGCCGGCTATGCCCAAGGTCCTTCGTCGAAGGAGACCTCGTCTTGCGACTCAAGCAAGAGCGACCGAAGAAATTCGAGTCGCCATGGGAAGGACCCTACATTATCACCGACGTCATCCTAGGTGGCGCCTATCGCCTCAAGCACGTGGAGTCTGGAGTCGCATACTCCAACCCATGGAACATCGCACACTTGCGGCGATTCTACCCAGAGTTACCTACCCCTTTACTTTCAATAAGGCTTTTTCAGCCAAGGCTATTCAGCCGAACAATATACTTCCTCCATTACGATATAAATAAAGCTAAGTGTCTCGCCCCAAAATTTCGTTTCGTTATTTGCAACTTTACTTTATGCTACAAACGCACTCGGGGGCTCCCCCCCACCTCACGATTTCATCGACTGAGAATCACACGTGTACACCCTAAGTAGCTGACAACGTCAGGCAAACGAAAAGGACACATACCCAAACAAAGCACTGCGTGCTCACAACAAACAAAACTTTATAACAAAGGGCACAACACGCCCAGTCGAAATATACAAATTTTACATTTTCTCTCTTTCACAGGTACTACCTATTCTGAAGAATAACTTGAGCACGCTGCTCAAACAAATCTACGACCTGTTCGGCACACTGCCTTACAGCCGCATAATGCGGCCGCATATCCCACTCGCCACCATCCGGCCGAAGGGGTGACCCAGCTGCTATAACAGACAGATCTACGTCAGGTCGATGCAGCCTAACAAGAGACAATGCAGCCTTCACCCCTGCGACGAGCTGCTGCCTCACCAGTTCCTGGACGCGAGTCACGCTCCAAAATCTAGACAGAAGGCCGGACAAGGACGTTGGCACAGTATCCAAGGGAAACATCACATGCAGAACGGATGAGAGCGAAGTCTGCACTTGACGAAGCACCCGCAAAACCTGGTGCACACGATCCTGTACCGTCGCCAGAGCCATGGCACGGTCATGATCCATCCAGAAGAAGCCGCCAGCCTCCATGTCCTGTTGAGTCAAGCAATTGACCCGAACAGCGACACGCTCTTTCTCCTCCCTAGGATCAAGATTGGCACCTGCGACACTCGCACAAAATAAGACGCAAGGCCAGCAGGCGCATCCGAAATACTGAGCTACAGCTCGAAACAAATAAACAACTTACATTGAAGCTGCTCAGACAGCCGAAGCAGTTCCGCCATCAAGTACTCCTCTCTGGCTGCACCGCGATCTGCCTTGGACTTCCACACATCGGCGTGACCACGCACCCCAAGCAACTCCTTCTCAAGACTCCGAACGCGGTCTCGAAGCAAAGCAAGTTGTGATGAATCATCCAAAGATGGCCGCTGCCGCGTTACAGGCGAGGTCTCAATGGGATCAGCACCCGACAGAACCTAGAGCAGCAGAAAAGAAAAAGACATAAACATTCAGACAGAGAAGAGCACAACTCAACAAGATTCATTAAGCATATAAAGGACACTACGTGGCACAATGATTTCTGTTCCTAAACATAATTACAAGAAAAAGAAGACTACAAACTATCCTACAGCTACAACGCCTAGGACGCGGCACCCTGAGTGGCCTCGGAGCCGGACTGCCTCGCCTTGGCCTCCCCCTGCTGCCGCAGTGCATACTCGGACAGCAGATCAATGAGCTTTGGCCCATATCGCTTGCAGCGAGCAGAATAGGCAGCAAAGGCTACCTCGGATCCATCCCCGGTCGTCGGCATCCGGGAGGTGATCTGGGGAAGATCCAGCTCCGCTCCAGCCGCCAAGGCCATCGCCAGCCCGACGGATGCGCCGATGCCCTTCTGCTTGCGCTTGTACGCCGCAGGCGCTTCGGCCGACAAAGCCTCCGCCAGGGCGTCAACATCATCCAGGGCCGCGCCCTTGGGGACAAGCTCCTTATAGAAGCGGCCAAGGATCTCTTTCGCCTTGGCAAGGGAGTTGACGATGGTGCTGCAGCGATCTTCGACCGCTGCAGTAGCATCATCTAGAGCACTCCCGTGCTCCAGAGCGCCGTGGTCAAATTCGATGCCTGCGGCATCTGAGACAAAAAAGAGAAGGAATGAAGAAAGTAACACAGAAGAAAGACAAGAAAACGACAAGAAAGGAGCAAAATAAGGTACTCACCCGAAACAGCCTTGGCAGCAGCCATGAGCTTGCCCGCCACCTCTCTTTCACGCGCAGTCGCAGCCATGGCAAGCTGCTCCTCGCGCTCTTTAGCCTTGGCTAGCTCCAGCTCAAGGCGCTCTTTCGCACCAGCGGCGTCCGCACCCTTCTTCTCCGCTTGACCAAGACTCTTTTTGAGAGCATCAATCTCACGGAGGGAAGTGTTATGCTCATCTGGATTCAACACATACAAGCGTCAGAAAGCAAGACAATAGTGCAAAAAGAAAGAGGTACCAAAGCATACAGGTACCTTGAAGCTGTTGGAGGTTGGTCTCCAGCACATGGTGCTCCTGCACCAGCCGCTTGGTATCCTGTACAAAAGGCTGCAGGAAGAAGAACTACCAGTAAAGACAAGGACTCGGGGGACAAAGAGCAAAATTCGCACACGAACACGCTCGGGGGCTCCCCCCGCAGGCTCGAAGAAAGAACAATACAAGAAATTTTTTTCAGATGCTCGGGGGCTCCCCCGTAGCAGGAAACAGAATACTTACATGCTCCGATGGCGACCCCGAAGGCCCGCTCGCCGCCTTCTGAGGCGCAACCACCTGACCTCCCTGTGGAGAAGGGACCGGCGCAGCACCCTCAGAGGTGACCACCATCTGAGGAGGAGGAGACGCAACCTTCGACTCTCCCATCATCTCCCGAGCACCATCGCTGGAGGAGTCATGGGAGGAGTGACTGCACACGAAATATTTAGCACAAGCACAAAAGTCAACAGGAACAAGACAACGGTACAAAAGAAACTTACGAGTCCAGTGAGCTCAGGTCGAAGACAGGAGGAGTCCTTCGGGCTCTCTTCTCCCCTTTCTTCTCTTCTTTCTTCTCTTCCTTCTTTTCTTCCTTCTTCCGCTTTGCTGGCGGGTGCGGCGCTACAGCCCGCACAGGAATGGCAGGAAAAGGGGAAGAAGAGCCTCCATGCCCATCACTGTGACGCTCAAGGCACAAAGGGTTCCTAGGAGTCGGAGGAGTCGAGGCATCCAAAGACTCGCTGGAGCTCCGCGATCGTTTATGCGTATGGTCCTCGCTCGACTCGTTGGCATCTTCCGCCGGAGATCGCGCCAACGGCAGCTCGGACACAGAATCCACCACGTCATTATCCGGAGCATTCGGAAATAACTCAGGCAATGGCGACACCATGCCCGACACCTTGAAGTTCTGCAAAAAAGAAGGCACTTTATTAGCAAACCAAGGAAAACAAATATGCAGTCGACGAAAAGCGCTACGCGCACGAATCTACACCTGCGGAATGTCCAGCGTCGAAGAAAACGGAGGAGTCAGCGACTTCCCCGGGATTTTTCTCCGGTTTTGAACTTCAGCAGCAAGCGAAGGGCCCTGTCAAGATCTCCCTCGAAGATTTTCTCAGCCGAAACTCTCGTCGGGTCACGGCGCCCAGAATAAAGAAACATCGGGTGCGCCCTAGCCTAGAGAGGCTGCACCCGACGATCGAGAAACGAGCGGATAATATCCACGCCGTTCACTTCCTTCTCCGGAATCAACTGGAGATCCTCCACCCGACGGTAAAGGGCCTCTATCTCCTATGACTCACCATCCAAGATCTGTTTTTTCCAGGACCTTTTCGGCTCGATTATCTGGGAGGAGTCGAAAGGAGCGAGACCAAAATGCTGCCCAGCTACTGTGGAATCGCGAATGTAAAACCACCGCCTCCGCCAGTACTGTACAGACTCACACATAGAGAAAGAAAAGAAAAGAATATTCTCCTTGAGGGAGATGATGCAACCCCCAATGGGATACACACCATCCGAACCGGATTGCCTCTTCACGGAATAGAGTTTCCGGAAGAGGCCAAAATGTGGCTCGATGCCGAGCCAGCACTCGCAGAAGGTGATGAAACAAGCAACGTGAAGAAGAGAATTGGGCGAAAGATGATGCAGCTGGATGCCATAGAGAAAGAGCAGCCCACGAAGGAAGTCGTGGACTGGGAAGGAAAACCCACGCATGACGAAGGCAAGAAACATAACCCGATACCCAGCGGGGGGACGGGGGATTACCTCATTGCCCGGGAGTCTGACGGCCTCCCTATCCTGCGGGATCAAGCCCTGCTCGTGAAGCTTGCGGAGGTCACTCTCCCGCGTCTCTGATCGCCGCCAACCACCGTCGGTGATACGGGTAGCGGTGGCGCCTTTCTTTCCTCCGGCGGCGCTGGTACCAACCGCAGATAATGACTTCTTTGGTTTCCCCATCGCGCTACGGCGGCGCCGGCGGTGAGAACGCAGAAGGGAAGATGGAAATGTGGAAGGATATTCCAGCTTGCATCAAGAATCTCCAAGAGCGCAAGGAGGCAGTGAAAACAAGAGTAGATGCGGTGAAAACAAACTGCAACTTTCCCCAATGATTATAACGGCAAAGACGATGCACGACAACCGTTCATCAAGAAGACCTAACGCTAACGGCGGATCTGGCCATACACGTGTCAGCATTACAACGAACCGTCGTTACCACGCCGTCCACTACGTGCGGAAATCGAGGAGGCGCCATAATTATCTCCACGCCGCGCGTGACCGGTCAATTCAAGGTCAGCAAGTGGGACCCACGTTCGTCCAGTCAAGTCATCTCTGGCGCAGCAGACGCTTGAGGTCATTTGATCGTCAGCACTGATGTCATCAAAAGCTATACTAGCAACAACTACAATTTCTTTGGCTTCAAAGCTAAGAGTACTCACTCGAATCTACGATTCGACTAAATACTCGGGGGCTACTCCTATTAGGAGCGCTGGCTGCGCACCCGAAAGATGAATAACAACGAACTATTTCTTCGAGTCCTACGTCGAGTCTACAACTCCACTACGGACTCGGGGGCTACTCCAATATGGAGGATGGATTTAATCATCCGAAATTTTTTGAGTCCTACGGGCTTAACAACTGAACAATGTTTGAACTAAAGTCTCCGCTCGAGTCTACGACTCGAACAGACACTCGGGGGCTACTCCCATAGGGAGCGCTGATCGCGCACCCTATGAAATCTTCGACTGCGATCTTTCGAACCAGCATGCAAAAACTTTTTGGCAACTCTGCCCCAACAAAACGCTGAGTGAGCAACGATCTCCTTGGCCACCCGAAACACCCCCGCGGTGACAAAAATTCGGATGCTGTGTCTGCGACTCAAAGATAAGACCTACAGATATCATCTGATGGCCTGGCAACGCACACGACTGCGCTCTGCTAGTAAAAAACCCGTGCTAACAGGCGCGATGAAAAATCCCGATGGACGCATTGGGTACATCAATTAATTCACTTGAATTCCACTCCTGTAAGTCCTCCGCAGCCTGAGTCGAATTACGCCAGCATATGTTCCAGTTTCGAGTTGGGGGACTCGAACCTGAGGAAGATCGTGTTGTTTTGTCCTAAGACAGTCAACTGACCCTGATCCGTCGGGTGAGTCAGGCACACGCATCAAACAATCCCTACACACATACTGTTAAGACATAGTTGCACCCGAAGGATTGAAGAGTCCTCAGCCGAATCTACGATTCGACTGATCACTCGGGGGCTACTGACATGGTTATACCCTACGGGTACGTGATCTCAGCATACCTGGTCCAGCCCAAGGAAGGCCCACGGTAGATGTACGCCGGCCCATGAGGACTTTCGGGTGGCCCAGGCCCATGACGCCTTCGGATCCTTGAAGAGCAAGGCTAGAGTAGATAGGAAATTCAAAGGGGTAAAACCCTAGAACCTGTAACCGACTAGGACTATGCCCGGGACCTGCCTAAGTATATATAAAGGCTAGGAGGGCACGACCTAGATCTCTCGACTCATACTTTCGCATGCACACCTCCACGCCAGATTGCATCTGCGCACCCCTGTAACCTTCGGTTCCGCCGTAATCAAGAGCAGACAAGCAGGAGTAGGGTTTTCCCTCCGGGGGCCTGAACCTGGGTAAACCTTATGTCCCCGTGTTGCTTGTTTTCTAACCGTTCCATGATCTCCAGCATCCCCATCTTCTCCAAAACCCAAGTCCATAACAATGGGCATTGATGAGATCAAACCTCGTCAGTCAGTAAGACTACAATAAAGAGAAGGATCATAAAAGGGATCACCATCGGCAGAAAGTTTTGAACCTGTATCAGCAGGAGTACGAGACGGTTGACAATCAAGCATGCCAACACGAGAAAAAAGATCTAGGGTGTATTGACGTTGAGATAAGAATAGACCAGATGAGTCACAGATGATAGCAATACCTAAGAAGTGATGAAGAAGACCTAGATCGGACATAGAAAATTATTTGGAAAGAAGAGAGATAATATGATCTAAAAAGTGTTCCGAGGAAGATGTGAGAATAATATCATCAACATAGAGAAGTAGATAAGCAGTGTCGGTATTATGATGAAAGGTGAAGAGAGAAGTGTCAGAACGAGAAGGAGTAAAGCCAATTATTTGAGCATAAGTAGAAAAACGTTTCCTGTGGTGCTTGTTTTAGACCATAAAGAGATTTTTGAAGAAGACAAACATGATTAGGATAAGAGGAATTTTCGAATCCAAGAGGTTGTTGAAAATAAACTGTTTCTTGAAGAGATCCATGGAGAAAAGCGTTTTTGACATCGAGTTGATGGATGGGCCAAGAAGAAGAAACAACGATGCTAAAAACAATACGAATAGTGCTGGATTTGACAACTGGAGAGAAAGTCTCAGCATAATCGATGTCGTGTTGCTGAGAGTAACCACGGTATACCCATCGAGCTTTATAACGTGCAAGACTTCCATCGAAATTAAATTTGTGTCAAAAAATCCATTTGCCATAAACTATATTAGTGTTTAATGGACGAGAAACTAATTGCCATGTATTATTTTGAATGAGAGCATCATATTCATCTTTCATGGTTGCGGCCCAATTAGGATCTAGGAGAGTTGATTTGTAAGATTTGGGAATAGAGGAAGAAGACAGAGATGCATTGAGATTTAGACGATCTTTAGCGTGTAAACAAAAACCAGATTTGCCACGTGTGTGCATGGTATGAGCATTAGTGGTAGTTGGGACGATAATAGCATGAGGAGGAGGGACGGATGATGATCGGAAGTCTGATACCATGTAGAATTCTATAGAATAATAATCGATGACAATGTTGTGGCAATTACAAGAGGTATATATGAGGGTCTAGGTGCACCGGCCTAGCCCTATAACAAACCGACTAGGACTCTTAAACCTAACAAGAGTTGTATTCTAACAATATAGAAGACAAAATGTGTAATCCGCAACATCGCTTTATCTTATTTACACATGAAACGACATACTGATACGTCGGAAACGTATCTATAATTTTGATGCTCCATGCTTGTTTAGTATCTACTTTTCTTTACTTGTCCCTATTAACAAGTTGCAACAGTGCTAGATGCCTGTTTTCTGCTATTTTTTATTTCAGAAAAGTTAGTAAAGAAATATTCTCGGAATTGGACAGGACAAACGTCAAAGTCAATTACTTTCCGTGGGTAATAAGAAGTCTAGAAGGGAGACGAGGAAGCGGGTCAGGGCAGCCAGACCCCCCCAGGCATGGCCAGGGGTGGGCCCGTGCCTGGCTAGGGTTTGGCACCCCTGGTCGCCTCCTCGGCCTCCCCCTTCGCCTATAAGAATCCCCCGATGCAGAAACACTAAGAACCCAATCAAATCTCCACGAAACCGTCTGTAGCCGCCGCCACCATCGTCCCTAGATCGGGGCATCTGAAGTTCTTCCCGGCACCCTGCCGGAGGGGAGATCATCCCGGAGGCCTTCTCTCCGGTATGATGTGTGAGTAGTTCCACCTTGGACTATGGGTCCATATAGTAGCTAGATGGTTGTATCTCCTCCTTTGTGATTTCTTGTATAGATCTTGTGAGCTCCGTTCATGATTAAGATCTAATCTATTTGTAATCATGCATGTTGTGTTTGCGGGGATCCGATGGATATTGAGATTATTATGTTGGTTTGATGAATGGTTTTGTCTTTATGATTTTATCATGTCTGTGTTGTTTGTGATCTTGCATGCTCTCCGTTGTTAGTAGCTATCTTGGCCAAGTAGTTGCTAGTGACTCCAAGAGGGGGTATTTATGCTCGATAGTGGGTTCATGCCTCTAGTTTCCAAGGGAAGTGACAGAAATCTCTTCGGTTGTAGATGTGTTGTTGCTACTAGGGAGAAAATAATGGTGTCTTGTTCATGGAACATGTGGATTGTTTATCTTACATACTTTGCTTAAAGCAGTTGTCTGTTGCTTGCAACTTAATACTGGAGGGGGTTTGGATGATAACCTGAAGGTGGACTTCTAGTCATAGATGCAGTTGGATGGCGGTCTATGTATCTTGTTGTATTGCCCAATCAAATCTCATAGGATCTTTTTGACTAGTAATTGCATTGTTATGCCTTGCTCAGTTCCTGCCAATTGCCCTGCTGTAATTTGTTTATCCTTCATGCCATGTTGTTTATCTAAGGAGAGCACCTCTAGTAAACTATGGACCCCGGTCCAATCTTTACCATTGATACATCTTCCACCGTTACTTGTTTACTTGCTGCAAACCATTACCTTCCATACCATACGTTTAATCCTTTGTTACAGCAAACCGGTAAGCTTGAAACCTCACTGATTTGTTGGGGCAAAGTCTTGAGATTGTGTGATGTAGGTCTTCGTGTTGCTTGCAACACCTGTGTGATGTTTCCTTCCTCCTTCTGGTTCGATAACCTCGGTCTCAACTAGGGAAAACTTGCTGCTTGCTCTTCACACCCTACACTTGGGGTTACCAACGAAGTGTTACGTCGAGCATAATCAAGGATTTTATGGCGCCATTGACGGGGAGGCTAAGGACGTCTTCACAAGGGGAGTCCTTCACTTCCTTTCTCTTTACTTTGTTTTTAGTTTGCTTGGTTTCTTTTGCTTGGTTTTGTTTGCCTCTTTCCAAAAAACCCAAAAAATTAGTCTAGTTTGGTTTGCTTTCTTTATTCAAAAACACAAAAAAATTAGTTCCTTATCTAGTTACTACCATGTATAGTTTTGGACCAACCTTTATTTCCCCTATGGTAGAAATCTCCACTTTTAAGAAAAAAAGTGAAGACAGTTTTAAAGAAGCTTGGTCTAGAATCTCTGCTTACAGAGGGTAACTGAGCCTAAGGTGAGCCTTAGCTTGGTTATTGATAGTTTCTACCGCGGTATTGCTCTTCATTATAGATTTGCTTTGGATGTTGTGGCTGAGAAAGATTTCTTGCTATGTAATGAGGATGAAGCTTTTGATGCCATAAAGAAATTAATCATGATTTATGGTACACCTGGCAAGTCTGATTCCTCTTTCCCAAATATTTTTGCTAGGTTAAACACTCTTGAGACAGGTATTGCTGCTATGAATAGTTGTTATCACACGCTTAGGGCTTACCATGATTATGTTCCCATAAATTCTGAGCCTTCAAAGTGGTTTCCCACAATCAAAGTCTCAATAAACACTACACTTTTTGATGCTCGTTGTGATATCATGTCTGAATTTTGACTCATGCCTAAAGATATTTATGATTCCTTGAGTCTTTGGGGGCTTACTGAAGGAGGAGAGAAAATCTCTTTTACCAACAATGCCACTATATTACCCATTGGAATAGCTGAAGGTGTGTTTACAAAAATCTCAGGAAAAATGGTGTCTACTGATTATCTTGTTATTGAATGTGTAGACAAAGGACAGATCACACTTGGAAGATATCTACTGAAACACCTTGGGATAGTAATAGATGTGGGAAAAGGCATCATGCATTTTGCTCCTACAGTAAGCAATCATATTTTCCCTAAAGAGAAGAAGAAAGGTAAGAAAGAAAAGAACAAGAGGGGTATGATTCTTCATTTGAAAATACTTGATTCTTCTTACTTCTTGTGCCTAACTTAAAGGCGTTAAAGAAAAGTACTTGTTGGGAGATAAACCAAGAGTTTCCTTGAGTCTTGGAAGTTATTACTTCTGTAACGACCTCTCCTTATCCTTTTTGTTTGCTTTTTGTGCCAAGAATGACCTCTAATGAGAGGGAAGTAAGATTTGGGGAGTTGCTGTCCCAAAATAGATTTCTGTTGTCCACCAAAAACAATCGTGAAGAGTCTCTGTAACTCGGATTGAGCTCAAAATTTACGAATAAATCCCCCAGTATGTTAGATAACTTTCGTTAGTTTAACACTTTTTTATTTGAGCAACAGAAGATGTTCGAAAAATCGTTTTCTACCTGCTAGTCTGTTTTGACAGATTTCTGCCATTATTTGCATTTGCTTCTTATTGATTCCTTTTTGAGTTCTCTTTAGGTGAATTGAGATTTTTTAAGGAGTTACTACAGTAGCTTGTGTTTTTAGTGAAAAGCCTTGCTGTTCCAAAGCTTTTCCAGGGGTCTAATATCTTTTGAATAAACTAATGATGCTAATGAAGATTGTGTGAAGTTTTGCGTGAAGGAAAAATTTTAGGTGTAAAGAGAAAATGGTGCAATGAGATGAACAATGGACAAAAGCTCAAGCTTGGGGATGCAACCATGGTGTCACCCCAAGAAATATCCAAGAGGTACAAGTGTCAAAGCTTGGGGATGCTCAAGGCATCCCCTTCTTCATCAATAAAAAGCTTAGGTCTGGCTAGACACTTTGTTTTTATTGTTTCATGCACAATTGTGTTGTTCTTGGAGCGTCTTAGTTTTCATTTGCTTTGCTTAGTTTGTTTAGTTTGCTAAAGTAGTTTGGACCCCGTTCTCGCTGTGTTGTTTTGCAAATAAGTTGCTTGGTGTTGTAAAGGAGTAGTAAGTTCTTGCTTGAAGTGCAAGAGGAGCTTGCATTGACTGTGACTTAGACTTTAGCATGACATGCTAGGTGTTGTTTTGACCTTATGCTTAGTGATTATTGTTGTAGCATGTATTGTTCCAAACAATTGGTATTGCTTAGTGTGCCTTGAAGAAATCATGCGTTGTTTTAGCATGCAAAAGCATAGTATCGTGGTATTATCCTTTGATGCTTTCCTTGGGTTGACTTGGGACATGCTCACACCATGTTATGACTATGAAAAGTCACCATTAGCCTCTATGATCATTTAGTCCTTGACTTGTAGTACCACTATTTGATTTGATTAGTATGCTTTGTTGCATTGCATGATTATGGCCATTATGCTCTCTTAGTTGGTTGCTCCCAGTCTTTTGCTAGCCTCCACTTGTATGAGTAAGTTCTACTCATGCTTCCAACTCCCAAGAAACCAAGTTATTCCAAAATGTCCACTATAAACTCCTATGCATGGTGTGTTACACCATTCCAATGATATTCTTGTTTTCAACTACCTTCCAGTTAAAAACTATTTTGTTATGTGAAAACTTAGTGATTAAAGCCCTCACGAACTTGATGGCACACTTTATATTCTTTGCCCCTAATAAACTTGAACCATTATGACAACTTTGTTGTATATGCTTGCACTTATAAGTTGGAATTAGCAGAACCGTGTTGTCACGGGGAACGTTTTCAACATTGCACTTGTACTTTGTACTCAGTTGATATCATGTTCTTTTGTCTATGGATGTCACCGGTGTGAAATAAAGAGGGAACTTGTAAGTCCATGGAGTTTGTATCCTATGTTAGAGAAACGCCTGGACCTCTAGCCTAAGCCATGCCTAATCATGGTGGAAACTTGCAGCATCACCATAGTGAGCTATCTATGAAGCATCCTTAATAAAAAGCTATGCATATGGTAAATAAAAATATTGCTGAGATGCTCATTGTCTGCTTGTCTTGTCATTTTGGTTATGGGAAAGCTCCTGTACCATGTGCAAGGGGTACCCCGTTGGCGGTTGTCTATGATATGCAAATACTTACAATGACAAGAACTTACAGGTGACTAAAGTTGAGTAGAATGAGGTGTGGCCCTCGTATTCAAGGGACTTGAGATTGTCAACTTATACTTCGTCAAGCATATACTCCATCTTTGCCACTTTAAACTTAACCACTTCAAGATGCTTATGATAGGGGAATGAGGGCTGAAAGCTAACAAGTACCATAATTTCTGGAATCTCTTTTTGAAACTTGTAATCCCTGCTTCCTTTACAAAAAGGCCTTTCGTCCACCATAATTGAGTCTCCACCTTCTACCTTTAGGCACCATTAAGAGAGCATAGTTGGCATTCTGTGTGCAGTGTTCCAAAGCTTATTAATTGATGCATGTTATGTTATTACTTGTTCTTGTGCTATTTGTTTCTACTCACCCTTGTGAACTTTGAAGGTGTCCTATGCATCTATATTGCTATTCTATGAGGGACAAGCTGATTGCCACTATACCATGTTTTCTGTATGTGAAACAAACAAACGTTTTTCAATGCATGTTATTCGTGATCTTTGTTTGTAGCCTTTCATGTTGCATGCATAGTTACTATGTCCTATTGTTAGAACTCCATATTTCATGCACATGTTTAGAGTTCTTTGGTCCCAGCTTTCAATGCTTGCAAATTGTTGGATCTTTATTATGAGGTGCATGTCACCTTAAAAATTATTCTTTTATCACTTACCTACTCGAGGACGAGCAGGAGTTAAGCTTGGGGATGTTGATACGTCGGAAACATATCTATAATTTTTGATGCTCCATGCTTCTTTAGTATCTACTTTGCTTTACTTATCTACACTTTGAGGTGTTTTTTACATGTTTTCTGGTACTAACCTATTAACAAGTTGCAACAGTGCCAGATGCCTATTTTCTGCTGTTTTTGGTTTCAGAAAAGTTAGTAAAGAAATATTCTCGGAATTGGATGGAACAAACGTCAAACTCAATTACTTTCTGTGGGGAACAAGAAGTCCAGAAGGGAGACGAGGAAGCGGGCCAAGGCCGCCAGACCCCCCCCCCCAGGCGCGGCCAGGGATGGGCCCATGCCTGGCTAGGGTTTGGCACCCCTGGTCGCCTCCTCGGCCTCCCCCTTCGCCTATAAGAAGCCCCCGATGCAGAAACCATAAGAACCCGATCAAATCTCCACGAAACCGTCTGTAGCCGCCGCCACTATCGTCCCTATATTGGGGGGATCTGAAGTTCTTCCCGGCACCCTGCTAGAGGGGAGATCATCCTGGAGGCCTTCTCTCCGTTATGATGCGTGAGTAGTTCTACCTTGGACTATGGGTCCATGTAGTAGCTATATGGTTGTATCTCCTCCTTTGTGCTTTTATGTATAGATCTTCTAAGCTCCGTTAATGATCAAGATCTAATCTATTTGTAATCATGCATGTTGTGTTTGCGGGGATCCGATGGATATTGAGATTATTATGTTGGTTTTATGAATGGTTTTGTCTTTATGATTTTATCATGTCTGTGTTGTTTGTGATCTTGCATGCTCTCCGTTGTTAGTAGCTATCTTGGACAAGTAGTTGCTAGTGACTCCAAGAGGGGGTATTTATGCTCGATAGTGGGTTCATGCCTCTAGTTTCCAAGTGAAGTGACGGAAATCTCTTCAGTTGTAGATGTGCTGTTGCTACTAGGGAGTAAACAATGTCTTTTGTTCATGGAACATATGGACTGTTTACCTTACACACTTTGCTTAAAGCAGTTGTCTGTTGCTTGCAACTTAATACTGGAGGGGGTTCGGATGATAACCTGAAGGTGGACTTCTTGTCATAGATGCAGTTGGATGGCGGTCTATGTATCTTGTTGTATTGCCCAATCGAATCTCATAGGATCTTTTTGACTAGTAATTGCATTGTTATGCCTTACTCAGTTCCTACCAATTGCCCTGCTGTAATTTGTTTACCCTTCATGCCATGTTGTTTATCTAAGGAGAGCACCTCTAGTTGCAGGTCTCCGCGTTGCTTGCAACACCTGTGTGGCGCTTCCTTCCTCCTTCTGGTTTGTTAACCCCGGTCTCAACTGAGGGAAAACTTGTTGCTTGCTCTTTACACCCTACGCTTGGGGTTACCAACGAAGTGCTACGTCGAGCATCATCACATACCAGTCGATTTCACAAATGTATCAATGTAGAAATGAAAGGAGAAATATCATCTTATATTAAAAAATCAAGTATGCAATTATCTCTACAAAAAATCAAACAAAGACAAAGTAAACCTTTTGGTTAGTCCATCATGATTTTGTACACTAACCCAATGACTTTAGGATATTATGTGAACAACAATGATGTATTTTGAAAAAGGGATAACGAAGAGCCAAGACAACACTTTATAGAAGCATTGTGTACCACCAAAAATCCAATTCGGCTCACGGGTGCAAATGAACCCATTATGAGAAAATATTTTTCAAAATGTTAAAAAATAAGAAAAAAACATTTGCATGTACATACGGACACGTCCGTACACAAGTTTTCAGGTGAAGAGAACATTTTAGATGTCCCATATAAAAACGACAAATTTCAGTGCTCCAACGTGTCTATTCATAAACATGTTTTTTGTCCTTTTTACACAAGCTACATAAGTATTCATTCTTTCTAAAAACTTGTGTACGGACATAGAATGTCCATATATATATGCGATTTTTTAAAGATTTTTTGGACAATTTAAATTTATTTTTTTATGTATTTTTCGTAATAGGTTCATTTGTACCGAGGAGCCAAAACACGACCTTCTGTGTAACACCCATGTACAAGTAGTAAGAAATAAGAATCGCTAAAAACAAGGTAAGATGGTAATAACTCAATCATTTTACTGAGATAAGGAAGGCAAACGAACATAGTACAGTTCCTACAGCAAACCAAATGAACCAGACCAGTGATGGCATGGAAAATGCTATGTAATTTTGATCTGGTATGAAAAAAATGCAACTTAACGTGCACTTTTCTATGAGTGTACTTTTATAAAAAGGTGCAAGTTGCACTTTCCAACTTATAGACATAAAAAATTATTAGGCTGACTCAGGATTAGCAAAACTGTAACAAAAATTCAAGTAACTTTAAAAGGATTTTTAAGTTTCAACTGTTGTCTCTTTTGGATTGATATTTTGAACTCTGCATGAGCGCCCAATACATCTTTCTATTTACCAAAGTTATATGAGCGCCCAAGCATCGTATTCAAGAACAAGAGTACCATGGTCGTTGGGGTATTTGATCGCATTAAATTCGAGGCAGGTGCATGGAAAATAGCCATGGCTAAGCACTTGGCTCACATGTTACCGGGAGATTAAACCGTGTTGTGGAGGGGTGGACTTTGGACGTACTATTAAATTCGAGTTGGTGGTTCACTTTGTCCATCAAACATTGAGAGCATCTGGTCCGTTAAATCGTCCTCGCTAAACATCTAACTCACGTACACCGGTCTGATTATTTTCTATGGTACGCGGGTCGTTCAAACCAGCCCCCGCTTGACACAACAAAATCGGAACATAATCTCACCTTCCTGTTAAGGTCTGATCACAAATAAATGGAGACGTAATCACGGGATGCTGATTGCATGCGGCCGTCCATCATTTCTCTACTTCCTTGCGCCTTCCTCCTTGTCCCTGCTCAAAGGAAAATTATATACCCGGAACAGCACGAGAGCGAGGCGGAGCGACGAGAACAGATGGGGCAATGGGCGGCGTGCAGTAGCGTGTCCCCGCCGCGTTGTGGCGCTCGCGTCGAAGGCGGCGGATGAGCTGCTGGAGGTACCAGGCCTCGGTGCCACGCCTGGCACCTTGATCCTTCAATGGATCGATTGAGACCTACTAGGTGCCGCCGGTCTCTCCGGGATCCGTGCTGCACAAGGTAACCTCGCCTCTAGCTAGCATCTGCATATGCCGCATTTCCGAGACTTTCGAATCCAGTATTATCACCTATACTGTGCCGCGCGCCGACCATCGCGTACGCGCATCATCTGTATTTTTCTTAGCCACCATTAAGTAATAGGTCTCATGTTCATGTACCGATCGGTTGGTTAGAGTACATTATATAAACACAAACACCAACCGATCCAATTATCAATCTATCAGCCTGGTGTCAAGTATTACAGGAGTACATGCGTGCCGAGGATATGCCAACCAGCACCAGGGGCTCTAGCGGCTCGGCGCCGGCGGGCGTCCGTGAGAAGGTCAAGCAGATATAAGTCTCTGGAACAGCATGACTGGAAGAGCGTAGGTGTGGTACCTAGCGGCGAACCGCCGGCCGTTCATGCTGCCCTGGTGCGGGGCTCGTGCATTAAGTCCATCGATGGTGTGATAGGCCTCTTTAAATTTCCGGGTGGTGAGCATAGATACATCATAGCTTCTTGTACGCTTTTCTTATGATGTGATAGGAGCTTAGAATTACCCCCAGCTACTCATTTGGCTCAATCCAGTTGTACATGAATTACATAAACAATTTGATGTTCTAACAGTATTGTGGATGTCTCTTTTGAGGAGGCCATGGAGGCGGAGGCTATTGTCAGGGGGCATGGCGCCATCCCTGCCATTATATACATCCTGTACGGTCCACATAGGTAATTTCTTCAAATTTCCAGATGGCACCATAACGTTGTTTCAGTCTATCTAAAGTGTATCATCCTCTGAGACAATTCACATGAAAATAGGGCTTAGCAGTGAAAATCTGAAAAAATTGGCAATAAGTGGATGTCCATTTTAGGAAAGAGCTCAAGGGATATCGCACAAGTTGTGAGTACCTTGCAGTATAGAAAATTTTCATTCCTAACTCAGACTGTCCGCTATCATGTTACTGCTATCATTTTATATTCTGTGTCTGAATGATCAATTGATCACCCATTTACATCCACGTATGTGAGGTATGTATGTCTCTCAAAGAAAATGGATATGAAGAAGAGGCACCAAGGGGCAAGGTAATCATTCGCAAAAAGGGAAAGAAAATCATGCCTAAATGCAATTGTATTATAAGTTTCTATACCATTGATTTAACTTGAATTATGGATTATCTACATATTTACCAATAACTCTTTTAATATATTGTTTTAGCATATGAATTGTTATTGTAAAGGCTTGAGCTTTTGCAAAGGTCTTATTTGGAATTGTCTAAAGTAGAACATCAAGGAATGATTTTGGTTTACCTTGGGAGTAGTATCGATTTACAACAAGTTTCTAATTCGGGTAAATGTTGGGAACATTTATGGTTGGATATATTTTAGGATTTGATCTGTTTCTAGATGTTCTTTTCATTAACATCCTAAATATGATGCCTGGGAGAGTGTCTTTTCCATGTCTGATATATACTCATTGGCAAGATCTTGAAGCAGGTGCTGAATGAGCGTCTGCCCCTATTAAATGTTCCTATAGTCCCGAGGTTTTCCAGATTTTTTAGAATTACATTAAGCATATAATATGATTGGGAAACTAAATCCAAACTTCAATCATTTTGAGACACTAAATAGAGGAATATTGCAGGTGTGATGTGTGGGACGAGGAAGGAGCAAACCAGCTTGAGGGGAGTAGATTAGTTTGTTATATTACAATAGACATTGTTATACTTTTAGTTCTAAATCTATGATGTACACATGGGACAGACACCTATGGGACAGACACCTTTAATTATATTGGGTCTTACATGATTTCTTTTTGAGCAATGCTCCTTGTGTGGGTGGGTGTCCATTTTGTGGTTTCTTTTGGGAGATAAAAGAGTCAATGACTTTCAGAATTTGCATGAATTCCCTTGTAAATAGAACTTCCTACAATTGAATTACTTCGGTGATGTTTTCAGTTTGCTTATGTTAGATTATAGCTTTGGTTGAAATACATCTTGAGAGAAGTGGAATCTTAAGATTTTTGAAATAGCATGTGGCAACTAGCTAAATACCCATGCATTTATACGAAACTATATTATTTAATGAATGTGTTAAGACGAGGTTTCGTCACCCTCTTCTATCACTTTCTCCCTTCTTTGTGCCACTCATCTATTCTCCCGGATTCAACATTAAAGCAACATCATGGTTTCCCACTAAAAATTCAGTCGATGCAAGTTTGGGTAGACACGGAGTAGGAACACGCGGGCGGGAAGCTCCTACCTGAGGCGAAGCGGATCGGGTAGACATGGAGCAGGCCAGGCGGAGCGGATGCGGCCAGCATGTGCGTAGCTCGGGGCGATCGATTGGGGTGGACTCCACCCACAACAAGAAAAGATGCAACGCCATGTCAACACTAGCGGTGGTGGCACACGTCTGTTTAGGAAGCTTGTTCCTTCCTTCGGGTGTGAATCGTGGTCCAACCCATTTGGTTGAGTTATTCGAAAGATCGTGTCTAGACCCGTTTTGCCCGATGTTCCACCGGCTACTGGCTTGTATTTTCCTTCTCCCACTGTGTTGCCAACTTCTACATAGAACATATGTGATGATTGGTGTGTGAATCGTGCCAGAGAAATTTACTCCACTTTTGGCAAACAATAAATACAAAATCAATCATACAAATATAAAATAGTAACAAAAATATGACAAAAAATTTCCTTCAAAAATATCTTACCTTAGGTGGAACCTTTGAGACAGCGCATGTAGATTGGACGGTCTAGATGTATCTAATGATGAGTGTTTTATTGTTGAACTAAATACACCATCACTAACTCTTATTTAATAACTTGAGTTACCGTGGCAACGCACGGACACTCAACTAGTTTATTGTAACTTGTGAGCTTACTTCTCTTTATTTAAAGAATTATAAGGCAAATCTTTTGCCTTTCTTTAAAAAAAAGAGACGCAGCTCCTGAACTCCCTCGTGAACCCACATGTGCGCGCCCCGCCCGGCGAAGCCCTATTCAGAGACGTCGCGGCGGGAGTAGACTGATGGACAATGGTGATGGTCGGTGTAGGACAGGGCAGCTGCTGCAGTCCTCGGCAATCGTGTCAAGGATCCTCGGGACCTCCCTCCGGTGCATGATCGACACTAGCTGCGGCAGTGCCACCTCCATCAGGAACCTCGTGCCCCCGTACTCTGTTCCTTATGGGCCGTCGAGGCCTCCTCGACGGGTCACACAAAAGTGGACGAACATCACATGGCCTCTTAGGCCTTTAACAACGGGAGTTCCTTAGCGCGATATTCTAGAAATTTTAATTATATAGCATATCATTTAACGAAGATAGAGTGTTAGTTAAGATACAATCTTTGCACGCTATTATAGACAAAGATAGTCCATCACACACAAGTATGAGCACAAAATCATCAAATACAACATCTCTAAGAAACAATATCTAAGATACACCCTATTGTGATAGTTGTTTCTTAAGATGTAGTTGCTCCTGTTAAAACGCGCTAAGATATATCCTATTGTGAAAGACCTTAGGCTAGTCATAGTGGGGAGTAACATCTTGAAGTGTCATGCATATGTTACTATCATATGTTATCACCTTCATAGTGGGTAATAACTTATACTCATCTTGCAAGCTCTCATTAATTATATTATAGACTCATCTTGCATCGAGATGTGTGATATTATCATATAGTACTCCCTCCGTCACGGTTTGGAGGGCGTCTTACAAAAACCATGCGTTTTCAAAACTCCTCTCCTTCTAAGCGCGTTAGACTTAATTACACATTAATGCCCCCCTTTTTCTCTCCACTTCCTACTCCATGCAACCAAGGAATTAATTCTTGCATGCAACTCCACCAATGTATGCGCCTAAACTTCTTGTTTTCATTGAGTAATTACGTTTAATAGGACGCCAAATAATTAATGCACGCATGTTTTTGCCACAAATCTGGTCCCAATCAGCGCCCACCTAGATTCTAACAATCTTTCTAAAACGCCCTCCAAACCGTGACGGAGGGAGTAGCTAGTTGCCACAATCATCTCTTTCATCATTTAATAACATGTCATGTCAACAAAATGCCTACTAGTTTGAAACAAAAACATATGACTACATTAAATGAGTTCAAAAGAAGTGGAAAACTGAACCCCTTGTTGGCTACATTAAATGAGTTTTTTGGGGTGCACTCAAGCATATGACTACAATGATCTCAGTTGTGCGATGAGGTAGGCAGTGTAATCTGATTTTTCTTTGAAACAGAAGCATTTATTGATTACGGATTAAGATTTGGTCTCTCAATTATGGGAATGCACACGACCAAGTTTTTTTTGAACGATAAAGGCCCGAAGGACATGGAAACTGCATTATGACGGTGGGCACAATATTACAGAAAGAACCTGAGCGGTACCCTTGTATGTACACACATGTCCTAAGATTACAAATTGCACCCTAGAAGAAATCGCATCGGCCCGCTAGAGCCTTCAGATGTGGCCGCTCCAAACGCCGTCGGGGACAAGACCACTTGGGACGCCGGAGACACCGGACTCCACCACACCTGTGCCGAAGAGAATCCTCTCGTTGAGGATGAACTTGCTCAACACATTCTTGTTGAGCGCAGCATGGCCAATCTTATGGCCAAGGATAGCGACGGCAATGCACCGCTTGGATTCCTTACAACGAGCTTGCTGCAGGGAGCGCAGTTTCCAACCACCCCAAGAACCACCGCCAAAAGCCTGTCGCATCGAAGTCGATTTCACCATCTCCCTCACCACTCCGGCCGGCCAAGAGGGAGAAATCGACAGAAGCGCAGCCGTAAAGGCGATAGAGGTGCTTATTATGGAAGCTTGCTGTCAAGAAAACACTTGCCGTCCTCCTCCATGGAGAATCAGCGCAGAGTTTCCGCAGCACCCCACCGCGCCGCACCAGAGCACCACCGTAGGATAGCCATCCGAGCCTCCTCCCCGCCAGAGCCTCACCATGCTCCCCTTCCCAAGCCCCTCGCCGCCACGGTCGGCCGACAAAGGAAGAAGAAACAGAGGAGGCGCACGAAGAAGGAGGACAACCCTGACCTTATTCCAGGGACAGGCGAAGCTACAGACCATCCTCAGCTCCGACCATCGGAGCTCCGAGGCGGAGCACAGCCACAACACCACGCCACCACATCTGGCCGAGACGAGGCGGACTCCCGACGGCATGAAGACACCAAAACCCAGGGACACAGCCCTAATCTACACCTACACCTACCCTATAGGGGCCGCCACCCCCCTCAGCCCAGCTCAACCGGCGGCGTTGGCAAGCGAAGCCTCGGGGAGGCCCAACGGAGGAGGAAGACGAGCTTTACTGTAGCAGGGGAAAAGGAGAGAGGATAAGGTTTGCACACGACCAAGTTAGTCATAGATAAGGGAAACACTTGCTTTTAAAATATGATCTTACTATTGAAACATGAAAACTCTCTAGATGCAAAGCGTTTAAAATGGCATAGCTAAAAGAAGTCACAACCATCTGCGCACACTCCACTGCTTACTAGCTCGCGATCCTCCAGCCGTGGACAAGTGGACCCAAGCAAAACTAGTGTCACACAAGTGGACGAACATCACAGGGCCTCTTAGCGCCCCTGTCTTGGTCCAATTCTTGCAGCTGTTGGACTCCTTACAAGCAGTCGCCACATATTTAGCCCTTCTCACCAGTTCAGACTTATGGTTATGTTGACTAGCGTATGCAATTCAATATGGTATCACAACAGCAGATCCTAGTATTAAATTCTAGCCAACGCAAAAATTAAAAGTAAATATTGCGGCTCCCCAAAATACGTCACAATAGGCCAAAGGGCGAAATACATAGGATAAGTGTTGAAATATATTGCCTAGCCCTTCCCATCAGTTCGGACTGTTGGTTGCGTTGGCTAGTGAATGCAATTTAATATAGTATCAGAGCATGAGGTCCTAGGATCAAATCCTGGCCAACGCAAAAAATAAAAACAAATATTGCGGTTACCCCAAATATGTGTCATAATAGGCCATAGGGCAAAGACGTATGATGAGTGTTGAAATATATTGCCTAGCCTTTTCTATCAGTTCGGACTTTGGTTACGTTGGCTAGTGCATGCAATTCAATAGTGTCTACTGGACTAGCAATGCGTACACCAGCCAAGTGCAAGGAGATGATTGATTGGTGGCCTGATGCACTCCGACGCTTCCCGCGACATCTCGAAAAGCTACTAGTGGCAGCACACCAAATAGAGGATTCGCCCAGATACAACCGCAGGTCAAAATCTGGTTTGGAGTTTGAGAGGAAGAACAGAGAGATAAAGAAGGAGGATTGTGTGTTTACAATGTAATTCACGATGTCGTTCTACTACAGCTTTTCTGAATAAAAGGGCATCTGTCGCTACCCACTAACAAATGGGCCTTCTAGTTACTGGGCTTGCACTCTCCACCATCTTGGGTCGTGACAGTCCCCTCTACTTGAATTGCGGCTTGTCCCCAAGCCGCTGCATTTGGAAATTCTGACAACAAGCGCTCCTTGTTCTCCCATGTCGTCTACGAGTTAGGGAGACCCTCCCACTATATCTACACTAATGTAGTAAAGGTTTTGCCAGTTGGTACAATTTTTGTGTCTAATACATGCAAGGGAAGAATAGCCACATCCATTGTAGAACATTGAAACGACAGATCTTGTTGTTCCACTATCTGAGATGGTAGTGCTTTTGAGCAGGCACACATGCACCACTGGATGAATTTGACTGCCTGGAGGAAGATCCAATTTATATGCCACAACTCCAACTTTTTGCAACACGGTATAAGGCCCAAAGTACTTGTAACCCAATTTCTGATTGGAACGACGAGCTATGGAAGTTTGAATATACGGTTGCAGCTTCAAATATACTTGATCTCCCACTTGAAACTGTCTTTCAAACCTATTTTTATCTGCTTGACTTTTCATTCTTTGTTGAGCTTGTAACAGATTCTGCTGAATGAGCCTCTGCATATCATCTTTATCCTTTAGCCAAGTTGTTAGATCAGGTACCAACTTTGCTGAGGACTCGGCAACATCTTGGAGTCCAAAGTGCTTGGGCTTAAATCCATAGGACACTTCAAAAGGTGATTTGCGCAGAGTTGAATGAAATGTTGTATTATACCAAAACTCTGCTAAAGACAACCACTTGGACCATTTTGCTGGAAAAGCTTATGACATGCATCTCAAATAAGTTTCTAAACATTGATTCAATCTTTCAGTTTGACCATCTGTTTGTGGATGGTAACTAGAGCTCATGTTTAATGTAGTGTTAGTAAGCTTGAACAACTACTGCCATAACTGACTAGTGAACACTTTATCTCTATCAGAGATGAGGATTTTGGGCAAGCCATGCAATTTGTAGACATGATCAACATATAACTAGGCTACAGACATTGCATTAAAGGGATGAGCTAAGGGAATGAAGTGACCATACTTTGTAAACTTGTCAATGATAACCAAGATTGTGTCATATTTGGAAGATTTAGGCAATCCTTCAATAAAATCCAAACTGACAATATCCCAAGCTTTTTCTGGAACTGGCAATGGCTGGAGAAGGCCTGGTTTCCCCATGTGTTCACTTTTTGCTTGCTGACAAATGGTGAAATGAGCCACATAATGTTTCACATCTTCCTTCGGCTGAGGCCTGACCTTATGATATGTAGCAGTGAATCCACCGTGTCCCCCAATTCCACTAGAATGCAGAGCCAGAAGTATAGCTTGTTTAGCTTCCCTATGATTAGCCAACCAGATTCTCCCTTGGTATTTTCTAGCTAAAGTAGCCGAGCTAGATAAAGAGCATGCATCAATGTCAAGTCACGTTTTTATTTACTAAATTGGTTCTAAAAGTGAAACTTTGTTTTTGCAGGCCTGGAAGATCTTGTACAGTAGAAGGCAGAACATTAGAAGGAGGAACAATTGAAAGAATAGATTTAGGATTAGCTAGAATATTATATTTGGAAACAACATTGTAAGATGTGTATTTCTAAAATAATTTTAATGTACGAGATGGTGATTTCAATAATCAATATTGAATTGGTTTGTCATGCAATTTATTCATATTTTGCAATTTTGTGTGTTATCGTACATATTATATAAATTCTATATTCTCTTGTTTTTACTCCAATGGATACACTGTTAAAAATAACAATAATTTTAAAATAAAAGTTCCAATCTGTATTCCTTTTCAATCCGTATACGATATGTTTTACGTTCCAACGGATACAATTGTTGCTCAACATATGTTGCCACTTTGCAACGCTTTATCCATTGGTTACCAACGGGTATGTATTTGTTGCATTAGATCCTAGCAACGCCCAAAAACGCAACGCATAATAAATCTGTTGGTAAGGGTTCTAGCAACGCCCATATGGCTGTTTAGATACGCATTTGTGCGTTGCAGTAGGGGGGGTCATGTCGCGTGCGTACGTGATCACCACCGCCCCAGAAACCCCGCAGACATGCCTGTTCGCCGCCGCGCGGACCACGCACGTTGTGCGCGATTAAATTTCCCGTCGGACTCTCCCAGAGCGTCGACACGTTCCGACCGATCAGCACCGCCCCATGCCTCGCCACCACGTCGTGGAGCTTCGCCAGGGAGCACAACACCGCCCTCTACCGTCGCCCATGCCAGTAGCACTCTGTGCCGTCGACCACGACGAGCTCAGCCCGCGCTCGTCGGTCCCCTTCAGCCACTATAAATAGAGGCCTCCACCGCTCGTTTTCTTCACACCAGTTCACTCCCCTCTCTCTCATAACCACCCCACCTCACTCCCAGAGCAAGGCGAGCAGCGCATCATTGGAATTTGGCCGGAGCCCGCCGCTGCTGGAGAAGAAGGTAGTCGTCGATTGGAGCCGCCCTAGGAGAAGCTGCCGGTACCAGGAGACTCGCCGTCGTCGACTTCGTCATTCGCCCCGTCGCCGACTCTCGCCTGAGCCCCGGTGAGCCTCCCACGACCCCCATTTGCCGTGATTAGGGTTCTGTCTCGCCGGCGCTGCCCGACATGGACGATGAACCAGAGTCGTTCGATTAGAACTAGATCCCACGGTCCACATTTCCCCGTACCGCTTCGCACCTCACCGTCTCACTAACGCGTAGGGACAGTCACTTAACCAGCCCGCGCGTGCGCTGTGCGCAGTGGGCCGGCCTAGTAAAACATCCCGCGCGACACAACAATTCAAATTTAGTTTTATTCATTTAATTTCAAACACAGTTCTGTACCTAGATTCAAAAATCAACCTAACTCAATTCACTAAACCAAAATGCATGAAACTAATTTTGTAAGAAAGGTACTGGAATGCTTAACCCAATCCCGTTGGATTCAAACCATTTGAATTTATAGATCAACCATGGTAAAAATGTCAAGACAGAAGCTTTTCTGTATTCAAACTTTTTCAAAATTCAACCATAATAGCTTTTGAGTTGATTCTAACTCTCAAAAATCACAATTAATCATACCTTTCAGAATATATAAAAATATATGGGTTTACTTGTAGAAATAATGTTCAAGTAATAAAAGAATGCCACCTAGGCATTTCTGGTCACTTTATTTAATTAAAATAAAAAGGTTAAACCTTATTAAATTGTGACACCACTTTAAATCACATT
This sequence comes from Avena sativa, assembly GCA_916181665.1. Taxonomy (NCBI): domain Eukaryota; kingdom Viridiplantae; phylum Streptophyta; class Magnoliopsida; order Poales; family Poaceae; genus Avena; species Avena sativa. The sequence continues at coordinate 3,529,009 of OV702284.1, forward strand.
CTCATGTACTGAAATATGTGGTGATGACATGTGTCAACATGATCCCATGTTTGAGTTAGAGAATATTAAATCTTAAGTAGTTTTTCAATGAGTAGAAATTACTTTTCTCAAAATAAAATAAATAAGACAAGTGCTTTAATCTTGTAATGCTAGTGATGATGCTAGATTATCAAGTACGAACCTTTGTGTGATGGTTGTAAATAGTCAAGTATTATTTGGTGATTGTGTACCTCATATTTATTTATAGACGCTAGTACCGACCAAGGATACGAGGAGGAAGAAGGATACTACGAGGAAGAAGTCGAGGAGAACTTCAACCACTACTCTGCACAAGGCAAGCTAACACTTGCAACTTAGCAAGTTTATAATGATATCTTAGGAATCCAATACTTGCAAGCCACTACTTGCTTGTTACTATGTCAACTATATGCCTTAAGCATATGTGATTATACCCACTGGATACACCATCCTAGTTTTACTTGCAAGCTTAATACTTTAGTTTTTGTTTATCAAGCTTGCTCTTAAAGTTTACTTAAGTGAATTGTAGATTCTAGAAAGATAATTGAAGGTAGCATAAAGAGCATAAAATTTGGCCTAATTTAGATAATCTTGATGTCATCCTAAGGCATGAGATTGAACTTAGCTAATCCCCACTTGTTTACCACCCCTCATGAGTCTTTACCCCCACTTGTAGATGCTAGTGATAAGCATAAAACTTGATCAACTTTAGATGGGAATACTTGGTGAAAATGATTATGAAAATCTTAGAATGATGAGTCATTCTAATGAAATGTTTTGACATGTGTTCTCGAACACCAGATGATTTTGATGATGAAAATGTTAAGGCATGAGCCTTAGCCCTTTATAAAACTGATGGTTGTCTAGATGCGATACCATTCCAATTTTACCGTACAATCACAATACTCGAAGATTGGGTAGGGCTTGACTGGAAATTTATATACCTTAGTATGGGTTCCCTCGCGGCCAAGGTCTGAGCTGAGGCTACCTTATGAAGATTGTCCACCGGTGCAGTACCCAAGATGACAATTGGTCATGGTTGGGAGGCCAAACTCACAGGAGAGGTGTCTATACTAGGGCGTGTAATTGAAAGGTTATGATTGATTATCCGCATACTAAGTATGGTGAATTAAGAATTGTTCCTGGCGGATTTATCAAATGTTGTGGTGAAAGTGTATAATCTCTGCAGAGTGTCAAACTATTCGAATAGCCGCGTCCGCGGTTATGGACAGTTGGAGTGGTCATACTGTTCCCCCATCAAATGTTTTCAAAATGACTTATGAAATGATTTATGATTTTGACTTGACCACAACAGAGTTGTGATATGAAATTCAAGTTTCCACTTAGGTGTATAAAACTGTCAACTAGTTTTGTTTGCTTCTGAACTTAGTAGAGGTAAATATGGCTTTTTGCAAAACAACCCTAGAGCTTAGTGTCCTACTACACCCCCCCCTCTTAACTTGTTAGTATTAGTTTACGAGTACTTAAAGAGTACTCATGGCTTTGTTTCTGGCTATTCCCGTGGCCAGGCTATGAAGAGGAGTGTCAGGATGACGGACCGCATTAAGGTTATGACAAGTAGGATCATCTCCCATCGTCAGTATTGCCTGTGACCGTGAAGATGGAGCTTCGCCCACGCTATCGTTACCTTTACGTTATTCCGCTGCTTGGTTTGTATTAAGAACTGGATCATGAGATCCTTATTTGTGTAAGACCTTATGTATGGTTTGTAATGAATGATGTACTGTGATATCCAAATCTGTTATGTCTCGCAAAAATGGTAATCCTGAAATTGCGATGTATGGCATAACAGGCATCTGGGATTAAAAATCCCGGTGTTGATAGAAAGTCAAAAGAGCTTTCTTGTGGGCGGGTACCAAAGAAATCTCCTGTGGCAAATGCAAGATTAATTGGGAGGTGATTTATCAGCCCACAAATCTTGGTGGTTTGGGAATCCTTAACCTTGAAAAATTCGCACGTTCCCTCCGCCTAAGGTGGCCATGGTTTGAATGGAGAGACCCTTCGAGGCTTTGGCTGGGAATGGGTTCTCCGTGCAACTCCGTGGATATTAGCCTCTTTTATGCATGCACCACTATTTCCATTGGCAACGGAAAGATTGCACCCTTTTGGTAAAAGAGGACTTGGGGTTTAGTCAAAGATTGGCTCGGGATCCCAAACATTCAAACTCACTTGTGGACGCCGAAGCTATCCATTCAAGGTTTGGTGGATGATGATGTCTTGCAAAGCCACTTCCAACCGTAAAGCCATGGCTTCCATTACCGTGCTTGTTACTTGGACGATTTGGAAAAAGAGAAATGCGAGAGTCTTTAGAAAGAAGTATGCACCACCTACAATGCTACTCCAAACTATCAAAGAAGAAGCAAAGCTTTGGGTCACCGCGGGTGCCAAATTTTTGAGTGTTGTAATTTTGGGAAAGTAATCCCTTCTGTTTTGGGGCACTCTTTTTTCTTTTGTCATGTCATGACTCTCTCCTTATTTAATATATAAAGCAAATCTTTTTCCTCCGTTAAAAAAAAATCAAGTGTATTCGAAAAGAAAACAAGTAGACGAACGAGCCCAGGTGCCGCCGCCGATTTACCTGGTGAATTTCCGGCGAAAGGTAAAGCGTGATGGCGCCAGCTCCCAGCCGATCAAGACAGGCCGGGGTTAATTTGTGGCGTGTCGTGGGTCGCGGTGCGCGCGCCCGCACGTCACCGTCGATTGCGTTTTTGCTTTAATGAGCTACTAGCGCTCGATGCCGTAGCGCGCTCCTCGCGACGGCGACGGCTATGGCGATGGAGTGGCGTACATGCCACGCGTGCACCCATTGGTGATCGAGGTGAGGACTGAGGACTATCGGCCGTTTTTCCATGCATGAACTTGTTTGGTTCGACAACTGGAACTAGGTATGTGTAAGTAGTAATCTCCTCCGGCCGATGGAAGAGCTAGCGTTAGTAGCGTCTGCGCGGCAACGCCATACGCATCCCCGACACGAAAGACGTTATACATCTGAAAAATATGTTGTCTTAAATTTTCCTATGTGTGGACGGTGACGAGACCGTATCCACTGACCCTTTTGAGTTCTTCTCGTGTCAAGACGGTGTCCTGTTTTATGCATGTTCTTGTTGATATGGTCATTGACAAGTTTCGAAAGTCTTCGCCGGTGATCTTCATTGGACGCTTGAGGACTGTAGATTGCTGAATTAGATGAAATTTGGTCATATGCAGCTCTATTTTAGCTCCAGCGACTTCAGGAGAGCGTACTGCAAGCCTCGTTGTCTGTTGACATTATGGAACATATCAGTGTTTCCATAGTAAATGCAGTGGCAGAGAATGTCAGGACGGCTGATTTCTGAGACCTAGTAATGCTGGACCGATCCTTTGAGGTGATGATGACTCTGTTGGTGACTCGTGACTTGTAGCAGCGAGATCAGCAAGTGGGGACGACAACACATGAGGAGTACAATATTTCACCGTGAAAATTCAAGGTATGACCTTATTTGGTTGTGCCTGATAATAACCTTGTTGAAGACATTGTTTGAGTCTAGACTTTCTCGAAGTTGAAAACCTAAGGTCTATGATCAGGTGACGACGGCGCTTGTGCATTTTTCCTTCTTGAAGGTGTCACTTTTGCAAAATTTGAACTCCGAATGTTGCCTTGGCAGTGGTTTGTGTTGTGGCTACAAGAAATTGATCATTGTAGCAAGATCTTTTGTATTTTCTTCTTATTTTTGTTGTAGGGTTATGTTCATCCGTAATGTATTTAGGACATTTCATTGTTGCAGAGGCTAGTGTAATCGGCATCTTCACGATATTAATATATTTTCTTTGTCGAAAAAATTCATTGCCCCTCGAAAGAGGCCAGGTAGCGTGAAAACACTTGTTACTCTTATGTGGTCGCACGGATGCAAGTCATGTCATCGCACACGGATGAATTCATACATCTCACGTGTTTCCGTCTGCGTCCAATGGTACACAATGGACCAGCTAGTCACAGATGGTACATAAAGTCGTGTGTGATAGCGAAACATTCGTCCATGGCTCTTTATTTAGATTTGTGTGTGATTATCTAGAAATTTAAAACGATTTCTCGTGTCATAATCATATGCGTAGATCTCAATTTGCAAACGTTTAATTTTGTTTCTTCATGTGTTTTTTCTTTTATCACAAAGGCTTATGATCCACTTACTCATCGTTGATATGCAAGTCATGTCATATGTTTTATTCCATCATATTGTTTGTTTAACAGTACGTACAGAACACTGTTAGCATTTGGCATTTCAAATATATTTTATTGAATAATTTATCCACCACATGTAATATATAAATTTCCACATAGATTCAGTTGCTAGCTATAGAAAGATAGAAAAAATATCTGGTTATTTGTGGTTATGTCTTTGTCTCTGTCAGATGATATACCTTGCAAGGATAAAAAGGCAAGTGGAAATTTCTCTCCTTCATGTCTTAACAAGGATATCCAGCACCTTTCCTTACCCCCATTTAGTCACCATCTCATGCACAATACTGCAGCTTCCAATCATGGTTTCTCTCTTCTCGAAAGAGTAGATGCACGCGTTGTATCACTGGCTCTCGTTTTAAGGTTTGTTATGTAAAAAAATCAATGTAAGAATGTATATAAACAAGAAACTAAATTAAATACATGATTAGTCACTTAACGATGGAATTCACGGTATTGGTGAGGGAAGGCAAATTCCATTTGAAAAAAGGAGAGGTAAAACATCCCAACCCTCATGCATAGATTGTGTCAACCCTTGCTTCTCTTTCTTCTTTCTATGCAGTGTTATCAAAATAAGATCTCTATTATGTAAGTATAGAATGAAATAACATTAATAAATATGGAATAGATAGATTATTATACACATAAGAAACCACATAAAGTTGTGGCAGAAAGATATTGTTGCACATTAAGCAAGGCTCGAGTTTTTTTGGGATGGTCTGACGCTGTGGCAGGGGCACTAGACCAACATGGCGTTATGTACAAGTTCCAATAAGCTAGTCATTTATTCACTTTTGGCCTATAAACGGAGTTTTAATTATCTCTAGGAAAGTTTCACAAGCGTTATTTGATCAAAAATCAAAAGACTCCAAAATCCATCCACATGGAGTTTCTTCATGTTTTCTTTCCATTGATAATTTAAACGGCGATGTCACTTCCTAAGTGATCTTTTCTATCAATTGTCTTTCGACATTTTTAGCACTAGTTTTATGGATGTGATTTATCCAACGAGATTTGTAAATGATCCATCTTTTATGGATTACGGCAATTATTTGAACAACCCTTTTGTTCTCATAATACCTGATAAAACAAATCTTGAAGGCAAGCTTTGATGTCAACGAGAAACACATCAAAATTTTATTTGTTCTCGATGAACATCATCACATATTCTCTTGCTAATTACTTAGGCCATTGCAGTTCATGAATTGTGTTGTTTCGTATGACGATTCACACCAACAAATTCAGTATCCAATACTTAACAACCACATTGTTTAACAAGCAAAGAATATAGCCATAACATGTATATCTTCTATATACCTAAGCTGAACAATTCTAGTCTTATCTCTTCTGCCAAATATTTCTTTAGATTTCTCCTTCGGTATTTATTTATCCTTTCAAAAGAATCTATCAACATCAACAGTGGCGCCATACTCATGACACATAGTCCAAAGCGTGTATAGTTAAATATCAGTGTCTTTGGACTTGCGCTTTGAAGTAGATCACCATCATAAAATGCTTGGTGTTCTTTCAAATTCCATTCTTTAGTAATCTTTTAGTGTAGTAAACATTTTACCTATATCAATATTCATCCTTATCATGAAACTATTCATGATCAAGCTACTTTATCTTATTACGGTGAATCGTGAGTATAATGTTGCTCTCCAAAACCTTTTGGAGGATTAGGACAACTAGTGTCTCTAACATTTTGTAAATTCTCATTAAATATGAGAACATAAATCTTGCCATATTATACTCCATGTTGCAACCAAAACTTTGTTTCGGATATCGCAATATCTTCCACACATGATGGTTTCTGAAAAACTCTTTCAGCTCCTAGATTACCTTGATATTAAAACAATCTTTTAAATATCAATAATCATGGAGACAAAACATGATACTTATATACTAACACTGGAATTGTTAATCTTGATTTAATACCAATTATTAAACTTTACAGAGTAACCGAAACTTACTGAAAGTTTGCAATAGGACTTTTAAACTTTAGATTAACACTTCAAAACAATACGATACCAGTTCGTAAAGTAATTAACCAGAATTCTATAGTTCTATTATCTCAATTATAACTAAGTGTAAGGTGGTAAACAGATGCCAATGACTATAACAACTATGCAAATTCACTTTGATTTAATTTATGATAAATAGTGTTCAACTTTTAATTATACTACTATTAAACTCCCACTCAAAACAATATCCGTCACATTGTTTTAGTGATCACACGAACCAAATCCACTACACCAAGTCCGATCATCATGTGAGATGATGTAGTTTTAAAGGCGAACAATCAACATGTTCATCATATCTACTATATGACTCATACTTTACCTTTCGGTGATCCGTGTTCCGACACCATGACTGTACATGATAGGCTCGTCAATATTAACCTTAGTTTCTGCATGAACAAATCTGGCTTGCTCCCGCTGTATACACATGCAGAATCTATCACACCCAATCATCACGTGGTGCTTCGAAACAACGAGTCTTGGCAACGGTGCTAACTAAGGATGAACACTTTATTACTTGATATTTTGTGAGAGGGGTCATCTTATAATGCTACCGCCACGATCTAAGCAATACAAGATGCATAAAAAGGATTAACATCACTTGAAGTTCATAATATGTGATATGATATGGCATTTCTTCTTGTGCTTCCAATCTCCATCTTCAAGCACGAACATGATCTCCATAATCACCGGCGTGGTGTCAAGGTTAATGGCACCACTCCATGGTTGTCGTCCACTAGCATCAACTCTTACAACTACTTTGAATAATAGACACGCGGGTCTTAACGAAATTAAAAGACAACCAGAAGGCTCCTGACGGTTGCCGACTTACAATAAGGAACATTGCATACATCATATATACTCACAATCATGGCCATATCACATCATAACATAACTCTGCAAAACAAAGTTAGATGCCTCTAATTTTCTTTGTATGCTTTACGTGGTTTGGGGCTTTTCAATAAGTACCGTTCTAACTTACGAACAAGAACTACAACGTTGATGCAAGAACTATCAAGTGCCTATTGTAAATTGAATCTTCACTATGATGGGAGAGACAGACACCCGCAATGCCACTTATGCAATACAAGTTGCATGTCGAGTGTGGAGCAAGTCTCATGAACGATGTCATGTAAGATTAGCCCGGGCCGCTTCATCCCACAATCCGCCAGATGCAAAGTACACAATAAGCAATTGATAATAAAAGCACCACCGCCCATAATGACCATTGTGTTCTACTCGTGCAACAGATCTACTTATAGACACGGCTCGGATACCACTATAGGGGTTCGTAGCATGGAAAACAAAAAATTTCTATCACATGAACACACACAAGCCAAGATCTATTTACTAGATTATAGCAACGAGTCGATAGAGTACTAACCCTCGAAGATTCCAAAGCGGTTAACGAGATCGGATTCTCGTGGGTGATGTAGTTGTTCACTTGTCGATCTCAAGATCGCGTAGATGATTCTTCCAGCACCGTGTTCCGGCAGCTCTCCCGTAGTCGGTTACACGTTTGGTACTTGATGAAGACCTTCCTCTCCCTTGTTCCAGCAGGCAGCGGAGGTTGTAGCTCTCTCCTCGCGATTCCGGTAGCACAACGGTGTGGTGCCGGGAGTAGAGGGGAGATCCCGCAGGGCTTCGCCTAAGCCGGAGCGGGTATGGTGGAGTAGAGAGAGGGCATTGGCGATCTAGGGTTTAGAGGGACGAGGGGTTTAGAGGTAGCCGGCGGCTAGGTATTATCTAGACGGCGGTTTAGAGGATATCTAGGGCGGCCGCATCTAGAGGGGGCCGACGGCTGGCCTAGGGTTTCCTGTGAGGGTCAAAGGGGTGCCCCTCCCCTCTATTTATTAGAGGAAGGGCGTTTGGGAAAGGGAATCCTTCCCCAACTCCACCTCATGGGTCGGCGGCAAGGGAGAGGGAGGAATCCTCCCTTAGGTAGGATTCCTTCCCTCCCTCCACTTGGAAACCAAAGTCCCACTTTGACTTTTTTCAAACTACATTATTTTGACTTTCAAACTAGAATTTGATTTCTCTCTTCCAAGTGTCCAGCCAAGTGACCTAGTACATGATGCAACCATTCCACTTTGTCATGACACATCCATGTACCCTTCCCACTTCGTATTAGTGGACCTTCTAGAACATTCCGGTGAAAACACCGAAACCATTATCGAACTCCGTAATTGGACTTTCCTTATATGAATCGTATTCTCCGGACCATTCCGGATCTCGTCGTGATGTCCCGAATCCCATCCGACACTCCGAACAACATTCGGTCTCTTTACTCACATTCCGTATCTACTAAACAACATCGGATCCTTAAGTGTGTCTCCCTATGGTTCGTGAATTATGCAGACATGATCGAGACTCTTCTCTGATCAATAACCAATAGAGGAATCTGGAAATTCATATGGTTCCCACATATTTCTACAATTACTTCATGATCGAATGAACCATTTATATATGGTACCAATTTCCCTTTGTCTCGCGATACTTTACTTATCTGAGGTTTGATCGGCGGTATATCTGCATACCTAGTTCAACCTCGTTACTGATAAGTACTCTTTTACTTGTTCCTATGATATGTGATACCTTGTGAGCCAGTCACATGCTTGCAAGCCAATTGGATGAGATTCCACCGAGAGGGCCCAGAGTATATCTATCCGTCATATGGATGGACAAATCCCACTCTTGATCCATGTGCCTCAACACATACTTTCTGAATACTCAATACAACCTTTATAGCCACCCAGTTATGAAGTGGTGTTTGATGTCATCAAAGTATCCATCCGACGATGGTGACTAACATGATCTTATGGTCGAAGGATTTAGGTTACTATGTATCTAAAAGCTTATAGCAAGTGAACTATTTGAATGACTTGATCTTATGCTACACTTAACTATAGGAGTATGTCCATCACATCATTCTCCTAATGATATGACCTTGTTGTAATAACATCTCAATGTTCATGATCAAGAAACCATGATCATATATTAACCAACAAGCTAGTTTAACAAGATGCTTTACTAGGGACTCTTTTATGCTTACAAATCACATAAGTATTAATGTTTCTGATTAATACAATTATATCATGGTATGTAAACATTTATCATAAGCATGAAGATATGATAATAACCACTTTATTATTGCCTCTTGGGCATATCTCCAACAGCAACCATTTGGAAACGGCAGCATACGGGAGTTATTCAACCGATATAGCTCGCCTTCTAGTAATATGATATCATGTTGATGCATGGACGCTCCATGTTAGTTTCTTTGTTTGATTCTTGATACATGTCTCAACCATGTGTTAAGTGGACTCTTTTTAGTAATGCAATAATAATAGAGGGCCATATGCATCATTCGATGCAACGGTCGGGGTCTTTTCCTATTTTCTAAAGGAAGAGACGCATCACCACTTGTTTCTTCGCAGGATTCTCAAGCGACATGTATGGGCATGGACAAACTAGAAATGGCATCCCAAGAATGTTACCCCTCTCTAGCAATGGTGGACTTCGAGGCATGTAGCCAAAAGGGATAGGAAGACGTGTGGATGGAATTGCATGGTGTTTTACTATTTGTGGCAGCACTAAAATGATGATATGTTCAACAATGTCACATCTTCGGTAGCCACCGACAAGTTGAAGAACCGATTTGAATTTGATATGTGGCTCTCCGCCAGGATCTTTCCTAGTGAAGCATTGGGACTTATGTCGCCTTTTCTGGAGTGGTAGCTAGGTAGGGAGCTCTCATCTAGCCTTGTTGGCGACGTAAAGCCTATTCCATGCCTTCTATGAGTTTTATTACACGTACATGGTGAATTCTAAAGGATTTGTGTTAGTATACTTATGACTCACTTTTTTCCACACACATATAATAGTTCTTGTATAGAGGAGGTTCTGATCAGGGTGTTGTTGCCTCAACTCAGATGCCGCCATATTGAGGAGGTTAACCGCCAGCAGAAGTATCTTACTATTGATCCAAATGTAAGTTATAAGACACATTTGTCTTTAGAAAAAATAACCATTCCAATGGTTCATTTTGTAATCTAGAAGTTTTTATAAATTTTCTTACCTAATCATACATTACAAACCTCTATTAAGATATTTGTTAGGACAAATGCTTTGGAATATATACCATGATATGTAGTAATATCAAAATAAAGAAAATCACTCTCACACTAAATATACATATAAACAATATAAGTCATAAACTAAAATAATTGAAAGAGGCTTGTGTTTACGTATATTACTTATTTTCCCGCAGGTGGTTACCTTTTTAGTTTCTTGGTAAGGGCAATGTATCAGAAAGGAAAATAAATATTAGCAGGAATCAGATATATTTTGAATGATATACACTGCAAATACCTAAAGATAGAACATATACTAATTAATATTTAGAAACATTTTTGTGTGGTTAACAATGATAACTATGTAATATACAACATACAGTCATTAATACCATAGTATGATAAAAAATAAAAATGTTTAGTATAATTTTATTTATTTTAACTTTTGCCTACAACATAATTGCAAACACCCAGCCTCTATCAATTTCAAATCGAACATGTTTCATTTCATTCTAGACTCGCACGTGGAGTTCAGGTCGGCCTCCACCGTCGTCTTGTTCAGACCACTCCCTCTTATATATATTTGGGAATTTCAATCCAATTTTGAAAAGTAAAGAATGAAGAACTAAAACATGATGAAGAGCGCCTTAAAAAAAATTTTTGTGGTACATGTTATGGCTAGAACTCGCCAAATATAGAACTTAAAAGAGTTCTAACTAGAAACAAATGGGCAAGGTGGCTGCACTTAGTTCAATGGTTAATGGATTGAGCTATCAAAAGGCAAGGAATTATTTAGATGTGGGTTATCCATTGAAAAAGTGCTTTTAACCAAAGACAACTTGGCTTGGAGGAATTGGCAACGTAGTAAAAAGTGTTATTTTTGTGGCAAAGAGGAAACAATTCAACACTTTTAATTATAGAAATCCCTTGTACAACATTATTATGGTGTATAGTTCATGTGACTTCTAACATATCACCCCTAATATTAAAGGGATTTCTATTTTCGTGGCCCTAGTTCGTAGTTGTACTCACTTTTCCCTAGCCGCTTAGTTTTTCCTTACTTTTGCCCAGCTCCTTGTCTGAAACTCTCACATCGGTCTAAAACTCGCTCTCCGTCGGGTCCCGTTAGTGGACCCTCGCCGTTACGTGCTAACAAGTGGGGCCGCATTTAGCTGGGTTCCGTAGTGGACCCTCGCTGTTACGTACTGACAAGTAGGACCCACTCTCCGTTACGTGATGAAAGGTGGGGCCACGTTCAGTCGTGTCCCGTAGTAGGACCCCCCATGGTGTGGGGTCGGCTTGTTGGGGACGCGTTTTAGGGATGTGGTGTGGGACCATGTGGGGCCCGTATGGTAGAGGTGCGCCAAGTCGCCTAAATTGGAAGATTTCTTTTTCTGTTATTATTATGATTAGCCTTTTTAAGAGCGTCTTTTTCCTTTTATATTGCTAAAATTGTTATTTTTTGCCCAAAAAGGCAGCGAATCTGGAGCAGTTTCTCTCTTTATTCATGGTTCCTTTTGGCCCTCGTATTTTTCCAATCTGGCAGCAAATCTAACCAGCACCATAAATATATAGATGAACAGAGCAGATGTAGATAAATAAGCTAATAAAGGATTATATAGTACGATACTTAAACCAAGTTCGAAAATTAGGCTGCTCAGCAGCAGCAGCCTACAAGTTCAACACAAACAACAAAACAAAAGAAGCTGCTTTACAGCAGCAGCATTAGCACAAGATCAGTGGCTCTCATGGCCTCCGCTAGGAGGGCCTCCGCCTCCTTCCTATGGTGCTTCATCCACTTCTTGCTGCCCAGTCCCTTGACCTTGGGTGCCTTGGGCTTGATCGGGGCATGCGACCCTCCTCGATGGCCACCTTCTAGAGGTTGCGGAGGTGAAAAGCGAGCGCCCTGTGCTGGGCTCTAAAGGCGTTGGCATTCTTTGACGGGCCACAGGTCTTCACATCCTCGGCATGCATCATGAGGGAGTTGAAGTCGGTGGCGAGGCTCCTGGTGCAGAAGGGGCACCTGTAGACGTCGCCGGCGAAGAAGCCGTTGAACTGGCCGGACTTCAGCTTCCTCAGCACCTGACGAGTCTTGGTGTCCATGGCCTCGTCATTGCTGCAGACATCGCTGCTATCCACCTATTACAAAAAGCAGTAGCGTGCAATAAGGACATGATTGATATACCGTGATTATCGGCATTGATTACTTGCATAAATTAATCGATTGAGATCCCCTGATTATTCCCCAATCATCAAATCTCAAACTAAATCGAATACTGGTACCAACTACAGATCGGTGCTAGTAATGATCCCAACTATAGATCGGTGCTAGTACTAATCCCAACTACAGATCGGTGCTAGTACTGATCCCAACTAGGGGCATTCATCGGAAACGTATCTATAATTTTTGATGCTCCATGCTTGTTTAGTACCTATTTTGCTTTGTTTTGTCTTCACTTTGAGGTATTTTTATACACTTTCTGGTACTAACCTATTAACAAGATGCCACAGTGTCAGTTGCCTGTTTTCTTCTGTTTTTGGTTCTAGAAAGGCAGAAAATCAATATTCTCGAAATTGGACGGGAGAAAAGCTAAAGTTATTATTTTCCCAGACCAACACAGAAACACGAAGCAAAGATGGAGTAGGGCACCAGGGTGGCCGCACCCCCTAGGAGCGGGCAAGCCCTGGTGGCGCCTACAGGGGGTGTGGGCCCCCTGGCCCCCACCTACCTTGCCTCCTTCGCCTATAAGAAGCCCCCGAGGAGAAAACCCTAAATAATCCATCATACTTCCAGAAAAACCTCTATAGTGCCGCCGCCACCGAAAGGGAGATTCGGGGGACAGAAAGTCTCTGTTTCGGCACCCTGTCGGGATAGGGAAATGCCCCTGGAGCCATATCCATCGATCTCCATCGCCATCTTCATCATCGTTGCTAATTCCCATGATAAGGAGGGAGTAGTTCTTCCTCGAGGCTAAGGGCTCTACCGGTAGCTATGTGTTCATCTCTCTCTCTATGCATGATCTTGTTGTGGTCATGAGCTTTGTAATCAAGTAGATCTACCTTGCTACTCAAGTGCTTCCATAGATCTCTGCTCTCCCCAGGTGTGTGAAAGTGACAGTGTGCACGCCATGGTGGCACTTAGATTTGAGTCTACATAAATACTCTTTGTGCTTTAATAGATCTATTCTTTTCCCCACGTGTGTGAAAGTGACAGCGTGCATACCGTGTGTGGCACTTTGGCTAGATTGAATATTTGTTATGAGTTATATTTGGAGTTGGATGTCTCTATGAAATTGTGGTGTTTGTTGGAACCATCTAGCGCTTAAGGTGACAGTGTGGGGTTATCTAGATTGGGGAAGGCGGACTTTGAGGAGTACTTTTATAGCCCTACTGATGATTAGAGTGTCCAACCAGAGAGTAGTTAAGAGTAGCATCATGAAGAGAGGATATTTATATGAGAGAGTGTTCACTAGTGAAAGTATGATCCCTAGGCCTTGTTTCTAAACATTGAAACACCATTTGCTACTAGATCTGTTGCATGTTTTCTTGCTTTAGTCTTTACCTCACGGTAAATCTCCATCAAAGCTATTTTCTGGCACCGTTACCACTTGTATTTCACTATCTCTTCGCCGAACTAGTGCACCTATACACCTTACAAGTGTATTGGGTGTGTTGGGGACACAAGAGACTTCTTATATCTTGATTGCAGGATTGCTTGAGAGAGAATACCTTTGACCACTTCCTCCCTGAGTTCGATAAACCTTGGGTGATCCACTTAAGGGAAAATTGCTGCTGTTCTACAAACCTCTGCACTTGGAGTCCCAACAACTGTCTACAATAATAGAAGTGCGTAGACATCAAGCTATTTTCTGGCACCGTTGCCGGGGTGGTAAGGTAAAAGGTACTCACATCCTACGGTGTGAGTGCTCGAAGTTATTTCCTTTATATTCTGCAATTTTGTCTTTTTGTTTCTTGTTTTCACTAGTTAGGCTTAATGGAAAACAACAACAAAATTAGAGAGCTTTTTAGTATTTTTCCTAAGTTAGAACTTGAGTGGTTTGAAAAAAAATTTAAAAAACCTATGGAACTTTCTTTGCATGCTAATAGCAATGCTATTAGTGTGAATTTTTTGAACACCATTGTTACTAATGGTATGGAAATGTCTAAGCTTGGGGAAGCTAGTTTTTATGAAAAAAATCTTTTTAGTTCCCCAGCTTTAGGGAAGAAAATTTGCTCTTATGATACTTTATCTCTCATATGTAACACCCTCAGAATCGGACCTATGCAAGTTTGGGCAAAATTCGCCAAACCCGCATAGAAACGATTCAAAGGTGCCCACCAGGCACTTTCGTGCGGGTGGAAAACGAAGTAATAACATTACACAACAGTCCTCGATGGGACCCACAGAACAGATATATACAACAGCGACTCAAAGAGTCAAGAATACAGATATAATATACAAAGATCCAAATCACCTTGAAAATGATAGAGCGTCCGACTACGGACAAGATGCGAATGGGGCTAAGAGCCCTGAAGAATAACCAATGGCGTCCATAACCCTGCCCAGGCCAAGCCGGAAGGGTAACCCTGCTAACGACGTCGATCTCAAAACCTGCTAAAACAAAAGGGGTGCCGACAAAGGGCAAAGGAAAAAGAAGGAGCGTCAGTACTGAGGCCAGTACACGGCGAGACTAGAATTCGGCGGTCCTCGCCTACATAGGTATGGTGGACTGAAGCAGCAGCAGCAGCATGCACTAAGCAACCTATAGAGACTCGCTACAACTGGCGGCAATCAGAGAGGGGTAAGAAAGACCTATCCGGAACCAACCTGATACTATCAACAAACAAACCCATCCTGGCGTTTCCCCCTCGAGACCAACGAGGAAGTCAACCGAGGAACTCACACAGTGGGCAGTTTTACTTATTCAGTTATAGTTGCGGCACTTTACTAGTCAGGTTTAGATATTCGTCCTGATAAAGTAAGCAGTGGGCACTTTTAGTTAACCATTCCGTTATAGTGGCAACACTTACTAGTCAGATACAGGTAGCATGAGATAACCCAAAACCCAGCAGTTGTTGGTACTTTTACTTAGCCATTCCGTTGTAGTTGCAATACTTACTAGTCAGATACAATGGTCGCAAGCGACAACTCAAACAAGCAATGGTGGGCAGTATTATTAGCCATTCCATTATAGTGAAGCTGATTACTAGTCATTATAAAGTCAAATTTATAGCAATAAACTTTAGTTATGCTTGTCTATGGTCGAGATACTGTGCTCCAAGTCGTCCATAACCGCGGACACGGCTTTCAGAAAGTTTTACCCGGCCGGGGTGCACCAATAGCAACACACACTCGATCAACCTCGGAAAAACCAAATCAAAACCCAACGAGGCTTTCACGACAAAGCAATCACAGGATTCAGAAATATTTCAGGGGGCCACCCCTTGGAGTACACCCGCAACGAAGTAAGCAAGCTCCGAGACGGACTCAAGGTTTGCGTCAGTGGCTGTAAACGACAGCAGATCCCCAAACGGGGACTGTCGATACCGCGAAAATACTCCGCTTCCAAAACAGTACAGCGTGCTCCTCACACAATCGTAAATAAAGCAGTAAAGCATGGCATAGGTACAGGATCGTAAATAAAACCTCAAACTAGTTGTGGCCCCAAGAAATAAGACTGAATCAAGCTCTGGCTAAGGGGGGTCCCATATACCTCCCGGATGTGGATAGCGCGATAAATCAAGGAACAGGTATCAAGTACTCGGGGTCCTACGGGACACAAGTGGGCGTTCGGAAACCAAATATTATCTATCACCCACCGATGCCTCTGCTTACTACAATTTTAGTTGTTAAACAGGAATTAAAGTGAACGAGAAGTAAAACTATGATCATATCCAACATCAACATGCGGCAATACATCAACAACTGTGGCACTTGACGACACGCAACAGCACTTGAGCAAGCGACTACGACGCGCAAGTCCAACTATCTACCAAACAACAGGTAATAGGATGTGTCCAAGGCAGTATAAGGCTGCAAGTAATATCAAGGGTACGGAAACTAGAGCATCGCAACACAGATAGCAATAGATCAACAGGAGGGAATAAATACTATAAAAGTAAGATAGGTAGAAAGGGGGAGATGCTCGCCTGAAAAACATTGCCGAAGTTTTATCCGAAGATCGGGTCGACACTCGCATCAACTCAACGGCCTTATCCGCGAAGAAGCAAAACACTAGAATAAACACCGGATGCACTATTTAATATAACGGCAGAAGATCGGGCATGATGCATGTATGATGTATGACATGGCAAGATGCGATGCAATTGGGCAATATTAAGTGGAATCGGGGTCCCGACAATTAATTAAATGGTTCAAGTTATTTCTCTACCCCGCAAATTAAATGTTGTATTAACATGGCAAAAGATAGCACCGGGTTCGCTACACAAATTTAAATGAGGCCGATATGAGACTAGATTTGCCCGCATATGGGCCCCATATTTAATTAGAGGTGAATCGGCATAAGGCCCCCAAACCACATGACGATATGCATGCATGAACAATTCAATATGCAATAATTTATAATTATGGCATTTATAAAATAGGGTTCTCGGATAAGGGTCACACATTGAGGGGTCTCGACGGTCTTGGTGTTCCGGGGTTCGGGGTCGGTCTCAGGGTCCAGGGTTCGACGGAAGCGGGATCGTTCTCGGATAACTGTGGTAGATCTTGTTGCATCCGGGAAGCCGGACTTGGTTCGGCGCCAGGGGCGCATCGGATTCTTCCGGTCGGTGTCGTTCTTGTCGTTGTGCCGGTCTTGTCGGGTCCCACGGGGTCGGTCTTGCCGTCGCGAGGATCTTGTTGGGCCCGCGCAGTAGATCTTAGTGTTTCGGGCATACTCCGGTCCTCGGATCCGTGAGGGCTCGGGGTCTTGACGGGGTTCAGTCTTCGGACGTCGGGATCGGGGCCTCACGTCATCGGATCCGGGAAGGGGTCATGGCGTTCCGTGAAGGAGGCCTTCGCGTTCCATGATGAAGATCTTGATACCGGGCCGTCCTTGCCGGGCATACTGCAGATTACCTCGCCACTTGTCGATCTTGTCGGGTTTTGCATCGGGAACCTTGCAACCGCGGTACTCATGTTCCTGGGGCTCGAACGCGGCCTTGTGAGGAAGGGCGGGCAGCAGGGCTGCACCAACGGCGGAGGCCGCAGGGAGGGAGGTGGAGGAGACCGGGCACGCGGGTGGTGGCTGTAGAGGGAGCGAGGACGCTCGCTGCGGTGGCGGAAGGTGCTGCAACGGCGATCGCCGGCGAGGACGACGGGGCGGCCGGCTTGCAGACGGAGGGGCGGATCGACGGCGAGCGGCGGGCGGAGACCGGCGCCGGCGAGGAGAGGGAGCCCGCGGAGAGGAAGCAGCGGCTCGGCGGAGGAGCACCGCGGCCGCGGGCGAAGGCGAGCGGCGACACTCGCCGGAGCGGGGAGGCGCCGGGGCGCGCGGTGGCCGGAGAGGGGAACGGCGACGGGGAAGGGGGAGCCTGGCGTGGCGGCGGCTGCTCGGGGGTCCGGTGGCGGCTCAGGCGGGGAGGATGCGGTCGACGACGAGCTCGCGCGGGACGGAGGCGGAGGGGGACTCGAGGCGGGGACGGGCGAGGGAGAGCGGGCGCTGGCGGTGCGCGGGCGGAGCGGCCAGCACGCCGGAGGGCACTGGGAGGCGGGGGGAAGAGGAGGAGCGGGAGGCGGCGGTTGGGTGATGGAGTGGGGCGGCGCGGGGCGAGCTGGGCGGTGGAGGCGAGCGGGGAAGGCGGAGCAGCGGGGCGAACGGGGGAAGGGGTCGCCGGCCTGAGGGAGGGAGCGTGCGAGAGAGGGGGTCGGCGGGCCTGGGAGGTTGGTCGCGGTGGGGAGCCGTGCGGGGCGCGGGCGAGCCAGGGAAGAAGAACAGGGAAGGAGGAGGGAGGTGGGGCGCGCCAGGTGGGGCCGGGGGGCGGTGGGTCGGGGTGGCCAGGTGTGTCGGTGGGGTGGGGGCTGAGGCAGGTGGCCACGCGGTGGGCCCGCGCGTCAGGGAGGAAAGTGGGGTGGGTAGCTGCTGTGTTGTGTGCTGTTTGGTGTGTGTGGCAGGAGAGTGAGTGGGGGGAAGGGAGAGAGGGGTGAGCCAAGTGGCAGAGTTAGATTGGTTAGGGGGGAGGGTGAGAGTGAGGTGGCACAAGGGGATTGGTCCGGGTGAGGTGGAGGCTGAGTGTGGGTAGTTTAGTTTGGTAGGTTTAGGATTATGGGTGGGACTGGTTGGACCGATTGAAAATCCTGGGGGTGGTCGTTCGGGTCGATCTGGCCCGTTCGACTGCCCCCACTAAAAATAATATAATTTTTATTTGTTTTATTAACACCGTTTGCAAACCGATAGCATTCAAACAAAAATAATCCGGAGGCCGGGCTTTGCATTTGAATAAAGATGGGGCGTTTTAGAAAACAAAACGGGCTTTGTGAAATAGTTTTATGCAAACAATGCATGATGATGACGATGCAATGCACAAAAACAACGCGATTTTCTAGTAGTGGTTTTGCGGGATGCCACATCATATGTGGTAATTCTAATGATACTTGTGATATTCTAAATCCACATACTAAAAGTATCCCTTTTAAAATACCTATTGAAATTGTTGAATGTGTTATGAATAACTGCTATTTTGGAGATGGAACTGTCCATCCTAGCGATCATTTACTCTTTATACATGAATTATGCGAGTTGTGCAAGTGTGCAGGTATTTCAATGGACCAAGTTAAGAGGAAGCTATTCCCTTTATCACTTAGGGACAAAGCAAGGGAGTGGTATGAGCTACTATATGATCCTCATCATTTGGAGTGGAAGGAACTTGAATCTCTCTTTTATTCTAAATTTTATCCTCCTCATGAAATTCATAAAGATAGGAATTATATTTATAATTTTCATCCTCATGAGGGAGAAAGTATTGCCCAAGCTTGGGGGAGATTGAAGTCACTAATGCTCAAATGTCCCATTCATGAGCTCCCCAGTAATGTTGTTATCAATAATTTTTATGCAAGGCTTTGAGGACATTACAAGGACTATCTGGATACCTGTTTAGAGGGATCCTTCACAAGTAAGGAGGTCAAGGCTAAGTGGGATCTTCTTGAAAAAATTCAAAGCAATACCAAAGGTTGGGAGAACGACAAAGGTAAAAAACCAGGTATAAACTATGAGTATGATTGCATTAAGTCTTTCGCTGAAACTGCTAATTTTCAAGCGCTTAGTGCTAGATATGGTATTGATCCTCAAATTCTTTTTAAATATTATAGAGCCTTTGCTTCCCATATTAATGCTCCTAAAGAAAAGTGGGACATGTATCATGAACCTTTTAAAGACACTTGCATGGAAGATGAAAATGTTATTAATGATTGCAATAAACATGCTCAAACTTCTGAAAGTACTATTTCTTATAAGCATGTTAATTTTTGTGGTATGTATATACCTTGTGAGAAGAATCAAATAGAAGAAGAATATTGTATCACACACTGGAATGAAAAAACCAGAACATGGTATAAGGCTCTAAATGATCTTGGTAAAAAAAATTGTTCTCTCTATCCTTTTATTTGTGAACTCTGCTATGAAGTGGGTCATTTCAATTTTCAATGCTCAGGCCATACTAATGACCTTTATAATCCAATGAGTACTGCAAGCTTGTATTGTGATAACGCGATCACTGATAATCAACATGATGAACTTATATTGTTTTTGGGGTGTGAAGAGTTATCAAGAAAAACTTATTTGGTAGACATGAGTGCTTTTGGTATGAATTGTGTCCTGCATGGGTGTCATCTTTATTGTGTTGATAATTTACACGCGAATACTTACATACAAAATCTTATAAAAGATGATATTTTACCAAAATATGACAAGACTGATATGAGTTTTGTTCTTATTAATGAAAAGGAGGAATCCTCCAAAGTTTCTTCTATTATCTCTAACAATAAACCAGGGTATGTGGAGAAGCTTCCTTTCAAGCCTCTCCCTCCTAAAGAGGAGAAGAAGAAGAGGAGTAGAAGGAGAGAGGAAATGGTATCTTCCCCTAAGCATGTTGCTCCTATCATAGTTTTTGCTGATGAGTCTGAACTATATGATGTTCCTATGCCTCTTATCTATATTAGTGATCATGATTGGGAAAAGCACACTACTTTTGATATTGAAAATATATTTGGCACCAATTCTGAAAATGATAATATTAATAATTGTTGTGCTATTAGTGCTATCCATGTTCCTTCCAATGATGATATGTTTCCAAATGAACACACTTGGAAAGATAGCTATTTTGTTGAATTTGCTTCCACTACAATTAATAAGAATGGCTATTCTTATGTGGAGATTAATAATCACTTTATGCATGTGGCTCATGATAAGAATGTTTCATGTGATAGTTATATTGTTAATTTTGTTCATGTTTCTACTGAAAGTTATTATGAGAGAAGGAAACATGGTTTTATGCATCTTAAGAATATTAAGTTTCCCCTCTTTATGTTGAAAATTTTGAAGTTACATTTGTTTTGCTTTCCTATGCTTGTTGCTTTGTGATTTCATGACTTGTTTCTTTACAAGATTCCTATGCATAGTAAGTGGGTTAGACTTAAATGTTCTTTGAATTTTCTTCTTGATGCTCTCTTTTAAATCAATTCATATTTCCTATGTGATCATCTTTGAAACTATCATGCCTAACTTAAAGGCATTAAAGAAAAGTACTTGTTGGGAGATAACCCAAGAGTTTTCTTGAGTCTTGGAAGTTATTACTTCAGTAATGACCTCTCCTTATCCTTTTTGTTTTCTTTTTGTGCCAAGAATGACCTCTAATGAGAGGGAAGTAAGATTTGGGGAGTTGTTGTCCCGAAACAGATTTCTGTCCTCCACCATAAAAATTCATTAGGAGTCTCTGTAAGTAGGATTGAGCTGAAAATAAAGGAATAAATCCCTCAGTATGTTAGCTAACTTTCATTAGTTCAACACTTTTTTATTTGAGCAACAGAAGGTTTTCGAAAAAAATCGGTTTCTACCTGCTGGTCTGTTTTGACAGATTTCGGCCATTATTTGCATTTGCTTCTTATTGATTCCTTTTTTAGTTGTCTTTAGGGGAATTGAGATTTTTGACGGAGTTTATACAGTAGCATGTGTTTTTAGTGAAAAGTCTTGTTGTTCCAAAGCTTTACCCAAAGGTCTATTATCTTTTCAATACACTAATGTTGCTAATGAAGATTGTGTGAAGTTTTGTATGAAGGAAAATTTGCAGGTGTAGAGAAAGAATGATGTAATGAGATGAAGAATGGACAAAATCTCAAGCTTGGGGATACCACCCCGTGTCACCCCAATAAATATCCAAGAGGTACAAGCGTCAAAGCTTGGGGATGCCCAAGGCATCCCCTTTTTCATCAATAAAAATCGCAGGTCTTTCTAGACACTTCATTTTTATTGCTTCATGCACTGTTGTGTTGTTCTTGGATCGTCTTAGTTTTTGTTTTTGGTTTTAGTTTGCATAGTTTGCTTGATTAATTTGGTTGGATCACAGCACACTTATTTTGGAGAGAGACACACTCTGTTTTCATTGCCTAGAACACTCTAGTTTTCACTCTTATTGTTCGGTGAGGGTTCACTTTTGCTAGCACTACGTTCAGCCTTAGTTTTCTTGTGCTTCCAGCTTAAAAAAATTTAGTTCTTCTTTGTGGATTTGTGAGACAAGCTCACTGATCTTTATTGATTATTATTTTGTGAGTTGTTTCAATTAAGTCATTTGGTGTTGGAAATGAGTAGGAAGCTTCATGCTTAAGTGGTACAAAAGGGAGCTTGCATTGACGATGACTTAGAATTTAGCATGAGATGCTAGGTGTTGTTTTGACCTTATGCTTAGTGATTATTGTTGTAGCATGTCTTGTTCCAAACAATTGGGATTGCTTAGTGTGCCTTGAAGAAATTATGCGTTGTTTTAGCATGCAAAAGCATAGTATAGTGGTATTCTCCTTTGATGTTTTGCTTGGGTTGACTTGGCACATGCTCACACCATGTTATGACTCTCACAAGTAACCATTAGCCTCTATGATCATTTAGTCATTTAATTGTAGTACCACTCTTTGCTTTGATTAGTAATGCTTTGTTGCACTCCATGATTATGGCCATTATTGCTCTCTTAGTTGGTTGCTCCTAGTCTTTTGCTAGCCTCCACTTGTATGAGTAAGTTCTACTCATGCCTCCAACTTCCAAGAAACCAAGTTATTCCAAAGTGTCCAATATAAACTCCTATGCATGGTGTGTTACACCATTCCAAAGTATATTCTTGTTTTCAGCTATCTTCCAATTAAAAACTATTTTGTTATGTGAAAACTTAGTGATTAAAGCCCTCACAAACTTGATGGCACACTTTATATTCTTTGCCCCTAATAAACTTGAACCATTGTGTCTTCTATGTTGTATATGCTTGCACTTATACGTTGGAATTAGCAGAACCATGCTGTCATGGGGAACGTTTTCAACATTGCACTTGTACTTTGTACTCAGTTGATATCATGCTCTTTTGTCTATGGATGTCACCGGTGTGAAATAAAGAGGGAACTTGTAAGTCCATGGAGTTTTTATTTTGTGTTATAGAAACGCCTGCGCCGCTAGCCTAAGCCATGCCTAATCATGGTGGAAACTTGCAGCATCACCATATTGACATCTATGAAGCATTCTTCTTATAAAAAAGAGACACATTGAGAAAAGAGAAAAGAGAGAAAAAGTCACCATATTCCCATGGTAAATAAGAAGAATGTTGAGATGCTCATTGTCTGCTTGCCTTGTCATTTTGGTTATGGCATAATTCCTGTACGATGTGCAAGGGGTACCTCGTTGGCGGTTCTCTATGATATGCAAATACTTACAATGACAAGAACTTACAGGTGACTAAAGTTGAGTAGCATGAGGTTTGGCCCTCGTATTCAAGGGACTTGAGATTGCCAACTTATATTTCGTCAAGCATATACTCCATCTTTGTTCACTTTAACCTTAATCACTTCAAGATTCTTATGATAGGGGCAATCAGGGCTGAAAGCTAACAAGTACCATAATTTTTGGAAGCTCTTTTTGAAACTTGAAATCCCTTCTTCCTTTATAAAAGGCCTTTCTTCCACCATTATTTGAGTCTCCACCTTCTACCTTTAGGCACCATTAAGAGAGCATAGTTTTCATTTTGTGTGCAGTGTTCTAAAGCTTATTGATTGATGCATATTGTGATATTTCTTGTTGTTGTGCTACTTGTTTCTAGTCACCCTTGTGAACTTTGAAGGTGTCCTATGCATATATTTGCTACTCTATGAGGGACAAGCTGATTGCGACTATGCCATGTTTTTGTATGTGGAACAAACAAAAAAAACCAATGCATATTATTCATAATCTTTGTTTGTAGCTTGACATGTTGCTTGCATAGTTACTATGTCCTATTGTTAGAACTCCATCTTTCATGCACATGTTTAGAGTTCTTTGATCACAGCTTTCAATGCTTGCAAATGGTTTGATCTTTATTGTGAGGGTGCATGTCACCTCAAAAATTATTCTTTTTATCACTTACCTACTCGAGGACGAGAAGGATTTAAGCTTGGGGATGCTTGATACGTCGGAAACATATCTATAATTTTTTATGCTCCATGCTTGTTTAGTATCTACTTTGCTTTATTTTGTCTTCACTTTTAGGTATTTTTATACACTTTCTGGTACTAACCTATTAACAAGATGCCATAGTGCCAGTTGTCTGTTTTCTTCTGTTTTTGGTTCCAGAAAGGCAGAAAATCAATATTCTCGGAATTGGACAGGACAAAAGCCAAAGTTATTATTGTTCCCAGACCAACACGGAACCACGAAGCAGAGACGGAGTAGGGCACGAGGGTGGCCGCACCCCCTAGGTGCGGGCAAGCCCTGGTGGCACCTACAGGGGGTGTGGCCCCCCTGGCCCCCCACCGACCTTGCCTCCTTTGCCTATAAGAATCCCCGGGGAGAAAACCCTAAATAATCCATCATACTTCCAGAAAAACCTTCGTAGCGCCGCTGCCACCGAAAGGGAGATTCGGGGGACAGAAATTCTCTGTTCCGGCACCCTGCCGGGACGGGGAAGTGCCCCCGGAGCCATCTCCATCGATCTCCATCGCCATCTTCATCACCGTTGCTAATTCCCATGATGAGGAGGGAGTAGTTCTTCCTCGAGGCTAAGGTCTCTACCGATAGCTATGTGTTCATCTCTCTCTCTATGCATGATCTTGTTGTGGTCATGAGCTTTGTAATCAAGTAGATCTACCTTGCTACTCAAGTGCTTCAATAGATCTCTGTTCTCCCCATGTGTGTGAAAGTGACAGTGTGCACGCCATGGTGGCACTTAGGTTTGAATCTACATAAATACTCTTTGTTCTTTAATAGATCTATGATTTTCCCCACGTGTGTGAAAGTGATAGCGTGCATACCGTGTGTGGCACTTTGGCTAGATTGAATATTTGTTATGAGTTGTATTTGGAGTTGGATGTCTCTATGAAATTGTGGTGTTTGTTGGAACCATCTAGCGCTCAAGGTGACAGTGTGGGGTTATCTAGATTGGGGAAGGCGGACTTTGAGGAGTGTTGTTATAGCCCTACCTATGATTAGAGTGTCCAACCAGAGAGTAGTTAAGATTTGTATCATGAAGAGAGGATATTTATATGAGAGAGTGTTCACTAGTGAAAGTATGATCCCTAGGCCTTGTTTCTAAACATTAAAACACCATTTGCTACTAGATATGTTTCATGTTTGCTTGCTTTAGTCTTTACCTCACTGTCAAGCTCCATCAAAGCTATTTTCTGGCACCGTTACCACTTGTATTTCACTATCTCTTCGCCGAACTAGTGCACCTATACACCTGACAAGTGTATTGTGTGTGTTGGGGACACAAGAGACTTCTTGTATCTTGATTGCAGGATTGCTTGAGAGGGAATACCATTGACCACTTCCTCCCTGAGTTCGATAAACCTTGGGTGATCCACTTAAGGTAAACTTGTTGCTGTTCTACAAACCTCTGCACTTGGAGGCCCTACAACTGTCTACAAGAATAGAAGTGCGTAGACATCACCCCCTCGTGTCTAACCTTGTCCACTTAGTTGTGCTCAGTTCTACCCTTGAGTGTAGCACTGGAAGTTTGGTTGTACTTAGTTTTGCCCTCCAGTACTAACACTTTCGTGTGCAATATACTCACTTTTACCCTCCGATGGCTGGTCAACAGAGAGTCAACAAATGAGTTTTATCTATATAATTGAGTCATTTTATGCACAACAAATTCAAAAAGATCAAAACATAGTGGCATCTACCCAGGGAGTCTTATTATGTGACCTGCCGCCATAAGAAATGTATATAAATCAAGTTTTAACCTAAATCACCACTTCTCAAATCACCTACTATCTATGAAGGTTCATGGCTTTCTACTCAAGCATCTCCCCAAAACATCCCTCCCCAAAACATAATTTGTCTGAATGAGGCAATAATTGTCAAACTGATATATATTTGAATTGCAAATAGTTTGATGTATGCCAATATGTATTTTATTGTATAAAAGAATCATTTTCCATTTTTTAAATCTATTTTTGTTTTCTATTTGAACCCCCTTGTCAGTTTTGCCCTTGGTTTTAAATTTTTACTCAGTTTTGCCCTTGGTTTTTAAGTTCTACTCAGTTTTCCCCTCCCTCTTAGTGACAAACTCTCACACATGTGCTCATCTTGGCTGCTATGCTCTGATTGGTCGAGACAGTTGTCACGCGGATCGTACCCACCAACCGTTGATCCTCTGGTTGATCCTCTGTGATCTAGCAGACAGGATAATCCCTGTATCTGTCGGGGGGCACCCTCTATCCATGCAAAATAACGAGTTTGCCACCGATGCTTTAACTCCATAAACAAATGATTTTGAATATAATTTGAAGGGAAAGTGTTCAAAGGTGTATAATTTTTGCATTATATTTCACTCCATGTCCCAAGTGGGATTTCAAAGAGTTCAAAGGTGTATAATTTTTTCCATATGCAAGTTTATGCATTACATCCCTACATTCTATGAAAATGATAATCTCTCAAGATTTTCTTAGCACATCATTATCACGTATTAAGTGCAATTTCACAATGTTCAAAGGTTTATAATTTTTGTATACGCAAGTTTAGGGATCACTTTTCACACTATAAAAATGGTAAACACCCTTTTCCTTTACATTAAGAGTTGTATAATTTTTCAATTTGAAAGTGTTAAAGAGTAGTGTCAATTATAAACACTATTTTACATTAAGAGTTGTATATTTTTTAATTTGAAAGTGTTCAAGAGTAGTGTCAATTATAAACACTCTTTTACATTAAGAGTTGTATAATTTTTTTAATTTGAAAGTGTTCAAGAGTAGTGTCAATTATAAACACTCTTTTACATTAAGAGTTGTATGATTTTTTCAATTTGAAAGTGTTCAAGAGTTGTGTCAATTATAAACACTCTTTTACATTAAGAGTTGTATGATTTTTTAATTTGAAAGTGTTCAAGAGTAGTGTCAATTATAAACACTCCTTTACATTAAGAGTTGTATGATTTCTTTAATTTAAAAGTGTTCAAGAGTAGTGTCAATTATAAACACTCTTTTACATTAAGAGTTGTATGATTTTTTCAATTTGAAAGTGTTCAAGAGTTGTGTCAATTATAAACACTCTTTTACATTAAGAGTTGTATGATTTTTTTAATTTGAAAGTGTTCAAGAGTTGTGTCAATTATAAACACTCTTTTACATTAAGAGTTGTATGATTTTTTTAATTTGAAAGTGTTCAAGAGTTGTGTCAATTATAAACACTCTTTTACATTAAGAGTTGTATAGTTTTTTTAATTTGAAAGTGTTCAAGAGTTGTGTCAATTATAAACACTCTTTTACATTAAGAGTTGTATAGTTTTTTTTTAGTTTGAAAGTGTTCAAGAGTTAGTTGAAACCACCGCTAGGAAGTAAAATCCAGAGAGATATTGTTCACAACCACGAATTACGCCAGCACTGGATCAATCCTATTCGAAAAGCAAGGCAGTTAGTTGAGCACCAGCGATTCGCGTTCAAATACTGCCAATAATCATCCCACAAAAGGGCACCAATGCTTACCCATATGGAATCCATGCGTTAGATCCCTGCGATTCTACCCAATCTTCTCCGTGCTCGACGGGATGGATGGTACACCAGCCGGCGTTGCATACTATTCCACGAAAGGGGTAGATTTAGCAGGGGCGGGAGCAGAGCCGAAGGTGGAGTGGGCTCCACGGCTAGGGGGTGGCTCTGGGGCCGATGGCGACATAAGGTAGGAGGGAACAACGGCGGGGCAGCGGAGCGGCGGTGTGGGAGCTGTTCCAGGCTCGGGGGAAAGCGAATGCTTTGGGTGAGCGAGAATGGTCGGTCCGACGTGTCTCCATGCGGCCCCACTCTTCACCATGTATGCAAGACCCGTCCCAATGCAGCCCCATCCTTCACCACGTATACAGGACCCGTCCCAACGCGGACCCACCGGTCAGGCATGTAACGGCCGAGGCCTCGTAACGTAATGCTCAACGCCCGACCCGCCCCAACGCGGTCCCACCAGTCAGCATGTAACGGTCAAGCCTTTGACCCAACGGCTTCCTTCCATCTGAGCGTCTGCGAGCGCCCGTGAGGGTTTCTTAACATGGCTAGGGGAAAAGTGAGGAAAAGTTAAGCGGCTGGGGAAAAGTGAGTACAACTAGCAAACCAAGGGCACGAAAATAGAAATCCCAATATTAAATGGAATTGATAAGGATAAAGTTCAAATATGAGTGGGTATTTGTGCTTTACTCTAGGCTATATGGAATATAAGAAATTACTTTTATTCTAGCAAGAGAACAAACCCATCTTTTATGTAGATTATTTAATTGTCCAAGAATTGATCGGTGTGTGGTCCTTTCTCCAGTCGACGGACTACATACAACCATGGCTACTGGGTGCAACCATTTGGAAACCGCAGCACACATGAGTTATTCAACTGACATGGCTCGCCTTCTAGTAATATGATATCATGTTCATGCATGATACGTTGTAAACGTATCTATAATTTTTGATGCTCCATGCTTGTTTAGTATCTACTTTGTTTTACTTGTCTACACTTTGAGGTGATTTTTATATGTTTTCTGGTACTAACCTACTAAACAGTTGCAACAGTGCCAGACTGCCAGATGCCTGTTTTCTGCTGTTTTTGGTTTCAGAAAAGTTAGTAAAGAAATATTCTTGGAATTGGACGGGACAAACGCCAAAGTCAATTACTTTCCGTGGGGAACAAGAAGTCCAGAGGAGAGCCGGAGGGGCCGGCCAGGGGGGCAGAACCACCCCAGGCGCGGGGCAGGTGGGCCCGCGCCTGGCTAGGGTTTGGCGGCCTTGTCGCCTCTCGGTCTTGCCCCTTCGCCTATAAGAAGCCCCCGATGAGAAACCCTGGGTACCCGATCAGAAATCCACGAAACCGTCTGTAGCCCACTACTAGGAAAAGGGCTATAGGTAATCCGCACATCCGTGGCTCACATGGTTGAAGTGCCCCATGGATAAAATAGGCGTGGCTCACCTGTGGGGAGTGCCCTACTAGTAACTAGAACAACCGTGGCACACATGTGGTATGTGCGCCACAGATATGTGTGGGCCATGGGCCTGCCAGCCGTAGGCCACATACCGTAGCGCATATGGGGTATGTGAGCTACGGTTGTGAGGGGTAACCGTGGCACACTTGTTGCCTATGCGCTACGCCTAACCACATGCAGATCTGCTGCCTAATTGGCCAAACACATCTGTGGCGCACGTGGACATAGTGCGCCACGGTTGTGGTTAAATTCTGGGGCGCACTATGTTCATGTGCGCTACGGGTAAGTGTGGACAGTACCACACCACGTGTACAGATTCTCTAACTTGGGCAGCAAAGTTAGACACATGCCTCCACTCGAACCGCACGCGACCTCCCTCCGCTCCAACTTATCCCCTTCGTCTCTCATCCTCTCTTGTCTCTGGCACTCGACGGATCTCGATCCCCACCACCGCGAGCTCTCCCTGCCTCCCGGCCATCCCTCCTACCTCCCTAAGACGCCGCTAGGGCCCCCGTCTCTGCCAGGTCCTTCCTCGACCTATCTCCTCCGTCTTGCCGCCGCGTGTGTCCTTCCTCGACCTCGCCCCCTACAAAGCACCTACGCGTGTGCAACGCGTGCCGTCGTCTTTGTCCAGTGCTGTGGTCGTCCCCATGCGGCTGCGCCAAACCTCGGGCCTCACATCGCACGCGCCCCACCCTACTCTGACATGCCGTCGACCTCACCCCTCCGCCGCGCTGCGGTCGCTCGTCGCCCGGCCTCCTTTGCGTTGGCCGCGTGCCGCTCCGAGGCCAGTCATGTCGCTCCGACCGCGTCCGTGCTCGCTCACTCGACCGCGCGCGCATGTCCTCCCCTCGTGACCCGTCGGCCTCTGCTGCGCCCTCCGCCCCTCCGTGCACCTCCCGCGGCGCCAATGCCTGGTTCGACCCCGTAGCTCCAACCCCATCTGCCATGGTGACCACGAAGACGACGAGATGCTGCTCGTCCTTGATTGCTTTTTTTCTTGTTATTAGGGTGTTTATGTAAATTTCATATTGTAATTTCTCTATACTAAGTAAATTAATTAAGGAGTTAATGGACGTGCGTGACCATGCATGGTTGTGCAACCTTTTTTGTGCTCCAGGATGCTTAGTGGCGGCGCACTGTTTATGATAGGTGTGGCGCACGACACCATGCGTCAGGCCTATCGGCTCGCTAGTGGTGGCGCACCACAGTCTGCCCTACTAAAATAAAATACTAGCAGCGTGCAGCTTGTGGCGCATGGGGTGTGCGCTACGAATAGCCTAATTAAGTGTGTTACGAATAGGCTGTTTTCTAGTAGTGGTCGCCGCCACCATCGTCCCTAGATTGGGGGATCTGAAGCTCTTCCCGACACCCTGCCAGAGGGGAGATCATCCCGGAGGCCTTCTCTCCGGTATGATTCATGAGTAGTTCCACCTTGGACTATGGGTCCATGTAGTATCTAGATGGTTGTATCTCCTCCTTTGTGCTTTTATGTATAGATCTTGTGAGCTCCGTTCATGATCAAGATCTAATCTATTTGTAATCATGCATGTTGTGTTTGCGGGGATCCGATGAATATTGAGATTATTATGTTGGTTTGATTAATGGTTTTATCTTTATGCTTCTATCATGTCTGTGTTGTTTGTGATCTTGCATGCTCTCTGTTGCTAGTGGTTATCTTGGCCAAGTAGTTGCTAGTGACTCCAAGAGGGAGTATTTATGCTTGATAGTGGGTTCATGCCTCTAGTTTCCAAGGGAAGTGATAGAAATCTCTTCGGTTGTAGATGTGTCGTTGCTACTAGGGAGAAAACAACGGTCTCTTGTTTATGGAACATGTGGACTGTTTACCTTACACACTTTGCTTAAAGCAGTTGGCTGTTGCTTGTAACTTAATACTAGAGGGGGTTCGATGATAACCTGAAGGTGGACTTCTAGTCATAGATGCGGTTGGATTACGGAATATGTATATTGTTGTCTTGCCCAATCAACCTCATAGGATCTTTCTGGCTAGTAATTGCATTGTTATGCCTTGCTCAGTTCCTGTCAATTTCCTGTTGTAATTTGTTTACCCTTCATGCCATGTTGTTTATCTAAGGAGAGCACCTCTAGTGAACTATGGACCCCGGTCCAATCTTTACCATTGATACATATTCCACTGTTACTTGTTTACTTGATGCAAACCATTACCTTCCACACCATACGTTTAATCCTTTGTTACAGCAAACCGGCGAGCTTGACAACCTCACCGATTCGTTGGGGCAAAGTCTTGAGTTTGTGCTTTGCAGGCCTCCAAGTTGCCAGCAACACATTTGAGATGTTTCCTTCCTCCTTCAGGTTCGATAACCTCGATCTCTACTGAGGGAAACTTGCTGTTGTGCTCATCACACCTTGCTCTTGGGGTTCCAACAAAGTGTCCCACGTCAAAACTAGGTGCACGCATCAAGATTTCTGGCGCTGTTGCCGGGGAGGCTAAGGACGTCTTCAGTAGGGGAGTCCTTCACTTCCTTTCTCTTTACTTTGTTTTTAGTTTGTTTTGTTTCTTTTGCTTGGTTTTGTTTGCCTCTTTTCAAAAAACCCAAAAAAAATAGTCTAGTTTGGTTTGCTTACCTTATTCAAAAACACAAAAAAAATAGTTCTTGCTCTAGTTGTTGCCATGTCGGGGTCTGCCTTTATTTCCCCTATGGTAGAAAACTCCACTTTTAAGCAAAAAAGTGAAGAAAATTTTAAGGAAGCTTGGTCTAGAATATCTGCCTTCCAGCGGGAAAATGATCCTGAGGTAAGCCTCAACTTGGTTATTGATAGTTTCTACCGCAGTATTGCTCTTCGTTATAGATATGCTTTGGATGTTGTGGATGGAAATATTTTTTGCTTTGTTTTGAGGATGAAGCTTATGATGCTATAAGAAAATTAATCATGATCTATGGTACACTTGGAAAATCTGATTCCTCTTTCACAAGTATTTTTGCTAGGTTGAACCATCTTGAGACCAATATTGCTGCCATGAATAGTTGCTATCACACTCTTAGGGCTTATCATGATTATGTTCCTATAAATTCTGAGCCTTCAAGTTGGTTTCCCACAATTAAAGTCTCAATAAACACTACACTTTTTTATGCTCGCTGTGATATCATGTCTGAATTTTTTCTCATGCCTAAAGATATTTTTGATTCCTTGAGTCTTTGGGGGCTTATTGAAGGAGGAGAGGAAATCTCTCTTACCAACAATAACACTATATTGCCCATTGGAATAGCTGAAGGTGTATTTACAAAAATCTCAGGGAAAATGGTGTCTACTGATTATCTTGTTATTGAATGTGTAGGCAAAGGACATATCACACTTGGAATATCTCTACTAAAACGCCTTGGGGCAGTAATAAAAAGAAAAAGAAAGGTAAGAAAAGAAGGAACAAGAGGGGCAATTCTTCATTTGAAAATACTTGATTCTTCTTGCTTCTTGTGCCTAACTTCAAGGCGTTAAATAAAAGTACTTGTTGGGAGATAACCCAAGAGTTTTCTTCAGTCTTGGAAGTTATTACTTCTGTAATGACCTCTCCTTATCCTTTTTGTTTGCTTTTTGTGCCAAGAATGACATCTAATGAGAGGGAAGTAAGATTTGGGGAGTTATTGTCCCGAAACAGATTTCTGTCCTCCACCAAAAAAATTGTGAGGAGGCTCTGTAACTCTAATTGAGCTCAAAATTTACGAATAAATCCCCCAGTATGTTGGCTAACTTTCATTAGTTTAATACTTTTTTATTTGAGCAACATAAGATGTTCGCAAAAATACTTTTCTACCTGCTGGTCTGTTTTGACAGATTTCTGCCATTATTTGCATTTGCTTCTTATTGATTCCTTTTTTAGCTCTCTTCAGGTAAATTGAGTTTCTTTGAAGGATTTACTACGGTAGCTTGTGTTTTTAGTGAAAAGCCTTGCTATTCCAAAGCTTTGCCAGTGGTCTAATATCTTTTGAATAAGCTAATGTTGCTAATGAAGATTGTGTGAAGTTTTGTATGAAGGAAAAAATTCAGGTGTAGAGAGAAAATGATGCAATGAGATGAAGAATGGACAAAAGCTCAAGCTTGGGGATGCCACCATGGTGTCACCCCAAGAAATATCCAAGAGGTACAAGCGTCAAAGCTTAGGGATGCCCAAGACATCCCCTTCTTCATCAATAAAAAGCTCAGGTCTGTCTAGACACTTCGTTTTTATTGTTTCATGCACAGTTGTGTTGTTCTTGGAGGCTTTGCTTAGTTTGTTTAGTTTCCTTTAGTAGTTTGGACCCCCGTTCTCATTGTGTTGTTTTGCAAGTAAGTTTGCTTGGTGTTGGAAAGGAGTAGTAAGTTCTTGCTTGTAAGTGCAAGAGGAGCTTGCATTGACTGTGACTTAGACTTTAGCATGATATTATAGGTGTTGTTTTAGCATTATGCTTAGTGATTATTGTTGTAGCATGTCTTGTTCCAAACAATTGGGATTGCTTAGTGTGCCTTGAAGAAATTATGCGTTGTTTTAGCATGCAAAAGCATAGTATTGTGGTATTCTCCTTTGATGTTTTGCTTGGGTTGAATTGGCACATGCTCACACCATGTTATGACTATAACAAGTCACCATTAGCCTCTATGATCATTTAGTCCTTGACTTGTAGTACCACTCTTTGCTTTGATTAGTTTGCTTTGTTACATTGCATAATTTTGGCCATTATTGCTCTCTTAGTTGGTTGCTCCCAGTCTTTTGCTAACCTCCACTTGTATGAGTAAGTTCTACTCATGCCTCCAACTCCCAAGAAACCAAGTTATTCCAAAGTGTCCAATATAAATTCCTATGCATGGTGTGTTACACCATTCCAAAGTATATTCTTGCTTTCAACTATATTCCAATTAAAAAACTATTTTGTTATGATAAAACTTAGTGTTAAAGCCCTCACGAACTTGATGGCACACTTTATTCTTTGCCCATAATAAACTTGAACCATTGTGACAAATTTGTTGTATATGCTTGCACTTATAAGTTGGAATTAGTAGAACCATGCTGTCACGGGGAACGTTTTCAATATTGCACTTGTACCTTGTTGTACTCAGTTGATATCATATTCTTTTGTCTATGGATGTCACCGGTGTGAAATAAAGAGGGAACTTGTAAGTCCATGGAGTTTGTATCCTGTGTTGGAGAAACGCCTGGGCCGCTAGCCTAAGCCATGCCTAATCATGGTGCAAACTTGCAGCATCACCATAGTAACATCTATGAAGCATTCTTCTTATAAAAAAGAGACACATTGAGAAAAGAGGAAAGAGAGAAAAAAGCACCATATTCCCATGGTACATAAGAATAATTGCTGAGATGCTCATTGTCTGCTTGCCATGTCATTTTGGTTATGGGAAAGCTCATGTACCATGTGCAAGGGGTACCCCGTTGGCAGTTCTCAATAATATGCAAATACTTACAGTGATAAGAACTTACCTGGACCCAAAGTTGAGTATGCATGAGGTGTGTCCCTCGTATTCAAGGGACTTAAGATTGCCAACTTATACTTTGTCAAGCATATACTCCAGCTTTGCCACTTGAACCTTAACCACTTCAAGATGCTTATGATAGGGGCAATGAGGGCTGAAAGCTAACAAGTACCATAATTTTTGGAAGCTCTTTTTGAAACTTGTAATCCCTGCTTCCTTTACAAGAAGGCCTTTCTTCCACCATTATTTGAGTCTCCACCTTCTACCTTTAGGCACCATTAAGAGAGCATAGTTGTCATTTTGTGTGCAGTGTTCCAAAGCTTATTAATTGATGCATATTGTGTTGTTACTTGCTCTTGTGCTATTTGTTTCTAGTCACCCTTGTGAACTTTGCAGGTGTCCGATGCATTATATTGCTACTATGCTATGTTTTCTACATGTGAAACAAACAAACGTTTTTCAATGCATGTTATTCATGATCTTTGTTTGTAGCTTGTCATGTTGCATGCATACTTACTATGTCCTATTGTTAGAACTCCATCTTTCATGCACATGTTTAGAGTTCTTTGATTCCAGCTTTCAATGTTTGCAAATGGTTGGATCTTTATTGTGAGGGTGCATGTCACCTAAAAAATTATTCTTTTTATCACTTACCTACTCGAGGATGAGCAGGAGTTAAGCTTGGGGATGCTGATATGTTGGAAACATATCTATAATTTTTTATGCTCCATGCTTGTTCAGTATCTACTTTGCTTTACTTGTCTACACTTTGAGGTGCTTCTAACATGTTTTCTGGTACTAACCTATTAACAAGTTGCAACAGTGCCAGATGCCTGTTTTCTGCTGTTTTTGGTTTCAGAAAAGTTAGTAAAGAAATATTCTTGGAATTGGACGGGACAAACGCCAAAGTCAATTACTTTACGTGGGGAACAAGAAGTCCAGAGGAGAGATGAAGGGGCCGGCCAGGGGGGCCATACCCACCCCAGGCGCGGGGGAAGGTGGGCCCGCGCCTGGCTAGGGTTTGGCAGACCTGGTTGCCTCCCGGTCTCGCCCCTTTGCCTATAATAAGCCCCCGATGCAGAAACCATGGGTCCCCGATCAGAAATCCACGAAACCGTCTGTAGCCGTTGCCACCATCGTCCCTATATCGGGGGATCTGAAGCTCTTCCCGGCACCCTGTCGGAGGGGAGATCATCCCGTAGGCCTTCTCTCTGGTATGATTCATGAGTAGTTCCACCTTGGACTATGGGTCCATGTAGTAGCTAGATGGTTGTATCTCCTCCTTTGTGCTTTCATGTATAGATCTTGTGAGCTCCGTTCATGATCAAGATCTAATATATTTGTAATCATGCATGTTGTGTTTGCGGGGATCCAATGGATATTGAGATTATTATGTTGGTTTGATTAATGGTTTTATCTTTATGATTCTATCATGTCTGTGTTGTTTGTGATCTTGCATGCTCTCCGTTGCTAGTGGTTATCTTGGCCAAGTAGTTGCTAGTGACTCCAAGAGGGAGTATTTATGCTCGATAGTGGGTTGATGCCTCTAGTTTCCAAGGGAAGTGACAGAAATCTCTTCGGTTGTAGATGTGCTGTTGCTACTAGGGAGAAAACAACGGTATCTTGTTTATGGAACATGTGGACTGTTTACCTTACACACTTTGCTTAAAGCAGTTGGTTGTTGCTTGTAACTTAATACTAGAGGGGGTTCGGATGATAACCTAAAGGTGGACTTCTAGTCATAGATGCAGTTGGATGACGGTCTATGTATATTGTTGTATTGCCCAATCAACCTCATAGGATCCTTCTGGCTAGTAATTGCATTGTTATTCCTTGCTCAGTTCATGTCAATTGCCTCGCTATAATTTGTTTACCCTTCATGCCATGTTGTTTATCTAAGGAGAGAACCTCTAGTGAATTATGGACCCCGGTCCAATCTTTACCATTGATACATCTTCCACTTTTACTTGTTTACTTGATGCAAACCATTACCTTCCACGCTATACGTTTAATCCTTTGTTACAGCAAACCGGTGAGCTTGACAACCTCACTGATTCGTTGGGGCCAAGTCTTAAGTTTGTGTTGTGCAGGTCTCCACGTTGCCAGCAACACCTTTGAGACGTTTCCTTCCTCCTTCAGGTTTGATAACCTCGGTCTCTACTGAGGGAAACTTGTTGCTGTGCTCATCACACCTTGCTCATCACACCCTGTTCCAACAAAGTGTCCCACATCAACACTGGGTGCACGCATCAATGCATCGACGATCCATGTTAATTTCTTTGTTTGATGCTTGATACATGTCTCAACCATGTGTTAAGTGTATTATTTTCAGTAATGCAATAATAATAGAGGGCCATATGCATCATTCGATGCAATGGTTGAGGTCTTTTCCCCTTTCCTAAAGGAAGATACGCATCACCACTTGTTTCTAGGTAGGATTCTCACGCGACATGTATGGGAATGGTCAAACCAGAATGTCATCCCAAAATGTTACCCCTCTCTTGCAATGGTGGACTTCGAGGCATGTAGCCAAAAGGGATAGGAAGACATGTGGACGGAAATGTGTGGTGTTTTACTGTTTGTGGCAGCACTGAAATAATGATGTGTTTAACAACGTCACATCTTCGGTAGCCACCGACAAGTTGAAGAACCTATTTGAGTTTGACATGTGGCTCTCCACCAGGATCTTTCCGAAGCATTTGGGACTAATGTCGCCTTTGCCAGAGTGGTTGCTAGGTAGGGAGCTCTCATCTAGCCTTCTTGGCAACGTAAAGCCTATTCCATGCCTTCTATGAGTTCTAATACACGTACATGGTTAATTCTAAAGGAGTTGTGTTAGGATCCTTATGACTCATTTTTTCCCACGCACATATATAGTTCTTGTATAGAGGAGGTTCTGATCAAGGTGTTGTTGCCTCAATTCAGATGCCACCATAACTAAGGAGGTTAACCGCCAGCAGAAGTATCTTACTATTGATCCAAATGTAAGTTATAAGACACATTTGGCCTTAGAAAAAAATAACCATTCCAATGGTTCATTTTGTAATCTAGAAGTTTTTATAAATTTTCTTACCTAATCATACATTACAAACCTCTATTAAGATATTTGTTTGGACAATTGCTTTGTAATATATACCATGATATGTAGTAATATCAAAATAAAGAATATCACTCTCACACAAAATATACATATAAACAATATAAGTCATCAACTAAAATAAATAAATTGAAAGAGGCATGTGTTTACGTATATTCTTTATTTTCCCGCAGGTGGTTACCTTTTTTGTTTCTTGGTAAGGGCAATGTATCAGAAAGGAATAAAACTATTAGAAAAAATCGGATATATATTAAATGATATACAGTGCAAATACCTAACGAAATAACATATACTAATTAACATTTACAAAAAAATTCATGTGGTTAACAATGATAACTATGTAATATACAACATATAGTCATTAATACCATAGTATGATAAAAAATAAAAATGTTTAGTATAATTTTATTTATTTTAACTTTCCTCTACAACATAATTGCAAACACCCAGCCTATCAATTTCAAATCCAACATGTGTCCATTTCGTTCTGGACACACGTGTAGTTCCGGTCGGCCTCCACCGTGATCTTGTTCACTGGTTTGCCGCTTCCGGTCGCCAGTACACACCACTTGCCATTGAGAGTCTGATCCGAAGAGGTTGGGAACTTGCATGATCTGTAGCCTGCATTTCAGCGGGCACATCAACAAGAGGTATGTAAGTTATATGCATGTAAGAGCAACATGACATC
The DNA here is from genome assembly GCA_916181665.1 of Avena sativa. Lineage (NCBI taxonomy): Eukaryota > Viridiplantae > Streptophyta > Magnoliopsida > Poales > Poaceae > Avena > Avena sativa. The sequence goes on from OV702284.1 coordinate 3,567,206, forward strand.
GATGTGTATAAGAAACGCATGAATGTGTTGTAGGCGAAACTAGCAAGACATTTCAATATAAATGCATGCACTGGACAACATATATAACTAGTGTTCCTCATACACATTTTTAAGGTGAAATGAAATGAAATTTCAGAATCTCGAGATGAACCTGTAACATCCCTAAAATCATGTTTCAAACTCATGCATATCATCCATGCATTCATGACCTTATAGAGTTCATTTCAAACAAAACAATTCAAAAACAGGAGCTTATGAGCTCATTATTTTATGTGATCATCATTTGAAACAAATGCTACTCTCTCTATGAGAGGTTGTTCATGAAACCAAACCTTGTGCCTTATTGCTTTCAGAATGAGTTGCTAGATTGCTAAGACCTAAACCCAAGTTTTCAAAGAAAATACAATTTGAAAACCAAATTCAAAACCAATATAAAACAAGTGCTAAGTCACTGTTTATTTTATTTATCCAAATGACCAAGCCAATTCAAAGTGACCACTTGGTTTTATGCCCAAATTTGTGACTGTTGCACACTGCAAAAAATCCTGAAAAGATTTGAATTCAAATAGAGTTTGAATTCATTTGAAAATCATTCCAGAAAATCAAATTAGAAATAGAAAAGGATTAAAGAAAAGAAAAAGGGCCAGCGCCAGGAATTTAGCCCATCAACAAATCTAGCCTAGCTAGCCCACCCGGGGCCCTCTCTCTCTCTCACACGCAGACGCACCCGCGGAGTCGCTGACGCCAGGACCCCACCTCCCCTCTGTTTATTTCGCTGAAAGGTGGACCCGTGACCCTGTCGTCGTCTTCGTCAATCACGCGCGCCTACGCCGCTCACGCCGCCGTTACTCGCCGCAGTCACTGCCGCGTTGATTCCCATTGATTCCGCGAGTAACTCCACGCCCAGCTCTGCCTACTTAAGCCCCTCCCCCTCGCGGACATTTCCCCCCACTCAATTTTCTCTCCACGCCACCAGGCTGCCCACAACTCGCCAAACACCGCCGCCGCTCCGACGATCTCCGGCGTGCGATTCCGGTAAGACCCCGTCGCCCTTGTGCCTCTGATTCAAACGAGTGTGTCCAGCATGACCTCGTGCATCTTCTGATACCCTTTGCTTGCCTGCTTGTGACCCAGGACGCCGTCCCCGTTCGTTCCTGCAAACGACCGAGCCGCCACTCAACTCCGGCAACCGATTACGGTAAGCACTGCGCGCCCCTTGATCTCTCTCGCATATGAGGTTGTTCGCCACTGTCTTGCGTATCTCCTAAACCACCTGGTTCGTGCTAGGGCGACGCGGAACCTCGGCAACGACTTCGACAGCAACCACCTGACGTCGTGCACGACTCCGACGAGCTTCCTCGGCCACTCTAGAGCGCCCCTTGCCGAACCATCACCACCTTGAGCATCAGCAGCTCCCTGCGATTCTGGTAAACCCCTTCTCCCTCTCCCGCGCGACCTAGAACACCAGCTCCGCCACTGACAGAGGCGCCGCCGCTAGCGCCGCTCGACTTTGGTCAGAGCAACGGCAGCCGTTAGATCTGCATCGTAGGGATTAGATTAGAACGAGGACGAATCGTTTTCTTTAGATCTGGCGCGTTGGATCTAAGTTGATCCTACGACGCGGAAGCTCGATCCGACGCGAAGCGGTATCGGCCAGTAGGAATAAGACGCGTGGCAGTGAGTTAGATTTAAAACGGATTTTGAATCTGATTATAGTTCAAATTTGTTTTGTTTGTAACTTTTGATTCCCACGTTAGATTTTGATAAATTTTATACCGTTGGAATCAGGAGAACAAGCTCTTTCAAAATATGCAATGTGTTTAATGTTTTGCATCTGTTAAAATGGTTTCTTTTGCAAAAACATGTGTAGGGCTTATTTGATTATATGAATTGTTTTTAGTGTTAAATAATTTTGGTTTGACAAGTTTTTGACTTGTTTAGAATTCAGTACTATGCACTTGCTTGGTTGAGTTTTAAAAATCATCACTTAACATCTTGCATGCATGCATATATATTTTTGATTGTATATGTCTTGTATGTGATTGTGGCTATACTCTATGTGTAGATTTTGGTGCTAGTGATTGTGATTGTGAAGAGTGCTACACTCCAAACTACCAAGGCAAGTGGTACTTCATGAATAATTCTATCCCTATATTTTATACTAAGCATTAGAAATATTTTGCTAAGTCTTGCATGTTATTATTTTTGCCTATATGCCATGTTGGGAAATCCTAAGTAGTTGTAGAATTGCTAGGAAATTTCTAAGTTAAGTTACTATCTATGCCATGCTTAGCCTAGCTAGTAGCAAACAAGGGTTGGTGAAATATACATGCTATGATGAAAAATGTTTCTAAGTCTTTGGACTTGTTTTGCTTAATAAAACAACTAAGTCAATGAATCACCTGGGTGGAAAGGGACTTGATTGGTGGTTTTGGTTGAGTGGTTACACAAGGCCCATGGCTATGGTTTACCTTGTGTATCTCACTTGTGGTAAGCCACCCAGGAACAAAGATATTTTAGAGGCCAAGTGTTAAGAAGCTTCTAGTGCAGCCACTTGGCAATATGGGCTCTGCCTGGATCACATAAGTTGCTTGAACTTAGCCATTTGGACAGTTGGTGGTAGTGGGAATGATAGGTTGGAGCGTGTCCATTTGGTCTAAGGGAAGGCTTCTGAAAGGTCCTGTCTTGGTGAAACCAAGTCTAGTGGGGAAAGTGCACAACCTCTGCAGATGGAAAAATCTAAGTACTTAGCCAAGTCCATGGCAATGGACAACTTGAGCATCAAGGCATGGAAGCTATCAAGAATCTCCTCATCCCAATTTCTAAGTAAAAATTTGTGGGTAAACAAGGGTGAAGGACCTCAATGTCTATTGATGGTTCCTTGGGAAAAGTTTTGACAAAGAAAAACTTAGTGATTTCAACTAATAGGTAAAACCTATTTTGAGCAAAGCAAGCCAAACTACACTTAGCCAAATTTGCATATAGTATCTAGTCCACTTAAAATATACAAAGGTATCACTTGCCAATACTATTCCAAAGTATTGACCCACTGTGGCTGTAACTTGTGATGTTGCAGGTTACTCTGATGAGGATTAGGTGTCATGAGTCTACACTCAACATGTTTGCCTGTGGCACATGAAGATGAAGACTTATATTTATTTACTTATTCAAACTCTTGTATTAGGCCTGTGGTCTTGAGTTGTAAAAACTATGTTTATCTCTGAAATGGATGTAATAAATGACCTTTGTATCTGTGTACTTCATCTTAAACTGTGGATGCTAGCAATGATCCAGGGACTAGCATTGCAATCACAGGGATCCTTTTCCTTTATAAAGGAGGGATCTTACAGAACCTAAGATTTCTAGTGTTTTATTTAGATGGTTTATATGTCGTATGTGTAGCAAAGCTAGCCAGTTTAGTCGAAGCACTGCAAAACTAGCAAGCAATCGATCACGATATTAACTGCAAAGATTTTTCAACATTATTGATTAACTAAAAATAATTGGAAAATTAATAAACTCACTTGTATCTTTTGTAGTAGTCTCTACAAGCCCATAGAATAAGAGGTGGATCCAATCTTCTTGAATTGCTGCTAGTAGGGATTGAGTGTGTAGCTCGCATGCGCGTGAGGGATGTTGGGATGGGATTTTGTGACCACATTGCATATTTATACCATCACCTACTGATACCATTAGTGCGACGACATGTGGGAAGAGATCTAGCCCACAACCACCCCTACAATGCTCAAAACCCTTAGAACCAAGAATCTTAGAATTCAAGTTTTGAGATTTGAATACTGAGTCGACTACCTTCCAATAATTTGATGATCACCTCCCACGAGCATCATCTTGGTGAGATACAATGGTATAGGTACCATAGAGTTTTGGCGGTGGTGTTAAGGCTACCTAAGCCACCATGGCAGAGGATGTGGAGCGGTGGCAATACTAGACATGTTGATTGTGAATAATTAAAATGCAAAGAACAATCGATTATTCTCCTAAAATTATTTGTGTTCTATGTTTCACAGACTCATGTTCTAAAGCATGTTTCTAGAGACACCATGTCCAGGACAAAAATATATATGTAAAATATGGCGAAGTTTGAGAGGAGCTTATTGAGCCAATTCTATGAGGCAACGACTTATGCACCTACATGTCACACTAGGTGATGAAATCAGTGACCTATTGAGCCCATTATTAAGTATGAAATATTAATATTCACATGTAAATTTGCATCTTCGTGTATATTTAAGTGTAAAACACACGGTCAGTATATGAACTTGTCGGTGTATTTGGTTTGATAGCTAAAGTTGTACAACATTTATGCTAGTTTTATGAGATGTTTCTTTTGTTAAAGAACGTGAATCTATGCGCTTTAGCCTGGAACTGCCTTTGTGTTGGAATTATGCCCTAGAGGCAATAATAAAGATGTTATTATTATAATTCTTGTTCATGATAATGTTTATATTCCATGCTAGAATTGTATTAAGCGGAAACTTTAATACTTGTGTGGTTTGTGAGCAACACTGTGTCCCTAGTACGCCTCTATGGACTGGCTCATTGATTAATGATGGTTAAGGTTTCCTAACCATGGACATGAGTTGTCAATTAATAATGAGATCATATCATTGGGAGAATGATATGGTGGACAGACCCAAACTAAGCGAAGCAATTAGATCGTGTCATCGTGTTCGTCTTTGCGAAGCTTTTCTTATGTCAAATATTGTATTCCTTAGACCATGAGATAATACAACTCCCTGGTATCGGAAGAAAGCTTTGAGGTCATTAAACGTCATCCTATGAGAGGGTGATCATAAAGGTGTCTCTCAGGTGATCGGAAAGTATCTGTTGGGTTGTATGTATTGAGATGGGATTTGTCCCTCCCAAGTCGGAGAGATATACTTCGGGCCCACTCGGTAATCGATATCAACACCACTTGCAAGCATGTGGTTAAGGAGTTAATCACAAAGTGATATCGGATTACGGAACGAGTAAAGTACTTGCTGTGAACGAGATTGAACTAGGTATGACGGTACCGACGATCAAATCTCGGGCAAGTAAAAATATCGCGAGACGAAGGGAATATATATATGGGATTGATTGAATCCTGGCATCGTGGTTCATCCGATATGATCATCGATGAATGTGTGGGAGTCAATATGGGTTTCCAGACCCCGCTGCTGATTATTGATAGAAGATCATGTCTGCATATTCTCGAACCCGCAGGGTCACACACTTAACGTGTCTCGACGCTAGGATAGATTGGATAATTGGTTTATGAGTTTTTGTTCGGAGTCTCGGATGGGATCCGGGACATCACGAGAGGTTCCGGAATGGTCCGGAGAATAAGATTCATATAAGGCAGTGCAGTTTTTGGAGTTCGGAATTGTTCCGGGTTAATCGGTATTGTACCGGAAGCTTCTAGAACCTTCCGGAAGGGGACCAACGTGGCCACACCTTCCGGGAGGGGTCATGGGCCTATGAGGGAGTGCCCTGGCCGCATTGGGCCAGGGGAACAAGGCCCCATAGGGCCCAGCCGGCCAAGGGAGGTTTAAATTCTAGATAGAGCTTCTAGAAGGGGGGTTTCCTTGCCCCCCACTCTTCCTCCTTGGGGCCGCCGGCCTTGGCTTGGGGGAGGGGCTAGGGCTGCGCCCACCCCTCTATATATAGAGGGCTGGGGGCGCACCAACCCCCCACACCTTCCCCTCCAACCCTAGCCGCCCTGCTGCCCTCCTCTCTCCCTCCCGACTGCTTGTAGGCGAAGCCCTGCTGCAGAAATTCTCCACCAATTGCACCGCGCCGTCGCTTTGTAGATCCAACCCATCTCTCCACCATACTTGCTGGACCAAGGAAGGAGGAGACGTCGAGGTGCCGCACGTGTGCATCTCACGGAGTCATCGCCACTTGTGGTGCTAGATCGGATCGGATCGCAAGGAGGAGAAGCGAGTACGACTACATCACCCACGTTCCGACGAACGTTCCGCTGTGCGAATCTTCAAGGGTATGAAGATCTAATCCAATCTCTCTTGTTGTTTGCATCTCCTAGATTAGATCTTGGCTTCCCTCTGTTCGCATCCGTAGAAAATTTTGATTTACTATGCCGCGAAACCCTTTAGTGGTATCAGAGCTAGATCTATGCGTAGATGTGTTTCACGAGTAGAACGCAACATGGTTGTTGCGGGCGTTGATGTTTTCTGTTGCAAGCCTCTTGTTTGTGTTCTTCTTATGACGCGGGATAGTGAGATTGAAGCGGTCCAGGCCAACCTTACGCGACGTCGTTCGCGAGACCGGCTCCGCACTTGACGTGTGGCTTGTTCCACACATGCGGCTGGTGGATGTCAGTTTCTCTCACTATAGTTGTCATGGAATTAACACCGGAGTTTGGCAACCATAATATCACCGTTGTGGCTTTCCATAGGTAAGAATCGTTCTTAGCATCTACTCCCATAAGCCACGTAAAACATGCAACAACAAAGTAGAGGCGTCTAACTTGTTTTTGCAGGGAGTGTTTTCTGTGATATGGTATGGCCCAAGATGTGATGTGTATATTGTATGCAATGATCATGTTTTGTAATGTTTCACGACTTGCATGTCGATGAGTACACAACCGGCAGGAGCCATATGGTTGTATTTATAATTGTGTATGACCTGCGAGTCAACTTCTTATACGCCATGTAATAGCTTTACTTTATCGCTAAGTAGTTAGCAATAGTTGTAGTTGCTATTCGTGGTGGAGGCAATCATGGTGGAGTGATGGAGATCATGCCGGAATGCACAAGATGGGGATCATTGCGCGAAGATTGGCTATACCATGTCACATAAAGTTATATGCATGTGATGTTTATCCTTTTATGTATCTTATTATGCTTAGATCGCGACGGAGCATTATAAGATGATTCCTCACTTAAAGATCAAGATAAAAACTGTGTTCTCCCTAAGTATGCACCGTTGCGAAAGTTCGTCGTGTCCAAGCATCACGTGATGATCGGGTGCTATAGACTCTACGCTCACATACAACGGGTGCAAGCCAGTTTTTGCACACGCGGAAATACTTGGGTCTAACTTGACGAGCCTAGCATGTACAGACATGGCCTCGGAACACAAGAACCGAAAGGTTAAGCATGAGTCATATGAATGATATGATCGACACTTCGTTGTCCACCATTGAAATCACATCTCTTCTCGTGATGATCGGATTAGGTGTGGTGAATTTGGATCGTGTTCACTAAACAACTTGAGGGATGTTGAATTTAGAGGGAGTTCATCTAGTAATTTGATTAAGTTGAACTATTTATCATGAACATAGTATAAATTGTACTTGCAAATACTGTAGATCACATGGCCAAGTCCAACTTCAATTTCAACGTTTTTGCTGAGAAGGAAAAGCTTAGAAACAATGGGTCTAACTTCACCAATTGGTTCCGCAATCTAAGAATCATTCTCTCTGGCGTCAAAAGGACTATGTCCTTGGGAAAGCGTTAGGTGACCCCCCTGCCGCAACTGCGCCGGCTGATGAGAAAACTTTCTATCAGTCGCGCAAAGATGATTATGGTGTGATTAAGAGCACCATGTTGTTTGCTATGGAACCGGAACTTCAAAATCGTTTTGAAGACTATCCCGGGCCCTTTGAGATTCTCGAAGAGCTGAAAACCATGTTTCAGACTCAGGCCCGTTCTGAGAGATATGAGATCTCTGAGAAGTTCTTTAACTGCAAGATGGAGGAAGGGAGTTCCGTTAGTGAGCACGCCATTAAGATGACGGGCTACACTCAACGCCTTGAGCAACTGGAATGCACGATTCCAGAGGAGCTCAAGATTGACAGGGTTCTGCAATCACTCCCTCCCAGCTACAAAAGTTTTGTAGTGACTCATAATCAGATTGGTTCCACTGATACGATCACCGAGCTCTTCGCAAAGCTGAAGGCTGCGGAAGTGGACATCAAAAAGGATAATCATGTGTTGATGGTAAACAAGCCCACCTTTAAGAAAGGTAAGGGAGCAAAGAAGCCCTTCAAGAAGGGCGGCGGCAAGCGCACTGCCCCTGCTGAGAAGAAGCTCAAGTCTGGTCCTAGGCCGGAAACTGAGTGCTTCTATTGCAAGGACAAGGGTCACTGGAAGCGCAACTGTCCGAAGTACTTAGCGGACAAGAAGGCTGGCACCATCAAAGGTATATTTGATATACATGTTATTGATGTTTTCCTTACTAGCCCTCGTTGTAGTGCCTGGGTATTTGATACCGGTTCAGTTGCTAATATTTGTAACTCGAAACAGGAGCTACGGAATAGACGGCGGCTTGCGAGGGATGAGGTGACGATGCGCGTTGGCAACGGATCAAGAGTTGATGTGATGGCCGTCGGCATGCTCTCCTTAGTTTTACCTTCGGGATTAGTTTTAAACCTTAATAAGTGTTATTATGTGCCTGCGTTGAGCATGAAAATTATTTCTGGATCTTGTTTATTGCAAGACGGTTATTCATTTAAATCGGAGAATAATGGTTGTTCTATCTATATGAGTAACATCTTTTATGGTCATGCACCTATTGTGAATGGTTTATTTCTTCTAAATCTCGAAAGGGATGAAACACACATCCATAACATTGAGGCTAAGAGATGCAAAGTAGATAGTGATAATACTACTTATTTGTGGCACTGTCGTCTAGGTCATATTGGTGTAAAGCGCATGAAGAAACTCCATTCTGATGGACTTTTGGAGTCTCTTGATTTTGAATCATTTGACACATGCGAACCATGCCTCATGGGCAAGATGATCAAAACCCCGTTCTCCGGTATGATGGAGCGAGCAACGGACTTGTTGGAAATCATACATACCGATGTATGCGGACCGATGAGTGTTTCGACGCGTGGTGGATATCGCTATTTTATCACTTTTACCGATGACTTAAGTAGATATGGGTATATCTATTTAATGAAACATAAATCTGAAACGTTTGAAAAGTTCAAAGAATTTCAGAATGAAGTGGAGAACCATCGTAACAGAAAGATTAAGTTTCTACGATCTGATCGTGGAGGTGAATATTTGAGTTATGATTTTCTCACGCATCTTAAAGAAAGCGGAATTGTTTCGCAACTCACGCCACCCGGAACACCACAGCGCAATGGTGTGTCTGAACGCCGGAATCGAACCTTATTAGATATGGTCCGATCAATGATGTCTCTTACTGATTTGCCGTTATCATTTTGGGGTTATGCATTAGAGACCGCTGCATTCACTTTAAATAGGGAACCATCTAAATCCGTTGAGACGACACCGTATGAACTGTGGTTTGGTGCTAAACCTAAGTTGTCGTTTCTTAAGGTTTGGGGATGCGAAGCTTACGTCAAGAAGTTGATGCCGGACAAGCTCGAACCCAAAGCGGAGAAATGCGTCTTCATAGGATACCCTAAGGAAACTATTGGGTATACCTTCTATCACAGAACCGAAGGCAAAGTGTTTGTCGCAAAGAACGGTTCCTTTCTTGAGAAGGAGTTTCTCTCGAAAGAAGTGAGTGGGAGGAAAGTAGAGCTAGACGAGGTTATTGAACCTTCTCTTGAATTGGAGAGTATCGCAGCACCTGAAATTGTTCCAGTGCCGCCTGCACCAACAATAGAGGAAGCTAATGACAAGGATCATGAAGCTTCGGACGATGCTGCTACTGAACGTCGCAGGTCGACAAGGTCGCGTGCCCCTCCTGAGTGGTACGGCAACCCTATCTTGACTGTCTTGTTAGTAGAAGATAGTGAACATACGAACTATGAGGAAGCGATGATGAGCCCAGACTCTGAGAAATGGCTAGAAGCCATGAAATCCGAATTGGGATCCATGAGCGAAAACCAAGTATGGACTTTGGTGGACCCTCCTAGCGACCGAAATGCCGTTGAGTGCAAATGGATCTTCAAGAAGAAAACGGACGCGGATGGTAATGTTACCGTCTATAAAGCACGGCTTGTCGCGAAAGGTTTTCGACAAGTTCAAGGTGTTGACTACGATGAGACTTTCTCTCCCGTAGCGATGTTTAAATCCATTCGGATTTTATTAGCAATTGTTGCGTTTTATGATTATGAAATATGGCAGATGGATGTCAAGACTGCGTTCCTCAATGGCAACATTGATGAAGAGTTGTATATGATGCAACCCGAAGGTTTTGTCAATCCTAAGGATGCTGATAAAGTATGCAAACTTCAGCGTTCCATTTATGGACTGAAGCAAGCATCTCGGAGTTGGAACCTTCGTTTTGATCAAGTGATTAAGAGCTTTGGATTTGTTCCAAATTGCTACGAAGCTTGTATCTACAAGAAAGTGAGTGGGAGCTCGGTGACGTTTCTGGTACTATATGTGGATGACATATTGATTATCGGAAATGACATCAACATGCTTAACGATGTGAAGAGTTATTTGAACAAGTGTTTTTCAATGAAAGACCTAGGTGAAGCTGCTTATATATTGGGCATAAAAATCTATAGAGATAGATAAAGACGCCTGATAGCTTTAAGACAGAGTACATACCTAGACAAAGTTCTGAAAAGGTTCAGAATGGATAAGGCAAAGAAAGGTTCAGTGCCTATGTTGTCAGGTAAGATATTGAGCAAGGCTCAGTGTACAGCTACGGTAAATGATAGGGAAGCTATGAGCAAAGTGCCTTATGCCTCGGCCATAGGTTCCATCATGTATGCCATGCTGTGTACTAGACCGGATGTGTCCAATGCTCTTAGTTTGACGAGCAGGTATCAAAGTGATCCAGGAGTGGAACACTGGACAGCCATGAAGAACATCCTAAAGTACCTAAATAGGACTAAAGAAATGTTCTTAGTCTATGGGGGTGATGAACAGCTTGGCGTAAAAGGTTACGTCGACGCTAGTTTCGACACCGATAAGGATGATTCTAAATCTCAGACAGGATACGTTTATATTTTGAATGGAGGAGCTGTGAGCTGGAGAAGCTGCAAGCAAAGCGTGATCGCGGGATCTATAGTAGAAGCGGAATACATGGCTGCTGCAGAAGCGTCAAGTGAAGGAGTTTGGATCAGAAACTTCATCACTGAGCTTGGCGTGGTTCCAAGTGCATTGGACCCACTGGAGATATTGTGTGACAACACTGGCGCCATAGCACTCGCTAAGGAACCAAAATATCATCCAAAGACCAAGCATATCAACCGCAAATTTCATATAATCCAAGATTATATATCAGATGGAGATCTGAAGATTAGCAAAGTACATACAGATCTGAATGTCGCAGATCCATTGACTAAACCTCTTCCACGTGTAAAACATGATCAGCACCTCAGTGCCATGGGTGTGAGATTGCTGCCAGATGTAAACTAGATTATTGACTCTAGTGCAAGTGGGAGACTGTTGGAATTATGCCCTAGAGGCAATAATAAAGATGTTATTATTATAATTCTTGTTCATGATAATGTTTATATTCCATGCTAGAATTGTATTAAGCGGAAACTTTAATACTTGTGTGGTTTGTGAGCAACACCGTGTCCCTAGTACGCCTCTATGGACTAGCTCATTGATTAATGATGGTTAAGGTTTCCTAACCATGGACATGAGTTGTCAATTAATAATGAGATCATATCATTGGGAGAATGATATGGTGGACAGACCCAAACTAAGCGAAGCAATTAGATCGTGTCATCGTGTTCGTCTTTGCGAAGCTTTTCTTATGTCAAATATTGTATTCCTTAGACCATGAGATAATACAACTCCCTGGTATCGGAAGAAAGCTTTGAGGTCATCAAACGTCATCCTATGAGAGGGTGATCATAAAGGTGTCTCTCAGGTGATCGGAAAGTATCTGTTGGGTTGTATGTATCGAGATGGGATTTGTCCCTCCCAAGTCGGAGAGATATACTTCGGGCCCACTCGGTAATCGATATCAACACCGCTTGCAAGCATGTGGTTAAGGAGTTAATCACAAAGTGATATCGGATTACGGAACGAGTAAAGTACTTGCTGTGAACGAGATTGAACTAGGTATGACGGTACCGACGATCAAATCTCGGGCAAGTAAAAATATCGCGAGACGAAGGGAATATATATATATATGGGATTGATTGAATCCTGGCATCGTGGTTCATCCGATATGATCATCGATGAATGTGTGGGAGTCAATATGGGTTTCCAGACCCCGCTGTTGATTATTGATAGAAGATCATGTCTGCATATTCTCGAACCCGCAGGGTCACACACTTAACGTGTCTCGACGCTAGGATAGATTGGATAATTGGTTTATGAGTTTTTGTTCGGAGTCTCGGATGGGATCCGGGACATCACGAGAGGTTCCGGAATGGTCCGGAGAATAAGATTCATATAAGGCAGTGCAGTTTTTGGAGTTCGGAATTGTTCCGGGTTAATCGGTATTGTACCGGAAGCTTCTAGAACCTTCCGAAAGGGGACCAACGTGGCCACACCTTCCGGGAGGGGGAATGGGCCTATGAGGGAGTGCCCTGGCCGCATTGGGCCAGGGGCACAAGGTCCCATAGGGCCCAGCCGGCCAAGGGAGGTTTAAATTCTAGATAGAGCTTCTAGAAGGGGGGGTTCCTTGCCCCCCACTCTTCCTCCTTGGGGCCGCCGGCCTTGTCTTGGGGGAGGGGCTAGGGCTGCGCCCACCCCTCTATATATAGAGGGCTGGGGCGCACCAACCCCCCACACCTTCCCCTCCAACCCTAGCCGCCCTGCTGCCCTCCTCTCTCCCTCCCGACTGCTTGTAGGCGAAGCCCTGCTGCAGAAATTCTCCACCAATTGCACCGCGCCGTCGCTTTGTAGATCCAACCCATCTCTCCACCATACTTGCTGGACCAAGGAAGGAGGAGACGTCGAGGTGCCGCACGTGTGCATCTCTGTTATCGCCATATTTTAGCCAAAGGAGGAGTTGGGCCGTAATCAAGATGGGCTTAGAAGATACGTATATGCAACGTGTTGTTGAATCGGCCTTGTGCGTGGATTTGGGCTAAATTACCCGTGTATCTTATATTGTAGTAGTTTACGTTTCGGTTTAGGTAAGAGATAGAGTTGTAGAGTTATTCCAAAGATAGAAAGTCTCCGGACTATAAATATGTACCTAAGGTTATTGAGGAAAGGAGGACGATCACGTTCACAACAAACACAATCTCGGCGCATCGCCACCCCTTGTTTCTAGGGTTTCTTTCGGGTAAGTGTCATGCTGCCTAGATCGCATCTTGCGATCTAGGCAGTATCTGCTTATGCGTTATTTGGTGTTACTCGTACTGAAGCCTTGTTGATGGCGAGTAATACTTTTATCATAGATTTGTTTAGGCTAGCATCGGTACTTTTTACTATGATTGCTTAGTTATGCTGCCTTTGCTTATCTCTCTGCCCTTACACCTTTTTGGGTGTAAGGGTAGCGTCTTGCTTGATCTTTATTCCGTCGATTCGATCCGTTATAGTTTTGCCTTGTTTTCCAAGGTTTAGTTTGATATCTACGTAGTCAGGCCTTGCAAACGGGTTGAACGATCCAGTAGTACGTAAAGATATGGTTTGCTAATTCGAGAGGAGTTGTTCCGGGAATTGACTCTACGTCGGTTGTTAGGCCTTCTCTAGGGTTAGTTTTCTATCATCTTTCGTATTTACCAGGCTCAATTACGTGTAGGATGTTCCAATTACGTGGTGAAAACGTTAAACTGTCGTAGATCGATTTAACTTGTATTGATGAAGCAAAACCCCATGTTATCATAGATCTAATGCAAAACCATGGGGTAATCGGCTCCAAGAGCCGATTCACAGGGAAACCTGAAAGCCGGTCACGGCTTGAATTTTACGTATGTTTGTTTGCCATGCAGGAAACCAATCGAAGCAATCGTTCACCTTCCTGATCAGGTATAGGTCAGGTGGCACGCCCTCGAACCAGCCAGGACGTGTGCCGGAGTTTTGCGGGCCGTTGCCCGAGGGACCAGGGCCCACCAGCAGTCCTGGGAGCCTCTCGGCTCTCCGTGTTGCCCGTCGCTGCTCGCCGGTGGGTTTTGGTAGGCAACACATTCTGGCACGCCCGGTGGGACATTCAACAACGTCTACATCAACATCCGACGCTGCGATGGAGAACAGACCGGTCACGTACGACGATCTGCCTGAGGAGCACAAGGCGAAGTATGATGATATCAAAGCTCTCTTCGAAGCCGATCTCATCGGCTCTTTTGAGAGGACCCGTAAGCATGGCATCAGATGGAAAGGGTTCTCACCTGAAGGTGCTCTTGACGAGGTGGATCTGTCTGTTCCTTCAGAGGAGCGCACCAGAGCTCTGCGACAGGAAGTCAATTACATGGTAGCTCATTCTCTTCACCGCCATTCTGAGAGCCTAGTGAACGCTTTTGAGCGCGTCGCGGTTCGCGTAGTTCAAGAGATCATGAAACATCAGTACTCTCCATCGGGTCCTACTCTAAGGACTCACCAGGGAGAAAGACCGCTCCAGACCAGGCCGCAGCTGCCATTCACGCTTGCAGCTCCAGAGCCACCAGGGGCACCGGCTTACGTCGTCTACAAGGTTGGAGGTGACCCTGGCGATTACCAATTCCTGTTTGAACCACCTAAAGAGATCCCACATGGATATGTGTGCACCTACGTGCCGGACTGCAATAACCTGACGCGCACGAACCAGGTGGCAACTGCAGGGATTTCTGGAACATGAGTTTCTGGAGCAGGGGCTCCGGGAGCAGGTATTTCCGGAGCAGGGATGTCTGGGATGGACGCTGATAAACAGGCATGGCTAGCCAAGTACGCCACCGGAGCAAGTTCTGAGAATTTAGCCCCTGCAGCGCAAACGGTGGAGCAAATCCGTACCATCTTGAGAGACCAATTCGGCTTCGTGCCGAAGAGAAGGACAATCGGCTACTCCAAGCCGTACCCCAACGAGTTTGATCTGATTCCGCTGCCACCCAAGTATCGGCTCCCTGAGTTCTCAAGGTTTAGCGGATCAGAAGGGTCGAGCTCGATCGAGCATGTGAGCCGATACCTGGCACAGTTAGGCATGATTTCAGCATCGGATCAGTTACGCGTAAGGTTCTTTGCGCAATCTCTGACAGGACCAGCTTTTGGGTGGTACACCTCGTTGCCACCGGATTCTATCCAGACCTGGAAGCAACTGGAAGAGCAGTTCCACATCCAGTACCATTCAGAAGCTACCGAGGCTGGCATTGCAGACCTGGCGCAGGTGCGGCAAAAGCGGGGAGAAACGGTAGCTGAGTACATTCAACGTTTCAGGACTGTCAAGAACCGATGTTATTCGGCTCGTTTAACTGAGAAAGAAGCGGTCGAACTAGCAGTGTTGGGTCTCTCAGCACCTATCAAGGATCTGGCTTTCCAAGTAGAGTACAATTCATTGGCGCACATGTCCCAGAAGCTGACAATGTATGAACAGCGCCACCCTGAGTTGTACCAAGACAAGTTCAAACGTCCGATAAGCCTGGTCGATGCAGAAGAAGAAGATCCTACACAAGACCAGGAGGTGGCCGTGGCTGAATGGGCTCGGGGGGCAGATCCTGTGTCCTGCAAATGGGTAAAACAGCAAGGGCCTGCAAAAGGGTTCGACTTCGATGTGAGCAAAGCTGAGCAGATATTCGATTTACTGCTGAAAGAAAAGCAGCTGAAGTTACCCGAAGGCCACAAAATCCCTACGGCTCAAGAGATGAACGGGAGACCTTACTGCAAGTGGCATCACTCGTTCACCCACACCACCAATGACTGCAAAGAGCTACGTCGCCAGATCCAAACGGCGATAGAACAAGGCCGTCTGATCCTTGGGCAGTTCGCCATGAAAGTAGACACAAACCCATTTCCCGGTGTCAACATGGTAGAACACAGCCAGTCCACGAGGCGTCAGTTGGATTTCTCGTTCGATGTTAATATGGCAGGACCTGTGTACCGCCATGGCGCATATAAGGAGGAAGACGGTCGCTCTCGGGGCAGAGGAAGAGAGGAGGCCGGTCCACGCGACCGGCCCCGTTATGATGACAGGCGGTATTTGACCGAGGAGCAAGTGAGAAGCGTGCGATATCAGAAGCCACACTCCACACATCTCCTTAACAAGTATGAGCATCAGTACGACCAACGTCGCCGGCACGATAGAGATGGTGAAGGATATGAGCACCTCGCTAGTAAGAAGCCGAAGGAAAAAGAAGGCGTAGATAAACATTGGGATTGTCCTTTCTTCAAGTATTACTGGGACGCAGGAATGAGCCGATTGCCTACAATCGACAACTGCCCAGAATGTGGACAGCAGAAGGAAGACACAGGTCCAGTCTCAGTGTTCAAGCGCCTAGGGCCTCTCCCTCCTCGAGCGAAAGACTTCGAGGAGCCAATGGGTGGAAAAGAAGAAGACAGATATCACCGGCCAAGGTGGTGCCCCGATGGACTCAGGCACACCCAAAAGCGTCGAGTTCAGCGGCTGCGCAACTTGGAGGAAGCCGAAGGGCAGTACCTCCACGCTTTGAGAAAGGCACGGCCCGATCTGGCCGTGAAAGTACAGCAAACCTTGGAGACGGAGGCTCGTCCGAAAAGAAAAGAATGGCGCCCCAAACCGGTAAAAGCCGATGCGAAGACATCGGCTGGCACAAACATGGTGTTTACACTTCCGTCAGAGTTCTGCGCTCCAAGAGCCAAAGAACTACCAGTGGCACAGTTTGACTGCGGCCCACGACCGGTTATCTTTGAAAAGCCACAAGAGAAGGGCTACAAACATCTGAAAGCCCTGTACCTGCGAGGTTATATCAATGGGCAGCCTGTCCGCAAGATGCTGGTTGACACCGGAGCGGCAGTCAATATAATGCCATACTCCATGCTACGGCGTTTGGGACGCTCCACTGCAGATGTGATCAAAACCAACGTAACGTTAAGCGACTTCAACGGCCAAACTTCAGAGACGCGAGGCGTTCTGAATGTGGACTTGACCGTGGGCAGAAAAACCATCCCTACGTCATTCTTCATCGTTGACAGCAAAAGCACCTACGCTGTCTTGCTGGGGAGGGATTGGATTCACGCCAACTGCTGCATTCCATCCACGATGCACCAGTGCCTGCTACAGTGGGATGGAGATGAAGTGGAGGTCATTCATGCAGATGACTCGATTGAGATCTCCATAGCTGGTACGAACATCTGGGAGGCAGGAGACCAAGAGCCGATCTCTGGAGTCAGTCTAGACAGCTGTGAGCGCATTGAAGCTACAAAAAACGGGGTGAGGCTGGTCTTATCCACTGGCCTGACAGAGTATCAAGGTCCACGATCGTACGTGGTAAGGCCGATCCCTGCGATCGGCCACAAAAAGTAAAAGGCAGCAATCTTACGACAAACAGGTCATGCAGTCGTAGCAGGGAGGTGCCCTGCCATTGTGGAGAACAGATAAGTTGTAAACCTTCCTTGACTAATGCAATGAAAAAGGGGGCCGATTCCGGCAATCGGCCCAAACTATCTTTGTTATCCTCACCAACTGTTTGCCCCGTGTTTAGCATCGATTTAACAGGTGACGGAAAGCTAGGGTATGGGTTTACATCCGCTGATGAGCTAGAGGAGATTGACATCGGTCCTGGGGATAAGCCAAGACCAACATTTATCAGCAAGAAGTTAGATCCGAATCTGCGGGGTCCGATGATAGCTTTGTTGAAAGAATATCCAGATTGCTTTGCCTGGGATTATACAGAGATGCCCGGGCTAGACAGGAGCATCATTGAGCATCGACTCCCGCTTAAAAAAGGATTTCGGCCATTCCAGCAGCGAGCACGACAGATGAAGGCCGAAATTTTGAAAGAAGTCAAGAAGGAGATCGAGAAAATGTTGACAGCCAATTTAATCAGGCCATGCAGGTATGCTGAGTGGATTTCTAGCATCGTACCTGTAGAGAAAAAGGATGGCCGCTGGCGTGTTGCCATAGATTTTCGGGATCTCAACAGAGCTACTCCGAAGGATGAATATCCGATGCCAGTAGCAGAGACGTTAGTCAACGCAGCTGTTGGTCATAAAATCTTGAGCTTCATGGATGGCAATGCCGGTTACAACCAAATTTTTATGGCTCCGGAAGATATACACAAGACTGCATTCAGAGTCCCAGGTTCGGTGGGGTTGTTTGAATATGTAGTCATGACGTTTGGACTGAAGAACGCCGGCGCCACGTACCAAAGAGCCATGAATTACATCTTCCATGATCTGATCGGCAAGCTGGTGGAAATTTATATCGATGACGTGGTGGTCAAGTCAGCTTCAGTACAAGGACACTTGGACGATCTGCGACACGTCCTGGACCGAACAAGAAAATTCGGGCTACGGATGAATCCAAAGAAGTGTGCCTT
This sequence comes from Avena sativa, assembly GCA_916181665.1. Classification (NCBI taxonomy): domain Eukaryota; kingdom Viridiplantae; phylum Streptophyta; class Magnoliopsida; order Poales; family Poaceae; genus Avena; species Avena sativa. Next base: position 3,585,498 of record OV702284.1, read on the forward strand.
CGGTGTGACGGCCGGTCAGTTCTTGGGTTTCTTGGTCCATGAACGAGGAATTGAGATCGGCCTGAAAAGTCAGGAGGCAGTGCGAACAATGAAGCCACCTACCACGAAGAAAGAACTGCAGTCTCTCATCGGCAAAATCAACTTCGTCAGAAGATTTATCTCCAATCTGTCAGGAAGAATAGAGCCGTTCATGGGACTGGTGAAAATCAAATCTGATGAAGAATTCCGCTGGGGGACAGAGCAACAACGAGCCTTCGACGAAATCAAAGAATATCTAACGAAGCCACCAGTATTGGTTCCGCCCCAGCCGGATAGGCCGTTCTACATTTACTTATCAGTAGCTGACACGTCCATCGCCTCGGTAGTGGTGCAGGTTTACGATGGTCTGGAGCGAGTTGTGTTTTACATCAGCAGATGGATGCTCGACGCAGAGACAAGGTACCCTGAGGTCGATAAGTTGTGCCTCTGCCTGTTTTTCACCTGCACCAAGCTGCGTCACCTCTTGCTCTCGGCAGAGATTATCATTATATGCAAATCAGATGTCATCAAGCACATGCTGTCGGCTCCTATGTTGAAAGGCCGACTCGGCAAATGGATGTTTGCATTATCGGAATTTGACATCCGGTACCAACCTGCAAAAGCGGTTAAGGGTCAGGCGTTAGCCGACCTTATTGCTGAAAGGATCAACACTGATATAGTAGCGCTGTCTATACGAGCGTGGGCTATGTTTTTCGATGGATCGGTTTGCGATGATGGTTGCGGCATTGGCATTCTACTCGTGTCGCCCCGGGGGGCAACATATTCCTTCTCCATCAGGCTTGCTACCCCGTGCACCAACAACGTCGCCGAGTATGAGGCGATACGCAAGGGAATGGAGTTGCTCCTAGAAGCTGGGGCAGAGGCAGTGGAAATTTTTGGAGACTCCAAATTGGTGATTTCCCAGCTCACGGAGGAATACAAGTGTGAGAGCGAGTCGCTCTTCCCATTATGGTTGCAATGCCGTGAGCACACGGCACAGTTCCGGTACATAAACTTCACCTGGATCCCGCGATCGCAGAATACCGAGGCGAATGATCTCGCACAAATGGCTTCAGGCTACAAGGACATAGCAGAGGGAGCCGATGTTCAGGTACAGTTCCTGGAAGCAGACGACTGGAGAGCCGATATCTTCAATTACTTGAAGGATTCGGCTCGGGGGGCACCTAAACGGATAAGGTACAAGGCCATGAAGTACGTGCTTATCGGGGACGACATGTTCTACAGGACCCTGGAAGGGTTGTTGCTCAAATGTCTAGGGCCAACCGAGGCCAATCGGCTCCTGCACGAGGTACACGAAGGCGCCTATGGAACTCACCAATCATCTCACAAGATGAAATGGTTGATCAGGCGATCAGGGTTTTATTGGCCCACCATGCTTGAGGACTGTTTTAAGTACTACAAAGGGTGTCAAGCATGTCAGAAATTTGGAAAAATTCAGATGGTGCCCGCGTCAGCAATGAACCCCATCATCAAACCTTGGCCATTCCGAGGTTGGGGCATGGATATGATTGGCAAGATCAATCCTCCATCAAGCAAAGGCCACATGTGGATTTTGGCCATTACGGATTATTTCACTAAATGGGTTGAAGCCGTCCCTATGAAGTCAGTGAGCTCAAAGGATGTTATCGATTTTGTGAAAGAACACGTAATTCATAGATTCGGGATCCCCCAAACGATCACGACCGATGGAGGTTCGGTCTTCACTTCTTACGAGTTTAGAGAGTTCTGTGAGGACACGGGAATTAAGCTGATCCGATCATCTCCGTACTATGCTCAAGCAAATGGGCAGGCTGAAGCGTCCAACCAGAGCCTTATCAAGCTGATCAAGAGGAAGATCGATGAGCACCCTAGGCGTTGGCACGAGGTTTTGTCAGAGGCTTTATGGGCTTATCTCATGTCACGTCATGGAGCGATAAAAACCTCGCCATACCATCTAGTCTATGGACAAGAAGTCGTATTGCCCTGGGAAATTACGGCTGGATCGAGGCGTGTCACCTTTCAGAACGATCTAACGAATGAAGAATATACGGCCCTGATGAGTGACAGTGTTGAGGATTTAACTGAGCTTAGGCTGTGGTCGCTTGAGAAAATCAAAGAGAACAAGGCCAAGGTAGCTCGTGCATATAATAAGAAGGTGAGACCGAAGGAGTTCCACGTTGGCGATCTGGTATGGGAAGCTGTATTGCCATTGGGAACTAAGGATGCAGCATATGGTAAATGGTCTCCAAATTGGCACGGGCCATACAGGGTCGATCAAGTTTTAAGGGGAAACGCGTACATGCTTGAGGAACTGGATGGCGTAAAATTCCCAGTGGCTGTCAACGGGCAACACCTCAAGAAATATTTCCCAAGCATGTGGGATGATGGACACTGAAATATGGGGGCCGATACATGAAATCGGCCAATAAAAAAAAAATATATATATATAGCCGATGCACAGTCATCGACTCTAGAGGTTCAAACTGTTACAGGCAGATGCCAGTTTACATAAACAAGCTACTGAAGAAATGCCTCGAAGGCGTGGAGGGCGTCAGCACGGACACGATCCACCTCGGCGATCTCGGCTTCGTCATCTTCGTCCTTGCCCGTCACTAGCTGCTTGTTCAGGGCACGTATTTCTGCCAGATCGGTCTTCAGTTGAGCTTTGAGGCTTTCTGCTTCGTCTTGGGAGCGGGCGATGGATTCTTCCTTGTCGCAGATGAGCTGTTTAGTCGCCCGGACCTTCTCTTCAAGATCTTCCAACTCCCTTTTCAAGGAAGCGAGCTCAGCGGTACTGACAGAGGTGTCAGTTTTGGCATCCAGAGACGCCTTTTTCTCGTTGAGCTGCTGACATCTGTCTGCGATATTGGCCTTCAGTGGAAGTTGGGCGCGGCGCAGACTGATCCTCTCACGAGCTAACTTCACCCTCGACCCGAAGAAAGACAGAGTTACAACTGGCCAAAGCTTCACCTGCAATGCTACTGGGAGTTGGTCTTTTATTTCAGCAAGAACGCTCTTCACCTCCTCAGAACCCTCGATCAATTCTTCGATCGGGGAGGACAGCAGGGTTTTAAGACGCTGGAATTGAGGTGGAACAGCCCTGGCTTGTGGTTCATCATCGGCAACAGAGGGAGTTGGTTCGATGGATTCAGGGTCGAACGTCAGCAGGCCTGAAATGTCACAACTCTGGCAGCCCAAAAAAAAGCGTCAGTACGCGTCCAACGTGTAAGGATGAACCGAAAGAAGCTAACATACCTCTCCTAAGATCGAGGGGGCAGCAGATGAGGAGGCGATCGGTTTGTGTGTGGTTGCGGACTTGGCCAAAGTGGTGGCCGTTTCATCTGCATCTGTGGGGATTGCTGGATCCGGCTTGGCTAAAGGCGTCGGTACTGCCCCAACTTTCCCACTAGAAATGTCAGTCGCCTGCATGGAAGGTGCTTGCCGATATAAATGATGATGAATCGGCAGATAAAAAGAAGTAAGGGGTAAGAGCATGAAGGGTGATGATTTTCGAAACCTCCTGGCTCGACGAAGAAGCTTGCAGTCCTTTGCGAGCTCTCTTGGGACCCACAGCTGGCCCCGCCTCGACTGGTGCTCGGGGGGCAGTAGGTTCAGGAACCGACCTTTTCCTGGAAGCCGATGGTGGTGAATCTGGCTGGCTCGATGTGATGGTCCTCTCAGAATCTGTGGGGTCTAGTTCTCCTCGATTGGTCTGAGTGTCCTCGCTAGAGGTGTCTTCGATGGAAGCCTGTAAAAAAGGAGAACCAGTAAGCACGAGCATATCTGCAAGAATGGAAGAATGAGAAGGATCGACCAAGACATGGATCAGCCTACATGCGAGCTTTCTGGATAAGGGCTCCGACGCCTCAAGGTTTTCCTGGCAGCTACCTTCCTCACCATCGTTCTTGTCTTAGTTGGAACTCGAGGGGCAGCTGACTTAGGAGTTGCTTGGTTCTTGGAAGCCGATTGTGGTGTGATCGGCTGGTTCTGCATCATGACCTTTTTGAAAGGTGGCGAGTTTTTGCAGAAAAGAACCACAGGAGCTGGCGGAAAGAACTCGAAGGGGGAGCCATCACTGTGCGTAGGTTCAGGGCCATCTTGTTGCTGCAAAGAGAAAGAGTGGGTTAGTAGAAGAATCATTTATGAGCTGCGTCAAGAAAATTTACAAGTAGTGGTACCTGTTCCACGGGGATGTCATAGTCAGCGTCGAGTTGCTTCAGCAACGGTCCCAGGGCTCTCCTGAAGGCATGAGTCTTCCACATCAACCACCAGTCTTCAAAGCCATCAGTTGATGAGGCGAAGGTGAGGTCATTTGGGATAGGGATGGTCAGAGCATCAAAGAAGGAATAACACCTTTGGCTGGTGAGAGGATCAGGCAGGTCGGCTCTGCTCTCTGTCAGGTGGTGGAGAAAGAAATGGGGAGGTACTTGCCCAAGGCCAAATTGCCGAGCCACTACTTCTGGCTGGTAGAATTCATATCCAGGCTTGATTATTCTATTGGATGTACTCATGCCAACTGGAAGGAAACAGGGACGGATCACAGTGGAAAAGAGCTGCCGAGTGCTGGCGTCATCGGCAAAACTGTCTAGCCTGAAGGAGATTGGATTTTCGAAGTGTTCCGATTCTTCCATGTAGGGAAAAAAGATAGGATTGTCCAGGCCTTGAAAGAAAATGCTGAACCATTTGGATGCTTCCTGAGGGGTCAGTTTACTACCTGGCAGTCTATACAAAGCTTGGCCATAGCTGGTGCATCGGATCTGCCTCCCTTTGACATCTGGAAAGGTGCAACTCGCCAAAAGGGGGAAGTTTGGGACGTGGTTTTGAAAATACAGCTGAGCCCATAGCTGGATGAACCACCAAGGACCACCTGTTTTGACTGCTATGCCAGAGAACAGCTTGACAGACATCAATTGGAGATATTGATAGACCTCTCCAAGGAACAGTTTGCCGATGCCAAGTTGAGTGCCTTTGGCCAGCTCGTGGGCTAAGGAAAGATAATTCTTGGTTGGAGCCAGGGAAGGGCCACAGAATATGAAATGTTCCAGCCAGAAGTTGAGAAAGGCTGTGTGTTCTTTCTCTGTGACAGGGCCCTTTGTTTTCATATGGCGTTGGAGGTAGGCACCCCAGTTCGTGCAGTCTGTTTTAGAAGACAGTTTGTAGGGGACTTTGGTCAGTTTAAAAGCAGAGGGGCTGGGTGATGTAACATCTAGACCAGTAATCATCACCACGTCTAACAGGGTTGGTGACATGGGGCCATGACCGAACATGAAGCAGTTCAGAGCGTCAGACCAGAAGTAGCCGATGGTCTTTAGAAGATTCTCATGTTTCTCAAGGGGAGACAATGACAGATGCAAGGCATCGGCTATTCCCGTGGTTTCCCATTGGGATTGGTAAGCTCTAGCTACCCTGCTGAACCAGGAGACCCAATGTTCAGGGGGATTAGGCCAGGCTCGCAAGCAGTCGGCCCAAGAGTTTAAATCTAGGTCTTGGCTTACGAAGGGGATTCTGTTTGCTTCGCAAGAGATCAGATGAGCAGGACTAGATTCTGTGCGAGGGCCAAGGCAGAGAGAATTTGGGAGAGAAGGATGCGGCAGCAGGATGTCTGAAACCTAAAAAATTTAATGGTGGAATAAGACATTAATTCAGGTGTTCGCCATTAATTCTAGCATCGCGTTCAGACTGCGAGGAGTAGGCGTACCTTCAGACCGGAGACCTCTGGGTTGGTGTTGGACGATTCCGCCATCTGGTTTGCCGGGGGAGATGGATCTATGCAGTTGGGGATCGAGAGTTCTTGTCGCTGTGAGCTCGATCTGGTCGGTGGGCAGTTGGAGATCTGGGTCGCCCTTTTTTGAGGAAGCTCGCAGGTTACCGTTTGAAACTAGAAAGTGGCCGCTCAGATTTGTCTAAATGTGCGACCAAGTTTGACCTTGTCAACGTTTTTGGGAAAGTCGATGTGTTGTCATCGGCTCTTTGAGCTTTGACTTGGTTGGCTAATGAGCGTAGTATGGTGAAAGCCGATACGTTGCTATCGGCTTCTGGAGCATCGACCTATTTTGACTATCGGCAAAATTGGGTCGGAAAAAAAAGCAATCTTCGAGTTGGAAAAGCAATCTTCATTCATTCAAAAGACGATTATTTACAGTGGATTTGATCGCTTACAAAAGGAAATCTACTACTGCTAATTCCTAATCTAGAGGCCGAGGTCGTCGCCGCTGTCTTCGCCGTCGTCTTGTTTGCTGTCATCAGCGCTGCTGCCGGCGTCGTCTTCGCTGCTGCTGCTAAAGATGCCAGCGGGGGCCTCCTCGTCCTCGTCGTCGTCTTCGGTGTCCTCGCTGGACCCGGCGCGGAAGCGCTTCACCGGTGGATACTCATCAGAGGAGGTGTCCTCCTCCGACTCCTCCTCCTCGTCGGAGGATTCGACGCCATCCCAGGACATGGCGTCGTCGGTGCTGTCCGCCTCCAGTTCCCCATCGGCAAGGAACTGCAGGCCCTCCTCGCCATCGGTCAAGGACTCGTCGTCCTCGGACCAGGTGGCGAAATCCCAATCCCTCTCATCCCACCATTGTGGGGCGAGAGCGTTGTACGCTGCCGTCGGCGGGTGCTCTGGCGTCGGCTCCCGGTCGCTCATTGTGTTGGAGGCTTGGGAGGACAGGCCAGATGAAGAAGAGGAGGCCATGGCGGAGAAAGAGGGTTTTTTCGGCGGAGGAAGAGGGTTTTCTGGCTCAGGGAGGAAGATGGGGGCTGAGAACTGCTTAGATGAATTTAAATAAGGAATAGTGGAAGACGGTTCAATGCTATAGCAGTTTCCATAATGTGGTGCCAAAAACGGTCAAATCATGCACTGCGGAGAAGTTGGGAAGACAAGGCATCATGATGAGGGGGTGGCGTGACGATTCTGTTCTGCAACGCATTCTGGCGACGCGTAACCCGATACAGAAAAAAAGAGGAGAAGGAAAAAAACAGAGTGGTTTTGGAATTATTATTGCCAAAACCAGGGGGGCATGTGTTATCGCCATATTTTAGCCAAAGGAGGAGTTGGGCCGTAATCAAGATGGGCTTAGAAGATACGTATATGCAACGTGTTGTTGAATCGGCCTTGTGCGTGGATTTGGGCTAAATTACCCGTGTATCTTATATTGTAGTAGTTTACGTTTCGGTTTAGGTAAGAGATAGAGTTGTAGAGTTATTCCAAAGATAGAAAGTCTCCGGACTATAAATATGTACCTAAGGTTATTGAGGAAAGGAGGACGATCACGTTCACAACAAACACAATCTCGGCGCATCGCCACCCCTTGTTTCTAGGGTTTCTTTCGGGTAAGTGTCATGCTGCCTAGATCGCATCTTGCGATCTAGGCAGTATCTGCTTATGCGTTATTTGGTGTTACTCGTACTGAAGCCTTGTTGATGGCGAGTAATACTTTTATCATAGATTTGTTTAGGCTAGCATCGGTACTTTTTACTATGATTGCTTAGTTATGCTGCCTTTGCTTATCTCTCTGCCCTTACACCTTTTTGGGTGTAAGGGTAGCGTCTTGCTTGATCTTTATTCCGTCGATTCGATCCGTTATAGTTTTGCCTTGTTTTCCAAGGTTTAGTTTGATATCTACGTAGTCAGGCCTTGCAAACGGGTTGAACGATCCAGTAGTACGTAAAGATATGGTTTGCTAATTCGAGAGGAGTTGTTCCGGGAATTGACTCTACGTCGGTTGTTAGGCCTTCTCTAGGGTTAGTTTTCTATCATCTTTCGTATTTACCAGGCTCAATTACGTGTAGGATGTTCCAATTACGTGGTGAAAACGTTAAACTGTCGTAGATCGATTTAACTTGTATTGATGAAGCAAAACCCCATGTTATCATAGATCTAATGCAAAACCATGGGGTAATCGGCTCCAAGAGCCGATTCACAGGGAAACCTGAAAGCCGGTCACGGCTTGAATTTTACGTATGTTTGTTTGCCATGCAGGAAACCAATCGAAGCAATCTTTCACCTTCCTGATCAGGTATAGGTCAGGTGGCACGCCCTCGAACCAGCCAGGACGTGTGCCGGAGTTTTGCGGGCCGTTGCCCGAGGGACCAGGGCCCACCAGCAGTCCTGGGAGCCTCCCGGCTCTCCGTGTTGCCCGTCGCTGCTCGCCGGTGGGTTTTGGTAGGCAACAATCTCACGGAGGCATCGCCACTTGTGGTGCTAGATCGGATCGGATCGCGAGGAGGAGAAGCGAGTACGACTACATCACCCACGTTCCGACGAACGTTTCGCTGTGCGAATCTTCAAGGGTATGAAGATCTAATCCAATCTCTCTCGTTGTTTGCATCTCCTAGATTAGATCTTGGCTTCCCTCTGTTCGCATTCGTAGAAAATTTTGATTTACTATGCCGCGAAACCCTTCACTTTGATGCATATAGGAACCAAGGATAAAAATATAAATTCACCAAAATGTGAGATGGACAACTAGAATTCTATTTACAACCATATTTTTTCTGAAATATTTACTAGGACATATGTACACTTCGATACGAAGAATAGAGAAACTTGCAGGTGTCTTAGCTCTTTCTTCTATCCACAACCTTCCTTGCTGACCTAAACGCTAGAAATTTGGGTGAACCAAGTACCAAAAATAATCCCAAGACTGATTCCCAATCAGGTTAACCTGATCATCATTGAGTATCAAAACCTTTGATCAATGTGCTCTTATTTACATCATCATCGCTCTTGAGTGGCAATAAATTTCTAACCAGCACTTTTAGCAGAAAGCTACAATACATTTTCATACATGAAAGTCCCAGGCGGACTTAAAATTCCAAATACATGTATTGTGTTAAATTACAAAAGTAAGTCTATGGCTTGAAACAATCGGATAGATATGGTAGAAGTGAGTTAGTAAGTTTCTTATCCAGAAAGGATATTCTTATAATGATGATTTTTTGTGTGCTTTATAAGAAATGCTAAAAAAAAATTACATCATCTCATTATAAATTCATGATCTCAACATGAATGGTAGACCACCAGATATAACCCAAGAATATAATCATTTAAATGATGACATATTATATGAAAGATTTTGGAAAAAATAAATTCCGTTGGGGTCCACAGCTTGACCACCTTCCCTCAAGAATTCTTATTTGCAAACCGTATTGTAGTCCAAAAGGTTTGAAAAAAATGGATATATCATATCCATCTAAAACCCCCGGTATGATGAATGCAAACCCCGGGAACCATCATAATATCCCTAGGTAGTAATTTATACACCGGGATGATGATAAAGATATAATGGGACTCAGGTTCCAGTACATTCTTTCTTAGTACAAATATACAAACTGCAAATTGCACTGGAACCGATATCGCATTTGCAATAAATTTTCTAGATAAACAATTAAACATAGTGCTACTCCAACAAAATTACATTGGGCCTGAATAAAGAATGTTTTCAGATATTAGCGAATACAAATAGTTGGTTTGTTCTATTGAACGAATCAAGATCCGACCATCTTGAGTTATAGTAATATTGGTTATCTATTTGATTCCCACAGGTCACAAACTGGTTTTGTATTCCTACAGAGTGGGACTAATTTTTCATGGAAGTCTAAAAGATATGATTATGGTTGGTTATACTAATGTTGGTTATTATTATGTGATAATTGCACTATATGAAACATTAAGTGAATATGTATGGATTCACAAAGTGATTAATCATATTCAAACATTATGTGGTATTGACTCATTACAATCTCACCTACAATTATCTATGAAGATAATGTTGTATGCATTTCTCAAATGCACATGTGAAAGTGCATGGAGTCCCCACGTGTAGTTTTGATAATTAATGATAATATCCATGGACTAATATTTTTATTGGTCCATAAAATCTAAAAACGGTTGATTGATTACGTGTCCATTATTAATTCATGATTAATTTTCTCTAAACAACAAATAAAGCTCGGCTCGGCGAGATTCCCGCAACCCGCGCACGCATGACGTGACTGTTAGAGTACGTATACGTGTATGGCTAGAGATAGACTAGAACTTTACATCTTATACTGAAGTCTCCACCTGCCCCTGTGTAACTCTATATAAACCCTCACAAGGGTCATTGCAATACAACACAATATTTTAGGGATTCAATATTTTTCCACATGGTATCAGAGCGGTTAGCCTCGCGATGATGTTTCTAGATTTCTTCCACCACTTCTGCAGCGCGACGCCCCCGGGGAGAACAATCTCCTCTCCTCAGGGGCGCAACACCTGGTCTAGATCAAAGATCTGATCGGTTTTTTAGATTAGACAATTTACAATTCCATAGATTAGATCCAACTAGACAATAAAATCCCTAAATTTTCTAGTGTAAATCAACCGGCATCAACCTCTACTCCGCAGGCAGGCGCAACTTCCGTCTGAAGACTGTGCGTGATCGGGCTCCAATCCAGAAGCTCCAAGACGCCATGACAACACACGTGTGCAAGGAGCCAAGGAACAGATGGATCATCATCTGCACGTGCACGCGAACTTGCAGCACGAGGAGGGGCGGTTTAGAAGGTGTAGGAGAAGGTTACATTGAGGCCCTTATCAAACCAGGTAATAAAAAAATAAGCCTCAATATTTGCTAAAAGAACCCTAGAACAAAAGATTAAAAAGAATATGAAGATGCATATGCGTGTAGCCTTGCTGCTGATCATAGTCCCGTTGCCGCGCGTTCATGTTTTCTCCGAGCCAGTTTGCAGCATGAAACACTGGGAGGACCTGCGGGTCTTCTTAGGCTGACACGCCGTTTACATCGACATCAAGATCTACACTGGATTCTTGGACTACATCGACCCAAATATCTACGTCTAGTTGTATGACTACACCAAGATCTTCATCGAGTTCTACATCGCCAACAAAAATCATACCAAGGTCTACATCACGTGGTCTAAAACTGTCGCCGCCGTCGTAGACCGGCGTTTTGCTAGGGCGATCACACAGTCATCTCGCCCGTCTGGTCAAAAACCCGTCGCCGCCGTCGATCCTATGCGATCCGCCGCCGCCGCTTGCCTTGTGCCCCGGCCGCCGCCTACAAAACCCTACAACCAAAAACCTGCCGCCGCCGCAGATCTCTTCTTCCGCCGCACAAAAACCCGCCACTGCAGATTCATGCCGCTGCTGCACTATGACCAAGAAACCCGTCGCCGCCGCAGGTTCCTGCCGCCGCCGCATAAGAACCTAAAACCCTACTACACAAATTGCGCAAATTTTTTGCAACCACGATAAACTCGACCACGGCTACATCACGACCGGCTACCTCGAGATAGACATCGAGAACAACGTCTACAGCAACTCAAGAACTCCAGCCAATAGCGTTCGCGTCGTTACTTACGTCCACACCACTCCCGCTGTGACTGCGGGAGGAAAGAGAGACACTAGAAGGGAACGTAGTCACCGCCCCTAGGTGCTAGTCATGATCATGTCCACGTAGGTGATGATGACAAGAAGGTGAAGACGACGGAAGCGGGAGACTTCAAATCCAGTCGCAAGCGTTCGTTTCACTCCCGTTCCGACTGAGTGGGGATGTTAGAGTACGTATACGTGTATGGCTAGAGATAGACTATGACTCTACATCTTGTACTCCAAGTATCCACATGCTCCCGTGTAACTCTATATAAAAACCCCCACACGGGTCATTGCAATACAACACAATATTTTAGGGATTCAATATTTTTCCACAGTGACGAGGTGAGGCGAGGCGGGCGGCGTCGGAGTAGGAGAGCGCGAGAGTTATTCGTCTTCTGACACCTTAGTGAGTGGTACAATAGTCTAGTATATAAGAAGGTGTAACTTTCACTCAATTAGCAATGTTGGACTAAACTTTAGCACCACTAGCATAGCCATATGCTGCTATACATAAATGGGCTAAAGAGACTTTTAGATTTTTGTATAATGGACAACAGCCCAAAACTCACCAAATTCCAACAAACTGTACTAACTTGTAACCTAAAAATGTCACATCAAGGCGATACAAGCTAGTGGGGTTCACTTGCATTTGCATATCCACAATGCACACGGCCGTAGAAGGACAAAATACAAAAAAAAGCAAAATACATTGTCATGCATGACAATATGATTCCTAACTAAGCCGATGAAGGTGGAGGACCAATTTATAGACTATGCCGCTATCCATTTCGCGTAAAGCTTGGCCACTTGTTCCAACCATGCACACACCAACATATGCATCGCCATGTTCCTGTCGTTGAGGAGTCGACAAGGAACGGAGCTAGTTTCATACACTAGTGGATAACCTGGAAATGAGATGATTTTTTACTATCAGACACCATATTGACTCTGCACAACACCAAATAAAACTTATCCCGAATGAGGGTTCTGAACTTGCGATCAATGCCTTGTAACCAATTGGAAAAAATATTTGCAATACTATGTGATGAGTACAAGTTTGAAGCTGTCTAGCTGACAGACCATATAGCATGTGCAATCTTGCAATGTAAGAATTTGTGTTTATTTGTCTCTGTCATGATGATAGGAACACCACACCATGCTTTCAGGTCAATTGCGTTTTGCAAAATTATCCTTGGTTAGGATGACACCTTTGCGAAGATAACTTATTGAGTTCAATAAAAAAGCCCTTTGTTTGATAAAAATTTGAGCAATTTTTACTGCAATGTGGTGTCATGCCACCCCAGGAATAGCTCACGGAACTTTTTTTAACAACCAGTTCTCTTCACAAAATACTTTTGATTTGGAATTTTGGATGGAGGCTGTCGAGTGTTAATTTTGGCGATAAAAAAATAAAAATATTGGTGGTACCATATGCTAGGTAACTTTCATTAGCTAGCTTATTGTATAGGTGTACACTGCCATGAACACAACTTCTAATAAGTTTCCTACTTCAGTATTTTAGGGATTCTGAATTACCTATGACAGGTAATCATCTTAAATTGGTGCATAAAATCAAGCAAAAGGAATCATGTTACTACTTACTCCCTCCGTTTCAAAATATAAGATGTTTTAGGTTTGTGAAAAAAATGAATCTAGACTACTTTTAGTGTGTAGATTCATTCCAAAGTTGAGTGAACCTACATACTAAAACAAGTCTAGATTCATTTTCTTCACAAACCTAAAACATCTTATATTTTGAAACGGAGGGAGTACTTACTAGCCCTTGCTTCAGCTTATCTGTCTCCACAAGATTTTATGTCTCACTTTTGATCAGACTATATATTCCATTTGTCTTGGAATAGTTCGATGCGCTGTGTGAGCTGGTTCGAGAAGCAAAGCTTTTCCTCGGTGGGAATCGATACCCTTGAGCACATCGTTTGAAAGGTATACACATCTATTCACTTATATTTTCCTCGCAAAAGCTATCTATCATTTGTTGATTTGTTGGGCGAGGAGCACTAAGTATGGCATCTTTCTATAGCTCTCAAAGTGCCCGTAAAGAGTTTGTCCAGATGGTTGGTGCTGCATCATCAGGTGGTTTCGTCGTTGGGTGCTTGACGAGAACAAGGATGGATAACAAGCGAAAAATAGCTCAGGATGGAAACTTATGAGAACCTCCCAAAGCAAAGAGTTTGTGGAACTTTTGGACCATGTATGGCGTTGCTTCGTCACTTTGCACCAGGCATGGAGACCTATCTGTTTGGTCAGCACTCAGCACCATGCATGCTAGTGTTTAGCCTGAAGGCTGGTTTTTCCCTTTTAACAGGGTGCTAAGTGCTGAATTAAAGTGGTCTCACCGATGAAAGTGGTTGGTTTTCCAACGCTTTTTGCGAGTTTCGGATATGAATTTTATCAAGATTATTGGAAGTGGCCGTAAGTACATCTAGGATCTATTATTGGTGCGAACACTAATAGTACTAGTTTTAACAATAGCATGTAGATGAGTGCTTCTATGCTTTCCATGAGTTTTTTGTGTGTGCGAAATTTAAAGGGCCCTCTCTGCATGCACCGCAACCTGTCTCTCAACTCGGCTCCCCTAACTCCATTCATGGCCTTAGAAGGGTGCATCTCTAATCAGAATCCATATTTGCCCTACTAGCTCAGTTCATACAGCAATGATCATGATTGCTGATCGGATTATTGGTTTCCTAATTGGTAATTTCTAAGCAAGAAGGGAATTAACCCAAACTTAAGTTTATTGGCAATCCTCTTAATTTTCCATGTGCACAAGTCTCTTATTATTATTTAAAGATGTATACACATGCTAGTAATCTGCCTATGTGTTGTACAGAAACATGCTGCTGCTTGGGATCCTAAAACTATTTACCTTTTTTTTTTGAATATCTAAAACAATTTACCTTATGGCATAGGTTGCAGGAACCCACGGCACATCACACTCACCGGTAGAAACTGTTCCGCTAAGACATAGGACCGATGGCCAGAAAGCGGTTAGACCCGGCATCGAAATGATGTTTTTTTTTCTCAAAAAAAATCAAAAGGCAATCATTGATATAGAAGGAGCTAAAGTACAACCAAACACACAAAACTGAAGAGTGAAGCCCACTCTCCCGATGATCCAAATGCTTTGCCCCGCAAACACCCAAGACCCTGCTTTTAGTTTGATAGACAGGAAAATAACTCTTGGCATGGAGCTTTTGCTTCTAATAAACGTCCTCGTCTTCCTTTCATTCAAAAAAGCCGATGTGACTAACAAGAGGAGCGACGTAAACAACCACACTAGACCGCCGCCTCTTCCTCCGTCTCCTCCGTAAATCGGTTCCCCTCCCCCGTCCGGCCTCGCCGGCAGCGGGAGGGTGGGGAACCAGATTAGTGGGTGAAGTTTTTAATAAAAAATAGTTTTGATAGACATTTTTTTAAGCGTCTATGTTAATGAGAATGACATCGTCAGCAATAAATAATTTTTGACCATTCCTACGACGACAACGTCAATGGTAATGTAATACGATTAAAATTCTATAGGTAACGTCTTTCAAATCTTGTCTCACTAAATTGATTTTGGATTTTTTTTCCTCCTCGTGGTTGGCGCGAGAAGTATTATCCTTGTAATATTTGCTCCGGCTACTACATCGTCGATAATGGAGATTCATACTCCCGGCTCAAGGTTTGCTCATCTTGTGACATCGACTAGGCTGTTCAGCTTTTTCCCTAAGATACTGGTGGTAATACTCTTATCCATGTTGGTTAATTACTTTAATGGTTGCGCACATGCACATGTTCTTGGCATATATTGTTGGTATTATTAGTGTGATTTGACATATGTCATTTATTCGGCTGCCTTTAGAAAAGTACAATCTATGTCACGTGAAAAGAAGGTTTTGAAGACCCTAGAGATTTGCTAGTTTATCTTTATTTCGTAATGGATGGAATGGTTTATATACCTCTACCGGGTACTACTATTCGCTGTTGTAGATATAACTCGGTATCGATCGTTAAATAATCAAGAGGAGCACTGCCAAGGCCTTCCTTCTACCCCGTGGCCTAGGACTTTATGGGTGTGGGAGGTTTCCTAGGAGAAAATGAAGCAGAACTACCATATTTGGGGCAGCGGTGTCACGAAACTACCTACTTTGGGAGAGTTGACACATAAAGACGTTTTTTGGGGTAGGGTTACAACAGAGAGCACTGGTTGTGTGTTTGCCCACGTCTAATCCGTTTTATGACATGTATGGATCACATGTTAGGTCCATGTGGCAACGTAGACGACGGACGGAGTCGACGGCCGTTAGGTTTGCGTTCGTTGACTGAAATAGAAATTTCCCGACCGTCTCAGTCGCTCGCCCGTTTTTCTCGCTAGTTCGCCTCCCTGCTCTAGCTTGCTGCCAGCCGCCGCCCGCCGCTGCTGATCTCCCGTAGCCGCAGCACCATAGTTTCCTGGAGCGATGGAGAGGACAACTCCGCTGATCTGAGCGGTGACTCGGAGGTAAATATTCATTTCTCCTCCCTCCTCCCCCCGAAAGCTAGGGTTAGGGTTCATAGAGATTAGGATTTTTTATCTGTGCATGGATTTCTTTTAGTGACTGTGGCCAATTGAACTGTTAGGGTCCATGAGGGACTTCGATTATTGCGGATTAGCCAATGAGGGACCAAAACCTATCAGTTGTCGATGCAATGTTGTGGCTGTAAAAATGTGGCCTTTGAGGGATGTTGGACCGGCTGGAGATTCTTGTCATGTCTAGGGGAGGTGTGTGTAATATGTCACCTATTTTTATATATATTTATGTAATTGTTAATGTACACTGTGCTAAGAGATTTTGCTTTGTCAAAAAAAGCAGGATGGTCAATCTTGTGGCTTTGTGCATTGGCTTGATGATGCGTGGCCTGAATCACTATGTAAATCACTGTCAAAGCTATGGAAAATGTATTCAAAAGCTAAAGAAGGAAGAGTTAATGATGCATTTAGACATGTTGAAGCAAAGTTTGAATATCAGGATGAGATTAGGAAGTTGTACACTAACCTGAGGAATGCCCAAGATGAGCTCAAGGTTGTAGTTGAGGAAAAGCAGGTGACACTAGCCTTTAAGGCCAAAGCAGAGCAAGATATGATAGAAGCTAAGGCTAAATTGGAGGAAAAGAAGAAGATAGATGCTGCAACTAATAACATGCACAAGTTCTTGAGGGTGAAGGCAGAGAAGGACATGGAGAAGCTTATGGATGAGAAGAGACTAGAGCATTTGGTTCAGATCTGTTGAGCTAGAAGGAAAAGGGCAAGGCCAATATCAGGAGGATCCAGGATTTCTGTGGTGAAATATCTCTCTCAATGATTTATTTCATCTAGTCTTGATTTATGTAATGAAGTATTGATGTACTATCAGTTATTTGTTAGCCAGAACTAGTACTTAATTGTAATGTTTGGATCTATTGTTGAATTGTGATGTCTGTTTGTGAGATGTAATGGACAATTGGTTGTGTTGAATTATGGTTTTTATTTGTGAGATGCTGAATTCTAATTTTTATTTGTGAGGTTGTGTTGAATTATGATTTTTATTTGTGAGGTTGTGTTGAATCATGATTCTTGTTATACTTTGTAGATCATGAGGGTGTGAGATATAATTGGTTGTGTTATACTTTCAATTATTGTTATACTGAAACAATTCATACACCTTATTTGTTATACACCCTTTGCTTAAATAACAACAAACAATTTATATTGAAACAATTTATACACCCTTTTGTTATAACTAGGACAAACAGCTTAAATAACAGCCAAATATAGTAGATTAAGAAGATCCACCATCCACAGGACTACCATCAGGTCTCTAGCAAACAAAGTAGCCATAGTTCAGGACTAACATCCACCATACTTGAGTTTACACCACAAAATGATAGAATTTATGTTCTACAGGACCAACATGAGGTCTGTACCATCTAGAGGGCCAACATATGGTCTGTACCATCCACAGGACCAACATTAGGTCTCTCTACCATCTAGAGGACCAACATTTCAATCTCTTCCAGCACCTGCATTTTCCCCAGCTGTCGGGTATGTATAGATACCTTTGTTAGTTGGCTCAGCTTCTGGAGGTGCCCTTGTACTAGATTGTGGAGATGGCTGAGGTGGTGTTGGTGTATGCTGTGATGAAGCACTTGGCCCAGCTCCATATGGCATTCCCCTATTTGCCTGCAAGATTGTGGAGATGGCTGTGATGAATCACTTGTGGAAAATGACAGTTAACATAAAAAGACAAGTTTATGTATTAATTCATTGCTCACTTTGTGGTTATTTTTCCTCATTTGCAGGTCTGGTCACAAAGGGACAGAGCAGCTAGTATACTTATGCCCTTACAGCTTACAGTTACTACAAGTAATTGTAGCCATCCTAGAAGTCTCCTTAGGTTTAGGAACTTCAAATTTCCCTTTTCTTATCTTCTCTTCTCTTCTTACTTTCAAATTGTCTTTAAAAGTTGGAGGCATTATGTCAGGAGTATCTGTTTTGGCCTAACCATGTTGTGCTGGCATAGGATAGAACACAGAATTGTAGCTCTTCATATAGAATGGCTTTTTGAAGAAATCACTTAGAAAATCTTCAGGATGTCATGAGGCTTTGTAGATAGCAACTGATGTCTACGCACGCTTCTATTCTTGTAGACAGTATTGGGCCTCCAAGTGCAGAGGTTTGTAGAACAGCAGCAAGTTTCCCTTAAGTGGATCACCCAAGATTTATCGAACTCAGGGAGGAAGAGGTCAAAGGTATCCCTCTCAAACAACCCTGCAATCAAGATACAAGAAGTCTCTTGTGTCCCCAACACATCCAATACACTTGTCAGGTGTATAGGTGCACTAGTTCGGCGAAGAGATAGTGAAATATAAGTAATATGGATGATTATAAGTGGTAATTGCAATCTGAAATAAATATGGAAGCAAACAAACATGTAGCAGGACTTGTTGTAAACAATGTTTCAATGCTTAGAAAAAAGGTCTAGGGATCATACTTTCACTAGTGAAAACTCTCAACAATGATCACATAGTTGAACACATAAATATATATTTTCTTCACTATGATACCTTGAACTACTCTCCGGTTGGATAACTCCAATCCATGGTAGGGCTACAAAAACACTCCTTAAAGTTCGCATTCCCCATCTAAGTAACCCCACACTGTCACCTTGAGAGCTAGATGGTTCCTACAAACACCACAATTTCATAGAGACATCCAACTCAAATTATACTCATGATAAGTATTTCTGTAATCTTTAGCCTAAGTGCCACACGGTGTGCACACTGTCAACTTCACACACGTGGAGAAAGCGGAGATTACATTAATTAAAGCACTTGAGTAACAGAGTAGCTTCTACTTATTCAACTAGATTACAAAGCTCATGATCACAATATGATCACGCATAGAGAGAGAGAGAGATGAACACATAGCTACCGGTAGGGCCTGATACGTCCATAACGTATCTATATTTTTTGATGATTTTATGCTATTATTATGCTTTTGACACTTCTTTTTATATAAAGTTCATGAGTTATTTGGACTAATCTACTAATAGTTGCAAAAGTGCACAATGTTCTTGTTTTACACTTTGATGTGTAGGGTTATTAAGAATTCAAGTGGAACCCTTGTTGGAGTCAAATTGAGATTTTCCAGAAATATGTCTCAAAACTCTTTTTGAAGATGGTCACGTTTCTGGTCGAAGGCGGCATCAAACGGAAAACTCTTCAACTACAGAGTTGTAGGAAATTTTGCGAAAATCGTTCTGGACATAAAATTAGCTGATTCTGAGTTTTGACGGGCCGCTAGGCCCGATTTACTGCAGCCCAAGATGGGGTGATGGGAATCCGAGAAGCTATATAAAGGAAGGAAACCTAATTCGTGGAAGACACCTCCACCCACGAATTTGCAGCCACCAAAGCCACGTTTTTGCCTCCCCCATGGATCCCATCTCCATGGGGGAGGACTCCCAAGAAGCCATGAAGGAAGGGAGCTAAGGGGCGGTGCTCCCCCATGATACCGGCGGCAGGGAAGGGGTCCCCAGCGTCGCTGTCGGCGCCGCCGCCGCTCTCTTCACCATCTTCACCGCCATCTCCATCACCTAATCCTCCTAGTATGCAGTGGTTCATCCTCCCACACACCTCTGTACCGTACTATGTAAACATGGTGTTTGATGTTATAAGTTATAATCCTATGATCTATGGCATGTTTGTGTAGTTTCTTTGTTCTTAGATTGAATGGTTGAATGTCTTTGGTTCATTAGAGTTGTATGTTGATATGGTACAGTCCTTTGGTGTCCATTATATTTGTGCGCGCATGGATTAAACATCATAGGGTTTGTAGTACGTGTAAGAGGAAGGGGGAAGTTCTGCCGGAGTGACAGAAACCTAAGGACGCGAACTGAAACGTTGCACGTATGGGAGTAAGAGGACCATTAACTTAAGACTATGGTTGGGGAAACCTTAATGCTTTGTTAGTAGTTACGGATGTTTGCTAACAATCCAATCATATAGTACATGTAATTCCAAGTAGTGAAGCACATGTATATTTAGCCTCTCCCACATAGAAAATCACATCAAAGACAATGAACCTGATTTATGCGCCAATTAAACTTGGACAAAGTCACCACAATTACCACCACTATTCCACGGTCATGGTTATTTTAGTTTAGTGTATTTTATTGCTGCAGCAACTAGCTTTACTTTCTTGTTATTTATTATCTTGCAAAGCTTTCTCTAGTACTCGTTTTGTTGCTTTAGTTTTATTTCCTAGATAGTGCAAACGTTTAGTGTGCGTAGAGTTGTATCAGTGGTCGATAGAACTTGAGAGAATATATCCTACTTTTAGCTCCTCGTTGGGTTTGACACTCTTACTTATCGAAAAGGCTACACATGATCCCCTATACTTGTGGGATATCAAGACCTTTTCTGGTGCCGTTGCCGGGGAGCAATAGTGTGTGGGTGAATATTCTTGTGTGCACTTGTTTGTTTTATCTCTAAGTAGTTTTTACTTTCAGTTTTAAGTTGGTCTCTATCTTAATATGGATAGGGATCGCGAATTACAAAACAAAATTGGTTTTACTTGTTACCTAAAAACATTTTCAAAAAGGAAAGTGATTGGAAATATGAGTAATGGTTAAGTGGGGGTCGACCTTGAACACTTGTGTTCATGCCTATGAAACCAAAACAAATCTTCCCATAGAAGCTTTTCAACTGAAGGAAGGCACTATTAAATATCAATTCCCATTGAAGAAAGGTATAGAATACATTTTGCCTCTTCTATTAAAACAAAAGTTGCTCGTAATGCTTCTTTATTTGAAAATACTTGAATCTTGCTTCTTGTGCCTAACTTAAAGGCGTTAAAGAAAAGTACTTCTTGGGAGATAACCCAATATTTTTCTTGAGTCTTGGAAGTTATTACTTCTGTAATAACCTCTCCTTATCCTTTTTATTTGATTTTTGTGCCAAGAATAACCTCTAATGAGAGGGAAGTAAGATTTGGGGAGTTTCTTTCCCAAAACAGTTTTTGTGCTCCACTATAAAAATTCTTGAAAGATCTCTGTAAGTCGGATTGAGCTGTAATTTTTTGAATAAATCCCCATGTTGTTAGATAACTTTCATTAGTTCAACACATTTTTATTTGAGCAACACAAGGTCTTCGAAAAAATCGTTTTCTACCTGCTCGTTTGTTTTGACAGATTTGTGCCATTATTTGCATTTGCTTCTTATTGGTTCCTTTTTGGGTATTTTTTGGGAAATTGAGCTTTTTGAGGGAATTGCTACAGTATCTTGTGTCTTTAGTTAAAGTTTTGAAACTAAACCCAAAGTTCTATTATCTTTTGAATGCACTAATTTTGCTAATGAAGATTGTGTGAAGTTTTGTATGAAGGAAAAATTTCAGGTGTAAGGAAAGAATGATGTAATAAGATGAAGAATGGAAAAAAACTCAATCTTGGGGATGCCACCCCGCGTCACCCCAAGAAATATTCAAGAGGTACAAGCGTCAAAGCTTGGGAATGCCCAAGGCATTCCCTTCTTCATCAATAAAAATCGCAGGTCTTTCTAGACACTTTGTTTTTATTGTTTCATGCACTATTGTGTTGTTCTTGGAGCGTTTTAGTTTTCCTTTTTGGTTTTTGTTTGCTTAGTTTGCTTACAGCATCACCATAGTGAGCTATCTATGAAGCATTCTTCTTATCAAAAAAGAGATATGAGATTCGGAAAAAAAAAGAGATGAGAAAAAAGGAAAGAGAGAAAAAATGATCATATTCCCATGGTAAATAAGAAGATTGTTGAGATGCCCATTGTCTGATTGCCTTGTTTTTTTGTTATGGGACAGCTCTTGTAGCATGTGCAAGGGGTACCCCATTGGCAGTTCTCTATGATACGCATGTACTTACTATGAAAAGAACTTGCAAGTAACTAAAGTTGAGTAGAATGAGGAGAGGCCCTCATACTCAAGGGACATGAGATTGCCAACTTATACTTTGTCAAGAATATACTCTATAGTTTGTTTACTTTAACCTTAATCACTTCAAGATGCTTATGATAGGGGAAATGAGATCTGAAAGCTAACAAGTACCATAATGTTTGGAAGCTCTTTTTGAGACTTGAAATCCCTGCTTCCCTTTTATGAGGGGACTTTCTTCCACTATTATATTGAGTCTCCACATTCTATCCATAGGCACCAATTATGAGAGCATAGGTGCCATTCTTAGTTCTATGTGCATTGTTCCAAAACTTATTGATTGATTCATATTGTTGATATTGCTTGTTCTTGAACTACTGGTATCTAGTCACTCTTATAAACTTTGAAGGTGTCATATGCATCTATTTTCTACTCCATGAGGGACAAACTGAATGCCACTATGATATGTTTTCTATATGCGAAACAAACAAACGTTTTTCAATGCATGTTATTCATGATCTTTGTTTGTAACATTTCATGTTGCATTCATAGTTACTTTGTCTTATTGTTAGAACTCTGTCTTTCATGCTCATGTTTAGAGTTCTTTGATCCCAGCTTTTAATGCTTGCAAATGGTTTGATCTTGATTTTGATGGTGCATGTTACCTAAAAAATTATTATTTTTATCACTTACCTACTCGAAGACGAGCATGAGTTAAGCTTGGGGATGCTTGATACGTCAAAAACGTATCTATAATTTTTGATGTTCCATGCTTATTTAGTATCTACTTTGCTTTGCTTTGTCTTTACTTTGAGGTGTTTTTATATGTTTTTCTGGACTAACCTAGTAACAAGATGCCATAGTGCCAGTTGCATGTTTTCTTCTGTTTTTGGTTCTAGAAAAGGTAGAAAATCAATATCCTCGGAATTGGACGGGACAAAAGCCAAAGTCATACTGTGGGGAACCCGGAGCCAGAAGACGAGACGGAGAAGAGCCTCCTGTGGGCCACACCCCCTGGCCGCCCGGCCAAGCCTGGCCCGCGCCTGGGGGGGTGCGGACACCCTGGGTCCCCCTGCCTCGCCTCTTCGCCTATAAGAAGCCCCCGATACCGAAACCCTAAAAATCTTCCACGAAATAGTCCGTAGCCACCGCCACCATCGTCGCTAGATCGGGGGGATCTGAAGCTCTTCCCGGCACCCTCCCGGAGGGGAGATCACCCCGGAGGCCTTCTTCATCATCATGTCAGCTTCCAGTATGATGTGTGAGTAGTTCCACCTTGGACTACGGGTCCATGTAGTATCTAGATGGTTGTATCTCCTCCTTTGTGCTACCATGTTTAGATCTTGTGAGCTCCGTTCATGATCAAGATCATCTATTTCTAATCATGCATGTTGTGTTTGCAGGGATCCGATGGATATTGAGAATACTATGTCAGATTGATTAGTGATTTTGTCTTATTGATTCTGTCATGTCTGTGTTGTTTGAGATCGTCCATGCTCTCCGTTTCTAGTAGCTATCTTGGCTGAGTAGATGCTAGTGACTCCAAGAGGGAGTATTTATGCTCGATAGTGGGTTCATGCCTCTATTTAATCTAAGGAAAGTGATAGAAATATCTAAGGAATGTGTTGTTTCTACTAGGGAGAAAACAACGGTCTCTTGTTCATGGAACAAGTGGATTGTTTACCTTACACACTTTGCTTAAAGAAGTTATCTGCTGCTTACAACTTAATACTGGAGGGGATTTGGATGATAACCTGAAGGTGGATTACTAGTCATAGATGCAGTTGGATGGCGGTCTATGTATCTTGTTGTATTGCCCAATCGAATCTCATAGGATCATGAATGTCTAGTATTGCATTGTTATGCCTTGCTCAGTCCTGTTAATTGCCCTGCTGTAATTTGTTTACCCAGCATGCCATGTTTGTTTATCTTAAGGAGAACACCACTAGTGAACTTTGGACCCTGGTCCAATCTTTACCATTGATACATCTTCCACTGTTACTATTAGTTTCTGCAAACCACTATTACCTTCCACACCATACAGTTAATACTTTGTTTTCAGCAAACCGGTGAGCTTGACAACCTCACTGTTCGTTGGGGCAAAGTCTTGAGTTTGTGTTGTGCAGGTTTCCAAGTTGCTAGCAACACCTTTGAGTCGTTTACTTCCTCCTACTGGTTCGATAACCTTGGTTTCTTACTGAGGGAAAACTTGTTGATGTGCTCATCACACCTTCCTCTTGGGGTATCCCAACGAAGCTCTGTGTTCAACCACACACCATCACCCGCACCACCCCATGGTGTGCCCCGCCTCGTGGCTCCACTTCATCTCCCATTCGGTCTCCGTGTTGCGTCCAAAAAAATAGGAACTTCGGCTTTTGTTTCGTCCAATTCCGAGAATATTTCTTTACTAGCTTTTCTGAAACCAAAAACATCAGAAAACAGGCAACTGGCACTACAACATCTTGTCAATACGTTATTTCCAGAAAATGTATAAAAATGCCTCAAAGTGTAGACAAAACATAAGATAGTTGGCACAAAACAAGCATGGAGCATAAAAAATTATAGATACGTTTATGACGTATCAACATCCACTGCATGATTGCAAGCCAAACCTGAAAGTTGCCATTTTCTGCAAGAACAACTCCTAATGTTAATATTCACACTATGAGTAGCTGGTCCACTTTTGACTTGCCAGAGGCCCAAATCTGATTTCTTTGGGATGCAGTCCCTTCAATATCTCTTCATCATCTCCAATTGCTCTGTGATGGTGCTTGACAGGTGTTGACGTGGAGCACTTTGTTGGTAACCCCAAGAGCAAGGTGTGAAGAGCACAGCAACAAGTTTCCCTCAGTAGAGACCGAGGTTATCGAACCTGAAGGAGGAAGGAAACGTCTCAAAGGTGCTGCAATAAACGTGGAAACCTGCACAACACAAACTCAAGAGTTTGCCCCAACGAATCAGTGAGGTTGTCAAGCTCACCGGATTGCTGTAACAAAGGATTAAACGTATGGTGTGGAAGGTAATGGTTTGTAGCAAGTAAACAAGTAACAATGGAAGATGTATCAATGGTAAAGATTGGACCGGGGTCGATAGTTCACTAGAGGTTCTCTCCTTATATAAACAACATGGCATGAAGGGTAAACAAATTACAGCAGGGAAATTGACAGGAACTGAGCAAGGCATAACAATGCAATTAATAGCCAGAAAGATCCTATGAGATTCGATTGGGCAGTACAACAAGATACATAGACCGCCATCCAACTGCATCTATGACTAGAAGTCCACCTTCAGTTTATCATCCGAACCCCCTCTAGTATTAAGTTGCAAGCAACAGACAACTACTTTAAGAAAAGTGTGTAAGGTAAACATTCCACATGTTTCATGAACAAGATACCGTTGTTTTCTCCCTAGTGGCAATAACACATTCTACAAACGAAGAGATTATTGTCACTTCCCTTGGAAACTAGAGGGATGAACCCACTATCGGGCATAAATACCCCCTCTTGGAGTCACTAGCAACTACTTGGCAAAGATAGCTACTAACAACGGAGATCATGCAAGATCACAAACAACATAGACATGATAGAATCATAAAGACAAAACCATTAATCAAACCAACATAATAATCTCAATATCCATCGGATCCCCGCAAACACAACATGCATGATTACAAATAGATTAGATCTTGATCATGAACGGAGCTCATAATATCTATACATGAAATCACAAAGGAGAAGATACAACCATCTAGCTACTACATGGACCCATAGTCCAAGGTGGAACTACTCACGCATCATACCGGAGAGAAGGCCTCCGGGATGATCTCCCCTCCGACAGGGTGCCGGGAAGAACTTCAGATCCCCCTGATCTAGGGACGATGTTGGCGGCGGCTACAGACGGTTTCGTGGAGATTTGATCGGGTGCTTAGGGTTTTTGCATCGGGGGCTTCTTATAGGCGAAGGGGGAGGCCGAGGAGGCGACCAGGGGGGTCAAACCCTACCCAGGCACGGGCCCACCCCTAGCCGCGCCTTGGAATGTTTGGCCACCCTGGCTTGCGTCTTCGTCTCCCCTCTGGACTTCTTGTTCCCCACAGAAAGTTATTGACTTTGACGTTTGTCCCGTCCAATTCCGAGAATATTTCTTTACTAGCTTTTCTGAAACCAAAAACAGCAGAAAATAGGCAATTGGCACTATTGCAACTTGTTAATAGGTTAGTACCAGAAAATATGTAAAAAGCACCTCAAAGTGTAGACAAAGCAAAGCAAAGTAGATACTAACAAGCATGGAACATCAAAAATTATAGATACGTTTCCGAATTATTAAGCATCCCCAAGCTTAACTCCTTGTAACATCCCAAAAATATTAAACAAGAATCATCAATTGCTAATCATCAAATTTAGGGTTAACAAAAACTTCCCTATCTAAAAATATGAGAGCATTCATATGTATGTGTATTTAAAATTAGGATTCTTTTGAATTGCCATGCTTCAGTGTTTCATTGCTTGTAAAATGATTCTTAGGTGAAATAAACATCATCTAGATCATACCCAAACTTTTCCCAAAGACAAACAACTCAAAATGAACAAATAAAGTGAATGGTCACTTTGGCCAAATTAACTCTCATGCCTACTTTGGCTATTCCAAGCACTCAAAACTTAACAGAAACATTTGTGGATCTTTGCACCCCTTGTTAGTACTCATAATGAGGTACCAAGGCCCACTTTGTGATCTTCCAAAAACATTCAAATGCTAAGTTTAAATGACAGTTTAAAATTGAATCTATCTCATATGGGAAGATCCCACTATTTCAAAAACCACTCAAACAAGCTCAATTTTAAAAACCCAAGCACCCACATAGTATCCAGCACATGCCTAGCACACCCACCAAAAATCTTTTCAAAATTCAAAAAGAAGTTTCTTGCGGCCATTTCATCAAACACTTGGCAGGCAAATTTAAACCAAATCAAATTCACTGTTTTTAATAGTGTTTTGGCCTAACTTGTTCCCTCTCTAGCTCACAGCAACCATTTAGTAGATCATCTAGCTTAGTTGGAAACCCCTAGCCTCACTATAAGCTAGCCATTGTCATCAATGGTGAGCAAGCCGAGCACACCTCGCCGGCCAACTTGGTTGCCGCTGCAGCAGATCACCTCCCCCTCTCTCGCCATGCCTGGGAGCTAGCCAGCACTTCACCGCCACCCACTGTCCCCTCCCAGAGCCAAGGCAAGCCGTGGACCACCGAGCACGCCCCGCGCCCAGTCCCACTGCGACATGCCGAGCACGCCCTAGAGCGCCGCACCCGGCACGCGCGCACACGCCGCCCCTCGACCGCAGCCCATGCCCACCGCTTCGCCATGATCCAAGGAACACGCCAGACATCCCCGTTCGCCGCCCAATACCTCACAGTCACCGCTCGTCGTCGAAGACGCCGCCTCTGCCGCTCAGAGCACCAGCCTCGCCCGACCGTTTACCACCGCCCCTAATCCCGCATTTAAGTTCTAGAGCATCGCCAGGAGACCGCGCGTCGATCGCCACCCTCAGCCATGCCGCTAGCAGCTCGTAGCCATGTCACCACCGCCGCCTGCCCATCCCTCTCGGTCTCGCCATCGAGCCTATAAAAGGAGGCCACCCCCAGCCGTTTGAAGCACACCATTCCACTCCACTCACCTCACTGATAGTTCCACCCTCTAGCCGGATCACGAGGAGAAGCAGCTCGCCGGAATTGCACCGGAGCAGGCCGCCTCTGGAGGAGAAGGGGGCCGCTGATTGCGACCACCCCCGGAGCTTCCTCGACCGTCCCTGAGCTCGCCGTCGACCACTCGTTCGTTTGCCCGCCTCGCCGTCGTCGTTGGAGCCCTCGTATGCCCCCTATGCACCCCCACTGAGCCGCTAGGGTTCGAGCTCGTCGGTGACAGGTTCGTCGTCGACGACGATCCCCAACCGTTGATCTCCCTTCTAATCCAAGGACCCACATAGCCTCGTACCGCTTCGCGCGTTATGAGATGCCGAATGGTAGACCCCCCTGTCAGCTTAGCCCCGTGCTGCGGAGTGACACTGGGCCGGCCCATTAACCTCTCCCACGCGATCCAACCGTTTGAATTTAGATTTTTCTATTTTAATTCAAACATAGTTCTGTGCATAGATTCAAAAAGCAACCCAGCTCGATCCAATGAACAAAATTGCATGAAACCAATTTTGTTAGAAAGATACCGAAATGCTTAATCCAAGCCCGTTGAATTCAAATCATTTGGATCTGTAGATCAACCTTGGTAAAAATAACAAGTGAGAAGCTTTTCTGTATTCAAACATTTTTAAAATTCAACCATAAGAGCTTTTGAGTTGTTTCCAACTCTCAAATATCACATTTGATCATACCTTTCAGAACATATAAAAACATTTGGGTTTACTTACAGAAATAATGTTCAAATAACAAAAGAATGCCACATAGCCATTTCTAGTCACTTTATTTAATTAAAATAAAAAGGTTAAACCTTATTAAATTGTGACACCACTTTAAATCACATTCCCATGTACTAAAATATGTGGTGATGACATGTGTCAACATGATCCCATGTTTGAGTTGGAGAATATTAAAACTTAAGTAGTTTTTCAATGAGTAGAAATTATTTTTCTCACATTAAATAAATAAGACAAATGCTTTAATCTTGTAATGATAAGTGACGATGCTAGATCATATATAGTACACCTTTGTGTGATGATTGAAAATAGTTAATTATTGTTTGGTGATTGTGTACCTCGTATTTATTTATAGACGCTAGTACCGACCAAGGATATAAGGAGGAAGGAGGATACTACGAGGAAGAAGCCGAGGAGAACTTCAACCACTGCTCTGCTCAAGGCAAGCCAATACTTAAAACCTTGCAAGCTAACACTTACAAGATACTTTACCTATGCAAGCCTTACTACACAAATTGACCTATGCAAGCTATTAACCTAGCAAGTTTATACCACTTGATAAACCATCCTAGTTTTACTTACAAGCTCTCTACTTTATTTCTTTATCAAAGCTTTCTCTTAGAGTTTACATAGTAAATTGTAGATGCTAGAAAGATATTTGAAGGTTGCATAAAGAGCATTAAATTTGGCCTAAGTAGATAATCTTGATGTCATCCCAAGGCATGAGATTGAACTTAGCAAATCCCCACTTGTTTACCACCCCTCATTAGTACTTACCACCACTTGTAGATGCTAGTGCTAAGCATAAAACTTGATCAACTTTAGATGGGAATACTTGGTGAAACTGGTTATGAAAACCTTAGAATGATGAGTCATTCTACTGAAATGTTTTGACCTGTGTTCTCAAACACCATATGATTTTGATGATGAAAATGTTGAGGCATGAGCCTTAGCCCTTTATAAAACTGATGGTTGTCTGGATGCGATACCATTCCAATTTTACCGTACAACCACAATACCCGAAAATTGGGTAGGGCTTGACTGGAAATTTATATACCTTAGTATGGGTTCCATTGTGGCCAAGGTCTGAGCTGAGGCTACCTTGTGAAGATTGTCCACCTATGTAGTACCCAAGATGACAGTTGGTCATGGTTGGGAGGCCAAACTCACAGGAGAGGTGCCTATACTAGGGCGTATAATGGAAAGGTTGGGATTGATTATCCGCATACTGAGTATGGTGAATTCAGGATTTGTTCCTGACGGATGTATCGAATGTTGTGGTGAAAGTGTACAATCTCTTCAGAGTGTTAAACTATTCGAATAGCCGCATCCGCGGTTATGGACAGTTGGAGTGGCCATACTGTTCCCCCGTCAGATGTTTTTAAAATGACTTATGAAATGAATTGAGACTTTGACTTGACCACAACAGAGTTGTGATATGAAATTCAAGTTCTCACTTAGGTGTTATAAAATTTCAACTTGCTTTCTTTGCTTCTGAACTTAGTAGGGGTAAATCTGGCTTTTTGCAAAACAACCCTAGAGCTTAGTGTCCTACTACAAAAAAAACCTTAACTGTTAGTATTAGTTTGCGAGTACTTAAAGAGTACTCATGGCTTTGTCCCTGGCTATTCTCGTGGCCAGACTATGAAGAGGAGTATCAGGATGATGGACCGCTGGAAGGTTACGACAACTAGGATCGCCTTCCATCGTCAGCATTGCCTGTGACCCCGAAGACGGAGCTTTGCCTACACTATCATTACTATTACATTATTCCGCTGCTTGAATTGTATTAAGAACTGGATCATGAGATCCTTATTTGTGTAAGACCTTATGTATGGTTTGTAATGGATGATGTACTGTGATATCCAAATCTGTTATGTCTCGCAAAAATGGTAATCCTAGGATTGCGATGTATGGCATAACAGGCATCTGGGATTAAAAATCCGGGTGTTGACACTCCTGCTCGTCCTCGAGTAGGTAAGTGATAAAACAATAACTTTTGAGGTGACATGCACCCTCACAATAAAGATCCAACCATTTGCAAGCATTGAAAGCTGGGATCAAAGAACTCTAAACATGTGCATGAAAGAATGGAGTTCTAACAATAGGACATAGTAACTATGCATGCAACATGAAAGTCTACAAACAAAGATCATGAATAACATGCATTGAAAAACGTTTGTTTGTTTCACATACATAAAATATAGCATAGTGGCAATCATCTTGTCCCTCATAGAGTAGCAATATAGATGCATAGGACACCTTCAAAGTTCACAAGGGTGACTAGAAACAAATAGCACAAGAATAAGTAATATCACAATATGCATCAATCAATAAGCTTTGGAACACTGCACACAGGATGACAACTATGCTCTCTTAATGGTGCCTAAAGGTAGAAGGTGGAGACTCAATAGTGGTGGAAGAAAGGCCTTTTTGTAAAGGAAGAAGGGATTTTAAGTTTCAAAAAGAGCTTCCAAAAATTATGGTACTTGTTAGCTTTCAGCCCTCATTGCCCCTATCATAAGCATCTTTAAGTGATTAAGGTTAAAGTGAACAAACTAGGGAGTATATGCTTGACGAAGTATAAGCTGGCAATCTCAAGTCCCTTGAATATGAGGGCCACACCTCATTCTACTCAACTTCAGGCCCAGGCAAGTTCTTGTCATTGTAAGTATTTGCATATCATTGAGAACCGCCAACGGGGTACCCCTTGCACATGGTAGTGGAGCTTTCCCATAACCAAAATGACAAGGCAAGCAGACAATAAGCATCTCAGCAATCTTTTTATTTACTATATGCATAGATTTTTATTGAGGATGCTTCATAGATAGCTCACTATGGTGATGCTGCAAGTTTCCACCATGATTAGGCATGGCTTAGGCTAGCGGCCCAGGCGTTTCTCTAACAGAGAATACAAACTCCATGGACTTACAAGTTCCCTCTTTATTTCACACCGGTGACATCCATAGACAAAAGAGCATGATATCAACTGAGTACAGAGTACAAGTGCAATGTTGAAAACGTTCCCCGTGATAGCACGGTTCTGCTAATTCCAATGTATAAGTGCAAGCATATACAACATAGTGCCACAATGGTTCAAGTTTATTAGGGGCAAAGAATATAAAGTGTGCCATCAAGTTTTTGAGGGATTTAATCACTAAGTTTTCACATAACAAAATAGTTTTTAATTAGAAGATAGCTGAAAACAAGAATATACTTGGAATGGTGTAACACACCATGCATATGAGTTTATAGTGGACACTTTGGAATAACTTTTGTTTCTTGGGAGTTGGAAGCATGAGTAGAGCTTACTCATACAAGTGGAGGCTAGCAAAAGACTGGGAGCAACCAACTAAGAGAGCAATAATGGCCATAATCATGTAGAGCAACAAAGCATTACTAATCAAAGCATAGAGTGGTACTACAAGTCAATGACTAAATGATCATATAGGCTAATGGTGACTTGTGAGAGTCATAACATGGTGTGAGCATGTGCCAAGTCAACCCAAACAAAGCATCAAAGGAGAATACCATAATACTATGCTTTTGCATGCTAAAACAACGCATAATTTCTTCAAGGCACACTAAGAAATCCTAATGACTTGGAGCAAGCCATGCTACAGCAATAATCACTAAGCATAAGGTCAAAAAAACACCTAGCATGTCATGCTAAAGTCTAAGTCACAATTAATGCAAGCTCCTCTTGCACTTCAAGCAAGAACTTACTACTCCTTTCCAACACCAAGCAACTTATTTGCAACAAAACATAGCAAAAGCGGGGGTGCAAACTAATCAAGCAAACTAAACAACTAAGCAAATAAAACGAAAACTAAGACGCTCCAAGAACAACACAACTGTGCATGAAACAATAAAAATGAAGTGTCTAGACAGACCTAAGCTTTTTATTGATGAAGAAGGGGATGCCTTGGGCATCCCCAAGCTTTGACGCTTGTACCTCTTGGATATTTCTAAGGGTGAAACCATGGTGGCATCCCCAAGCTTGAGAATTTGTCCATTCTTCATCTCATTACATCATTCTCTCTCTACACCTGAAAAAAAATCTTCACACAATCTTCATTAGCAACATTAGTTTATTCAAAAGATATTAGACCTCTGTCAAAGCTTTGTAACAGCAGGTCTTTTCATTAAAAACACAAGCTGCTGTAGTAACTCCTTCAAAAATCTCAATTTCCCAAAAAGAACTCAAAAAGGAATCAATAAGAAGCAAATGCAAATAATGGCAGAAATCTGTTAAAACAGACCAGCAGGCAAAAACCATTTTTTTAGAAAATATTCTATTGCTCAAATAAAAAATTATTGAACTAACTAAAGTTAGCTAACATACTGGGGGATGTATTCGTAAATTTTGAGCTCAATCCGAGTTACGGAGACTCCTCATGAATGTTTTTGGTGGAGGACAGAAATCTGTTTCGGGACAACAACTCCCCAAATCTTACTTCCCTCTCATTAGAGGTCATTCTTGGAAAAAAAAAGCAAACAAAAAAGGATAGGGAGAGGTCATTACTGAAGTAATAACTTCCAAGACTCAAGTAAACTCTTGGGTTATCTCCCAACAAGTACTTTTCTTTAACGTCTTTAAGTTAGGCACAAGAGTTAAGAAGAATCAAGTATTTTCAAATGAAGAAGCAACCTTATTGTTCTTTACTTTCTTACCTTTCTTCTTTTCTTTAGGTAAGATATGATTGCTTACCGGACGAGCAAAATGCATAATGCCTTTTACCACATCTATCATTGCCCCAAGGTGTTTTAGTAGAGATCTTCCAAGTGTGATCTGTCCCTTGCCTACACATTCGATAACAAGATAATCAGTAGTCACCATTTTTCCTGAGATTTTTGTAAACACACCTTTAGCTATTTCAATGGGTAATATAGTGGCATTGTTGGTAAGATAGATTTCCTCTCCTCCTTCAGTAAGCCCCCAAAGATTCAAGGAATCATAAATGTCTTTAGGCATGAGGCAAAATTCAGACATGATATCAGAGTGAGCATCAAAAAGTGTAGTGTTTATTGAGACTTTGATTGTAGGAAACCACTTTGAAGGCTCAAAATTTATGGGAACATAATTATGGTAAGCCCTAAGCGTATGATAGCAACTATTCATAGCAGCAATACCGATCTCAAGAGTGTTCAACCTAGCAAAAATATTTGTAAAAGAGGAATCAGACTTGCCAGGTGTACCATAAATCATGATTAATTTCCTTATGGCATCAAAAGCTTCGTCCTTAGTACATAGCAAAAAATATTTCTCAGCCACAACATCTAAATCATATCTATAACGAAGAGCAATACCATGGTAGAAACTATCAATAACCAAGCTAAGGCTCACCTTAGGCTCAGTTTCCCTCTGAAAAGCAGAGATTCTAGACCAAGCTTCTTTAAAACTTTCTTCAATTTTTTGCTTAAAAGTGGAGATTTCTACCATAGGGGAAATAAATGTTGGTCCAAAACCATACATGGTAGCAACTAGAGTAGGAACTAATTTTTTTGTGTTTTTTGGAAAGAGGCAAACAAAACCAAGAAAAAGAAACAAAGCAAACTAAAAACAAAATAAAGAGAAAGGAAGTGGAGGACTCCCCTTGTGAAGACATCCTTAGCCTCCCCAGCAACGGCGCCAGAAATCTTTGATGGTGCTCGATAGGTGTTGACGTGGAGCACTTCATTGGTAACCCCAAGAGCAAGGTGTGAAGAGCACGGCAGCAAGTTTCCCTCAGTAGAGACCGAGGTTATCGAACCAGAAGGAGGAAGGAAACATCTCAAAGGTGTTGCAAGCAACGTGGAAACCTGCACAACACAAACTCAAGACTTTGCCCCAATAAATCAGTGAGGTTATCAAGCTCACCGATTTGTTGTAACAAAGTATTAAACGTATGGTGTGGAAGGTAATGGTTTGCAGCAAGTAAACAAGTAACAGTGGAAGATGTATCAATGGTAAAGATTGGACCGGGGTCCATAGTTCTAGAGGTGCTCTCCTTAGATAAACAATATGGCATAAAGGGTAAATAAATTACAGCAAGGCAATTAACAGGAACTAAGCAAGGCATAACAATGCAATTACTAGCCAGAAAGATCCTATGAGATTCGATTGGGCAATACAACAAGATACATAGACC
This sequence comes from Avena sativa, assembly GCA_916181665.1. NCBI lineage: Eukaryota > Viridiplantae > Streptophyta > Magnoliopsida > Poales > Poaceae > Avena > Avena sativa. Next base: position 3,619,846 of record OV702284.1, read on the forward strand.
GCCATCCAACTGCATCTATGACTAGAACTCCACCTTCAGGTTATCATCCGAACCCCCTCCAGTATTAAGTTGCAAGAAACAGACAACTGCTTTAAGCAAAGTGTGTAAGGTAAACAGTCCACATGTTCCATGAACAAGAGACCGTTGTTTTCTCCCTAGTGGCAACAACACATTCTACAACCGAAGAGATTATTGTCACTTCCCTTGGAAACTAGAGGCATGAACCTACTATCGAGCATAAATACTCCCTCTTGGAGTCACTAGCAACTACTTGGCCAAGATAGCTACTAACAACGGAGAGCATGCAAGATCACAAACAACACAGACATGATAGAATCATAAAGACAAAACCATTAATCAAACCAACATAATAATCTCAATATCCATCGGATCCCCGCAAACACAACATGCATGATTACAAATAGATTAGATCTTGATCATGAACGGGGCTCACAAGATCTATACATGAAAGCACAAAGGAGGAGATACAACCATATAGCTACTACATGGACCCATAGTCCAAGGTGGAACTACTCACGCATCATACCGGAGAGAAGGCCTCCGGGATGATCTCCCCTCCGGCAGGGTGCCAGGAAGAACTTCAGATCCCCCCGATCTAGGGACGATGGTGGCGGCGGCTACAGACGGTTTCGTGGAGATTTGATCGGGTGATTAGTGTTTCTACATCGGGGGCTTCTTATAGGCGAAGGGGGAGGCCGAGGAGGCGACCAGGAGGGTCAAACCCTACCCAGGCGCGGGCCCACCCCTGGCCGCACCTAGGGGGTTTGGCCGTCCTGGCTTGCATCTCCGTCTCCCATCTGGACTTCTTGTTCCCCATGGAAAGTTATTGACTTTGACGTTTGTCCCGTCCAATTCCGAGAATATTTCTTTACTAGCTTTTCTGAAACCAAAAATAGCAGAAAACAGGCAACTGGCACTGTGGCAACTTGTTAATAGGTTAGTACTAGAAAAGATGTAAAAAGCACCTCAAAGTGTAGACAAAGCAAAGCAAAGTAGATACTGACAAGCATGGAACATCAAAAATTATAGATATGTTTCCGACGTATCACTCTGCATAGTGTGGAGTTATTTTCTAGCTGGATTTTCTTGCACCTTCCCTCTTATTGTCATGTCTCACCATGCTTTTGTCATATATGCCAACCAACAGAGTTGCAATAGGTTTATTCCTAACATCCAAGATGTACTTGTTGAAGCATTCACTCAAGTTATTGTTAACCAAGTCTGTTTTGTAGTTGGCATCAAAAGCCCACCTAGCCGAAGTGTGTGGTGGAATCTTTGATAAACAAGCCCAAGCCAGCTCACATTGCTTCTTCATATCATCCATGCCTCTATCAAATCCATCTTTTGTGTAGGAATAAGCAGCAGTATCCATACACTTCTTCAAATCCTCCCCCCTAAATCCTGCAGTTTGGAAATTGGCATAGATGTGCCTTAGACAGAATCTGTGTGGACTATTTGGGAAAACAATGGTCACCGCTTTGATTAAACCTTTCTGTCTGTCTGACATTATTGTGTAATACCCAAATTTCCCTTGCTCTCCACCAAGTGCTTCCTTTAATTGTTATAGAAACCACTGCCAATTCTATGTATCTTCTTTAGCCACCACTACCCATGCTAGAGGATAGATGTTATTGTTCCCATCTTTAGCTTCAAGCTCATGTTGTCAGTTTGATGAAGTAGCCATGCAAGCCAATGAATGGCCTCAACCTTCTAGAAATCCTTCCCTTACAGCATTCACACAGAAAAAAGCCCATGGAATCTTGGGGTCCAGCTGATTTCTACAACCTATCCTTTCTTCATTGCCTCCTTTTGTTCACCAGTTGGTCTAGTGACAGTTGTGACAATGCACCTGGATCCTGGATTTATGTCTATGATAGTTTGTAGGTAATCCCTAAGCCTGTAATACTGCTTCTTGTGATCTCTCAGTACTATGTTTCTAGCTTTTGTCCTAGCCATGTAGGCCATCCTCTTGGGAACATCAACTCCAAAATATGTCTTGGCTCTCTCTTGCAATGTTGTGATGCAAGGATTAGTGCATGATCTGAAATTATCCACATATGCATTGCTCAACCACTTGGAGTTAACCCTGCTGTTTGATGGCTCAGTTGGACATGTGTGTTCCAACACCATTTTCTTGATGCAAAAGGTTTTCTCATTACCAATCTCTCATGCAGTCATGTAAAACTCATAGCCAAACTTTTCCTTCTCCTTGCACCAAACTATAATCCTCTATGGAGTGTTCCTGTGAAAATGGTAGTTTCTAACCTGCACTATGTGCATCCTGGCAAGTGCTTCTCTGACCGATACACATCTCTAAACCAAAGCCTTAGCATGAACTGTTGCTCTGGATTCTCCCTAGTCTCGTCATACCAAACTCTCTCCTTTGCTTTCTTAGCTCTTCTCTTCCTTCCTTTAGGTTGCATGAATGGAGCTGGCTCATAGCCATCATCATCATCATCTGACTTCAGAAAACCTTGCTCTCCCTCATCATCAGAAGGAACCCACTGTGGTATTGTTTCCTTATGTACCTGTGAGTGTGAACTGAGTGTTGATCCTGGCCTTTTCACTTTTTTCTTCAAAGGAATTTCTAGTGCCACCAGTATTGGATCGTCTTCAATGTCAAATATATCTTCTACATCTGTCTCACCCTCAAAGTGGGTCAATGGATCATTCTTCCTCCTCATCTCAGATATTTCCTTCCTCAGCTCCTCATCTTTTTTCCTTCTTATTTCTTCTGCTTCTTCAGTGTTATACTGGCATGTATAAGACCAATCATCATCAGATGATGCCTCCTCTTCTACCCTATCAAATTCTCTCTACTGGTTGTCACATTGCACACTCTCTTGAGTCAGAAACTGGACTGGATTATGCTCATCATACTAAGTGTGTACATTATGACAATACACACTATTTTGAGTATAAGGCATAGCCTCCTCCTTTGGATCAAGAACAATGTGAACTACACATTTCCTCTTTAATGGGGACAACACAATTGCATGTGCTCTTTTGTCCTTCACCACTGTCAACACCACTTTCCTTGCTAAATCATACTTTCTAACCATTTCTTCAACCTTCAGATTGTTGTCAATAAGTTCTAGCCCATTCAACCCTTCCCCTTCATGCTTAACATAGTACAAAGAATCACTCAATCCATACCCCTCTGACTCCATAACAACTAGCAAATTCAGATATCTTATGTCTGCTCTGCACATTCTTTTATGCACAAATTTAGCTCCATTTAACTGAAAATAAAGGTCTCAGGTCTCTGTCTCTTCCCTAAATTCGAAAGAACAAAAAAATTAACTTTGTTTCTAAATCTATAGGGTGAAAAGGTTGCTCAGAATCAAATCCCTAGTCTAATATGCCCCATTTTCATTTAACTAATAGAGAAACGAAAACATACCCGCCTGTGAACAGGTAGTGGCTCATGGGGTTGGCGCAGGAGGAGTTGTCAGGCGACGTCCAGCATTTCTCCGACGACAAGCGCACCGCCCGCTGGTCTGCAAGATCCCCGCGCCCTTCATCATCAGCCTTGTTCCCGTCGACGCCAAGATGACGACGCGTGCATCCGCCGCCACCTCCCGTCGCCATTTCTGTCTCGAGCTCGTGAGAAGGGGAAGAACAGGAGTGAAGAGTGGACTGGGGGCTATTTCAGTCAACAAACGCAAACCTAACGGCCGTCGACTCCGTTCATCGTCTACGTTGCCATGTGGACCTGACATGTGGGCCAGACATGTCATAAAACGGGTTAAACGCAGGCAAACGCACAATCAGTGATCTCTGTAGCGACCCTGCCATAAAACACATCTTTATGTGTCAACTCTCCCAAAATAGGTAGTTTCATGACACCGCCACCCCTGATGTAGTAGTTCTGCCTCATTTTCTCGGTTTCCTAGAATGCACGACGTTGATCTTGATGTCCTAATTAGACCATCTCTAAAGTCTAAACCATGAACTGAGCATTCTACAACCATTTGAAATGAAACACGCGTGGCTGAAATCTGCAAACACACACTTAATTAGACCCAGAAAAATAGCGATTTGACCATTGCCGATGTCCCGTCCAACCACCAACCTCCTCTGGATCCATGCTGCCACGGCCACGACACGGCAGCCGTAGCCCGCAGGCAGCCAGGAAGCGAAAGCGACGGCTCACCGGCACGGGGAACACACGGCGGTTGCACCTTCCCTCTTATTGACATGTCTCACCATGCTTTTTTATATATGCCAACCAACATAGTTACAATAGGTTTATTCCTAACATCCAAGATGTACTTGTTGAAGCATTCACTCAATTTATTGTTAACCAAGTCTGTTTTGCAATTGGTATCAAAAGCCCACCTAGCCCAAGTGTGTGGTGGAATCTTTGATAACCAAGCCCAAGCCATCTCACATTGCTTCTTCATCTCAACCATGCCTCTGTCAAATCCATCTTTTGTGTAGGAATAAGCAGCAGTATCCATACACTTCTTGAAATCCTCTCCCCTAAATCCTGCAGTTTGGAAATTGGCATAGATGTGCCTTAGACGGAATCTCCGTGGACTATTTGGGAAAACAGTGGTCACATCTTTGATTAAACCTTTCTGTCTGTTTGACATTATTGTGTAATACCCAAATTTCCCTTGCTCTCCACCAAGTGCTTCCTTTAGTTGTTATAGAAACCATTGCCAATTCTCTGTATCTTCTTTAGCCACCACTGCCCATGCTAGAGGATAGATGTTATTGTTCCCATCTCTAGATGTAGCTGCAAGTATTTGATATCCTGTTGTCAGTTTGATGAAGCAACCATCCAAGCCAATAAATGGTCTACAACCTTCTAGAAATCCTCTCCTTGCAACATTCACACAGAAAAAAGGCCATGGAATCTTGGGGTCCAGCTGATTTCTACAACCTATCCTTTCTTCATTGCCTCCTTTTGTTCATCAATTGGTCCAGTGACAGTTGTGACAATGCACCTGGATCCTGGGTTTATGTCTATGATAATTTCTAGGTAATCCCTAAGCTTGTAATACTGCTTCTTGTGATCTCCCGGTACTATGTTTCTAGCTTTTGTCCTAGCCATGTAGGCCATCCTCTTGGGAACATCAACTCCAAAATCTTTCTTGGCTCTGTCTTGCAATGTTGTGATGCAAGTATTAATGCCTGATCTGAAATTATCCACATATGCATTGCTCAACCACTTGGAGTTAACCCTACTATCTGATGGCTTAGTTGGACATGTGTGTTCCAACACCATTTTCTTGATGCAAAAGGTTTTCTCATTACCAACCTGTGATGCATTCATGTGTAACACCCCGTCCATTGGGCCCGGGGGTGTCACTCCTGATAGCTTAATAGGATATCTGGACTGGCCCCACATACCAACACTAGTCTTTTATGTGCACTTTGTCCTCACTCATGTGCACCCGGTACCCACTTCCCGGTCGATCACCCATCCTAGAATCGATCTAGGCCAAGCACGCTTAACCTTAGAGTTCTTTTTGAATGAGCTTCCGGAAAAGAAGTTGCAACTTGTTGGTGTGTGTATCCTATTAATCCTATTAAGCCATGTGCTTGGATCTCACATACACCCACCCTATAGAAGATCGATGCCCTCATCGATCAAGCACACCCTAGGAATGTTCCCTCTTGGCACACGTCTGTGCATCTAGTGTTGGCACATGTGCCATGTTGTGTCCACTCCGGGCCACACGCGCCATGCTCCACATGTCCCGCCACTAACACGCACACACCCGTTTAACCGCGAGAACTTGACTCTGATACCACTTGTGACATCCCGTCCACTGGGCCCTGGGGGTGTCACTCCTGATAGCTTAATAGGATATCTAAACTAGCCCCACAGACCAATACTAGTCTTTTCTACGCACTTTGTCCTCACTCATGCGCACCGGGTACCCACTTCCTGGCCGGTCACCCATCCTAGAATTGCTCTAGGCCAAGCACGCTTAACCTTAGAGTTCTTTTTGATTGAGCTTTCGGAAAAGAAGTTACAACTTGTTGGTATGAGTATCCTATCAATCATATTAATCCATGTGCTTGGATTGTTGGAGATATGCCCAAGAGGCAATAATAAAGTGGTTATTATCATATCTTCACACTTATGATAAATGTTTACATACCATGCTATAATCGTATTAATCGGAAACATTAATACTTGTGTGATTTGTAAACTAAAATAAGAGTCCCTAGTAAAGCCTCTTGTTAAACTAGCTTGTTGGTTAATATATGATCATGGTTTCCTGATCATGAACATAGAGATGTTATTAACAACAGGATCATATCATTAGGAGAATGATGTGATGGACATACTCCTATAGATAAGCGTAGCATAAAGATCAAGTCATTTCAATAAGTTCAATTGCTATATGCTTTCTGATACATAGTAACCTAATTCCTTCGACCATGAGATCATGCATATCACCTTTGCCGGATGGATGCTTTGATGACATCAAACACCACACCGTAACTGGGTGGCTATAAAGGTGGCATTGAGTGTTCGGAAAGTATTGGTTGAAACACATGGATCAAGAGTGGGATTTGTCCATCCATATGACGGATAGATATACTCTGGGCCCTCTCGGTGGAATGTCATCCAATTAGCTTGCAAGCATGTGACTGGGTCACAAGGGATCACATATCACGGGAACGAGAAAAGAGTACTTATCGGTAACAAGGTTGAACTAGGTATCCAGAGATACCGACGATCATAACCTCGGATAAGTAAACTATCGTGAGACAAAGGGAAATTGGTATCGTATGTAAGTGGTTCATTCAATCGCAAAGTAATCGTAGAAATATGTGGGAGCCATATGAATTTCCAGATTCCTCTATTGGTTATTGTTCGGAGAAGTGTCTCGATCATGTCCGCATAATTCACGAACCGTAGGGAGACACACTTAAGGATTTGACGTTGTTTGAGTAGTTATGGTATTATGAGAAAGAGACCGAATATTGTTCGGAGTCTCGGATGGGATCCGGGATATCACGAGGTGATCCGGAATGGTCCGGAGAATAAGATTCATATAAGGAAAGTCCCGTTTCGGAGTTTGGGAATGATTCCGGTGTTTTCATCGGGAATGTTCTAGAAGGTTCCGGATTGTCCGGCACTCCGGGGGGGGTACATGAATGTGTCATTGAATGATTGCATCATGTACTAAGTGTTCTTGCTGTTCCAAAACTGAAAAGTCAAACTGCCAGTTTGAAAGTCAAACGGCTAAAACAGGAAACTGTGGAAAACAGGAAACCGTGGGAAACAGGAAACTGTGGGAAACAAGCAAGAGGAGGTTGAAACCAACTTGGAGGAGGAGTCCCTCTCCTCCAAGCCGGCGGCCAGCCTAGGCCGAGTTGGGGAGGGACTCCCCTCCCCTTCCCTGGCGCGCCAGCCCCTCCACCTATAAAAGGAGGGGCAGGGCCTCCTCCTCTACACACAAGTTTCTATCCTCTAATCTCCGGTTTAGAGCCGTTTTGGTTTAGAGCTTCTAATTGCTTTAGCCTGCGGTTTAGAACCTTCTAATTGGTGTGTCTAATCTCTAGACCACTAATAGATCTCTCTCTCATACTCCACCATACTCGCTCCGGCTTAAGGCGAAGCCCTGCGGGATCTCCCCTCTACTTCCGGTACCACGCCGTTGTGCTGCCGGAATCGCGAGGAGAGTGCTACAACCTCCGCTGCCTGCTGGAACAAGGGAGAGGAAGGTCTTCGTCGAGTACCGAACGTGTGACCGACTACGGGAGCGCTGCCGGAACGCAGCGCCGGAAGGATCGTCTACACGATCTTGAGATCGGAAAGAGTACGACTACATCACCCACGAGAATCCGCTCTCGTTAAACACTTTGGAATCTTCGAGGGTAAGTTATTCCATCGACTCGTTGCTACAATCTAATAGATAGATCTTGGCTTGTTTGTTTGTATGCGATAGAAAATTTTTGTTTTCCATGCTACGAACCCCTACAGTGGTATCAGAGCCGTGTCTATATGTAGATCTGTTGCACGAGTAGAACACAATGGTCATTATGGGCGTTGATGCTTTTATTGTCGATTGCTTCTTGTGTACTTTGCATCTTGCGGTATGTTGGGATGAAGCGGCCCGGGCTAACCTTACATGACATCGTTCATGAGACTTGCTCCATGCTTGACATGCAACTTGTATTGCATAAGTGGCTTTGCGGGTGCCTGTTTCTCCTAGCATAGTTAAGATCCAATTTACAACGGGTGATTAACAATACTAGTATCAATGTTGTGGTTCTTGTTCGTAAGTTAGAACGACACTTATTGAAAGCCCCAAACCACGTAAAATATGCAAAGAAAGTAGAGGCGTCTAACTTTGTTTTGCAGGGGTGTGCTGTGATGTGATATGGCCATGATTGTGATTATATATGATGTATGCAATGTTCCTTATTGTAAGTTGGCAACCGGCAGGAGCCATATGGTTGTCTTTAATTTCTGTTAAGACCCGCGTGTCTATTCAAAGTAGTTGTAATAGTTGAAGCCGGTGGACGACAACCATGGAGCAGCGTCATTGACCTTGATGCAATGCTGGTGATGATGGAGATCATGTTCGTGCTTGAAGATGGAGATCGGAAGCACAAAGAAGAAAGGCCATATCATATCACATATTATGAATTGCATGTGATGTTAATCCTTTATGCATCTTGTATTGCTTAGTAGACGACGGTAGCATTATAAGATGATCCCTCATGCACATGAATTTCAAGTCATAAAGTGTTCACCCTTAGTTAGCACCGTTGCTAAAGCTTGTTGTTTCGAAGCACCACGTGATGATCGGGTGTGTTAGATTCTACAAGTGTATACAACGTGAGCAAGCCAGATTTGCTCATGCGGAAACTAAGGTTTGATCTTGACGAGCCTAGCATGTACAGACATGGCCTCAGGAACACGGATTACCGAAAGGTAGAGCATGAGTCATATAGTAGATATGATGAACATGTTGATTGTTCGCCATTGAAGCTATATCAACTCTCGTGATGATCGGTTTTGATGTGGTGGATTTGGTTCGTGTGATCACTAAAACAATGTGAGGGATATTGTTTTGAGTGGGAGTTCACCTAGATTAATTTAATTATTAATTAGAACTCAATTTATCATAAACTAAATCAAAGTGAATTTGCATAGTTGTTGTAGTCATTGGCATCCATTTACCACCTTGCCCTTAGTTATAATTGAGATGATAGAACTATAGAATTCTGGTTAGTTACTTTACGAACTGGTATCGTATTGTTTTGAAGTGTTAATCTAAAGTTTAAAAGTCCTATTGCAAACTTTCAGTAAGTTCTGGTTACTCCATGAAGTTTAATAATTAGTATTAAATCAAGAGTAACAATTCCAAGTGTTAGTATATAAGTATCATGTTTGTCTCCATGATTCTTGATATTCAAAGGATTCTCCTAATATCAAGGTTATCTAAGGATCTGAAAGAGTTGTTTCAGAAACCATGATTTGTGGAAGATATTGTGATATCTAAAACGAAGTTTTGGTTGCAACATGATAGAGTATAATATGGCTAAAGTCATGTTCTCATATTTGATGAGAATTTGCAAAAGGTTGGAGACACTAGTTGTTCTAAACCTCCAAAAGTTTTTGGGAGAGCAACATTATACTCACGATTCACCGTTACAAGCTAATAGTAGCTTGATCATGGATAATTCCATGATAAGGGTGAATATTTGATGTAGGTAAAATATTTACTACACCAAGAGATTACTAAATAAAGGAATTTGAAAGAACACCAAACATTTGATGATGGTGATCTACTTCAAAGTGCAAGTCCAAAGACATTGCTATTTAACTATACACGCTTTGGACTATGTGTCATATGAATGACTCCACTAATTGATGTTGATAGATTCTTTCAAACAGAAAAGGAAATACTGAAAGAGAATCTCATAAGTATATGGCAGAAAAGAAAAGACTAGAATTGTTCAGTTTAAGTATATAGATGATATACATGTTATGGCTATATTCTTTGCTTATTAAACAATGTGGTTCTTAAGTATTTGATACTGAATTTGTTGGTGTGAATCGTCATACGAAACAACACAATTCATGAACTACAATGGCCTAAGTAACTAGCAAAAGAATATGTGATGATGTTCATCGAGAACAAAATAAAGGGTTATTGTGTTGCTCGTTAAACATCAAAGCTTGCCTTCAAGATTTGTTTTATCAGGTATTATGAGAACAAAAGGGTTGTTCAAATAATTGCCGTAATCTATAAAAGATGGATGATTTGCAAATCTCGTTGGAGATATCACATCCATAAAACTAGTGCTAAAGATGTCGAAAGACAAATTGATTGAAAGATCACTTAGGAAGTGACATCGCCGTTTAAATTATATTGGAAAGAAAACATGAAGAAAATCCATATGGATGGAATTTTGGAGTCTATTTGATTTTGATCAAATGACGCTTGTGAAACTTTCCTAGAGATAATTAAAACTTCGTTCATAGGCAAAAAGGGAACGATAGACTAGCTTATTGGAACTTGTACATATTGTTGTATGAAGTCCATTATGTATAGTCAAGAGCGATGGATTTCAAATTCATGTGCTTTCTCCGAAAATTTGAGTGAATATATGAATATTTACTTAATAAGGATGAAGTGTGAAACATTTTAAAAGTTCAAGGACTTTCAAGATGAAGTGCAAAATCATTGTAACAAGAATATAAATAGTTTATGATAAGATCATAAAGGAAGATATTTGAGTTATAAGTTTAGCATAATACCTAAGATTTAAAGGAATCGTTCCGTGGATTTGCATTTTCTCGAAACACCATAAGAGTATGGAGCGTTCGAGATATGTAATTAAACCTTGTTTGACATGGTAAGATCGAAGGTGTAATTCATAAAACTGCCATTATATTTTAAAGATTAAAAGCTTTAGAGATTACCGTTTTTCCACTGAAAAGAGCTTCATCATAATCCGTTGAAATGACACCATATAAGGTTATGGTTTGGGATAAAACCCAAGTTGTCCTTTCTTAAACATTGGTATGCTATGCATAAGAAAGATGTGTGCAACCAAAGTCGGATGAACCTGTCTTTGTATAAACTGTTAAGTATTCCTCCATAAACACCGGAGACAAAAGTGTTTGTTGCTTAGAACGTCAAGTTTCTTTGGGAAGGAATTTTTCGTGAAAAGTTAAGTGGGAGGACAATAGAACTTTGATAAGGTTAAAAGAACCTTAGCTATATGTGCAAAGTTGCGCAGCGCCGAAAAGTGTTCCGGAGTTAGCAAACTATGCTCATGGCTCGTGTACTTCAAAAGTTGTGGTCATGGAGATCTAAGTTCTTATTGAAACAAGTAGGTCGGATGAACAATCAAATACCAAGATTTGAGAGTTAAATCATTATTTGACAATAATGATCCGACTACGTGCAAAGAAGCGATGATGGGCCCTGACTCCGTCAAATGGCTTGAAGCCATAAAATCCGTGATAGTTCCATACACGAGAAATCAAGTTTTGAACTTGAAGGACCCTCGAGAAAGGTGTAAGACCTTACAGTTGTGTTTGGATCTATAAATAAATAGACATGGATGTTGCACATCTATGAAATAGTCGACATGTTGGGAAAGAGTTCACAACAATGTTCAAAGGTTGACTATGACAAGATCTGATCTTTCATAGAGATATTTAGTCTAGACGGATTAATGTAGCAACCACTACATATAATTTGTTATATGGTAGTTGAATAAACAAAACAAGTTCTTCTAATAGAATCGTTACCTAGGACGTGTGCATGACACGGTCCATAGGGTTTTGTTAATTCAAAGGATGCTAAAAGCATATGCAAACTTCAATGGTTGAAGTGAGCATCGCGGAGTTGGAATCTTCACTATGATGAAACTGTTAAAAGAGTTTAATTTCATCAGAGACAATGAAGATGCTTGCGTTTGCAAGAAATTAAGTGGGAGCGCTAAGACATATTTCTAATACATTATGTGGAGGACATATTGTTGATTAGAAAAGATGTATCTTTTATTAACACATATTAAGAATTTCATCCCGATGAAAGACTTAGGCGAAACCCAAATATTTGGCATCAATAGATGCTAATATGGTTGTGCCAGAAGTGCATAGACAAGATATTGAATGAGTTCAATATAGAAACTACAAGAGAGGTTCTTGTCGCACAGAAAGGATTGAATGAGTTCAATGTTGATGATATATATTCAAGTGTATTGACATTTGGTAAAGTGAAACAAATAATCAAGTATAGATTGATACTTGATGTATGAAATCACAAAGAATATTTATATCAATCATACTGTGATATGTACAAATCCAGATATGTCCTATGCTCTAAATGTTGTGAGCATATACCAGAATGATTCGTAAGATGATCATTGGACAATAGTAAGGATATTCTTATGATCTTTTGGAAGAGCTAAGACTATATTATTTGTAGAAGTGACAAATAGATGGTTAGTTCATTGTAAAAGTACTACATTGATACTAGCTTTGTCACAAAGTACAAATTAAGTTTATCTCAATCTAAACTAAGGGTGGCACAATATAATGGAAAGTGAGTTCCATAATGGATTTGGATGAATTCCAAAGTTAAGACATTGTGACAGATACTACAACAAAAGGCTAAGTATATGACTGCTATTTTATCAGCAAAAGAGGGCATTTGTGTCAAGTAGTTTGTTATCAAACTAGGTGTAGTTCACAGTGGGATAATACTATGAAGATATATTGTGCGACAATATTATCAACATGTTTTAACCCCAAAGAACTAAAGGTCACACCGAAAGACCAAATTTATACAAAGCCATCTCATTAGAGAATGAGTGATGCGTAAAGACGCAAAGACATGCAATTACACACGGACCTGGAAGTGTCAGATCCGGAGATCAGTTGACCACTAGCAATCGTGTACATACAACACCGGAAAGCCATAGGTGTTGAATACACAAAGGTTTGAAACTAGATTATTGACTCTAGTGCAAGTGGGAGACTGTTGGAGATATGCCCAAGAGGCAATAATAAAGTGGTTATTATCATATCTTCACACTTATGATAAATGTTTTACATACCATGCTATAATCGTATTAATCGGAAACATTAATACTTGTGTGATTTGTAAACTAAAATAAGAGTCCCTAGTAAAGCCTCTTGTTAAACTAGCTTGTTGGTTAATATATGATCATGGTTTCCTGATCATGAACATAGAGATGTTATTAACAACAGGATCATATCATTAGGAGAATGATGTGATGGACATACTCCTATAGATAAGCGTAGCATAAAGATCAAGTCATTTCAATAAGTTCAATTGCTATATGCTTTCTGATACATAGTAACCTAATTCCTTCGACCATGAGATCATGCATATCACCTTTGCCGGATGGATGCTTTGATGACATCAAACACCACACCGTAACTGGGTGGCTATAAAGGTGGCATTGAGTGTTCGGAAAGTATTGGTTGAAACACATGGATCAAGAGTGGGATTTGTCCATCCATATGACGGATAGATATACTCTGGGCCCTCTCGGTGGAATGTCATCCAATTAGCTTGCAAGCATGTGACTGGGTCACAAGGGATCACATATCATGGGAACGAGAAAAGAGTACTTATCGGTAACAAGGTTGAACTAGGTATCCAGAGATACCGACGATCATAACCTCGGATAAGTAAACTATCGTGAGACAAAGGGAAATTGGTATCGTATGTAAGTGGTTCATTCGATCGCAAAGTAATCGTAGAAATATGTGGGAGCCATATGAATTTCCAGATTCCTCTATTGGTTATTGTTCGGAGAAGTGTCTCGATCATGTCCGCATAATTCACGAACCGTAGGGAGACACACTTAAGGATTTGACGTTGTTTGAGTAGTTATGGTATTATGAGAAAGAGACCGAATGTTGTTCGGAGTCTCGGATGGGATCCGGGATATCACGAGGTGATCCGGAATGGTCCGGAGAATAAGATTCATATAAGGAAAGTCCCGTTTCGGAGTTTGGGAATGATTCCGGTGTTTTCATCGGGAATGTTCTAGAAGGTTCCAGATTGTCCGGCACTCCGGGAGGGGGGGAGGGTACATGAATGTGTCATTGAATGATTGCATCATGTACTAAGTGTTCTTGCTGTTCCAAAACTGAAAAGTCAAACTGCCAGTTTGAAAGTCAAACGGCTAAAACAGGAAACTGTGGAAAACAGGAAACTGTGGGAAACAGGAAACTGTGGGAAACAAGCAAGAGGAGGTTGAAACCAACTTGGAGGAGGAGTCCCTCTCCTCCAAGCCGGCGGCCAGCCTAGGCCGAGTTGGGGAGGGACTCCCCTCCCCTTCCCTGGCGCGCCAGCCCCTCCACCTATAAAAGGAGGGGCAGGGCCTCCTCCTCTACACACAAGTTTCTATCCTCTAATCTCCGGTTTAGAGCCGTTTTGGTTTAGAGCTTCTAATTGCTTTAGCCTGCGGTTTAGAGCCTTCTAATTGGTGTGTCTAATCTCTAGACCACTAATAGCTCTCTCTCTCATACTCCACCATACTCGCTCCGGCTTAAGGCGAAGCCCTGCGGGATCTCCCCTCTACTTCCGGTACCACGCCGTTGTGCTGCCGGAATCGCGAGGAGAGTGCTACAACCTCCGCTGCCTGCTGGAACAAGGGAGAGGAAGGTCTTCGTCGAGTACCGAACGTGTGACCGACTGCGGGAGCGCTGCCGGAACGCAGCGCCGGAAGGATCGTCTACACGATCTTGAGATCGGAAAGAGTACGACTACATCACCCACGAGAATCCGCTCTCGTTAAACACTTTGGAATCTTCGAGGGTAAGTTATTCCATCGACTCGTTGCTACAATCTAATAGATAGATCTTGGCTTGTTTGTTTGTATGCGATAGAAATTTTTTGTTTTCCATGCTACGAACCCCTACATGGATCTCACATCATGTAAAACTCACAGCCAAACTTTTCCTTCTCCTTGCACCAAACTATAATCCTCTATGGTGTGTTCCTGTTAAAATGGTAGTTCCTAACCTGCACTATGTGCATCCTGGCAAGTGCTTCTCTGAACTGATACACATCTCTAAAACAAAGCCTTAGCATGAACTGTTGCTCCGGATTCTCCCTAGTCTCATCATACCAAACTCTCTCCTTTGCTTTCTTAGCTCTGCTCTTCCTTTAGGTTGCATGAATGGAGCTGGCTCATAGCCATCATCATCATCTGACTTTAGAAAACCTTGCTCTCCCTCGTCATCAGAAGGAACCCACTGTGATTTCCTTATGTACCTGTGAGTGTGATCTGAGTGTTGATCCTGGCCTTTTCACTTTTTTCTTCAAAGGAATTTCTAGTGCCACCAGTACTGGATCCTCTTCAATGTCAAATATATCTTCTACATCTGTCTCACCCTCAAAGTGGGTCAATGGATCATTCTTCCTCCTCATCTCAGATATTTCCTTCCTCGGCTCGTCATCTTCTTGTCTTCTTATTTCTTTTGCTTCTTCAGTGTTATACTAGCATCTATAAGCCCAATCATCATCAGATGATACCTCCTCTTCTGCCCTATCAAATTCTCTCTGTTGGTTGTCACATTGCACACTCTCTTGAGTCAGAAACTGGACTGGATTGTGCTCATCATACTGAGTGTGTACATTATGACAATACACACTATTTTGAGTATAAGGCATAGCCTCCTCCTCTGGATCAAGAACAATGTGAACTCCACTTTTCTTCTTTATTGGGTACAACACAATTGTATGTGCTCTTTTGTCCTTCATCACTGTCAACACCACTTTCCTTGCTAAATCATACTTCCTAACCATTTCTTCAACCTTTAGATTGCTATCAATAAGTTCCAGCCTATTCAACCCTTCCCCTTCACGCTTAACATAGTACAGAGAATCACTCAATCCATACCCCTCTGACTCCATAACAGCTAGCAAATTTAGATATCTTATGTCTGCTCTGCTCATTCTTTTATGCACAAATTTAGCTCCATCAAACTGAAAATAAAGGTCCCAGATCTTTTCCTCTTCCCTAAATTCGAAAGAACAAAAAATTCAACTGTCTTTCTAAATCTACAGGGTGAAAAGGTTGCTCAGAATCGAATCCCTAGTCTAATCTGCCCCATGTTTATTTAACTAACAGAGAAACAAAAACATACCCGCCTGTGGACAGGTAGTGGCTCATCAGGATGGCGTAGGAGGAGTTGTCAGTCGAATTTACAACTCATCTGTTAAGGCTTATAAATATTCTTTGACTCCTCTTATGTCGAATCAATAAATTTGGACTTTACTTCCCTCGAAGACTGTTGTGATCCCCTATACCTGTGGGTCATCACCTTTCTCCGACGACAGTGCACCGTCTGCTGGTATGCAAGATCCCCGCGCCCTTCATCATCAGCCTCGCTCCCGTCGACGCCAAGACAACGGCGCGTGCGTCCGCCGCCACCTCCCGTCGCCATTTCTGTCTCGAGCTCGTGAGAAGGGGAAGAATGGGAGTGAAGAGTGGACTGGGGGCTATTTCAGTCAACGAACACAAATCTAATGGCCGTCGACTCCGTCCGTCGTCTACGTTGCCACGTGGACCTGACATGTGGGCCAAACATATCATAAAACGGGTTAGACACGGGCAACACACAATTAGTTATCTCTGTAGCGACCCTGCCCCAAAAAACGTCTTTATGTGTCAACTCTCCTAAAGTAGGTAGTTTCATGACACCGTCACCCCAAATATGTTAGTTTCGCGTCATTTTCTCGGTTTCCTAGAATGCACGACACGACGTTGATCTTGATGTCCTAATTAGACCATCTCTAAAGTCTAATAAACCATGAACTGAGCGTTCTACAACCATTTAAAATGAAACACGCGCTGCTGAAATCTGCAAACACACTTAATTAGACCCGGAAAATGGCGATTTGACCAGTGCCGACGTCCCGTCCAACCACCAACCTCCTGTGGATCCATGCTGCCACGGCCACGGCACGGCAGCCGTAGCCCGCAGGCAGCCAGGAAGGGAAAGCGACGGCTCACCGGCACGGGGAACACACGGCGGTTGGGCCTTCCACATCCACATCTTCCCGCCCCACCACCACCACCCTCTGCACGCAAGTGGAGATGCCTCAGCTCGCCTCAGCAGCAGCAGCAGACGCATGTGAAAAGCCACCGTGGTCCTCGTGGCAGAAGTCTACCTGCATCTGCACCGGGAAAGGACGAGCACCCCGCCATTAAAAAAACGGCGCGGGACCGCAGCTCCCGCCCGCGAC
This sequence comes from Avena sativa, assembly GCA_916181665.1. NCBI lineage: Eukaryota > Viridiplantae > Streptophyta > Magnoliopsida > Poales > Poaceae > Avena > Avena sativa. Next base: position 3,637,098 of record OV702284.1, read on the forward strand.
CTCGAACCCCCGAACCGTCGATCGGCTCCGATCCGGTAATAAAAACAAGTGGCCGCTTTGATCTGATCTGATCTCATCTGACGCCGACGCCGACGCATCTCTCGATCTTTGTTTTACCCGCCACCACCTTGTTGTTCAGTTCAGTCCTCCCCCTCGGCCTCAGTTGTTTTCTTGGCGCTGCCGACGGACCCCTTCGGGTTTACCGCCCCCGCTGTCGCGTAATGGCGTGCGCCACTGGACACTGACCGACCGACCTCCGCACCCACATGGCCCGTCGTGGGGGGAAGGTGAGGTGAGGTGAGCAGTCAGAGCGGAGCTTAGCTGCCTGCGTGCTGCAAGACCGGCCAGGGACAAAGAGGCCGAGACCGGCAACGTACTCCTCCCTGCTCCAGTGCTCCTCTTCCTCCATGCGCTGCTGCTGGAGAAGGTGAGAGACTGAGAAGGGCGGGCAGGAGGTGGTGGGCGTCGTCGTCGGCGTCGGCGGCGGCCATGAACTGGAAGAAAGGCGGAGGGGATGGAGGCGTGTCCAAGCGGTGGGCCGTGCTGCTCTGCCTCGGGAGCTTCTGCCTCGGCCTGCTCTTCACCAACAGGTAAACCACCGGCCGCTCCGATTCCCCCTCCCGCTTCTTCGATTTCGCGATTCGCAGCTCAGTTCAGTATGCGGAAGCGGAGCTAGCCTCAGCTCAGCTCCGAGGGTAGCTGCGAGATCTGCGGCCTCGGCATCTGGGGGAATTTCTGTTCTCGATTTGGGGATTTCATGGTTCTGTCGGCAGTGTCTTTGCCCTGCCGCGCAATCAAAGTATTTATTATCGAATCTTTTCTTGAACTTTGTGAATTTGGTTAATGACGACCAAAGAGTGATTTGTTGCTATCGAACTGTTAATAAGCGTGCTACGGGCTCTGTGAACTTGCAAATTTCGTGGATTGCTACCACACTGGGACATTTCTCCTTGCCAATTGGGGATGATCCTGCACAGAATCTCGATATAATTGCAGAGGCGAGTTACTGCTGCTAGCCTATGTATCCTCATCCAACATTCAATGATTGTACTCTGCAGTGGCATCCTACTGCGGCAGTGTACTCACATCTTCTTATGGACGTCTACTTCCGTTCTCCCGAATTATTAGACTAGTTTCTTTTTCAATACTCCTGTTTTGGAAATGACTCTTATGCTATCCTGTTTTTTCTTGATCCAGAATGTGGACACTGCCTGAGGCAACAGAGATTGCACGGCCGAATCAAAACGACGAGGATAGCAGTAAGGTAGCTGCTGCTGGAGATTGTGGTTCTAAAAAGGTGTGGTGTACTTCTCCCCCAAAATAGCTGTGATGATTAGTTGTTGATCGGTACTCTAATCATCTCTTTGTGTACTATAATGCCAAGTGCGGTCATTGTTTTTGATATGCTGTTCGATCATTGTGTGCTACTAGGTTCAGGAACTGCAAAGCTACAAAGATGTGTTACAAGGTCAAGATGCTCATCAAGATGTACAGTATGTGCCTATCTAGTCTTTCTTGATCACAGCATTTGTTCCTTTATTGGAAGTATCATTTTTATGAAAAAATCATTTTAATTGGCATTTTTAAATGCTTCTGATGTAGAACACTAGATAAGACGATAGCAAACTTAGAGACAGAACTCGCGGCTGCAAGAACCCTGCAAGAGTCCTTGCTCAACGGTTCCCCTGTTGCAGAAGAGTTCAAAGTGTCTGAGTCAATTGGGAAGAGAAAGTACCGCATGGTCATTGGCATCAATACCGCCTTTAGCAGTCGCAAGAGGAGGGACTCCATACGTTACACCTGGATGCCTCGAGGTTGCTGACATGAAGTATAATTTCATTTGAATACTCCTCATATTGGCACACTCTGAATGACTAATAACAGAGCAATGCAAATAATAGGTGAACAAAGGAAAAAGCTTGAAGAAGAGAAGGGGGTCATAATTCGTTTTGTCATTGGCCACAGGTATGATGCTGATAGATTTAGATGTGTACTATGATAAGCTATTTCAATAAGTTCAGGATTCATTATTTCTTCAATCAGGATTCATGAAAATATCTATCATATATTTTAAGATCAACATGGTGAAACTCATAGGTCTTATCGTTTCTAGATCATTTAGAAAATGAAATCTCAAGTCGCAACAATGTCATAACATAAATTCCACAAAGTTGTTAGAACATAAATTCCACATTGTTTTTAAATTTTGTTACAACATTTTTTCAATTGCAAATGTATACATTCAGTATTTGTCTCAGTCGACTTTACCATTGAGAAAAAAATATGATATGCAACCTCAGGTTTTAATATAGTGGAATGATGCTTCCAGAGGTAATTCCTGTCGACTACAGATAAACGACTTCCCGAGTTAGCGAGTACAACTGAGAATATTTGGAAAAAGAACTTGAAAGGGTGACTACAGTCAGAAATTTTGAGGGAAAGTTAGTTCATGGATACCGCTCACACTGATTTGAAACGGCCATATATTTGTGTTCCCTTTATGCAAGAAAAGACTAAAATAGTTGGTTGTGACATAATGTAGGCTCAGTCTCCCTATATAAAAATTGCTTCACACAAGACATATTTATAGAAGATGTTTTAAAAAAAAGCTGATACAGAGTACATTTTTGGCAATCAATGTTAAAGCTAGAATGTTTCACTGTTTTACATTTTATATCTGTTTATGGCAAGACATGCATAACATCATTGTCCACATGTGCAGTGCTATATCAGGTGGAATTATTGATAGAGCAATTGAAGCAGAGGACAGAAAACATGGGGATTTCATGAAAATAGTAAGTTGTTTGTTTCTGTAATGCCTATATATATCACATGGAAGTGATTGATGTTCTCAATTTGGCGGGGAATGCTGTTTTGCCTCCCTAATTACTGTAGTTACAAAAAAATAATGTGATTGATGTTCTCATTTTGGCGGGGAATGCTGCTTTGCCTCCCTAATTACTGTAGTTACGTCTTTATGCAGGACCATGTAGAAGGATACCTTGCACTATCTGGCAAAACCAAGACATATTTTTCTACAGCTGTTTCGTTGTGGGATGCAGATTTTTATGTGAAAGTTGATGATGATGTGCATGTCAACATAGGTAAATATCTATCTTATTTATGTTCTCTACTGCTCTGAACTTAGGAGGAAAGTGTGATCATATGTGCCTGCACCTGTCATATCTGTATTGAAAGCTCCTCATCGACTCCTCGATGATCATCAACAATGTACCTATTGTATGTGCAGAAGTATTAGCCAACATGTGAAATACTTCGTAGGATAACATGTGGGAATATTGGAGATTCTAGGACATCTTTTAAGCGAACAAGGCTTTGCTTTAAACAGTGAACTCTTTGTAACATTGTTGTTTTGCATTTGCAGCAACGCTTGGACAGATTTTGTCCAAACATGCTTGGAAGCCCAGAGTATATATTGGGTGCATGAAATCTGGACCTGTCCTTTCTGAAAAGTAAGTACATCAATTGGATCTCTCATTTTCTTGCTTGTCAAGTTGCTAAGACATGCTAGCTCTTTTTATCCAGGGGTGTGAGATACTACGAGCCTGAACATTGGAAATTTGGCGAACCAGGCAATAAGTATTTTCGACATGCTACTGGTCAATTGTACGCTATTTCCAAAGATCTAGCAACCTACATATCTATAAACAAGTGAGATAGCAATCATTTTCATGTAATTACAGACTTCAGTCTTTTATGGTTCTGGTGAAAGCTAATTCTGATGCTGTTAACCCAATTTATGCTAGGCATGTCCTGCACCAGTATATAAACGAAGATGTTTCACTAGGATCTTGGTTCCTTGGGATAGACGCGGAGCACATCGATGACCGAAGACTTTGTTGTGGTACTCCGCCTGGTGAGCTTCCGTTACTTCATGTCTTATAACTCCAGCTTAATCAGTGACCGAGTGCCTGGACATGGAGTCACATATTTTCGCTGACTGCTCACAGATTGCGAATGGAAAGCTCAGGCGGGGAACATCTGCGCTGCATCTTTCGATTGGAAATGCAGTGGCATATGCAACTCTGAAGGAAGGATCTGGGAGGTGCACAACAAGTGTGCTGAAGGCGACAAGGCATTGTGGAATTCCACTTTCTAGCTCGAGCGGAACACCCACGGGGAACATCTGCGCCGCATCTTTAGATTGGAAATGCAGTGGCATATGCAACTCTGAAAGAAGGATCTGGGAGGTGCACAACAAGTGTGTCGAAGGCGACAAGGCGTTGTGGAATTCCACTTTCTAGCTCGAGCGGAACACCCACGGAAGCAGAAGCTTTCCTGTTTAATAGTGTATACTAGATTGCCCACGGTGCTGTGTATGTAATTCATCTGTAGGTAGCTGTGATTTGATTCTGGGACTGGCTGACACCGACGAAGCGGACCACAATTTTACGTAGCGTCTGTCTGCCGGTGGCGGTGAAGGTGAAGAGGGTATACGAGATGTCGATGCATTCTTTTCGTGGATAAAATGTTTCAGGTGGCCATTTTGTATCGACCTCCTGTACTGTTTGGTCACTGAGATGTATGACCAGAATAAAACTCCCTGAATCCTGATGCTTCATTGCAGTGCATTCTGGACCAGATTTTGTATCGTTCTGTCGAGAGTAACAGTTGAGGGCTCACTTTAAATGAAAAAGGAAAAAACAAACATGATCATCTGGCATTACAAATAATGGAAATTTGTAACTTTCCTCTTTTCAGGATGTAGTTGGTTTTTCCTACCAAAATTATACCTTAATTTCCAATATCCCTAAATTATGAACTATAGCGGCAAATAATCTTAGGCATTTTACGATTTCCCATTTTGATATGTAATCCACCTTTTTTATTTTCTCTGTTTAGATCTATAAACTGTGTAAGTTTTATGTATTCTACTTATGCAGAGGCCGAGCTTAAACCTTTTAACTAATGAAACGTCCCTTATAAAAATAGCTGCAAATAAAATAAAAATGTGAAAAACGCTAATTTGATCTACGAAGTTAGCAGGCATGTGCGCTTTGGTCATGGACTTACAAATCATGAAATCTGGATCACGAAGTTGTAGGGTTCATCGCATGAAAAATAAAAAAAAATCTACCGCAAGAACGAACAAAATCAAGACCCAATTTATGGCAAAGCCAAGATCTAATCTATGAGATAGGTACAACGATATTGATGAGAACTAACCCTCGTAGATCCAAAGCGTTAACGAGATCTCATCTCGTGGTTGATGTAGTCGATCACTTGCCGATCTTAAGATTGCAATGACGATCCATCCGACGCCACGTTTCGGCAGCGCTTACGCACTCGGTCACACGTACAGAGTCGATGAAGACCTTCCTCTCCCCGTTCCAGCGGGCAGCAGAGGTAGTAGATTCCCTCAGAATCCCAGCAGCACGACGACGTGGTGGTGGTGGTGGAGGAGGAGAGAATCCTGCAGGGTTTCGCCTAAGCCGGAGCAGGAAGACGGAGGAGGGAGGAGAGGGGCGGCTAGGGTTAGGAAGTGGGCAGGGGGTGCGACCTCCCCTCTTTATATAGAGGGGGTGCGGATAGGGTTCCCCCTTGTCTTCCTCCTCCTAGGGTCGGCGCAAGTGGGAGAGGGGGGGGGGGGAACTTGCCCCCCAAGTTTATTTTTCCCAAAACCCTAGGGCTGGCCGGTTTGGCCCCTTGGGCTTGGTGCTGATGGCCCATGAGCCCCCGCAGCATTGCCTCAGCCCGTGTGGCCCCTCCCAGGGTGGTGGGCCCGCTGGTGTCCCCTCTAGAACATTCTAGAAGCTTCGGTCAAAACACCGAAAACTTTTCGAACCCTGGAAGATGACTTCCTTTATATGAATCTTATTCTCTAGATCTCGTGATATCTTGTATCCAATCCGAGACTCCGAACAACATTCAGTCTCCAACTCATATTCCATATCTACTTAAACAACATCGAACCTTAAGTGTGTCACCCTACGGTTCGTGAACTATGCAGACATGATCAAGACACCTCTCTGATCAATAACCAATAGCGGGGCCTATAGATCCATAATGGCTCCCACATATTCAACGATGACTTCGTGATCGAATGAACCATTAACATACAATACTGATTCCATTTGTCGTGCGATACTTTACTTATCCGAGGTTCGATCATCAGTATCTCCATACCTAGTCCAACCTCGTTACCGATAAGTAATATTTCCTTGTACCGTGATATGACATCCCTTGTGACCTAGTCACATGCTTGCAAGCTAATTGGATGACATTCCACCGAGAGGGCCCAGAGTATATCTATCTGTCGTTTAAATGCAAAAATCTTCAACACATACTTTCAGAATACCTAATTCCACCTTTATAACCACCCAGTTACAGAAGTGGCGTTTGATGTCATCAAAGCACTCATCCGGTGATGGTGATTAACATGATCTCATGGTCGAAGGATTATGTTACTATGTATTTGAAAGCTTGTAGCAAAACGAACTTAATGACTTGATCTTATGCTATGCTTACTATGGGTGCATGTCTATCACATCATTCTCCTAATGATATGATCTTGTTATTAATAACATCCAATGTCCATGATCAGGAAATCATGATCATCTATTAACCAACAAGCTAGTTTAACAAGAGGCTTACTAGGGACCATTTTATGTTTACAAAATACACAAGTGTTAATGTTTCCTATTAACACAATTATAGCATGGGATGTAACCATTTATCATAAACACAAAGATATAATAATAACCACTTTATTATTGTCTCTTGGGCATATCTCCAACAGTCTCCCACTTGCACGCATGGCGTTCTGGTGTTGGTCGTGTTTTGCTCTAGGGATAGGTTTAGTCAACGGATCTGCCACATTCAGATCTACGTGTACTTTGCAAATCTTTATGTCACCATCTTGGATATACTCGCGAATCGAATGGAAACGTAGCTTGATGTGCTTCAGCTTCTTGTGTGACCTTGGCTCCTGTGCATTAGCTATGGCACCCATGTTGTCACAATAAATGGCCATCGGGTCCAACGCACTAGGAACCACACTAAGCTTAGTAATAAACTCATTCATCCATATCGCTTCTTGTGAAGCCTCCGAAGCAGCTATGTATTCCGATTCAGTCGAAAATTTCACCATAACGCTTTGCTTGGCACTCCTCGAGCTCACTGTTGTATCATTCAAAATAAATATGTATCCATACTGTGACTTAGAGTCATCCGGATCGGTGTTCCAACTAGTATCGATGTAACCATTTACAATGAGCTATTCGTCACCTCCATAAGAAAGAATCATATCCTTAGTCCTCTTCAGGTACTTTAGGATATTTTTGACTGATGTCCAGTGTTCCACCTCCATAAGAAAGAATCATATCCTTAGTCCTCTTCAGGTACTATAGGATATTTATATACACGGTTGCATTGAGATACGTTGACAAGGTTAGAATGTCGGATGCGACTGAAAAAAGTCCAACGGAGCACATGTTTCTTGTATAGAGAGGTTGGCATTGGGGACTCAACAGCCAAACCATAAACGGTTGCTGAGCAGCGTTATCAAGTTCAAAACATGGAGGCGACCGCAAAACCCATCATACATAGATTTTCTGTATAGAGTACCTGCCATCGGGAACCCAATAGCTATATTAAGCAGTTGTTGCATCGAACAACTTTATCAAGTTTGAAACAGAGAGACGTGAGCAAAAAAAATCCATCATACACAATTTTTTTGAAAGAGAGGAAAACATAGGGGACCAAGGAGCCAAACCTAAACTGTTGTTGCATTGAGCAAACATTATCAACTTTAAAACAAGGAGTCTCGGCCAAAAAAAAGTACATCATACACACTTTTTAAAAAAGAGGCTGACATCAAAAACACAATAACTAGACTAAATGAATGTTGCATCGAGTAACGTTGTCAATCTCAAAACAGAGAGGCGTGAGCCAAAAAAATCATCATATACATGTTTATTTTATAGAGAGACTAGCATCAATGACCCATCAACTAGACTAAATGGTTGTTGCATCGGGCAACTTTATCAAGTTCAATACAGGCGGGGCGTCAAAAAATTCTGCTAGAGCCTAGAGACACTAACATCGTGGCGCCATAAGCCTCAAAATACCACAATGGTGCCATCAGAGCCAAAACCACGCGGGAACAGAAAATCTGGCATCTACCACACGCCGCCCGAGTTTCAGCCACGTTTTTTCCGGTTCCATGGAAGAAGAGGGCCACAAAAATAAAATAAGGTTTCCATCTACCAAGGAGAAAAACAAAACCGTGGCAGAAGGTGCACCTTCTACCATGCTCAATGGATCAAATCTTTGAGGATGGTAACTTGTTTTGTAGTGTGGGATGCCTTGATACAAACCTAAGTACTCACTTTATTTTTGTATGTAAGGCCACAGGATTATATTGTAGATATCAAGAAAACACAATTAAATAATAAATGACACGAATAATTATGTGGAAATTATCTAGTGTTCTAGGAGTATGATAGCATGCAACATTAACATTAATGAGCATCATCCTATGAGGAAGAAATCTAATCAAATTTTCCTCGATTAGTGTTAGTGGCCTTGTATGGAGATAAACCATATTTTTGATAGTTGTCTTGTGTACAAAAGCAGAGAGAATAGTAAGTTTGTTAAAATATTGATATGTTAATTATGTGATTCAGTCATTAGTTACTATTATGGTTGTGTGTGCAGTATGGTAACTACACCTCTTTTAAAAGAGGTGAGCACATGTGAAATGATACAGATGTCGCCTAGAGGGGGTGAATAGGCGATTAAAACTTTTCCGAGAGTGGCTCGACAAAGGCGGAATTAAACTAGCGTTTACTTTGCCAAGCACAACCTAGAACAACTAGGGTCACCTATGTGCACCAACAACTTATGCTAAGCAATACAAACAACAATGTTATAGCAAGATATAGATTACTTCAAGCACGAAGGCTATCACAATGTAAAGTGCATAAGTAAAGAGCTCGGGTATAGAGATAACCGAGGCACGCGGGCACGACGATATTTTACCGAGTTCCTCCCAACATGGAGTACGTCTCGTTTGGAGAGGGGGTGGTATCAAACCACCAACGCCACAAAAGACCTCCCTTATTCTCCGGTGAATCTCACCCCAACGGGATCGATCCACACTTCCACTATCGGTGCACTTGTCGGTGGCAAACCGGAACCTCTCACAAGGTTGGAGCACTTCTCCACAACTTAATTGGAGGCTCCCAACAAATGCCACCAAGGCCACAACCTGAAACACCAACAAACTGTCTAGGGTTCCAAGAACCCAAGAGTAAAAAGCTTCTCAGCTTTCACTCACCAAATCCTCTGGGGAGAACTCAAACCGATGCACCAAATGCAAATGGCAAGAACACAAGTAGTGCTCAAATACTTCTCTCCCAAATTCCACCAAAGCTACAAAAGCTTGTGGGGGAATAAGAGAGGAAGAACAATGGAGGAAATCCATAAAAGACTCCAAGATCTAGATCCCAAGATGTTCCCCTCACTTAGAGGAGAGATGGATTGGTGGGATTGTAGATCTAGATCTCCTCTTTCAAATCCCTAAGGCTATGTTCGGTTAATCCTCTACCCAAGAGTATTAAAGTGGATTGGGGTGGAATAGGGGGGATTTTGACTTACTAGGGATTTAATCTCTCTCAAACCCTTCCAATCCACTTCAATCCCAGCTGAACCGAACATGCCCTAAAGTATATGCAAGAATCAAGGGAGGGACTGAAGGGGGAGCAAGTTCAAGAGGATCAAGAATGGAGGATAAATCCTGTAAAACTCGAGCAGGGACATTGGGGAAGAAGGGCCCCTTTTTATAGGCCCACAGATTTCTGACCATTTTCTGTCGTTGGGGAAAAGTCAGACCGGAGACTCCGGTCTACACCGGAGATTCCGGCCCAACCTCCGGACCACCTATTAGACTCTCCCAGGCTGAATTCTTGAGCCCCCTCCGAGGACTCTAGGGGACACTCCGGACCACACCGGAGACTCCGGTCCATGCAGACCGGAGACTCCGGTCTGGACCAAATAAGAGGCAAACTTCAAATGGCGATATCTAGAGTTTGGAAACTCCGATTGACCCGAAACCAATTTTGTTGGAAATAGGACAACAAGAGTTACCCAACAAAATATTGGATACCACCAAGAGAGAACATTTCATGTATTATAATGTGATATACCTCTCTTGGTGAGAAATCGGAAAAACCTCAAAGATCAAAAACGCAATATGATATAAAAGGGAAATCCGTTTTTGATGAACTAGAGCTTGTTATGAATATTACCACAAGTTCTAGAATCTCACATGGATAAGATCCAAATAACAACCAAGAAAGGATGATGCTAAGTATGCAAAGGTTTGAGCTCTCTCTGAAAGATATGATCGAGTTACTCACTTGAGAGCCCCTCTTGATAGTACGGTTGTCTATCCTATAAACCGGTCTCCCCAAATAACACCACGAGACCAGTAAGAAAGAAACCCTATCAATATCATACCTTTGCCTTGCACATATTCCACTTGATCTTGATGTATGCGATCTTGTCCTTCTCAAGATGGAACCCCTTTCTAGATTGCTCTTGCACGCACTCGCTTGATGAAGACTTGCAAGTTGCTCCCCCATACGACATGGGGAAACCGTTACTTTGACCTTGTCTTCATTGATCCATGATCACCGAGGATGGCAAGCTTCAAGCATGATATCTTCTAGATATGGCACATCTTTATCTTGCACAACATTACTTCTAACACCATTTGGATTATGTCTTGAAGATACATATGATGAACTCTATCTTCTTATTCAAGACACCCTTGTAATAGGTTCAACTCTCACATGACCAATTTGTGGATCACTCTTTGAACATCTTGGTCATCACTTGATCCTCTTCACTCTCTTATTCTCCAAACCTTGAAGCCAACATATGGTTCAAGCATTGCCTATGGACAATTCCTACAAGTACAACTTGATACAAGCATTAGTCCATAGAGATTGTCATTAATTACCAAAACCACACATGGGGGCCCACATGTTCTTTCAATCTCCCCCATTTGTGTGTGCCACAAATAGCAACATATATATTTGCAACCAAACTTCAATGGTTCAATCTGTTGAGCCTAAAAGGAGAAATGCAGTGAATGAATTAAAAAAAGTGTGCTGCTAGTGATGCAACATAGTACCAAATGAAGTGGAAAACCTGATTTTTGAGCCGTTTCTCATGGCCATGACCCCAGGGCCTGCCCAGCGAGCCTCAAAATTGATAGACAACCAATAAAGCTCTTAGTACATTCAATTATCTATATTTATTTAGTGTCCAAATCAAGAGATTAAGATCATATTGATGTTAATACTAAAGTAATTTCTAATAGTTGCAATTATCCAATATCTAATATAAAAATATAAAAATAAGGAAAGCGCTCTAGTTCCACTCGGGACCGCTCAATCCGATCCTCCGCTGCAAGAGGGCTACACGCGTCCCAAATGTGGTGAGTGGAACTCGCCGACTCCATCATGATTCTCTCCTCCCTTTTCTCATCTGATTTCCTTTCTTCCTCGTTATCCCCGAGGAGATATATAGCCACAAGGTAATTCTACCCCGCCGCGTGCACTATTTTATGCGCCACTGCTCTTCCCATCACTGGTGATATTTCCCATCCTAATCCCCCGAGTTTTTCCTCCTCTCTCCTACCTCCGGCGAGAAGCGAGCTCTACACCCACACATGTGCTGGTGGTGTTACAAGGAGGGACGCCTCTAGTGGGTATCTGACGAGGACTGGTGCTTCAACTAGGGTGCCTCTCGTTTCGTGGGTCGATGCCATGGATGCTACTGCCACACGCACCAACTGCTGGTGCTACAAAGCAGGCCATCGGATGCTACCAGCGATCGACGTAGTTGTTGCCGACGGTAGATAAAGGTGCTACATTGTGGATGCCTGCAACAATGTTGCCAAGTGGTTCGTCTTGGAGCTGCGTGCAACGAGCAACAGTGCTACCATGGAGGCCAGCCAAAGCTATAGAAGTGTGGTGAGCTACAAAGGGAATGCATCGGTGCTACATGAAGCGGGGTTGCTGCTACGAGTGCCAGGTCGTGCTGCTGCAAGAAGAGTCGATAACTCCTATGAAGGAAGTTGGGTGACGAAGCGCAAAAAAACCCGACTCTTCCCCCCCCCCCCCCCCCCGACGGGCAATGGGGGTGACTATTGGAGATATGCCCAAGAGGCAATAATAAAATGGTTATTAGTATATCTTTGTGTTTATGATAAATTTTTGCATCCCATGCTATAATTGTATTAACCAGAAACATTAATACTTGTGTGTTTTGTAAACATAAAAGAGTCCCTAGTAAGCCTCTTGTTAAACTAGCATGTTGATTAATAGATGATCATGGTTTCCTGATCATGGACATTTGATGTTGTTAATAATAAGATCATATCATTAGGAGAATGATGTGATGGACAAACACCCATAGTAAGCATAGCATAAGATCAAGTCATTAAGTTTGTTTTGCTACAAGCTTTCAGATAAATAGTAACATAATCCTTCGACCATGAGATCATGTTAATCACCGTCACCGGATGAGTACTTTGATGACATCAAACACCACTTCCGTAACTGGGTGGTTATAAAGGTGGCATTGGGTATTCTGAAAGTATGTGTTGAATCACATGGATCAAGAGTGTGATTTTTCCATCCATATGATAGATAGATATACCCTGGGCCCTCTCGGTGGAATGTCATCCAATTAGCTTGCAATCATGTGACTAGGTCACAAGTGATGTGATGACTGCAAGTGCACAACTCGGTTGTAGCTAGTTTCGAAATAAAGATATCGATCCCACAGGGAGAAGGATTCTGAAGTCTAAGAATTCTTGAAATAAATACTGAAAATAGAAATATTAAATAAAGTTCGAAGTGACAAGATAAAATGCAAATATTGTGTAAAAATATGTTTTTGGGTTTTTGTTATAAGAGAACAATGAGTAAAGTAAATAAAACTGAATACAAAAAATTAGTATCGCGTATGTAAAAGAGATTTGAAACTTTAGTGGGAAAAGCGTTCTCAGGGATTAGCGGATACACCACTAGCATTATAAATGGCTAAGATAAAGATTATTATCATGAACATTCTCAACTATGTATGTGTGGGAGGAACTCTGTATTTGGACAAAGAGGCAGCAACCACTGCTCAAATCATCCTCATAACCACAGCAGACATCAATCAACATCAATTGAATTATTGCGTTACTAAGGGACATAATCTCGCAGGACGTATCTCATGGCATGGATAGTGTTTTGTGAGTTTTCTTGATTACCAAGTTGATTTGTAAGGAGTGCCAACAACTTTATAGTCACTGTAAGTGCTAACATCCCTCCATCAAGTCCCCACAAGAGGCAAATGTTGAGAGGTAGACTTCTCCCAACATCAAGATGTAGACAATCTAACACATGTTCACAGCGATGAATATCATAATAAACTTTATCTTATTTCAATATTATGCTAGGTTTTCTCCATCTCCCCAAGAACTAATGATCTACTCAGACATGGAGGCAATCAACATCATGGCAAAAGTAATGGAATCTATCATAGATGAATAGTACTTGTATAAATCCACAACGAGTACGGAAATTACAACAAGATCTAGACAATATGTAGATGGGATGGATGGAGATGATGGTGATGTAGCGATTGATGATGAAGATCGATGCCTTAGCCTCCCGGATCTACGCAGGGTGAAGATGAATCCCCGGTGGATGAGTTCCCCTAAAAATGCCTTCCGGAGGTTAGGTATCGGTGATTTCTGGGTGTTCTGTATGTCGTCGCCCCGATTCAGTTGCACAGGGTGAAACTATTTGAGGAGGTGGTGTCGGTGCCAACTATACGGCCGAAAAAGTTCTCCCGCCGTATAGTTGGTCTTTAACCCTTCTGTACCCTCCAATTGCTTCGGTTTTTTCTGGTGTTATTAATATTTCCCAAATAAGCAATTTACGTGGTTTTTGGCTTCTTTTCACTCCAATATAACTGGTCCAAGAATTGTGTCCATCGAATCCATCATCTGATCTGATCCTGGTGAAAATAAACATAAAAAGTGTGTGCGAACACTGTAAAATACCAAGATCCTACCACTATAATACAAAATAATAATCTAAAACATGATGCAAATATGTACTCATCAACTTCCCCAAGCTTAGACTCTTGCTCGCCCCGAGCAAGTTTAGCTTAATGGATGTGATCCTCATATTCATGAAGCTGAGTCAATAAAATAAATGAGGCAGTTGCAACATGTGTTTATCATAAAGGATACATATAAATAAGTTCATGAATAGTACTTTACTCGAACCATCCGAATAATATTAGCAGACTTCCACACCTTATATTTAACCATTCACAAAAGATTATTCTCAACATGATGTAAAAGTATTCGGTTCAACCGAATAAGTTAGTGAGGTAGTCCCAAGTGTTTTTAGGATTAACATATTCACTTGGGATTCAAAATCTCAAACGTATATTTGTCTTACTACAATATAGTGGTATATGCCTATTTGCTCTTCGCACATTCGCTCTTTTTCTTCATATTTCGTTTTCTTCTTTATCTATATATATTTGTGCTCACACTTTTGTTTAAGTGTTGTGCAAAGGAGCTAGCCATATATTCCACTTCATGTAGGAATTTCAAAGTTTAATGATCTCAATTATCAAATTCCAAATATATATGAAGCATCTTTATAACTTGAGTATTCTACCTCAACGTGTTCTCACTCTAATTGATAGCACTTATAATTTCTCCTTTGTTCAAGGTTTTTCTTTTTCATCTTAATTAATTAGATAATTTATCCTTTTTGTAAATCAAACCATTGACCTACAACATATTGATCAAATTATCTTTATATGTTCCGTTAATACCAATGGTGTGGAAGACTCCTATTGCTATCATCAAGTGCAAGTAAAATCATACTCAAGTCATTCATATATCCAATAAGACAAACTCAAACTCAATAATGCTTCATATATTATAATAAACTCAACTTTTCGTAAGAGGGATCAACTATTCCTGAAGAGAATTCTAATGATGCAAACTTCATTTATGAGCTCGAACTAATGCAAAACTAGAATAGAAATAAAAACTTGTAACATAGATTACAAGGTCTTAAAGATCTCCCCAAGCTTGGAATCAAGCCAGGCGGGATCAAATAATCCCTCACGATTATTTGATACCGTGTTTTATTGAAGGTCACTGTGGCGCCATGGCACGTGGTATCTTCTCTTCATGGGCCAACCTGAGACGGATGGATCGATTGATGGCCTCTAGTTCTTTAATACGCAGCCTGTAGAGAAGATTTTTCTTCTCGATCACTTTCACTTGTTCTTTAATGATCTCATTGTTGTTTTGGAGGGTTTGTATCGCCTTGAGACTCATAGTAAAATCTGATTTGGTGGTTTGCTTGATATCTTCATCAAGTTTTTCAATATAAACTCCCAGCCACCAAAGATGTCTGGGCGTCCCCGGCGCCTCCTTGTTTATTTCTTCAATCTTCATCGCGAGGGCCTTCAACTCCCTCTTCCGACGTTCCTTGTCATCATCAAATAACTCCAAAGGGGTGATCTTGATCTCTTTGCCTTGCTCGATATTGCTTCCGATCTCCATAGGAACTCCTCTCCTTGGGCTCTTGGATCTTGGCTATGTGGTGTGTCCTCTTGTATGAACAAGAGATAGATTTGTTCCTGGTAATTTGTGATTAGAGAGAGGCACAAGGGCAGTATATAAGAGGAATCATAGGTCAGTAAAACTCACGAGAATACCAAATTTATGCCCAAGAAAACAATCCAAACCGAATAGAAAAAGGAAATTGCGGATTTAGAGGAGTCCTGCACCGTAACGACCAACTATACAATTGTGACCCGTATAGTTTCGGCCGTATAGTTGGTTCCAGACAGATATTTCCAAATATCTCGAGCCCAGGTCGGCAAATTATGGACTAGGAACCGACAAAGCGTTTTTAGATGAATTAAAATAAGAACGAAAATGGGTCAAAGGTGTTGAAGCTTTGACGACCAACTATACGGCGGGAGAATTTTCTCCGGCCGTATAGTTGCGGCCGTATAGATACCACACCCTGAAAATTATTTCGCAAGTGGGATACAAAACGTTTAGCGACCAACTATACGACGGTAGATTTTTCTCCGGCCGTATAGTTACATAAACCCCTCAAAAACTTCAGAAAAACAAGAGGAATTCAAAGGCAAAAAAATTAGAAGTAGAAACTATGAAAACAAAGCATTTATTGGAGTAAGAAAACTTACCTTCCACTTACCATTTATTTAGTCGGGAGTGACAAGCTCCTCCGACAACAAGGACTTCTTCTTATTGGGAGGATTTGACCTTAGTTCATATAATAATTCTCGAAAACAAAAATCACCAGGACTAAAGCTCCTCTCAATAAGATCGGTGTCTTGTTGGGCAAATATGAATGCTGCATCCACTACCTTTGCTTCTTGTCTCTACATAATCTGCAAATCAAATTCTTGAAGTAAAAGGATCCAACGGATCAGTCTTGGCTTATGAATCTTCCTCTCGAGGAGTTCTTTTAAACCATCATGATCCGTATGAACTCTTACTTTTGCATCAACGATATAAGAACAAAACTTATCACAAGAGAAAAATATAGTAAAAAGTTCTCTTTTTTCCTTAGGATGGTTCTTTTGAGCACTATTGAGAGTTCTACTAGCATGATGTATAATATAAAATCTATGACCTATGTGTTGTCCTAGAGTTACTCCTACAACATCATCACTAGCTTCACATATTAAATCAAAAGTCATATCCCATATAGGTGGTTTAATGATGGGAGCATCTAATAAGGCATATTTAAGTTTATCAAAGGCAATGAGGCATTTATCATCAAAATTAAATCTTACTCCCTTTTGCAATAGATTAGTCAAATGTTTAGAAATTCCAAAAAAAAATCCTAATGAACCTTCTATAAAATCCTACATGACCAACAAAACTTCTTAGACCTTTTATGTCCCTCGGTTGTGGCATTCTTTCTATTGATTCAACTTTATCCCTATCTACTTCAATACCCTTACCTGATACTTTATGTCCAAGGACTATGCCTTTTTTGACCATAAAATGACACTTCTCCCAGTTTAGAACAAGATTGTTCTCTTCGCAACGCTACAAAATTCTATTGAGATTATCCAAGCAACTAGTAAACAAAGTTCAATAGACAAAAAAATCATCCATAAATACTTCCATAAAATCTGAAAAAATAGTAGTCATGCATCTTTGAAAAGTAGCCGAAGCATTACATAGACCAAAAGGCATGCGTCAGTAAGCATGTAAACCATAAGGACTAATGAAAGTTGTTTTAAGTTGGTCATCAGGATGAACAACTATTTGGAAAAAACCAGAGTACTCGTCCAAGTAGCAAAAATGAGTGTAGTTTGCTAACCTCTCTAAAGTTTGATCTATGAATGGTAAAGGATAGTGATCTTTCCTTGTTTCCTTATTCAATTTCCTGAAATCTATGCACATCCTATGTCCAACAATAGTTCTAGTAGGTATTAATTCATTGTTTTCATTAGGAACAATAGTAAAGCCGCCTTTCTTAGGAACATAATGAACATGACTTACCCATTCACTTTATTTTACATGATAAATTATACCTGCATCAAGTAGGCGTACTATTTCTTTTCTTACCACTTCCTTCATTTCAGTATTTAGTCTTCTGTTAAATTCTGCAACTGGTTTAGCACCTTCCTCCATGAATATCCGATGGACGGCTATCATGGGACTAATACCCTTCAAGTCGTCCATTGAGTATCCAAAGGCCTTGCGGTGTTCCTTTAGTAGCTTCATGAGTTCTTCTTCTTCTTCCCCTGAAATTTTAGCACTAACAATAACATGGAATTTATTAGTATCATCTAAGAATCTATACATAAGATTATCTGGTAGAGTTTTTAATTCTGGGGGTGGTACTTCTTCATCCCCTCTCTTTTCTGGCTCTTCAAAATCTTCATCAGTTGGAGGTTCTAAAATAGGAAATGAATCAAATTCACTTTCTAATTCTTCTAAAGTTCCGTCCTCCATAATTATTTCTTCACAATTTGGGTCTTCATTTATTTCTTATTCTTGATAACTTAAGAAAAGAGCTGCCATCTCCTCAATAGTTTTCTCTTTCTCTTCTTCTTGTACAAGTAGAGGTTTGTCTTTAAATTTGGAAAAGTGGAATTCTTTTTCCGCTTTCTCAAGCTTAAGGGATACAACCTCCTTTTTGAAGTCGACTGTGGCACCTATATCACTCAAAAAGTTTCTTCCAAATATGATTGGGAAAAGAGTATCAACTGGCATATCAACAACCATAAAATCAATAGGGAATTTTTTATTGCCAATTGTGACAGTTGCATCTTCAAATACTCCCATTGGAATTCTAGGATTTTTATTGGATAACATGATTGTCATATCAGTATTTTCTATAGTAGCCGGTGCTATCTCTTCTTTTATTTCTAAATAAAATTCATAGGATATAACATTAACTTTGGTGCTAAGATCACATAAACCGTAATGCGAGGTTTATTTAAATATGCAGGGAAGAATAGGCTTACCCACATCATTTACCTTAATTTTACGTTCAACCAATATAGAAGTCTCTTCATCAAGTTCAACTATGTTACAATGTGCATACATAGCCATGATTGCTTTCTTGGTTACCTCATCATCTTTGGTTTTATCTAGATTTCCTTCAATTATTGGCACACTTTCCTCTTCTTTCTCCTTCTATACTGCCTTGACCTGTTCATATTCCAAAATATGCTTTTGTGGAGTGTTAGGGAAAGGTATCTCATACATTGGTTCTATGGATGCCAATGTTGCTTTAACTTCTCTTTTCTTCTCAGGTTCGGGTGGTGGATCATACCTGATCAAACCCTCTTTTGGAGCTTTGATGTGTTCTATAAAAGCTATAACAACTTGCAGCATAAGATCTGAATCTAAATAAAGCTCTTTAGATAATTCATTAACATGACCCTTTTTATTATAGTCATTAATACATTCTAATTTATTTCTCTGCCTCCTTCACTTCTTAGACCAAAATTCGATGAAACTGAAGGGTTTCGCAGCATAGTAAATTAAAAAAATTCTACGGATGCAAACGGGAAAGCCAAGATCTAATCTAGGAGATGCAAACAATGAGGGGGAATACATGAGATCTTCATAGCCTTGAATATTCGCACAGCGGAACGTTCGACAGAACGTGGGTGATGTAGTCGTACTCGCTTCTCCTCCTCGCGATCCGATCCGATCTAACACCGCAAGTGGCGATGCCTCCGAGAGATGCACACGTGCGGCACCTCGACGTCTCCTCCTTCCTCGGTCCAGCAAGTGGGGTGGAGAGATGGATTGGGTCTACAACGCGACGGCGCGGTGCAAGCGGTGGAGAGTTTCTGCAGCAGGGCTTCGCCTACACGCAGTCGGGAGGGAGAGAGAGAGGAGGGGCAGCAGGGCGGCTAGGGTTGAGGAGGAGGTGTGGGAGGGGTGCGCCCCCAGCCCTCTTTATATAGAGGGGTGGGCGGCTGGCCCTTGCCGCTCCCCCAAGCCCTAGGCCGGCGGCCAAGGAGGGAGGAGTGGGGGCAAGTTTCCCCCTCCCTTCTAGAAGCTCCCCTAGGGTTTCCTAGGTGTTTGGCCGGCTGGGCCCTATGGGGCCTTGTGCCCCTGGCCCAATGCGGCCAGGGCACTCCCTCATAGGCCCATGCCCCCTCCCGTTAGGTGGGGCCACGTTGGTCCCCCTCCGGAAGGTTCTAGAAGCTTCCGGTACAATACCGATTAACCCGAAACAATTCCAAACTCCAAAAATTGCATTGCCTTATATGAATCTTATTCTCCGGACCATTCCGGAACCTCTCGTGACGTCCTGGATCTCATCCGAGACTCCGAACAAAAACTCATAAACCAATTATCCAATCTATCCTAGCGTCGAGACACGTTAAGTGTGTGACCCTTCGGGTTCGAGAATATGCAGACATGATCTTCTATCAATAATCAACAGCGGGGTCTGGAAACCCATATTGACTCCCACACATTCATCGATGATCATATCGGATGAACCACGATGCCAGGATTCAATCAATCTCATATATATATTCCCTTCGTCTCGCGATATTTTACTTGCCCGAGATTTGATCGTCGGTACCGTCATACCTAGTTCAATCTCGTTCACAGCAAGTACTTTACTCGTTCCGTAATCCGATATCACTTTGTGATTAACTCCTTAACCACATGCTTGCAAGCGGTGTTGATATCGATTACCGAGTGGGCCTGAAGTATATCTCTCCAACTTGGGAGGGACAAATCCCATCTCGATGCATACAACCCAACAGGTACTTTCCGATCACCCGAGAGACACCTTTATGATCACCCTCTCATAGGATGACGTTTGATGACCTCAAAGCTTTCTTCCGATACCAGGGAGTTGTATTATCTCATGGTCTAAGGAATACAATATTTGACATAAGAAAAGCTTCGCAAAGATGAACACGATGACACGATCTAATTGCTCCACTTAGTTTGGGTCTGTCCATCATATCATTCTCCCAATGATATTATCTCATTATTAATCGACAATTCATGTCTATGGTTAGGAAACCTTAACCATCATTAATCAATGAGCTAGTCCATAGAGGCATACTAGGGACACGGTGTTGTTCACAAACCACACAAGTATTAAAGTTTCCGCTTAATACAATTCTAGCATGGAATATAAACTTTATCATGAACAAGAATTATAATAATAACATCTTTATTATTGCCTCTAGGGCATAATTCCAACAGTCTCCCACTTGCACTAGAGTCAATAATCTAGTTTACATCTGGCAACAATCTAACACCATGGCACTAAGGTGCTGATCATGTTTTGCACGTGGAAGAGGTTTAGTCAATGGATCTGCGACATTCAGATCTGTATGTACTTTGCTAATCTTCAGATCTCCATCTGCTATATAATCTCGGATTATATGAAACTTGCGGTTGATATGCTTGGTCTTAGGATGATATCTTGGTTCCTTAGAGAGTGCTATGGCGCCAGTGTTGTCACACAGTATCTCCAGTGGGTCCAAGGCACTTGGAACCACGCCAAGCTCAGTGATGAAGTTCCTGATCCAAACTCCTTCACTTGACGCTTCTACAGCAGCCATGTATTCCGCTTCTACTGTAGATCCCGCGATCACGCTTTGCTTGCAGCTTCTCCAGCTCACAGCTCCTCCATTCAAAATATAAACGTATCCTGTCTGAGATTTAGAATCATCCTTGTCGGTGTCGAAACTAGCGTCGACGTAACCCTTTACGACGAGCTGTTCATCACCTCCATAGACTAAGAACATTTCTTTAGTACTATTTAGGTACTTTAGGATGTTCTTCACAGCTGTCCAGTGTTCCACTCCTGGATCACTTTGGTATCTGCTCGTCAAACTAAGAGCATTGGACACATCCGGTCTAGTACACAGCATGGCATACATGATAGAACCTATGGCCGAGGCATAAGGCACTTTGCTCATAGCTTCTCTATAATTTACCGTAGCTGGACACTGAGCCTTGCTCAATATCTTACCTGACAACATAGGCACTGAACCTTTCTTTGCCTTATCCATTCTGAACCTTTTCAGAACTTTGTCTAGGTATGTACTCTGGCTTAAAGCTATCAGGCGTCTTTGTCTATCTCTATAGATTTTGATGCCCAATATATAAGCAGCTTCCCCTAGGTCTTTCATTGAAAAACATTTGTTCAAATAACTCTTCACATCGTTAAGCATGTCAATGTCATTTCAAATAATCAATATGTCATCCACATATAGTACCAGAAATGTCACTGAGCTCCCACTCACTTTCTTGTAGATACAAGCTTCGTAGCAATTTGGAACAAATCCAAAGCTCTTGATCACTTGATCAAAACGAAGGTTCCAACTCCGAGATGCTTGCTTCAGTCCGTAAATGGAACGCTGAAGTTTGCACACTTTATCAGCATCCTTAGGATCGACAAAACCTTCGGGTTGCATCATATACAACTCTTCATCAATGTTGCCATTGAGGAACGCAGCCTTGACATCCATCTGCCATATTTCATAATCATGAAACGCAGCAATTGCTAATAAAATCCGAATGGACTTAAACATCGCTACGGGAGAGAAAGTCTCATCATAGTCAACACCTTGAATTTGTCGAAAACCTTTCGCGACAAGCCGTGCTTTATAGACAGTAACATTACCATCCGCGTCCGTTTTCTTCTTGAAGATCCATTTGCACTCAACGGCCTTTTGGTCGCTAGGAGGGTCCACCAAAGTCCATACTTGGTTTTCGCTCATGGATCCCAATTCGGATTTCATGGCTTCTAGCCATTTCTCAGAGTCTGGGCTCATCATCGCTTCCTCATAGTTCGTATGTTCACTGTCGTCTACTAACAAGACAGTCAAGATAGGGTTGCCGTACCACTCAGGAGGGGAACGCGACCTTGTCGACCTGCGACGTTCAGTAGCAGCATCGTCCGAAGCTTCATGATCCTTGTCATTAGCTTCCTCTATTGTTGGTGCAGGCGGCACTGGAACAATTTCAGGTGCTGCGATACTCTCCAATTCAAGAGAAGGTTCAATAACCTCGTCTAGCTCTACTTTCCTCCCACTCACTTCTTTTGAGAGAAAATCCTTCTCAAGAAAGGAACCGTTCTTTGCGACAAACACTTTGCCTTCGGTTCTGTGATAGAAGGTATACCCAATAGTTTCCTTAGGGTATCCTATGAAGACGCATTTCTCCGCTTTGGGTTCGAGCTTGTCCGGCATCAACTTCTTGACGTAAGCTTCGCATCCCCAAACCTTAAGAAACGACAACTTAGGTTTAGCACCAAACCACAGTTCATACGGTGTCGTCTCAACGGATTTAGATGGTTCCCTATTTACAGTGAATGCAGCGGTTTCTAATGCATAACCCCAAAATGATAACGGCAAATCAGTAAGAGACATCATTGATCGGACCATATCTAATAAGGTTCGATTCCGGCGTTCAGACACACCATTGCGCTGTGGTGTTCCGGGTGGCGTGAGTTGCGAAACAATTCCGCTTTCTTTAAGATGCGTGAGAAAATCATAACTCAAATATTCACCTCCACGATCAGATCGTAGAAACTTAATCTTTCTGTTACGATGGTTCTCCACTTCATTCTGAAATTCTTTGAACTTTTCAAACGTTTCAGATTTATGTTTTATTAAATAGATATACCCATATCTACTTAAGTCATCGGTAAAAGTGATAAAATAGCGATATCCACCGCGCGTCGAAACACTCATCGGTCCGCATACATCGGTATGTATGATTTCCAACAAGTCCGTTGCTCGCTCCATCATACCGGAGAAAGGGGTTTTGATCATCTTGCCCATGAGGCATGGTTCACATGTGTCAAATGATTCAAAATCAAGAGACTCCAAAAGTCCATCAGAATGGAGTTTATTCATGCGTTTTACACCAACATAACCTAGACGGCAGTGCCACAAATAAGTAGTATTATCACTATCTACCTTGCATCTCTTAGCCTCAATGTTATGGATGTGTGTTTCATCCCTTTTGAGATTCAGAAGAAATAAACCATTCAAAGCAGGTGCATGACCATAAAAGATGTTACTCATATAAATAGAACAACCATTATTCTCAGATTTAAATGAATAACCGTCTTGCAATAAACACGATCCAGATATGATGTTCATGCTCAACGCAGGCACATAATAACATTTATTGAGGTTTAAAACTAATCCCGAAGGTAAAACTAAGGAGAGTGTGCCGATGGCCATCACATCAACTCTTGATCCGTTGCCAACGCGCATCGTCACCTCATCCCTCGCTAGCCGCCGTCTATTCCGTAGCTCCTATTTCGAGTTACAAATATTAGCAACTGAACCAGTATCAAATATCCAGGCACTACAACGAGGGCTAGTAAGGAAAACATCAATAACATGTATATCAAATATACCTTTGATGGTGCCAGCCTTCTTGTCCGCTAAGTACTTTGGACAGTTGCGCTTCCAGTGACCCTTGTCCTTGCAATAGAAGCACTTAGTGTCCGGCTTAGGTCCATACTTGAGCTTCTTCTTAGCAGGGGCAACGCGCTTGCCGCTGCCTTTCTTGAAGGGCTTCTTTGCACCCTTACCTTTCTTAAAGCTGGGGGCTTGTTGACCATCAACACATGATTATCCTTCTTGATGTCCACCTCCGCAGCTTTCAGCTTAGCGAAGAGCTCGGTGATCGTATCAGTGGAACCAATCTGATTATGAGTAACTACAAAACTTTTGTAGCTAGGAGGGAGTGATTGCAGAACCCTATCAATCTTGAGCTCCTCTGTAATCTTGCAGTCCATTTGCTCAAGGCGTTGAGTGTAGCCCGACATCTTTATGGCATGCTCACTAATGGAACTCCCTTCCTCCATCTTGCAGTTAAAGAATTTCTCAGAGATCTCATATCTCTCAGAACGGGCCTGAGTCTGAAACATAGTTTTCAGTTCCTCAAGAATCTCAAAGGGCTCGGGGTAATCTTCAAAACGATTTTGAAGGTCCGATTCCATAGCAAACAACATGGTGCTCTTAATCACACCATAATCATCTTTGCGCGACTGATAAACAACTTTCTCATCAGCCGGTGCATCTACAGCAGGGGCGTCACCTAGCGCATTCTCAAGGACATAGTCCTTTTATCCGCCAGCGAGAATGATTCTCATATTGTGGAACCAGTTGGTGAAGTTAGACCCATTGTTCTTAAGCTTTTCTTTCTCAGCAAAAACGTTGAAGTTGAAGTTGGACTTAGCCATTTGATCTACAATATTTGCAAATACAAATTAGACTATGTTCATGATAACTAGTTCAACTTAATCAAATTACTAGATGAACTCCCACTAAATTCAACATCCCTCAAGTTGTTTAGTGAACATGATCCAGATTCACCACACCTAATCCGATCTTCACGAGAAGAGATGTGGTTTCAATGGTGGACAACGAAGTGTCGATCATATCATTCATATGACTCATGCTTAACCTTCCGGTTCATGTGTTCCGAGGCCATGTCTGTACATGCTAGGCTCGTCAAGTCAAACCCAAGTATTTCCGCGTGTGCAAAACTGGCTTGCAGCCGTTGTATGTGAACGTAGAGTTTATAGCACCCGATCATCACGTGATGCTTGAACACGAAGAACTTTCGCAACGGTGCATACATGGGGAGAACACAGTTTTATCTTGATCTTTAAGTGAGGAATCATCTTATAATGCTACCGTCGCGATCTAAGCATAATAAGATACATAAAAGGATAAACATCACATGCATATAACTTTATGTGACATGGTATAGCCAATCTCAGCGCAATGATATCCATCTTGTGCGTGCCAGCATGATCTCCATCACTCCACCATGATTGCCTCCACCACGAATAGAAACTACAACTATTGCTAACTACTTAGCGATAAAGTAAAGCTATTACATGGTGTATAAGAAGTTGACACACATGTCATACACAATTATAAAGACAACCATATGGCTCCTGCCGATTGTGTACTCATCGACATGCAAGTCGTGAAACATTACAAAACATGATCATTGCATACAACATACACATCACATCTTGGGCCATACCATATCACAAAAAACACTCCCTGCAAAAACAAGGTAGACGCCTCTACTTTGTTGTTGCGTGTTTTACGTGGCTTATGGGAGTAGCAAGCTAAGAACGATTCTTACCTACGGAAAGCCACAACGGTGATATTATGGTTGCTAAACTCCGGTGTAAATCCCATGACAACTATAGTGAGAGAAACTGACATCCACCAGTCGCATGTGTGGAACAAGCCACACGTCAAGTGCGGAGCCGGTCTCGCGAACGAGGTCGCGTAAGGTTGCCCTGGACCGCTTCGATCTCACTATCCCGCATCATAAGAAGTACACAAACAAGAGGCTTGCAACAGAAAACATCAACGCCCGCAACAACCATGTTGCGTTCTACTCGTGAAACACATCTACGCATAGATCTAGCTCTGATACCACTGAAGGGTTTCGCAGCATAGTAAATCAAAAAATTTCTACGGATGCGAACGGGAAAGCCAAGATCTAATCTAGGAGATGCAAACAACGAGGGGGAATAGATGAGATCTTCATACCCTTGAAGATTCGCACAACGGAACGTTCGACGAAACGTGGGTGATGTAGTCGTACTCGCTTCTCCTCCTCGCGATCCGATCCGATCTAACACCGCAAGTGGCGATGCCTCCGAGAGATGCACACGTGTGGCACCTCGACGTCTCCTCCTTCCTCGGTCCAGAAAGTGGGGTGGAGAGATGGATTGGATCTACAACGTGACGGCGCGGTGCAAGCGGTGGAGAGTTTCTGCAGCAGGGCTTCGCCTACACGCAGTCGGGAGGGAGAGAGAGAAAAGGGGCAGCAGAGCGGCTAGGGTTGAGGAGGAGGTGTGGGAGGGGTGCGCCCCCAGCCCTCTTTATATAGAGGGGTGGGCGGCTGTCCCTTGCCCCTCCCCCAAGCCCTAGGCCGGCGGTCAAGGAGGGAGGAGTGGGGGGCAAGTTTCCCCCTCCCTTCTAGAAGCTCCCCTAGGGTTTCCTAGGTGTTTGGCCGGCTGGGCCCTATGGGGCCTTGTGCCCCTGGCCCAATGCGGCCAGGGCACTCCCTCATAGGCCCATGCCCCCTCCCGTCAGCCATGCTGGTCCCCCTCCGGAAGGTTCTAGAAGCTTCCGGTACAATACCGATTAACCCGAAACAATTCCGAACTCCAAAAACTGCATTGCCTTATATGAATCTTATTCTCCGGACCATTCTGGAACCTCTCGCGACTTCCTGGATCTCATCCGAGACTCCGAACAAAAACTCATAAACCAATTATCCAATCTATCCTAGGGTCGAGACACGTTAAGTGTGTGACCCTTCGGGTTCGAGAATATGCAGACATGATCTTCTATCAATAATCAACAGCGGGGTCTGGGAACCCATATTGACTCCCACACATTCATCGATGATCATATCGGATGAACCACGATTCCAGGATTCAATCAATCCCATATATATATTCCCTTTGTCTCGCGATATTTTACTTGCCCGAGATTTGATCGTCGGTACCGTCATACCTAGTTCAATCTCGTTCATAGCAAGTACTTTACTCGTTCCGTAATCCGATATCACTTTGTGATTAACTCCTTAACCACATGCTTGCAAGCAGTGTTGATATCGATTACCGAGTGGGCCTGAAGTATATCTCTCTGACTTGGGAGGGACAAATCCCATCTCGATACATACAACCCAACAGGTACTTTCCGATCACCTGAGAGACACCTTTATGATCACCCTCTCATAGGATGATGTTTGATGACCTCAAAGCTTTCTTCCGATACCAGGGAGTTGTATTATCTCATGGTCTAAGGAATACAATATTTTACATAAGAAAAGCTTCGCAAAGATGAACACGATGACACGATCTAATTGCTCCACTTAGTTTGGGTATGTCCATCATATCATTCTCCCAATGATATGATCTCATTATTAATCGACAACTCATGTCTATGGTTAGGAAACCTTAACCATCATTAATCAATGAGCTAGTCCATAGAGGCATACTAGGGACACGGTGTTGTTCACAAACCACACAAGTATTAAAGTTTCCGCTTAATACAATTCTAGCATGGAATATAAACTTTATCATGAACAAGAATTATAATAATAACATCTTTATTATTGCCTCTAGGGCATAATTCCAACAGAAACTCTATGATCGCAAATTCTATTAAGTAAATCCCAAGCTTTAGTTATAGGTAAATACATAAAAGCTCTTCTCGCGCAAGAATCTAGTTCAATTTTATTAGGTTCAATTAAACCGCCATAAAATATATGTAATAAATACCATTCAGGCAAATCACGGTGAGGACATTGACTAAGTAAATCTTTAAATCTTATATACGCTCTTACTAGTCCTTTATTAGGACGATTCCTCCAAGTCATTATAGACATTTGATTCCAAAATATTTTGATAATGGATAATATTTAGATAAAAATTCGCAAGCTAAATTATCCCAAGTAGTAGTGGCTTCTAAGGGTAGAGATCTATACCATGAGAGAGCTGTACTTATCAAAGTTTGACTAAAAAGTTTAACCCTTACCTCATCGGCTGTATATCCCGTTAATTGGAACGTGCCACATATATCTTTGAAACATGCAATATGCTCATATGGATCAGGATCTTCTTCATCTCCAGTAAATTCCTTCTTGTGTAAAATACCAAGTAGTAGAGGATTTATTTCAAACCTTCTTGTCTTCTTGTTGGAGTTGTCTCTTTTATAAATATCATAGGGCTTCCCAAAGTGGCTGAGTGGGTTAGCACTAGTCATATGCTCAAACTCCATCATATTGGTGGAAACCTGTAACTCAAAACAAAACTTAACAGAACTAAATTAAATAAGTAAAAACTAAAAGACCTACATTGCTTAGCTCCCTGGCAACGGCGCCAAAAAATATCTTGATGACTGCAAGTGCACAGATCGGTTGTTGCTAGTTTCAAAATAAAGATATCGATCCCATAGGGAGTAGGAGTCTGAATTCCAAGAATTCTTAAAATAAATACTGAAAATAGAAGTGCCAAATAAAGTTTTAAGTGACAAGATGAAATGCAAATATTGTGTAAAAAGATGTTTTTGGTATGAGAGAACAATGAGTAAAGTAAATAAAACTGAATACATAAAATAAGTATCGCGTATGTAAAAGAGATTTGAAACTTCAGTGGAAAAAGCATTCTCAGGGATTAGCGGATTCACCACTAGCATTATAAAGGGCTAATATAAAGATTATTAACATGAACATTCCCAACTATGTATGTGTGGGAGGAACTCCATATTTGGACAATGAGGCGGCAACCACTGCTCAAAATATCCTCATAACCACAACAGACAGCAATCAACATCAATTGAATTACTATGCTATTAAGAGACATAATCCCGCAGGACGTATCCCAATGGCATGGATATTGTTTTGTGAGTTTCCTCGATTCCCAAGTTGGTACGTAAGGAGTGCCAACAACTTTATAGTTACTGTAAGTGATAACATCCCTCTGTCTACCAACAAGTAGTTCCCTCCACTAAGTCCCCACAAGAGGCAAATATTGAGAGGTAGACTTCTCCCAACATCAAGATGTAGACAATCTAACACATGGTCACAACGATGAATATCATAATAAACTTTATATTATTTCAATCTCATGTTAGGGTTTCTCCATCTCCCTAGGAACTAATGATCTACTCAGACATGAAGGCAATCAACATCAGGGCAAACGTAATGGAATCTATCACAGATGAATAGTACTTGTATAAATCTACAATGAGTACGGAAGTTACAACAAGATATAGCCAAGATGTAGATGGTGGTGATGTAGTGGTTGATGATGAAGATCGATGCCTTAGCCTCCCGGATCTGCGCAGGGTGAAGATGAATCCTCGATGGATGAGTTCCCCCTCCAGATGCCTTATGGAGGTTAGGTTTCGGTGATTTCTGGGTGGTCTATATGTCGTCTTCCCGATCCAGTTGCACGGGGTGAAACTCATTGAGGAGGCGGTGTCAGTGCCAACTATACGATGGGAACTATACGGCCAGAAAAGTTCTCTCACCGTATAGTTGGTCGTTAACCCTTCTGTACCCTCCAATTGCTTCGGGTTTTCTTCTGGTGTTATTAATATTTCCCAAATAAGCAATTTACGTAGTTTTTGGCTCCTTTTCACTCTAATATAACTGGTCCAAGAATTATGTCTATCGGATCCATCATCTGATCTGATCCTGGTGAAAATAAACATAAAAAGTGCGTGCAAATGCCATAAAATACCAAGATCTTACCTCTACAATACAAAATAATAATCTAAAAAATGATGCATATATGCACTCATTAGGATGTCATATCACGGAACGAGTAAAGAGTACTTATCGGTAAAAAGGTTGAAGTAGGTATAGAGATACCAACGATCAAACCTCGGATAAGTAAAGTATCGTGCGATAAAGGGAATCGGTATCGTATGTGAATGGTTCATTCGATCACAAAGTTATCGTTGAATATGTGGGAGCCACTATGGATCTCCAGGTCCCGCTATTGGTTATTGATCGGAGAGGTGTCTCGATCATGTCTGCATAGTTCATGAACCGTAGGATGACAAACTTAAGGAATCGATGTTGTTTAAGTAGATATGGAATGTGAGTTGGATATCGAATATTGTTCGGAGTCTCGGATTGGATCCAAGACATCACGAGGAGATCCGGAATGTTTTGGAGAATAAGATTCATATAAGGAAAGTCAATTTCTGGGGTTCGAAAATGTTTCAGGTGTTTTGAACGGAAGCTTCTAGAAAGTTCTAGAGGGACCACCACCCCGAGAGGGTCACTTGGGCTACGGCATGCACTAGGGGCTAGCCGCACCAAGTCCAAAGGGCAAATCGACCAGCACTAGGAAATTGGGGTCAAAGCCAGGTTTGAAAAGTCAAATCCTACTTTGAAAAGTCAAATCCTAGTTTGGAAAGGAAAGGGAAAACTTGAAGGGAAAATTCCCACCTCTCCCCTTGCTAGCCGAGTTGGGGAGGGGATGGGGGCTCGGCTAGGGCCGGGAAGCCCTTGGCCGTCGCCCCATCTATATAAGGAGGGGTGGGGGCGCACCCCTTGGCCCTCCTTGTCCCACGCGCCCCAAACCCTAGGCGCCATCCCTCTCTCGTCAACCACCTTGCTCCGACTTAGGCGAAGCCCTGCAGAAATCTCTCCTCCTCCACCACCACCACACCGTCATGTTGCTGGGATTCCGAAGAGATCTACGACCTTTGCTGCCCGCTGGAACGGGAAGAGAAAGGTCTTCATCGACTCTGTACGTCTGACCGAGTGCGGAAGCGCTGCATGAACGCGACGCCAGAAGGATCGTCTATACGATATTAAGATTGGCAAGTGATCGACTACATAAACCACGAGATCTAATCTCGTTAACGCTTTGGATCTACGAGGGTTAGTTCTCTACAATCTCGTTGCACCGATCTCATAGATTAGATCTTGGTTTTGTGTGTTATTGTGATAGAATTTTTTTATTTTTCATGTAATGAACCCAACGGCGACCCCCTCTCCTCCCCGCCTCCAGTCCCCAAGCTCTCTCCCGGCCCCGCCGCTGGCAGAGGCCACCGGGCTCCTCTAGGGTGGCGCCGACGGCAACGGTGTGCTTCCCCCCGTGGCTAGGCGTGGTGGTCGAGGCCCAATCCCCATGGCGTATTTCTCTCAAGGGAGGCGTCAGCCCAACTCCTGCTGGGAGGTGGCGGCACATCGCGCGGAAGGTTCCTCGTGGGACAGCGCGAGGCGGATGTGGCAGGCAATGGCGGGGCGGTGCCGGCCAGCCCCCCGCGGCTAGATCTGGGACCGCAGGTCCCCATGTGGGTCAGGGGTGGGCGGGCCTACCCTGTGGCGTTGCTCGTCCTATAGGCGGCGGCGAGGTAGTTCGGTC
Organism: Avena sativa; assembly: GCA_916181665.1. Classification (NCBI taxonomy): domain Eukaryota; kingdom Viridiplantae; phylum Streptophyta; class Magnoliopsida; order Poales; family Poaceae; genus Avena; species Avena sativa. Next base: position 3,668,600 of record OV702284.1, read on the forward strand.
GGGGCCAGCGGCGACGGCGACCAACCTGTTGCTTCACGGCGATGGGCTTTACGAGCCTGATCCGGGCCTGGCTAGACCCTATTGGGACTAGTGTGCCCTCCACGGGGGCTTTACGGGCCTGCCGGGCCCGACCGGACCCAATGGGGACTAGTGTGCCTGTCTCCACGTCCGGTCGACTATCTCCTTTGGCAGTGAAGGTTGTTCCCTCCCGCTAGGCCGCTGTCCCACTATCCCTGATTCAAGCTACTTCTCGCCTCTGCCTTGTAGGACTCATGACTGTAACCCCGATGAAACGACGATGACGGCCTCGTGACTGTAGAGGAGCATGCTCGCGGGTGGAAAGTTTGGTGGTGTCGAGGCCTCGCCCTCGTGGGACTCCTTTGCATCGGATCGCTCGGGGGTGGTGGAGTGGGTTTTTGGGATAAATTCTTGTCGGATTGACCGACACCGATGCGGTGTCGTCCGCGGGCGGCACCATTCCTTCCTGGAGGGCATCGTGGCTACCTGCCTTCCACTTCCCTCTGCGTGTTGGGGGAAACCCTAGGACCAGTCCCTGATCCGGGCAGCAGCGTCACGCTTCCCCAAAGGTGTTGCTTGGTACTTGATGGTTCGGTGCTAGGAGTGCGGTGGTACTCCTCTGGATGGTGCAGCGGTTGCGGGTCTCGTTCGTTTAGTGGATCCGCCTATGTCTCCATTTTATTTCTTCTTTGTTCCTTTGGGCGTGTGTTTGCCGCTGTCCCAACATTTTTCTTTGGGCGTTGTGCTGTCTGGCCAAGTAGCGGTCTCATCTGATTGCTTTATTTATAAAGCGGGGTGAAAGACTATTTTGAGTGTGACGAGGCCTTGTGGCAGTTGGCATATTTAAGTATTTGCTACATAATCCTATTTGTTTGCCTACATGGTACTTAAATTTGTTTTGTTACTTTTGGTGTTTTAAAGTGCTACAATGCCTTTTTTACATTTTAACCATCATGGGAAAATATTGCTCCAAGGATGCTACATTAGCACGAATTATTTGCTAGTATTTTTTGATTTTTCTACGACAATATGAAGTTTTTGTTACATTTTTTCTAGCGAGGTCCTTGTCATGTCTGCGACTAGGTTGATTTTGCTATAATAGTATAACTTTTTTTTGCTACGAGGTCTCTAGTGAGCTCTCCTGCTAGAGGACCCCGGCAAAATCAATTCTTGCTATGGTAGCACAATTGTTTTTTTACTTTGGCATCTCCGGTGAGGTGTCATGAGTCCGGTGATGTCTCTAGTGCAAATGCAAGAATTTTTTTCTACTCTGCAGCAAAAGTCGGATTGGAGGATAATGATGCTCTCCTGTCCTGAAATTAATCCGAATTTGTAACAATATTTTTTTGTCTTATAAGCACGGACCGTGCACACCTGTCAGGGACACGTTGCTTGTACAGCTGTACCAGCGCCGTGTGTCCGTAGCGGTAGCAAACAGGTTTCGTCTCCTTTGCCAATTTCCCTCCTGTTTTCCCCTTCCCGCCACCGTTTCCCTCCACTGCTCGCTCCGTCCCGCTCCCATTCCGTATTAAATCTCGTACCCGTCCCCCGCCAATCCTCCCAGACCGCACGTGTTCACACCTCCACGGCGCAAAAACCCGCGACGCGGCTTTCCCCTGCGCTTCCGTGCCGGCAACGTGATGGCCATGGACCGCCGCGCCCGCTCAGCGCCGCGCCGGGAGGAGGAGCGCCCGCACCACGGCCGTTTCCTGCGCCCCGGCGCACTCGCGCGGCTCCGGGACTCCAGGATCGTCGCCCGCTCCCTCCGGTCAGCAGCGGCGCGCCTCCCGCTCCCCTCCGCCCCTCCGTCCCCCGCGCCGGCGGCGGCGGACCAGCAGCGGCTGCAGGACAGCGTGCCGCACTTCCTGGTGGGGTCCGCGAGGGGCATGTGCGGCGTGGGGCGGTACCCGCTCAGGCGGAGGATGGCCGCGGCCAGGTGTGTGGTGTTCTTGCCGCCGCCGGAAGCGTTCTTGGAACCGTCGCCCGATCTGATGTTCTGACAGCCTGGCCGGCACCAGAATTAGCTTGGGGACCTGCGTCTAGATTCGTGTTTCCAGATCTCCGTGCAGATGGTTTTGCTAGCCCAGCGGCTTGGAGCTGATGAGTAGATCTGCAACTGTTCCGATCTGAAGTTGTGTAATATGTTGTAATTGATCCAAACTTATAAGTTTGTGAATTGGACTCATAAATAGTAACTGCGTGGGTTGATTCCCTTTTATAGCATAATAACTCGCGTAGTTCCTTTGTTTCATGCTAAAAAAAGTTTCTATTAATTTCATTATGGCATCAATTCTGCAAGATAGCATAATGTTTTTCACACTTTTAGATAATATCAATTGGAAGCCAAATTGAGGAATTGGCACTGGGCAGGGAGAATGCCCTTGCGTTTGTATGCCCAGGGACTTGCAACTCTGAAACTTGTCCCAGTTCAGTTCCAAGAAGAAATCCTAGTCTATCATTTGTATTGCATTATTGGGTAAGCACCTTCGTGGCCACTTGCTTCAACTATGAAATCGCCACTACGAGTAATTATTAGCCCTTCACAATTTAAAAACCAATGAATCAGTGTGTGCAATGAGAAGCATTTTCCATCTTATCAAAGATCATATTAATTTTGACAGTCATAATTGCCGAACAAAAAACTCCCATCCCATCGTGTGAATAATTTTGTTCCAAATTTACCTAACCCGTTATATTAATTCGATTCCACCTTGACATGGATCATGTAGAGCAAGAAAAATGAAATGAAAAATAATTGCCCAATGGTATCGTGTTCCGATGACAAAATCAACATTTTTATTTGCCCTTCTAGTTTCTTTTAGTTGGATTATATTTATTAGAATGACGCCCTTGCACATTTACCAACAAATATCTTCATTTTATGGAACTTTAAGTGTTCCTACTCCCTCCGTTTCAAAATATAAGATGTTTTAGATTTGTGAAGAGAATGTATCTAGACTTATTTAGTGTGTAGATTCGTTCCAAACATGAGTGAACCTATATATTAAAAGTAGTCTAGATACATTTGCTTCACAAAGCTAAAACATCTTATATTTTGAAACGGAGGAAGTAGTTGCGTATTTACAAGTTGTTAGTTATTTGAAATTCTTCACACAATTCCTACTAAATGTAGGACTTACTCTCGAAACAGGCTATTCGCCTCGCTTTATAAATAAAAAAACATTCAGGTATCAGCCAGACATACAACAATTCGGACGCTAAGTGTGCTAAAAGGGGAAATAAAAAGGTGGCAACGCTAGGGCCTTGGCACATCAGAACCCAAGAAAAAACCCGAAAAACAGGAATAGCCACCATCTAGCCCGTGACCAAGCGGACGTCATCAAGGAGGAGTAGGGGCCGCGAAGAGACTCGCCTATCCACGCAACGACTGGAGAGTGTTGTCCAGGTGCTCCCGGTCCTTCCGCCTAGTTAGCGGGAACCACTACTGAAGAAAGCCAAGAAAAGAAAATACTGAGTTAGACTCCAGTCACGGATACACGTGCTCAATCACCATCTTATTGCGGATGTTCCACAGGGTCCAGGTCAGGGCCACAAAAACTAGCTAGAAGAGGCGACGCCTTCCTCCGGCACGGTTCGCCTCCACTTCCAGGAACTCCCCTAGGTCCTCGGCGTGCTAGGAGGGTCCCAAGGCATCCCGGATGAAGCTCCAAAGAAACTAAGCCGCAGGGCAGGTAAACATAATATGGGTATAAGATTCTAGCATCCCACATAGGGGGCACAAACCAATGCCCGACCCGTTTCTCTTAGATACTGTAACACCCTCAGAATCGGCCCTATGCAAGTTTTAGCGAAACCCGCCAAACCCGCATAGAAACGATTCAAAGGTGCCCACCAGGCACTTTCGTGCGGGTGGAAAACGAAGTAATAACATTACACAACAGTCCTCGATGGAACCCACAGAACAGATATATATACAACAGCGACTCAAAGAGTCAAGAATACAGATATAATATACAAAGATCCAAATCACCTTGAAAATGATAGAGCGTCCGACTACGGACAAGATACAAATGGGGCTAAGAGCCCTGAAGAATAACCAATGGCGTCCATAACCCTGCCCAGGCCAAGCCGGAAGGGTAACCCTGCTAACGACGTCGATCTCAAAACCTGCTTAAACAAAAGGGGTGCCGACAAAGGGCAAAGGAAAAAGAGGAGCGTCAGTACTGAGGCCAGTACACGGCGAGACTAGAATTCGGCGGTCCTCGCCTACATAGGTATGGTGGACTGAAGCGGCAGCGCAGCATGCACTAAACAACCTATAGAGACTCGATACAACTGTCGGCTATCAGAGAGGGATAAGAAAGACCTATCCGGAACCAACCTGATACTAACACCAAACAATCCCATCCTGGTATTCCCCCTCGAGACCAAACGAGGAAGTCAACAGAGGAACTCACACAGTTGGCAGTTTTATTAATTCAGTTATTGTTGCAGCAATTACTAGTCAGGTGTAGATAATCGTCCTGATAAAATAAACAGTGGGCCGTTTTAGTTAACCATTCCGTTGTGATCGCGACACTTACTAGTCAAATACAATTAACATGAGATATTCCAAACTCAACAGTTGTTGGTACTTATATTTAGCCATTCCGTTGTAGTGAAGCTGATTACTAGTCATATCGGATACAAGTCAATTTTTTTAACAGTAAACTTTAGTTATAGTTGTCTATGATCAAGCACTGTGCTCCAAGTCGTCCATAACCGCGGACACGGCTTCTCGAAAAGATTAAACCCTGCAGGGGTGCACCAAAGTATCCACACGCACTTCGACCCTTTTTGCCAGATCAATTAACATACACCCATCGGTATGTCGGCGGGGCCTAAGTCATGACGTTTCCCAGACCCAAAGCAAGCACGGGGGGCCACCCCACTAAGTACACCCGCAACGAAGTCGGCCGGTCTCCGAGACAGACTCAGGGTTTGCGACAGTGGCTGTAAACGACAGGGGATCCCAAAACTGGGCCTGTCGATACCGCGAAAACACTCCGCTTCCAAAACAGTGCAGGTGCTATCCATCGCACAATCGTAAATAAAGCAGTAAAGCATGGCATAAGTACAGGATAGTAATAAAGCCCCAAACTACTTGTGGCCCCCAGTACAGTACTTTGAAATCAGGTACTAAATCGATGGGGGGCCCATATCTCCCCACATGTGGTTAGCGCGCTCGATCTCGGAACAGGTTTCAAGAACTCGGGGTCCTACAGGACACAAGTGGACGGTTAACAACCAAATAACATCTATTGCCCACCTGTGCCTCTGCTTACCTACTTCAATTTTAATTATTAAACAATAATTGAAATAAACAATAATTAAAGCCATGATCATCTCCAACATTAGACATGCGGCAATACTCCAACAACTGTGGTACTTGACGACACGCAGCAGCACTTGAGCAAGCGACTACGACGCGCAAGTCCAACTATCTACCAAACAACGGGTAATAGGATGTGTCCAAGGAAATATAAGGCTGCAAGGGATATCACGGGTACGAAAGCTAGAGCATCGCAACACAGATAGCAATAGATCAACAGGAGGGAAGTAAATACTATAAAAGTAAGATAGGTAGAAAGGGAGAGATGCTCGCCTGAAAGCATTGCCGAAGGTTCATCCGAAGATCGGGTCGACACTCGCATCAACTCAACGGCCTTATCCGCGAAGAACCAAAACACTAGAATAAACACCGGATGCAATATTTAATACTACGGCAAAGATCGGGCATGATGCATGTATGATGCATGACATGGCAACGATGCGATGCAATTGGGCGATATTAAGCGGAACCGGGGGTCCCGACAATTAATTAAACGGTTCAAGTTATTTAGATAACCCGCAATTTAAATGTTGTAATAACAGGGCAAGATAAGTTACCGGTTCGCTACACAAATTTAAATGGGGACAATATAAAACTAGATTTGTCCGCATATGGGCCCCATATTTAATTATGATATGAATCGGCATAAGGCCCCCAAACCACAGACAATATGCATGCATGAACAATTTAATATGCATCCATTTGTTATTACATTTATAAAATAGGGCTCGGGAAAAGGGGTCACACATTAGGGTTCGACGATCTTGGGCTCCGGGGGTTCGGGGTTTGACAGGGGCTCAGGGTTCGACGGGTTCGGCGAGGTTCGGTCTCGGCGGGATCGTTCTCGGACAACGGAGTAGATCTTGGCGTTCCGGGAAGAAGGACTTGGTTCGGCGTCAGGGCGCATCGGACTCGCCCTGGTCGATGTCGTTCTAGTCGTTGCGAAGATCTTGTCGGGCCCGCGCCATCAAGCCGGTCTTGGCGTCCGGGATGGAGAACTTGGTGTGCCCCGGTTACGGGACCGGTCTTCGGGTTCGGGGGTCTCGGCGTCCGTGACGAAGATCATGGCATCCGTGAGGGAGAACATGGCATGTCGAGTGTTTGGTCTTGTCGTTAGCCAAACTTGGCAGATCACGGCGGTCTTTTCATCGATGAAGATCTTGTCGCTTTGTCCAGGTTCTCCATGTTCAGTTGCTCTTGGCATCGGTTTTCGTGGTACTTGGGTCTTTGGACGATCTTGTCCAGATCTTGCCAAAGAGGGTCAACGGACTTGCCTTTCTTCTTGGAATCCTTCTTCTTCTTTGCAACTCCAAACAGCTGAAGCAGCTTCTTGAGAACCATCCTGTAATACAACAAGCCCCGGGCGGAAACCCTGGCTGGCTTGTTCGAGCACCTGCTCCCCTGGCGGCGCTGGAGTCGAGCTCGTGCTGGCGCGTTGGCGGTCGAGACAGAGGGCGTGCCGGCGCAGAGGACGAGGGAGGGCGGCAGCGCTCGGGTCCTAGCAGCGGCGGCGCCCGGGGTCGCAGACGGAGGCGGCAAGCAGCAGCAGGAGGGGAGGCCGGCGAGGAGCTCGCGGTCGGGGTCGGTGGCGAGGACGAGACGGGGCCGGCGGAGCTCGGGTCGACGGCTGAGGAGATGTGGGCGCAGCTTCGTAGGTGACGGCCGGGCTCGACGGTGGCGGGGACGATGGCGACGGGCGGCGGGCGGCGTCGGGGGCGTGGCCCAGGAGAGGCAGAGCGGAGGAGGCCGGCGGGGATTGGGGGCGTCGCGCGCGGGCCGGCGAGAGAGGCGCGGTCGGGCGGCGCTGGAGGGCCGCGGCAGAGGAGCGGCGAGGAGGGCGTCCGCTGGCGGCCGGAGCTAGGAAGAGGGGGCGAGCAGCGGGGCCACACGCGGGGGCGACAGCGGCGGAGGACGCAGAGGGGGGGGGCGCCGGAGAGGCCGACGGAGCAGACGGGCCGGGAGGCGGCGGCTGGCGCTGACGGGCTTGCGGGAGGGAGAGGAGGAGGTGCGGGGCGCGGGAGGCGGCCGGTGGCGGGATTCGGGGAGAGGAGCGGGAGGAGGTTGGAGAGGGGGTCCTGGCGCCACGAGGGGAGAGAGGGACGGGGTCAGGCCGAGGAGGGGAAGGCGCCGGAGGAGGCGGTGCTCGGGAAGGAAGAAGCGGAGCGGGGCGGGGCACGCGAGGCAGGGGAGGGTCGGCCGCTGCGGGTGGGGCCAGGGGAGGGGATCGGTGGGGAGTGACGTGGGAGTGGGGGGGTCAGCAGGTGTGGGATGGGTGTGTCGCGTGTGTGCGTGGTGCGCGCTGTGTGCGTGGTGTGCTGCAGGGTGGGGCCGGGGGAGAGAGAGAGAGGGGAAGGGGAGCGGGTCAGCCTGGTGAGGTGGCAGGGTTTGATAGGATAGGGGGAGGGGAGAGGTGAGGTGGCGAGAGGAGATTGGAGGGGGTGATGTGGAGGGGGGTTTGGGTAGCCTAGGACTGGGTAGGAAAAGAATATAGGTGGACCGATTTTATTCTGGGGGTGGTCGACTGGGTCGGATCGGCCCGTTCGACTGCCCCCTAAAAATAATTAAACAATTTATTTATTAAACCGGGTTTTTGCAAACCATTGGCAGACAAAACAAAATAATCCGGAGACCGGGTTTTGGGTTTTGAATTAAGACAGGGCGTTTAGAAAACAAAACCAGGCTTTTCAAAATAGTTTTATGCGAACAGATGCAGGATGATGACGATGCTCAAATGCAATGTGGCATGATGACATGAGCTGCGGTCATGATGATGCAATGCACAAAAACAACGCGATTTTCTAGTAGTGGTTTTACGGGATGCCACAGATACCTCCACCCCTGTGGGGAGGCGTTCACGAAGAAGTTGCCAGACAAAGATCTTTTGACTAAGAGGGTAGGGCGCTTTCCGGAGTGGAGTCGTCCACCCCAGCTCCGGTCCCTGAAATAGGGGCTGATACGCCGAGCCCACGAAGAACCCTCCTTGGGGGGAGGGCTTCGAGGATACCAGGTCCCTATCCTTTGAGAGGGAAGTAGGGAGGAAATCCCTCAGACGGGTGAAGTCTGCGGCTTCTTCCGCACTAAAGGTTCTCCAGAACGGAATGTTCCAGAGACCTCCTTGGGCCATTTCTGCCACCAACCCCAATAGGGAGGCGCAAATGGCAAACAAAGAGGGGAAGGACACGGAAAGGGGTGCGTCATCAAGCCAGGGGTCCAGCCAGAAAAGAACCTCTCGCCCGTTTTCAACAGAGAAGGAGCCCCCCGTTGGATACCATGTTTGATGTCCTGGATAGCTCACCAAAATTGGGAGCCCTCCCGACGTTCACAGGCAAGAAGGGGACGTCCCCTCAGATACTTGGCTTTAATGAGCTATAACCATAAGCCACCATCGTCCTTGAGGATGCGCAACACCCATTTCAACATGAGGGCAATGTAGAAGCGGCAGGAGTCGAGGAGTCCTATGCCCCCAAGGATCTTGGGGGCGCACAAGTCGGCCCATTTCACCATGTCGTATTTTTGGTGGCCGTCTCTAGCTGCCCAAAAGAACCTAGATAACTCTTTAGCAAAGTCAACATGGGTTCCTTCAGGGAGTAGGTATAGACCCATCTGGTACATGGGAAGACTAGATAGACAAGAGTTGATCAAAATCGTCTTGCTACCCTTGGTCGTGAGTCTAGATCACTAGGGTTTAACCTTCGACTGAACCCTTGTGACCATGGTAGCAAGATCCTTGATCAAAACTTGGGTATCTCGCATCGGCATCCCTAGGTAGGTAATGGGGAAGTCAGTAAGGAGACAGTTGAGGTTGTCCGCGATACGCTCATAGTCTTCCTCCGAATATCCTAGGATCATCACCTCGCTCTTGTCAAAGTTGATCTTAAGACCAGGCATGGATTCAAAGCACATGAGAAGGAACTTGAGATTAGTGATGTCATTCTCCGTGCATTTAACCATGATCATGGTGCCATCCGCATATTGGAGGTGGAAATGCCACCTCCAGGGATAAGATGTCCCACCACACCTGAGACATGGCCAGAATTCTTAGCTCTATCCAAGATTTATGCAAGGACATCTACCGGAGAGTTGAATAGGAGAGGTGAAATAGGATCCCCTATCTAACTCCATAGGTAGGTCTGAAATAAGGCTCCACCTCCCCATTTATATTGATGGACGTGCTTCCACTCATCATGAATTGCATAATTCAGCAGATCAGCCGATCATCAAAGCCTCTCCTTTCCAGCACTAGTCGATGGAACGACCAGTCCAGGCGGTCATAAGCCTTCTGGAAGTCCAACTCTAGGAACACCCCTTTCTAACGTCGACCTTTACCTCATGAATAATTTCATGTAAGGAAAGGACACCATCATGAATGAGGCGCCCCTTCAAGAAGGAAAACTAGAGAGGATGAGTAAGAGGATCCATAACCAGTGCCAGTCTATTGGCACACACCTTCGCGAAGATCCTCTGATGACATTGATGACCGTGATCGGACGGAATTGAGGAATATCCGTAGCTCCCGAGACATTGGGGATCCGAGTAATCACCCCAAAGTTTAACTTAGACATGACTAATGTCCCGAAGTAAAACTCCTGGAACATAGGCATGAGGACCGGCTGTAGATGGTCCTAGAAGGTCTGGAAGAAGGCCACCGGAAGACCATCCGGGCATGGAGCCGAGTTGGTCTTCATGGACTTGATCGCGGCGGCTACCTCCTCCTGACAAAATGGAAGTGTGAGTTCCAAATTCTTACGAGGATGACCATAGCTCCCAAGGACCAACAATCTGGGGTCAGAGACACCCCCAACTAGGGGCTAGCCTTGAATAGTTCCTTGTAGAAGGCGTAAATATGGGAAAAGATATCCTTCGGATCCTCCAGAAGGGAACCTCCTCCCAGAGGCAGGGGACCGAGCACTTCCTACGTCTGCCATTAGAAATGGCATGGAAGTAGGCTGTGTTCGCTTCCCCCTGGATCGTACAGTTCTAACGGCTCCGCTGCCACCAAAACCCCCTCTCCCTTGTAGATCTCCATAAGAGAGGTCTCAAGGGAATACCTATGGGCCCACCTGGTATGCCTCCTGGTACAGGTCTTGGATTTCCATAAGTATTGCATATTTCTGAAGTCTCCGTGCCATCCCCAGGTTCGCTCCCCATCCACGCATGATTTGGCGCGTGAGTTTGGCATAGTGACGCCAAACATCCACCGCATAAAACACCCGCGGGGGAGGGAGGAAGTCGCCGCCTCCGCCCATCATATCTGAACTGCTTCTACAAAACCCGGTTGTTGTAGCCAAAAGGTCTCGAAGTGGAAGCGATTCAGACGCGGTGGGGGCCCTCCTCGTGAGGAAAGGAGGAGGGGTTATGGTCTGAGCCAATCCTAGTGATATCTCGCAGGGAGAATAGAGGGAACGCCAGTTCTCACTCCATGGAGACGAAGACTCTATCCAACACGCTACTGATGGGGTCGAGATGCTTGTTGGTCCAAGTATATCTGGCGCCCACCCACGAGATCTCTCTAAGGGAGAGGTCCGTGATGCTGTCGTTAAACATGCGCATCCTAAGTAGGTCCATGTTTGCCGATCTCTTGTCCTCGATCAATTGGATTAGATTGAAATCCCCAGCAACTACCACTAGGATATCCGTCTGCTGAACCTTGGACTTGAGCTCGAGAAAAAACTCCGGGGACCTCCTATGGTCCGCGGGGCCATAGACAATAATCACCTCCCATTTGAGGTTTAATCGTCTATGGGTGAGAAACATGCTCACAAAGAATTCCCCACAGTCCATATCATCCACCTCAAAGGTATCCTACTTAATGCCTAGGAGGATACCCCTTGAGTGACCCGAGGCGGGGATCCAGGTCTAGGTGAAGCGATGACGGGATAGGCCCTCCAACTCAGCAATGGCGAAGTCTTGTTGAATCATCTCTTGAAGATCCACAATGTTCACATCATCTTGTCGCAAGTGTTCCTTCAGTTGGCAATGGCAACCATCTTGTCCAAATCCCCGGATGTTCAAATGAATGATCTGATTGCTCGGAGGACGAATTTGAATTAAGGAGGCAGCAAAGAGAGTCTAAAAAGATGGCTGAATGTGCTAAGAACGTTAAGAGGACCACTCAGATAAAGGGCAAGCAGGCCCGGGTCAACTACAAGAACATGGATATCCTTAAGTATTCTGCCATTCTCCACCGTGACCTATATGCAGAGGCTGATAGTGATGAGCCGCTTGAGGACGGTCTCTTTTGGCCTACCCGTTACAGGTATATCCATGATGACATTTACTCCTCCCTCAAGATTCGCCCCATGCACCCCTTGGACAAGGCTGAAGCAAAGTCTAAGCCCCAGCTAAGTGACTGAAAGGATGGGGATGCACCATCTAATGACTATGTAGTGCAACTATTATACCTTAGTGTTGAAGCAGTTCTTCTCAACCATTGTGATCCATGGAGATGAGCTCCACATAATGAAGTGGATGACAGGTAGCACCCATATTCAGTCTAATTTCCACACTTTTGGTTAGGTGCTTGGTTACTCCTTTCATGGTCATGACATTCCTTCTGGTCATCACATTATCACTCCTATCAAGCCCAACAAGGACACTGCACTCTCTCCTTGACTTTCTATCGATGGCGTTGTTGGCACTCTCTCCGGTCTCTCTCCACTATATGCAGTGCTGGTTGGTCTTTACAGAGATTGCATTATTCCGAGTAGGGGTAACAATGATAGTATTCGTGGTCACCTTGTTTAGTTGATTGCTTTGTCTCACGAGTGTGCTACAAATGAAGATCCATCAGTGGGATACAACCTAGATGTCATGGATTTCATTTTTCAAGAGATGACTGACGCTATGTACAACAGGCTCTCCATATCTTATGCTCATTTCATCATAATGCTCATCAAGCATATGCTCCTCCATCAGGATTTTAGTGGCCACCTTGATGGAGCGCACAAGGCCAAGAAGATTTACTACAAGTCTCGGAAGACCTCTCATCCCTCTTTGGCTCCAGAGTGCTTCATGAGAGATGCTCGGGCTAGTGAGCGTCATACCCTAGTGCCTCCTGTGGCCCGTGAGGTCAAGCAACTTGTAACTACCTCGGTGAATTACGCTCCTAGATACAAGCCTGGATGAGCGGAAGTGGTTGAAATAGTACGGTGGGGCCCCAAAAGCCACTCACGGGTAGACCTTTCGGCCGTCCCAACCACTTCCAGTCAACGGGACAAGTACGGGCGGCGTAATCGGCAGGCGAAGGGATCACCTACATACACAAATGAGTATGTATGCAAGCCACCATACAATAGTACATCAGAGCCATTCCATCTAAAAAGAAAGGAAATATAGCAACGCCATACGACAAGATTCAAATGACCTAGATAGATATAATATTTTAGGATATTTCCTCATACATCACACAACAGAGTATTAGGCGGAAGCGGCAAACAAGGTCCGAGTACGGATAAGAAGCAAATCGGCATAAGATGCCCAGAAGTAAGCACATCCCGCCCACAGATCTCACGGATCCCCGTTCCCGGAATCTCTACACTGAACGATCGTTGCCCATATCATCAGCCTCCTCCACCCAGTATCCATCTTGCGAGGGTACCTGTTCATCTGAACCAAATAATTTATCGTGTGAGACCCTAAGGGTACTCAGCAAGTCTTTATGCCTCTAAAGGGGACACAACCTGGGGTGGACGCAATTGCAGCAAAAGATAAACCCTAACAGTTCTATAGATACTCGCTAACCATCCGCCTAACCAAAAATAGACGGATGTCCGTGAATTAATGGCAACAGTTATAATAGTAAAATCACCAGATCCATCCTCCTCCTCGCTTACCAACGAGGAAGCGGACGAACAACCCCCATCCGTTGGCAGTTTTATTAACCCTTCCATGAGTGTTGCACTATTTACTAGTCAGTTATTTAGTCAAGTTAAAAGCGGTACTTTAGTTATGCTTGTCTATGATCGAGAAACTGTGCTCCAAGTCGTCCATAACCACGGACACGACTTTCAGAAAGTTTTACCCTGCAGGGGTGCACAAATAGCAACACACACTCGATCAACCTCAGAAAAACTAAATCAAAACCCAACGAGGCCTTCACGACAAAGCAATCACAGGATTCAGAAATATTTCAGGGGGCCACCCCTTGGAGTACACCCGCAACGAAGCTAGCTGACTCCGAGACGGACTCAAGGTTTGCGTCAATGGCTGTAAACGACTGGGAACCCAAAACTGGGATTATCGATACCGCGAAAACACTCCGCTTACCTAAACAGTACAGTGTGCTCCTCGCACAATCTTAATAAAGCAGTAAAGCATGGCATAAGTACAGGATAGTAACAAAACCTCAAACTAGTTTGTGGCCCCAAGAAATAAGACGGAATCAAGCTCTGTCTCAGGGGGGTCCCATAAGCCTCCCGGATGTGGATAGCGCGAATATTCAAGGAACAGGTTTCAAGTACTCGGGGTCCTACGGGACACAAGTGAGCAGGAAAAACCAAATAGCAGATATTGCTCACCGGCGCCACTTTCATTAGTTATCCCATTACTACTCAGGTTAAGTTGTTTAGGTACCTCGTTATCCTTCAGACTCTCACATACCCTACACATGTTGTTCAACGACTCGCATGGCTCAAACAACTCCTATAGTAATGGCTCATGGGATGGAGGAACAAGCTTGGTGGGGTTTAAAAGTAAGGCCATGCAATACTTGGGATTCAGTTTAATGCAATCGCGACTCAATGATGCAAGAATAAGATAGAGGCAATAGGTACTGTATGTATGCAAGCATGTGGTAGTGCTTTCCTGGCAGCTTAGTTGAAGCGAGAGACGGATCTGGGTAGTGCTCCTGGTTCTCTTGATATATCCCCTGCTCAGTGTCTATTCGAAGAAGAACCAAACAAACAAGGGTCAACATAAATAAAGTGCATAAGCATAGGAATAAAATGCGTCAAGCAAACAATCATGCCATGATGAATGATGCACAAGTTGCATGGCAATAATGTAGCATGGCATGGGTGAGGTGTAGGATACAAGAAATAACATTTTTATTGGGTTTTGGTCCCATTTTATTGTCATATTAGTTGCTGTATACTATATATTTATATGATGCGTGCTTCAATTCATATCATGGTATGCTTAAACAGAAAGGTCTCGTCGAGTGATCATTTTAGACATATCATTTGTTTAATTCGGAGTTATAGAACTAGAGTTATTAATTAATTAAGGTGAGGGGCATTTTGTTGTAATTTAATTCAACTTGAAATTTAAAGTGCTCAAATAATATTTTGGATGGCATATTTGAAATCCTCACATTTTTCTAATTCAAAAACATATATTATTTGTATTATTTGGAATTATGAATTTAAATTTATTTATAGTCAAATTAGTCAAATTAGGTCAAAGTCAAAGGTTTGACTATTTTAAATTAATCCTGAAATTATTTGATTAAAGATTTGAATTAACATTCAAAAACAAAACATATTTCATAAAAAGTTTAAGTTCAAAATCCTAATCATTTGAAAGTTATGAGTTGATTTGTATTTAAACAGATTTGAAAAAGTTGAATTTGAAAACAGAATGGTGCTGGACTTTTGCTACTCGCAGGACCCTACCCAAGGTGGATGACAGGTGGGCCGCGCGCGCTGACTTGGCATAGAGGACTGGGTGGGGTAGGACCGCGGGTTAGGATTAGGAAAACTCAGGGGCTATTCTGCAAAACTCCTCGCTGGGTTGGTTTGGGGGACCGCGGGTTAGGAAGGAGAAACCACAGGGGCCTAAATAGAAAACTTCCAGGAGGGTCGGTTTGGACTGACTAAACTGAATTTGATCCGGCCGAAACTGTGGGCTGAGTCAATCTTGCGTCGAAGATGGCGAGCAAAACTTTGGGAAAATGATGATGTCGCAAAAAGAAGGTTGTAGAGGGACGATAGGGCTGCAATTTTCGTGTTTGGAGCTTCGCCAACGGAGGACTACAGAGGCCGGGATCTGGCGAGGAACAGAGGTACCAGTAGGCGCTCGAGACTGACGGACGGATAAGAGCAGCGCCGCCGTGATATCGTCCGATCTTCGGTGGACGTTGGCGACAAATCCTTTGGGAATTTGAACATGCCACAAGGATCAAAGTTGGAGAGGGGATCAGGGTCTACAAAAGTTGTTCAAGGGTTTTCTTACGAGAAGGGCTAGGTACTCCGGAAGAACACGAATCTCGGGGGTGCCCGAAAAGTTTCTGCTGAAACTGTCGGGGACAGGGAAGCTTCCTGAGCTAGCGGCGCATGTGCAGTCGTCGTCCGGGAGGAAGAAACGCAGCGGTGGCGACGCTAACAAAGCGATGGAGGCGAGGCGGGAAGATGGGGAAAAGAGAGGGGGTCCTTACCTCGCTCGATTCCCGGGGGAGACGAGGATGGGGGTGGTCGGAGGTGATGACGGCGACGGCGGGGGACAGTCAGGAAGAAGAGGAAGCATAGGCGCCACACCCAGCTCCTCCCAGGGCTCGCGGGGTGGTCGACGAAGACCGCCTGCACGCCCTCCGGCTCCAGACGGTGATCAAGGCGACGACGCGGCGACGCTCTCCTCGCCGAAGCTCTCGGGCAGGGTGAGCATAGCTGGGAGCAGAGGTAGGGGATGGCGGCGGAGAGGAGGGGAAGAGGGAGGCTAGGGTTCGAGGGGGACTCCGCGGTTGAGGATAAGAAGGGCAGGGTTCACGTGCTGCTGACGCGGACGACGGAGCGGGACGGCCACCTGCCACCCCGTCTGCTTTCCGTCTCATGCCGCGAGAGAGAGGGCGCTGAGGGACGGCGTCAGTCGCCAGGAAGAAGAACAGGAGCGCGGCGACGGGAGCGAAGGGGTACTGGGCCAGGGGGGTGGGCTGCTATGGCCGGCCCAAGAGGGAGGGCGAGGAAACGGGCCAGGTGGCTGCTAGGCTGGGCCCAAGGTTGCTGCCAGGTTTGTTTTTCTCCTCTTTATTGTTTCCTATTTGTTTTATTTGTTTTGCTTGTTTTTATTCCAATGCAAATTTAAACCAGCTCCTAAATTCAAAATCTGCTGCACTTTTCCAGGGGAATATGGAACAGTGGGTTTGACCAAGAGGAGAGGCAAGAGAGAACAAGAGACAAGGTTTAGGGTTTGGATTAGAGGGGCTCGGGTTTAGGGTTAAGAGAGAGGTGAGATGAGAGGGAAGGTGTGCCCATGTTTAAGCACATGATAATGGCATCACATGAACAAGCACCAGGAGTGGTAGGAGGGTTAGAGAGAGGGGGAGGGGTTTAGGGCTTGTGCATGCCTACATGTCCACATGATCATGCATGGGTGGGGGATGTTTTAAAGAGGGAGGATAGGGTTTAGGGTTTGATGGGGTATGGTGTTTAGGGGGGGTAGGGTTTGCTAGAGGTTAAGAGAGAGAGAGAGAGAGAGAGAGAGAGAGAGAGGGTAAGGTTGAGTGTTTGACAAGACAAAACAAGATCAAACTATCAAGGTCAAGCAAAGAGGGAGAGAGATGATTTATGCAAGAAAACAAAAGAAATTCAAATGACAAGTAAAAAGGTGATGCTTGCATTGCTCTAGCTAGATCAAGCAAAAGGGAAGGAGAGAGTAAGATAAGAGAAAAGACCCACTCCAAGGATTGCAAAATTATAAACCAGATGGCTTGGATGTGGTGGTTCTGCATGGCCCATGCAGATGCATTAAATGCTAGGTATTATCCTGTGAAAACAAAACAATATATCATGGCATTTATTTATTTGCATCCTCCAAAGTTGGAGTAAGGGCCAAGCAAAAGGATTGGTAATGGATCCACCCAACCCACATGAGCTAGATAAACTCAAATAAATGCCAGCTCATATTAATTGGATGGTGGAAATATAAGGTGGTGAAGAAAGGTGGTGGAGTCAATAAAAGACATGCCCCCAACTCAACTTGGGCATTTGAACAATATATCAAGAACCAAATACAATATCAAGAGGCAATACAATTTATAATGCAACTGAGAGAAGAACCAACACAACCAGGGTTTTGTATGATGCTCAAATGCAAGGTGGCATGATGACATGAGCATGATATGATGATGATGATGCAACAATTATATGTAGGAAGTAACCATTTTATTACTAGACCAAGTAGCATTACAGTTGTTAGACAAATGGGATGCTACACAACTGAATTGGTTCCAGAGGAACATCTTGTGCATGGGGGTAGATACCCATAAGGAGCGGTATGAGGCATACAAGCAACGCCATGAGATGGCTCACACCCAACAGCTTATTCTTCACCATGTGTCAGGGGCATCAGGTCACCCTCCAGCTCCTTCAGCTCTCACTCCATATGCTCAGTGGAACTCCTCAGGACTCAACTATGGAGAGCTCGAGCACCACTTGTTTCCTACCCCTGCGAGGGAACCTACACCTCCGGATGATGAGGAGGATGACGACTAGCACTATGATAAGAAAGGGGACGAGGACAAGTACGCTGACGAGGAGGACTACGAGGAGTGATCTCTTAGGGCGTTAGCATCGCTCTTCTTCCTTTTTGGCATTTTGATGCCAAAGGGGGAGAAGTAGTTCTATTTAGGATTATGTGGATTTGCATGGGTCGGGTGCAAGAACTTGCATTTTTATCGTGATTTTCTCTATCGCATTGCTTGTGCCCATTTAGCGTTGAACTTTTGTTTGTGAGTTGGTTTGTATGAGACTATGTGGTTTGTGTGGCACAATGGATTCATCTATTCACCATGGAATTCTGGCATTATATCTATGGGTGCATTCATGTGGTGTTATGCTTCAAGGCCTCAATAATGTTTATCACATTGATTATATTTATACTATATTGAGGACTTCCTTCTCCCGATGGTATGATGTTTTGGTTTAACTCATCTTTTGTGCTTGGCTTTCAATCCAATGAAATAGTCTTGTACCTTCTTGTGTGCATTTGTATTCAAATGCAAATTATGTATATGCACACATTTAGGGGGGAGCCTACTTCTTTCTTGGAATGATGTTGTTATTTGGTCTTTATTGCAAATCCTAGATTGAAAAAACATTTCATGATCTCTAGTGTTTTGTGTGTTAGATAACAATACCAAGGAATATTTAATGTGTGTTGAAGTGCTACAGATATTGGTCTATTCAAAAGCAGCAAATTAGTGTGTTGGGGGCGGGGCGGATTATCCGCCCCTGCCAAGGGCCGGATAATCCAGCCCACCCCAATTCTCAAGAGCAGCCAAGGCGCGTCACACTACATTGGGGGGGGAGGGTAATTTCCCTCGGATTGTCCGGCCAGGGCCGGTGTTTTTGCCTAGGCCGGATAATCCGCCCCTCAGGGGGCTGGATAATCCGCCCCTCAGGGGGCTGGATAATCCGCCTTCCCAAGGATTTTTGCAAAGGGAGAAACGACATGACGCACTACATGGGGGGGGGGGGGCGGAATTTCCCCCCAGAAATTCCGATTATGGAGCGAAGTTTTCCTCGGGCTGGATAATCTGACCCCCAAAGTCTCCAACGTCCGAGTTTTGGCTGGGGGTATTTATTCTCCATCAGCCCCTCCTGACAAAACTCTTGATTCATTCGAAAAAGCTCAGTACTGCTATTCAAGTTCCAAGGGAGGTCTCCACCCTCATCCATCCAAAGGCTCTGATCTTTGGGGAATCGAAGGAGGAGGCCTCGATCTTCATAAACATTAATCAAGCGCTCAACTCCCCCTCCATTCATTTGGAGGATTCTCGATCTAGTATTTCTTGCAAATATCTAGATCTCAATTTCGGTTATTTGATAATCCTTGTATTGTGGTAGCTTGTTTTCATCATGAGAGACTCCAATTCAGTTGTGTATGTGTGCCCCGCTAGCATTGTAAAGGCATCGGTTCCCGCCTCTAAGGGTACTAATAGTGGAAAGGTGGATCAGGCCTTTGGTGGCGAGATCCATCAGAAAAAAGGGTCAGGCGTATTGTGGCATGGTGGTCTTAGAACCGGCCACCCCTCCAACACGGTCAAACAAATCCCTGTGTCTCTACGTGTTCCGCTATAGTTTTCTCGCACCTCACTTTTACTCGCTTAGTAGTTAGGTTTGTATATAGGGAAATTCTTAGTAATAGTATATCTAGAGAATTTACCTTTGTGGCAAGCCTAAAATTGAAAAAAGAATTAAAAATTGGAGTAGCACCTATTCACCCCTATTGGTGCCCATACGATCCATTTCACCGGTGCTGCCGGTGCCAGAAGACGACGAGATGGTGGAGGAGATCCAGGCTGCCATCGTGGCGATGGAGAACCCAGAGCTCGCTGAAGACCCTGGTAACTTAGTTACCGGGAGCAGTTCTTCGCCGAGCGACGGCTCCGAGAACTCGCCGCCCACGAAGGCCCTTCAGGCTCGCTGCTGAAGCGCAAAAACACGGCGGGGCGCCGTCGATGGTGGAGTCCGCCGGGACGCACGCTCAACGCCGTCCTCGAGCACATCCACGCCAGCAAATCGCCTAAGGCTGGTCTTCCCGCGCTCGTCGGTGCCCGTGGTGAGGGCGAGGCACCAACCCCTGGCGAACTGGCTGCCCAGGAGGATGGGCAGCCTCAGCTCCTCATCCTCCGCCACCTCGGCCCCGCGCTGTCCGCGCCGACACAGTCACCACGTGCCAGAGGTGATGCTCTTTGGCCCGTCAAGCGGTAGGCCAACACGCCGGTGCGCTCGTCGCCGAGGACGCGATCATAGAGGATCATCATGAACGAGCCCCGCATGCCAACGTCGCCGACCGGCTGGCTTCGGACTGCACCAGCCGAAGCCGGAGCCGACGGACTGGGCGGTTCCTGTTGACGAGGACTCCTTCGCCATCAAGATGGCAATGGCGCGCTCTCTGCAAGACGTGGTGCCGCCGCTGATGCCGGAGCCGGACCTCCTCGCCTGGTCCAGGGCGTACTGGGAGCAGGAGGATGTAAGGATACAAGTAGGATACACTAGCACAAAATAAAATTTTCTACTGCGTAACCAGGAATACTGTTGTGTTATAGATCATGGGATTACCACTAGACACACGGTTATGGAACTTGATGAAGCGCGTCGAGGCAGTGTAGATGTTCTACGTCTCCTCCTCGTCCTCGTCCCACGAGCAGCTCCCCTTGCGTAGCTCGTCCAAGTGCCATAGATGCAACACCTCCGAGGTATCCACACGTTCAGGGTGGAAGCGTCAGATGCCGGACTGCTAGGTCCGCGCATGCAACACAGGCGTGAGGAGTGGAGGCTGGGTGGAATGGTCTAACTCTGGTTAGCACGCCCCACCCTCTCTTATATAGGCGTCCCTAGTGGGCTTCTACATTAGCAGCCCATTAGTAGCCTAAGCCTG
This sequence comes from Avena sativa, assembly GCA_916181665.1. Taxonomy (NCBI): domain Eukaryota; kingdom Viridiplantae; phylum Streptophyta; class Magnoliopsida; order Poales; family Poaceae; genus Avena; species Avena sativa. The sequence goes on from OV702284.1 coordinate 3,689,265, forward strand.
GTCTAATTCGGATCCAATCCTCATTAGGCTTCCAGCCCCTTAAGTGTGTGACCCTATAGGTTCATATACGTGTAGACATGACACGAATACACTTATTCTGTCAATAGTTGGTAGGGCCTCTAGCAAGACGTGCCAACTCCTAAATGCATACAAAGATCATATCGGACGAACCATCACAAGGTTTAGTATATGTCTTTCCCTTTGCCTCACGATATTTGGTCTAGCTCTAAGCTGACCTCGCTTTCTCGATATTGTGATTCAGAATCCTTTTACTAGGTTAACTCTTAACCTTATGTAGCACGGCCATGCATTTTTGGATCCGATCACTCGAGGGGCCCAGAGATATCTCTCTCAAGTAGAGAGGGGGAAATCCCATCTTGATTGACCATGCCTTGCAGCATGCTTCAGGACAAACCCGAAAGCTACCTTTATAACTACTAAGTTACGGAGTAGCGTCTGATAGCCCCAAAGTAGGTCGATCCACATCTCAAGTACATGCGACAATCTCAGGTCTAAGGACAAAACGTACACGATGTGTAGAGAGAGCTGCAAGTCCAATTGCCAGTCTCAAGTTGGGTCAGTCCAACCCCATGTTCATAACATATGTCCACATCATTGGTTTGACATCTCCATGTCTATGACTTGCGAAACATAGTCATCAACCAATCGATGTGCTAGTCTAATATTCGTGTGTGTCCTCACATGAACTCTGACTAGGGACAACTATTAAATAACCATAAAAGTAAAGAGTTTCACAAAAAATGCACATAATTGTCAATCAATACAAGTTGCCTGATATGGATATTCAAGGAACATTACAATAACTCATGGATACATATGAAATATAATCATCTCTATGATTGCCTCTAGGGCATATTTCCTTTAGTCTCCCACTTGCACTAGAGTCAATCTAAAATGTATCTAATACCAATTGCTCTTGTGTGCGCTTCATGCGCGGGCTATGGGAGAGGATTTGTCAAGGGATCAGCAACATTTGAGTCCGTATGTATTTTGCATATCATGACACTACCATCCTCAACGAACTCATGAATCTGATGGTAACACATGCAAATATGTTTGTTCTTCTGGTGTTGTCTAGGTTCCTTGGCTTGTGCAATAGCACCATTATTGTCACAATAAACGTCCAAGGGATTAGACGCGTCCTGAACCACACCGAGAGCAATCAGGAAATTCCTAATCCAAACAGCTTCCTTTATAGCCTCCGAGGCAGCAATATATTCAGCTTCTGTTGAATAGGAGGTCACTGTATCTTGCTTGGAACTTTTCTAGCTCACACCACCACCTTTCATGACAAACAAATAACTTGATTGCGATTTGGAGTCATCTGAGTCGTTAAGGTAACTCGCATCTGTGTAACCCTTTACACTGAGTTCATCCTCACCTCCATAAACTAGGAACACATCCTTAGTCCTTTTCAAGTACTTAAGGATGTTCTTTACCGCTGTCCAGTGACCTTCACCTGGATCAGTCTGGTATCTGCTCGTAACACTTAGAGCATAGGAAACATATGGGCGAGTACATATCATTGCATACATGATGGATCCAATAGCCGAAGCATATGGAACCCTTCTCATGCGCTCACACTCATCAGTAGTCGAAGGACACTGAGTCTTGCTGAGTTTAATGCCGTGAGACATGGGCAAGAACCCCTTCTTAGCCTCTTCCATGCTGAACCGTTTCAACACTTTGTCAATGTATGTACTCTGGCTTAATCCAATTAGCCTTCTTGATCTAGCTCTATAGATCTTGATGCCTAGATAATATGCCGCTTCTCCTAAGTCCTTCATCGAAAAACTATTTTTCAATGAGGTCTTAACAGACTCGAGCATAGGAATGTCATTTCCAATCAGCAATATGTCATCTACATATAAGATTAGAAATACAAGTGCTCTTCCACTTTCCTTCTTGTAAACACAAGGTTCTTGTTCGTTTTTGATGAAGCCAAACTCCTTTACAACTTCATCAAATCGAATGTTCCAACTCCGAGATGCTTGCTTCAGCCCATAAATGGACTTTAGAAGTTTGCATACCTTTCGAACATTGTTTGGATCGACAAAACCTTCGGGATGCATCATATACACGTCCTCGGTTAGGATTCCATTTATGAAAGTCGTCTTGACATCCATCTGCCATATTTCATAGTCGAAATGTGCAGCAATGGCTAGAATAATCCGTATAGATTAAAGCATTGCTACGGGCGAGAAAGTCTCGTCGTAGTCAACTCCTTGAACTTGTCGAAAACCTTTTGCAACAAGTTGAGCTTTATGCATGTGAACATTTCCATCCATATTAATCTTCTTCTTATAGATCCATTTGCACTCGATGGTTTTAAAACCATCAGGCAGGTCAACCAAGTTCCAAACTTGATTGTCTCCCATGGACTCTATCTCGGATCTCATGGCGATCGGCCATTTCTCAGAGTCTGGTCCACCATCATTTCTGCATAGGTCGCAGGCTCATCATTATCTAACAATAATAATTCCCGCGCTTCGTGGAGCCTCGCCGACCTTCATGGTTGTGGTGCTTCTATTGCCGTGGGTTCCTCAACTTGTTCTACTACAATAGCATCACTCGTAGAAGCATCCCTGACTGTCTCATCTTGAACTTTGATACGCCCAATTTGCGTCACCTTTCTATATCATAATTTACCTCTATTCATTGATGTTTGTCTTATTCTGAGGTATTACTTATGGCTTTTTCATCTGTTTATGCATGTTGGATGATTCCTGAAGGATGGACTGTGGGAGTCTGGATTCTGATGGAAAAGAAGGCATTTTGGTGCTGAAAGTACCGACTTTGATACGACTAGAGGGGGGTGAATAGGCGACTACCAATTTTTAATTTGTTTCACACTTTTAGGCTTCACGAGAAGGAAAGTTATCTAGATGTGCAACTAGGTGGACAACCTATATGCAAGATAACTTACAACAACCACAAGAACGGTAAAGGACAAGAAGTAAAGGAAGGGAACGAAGTAACCAGAGTGGGGACGTGGATATATAATTCTCGTAGTTCACTCCCAAGGAGCTACGTCTATGTTGGAGAGGTGTCGGGGCCACACAAGGTCACCCGAGCGCCACAAAGGCCTCACCTTCTTCTTCGGTGAGCTCCCCCACAAAGGAGGCCTCGCAATCCACTAACCGGTGACCTTGAAGGCGCCAACCGAAACCTTTACAACAAGGTTGAGGGGAAGCTCCACAACTCAATTGGAGGCCCTCAATGACACCTCGAAGCTTTACAACACAAGACTTAGCTCTGAGGATGCCCTACACCGTCTAGGGTTTCAAGAAACCCAAGAGCAACAAGATCCACAAAGGATGGGTGGGGGAAATCAAATCTTCTTTGGTGGAAGTGTAGATCTAGGTCACCTCCCTCACCTCTCAAAAGATCAAGTCATTTGAGTGGCTAGAGAGAGATCTAGTGAGGTGAATCTTAAGCATTAATGGAGGAGAGAGAAAAATATTCAAGCTGGGTGGCAGGAAGAAGGAGGGCGCCTTAAATAGGCCCCCTCCGCACTGAACCGTTACAACCCACACGACTTCACCGGAACTTCCGGTGAGGGGCCGGAAGTTCTTCCCAACACGGCTCCAACGGTCATCAGCCCGTTGACACCCGCTCCAAAAGATCGACCAGAAGTTTCGGTCAAACTGACCGGAAGTTCCGACCGAACTTCCGATGCAAGTTCCGTCCAAAGTTCCGGCAAATAGACCACTTCATACAGAAGGGTACTGACCCTTCAGCGGAACTTGGATCGGAACTAGGGGCGGAACTTCTGGGTCGTGAAGCAAGTCTGACCGAAAGTTCCGGTGCCTGGGCGGAAGTTCCGCTCAGGAACTTTCTGGCAGGAGAACTTCCGGTGGAACTTCCGACAAACAGAGCATACCAAAACAGAGAGTTCCGGGAGCTCACTGGAAGTTCCAGCGGAACTTGGATCGGAACAAAGGCTAGATCTTCCCGCAGAAAAATCCTGAGCGGAACTTCCGGCGCCTGGCCGGAAGTTCCGATCAGACAAAAAGGGCTCCAACAGAACAGAAACTCGCTCTCTCATGGAAGAGTAGGATGGTTGTGGCGGTGCATATGGGGTTTGTGCAAGAACAAGTGATTTCCCACAGCCTTCTGAGATGGACCCCCTCTTAATAGTATGACGACCTAAAACAATTAAAAGAGAGAAACTAGAAGAAAACTACATGCCGTCGTCTTCATGAGATCCCAAAGAGAGCATGCACACAGTTTAAGGAAACATCAACAACATTTTCCCTAAAACTCAAGCACATTGTTAGATCACAAATGGGATTGTCATTATCACCAAAAAAGCATGGGATATAGTCCCTTCAATCTCCCCCTTTTTGGTGTTTGATGAAAATCCCAAAGATTTGCATAAGATAGAAGCAATCTTTGCAATGGATGGAACGAGCTCCGCTTATATGTGTGCAAGGTAGAGAAAAAGCTCTAAGGAAAAGACTGGCACACATACAAGGAGGCTCCCCCTTCCAATTGCAAAGATAGCACAAGTGCAAGGTACAAGAAAGGATAGAGATCATACCATGCACCAACCAAACGTGGTGGAGACAATAAGAATAATAATAACAATAAGAGCTATAAGGCTCCACCACCATATGCACATGCCCATAAGATGACAACAAGAATACCACACACTCGGCATTGCATAAGATACCACATAGTCTCATACATAACATGGTCCACAAGCACACATAAATTCACAGACATAAAGAGGTCCACAAGCACACAAATAAACTATAGAGTTTGCGAGCTAGAAAAGATCAAAGGCAAGAACAAGCTCGTGACTCAACCCATGCAAATCCCCGTAGACAACCTAATAGACATCTTTCTCCCCCTTTGGCATCGAGACACCAAAAAGGAAGAGAAGATCACTCTAATCGCCCCAACCATGAAAGGGAGGAGGAGCGGGCTCAGGGACCCAATAATCCCACGCAGGCGGCGGACCAGTGACTTCCTCCTCAGACTCATCCTCAGACCAACGGCAGTTATCGTGAATCCAATCATCCCTAGGAGCAGTGACAGAGCTAGTGACCGGAGTGCAAGGTATGTTGAGAGCAGTCATGATGGACTTCTGGCGCTGAACACTGTGTCGCTGGTCGACATACGCCTGATACTCGCGGTTCTGGAGAAAGCAGAAAGTCTTCTTCACCTTCCCAAACAACTTCTTTGCCCAAGATGGCTGCCTCTGGAGAGAAGTACCACCAGCACTAGAGCCACCAGGAGCAAAGGAGGGACCACCAGATTCATCTCGAGCCTTCTGGAGAGCTTCTTCCCTTTCTTCTTGAGAACGACGCTTTTGGTGTTTACTCACACGCAGCTTCTTCTCCTCATGAATGGTGATGTTGGCTTCGGTGTAACGAGTACCAGTCACCTCAAGCCACTTGTGATTGATGAGAGTCTGAATATAGGGAGCATAGGGGCAAGAGCGCTTGTCAACAATAGCCTGCCACATCTCTGTGTAGATAAAGTGCATGACATCCATTGGCATGTCAGTGTCACGACGAAGATAAGTATGATGCATGAGATCAACTTGATAGGCATGAAACTGATCAAAGTTGCTAGCCTTGGGAGAGATGGTGTTCAAGTACACCCTGTGCATGATGTCATAAACTGTCTGCAGATGATTCACAAAACCAACAATGCCCCACCCTTCAATATAGAGAGGCTCCAGGACCTCAGGATCAGCAGCTTGAGCAGTATGAACACGCCAACCATTTGCTCCTTTGCCAGGCTGAATGGGATAGTCAAGGAGCTCATCAAACTCGGACCAATTGGCGGTAAGCAGCACGCCATTAGTCATCCACTTCATCACACCTTCAGCAGAGGAGCTCATGTTCAAATGAAGGGTTGTATAAAACTGAGCAATAGCAGCCTCATCGAAGTTCTGACGGTGCTCCATGAGGGGAATCATCCCAAACCTCCTGCAAATATTGAGAGCCTCGCCAAAATATGCATGTTTCTCTTCCATGTGAGCCACATTGATGTACTTCTGAAGAGCAACCACAAACCTTGTCTTCATAGCATAGATCTCAGCAAATATTTGTTCCTAACGACAGTTGTGGAAAAGAGGATCCAAGCAGAGACGGTCACGAGGAATGAGGTAGGGATCCTTACGCCTGAATTCAGAGTAGGCCTTCTGAGTCCATTTGGAGATCTTTTCCTTGAATTTGTTAGGCCCAACAGCAGTGGTCTTCTAAGAGGCAAGAACAGACCTCTTACCTTCAGCAGCAGCAACACGACGAGAAGCAGCAGCCTTCTGACGGCTAGTCTGAGTGGATGGACGCACCACCTCAACGTCTTCTTCATCGATCTCAGGAGGAATATCAGAGGATGGTCGACGGATACACTTGCCTTTGCGGAAACCACCTTGCCCTGAGAAGAAAGCAAAAGAATAGGGAGGGAGGTGGGGTAAGTGCACAAGTTCGGAAGAAGAAACAAAAGGAGATTGGAAAAATACAGTCAGGAAGAAATTTGTGGCATCCCGCAAAACCACTACTAGAAAATCGCGTTGAATTTGTGCATTGCATCGTCATCATCATATGTTGTTTGTCTAAAACTATTTTCGCAAAACCCGTTTTGTTTTCTAAAACGCCCCATCTTTATTCAAATATCAAAACCGGGTCGCCGGAATATTTTACTTCGTCTGCTATTAGTTTGCAAAAGGCTTGTTGGAATTAAATAAAAACATTTTAATTATTTTAGTGGGGGCAGTCGAACGGGCCGATTCGACCCGAACGACCACCCCCAGTCCAAACAATCGGTCCGCCTAAAATACCTAAGCTACCAAATAACCTACCCAATCCTACCTAGCCCCCCCTCCACCTCACCCCCACCATTCACAGCTCGCCACATCACCTGGCCCAATTCCCCACCCAACCACCATCTGCCACGTCACCTACTCCCTCCCCACACAGCCACCTCACTCACTCCCTCACACACGCCACCCCCTGACCCTCTCTCTCTCTCCCTCGCTGCCATGCCGACCCCACCACCTGCCACCCAACCCCCCAGGACACACACCCACCAACCGACACGAACCCGGCCCCACCCTGGCCCGCGTGCCCCCCCGCTCTCTTCCTCCCTCTCTCTCCTCCCTCCTCCTTGCTTGCCTCGCCTCCCTGCTCGCTCTGCTCGCTGCCGCCGCCCTCCGGCCACGCCTCTGCCTTCCCGCGACCGGCCGCCGCAGGCCGCCCTCCCGTCAGCCACCGCCCCGCCTGAAGCCCCTCCCCGACCCCGCCGCCTCGCCGCAAGCCCTCCTCCGCGCGCTCGCCCGCCCGTTCTCCCTCAGCCCCGACGCCGCCTGCAGCTCGCCCTCCTGCTCACCCCGCCGGCCACGCCTCCCCCGACCCGCGCAGCCCCGCGGCCTCTCCCTCGCCGGGCCGCCTGCCTCCACCCTCTCCGGCCTCGGCCCCGCCTCCGCGCCGCCGACCTCGCTCGCCCCGCCACCGGACCCCTCCGCCGCCTCCCTTCAAGTCCGTCCGCCGCCGCCGTCCCCCGCCTGCCCCGCGCCAGCGCCGCCGCGCCCACCTGTCCCCGACCCCGCGCGCCGGATCTCCTCCGCCCCGCCCTCGGCCTCACCGCGTCCGGCCGAGCCGACGACGCCCTGTGGCTGCGAGCCGCCGTCCCCGAGGCCTGCACGCTTCCCCGGCCGCGCGCCGCACCCGAGTTCCCCTGCCCGCTCTCCGCTGGCCGCGAGCAGCCCCGCGTCCGGCCATCGACTTCCTCCCTTTCGGCGCCTCTGTAGCACGTCGCCGGCCCCACCTCCACCGACCCCGCCCGGGAGCCGGCCTCGTTCCTGCAGCTTCCATGGAGCCAAGGCCTCCACGGTGTTCAGCTCCAAACCTAGGCAGCGTGCCCTTTCTGCTGGAGATAGTGTCTGAGTAGACAAGATGCTACAAAAGGGGGGGTTGTCCGGATAAGTGGATTCAAGATCAACCTCGATAAACAAGTGGCGACGCTCCTCGGAGTTCTCCACCAACCCCAAGCTCTTCCTCCTGGAACCCGCTGACGCATGCCTGAAGATTCACGAAGCGCCAAGACCTACCTCACGGAGCGGCGAACCCCTGGACCCGAAGACCGATCCCCGAGACCGAACCCTCGGCACGCCATGACCATCTACACGGACCCGAAATCCACATGCGCGACAAGAACTCCTTTCCCGGATGCGAAGTCGTGAACCCGAGCGCCAAGAACGCCGGTGAGAATACGCCAAATTCGTCTACCCCGAACACCGTGCGACGAGATCTACTTCACGGACCCGAAGACCCCGGTACCCGATCCACTCGAGTTCGCCATCGACAACAAGAACGACATCGACCAGGGCGAGTCCGATGCGCCCCCGACACCGAACCAAGTACTCCCTCGAGGACGCCGAGTACTTCACCCCGGACACCGAGACCCCGGTGCGACAAGTGCTTCATCCCGAACGCCACGACCGTCGACATGACCCGAAGACCGCGAATGCGACAAGAACGACACCCAACCAAGTCCTTCCCGGAGTCCGAGGACGCCCCCGTCGAACCCTGAACCCTGAGACCAACCCCGAACCCCGGAACCCCAAGATCTGCCAAACCCTAAAGTGTGACCCTTATCCGAACCCTTATTTTTATAAATGCTAAACATAAAACATGTTGCATATTAACTTGTCATTCTTGCATGCATGCTTGTCATGTGGTTTGGGGGCCTTTTGCCGATTCACCTAATAATTAAATATGGGGCCCATATGCGGGCAAATCTAGCCTTATGTTGGCCTCATTTAAATTTGTGTAGCGAACCGGTGATATCTTCTGCCTTGTTAAACAACATTTAAATTGCGGGGTAGATAAATAACTTGAACCATCTAAGTAATTGTCGGGACCCCGGTTCCGCTTAATATGATCCAACTGCATTGCACCTTTGCCATGTCACGCATCATACATGCATCATGCCGATCTTTTGCCGTAGTATTAAATATTGCATCCGGTGTTTATTCTAGTGTTTTGCTTCTTCGCGGATAAGGCCATTGAGTTGATGAGAGCTTCGCCCCGATCTTCGTTTGAACCTTCGGCAATGTTTCCAGGCGAGCATCTCCCCCTTTCTACCTATCTTACTTTTATAGTATTTATTCCCTCCTGTTGATCTATTGCTATCTGTGTTGCGATGCTCTAGTTCCGTACCCGTGATATCCTGTGCAGCCCTATATTGCCTTGGACACATCCTATTACCTGTTGTTTGGTAGATATTTGGACCCGCGCGTCGTAGTCGCTTGCTCAAGTGTTGTTGCGTGTCGTCAAGTACCATAGTTGTTGGAGAAGTGCCGCATGTCCAATGTTGGAGATGATCATGGTTTACTTATCGTTCACTTTAAATACTGTTTAACAACTAAAATTGAATTAAGCAGAGGCATCGGTGGGTGATAGGTAAGATTTGGTTTCCGACCGCCCACTTGTGTCCCGTAGGACCCGAGTTCTTGACACCTGTTCCGAGATCGAGCGCGCTAACCACAGGTGGGGAGATATGGGCCCCCCATTGATTATTACCTGATTTCAAAGTATTGTACTGGGGGCCACAAACTAGTTTGAGGTTTTATTTACTATCCTGTACTTATGCCATGTTTTACTGCTTTATTTACGTTTGTGCGAGGAGCACACTGTACTGTTTAGGATCGGGACACATTTTCGCGGTGTCGACAGTCCCCGTTTGGGGATTTGCTGTCGTTCACTGCCGTCTACCCAAACCCTAAGTCCGTCTCGGAGACCGGCCGACTTTGTTGCGGGTGTCGACTTGGTGGGGTGGCCCCCACGTACTTGCTTTGGGTCTGGGAACGTCGTGACTTAGGCCCCGCCGACATACCGATGGGTGTATGTTAACTGATCTGGCAAAAAGGGTCGAAGTGCCTGTGGATAATTTGGTGCACCCCTGCAGGGTTTAATCTTTTCGAGAAGCCGTGTCCGCGGTTATGGACGACTTGGAGCACAGTGCTTGATCATAGACAACTATAACTAAAGTTTATTGTTATAAATTGACTTGTATCCGATTTGACTAGTAATCAGCTTCACTACAACGGAATGGCTAAATAAAAGTACCAACGACTGCTGGGTTTTGGGGTTATCTCATGCTAATTGAATCTGACTAGTAAGTGTCGCAACTACAATGGATTGGTTAAATAAAAGTGTCCACTGCTTATTTTATCAGGACGATTGTCTATACCTGACTAGTAATTACTGCAACGATAACTGAATAAATAAAACTGCCAACTGTGTGAGTTCCTCGGTTGACTTCCTCGTTTGGTCTCGAGGGGGAATACCAGGATGGGATTGTTTGGTGTTAGTATCAGGCTGGTTCCGGATAGGTCTTCTTACCCCTCTCTGATAGTCGCCAGTTGTATCGAGTCTCTATAGGTTGTTTAGTGCATGCTGCCGCTGCCGCTCAGCCCACCATACCTATGTAGGCGAGGACCGCCGAATTCTAGTCTCGCCGTGTACTGGCCTCAGTACTGACGCTCCTCTTTTTCCTTTGCCCTTTGTCGGCACCCCTTTTGTTTAAGCAGGTTTTGAGATCGACGCCGTTAGCAGGGTTACCCTTCCGGCTTGGCCTGGTCATGGTTATGGACACCATTGGTTATTCTTCAGGGCTCTTAGCCCCATTTGCATCTTGTCCGTAGTCGGACGTTGTGTCATTTTTTTTATCAAGGTGATTTGTAACTTTGTACTTTATATCTGTATTCTTGACTCATTGAGTCGCTGCTGTATATATATCTATTCTGTGGGTCCCATCGAGGACTGTTGTGTAATGTTATTACTTCGTTTTCCAACCGCACGCAAGTGCCTGGTGGGCACCTTCGAATCGTTTCTATGCGGGTTTGGCGGGTTTCGCTAAAACTTGCATAGGGCCGATTCTGAGGGTGTTACAGAGTGGTATCAGAGCTCAGCAGTTGCGATACCCCACAAGTCCAGCCTGTAGGATAACCTAGCTAACGGCCGAAGTAGAGTGTCAAAACTATTTTTGAAAATCGGTTGGATAGTTCTGATTAGGTCTGATTTTACTCCTTACCCCTCTGCTGCTCTCCCCTCACCTCTGCGTGTTTTGAATCCACTCTCTTACCTTTCTTCAAGTCCAGGATTTCTCGTGGTTGGGTTCCGTCGTACCTTCAGGGTTTCGCTTCCTCCTTTGGTAACGGTGCTGCTACATCTGGTCTTCATGCTATCCGAGGAATCCTTTGTCTGTGGAACCATTCTTTGTTCCTTGTTTGTGCCTTCCGGTGTTTTCCGACGCGACGACATCCTCTACGCCAGATCCGATGCAGAGTCTGCATCACTCCTTTGTTTCCGAACCTCGCTTGTCGAGATGTTTAGTCTGAATCCTGAGAGTTGGTTGCATAATCTGTTTATTCGTGTACATAGTAATGCTTTGAGTGCGGGATGGAGTCACGGCCATACCACTACTCTGATCATTCGCTTATGTACATTGAATGGTGGATCGATGCAATTTACTCCTTCCGCTGAAGTTAGAGGTGGCCTTACCTTTCTCTTCGTTCGTTGTTTATCCGGAGTGTTCTTTTGACGAACGGGATCAACGACCTCTTGTTAGTGGTGTCGCGAGGATCTACACGAAGCGAGAAGATTCAGACCGCCGCCCTTCTTCCCGGTACCATGAGGCGGATCTCGAGGGCGAGATCCATTGTTAGTGGTGTCGAATTGTGGCATCCCGCAAAACCACTACTAGAAAATCGCGTTGAATTTGTGCATTGCATCGTCATCATCATATGTTATTTGTCTAAAACTATTTTCGCAAAACCCGTTTTGTTTTCTAAAACGCCCCATCTTTATTCAAATATCAAAACCGGGTCGCCGGAATATTTTACTTCGTCTGCTATCAGTTTGCAAAAGGCTTGTTGGAATTAAATAAAAACATTTTAATTATTTTAGTGGGGGCAGTCGAACGGGCCGATTCGACCCGAACGACCACCCCCAGTCCAAACAATCGGTCCGCCTAAAATACCTAAGCTACCAAATAACCTACCCAATCCTACCTAGCCCCCCCCCTCCACCTCACCCCCACCATTCACAGCTCGCCACATCACCTGGCCCAATTCCCCACCCAACCACCATCTGCCACGTCACCTACTCCCTCCCCACACAGCCACCTCACTCACTCCCTCACACACGCCACCCCCTGACCCTCTCTCTCTCTCCCTCGCTGCCATGCCGACCCCACCACCTGCCACCCAACCCCCCAGGACACACACCCACCAACCGACACGCACCCGGCCCCACCCTGGCCCGCGTGCCCCCCCGCTCTGTTCCTCCCTCTCTCTCCTCCCTCCTCCTTGCTTGCCTCGCCTCCCTGCTCGCTCTGCTCGCTGCCGCCGCCCTCCGGCCACGCCTCTGCCTTCCCGCGACCGGCCGCCGCAGGCCGCCCTCCCGTCAGCCACCGCCCCGCCTGAAGCCCCTCCCCGACCCCGCCGCCTCGCCGCAAGCCCTCCTCCGCGCGCTCGCCCGCCCGTTCTCCCTCAGCCCCGACGCCGCCTGCAGCTCGCCCTCCTGCTCACCCCGCCGGCCACGCCTCCCCCGACCCGCGCAGCCCCGCGGCCTCTCCCTCGCCGGGCCGCCTGCCTCCACCCTCTCCGGCCTCGGCCCCGCCTCCGCGCCGCCGACCTCGCTCGCCCCGCCACCGGACCCCTCCGCCGCCTCCCTTCAAGTCCGTCCGCCGCCGCCGTCCCCTGCCTGCCCCGCGCTAGCGCCGCCGCGCCCACCTGTCCCCGACCCCGCGCGCCGGATCTCCTCCGCCCCGCCCTCGGCCTCACCGCGTCCGGCCGAGCCGACGACGCCCTGTGGCTGCGAGCCGCCGTCCCCGAGGCCCGCACGCTTCCCCGGCCGCGCGCCGCACCCGAGTTCCCCTGCCCGCTCTCCGCTGGCCGCGAGCAGCCCCGCGTCCGGCCGTCGACTTCCTCCCTTTCGGCGCCTCTGTAGCACGTCGCCGGCCCCACCTCCACCGACCCCGCTCGGGAGCCGGCCTCGTTCCTGCAGCTTCCATGGAGCCAAGGCCTCCACGGTGTTCAGCTCCAAACCTAGGCAGCGTGCCCTTTCTGCTGGAGATAGTGTCTGAGTAGACAAGATGCTACAAAAGGGGGGGTTGTCCGGATAAGTGGATTCAAGATCAACCTTGATAAACAAGTGGCGACGCTCCTCGGAGTTCTCCACCAACCCCAAGCTCTTCCTCCTGGAACCCGCTGACGCATGCCTGAAGATTCACGAAGCGCCAAGACCTACCTCACGGAGCGGCGAACCCCTGGACCCGAAGACCGATCCCCGAGACCGAACCCTCGGCACGCCATGACCATCTACACGGACCCGAAATACACATGCGCGACAAGAACTCCTTTCCCGGATGCGAAGTCGTGAACCCGAGCGCCAAGAACGCCGGTGCGAATACGCCAAATTCGTCTACCCCGAACACCGTGCGACGAGATCTACTTCACAGACCCGAAGACCCCGGTACCCGATCCACTCGAGTTCGCCATCGACAACAAGAACGACATCGACCAGGGCGAGTCCGATGCGCCCCCGACACTGAACCAAGTACTCCCTCGAGGACGCCGAGTACTTCACCCCGGACACCGAGACCCCGGTGCGACAAGTGCTTCATCCCGAACGCCACGAACGTCGACATGACCCGAAGACCGCGAATGCGACAAGAACAACACCCAACCAAGTCCTTCCCGGAGTCCGAGGACGCCCCCGTCGAACCCTGAACCCTGAGACCAACCCCGAACCCCGGAACCCCAAGATCTGCCAAACCCTAAAGTGTGACCCTTATCCGAACCCTTATTTTTATAAATGCTAAACATAAAACCTGTTGCATATTAACTTGTCATTCTTGCATGCATGCTTGTCATGTGGTTTGGGGGCCTTTTGCTGATTCACCTAATAATTAAATATGGGGCCCATATGCGGGCAAATCTAGCCTTATGTTGGCCTCATTTAAATTTGTGTAGCGAACCGGTGATATCTTCTGCCTTGTTAAACAACATTTAAATTGCGGGGTAGATAAATAACTTGAACCATCTAAGTAATTGTCGGGACCCCGGTTCCGCTTAATATGATCCAACTGCATTGCACCTTTGCCATGTCACGCATCATACATGCATCATGCCGATATTTTGCCGTAGTATTAAATATTGCATCCGGTGTTTATTCTAGTGTTTTGCTTCTTCGCGGATAAGGCCGTTGAGTTGATGAGAGCTTCGCCCCGATCTTTGTTTGAACCTTCGGCAACGTTTTCAGGCGAGCATCTCCCCCTTTCTACCTATCTTACTTTTATAGTATTTATTCCCTCCTGTTGATCTATTGCTATCTGTGTTGCGATGCTCTAGTTCCGTACCCGTGATATCCTGTGCAGCCCTATATTGCCTTGGACACATCCTATTACCTGTTGTTTGGTAGATAGTTGGACCCGCGCGTCGTAGTCTCTTGCTCAAGTGTTGTTGCGTGTCGTCAAGTACCACAGTTGTTGGAGAAGTGCCGCATGTCCAATGTTGGAGATGATCATGGTTTACTTATCGTTCACTTTAAATACTGTTTAACAACTAAAATTGAATTAAGCAGAGGCATCGGCGGGTGATAGGTAAGATTTGGTTTCCGACCGCCCACTTGTGTCCCGTAGGACCCGAGTTCTTGACACCTGTTCCGAGATCGAGCGCGCTAACCACAGGTGGGGAGATATGGGTCCCCCATTGATTATTACCTGATTTCAAAGTATTGTACTGGGGGCCACAAACTAGTTTGAGGTTTTATTTACTATCCTGTACTTATGCCATGTTTTACTGCTTTATTTACGTTTGTGCGAGGAGCACACTGTACTGTTTAGGATCGGGACACGTTTTCGCGGTGTCGACAGTCCCCGTTTGGGGATTTGCTGTCGTTCACTGCCGTCTACCCAAACCCTAAGTCCGTCTCGGAGACCGGCCGACTTCGTTGCGGGTTTCGACTTGGTGGGGTGGCCCCCACGCACTTGCTTTGGGTCTGGGAACGTCGTGACTTAGGCCCCGCCGACATACCGATGGGTGTATGTTAACTGATCTGGCAAAAAGGGTCGAAGTGCCTGTGGATACTTTGGTGCACCCCTGCAGGGTTTAATCTTTTCGAGAAGCCGTGTCCGCGGTTATGGACGACTTGGAGCACAGTGCTGGATCATAGACAACTATAACTAAAGTTTATTGTTATAAATTGACTTGTATCCGATTTGACTAGTAATCAGCTTCACTACAACGGAATGGCTAAATAAAAGTACCAACGACTGCTGGGTTTTGGGGTTATCTCATGCTAATTGAATCTGACTAGTAAGTGTCGCAACTACAATGGATTGGTTAAATAAAAGTGTCCACTGCTTATTTTATCAGGACGATTGTCTATACCTGACTAGTAATTACTGCAACGATAACTGAATAAATAAAACTGCCAACCGTGTGAGTTCCTCGGTTGACTTCCTCGTTTGGTCTCGAGGGGGAATACCAGGATGGGATTGTTTGGTGTTAGTATCAGGATGGTTCCGGAAAGGTCTTCTTACCCCTCTCTGATAGTCGCCAGTTGTATCGAGTCTCTATAGGTTGTTTAGTGCATGCTGCCGCTGCCGCTCAGCCCACCATACCTATGTAGGCGAGGACCGCCGAATTCTAGTCTCGCCGTGTACTGGCCTCAGTACTGACGCTCCTCTTTTTCCTTTGCCCTTTGTCGGCACCCCTTTTGTTTAAGCAGGTTTTGAGATCGACGCCGTTAGCAGGGTTACCCTTCCGGCTTGGCCTGGGCAGGGTTATGGACGCCATTGGTTATTCTTCAGGGCTCTTAGCCCCATTTGCATCTTGTCTGTAGTCGGACGCTGTGTCATTTTTTTATCAAGGTGATTTGTAACTTTGTACTTTATATCTGTATTCTTGACTCATTGAGTCGCTGCTGTATATATATCTGTTCTGTGGGTCCCATCGAGGACTGTTGTGTAATGTTATTACTTCGTTTTCCACCCGCACGCAAGTGCCTGGTGGGCACCTTCGAATCGTTTCTATGCGGGTTTGGCGGGTTTCGCTAAAACTTGCATAGGGCCGATTCTGAGGGTGTTACAAAATTGCACTGTCGCCGGAACTTCCGCTAAAGCGCCGGAACTTCTGGTGAAAACAATCCACCGGAAGTTCCGGTCGTGGCTCACCGGAAGTTCCAGTGAGACCACGAACTGGCGGTTCAAAGCAGGCAGTTCACTAGATCTAGATCTACAAGCCACAAATACAAAAATTTCCAAGAATGTATTGGACCAATCTACCCTAGCATGATTCCCTAGGCCTACCAAGATCTCTAGCCAAAGAACTAGCCAAGACAAGGTGAGCCCTAACTCAAGCAATGGTGAGAGAGAGCTAGATCTCCATTAATGGAGGGAGTTGAGGGCAAATACCAGAGTCCATGGCGGGATATCGAGGTGGGGAAGGTTCCAACAGAGCAGATCTGAGGAGGGGTGGCAGGAGGCGAAGGGGCCAGAGCTCCTTCGCGGAGAAGTCCTTGCCGACCGGCTACTCCAAATAGAATATGGGTCTTGGGGGGAAAAGGAAGAAGATCCCGTTTTCCCCCAGGGCCCACCTTATATAGGACAGAGAACACCACCGGAAGTTCCGGTCAGGGACCCGAAGTTCGGGTGAACCGGAAGTTCCGGGTCAGGCTGAAAAATTCCAGGTCAGCAGGTGGTTCAGACGAACAACGAGCTGGCCGGAAGTTCCGGCAGCTGACCGGAAGTTCCGGTGATGCTAGAAAAGCTTTCTCAGGTTTGGAGAAAACAAGGAAGAACTTTTGCAGGGAACAGAGAGGGCTTGAGGAAAGGAAAGGCTTGGGATAGAGAGCTCAAACTGTGAAGAACCAACAACAAACCAAATCAAAAGGAAAACACAATAATAACCAAACACAAGAAGAAGCAAGAGACACAAAAGGGTAGGTGGCCGAGGCCACCTTATATAAGAGTAAATGGCTTGAAACCGCGAAGATATATCTTGGGTTCATTACCAACACTCATCATGAAGCTCAAATGGTCTCCTTTAGAGACTATAGAGTATGAAAACTTTAATGTGCGCATAATAGGGATAGTGTTTGTTCATAAGAGGAACTACACTCCCCCTAAATCCATGACTACATCGAAACAAGATACACATTGAGACACGGGTAGGTGTGCAAGATACTCAAGCAACATTGCTCGAATCAATGATATTTAGCTCATGCCTTAACTCTCGGAACCTTGCTTCACCAAGAGGCTTCGTGAAAAGATCCGCAAGATTTGCCTTGGTGGGAACATACTCCAAAGAAATGTGTCCTCTAGCAACATGGTCCCGAATGAAATGATGACGAATCTCAATGTGCTTAGTCTGGTTGTGTTGCACGGGGTTGTGAGCAATAGCAATGGCACTCTCATTGTCATAAAGAAGAGGCACCTTGTCAAAAGATAGTCCGAGATCCTTCAAAGTTTGCTTCATCCATAGCAATTGAGCACAACAACTTGCGGCGGCAATGTACTCAGCTTCGGCAGTGGACATAGACACACAGTTTTGCTTCTTCGAGGACCAACAAACCAACGATCTTCCAAGAAACTAACAAGCTCCGGAGGTTGACTTTCTTCCCACTTTGTCACCAGCCCAATCCGAGTCCATGTATCCAATAAGGTCAAAGCTGGCTCCCTTGGGGTACCACAACCCAAAGTTTGCGGTATGAACTAAATATTGAAAGATTCTCTTGACCGCCACCATGTGGCTTTCTTTTGGCGCGGCTTCGAATCTTGCACACATACCCACACTCAACATAATATCCGGTCAGGATGCACAAAGATAGAGCAAAGAACCAATCATAGAGCGATAGAGTTTTTGATCCACATCCTTACCCTTGGGATCGAGATCAAGATTAACCTTTGTTGGCATGGGAGTCTTGGCACCTTTGACTTGATCAAACTTGAACTTCTTGAGCATGTCTTGGATGTATTTGGCTTGGTTGATGAAAGTCCCTTTCCTCAATTGCTTGACTTCAAACCCAAGGAAAAACTTCAACTCCCCCATCATGGACATCTCGAAGCGATCGGTCATGAGCTTGGCAAAATCCTCATTAAAAGTTTTGTTAATATACCCAAAGATAATATCATCAACATATATTTGGCATACGAACAAGTGGCCTCCAACTTTCTTAGTAAAAAGAGTGGGATCAATAAGGCCCACTTCGAAGCCACGGCCTAACAAGAGCTCCCTAAGGCAATCATACCATGCACGTGGGGCTTGTTTGAGGCCATAGAGTGCCTTATTGAGCTTGTAGACATGGTTCGGGAAAAGTGTATCCTCAAAGCCCGGAGGTTGCTTGACATATACCAACTCTTTCAAAGGACCATTAAGAAAGGCACTCTTAACATCCATTTGATGCAACTTGAAGTTATGATGAGTAGCAAAAGCAAGAAGCATACAAATGGATTCAAGGCGAGCAGCGGGAGCATAAGTTTCACCATAGTCGATGCCCTCAACTTGTGAGTATCCAACTAACCTTGCCTTGTTGCGCACGACAATTCCATTCGCATCACACTTGTTCTTGAAAACCCACTTGGTTCCAATGACGTTTTGACAATCTTTGGGCCGCTCAACCAATGTCCAAACATTGTTCCTCTTGAAGTTGTGAAGTTCTTCGTTCATAGCATCAAGAAAATCATCATCTTCAAGAGCCTCTAAAACTTTCTTGGGGGGTGCCTTGAGAAGGAGCCCCATCTTGGGGAGGTTGATGTTGTTGATGAAGAGCTTGATCTTTGGAGCTTTGAGAGTCATGAGCATGGGAAGCTTCGAAAGAGCTTGAGGGAGCTTGAGCCAAAATAGTAGGTCCTTGAGAGGCAAGATGATCTTGTGAGAGTGAGGGCTCCACTTGAGTAGAGCTTGGTCCTTCTCCTTCGTCCACAAGGGGATCCTCAATGGGGAGGTCGAAACCCACACCCATTCTTCTTATGGCCTTAGGAGGAATTTCATCACTTGGATCACAAACACCGTCTTGCCTAACAAGGGACTCATGATTTTCATCAAACTTCACATTGCTCGTCTCTTCAACTCTTTCATTGGCTTTGTTGTAGACTCTATAAGCATGGGACTAATTTGAGTAACCAACAAATATTCCTTCTTGAGCCTTGGATTCAAACTTGGACAAACGAACTCCTTTCTTGAGAATGTAGCACTTGCAACCAAACACCCGAAAGTAGCTAACATTTGGCTTTTTCCTGGTGAGGAGCTCATAGGGGGTCTTGTTCTTTTTCTTGCGGAGATATAGCCGGTTGGTTGCATGGCAAGCGGTGGAGATGGCCTCGGCCCAAAAGTTGTATGGACACTTGAATTCAGCTAGCATAGACCGAGCCGCATCCATCAAAGTGCGATTCTTCCTTTCGGCAACTCCATTTTGTTGAGGGGTATAGGGAGTGGAGTATTGATGCTTGATTCCTTCATCACTAAAAAACTCATCCAAGGTATAGTTCTTGAACTCGGTGCCATTTTCACTTCGAATTGAGAGAATGGTTGCATTATGTTTCCGTTGAACCTCATTAGCAAAATCGATGACGGTTTGTTGACTCTCACTCTTGTACTTGAAAAAGAACACCCAAGTGTATCTTGAGAAATCATCCACAATAACCAAGCAATACTTCTTGCCTCCAATACTATCATGAGAGGGTGGACCAAAAAGGTCCATATGCAAGAGCTCCAAACATCTCTTCGTGGTGATTTGATTGAGCGCTTTGTGAGGAGTTTCATGCATCTTCCCTTCAATACAAGCCCTGCAAACACAATCTTTGTCAAAAGAAACATCGTTAAGCCCAAGGATGTGGCCCTCGGAGTGAAGTCTTTGCAAAGTTCTCATGTTAACATGGGCTAGGAGGCGATGCAACAACCAGCCCTTGTCGGCTTTAGCATAGAGACATAGAGCATGAGGAGTAGTGGTCCCTGAAAAGTCCACCACATACAAGTCATGCTCTACATATCCTACGAAAGCCACCTTGAGAGACTTGCTCAACATGAGGACCACGGAATGCACATTAAAGAAAGAAGAAAGACCCATAATAGCAAGTGCACGAACTGAGAGTAAATTTTAACCAAGAGTTTTGACAAGCATGACGTCAACCAAGGATACATCCGGGGTTACCACCACTTTGCCAAAACCCAAAACCTGAGAACTTGTTTTATCACCGTAGGAGACCATGGTGTTGGCAATATTGGCCTCATATCCATCATGATAGACTTGCTTTCGGTCATATGACTCGTGGCACCACTATCAAGCACCCATTTTGATCCACCGGAAGCATAGTCCTACAAGAAAATCAAGCTTTGGTTTTAGGTACCCATTTTGCAATGGGTCCCCTTTTGTTAGTAACAAGAGTCTTTGGCACCCAAATATCCCAATGATAATCATGCGTGTAAGAAGTTCCCACATATCTAGCATATACATGACCATCATATGATTTGCAAAGAATATAAGAGGGATTGTTCTTTCCGGCAAAGTTGTCACTTTGCCAGATGGTTGGGCCATTATAAGGCCCTTGAGCCATGCCCTTGTTCTTTTTCTTCTTCTTGTTCTTAGTCTTGGCAAGTTGATCCTTCAACACCTTGACCTCCTCAATGAGATGCTCATGCTTGCAACAAGGGTTAGGAGTGCTAGACAAGTCTATAATTTGCATAGCGGAAGACTTAGAATGTTCACAAGTTAGCTGAGTTTGAAGTTGTTCATGGGCTTCAAAAAGATTTGAGAATTTGCTCTCCAAGGCTTTGTGTTCCTCTTTGAGTTTCTCAAGATCTTCTTGAGTCCTATCATGACCAACCACAAACTCAACTTTTTCTTTCTTAAGCACCTTAACCAAAGCAAGAGCATGATCACGTTCTTTAATTAGAGAGCACATGGAGTTGTTATGGTCATCTACAAGCTTATACACACTTTCTTCAAGATTAATTCTCATATTTTGTTCATCCTCAAGACTTTGAGTGAGATAAGCAATTTCATCGGAGGCATCACTTTCATTTTTACTTAGCAAGTCAAGAAGTTCTTCCTTTTCATCTAAAGCATCCCTAACATTGTCAAGTTGTGCAAGCAAGGACTCAAAGCAAGTTTTAGTTTCTTCATCCAAGGTAGCAACAAATTCACACATGTCAACCATCTCTTTCTTAACCTCTAGACCAACAAGATCAAGAGAAGAAGGCTCACTAGATATGGGTTGAGGAGTGGGTTTAGATGTTACCTCGGTGGCCTTGGCCATGAGACACTTTTGGTTGGAGGAGATGACGTTTTCATTTGGTGAGTCAAAGAGAGATAGACGTGGAGTAGAGGTAGTGGCAATAGTAGCAACTCCCACAATCTCTCCACCATGGACTTCATCATCATCATCATCTTCTTCATCCGTGCCCGAAAGGTATTCTTCATGGACCACTATTGCTCGTTCCTTGTTGGTGACGTTCTTGACGGCGTAGTTCTTGTTCAAAGGATGAGGAGGTCTTGACTTGATCTTGCGAATGAGACGACCACCATTGTCTTCACGATTCTCAAAGGTACACTTGGCCACGAAGTGACTCTTGTCGTTGCAATTATAGCAAGACCTTGCCTTGGGAGACTTGTTGGGTGAGTTGAATCTTGAGTTGTCCCTTGACCTTGACTTGAGCCCGGACTTGTTCCAAAAGGCCCTCGAAGAGAGAGCAATATGTTCGTTTAAGGCACACTTGAGATCCTATTGAGACCACTCACTTGATGTATCATCGTCATCAACTTCAATAGCCTTGGCCTTCAAAGCAAGATTCACTTTGGTTGACCCAATGGCACTAGCACGGGCGGATTCCGCATTCTTCTTGGCAATGATCATGGCAATTACTTCACTCAGGACTTCTTGGGAGGTCATTAGGTGAAAGTTGGTTATTCCCTTGATAGAGTTGAGCTTTTGTTATTCAAACGGAAGGAGAGCTTGAATGAACTTCCTCTTCATGAACTTGTCGTCAACATAGGTGGCCCCAAGATCCCTCATAGTGCAACAAAGGACCTTGAGCCGCCTATACATGTCTTCGGGGGTCTCATCATCTTGCATAGAGAAACCATCACACTCGTTGTTGACTTCATCAAACTTGGAGCTTTGGATGCTTGCATTCCCAACAAAGAGCTCGATGAGTTGATCCCATGCTCCCTTGGCGGTGTCGAATTGGCAAATGTGAGCAAAGTCCTTTGGAGTTAAAGACTTTTGGATCATCCCCAAAGTTGTGGCATTGAGTTGCTTGTCCACCACTTCACCTCGTGTCAATTTCTTTGGTTCATATGGAGAGAACCCATCCTCCACAATCCTCATTAACTCAATAGAAGAGATGGAAATATGTGAGCGCATTACATATTGCCAATTGGCGAAATTTGAAGTATCTAGCATAGGTGGTGCTCCTTGAGGAATGATGTGTGGCATGGGAATGGGTGGATCCGGAGTGTACTTTGGCGGTGGGGTTACCGCCGAGTAGTCCTTTCCTCCATTTTCCTCTAGGTAAAAGTTGAGTTCTCGGGCTCCTCGGTGTTCTCACTTGGAACCTTGGTAGAAGTTTGAGCAACAAAACCAAGTCCCAAGTGAGTGGTGATGGCCGCTGGATTCACCCCGGGGACGGTCACCATAACGGTGGGAGGAAGCTCGATGGTTTGGGGTGTGTCAAGAGAAACCATGGGGTTTGGCTTGAGAGACTGCAAGATAGTCATCATTTCCTCGAACTTGGACATCATGGATGACTCCAATTGCTTGAGGTCATCCATAGTGTCCAAGCTCTTGGGGTTTTCGGTTTCACTACCCCCTTCGTCGGCCATTGTCTCTTAGGCGCTAAATCCCGAAATAAGAACCTTGTCTCTGATACCAATTGAAAGTACCGACTTTGATACGACTAGAGGGGGTGAATAGGCGACTACCAATTTTTATTTTGTTTCACACTTTTAGGCTTCACGAGAAGGAAAGTTATCTAGATGTGCAACTAGGTGGACAACATATATGAAAGATAACTTATAACAACCACAAGAACGGTAAAGGACAAGAAGTAAAGGAAGGGAACTAAGTAACCGGAGCGAGGACGCGGAGATATAATTCTCGTAGTTCACTCCCAAGGAGCTATGTCTATGTTGGAGAGGTGTCGGGGCCACACAAGGTCACCCGAGCGCCACAAAGGCCTCACCTTCTTCTCAGGTGAGCTCCCCCACAAAGGAGGACTCACAATCCACTAACCGGTGACCTTGAAGGCGCCAACCGAAACCTTTACAACAAGGTTTAGGGCGAAGCTCCACAACTCAATTGGAGGCCCTCAATGACACCTCGAAGCTTTACAACACAAGCCTTAGCTCCGAGGATGCCCTACACCGTCTAGGGTTTCAAGAAACCCAAGAGCAACAAGATCCACAAAGGATGGGTGGGGGAAATCAAATCTTCTTTGGTGTAAGTGTAGATCTAGGTCACCTCCCTCACCTCTCAAAAGATCAAGTCATTCGAGTGGCTAGAGAGAGATCTAGTAAGGTGAAGCTCAAGCATTAATGGAGGAGAGAGAGAAAATATTCAAGCTGGGTGGGAGGAAGAAGGAGGGCGCCTTAAATAGGCCCCCTCCGCACTGAACCGTTACATCCCACGCGACTTCACCGGAACTTCCGGTGAGGGGCCGGAAGTTCCGCCAAGCACGGCTCCAACGGTCATCAACCCGTTGACGCCTGCTCCAAAAGATCGACCGGAAGTTCCGGTCAAACTGACCGGAAGTTCCGGCCGAACTTCTGATGCAAGTTCCAGCCCAAGTTCCGGCAAATAGACCACTTCATACAGAAGGGTACTGACCCTTTAGCGGAACTTGGAGGGGAACTAGGGGCGGAACTTCTGGGTCGCGAAGCAAGTCTGACCGGAAGTTCTGGTGCCTGGGCAGAAGTTCCGCTCAGGAACTTTCTTGCAGGAGAACTTCCGGTGCAACTTCCGGTGGAACTTTCGGCAAATAGAGCATACCAAAACAGAGAGTTCTGGGAGCTCACCAGAAGTTCAAGCGGAACTTGGATCGGAACAAAGGCCAGATCTTCCCATAGAAAAATCCTAAGCGGAATTTCCGGCGCCTGGCCGGAAGTTCCGATCAGACAAAAAGGGCTCCAACAGAACAGAAACTCGCTCTCTCACGGAAGAGTAGGATGGCTGTGGTGGTGCATATGGGGTTTGTGCAAGAACAAGTGATTTCCCACAGCCTTCCGAGATGGACCCCCTCTTAATAGTACGGCGACCTAAAACAATAAAAAGAGAGAAACTAGAAGAAAACTACAGGCCGCCGTCTTCATGAGATCCCAAAGAGAGCATCCACACAGTTTAAGGAAACATCAACAACATTTTTCCTGAAACTCAAGCACACTATTAGATCACAAATGGGATTGTCATTATCACCAAAAAAGCATGGGAAAATATAGTCCTTTCAGGTGCAATTTAGCGAAGATCAGAAAAATACCAGAATAATATGGAAACATATTATTTTACCAGAAGACGAAGGAAGCCAGAAGGAGGGACGGAGATGGGCCTCAGGGGCCCCACACCCCCCTAGGCGCGGGCCCACCTGATCCCGCGCCTAGGGCAGGTGTGGCCCACCTGCCTGGCCTCCGACTCCGCCTCTTCGCCTATATCTTCCCTTCGTAACCCTAAGCCTCGGGAAGCGACCACAGATAGATTTCCGCCGCCTCTGGGGGCGAAAAACACCGAGAGAGAAAGATCTCTCCAGCAGACAGATTTCTGCCAGGGGAATTCCTTCCCGGAGAGGGGAGACCATCGCCATTAACACCATCATCAAGCTAGGCTTCATCGGATCATCATCATCCACACCAACATCTCCACCAACACCATCATCACCACTCCGTCCTGCTGTAACAATTGTGTTGGATATTGCTTAGTTCATTAGGGGAAACTTTCCCGGTGTTGATTACTATTGTAGTTGATGCTTGTGAGTGGAGCCTTTGGATTATTGTTTATGTTCATATTGTTATCCATTATCATATCATCTTTGATCTTGATCCATATGATGTCTTGTGAGTAGTTCGTTTAGTTCTTGAGGACATGGGGGAAGTCATGTTGTTAGTAGTGAATCTGTGATGAGTTATTATTCAATGGTTTAGTATTTAAGTTGTGGTTCTATTCTTCTAGTGGTGTCATGTGAATGTCGACTACATGATACTTCACCATTTATGGGCCTAGGGGAATGCATTGTGTATTTGGCTACTAATCGTGGGGTTGCCAGAGTGACAGAAACCTGAACCCCCGTTAGGACACCTTTGCACAAGGGAGTGTAGGATCTCAGAGTTTAAGGCTATGGTTAGATTTATATCTTAATTACTTTCCTGAAGTTACGGATGTTTGCAGGGGGTTTAATCACAAGTATGTATTAGTCCTAGGAAGGGCAGTATGTTAGCACAAGTTCACCCACACAACACTTACAAACACCAGAGAAGAGTACTCGGCTATTTGAAGCGAAAGCACTTGACAGAATTCCCATGTGTCCTCGAGAACGTTTGGTCCTTATAAGTATTTCCACCGGCTTGTCCTTTGCTAAGAAAGGATTGGGCCACTTGCTCCGTTTGTTCGTTACTTCTGTTACTTGCTCTTTGTTTTATTGCCTTGTTAGAAAACCACTAAAAATCCGTCTGCTAAGTATTCACAGGGATTTCCTGCTCCATACCACTATTCAGCACCTTCTGCTCCTTGTTGGGATCGACACTCCTATTTATCGAAAGTACTACGATACACCCCCTATACTTATAGGTCATCAAACTTCTTCAAGTCGCACCGACCTTCCACTTGTTCCCTTTGTGAGAAACTCTTTCTCTAGGAAAACACCGCTACGAGCGACAAACACTTTGCCCTATTCTAGGTTGTAGAAGTAATACCCTAAGGTTTCCCTCGAATATCCCACAAAAACGCACTTATCCGATTTGGGTGTTAGCTTGTCCGAATGAAGTCGCTTGACAAATGCATCACAACCCCAAATCTTTAGAAAAGACAAACTGGGAATCTTTCCAGTCCACATCTCATATGGTGTCTTAACTACGGATTTAGATGGTACCCTGTTAAGTGTGAAAGCTTCCGTTGCTAGAGCGTAACCCCAAAATGAAAATGGTAAATCCGACTGGCTCATCATCGATCGAACCATGTCCAACAAAGTTCGATTGCGCCGTTCGGAGACCCCGTTCCTTTGAGGCGTTCCGGGCGGCGTGAGTTATGGAACAATTCCGCAACTCTTAAGATGATTGCTAAATTCATGACTCAAATATTCACCTCCGCGATCAGATCGCAAGGCCTTTATTTTCTTGCCACGTTGATTCTCCACCTCACTCTGAAACTCCTTGAACTTTTCAAAAGTTTCAGACTTATGCTTCATCAAGTAGACATAACCATATCTACTGAAATCATCAGTGAAAGTGAAAGTAATGAAGTAGTGATATCCTCCTCTAGCCGTCGTGCTCATTAGTCCACATACATCAGTATGTATAAGTTCCAACAAGTCTGTCACTCTCTCGGGTAAACCCGAAAAAGGCGACTTGGTCATCTTTCCAAGTAAACAAGCCTAACATGTCTCGTATGATTCAAAATCAAACGAAGTTAGAAGACCATCACCATGGAGCTTCTTCATGCGCTTCTCACTTATATGCCCCAAACGACAATGCCATAATTAGGTAAGAGTCAAACCATTAGGCCGAAGCCTATTTAGCACTAACATTGTAAACAAATGAATCATCAAGATTTAAAATAAATAACCCATTCACAATGGGAGCATCAGCCATAAACATAACATTCTTAGAGATTACACAACCATTGTTTGCACTCACGAATGAATAACCATCCCTCATCAAACATGAAGGTGATAAAATGTTTCGACCCATACTTGGAATGTAATAACAATTATTCAACTCCATAATAAATCCTGACGGAAGGTGAAGTTGCATGACGCCGACGAACAATGCAGCAACCCTTGCTTTATTTCCGACGCGAAAATCCACTTCGCCTTTCTGCACTTCTCTAGTCCTTATTAGTCCCTGCATCGAATTGCAAATATGAGCAACCGATCCGGTATCAAATACCCAAGAGTTAACATAGAAATCAACGAGAAGAATGTCCACAACATTTACAACAAGCGTACCTGAGTGGGAAGTACTCTTACTTCCACTCTTCTTCAAAGAAGCCTGGTAATTGCTACAGTTTCTCTTCCAGTGGCCATGTTCATGACAAAGAAGCACTCAGTGCCATCTGTAGATCCAGCCTTTTGCTTGGGTGAAGACTTAGGGATCGTATCCTTAGCCTTGCCCTTCTTCTTCCAAGAAGTAACGTTTTTTCTTAAAGCTAGGCTTGTTCTGCATAGCCATCACATGGCTATGCCCTGCACACTTCTTCATGTCACTTTCTGCTGTTTTTAGCATCCCGCATAACTCATTAAGGCCCTTCTTCACCCCATGCATATGATAGTTCGAAATGAACTGCTCATAGCTAGATGGAAGACACGCCAAAATGAAATCAGTAGCCAACTCTTGGCCTAGTAGAAAACCAAGCTTTTCCAAAGTCTGACTGTAACCAACCATTTTGATCACATGGGGGCCTACAGCTGCTCCCTCTTCCAGCTTGCATTCCACAAAGGACTTGGCGACATTGTACCACTCAGTACTGGCCTGAGTCTAGAACATGTCCCTAAGCGCGACGATCATATTGTACGTGTCCTGATCCTCAAACTTATTTTGGAGTTCAGGTTTCATGCATGCACGCATAAGACAGCTAACCTCAAGAGAATCATCACATGCTCTCTTGTAGGCATTCTTAAGGGCAGCAGTTGCATTATCAGCAGGTTCATCAGGGATTGGGGTATCTAGAACCGTTTCCTTTTTTATCAGACCTGAGAACAATTCTCAGGTTACGGACGCAGTCTGAATAGTTTGTTCCATCTAGTTTATCTTTGTCAAGAATCGAACGCAAATAAAAAGGTGATGCAGTGTTCGGTGTCGTTGATCTACAACAGAAAACATGCAAAATACTAAGCCATGTAACCATGAAAGAGTAAAACATATTAAACAATTTAATAGCATATACTCCCACTTAAATCAATATCCCTCTATTGATACTAAGTGATTTAAGATCCACAATTAACAAGTCGACTAGTGGGATTTAGCATCACTATTAGAAGACAAGGTAAATCGGTAAGCAACTCTTGCTAATCATATCACATATAACTCTTGTTGTTGGGTGACATCTCTATGTCAAAACTAGGCGCCCAACCTTTATGCCACAAGGTCCTTAACTGTTAAGATGACCTTGTCAAGCTCACCAACCCTTGTGCGTGTAGGTATCCGATACAAACTCATCCAGCTAAGGAAAATCGTGGCACTCTATTTTCATAGGCCCACCAACAATTGTACAACGCATAGGATGGTGCAAGGTTTAGTTGGTAGGGCATGGTTTAACTTAAACTTTGTGAGAGATCGTTCTACTTCTATCATCTAAGCATGCATAGTAGTAAAACGCATAAGAATAGCATTCACATAGATGTGACACAGTATGGACCATTTTCTCATGGTGATCTCCATCACCATAGAATCTGTCCACCATGATAATCTCCATCTCCATGTTCCATGTGAGACATCCTCCAAGTGATGAGTCCTCCAATAACTAATACAAGCTATTACTCCTAACAGCTAGTAATCAAAATTACATAGTATTGAGATCATCACAAGTTGGCACGCATGCCATTACAATAAATGACAACACAAATGGCTCCAGCCGTGTTGCCGTACTCACGACACGCGGGTCATGAAAATTTTCATACATGCATCACATACATATATAGGCCATAATGATCACATACATCCTGCAAAAACAAGTTATGCATAAAATCGCATTCTACCAGATCATGTGACATCACAGCACCTAGTTACCTTAACGGCATACAAAAGGAGCTACGATTAAGGGGGGTCTAGGGGGTCTCCCCTGCGGGGTTCGAAGGGGCAGCATCAAATTTTTCTTTAAGGATTTTGATCGGCAGAATCAAATTTACCCTAAACCGACTATTGTTTCGATTCAATCAAACTCCTTTGATCATGGTACATCGATTTTAGATCTAGGTTCCGATTCGATCAATCATATTGATCTTCACATGATTCAACAGGATTTATGTGTCACTGTCTACCCCGATGGCGGAAACCGACCGGTAGGGGTAAGTCGTTTGATGACCTCAGAAACACAATCACGGAAAGCAAGATCACAGATCAATCCTGAACCACCGCCATATAAACGATCACATCATTCATATCAATCTGCATATCACCATATGCAAACATCCCGAACCTATAACTAAATAACATCGGCTATGATACCACTGTAAGGATACGGGTAGGCTACACTAGCGCAAAACAAAATTTTCTACCGCGTAAACCAGGAATACTGTTGTCATAGATCACGGGATTACTACTAGACGCGCGGTTGCGGAACTTGATGAAGCGCGTCGAGACAGTGTAGATGTTCTATGTATCCTCCTCGTCCTCGTCCCACGAGCAGCTCCCCTTGCGCAACTCGTCCAAGTGCCACAAATGCAGCACCTCCGAGGTATCCACACGTTCGGGGTGGAAGCGTCAGATGCCGGACTGCTAGGTCAGTGCGTGCAACACATGCGTGAGAAGTGGCGGCTGGGTGGAATGGTCTAACTCTGGTCAGCTCGCTCCATCCTCTCTTATATAGGCGTCCCTAGTGGGCTTCTATATTAGCAGCCCATTAGTAGCCTAAGCCTGGTCTAATTCGGATCCAATCCTCATTAGGCTTCCAGCCTCTTAAGTGTGTGACCCTATAGGTTCATATACGTGTAGACATGACACGAATACACTTATTCTGTCAATAGTTGGTAGCGGTCTCTAGCGAGACGTGCCAACTCCTAAACGCATACAACGATCATATCGGATGAACCATCACAAGGTTTAGTACATGTCTCTCCCTTTGCCTCACGATATTTGGTCTAGCTCCAAGCCGACCTCTCTTTCTCAATACTGTGATTCGGAATCCTTTTACTAGGTTAACTCTTAACCTTATGTAGCACGGTCATGCATTTCTGGATCAGATCACTCGAGGGGCCCAGCGATATCTCTCTCAAGTAGAGAGGGGCAAATCCCATCTTGATTGACCATGCCTTGCAGCATGCTTCAGGACAAAACCGAAAGCTACCTTTATAACTACTAAGTTACGGAGTAGCGTCTGATAGCCCTAAAGTAGGTCGATCCACATCTCAAGTATATGCGACAATCTCAGATCTAAGGACAAAACGTACACGATGTATAGAGAGAGCTGCAAGTCCAATTGCCAGTTTCAAGTTGGGTCAGTCCAACCCCATATTTATAACATGTGTCCACATCATTGGTTTGGCATCTCCATGTCTATAACTTGCGAAACATAGTCATCAACTAATCTATGTGCTAGTCTAATATTCACGTGTGTCCTTACATGAACTCCGACTAGGGATAACTATTAAATAACCATACAAGTAAAGAGTTTCACAAACAATTCACATAATTGTCAATCAATACAAGTTGCCTGGTATTGATATTCAAGGAACATTACAATAACTCATGGATATATATGAAATATAATCATCTCTATAATTTCCTCTAGGGCATATTTCCTTCAGAGGAGGCACTTCGTGTTTAGTGCCGGCAGGAGGAGGCCGAGCGCCAGACCAGAGCTCGCCGTGAGCTCGCCTACCATGGCGTGTCGCTCGTCGTCCTCGACGACAATAACGACGTCGGCTCCTCGTACCAGCCATGGAGGTACGGCGATACAGGCCAGGGCATCTCGCCCCCCCCCCCCCCCCCCCCCGCATCCGCCGAGCGCCGACGACGCCAGCAAGGCGGACCCCAGCTTCACAAGATTCTACCGTAACTTTGGCATGTGAGGCGGCGTCCGGCGGCATCGGCATCTGCCTTTTTTTTAGTTTTTTTTTAACCTAAATGAAGTTAGAATTCTGGTGTTCGCCCGAATTTGATATAGTATTTATGTATTTGCCTACTATTAATAAAAACCACCTATATTCAATCAAAGTTTGTCGAGTTTGATTGAAATTTGGCCAAACCCGGGAACTCGGCATGAGAATGTGACTAGAAAACTGGCCGTTCCCAGGCGGAAAATTATTTCGTCCGGCGCTATTTAGCTCCGAATTTCGGCCCGGAAACGCCGAACGAGTGGAGGTGCTCTTATATCATCGACTTGCACTCTACAACAGTCCAAATTTTGGTGAATTCTTCAAACCTCCCTTTTCAGCCAGCTAATCGCGACGCGACGATGAAGTAGGAGTAGGTTGTTTTTGCAGTTTCCTTTGATTTTTTTAGAATCGCCTCTATCACTATGCAAAATCGTTTTCAAGATCAATTTTCACAAATTGCACTCTAGGACGGGACGGGAGTATGTGACATCATGTTGGCAGCCCCGCCTGACGTCAGGATACGGGCATGCCCATGGAGTGTACAAAGCCCGGATAAAATCGGCATTCTGCGGACGCTTTCCACGTTATTTCCGACCTGGGAAAAATATACTACTCGTAAGAACCACGAATTCGGGTCACCTATGCAACCATTGTACCAAGGAGTAATTACCAGTACGCCGATATATGTATAATTCGCAAAAAAAAAAAAAGCAAACATAGTACAAATGATCGTGTCATGCACATAACATATTGACATTGGGTGCTAGTACGTACGTACTACCAACGGGAAGCATGCACCGCGCCATCCGGTCCCGTTCCGCCGGCCACGGCCATCCTGTCGCCGGCGAGGCGACCGACCGTTGGCATGGCACACGTACAAAAATTTGATTTTCCTCCCGTGGTAAAGATGGAAACTCGCCGTGGCAATCCGATCGTCCAGCCCCGCGCATTACCTCTCTTCCTCTCCCTGCTGATTGACAGATCAAAAACTCCACAAAATTGGAGTACACCAAATCAATCAGTCCGTCAATCAACCATCAATACGTCGGTATCCCCTTCCATTCTCGTCCAAAAATCCCACGTCCGCGCGGTCCCTCTATATATACCGTCGCCGCGTTGCGTGGAAAACGTAGACCCATCGAGCCCTCTCCCTCTCCCTCTCTCTCTATCTCCATGGGCGCGTGCGTGCGTGCGTGAGTTGTTGGGAATGGTGAAGGCGGCGGCGGAGAGGGGCGGTGCCGGGGAGGAGGAGGGAGGGAGTAGGAAGAAGCTGACGCAGGGGCGGCAGAAGATCGAGATGAAGCGCATCGAGGACACCAACAGGCGGCAGGTCTGCTTCTCCAAGCGCCGCAAGGGCCTCGTCAAGAAGGCCTTCGAGCTCTCCGTGCTCTGCGGCGCGCAGGTCGGCCTCATCGTCTTCTCCCCCGCCGGCAAGCCCTACACCTACGGCCACGCCTCCCTCGACGCCGTCCTCGACCGCCTCCGCGACCCTTCCGCCGCCTCTTCCCGCTCCGCCCCCGACGACGCGGACGACGCCAAGCGCCACAAGGAGCTGCGCAAGCTCCTCCGCCAGGAGGAGGATCTGATCAAGGCCCGCGACGCGGAGCTGCGCAAGGGGGACGAGCTCGTGGCGCAGATGCGCGCCGCCGGCGTCCGGATCGACGGCGACCTGCGTGGCTGGGAGCTGCCGGAGCTCCATGCCGCCCTCGCCGCGCTCGAGAGGGTCCAGGCCGAGGCCGCGATGCGCGCTCACGAGATCTTCTCCCAGGAGGCCATCGTGCAGCAGTGCACGGGCGGCGGCAGCATCCACGGCTACATCGGCTCCTCCGGTCCCTCGTCGTACACGACCGACGGCGCCAGCAGCCATGAGGAGGTCGCCATGGACACCACGATGACGCTGATGGGGGGCGGCAACCATGAGGAGGTCGCCGTGGACACCACGATGAAGCTGATGGGGGCTGGCGCCGGCAGTAACTTCTTCGACTACGTCGGCTCTGGCTCCTTCGCGGCCCACGGCACCGGCAACCAGGCAGTGACCGCCATGGACACTATGATGAGGCTGCCCGGCGGCCTCTTCCACTACCACGGCATCGGCCCATACGCGATGACCCACGGCGGCGACGGCCATGATGTCACCGTTGACACCACGATGAACTTGATGGGTCCGTATGCGATGACCCACGGCGGCAGCGGCCATGATGTCACGGTCGACACCAAGATGAACTTGATGGACGCGTACGCGATGACTCACGGCGGCGGCCATGATGTCACCGTCGACACCACGATGAACCTGATGGGTGCGTACGCGATGACCCATGGCGGCGGCGGCCATGAAGTCCCCGTCGACACCACGATGAACTTGATGGGCGCGTACGGGATGACCCACGGCGGCGGCGGCCACGATGTCATCGTGGACCCCACGATGAACTTGATGGGCGGTAACTTCGGCCATGCGCTCGCACCGCCTCTGCCGCTTCTTCCTATGCCTTTCAATGTCTACGGCTACAACAACCTGGGCGCGGGCTACGGCTTCAAGCAAGAAGGAGATCTTGTGGATGGATTCCCTTGTGGATGGCCTTGGCCATGGCGCATTCTACCAGTATGGGACAACATGCAACTTCTTTCCCTAAATTACGGTGATTTCATTTATTTTCTATATTTTCCATCAAGTTATGTCGAAAGGTTCAATTAGGTGTTTGAACTTAAATTTGCGTTCACCATCAGTGAACGGTTTGGTGTGTAATAATTCTATCGCGCCTTATGTGCTCTAGCATGAATGAAGTGGTTGCTATGCTGCAACTTATATCGTACTACTATTAAAGCATGGATATGTTTATGTTGAGAGGAGTTATGAAATGTTTACTATGCTTTTGTGTCATACTTTTTATGGTTCATCGACATTGGATATTGACGGGAAGGTAATTACTCCCTCCAATCTATATTAATTGACTCAAATTTGTCTTGATTTGAATAAATCTAGACACTATTTAGATATAGGTTCATCTAAATTTTGATAAATCAAAGTCAATTAATATGAATAGGAGGGAGTAAGAAAACTGGTACTCATTCGTTTCAAATTATAAGACATTTTTGGAGGCATAGAGATAAGTACTTATGACTCCACCGTTGGTTCTAAAGCACACGGCAAAGTTTCTCACTTTGCCTCGCCGTGCACATTGTGCCATGTGCAAATACATGACAAAGATTATACCGTGTGTTTTCTATTTTACTGTGCCTTATTTCCACACGGCAAAGAGCAGAGTTCATGTAGTGTAGGCAGGCATGATTTCACCCATCAAAATCCCAAATAGTGATAATCATATTCAAACACACAAGTAATATCTTTAGATGAAATTCACGTAATTATCTCCGGGTTTTTATTTTGCTAATTCCACGATGTGATAAGGAAAGCACGTTTGCACGAGTGGACGAGTGTGCATTTAGAGTCTCTCTTTTCAACATGTTCTCTCTAGGCCTAGATTGGCATCCACGAAAGTTACTCTCTTTTTTTCAAGAAAAAATTAGATATATTTCATGAGTTTACACTAGAGGAAAAAGGGTCATCCGTTCGCCACCCCTGGGAGCATTAGTCCCGGTTGCGCCACCAACCGGGACTAATGCTGGCACGCGTCCCGGTTGGAGCGGGCACGGGGCCAGGGGGCATGGGTCCCGGTTGGTAAGGGGGCATGCGTCCCGGTTGGAACCACCAACCGGGACTAAAGGTTTGGCCACAGCCACGTGGCGTGGCACGCACCTTTAGTCCCGGTTGCTGGCTCCAACCGGGACTAAAGACCCCTTGCCCTCTATAAATGCAACGCCCCAGCCCCCTCTGCCTCCACTCTGTTTTTTCGAATGGTGTAAGGTGTGAGGGTGTGTGCTAGTTTTTTCTCATGCATGCATTGAAGGTGTTTGTTGAAATGTTTGAGTGAAAAATCTAGTTGAATTTCTCATAGAACAAAAATATAGAAGGTGTCCGAGACGCACTTGAGCTTTCTCCTCTTTATTTCCCTCGATCGAGGTTAGCAATCCTATCTTTTCTAGGTCATTGATACAATTCATGTGTCGGTGTGAATTGGTTATTTCACTATTTATGATGTCCTGTTTTTTGATAAACTTACTTATATGATGCAGATGAACGGTCGGGAATGGATGTACGGTGACCGGCGGGTAGCCGGGTATATCAAAGGCGTGGATAAATTTATCGATGTGGCTACGGCAAACAAAGAGAATGGATTTATACGTTGTCCATGTGTTCAATGTCGGAACAACAAGGAGTACTCTTCCTCGAAAATCATTCGCGGCCACCTGATTATGAAAGGTTTCATGCCCAACTATAATTGCTGGACCAAGCACGGGGAAAGAGGGGTTATGATGGAAGATGGTGAAGAAGAAGATGATGATAACAACTATCATCATATGTTTCCTGAATACGGTGATACTGCTATGGAATACAATGGAGAGGAAAAAGGTGAAGAACGGGCATCAGATGAGCCGGCTGATGAACTTGGTAGGGTCATTTCTGATGCAAAGCGAGACTGTGAAACAGCAAATGAGAAGTTGAAGTTAGAGGGCATGTTAGAAGATCACAAGAAATTGTTGTACCCAAATTGTGAAGATGGCAGCACAAAGCTCGGTACCACACTGGAATTGTTGCGATGGAAGGCAGAGTATGGTCTAACTGACTCCTCATTTGAAAAGATGCTGAAAATAATGAAGCCGAAGTTTCCAAAACATAACGAACTTCCCGAGAGTACCTACGAAGCAAAGAAGACTCTCTGTCCTCTGGGATTAGATGTGCAAAAGATACATGCATGCATTAATGACTGCATCCTCTACCGCGGTAAGGAGTATGAGAATTTAGATAAATGCCCGGTATGCAACGCGTTGCGGTATAAGATCAGACGAGATGACCCTGGTGATGTTGAGGGAGAGCCCCTCCGGAAGAGGGTTCCTGCTAAGGTTATGTGGTATGCTCCTATAATACCAAGGTTGAAACGCATGTTCAGAAACAAAGAGCATGCCAGGTTGTTGCGATGGCACAAAGAAGACCGTAAGAAAGACGGGGAGTTGAGACACCCTGCTGATGGGTCACAGTGGAGAAAAATCGAGAGAGACTTCCCAGACTTTGCAGGTGACGCAAGGAACTTATGGTTTGGTCTAAGTACGGATGGCATGAATCCTTTTGGGGAGCAGAGCTGCAGTCACAGCACCTGGCCCGTGACTCTATGTATCTACAACCTGCCTCCTTGGTTGTGCATGAAGCGTAAGTTCATTATGATGCCAGTGCTCATCCAAGGCCCGAAGCAACCGGGCAACGACATTGATGTGTACCTTAGGCCATTAGTTGAAGAACTCTTACAGTTGTGGGGCAAACCAGGTGTACGTGTGTGGGATGAGAACAAACAGGAGCCATTTAATCTACGAGGGTTGTTATTCGTAACCATCAATGATTGGCCTGCTCTTAGTAACCTTTCAGGACAGACAAACAAAGGATATAAGGCATGCACCCACTGTTTAGATAAGACCGAAGGTACATATTTGCATAAATGCAAGAAGGTTGTGTACCTAGCGAATCGACGATTTCTTCCGACCAATCATCCCGTAAGAAAGAAAGGCAAGCATTTTAAAGGTGAGGCAGATCACCGGAAGAAGCCTGAACTCCCTGCTGGTGATGATGTATTTGGTATGGTCAAGGACATAGAAGTAATCTTTGGAAAGGGTCCCGGCGGTCAATCAGTTCCGAACGACGTCGCTACAGGACACGCACCCATGTGGAAGAAGAAATCTATATTTTGGGAGCTGCCATATTGGAAAGTCCTGCGTGTCCGCTCTTCAATCGACGTGATGCACGTGACGAAGAATCTCTGCGTGAACCTGCTAGGATTCCTAGGCGTATATGGTAAGACAAAAGATACACCTGAAGCACGGGAGGACCAACAAATTATGAAAGACCCAAAGAACATGCATACAGATAACAAGACGGATAAAGGGCGTCACTTAAGTCGTGCCAGCTATGCTCTTACCAAAGCAGAGAAGGAAATCTTTTTTGAAGTCCTTTACAGTATCAAGGTGCCGTCGGGCTTCTCATCTAATATAAAGGGGATAATAAATATGGCAGAGAAAAAGTTCCAAAACCTGAAGTCTCATGACTGTCACGTGATTATGACGCAGTTGCTTCCGATTGCATTGAGGGGGCTTCTACCGGAAAATGTTCGAGTACCCATTGTGAAGCTGTGTGCATTCCTCAATGCAATATCTCAGAAGGTAATCAATCCAGATATTCTGCCAAGGTTACAGAAGGATGTGGTACAATGTCTTGTTAGTTTTGAATTGGTGTTCCCACCATCCTTCTTCAATATTATGACGCATCTCCTGGTTCATCTAGTGGAAGAGATTGCCATTCTCGGTCCGGTATTTCTGCACAATATGTTCCCCTTTGAGAGGTTCATGGGAGTCTTAAAGAAATATGTTCATAACCGTGCTAGACCAGAAGGAAGCATCTCCAAGGGATATGGAACAGAGGAGGTCATTGAGTTTTGTGTTGACTTTATTCCTGACCTTAAGCCGATTGGTGTTTCTGACTCGCGGCATGAGGGAAGACTAAGTGGAAA
This sequence comes from Avena sativa, assembly GCA_916181665.1. Lineage (NCBI taxonomy): Eukaryota > Viridiplantae > Streptophyta > Magnoliopsida > Poales > Poaceae > Avena > Avena sativa. The sequence continues at coordinate 3,726,876 of OV702284.1, forward strand.
AGGCACGCTGGGAAAGAAAGCAATGATATGTAGGGACGGGGATTCTTTCACTAAAGCACACTACACAGTTCTACATAATTCCACCTTGGCAGCTCCGTATATCGAGAAACACAAGAATATTGTACGCTCCAAAAACCCGGGGAAGCCTGAATCATGGATTACAGATGAACACATGAAGTCTTTCGGTGGTTGGATGCGGACACATCTCTTGAATGACACCACTGTTGGAGATCAGCTATACTTGTTGGCCGCGTCACCATCTTCTACTGTATTGAATTTCCAAGGGTACGAAATAAATGGGAATACATTCTACACGATCGCCCAAGATAAAAAGAGCACCAACCAAAATAGTGGTGTCCGCTTTGATGCAATAGACGAGAATGGACAAAAGGACAAATGACCGATCATGTTCGAGGTTTCATGGCTTTCGGTCCAAATGACCGATGTTATGTGCTGAATCACGGCATAGTTTGTGATGTTGTGCCCATATTATGCATGTGTGTGGACATTGGTATGTAGAACAATGTTGCAGGAGGAAGTTTTCCTTTTTGTCGCACGGAAAATCCCTTTTCCATTTTCCGAGCGCAAAAAACGGGTCGTTTTGTGAAGTAACCACCAAAATGCCGTTTCAGAATGCTACCGTCCTATTTTCCTAAAATACTAGACCACCTTACATGGACTATATCCCAACCGGTACATCTCAAACCTTTTTGTCCATCCCGGGTAAAAAGGACAAATGTCTGCCGAATCGGCAGGAAGTGGGTCCGGTTTGTACTACAGGTACATGATCTATCGCCCGTGATTTTTTGAAAAAATCATTTTTAGACTCGCAATATGTGGTTTCTTCAGAGATCCAATGCAAGTTCTAACGATGCCCGTCCCCTATCTTCATGCACACCGGTTCGACCATAGTTAGAAATTCAGATAATTCAAAACGGGCATAATAAATTCAAAAAAAATCCGAACAATGAAAATCCTTCGCGTGGTGTCATATTATGTTACATAGTTGAAAGGAAAAATACCAGACTTGGTATATTGATCATGTTTCGAAAAAACCTTCACAAAATGACCTATCATGTTCGAGGTTTCATGGCTTTCGGTCCAAATGACCGATGTTATGTGCTGAATCACGGCATAGTTTGTGATGTTGTGCCCATATTATGCATGTGTGTGGACATTGGTATGTAGAACAATGTTGCAGGAGGAAGTTTTCCTTTTTGTCGCACGGAAAATCCCTTTTCCATTTTCCGAGCGCAAAAAACGGGTCGTTTTGTGAAGTAACCACCAAAATGCCGTTTCAGAATGCTACCGTCCTATTTTCCTAAAATACTAGACCACCTTACATGGACTATAGTTAGAAATTCAGATAATTCAAAACGGGCATAATAAATTCAAAAAAAACAGGATATAAGTTAATTCATTTTAAAAGGTTACATTAATTATTTTTTAAAAATAGAATATGTTTTTGAATTATTTATTCAAATCCATACACTTCTTATGTTTAAAGTTTTTCTAAATTCCAAATTGATATTAAAAAAATATAAGTTAATTCATTTTTAATTGTAAATGGTTCATATTTTAAATGGTTACATTAATTATTTTTTAAAACAGAAAATGTTTTTGAATTATTTATTTAAATCCAAACACTTTTTACGTTTAAATTTTTTCTAAATTCCAAATTAATATTCAAAAATATAAGTTAATTCATTTTAAAAGGTTACATTAATTATTTTTTAAAAATAGAATATGTTTTTGAATTATTTATTCAAATCCATACACTTCTTATGTTTAAAGTTTTTCTAAATTCCAAATTGATATTAAAAAAATATAAGTTAATTCATTTTTCATTGTAAATGGTTCATATTTTAAATGGTTACATTAATTATTTTTTAAAACAGAAAATGTTTTTGAATTATTTATTTAAATCCAAACACTTTTTATGTTTAAAATTTTTCTAAATTCCAAATTAATATTCAAAAATATAAGTTAATTCATTTTAAAAGGTTACATTAATTATTTTTTTAAAATAGAATATGTTTTTGAATTATTTATTCAAATCCATACACTTCTTATGTTTAAAGTTTTTCTAAATTCCAAATTGATATTAAAAAATATAAGTTAATTCATTTTTAATTGTAAATGGTTCATATTTTAAATGGTTACATTAATTATTTTTCAAAAGAGAAAATGGTTTTGAATTATTTATTCAAATCCAAACACTTTTTATGTTTAAAGTTTTTCTAAATTCCAAATTAATTATCATTTAAAAAACAATACAAATTTAAACCCCAAAATAAAAAATAAGGCGGGAACAGAGAGAAAATACCTGAAATTTTTTGAAAACAGGGGAATATGTCCCGGTTGGATCCACCAACCGGGACTAAAGACCCCCTGCGCGCCAACCCTTGGTCTGCTGAAAATATTGGAGTATAGGTCCCGGTTGGTGGCTCCAACCGGGACGTATAACCCTTTAGTCCCTGTTGGAGCCACCAACCGGGACTAAAGGTCCTTTGGTTATAACTGGGTGCCCCTCCTCTTCTTCTTCCCCCATCTCACCTCCTCTTCTCTTCTCGCGCACGACGCCGTCAGGCTGCCCCGCCGCCGTGCACGCCCTACCGGCCGCCCCTCGCCCAGCCAAGCGTGCAGGAAGCTTCGCCTCGTCGCCCCGAGGCTTCTCCCTGAAGGAATCGGCCCCGCTCGCTCCCAATCGTCGCCAACGACCCTCGAGCCCGACGATCGCCGCCGTCGATTCGTCGGCTCCTGACCTCGCCTCGCCTCCCCGACACCACCACCGCACACCTGGTATGCTGCTGGTCCTCGTGGACCCTCTCTCTCGCCTCCTCTCGCTCTGGTTCATCCTCCCCGTCGACTCCCTGCCACCACCGCCGCTCACCGTCGTCGTCGTCGAGAAGAGGTCGATGGCGACGATTCGAAGAATGCGGGGCTGATTCCTCTGGTGGAGATGATCTTCGCGATGAGGCGGTTCCAACGGCGGCCTCGACTGGCCGTGAGGTGGCCAGAGACGGCGGGGCGACGCAACACCTACGCAGCTAGGGTTCGGGCAAAGGGGGAAAACGGGGAAGAAGAGAAGCTAGGGTTGTTGATGGCGGCGCTGGAGCTCTTATAGGCTCGCAGGGGCGGCGACGATGACCTTGGCATGCGGCGGCGCATCGGGTGGCCGGCGGCGAGCCACCGTGAGCTGCTTGCGTCGGGGAGGAAGAAGACAGAAACAGAAAGGCCGAAGGGGTACGGGCCTGGCTGGGCTGCTCTTGGGCCCCGGGTGGGCTTCCTGCTAGCGCCAGAGAGAGAAAAGGAGAGATGGGCTCGGCCCAGTAGCTAGGTTGGATACATTTTTTATTTCTAGAAATTTTTTTCTATTTCTATTTCTGATTTCCCTTTTGTAATTTGAATTTCAAATCTGTTTTGAATCTTTTCAACTTACAGAAACTTTTATAAAGTATATGAAATAGTGTGAGACCCTTTTATACACTTTGGGCTCAACTCATGTAGTTAGTTGTTTAAATACAAAACTCATTTGAATGGTTTTCAAATTGAGGGGGAAGTTAGGGTTTAGGGTTTGATTTGTTCTTTCTTTATTAAACCAAAATGCAAGTTCAACAATTTAAATGACAAGTATAATTAGAAGAACAAATGCACCCCTCTCATATGTTCCGGAGTTTCCCCGAGTTAGGGTTTTCACCCGTCGGAACCCCGATTAAATCGTCGAGCATGTCTTAGGGTTACATTCCAATGCAAATTAACTTGTCATATCATCATACTTGCTTGAGCATTGCATCGATGCCATGTGTTGATTGTTTCCCTTTCTTTTCGGTGTTTCGATTATTAGGTTTATTATTAGTTAGATATTATTAGGTTTATTAATTAGTTTGGTATTATTGGTATTCGACCCCACTGGTCAGTCAATGTGGGTAGCCCCAGACCCGATTCACATTGTCAGTCACTGTGGTTAGATAAGGAATCATTAATACCCCTTAGGTGCATGTGGGTTCGACGATGTGCCTTCGCCAGGGCATTCTGAACCCTCTTAAATCGATTCCAATATGGTATTTTGTTAGTATCTAGTGTTACCTATCTGCTGGATAGTTTCCCTTTTGTAGCCTTATACTCATGTTCCCCTCTCATATGCATCGGAGGTTTCTCCGAACTAGGTTACACCCCTCGGAACTCCGGAATATTGATTTTAGTTGATTTTAGCTAGAGTTACCTATCTACTACACGGTTTCCTTTTTGTAGCTAGGTTTAGGGTTTCTCTTCATTTTTATTATTGTGTATGTATATATTAGGGTTTCTCCTTAACTTTCTCCTTTAGCCGCTTTGACTTATTCGTTTTTCCACCTATGCAGAAAATATGGACCCACACGTCAGAGACGAAGAAAAGGAAGAGTTGATCCAAGGTGTGATCCGTGGGGAAGATAATTTAGACGTATCAACGTTTCTGAACAACTCCGGTGAGGGTGATCCTCTTTTTACCGGAGTAGACAACTTGTTTGAGGTTGAAGGTGTTGCCTTCCGCGAGGGAGAAGGCGATGCCTTGTGTAATCGAGAAGACGACCGCTCCGGCGAGGTGCATGTAATATAAATCAATTCATTAATTAATCATCTGCTATCTATATAGAAATAGTAACGACGATCTTTCTTCTTTTAGCCCTCCGGATCGAAGGAATCTACTGAAAAGAGCAGACGAGGCCCAACCAAAAAGTTGCAAGACCATGAGAGGTTTAGGATCGAAGATGTCGCTGAAGACGGCAGACCGACAGCTCCCGAAGTTGTCGCAACCAAATTTGTGGCACAATGCGGAGTAATCGTTAGGGACTTAATCCCGATCACCATTAGAAATTGGAATAGGCCTGCTAAAGCGGATGAAGAGGGAACATGTTTATTTGTCCCTAACCACGCCAAAGATTTACTGTGGAAGAGGCTCATGGTTAATTTCAAACTACCGAAGATAGAGCTGGATCCAAATGCGGAGGATCCAGTTGAGGACACCTTACAACATGGGAGAGCCATGGAGGCTAAGGTCAGGGAGTGGGCTTTGAAGAAGATGGCCCAGTGTTTCACCAACTGGAAGAAAAGATTGCACCTTGACTATGTCGTGAAAGAGAAGACTCCGGATTTCAAGAAGACTCAGTTTCAGAAGATAAAACCATTCTGGGCTGAGTTTGTGGAATACAAGACATCGGAAAAAGCTAAGGAAATGTCTGCAAAGAATAAGCTGAATGCTGCTAACAAGAAGTATCACCATACTATGGGGCAAGGTGGCTACAGGGCTGGCATTCCTAAGTGGGAGAAACTTGAGGAAGAACTGCGTGCTAAAAAGATCACTCCAGAGACAGACGATTGGGTAGAACGTGCAAGGAATTGGTTTTACGGGCATGGGGGCACGTTGGACTCGGAAGGGAGGTGTATATATAACATACGACATAAAGAAGACCCCTTGCCAATCGAGAGGATGAGAAAAGCAGTAAAGGCTGTTAAAGATGGGGACTTCATTCCCGATAGAGAGAATGATGAGCTCACACTCGCCCTTGGAAATAAGGAACATGATGGACGAACACGAGGCACAATAGGCTCCCAATCATGGAGGACTGGGTTTCCCGAAGAGAGGAAGAAATATCCTGATAGAAGCCGTCAGAGGAGTAAGGACAGGGCGGCAGTTGAAGCAGAAAGTCAGAAAGAGCGAATGTGTTTAATTGAAGAACGATTAAAGCAACAACAAGATGAAATTAACTCACTTAAAGAGCAAAGTACTACTGGCCCATCTCAGCAGCACACTGCATTCGATGCTACCGGCCTATCGAATAATCGAAAAAGCAGTGTGGCTTCCACCGAGGTCCCGGGTGATAACAATGGCGATGCCGATGATGCACCGACGATGGCTCCTGTTGGCTACCCAGTGGATGATATCACAGAGATGACACACTGCGAGCTACATGTCAAAGTTGTGAACATATCAATGAAGGTGGCGGTCGGCTATGCCTTACCAATTGGACCCACACCAACTTACCACAGTCGTCCGGTTCCAGAGGGCTACGCTGTTGTCGGCGTGGATGAAATCATGCCCACCTTTGAGGTTTTGGATCTTCACTACCCTGCTGGTGAAGGGGATGTGACTGTGCTGGGTGACGCAAAAAACGTCACCATTCTATGGCCGAAGGATTGTATCGTGCTTCGAAATCACACGCCAAGGCCATCTTCGCCGCCGCCTCACCCGTCTCCAGCGAGGTCGTCGCTGCCGCGGCAGCCGTCTTCGTCGCCTCACCCGGCTCCGTCGCCTCACCCGTCTCCGGTGCAGCCATCGCCGCGGGAGCCATCGCCGGCGCCTCAGGATAAAAAGCGTAAGCGTACCGCTACTGTGCGTCGTAAGCGATCGCCGAAACGTAAACAAGAGCCTCTTCCAAAAGTACCAACGGTTCCTCCCAAGAGAGCTTATGACTGTACTGAAGAGGAGACTGCGGCGATTGTTGATGCGGAAACGACAGCGTTTTTCGCTAAGCTGAGGCGGCCGAAAGAGCCAGAGTTCCCCAGCACCAAAGAAGAAAAAGCCAAAGTGTTGAAAATGCTAAAGACTCTTCATCAACCCGAGCCAAAGCTGTCATCAGACTATGAGCGTTCTATTCTCAAGTCACATGCAGCACAAAAAGCCTCGAAGAGCAGTACTGATGCAAGCGGGAAATCTGTTGCCCAGCTCGGAGAACAAGCAAAACAGACTTGCGCCCCTCTCAAGGTGATTTCTCAAACCAATGTGGGGTCGAGCAAATATGGGGCCGAAGAGCAGTATGATCCAGAGGTAGTTGCACAATACGGAGAAGCTGCCGCTGCTCAAGGTATGAGTATTGCCCAGTACTTATCCCAGTTAGAGTTCTTCCCCGTGAGTGAAGTAGCATACCAATACCAGTACGGAAAACCTCTCGTCAAACCTGAGGAGGTAAACAATCTTCCAACAAAAATGTGAAGATTGCATAACTGGTACTTGCATGCCACAAAGGCCGGGGCTAACTGGATAGTGCTGAGGGTTACAAAAAAGCATCATGGGAAAGAAAGGGATGACATGATATCCATTGAATTTGATGAACTATTTCAATTATTCAATCAAGACGCCTTGGACAAATCGATCATGAGTGCCTATTGTCTGTAAGTACTAATTCTGTAATTAACTTAGTCTCCATCTATATTATTTTGTTTATTGCATGTATATAATCATACTTTAATATGCAGAATGAAGATTCTCGAATGCAGCAGAGGACAAATCTATGACATTGGCTTCATTGACCCATATTGGGTTCATGAAGCTAATCTCAAAATAAGCCCCCAGGATACGGAGGATAATATAGTACACGCGTTAAGGTTTCAAGAAACCAAAAGGGAAATACTATTTCCTTACAACTTCCAGTGAGTGTTATTGTCTTGTATACACTTTCTATTTCGCTTACTCGATGTTAAGTATATAATTGATTAGTTCTGCATTCGCAGGTACCACTATATTCTGTTAATCATTCAACTTGACAAAGGGCGTGTACTAGTCATGGACTCGAAACATAAACCCCTTGAGACGTGGAAGGACATGCAGATACTTCTCCAGCGGTAATTCTAATCATTACGACACTATATCGGCAACGTTCGTGAATTTTATGATATCAAGTACTTAATAACTTATTTTATTCGTTTTCTACGCCGGGCAGCGCTTGGAAACGGTTCACCAAGAAGGCTAGGGGTGTTTGGAAAGAGGAGCTTACATTTCAACCACTAGATGTAAGCACCACTAGCTATATCCGCGCATCTCTTTGATTCTAGTTTTGATACAGTTATTATCATGCTTGATTATTATTTTGATTGAACTCTGTTATCGTAAAGTGCCTGACGCAGGGACCAGGTAACAATCTATGTGGATACTATGTATGCGAGTTCATCCGGCAGACGTGCGATGAGAAGGGCAGAAATTTAGAGCAACTCCACGTACGTAAACAATTTCTATAGTTTTTAATTACGATCAAATTGTGTTTAGTTTCATATTCATATAGGCTGACTCCTTTTTTAAATCAGATCGAACGTCTACGGGACGGTCTTCTGCCAAAGGATCGCATACGAGCAATACAGGAGGAATTGGCGGGATTCTTGGATGCAGAAGTCCTAGACCCAAAAGGGGAATACTATTCGGCTGTGTATAGACAATAGGGATTGTAAAAATAGCAACTTTCAAGGAATTGGCCGGTAGCATCGAATAGCAACTTTTGTATGTAGTGCATGAACTCGATCCGTGTATTGAATGTAAAATGTTGTCATGATGATCTTGTGTAATATAAGGTTCCTTCATTGATAAGTGCAAAACACTAAATAAACAATAAAACAACCTAAATGAATTCTCTGCCGCGGCACAAAAAGTGGCGAAAATGCTGCCGCGGCAACAAAATGTGCCAAAATGAATTCTCTGCCGCGGCAGAGAAATGGGCCAAATCTCTGCCGCGGCAGCAGGTTATTAGTCCCGGTTCGTGTTACGAACCGGGACTAAAGCTCCACCCCCCCTCGCGCTCTGATGCCGCCACGTGTACCCCCATCTGTCCCGGTTCGTGTTACGAACCGGGACTAATGCTCCACCCCCCCCTCGCGCTCTGATGCTGCCACGTGTGCCCCCATTTGTCCCGGTTGGTGGGGCAACCGGGACTAAAGGTTAGAGCTTTAGTCCCGATTGCCCCGTCCCGGTTGGGCAACCGGGACTAATGGCCCTTACCAACCGGGACGCATGGGGCGTTCTCTACCAGTGTTACAAAATGTATAAACCATTCTAAACATAACAAAAAAATACAATAAGATCCTTGAACCACCTAACGACCACTATTGTTGCTAGAGCAAGCCACTGGCCTAGCGATGTCACCGCTCCCTATGGAACCGACATGACGATGTTGATCATAGCCGGAAATCTTGTATCCATGTTGCACACGTACCCACAACTCGAAACAACTTCCTATCTACACACCAAAATTTTTTTAATAAATGGAATATATTAATATCACGAAAGTATCAATTACACCCAATCTCCGCACGAATAATATGTGAAGGGAATATGCCCGAGAGGCAATAATAAAGTGGTTATTATCGTATTCCTTATTTATGATAAATGTTTATTTTATATGCTATAATTGTATTAATAGTTAATACATGTGTGTTTAATAAACAAAAAGGAAGTTCCTAGTTATGCCTCTCTTATAAACTAGCTCGTTGATTAACAAGATGATCAAAGGTTTCCTGATCATGGACATTGGATGTTGTTAATAACGAGGTCACAACATTAGTGTAATGGTGTGATGAACATTCATCCGACGTATAGCATTACGATCAAAGTCATTGAGTTTATATTGCTATAAAAACTTACGAAGTGATCGAAATCCTTAGACCATGAGATCATGTCAATCACTAACACCGGAAGAGCTTTTTGATAACATCAAACGTCACACCGTAACAGGGTGATTATAAAGATGAGTTCAGAACTACTAAAGTGTTATGTTGAGACCCATGGATCGAGAGTGGAATTTGTTCATCCCGATGATGGATAGATATGCTCTGGGCCCTCTCGATGATATCACATTGATTAGCTTGCAAGCAAGTGATTTGATCACTAGAATGTTATATCACGGGAACAAGAAAAGAGTGCATGTCATTAACGAGATCAAACTAGGTATGAGATACCGATGATCGAATCTCGGACATGTAATATATCGTGAAACAAAGGGATTAAGATACTAGCGTAAAAGGTTCCGACGATCACAAGAAAGTCATCGTTGAATGTGTGGGAGTCAGTATGGGTCTCCAGATCCCGCTTCTGATTATTGATCCGAGAGGGGTCTCGATCATGTCCGCATTATTCGCGAACCGTAGGGTGACACACTTAAGAGACACCGACATCCATTTGGAGCAAAAGTTTCATGCCGAAAAGAATAACAAGCGCAGGAATTTATTTCACTAGATACCGAAACGGGTTTTCGGGTGAAATTGCAGAAAGTGTTTATGCATGTGAAATGAAATGCTAGCAAGGGGTTATATGTGAATGTTTGTCATTAAAGTAATTGACAAAATTCTGAATAAATAAAAGGAGTTTTATTTAATGAGAGTTTGCATTAAATTTGGTGGAAATTTAATGGGAATTTGAGTGGGTTTTTGAGTGGAGGGAATTGAAAGGCATTTGAGTGATTGGAGTGTCCACCCACATGAATGTGGAAGAGGTGGGGGCAGCCCCATGGCTGGGCGCATGGCCCCTTGGGTGCCCCCCTCTCCCTATAAAAGGAGCCCCCCTCCCTCTCTCTCACTCACAACTCCTCGTGAAGGATCTCTCTCCCCCTCTAGTATTTATCCCCCATGGTCTCGGACTAGCAAGATACATGTTCCCGGTGGCTATTCGGCAAGAAAGAGTTGTGCTTCCGCTGCATCGCTGGAGCGAGGAGGCGGAGGTTGCTCGGTGCCTCGAACGTGTGTGCGAGCACAGATGCGCTGCTGTTTTGCAGCGCTAGGACTTCCTCTTGATTTTGAGATCGGCATGAGATCGTCTACATCAACCACGAGTTTGGACTCGTTAAGCTTTGTCGGTTTTCAAGGGTATGTTCTCTACGGATATACATCCGCCCGTTGTTTGTATCTAGTAGATAGATCTTGGTACATAGTCGTTCCCATCGTAGGAATTTTTTTGTTTTCTATGCTGCGAACCCTACAGTGGTATCAGAGCCGGATCTATGCGTAGATGCTTTGCACGGGTAGTACACATATGAGTATGTGGGCGATGATGATCATTTTATTGCTTCTTAGTTGTACTTTGGATATTGGTGGCATAGTGGGATGAAGCGGCCCGGACAAACTTTACATGTCCTCGCACATGAGACCTGTTCCACGTTTGACATGCAACTAGTTTTGCATAAGTGGCTAGCGGGTGTCTGTCTCTCCTACTATAGTCAATATCTAATTTGCAACGAGTTGTCAACAATTTGGTTATCCTCGTTGTGGTTCATGTTCGTAGGTAAGAACAGTTCTATCTTCGAAAGCCCTAAGCCACGTAAAACTTGCAATGGATAAATTAGAGGCGTCTAGTTTAGATTGTTGCTGGGCTAGTGTTATGATATGGTGATGTTGTAAGTAGAAGTATGAGGTGATACACTTACAACACACATAACGTGTAATCTCCATAGACCTTGGACTTACACATATTGGTATGATAGTGATCATACCACGGTGCACATGATGGAGATCATATGTGGGAACCATATCATTTCACTTATAAACATGTGATGTTTTGATTGCATCTTATATTGCCTGTTTGGCGTTTTATTAGCATAATAAGATGATACCTCATTTAGATATCAAGATAAAAATGTGTTCTTCCTTTAGTATGCACCGATTATGTTTTCGTCGCTCCAAGACATCACGTGATGATTGGGTGTTCTTGGATCCACGACCATATTTCGGGTGTAAGACAGTTACACACGCGAATACTAAGGTTCTAACTTGGCGAGCCTAGCATGTACAGACATGGCCTCGGAACACGGACCGAAAGGTTAAGCATGAGTCATATAGTAGATATGATGCCCATTTGATGCTCGCCTTTGAAGCTATACCGACTCACGTGATGATCGGACTTGGTGTAGTGGATTTGGTTCATGTAATCACCAAAAAGACACGAGGGATGTCGTTTTTGAGTGGGAGTTCATTTCTAATTTGGATTGGTAGAACTCAATTTATCAAAAATTAAATCAAAGTGAATTTGCATAATTTGTTGTAGTCATTGGCATTCGTTCACTACCTTATGCATAGTTGTAATTGAGATAATAGAACCATAGAATTCTGGATATATACTTTACGAACTGGTATCGTATTGTATTGAGTGTCAATCTAAAGTTTAAAGTCCTATTGCAAACTTTCAGCAAACTCTATTTACTCCGTGAAATTTAATAGTTGGTATTAAATCGAGAGTAACAATTCCAGTGTTAGTATCTTAAGTATCATGTTTGCCTCCACGATTCTTGATTGTTTTAATATCAAGTTTATCTAGGAGCTGAAAGAATTGTTTCAGAAACCATCATGTGTGGCAGATATAACGATATCTGAAACAATTTTTTGGTTGCAATATGATAGAGTATAATATATGTTCTCATATTGGATGAGAATTTGCAAAGGTTGGAGATGCTAGACATCCTTATCATCCAAAAGGGTTTTGGAAAGTAATGTTATACTCACGATTCTCCTTTATAAGCTACAGTAGCTTGACCATGAAAGTCGTCATGATAAGGATGAATAGAAGATGTATGTAAAGTATTTACTACACAAAAAGATGACTAAAGAATGGATTTTGAAAGAATACCGATCATTTTGATGATGGTGATCTACTTCAAAGTGCAAGTCCAAAGGTATTATTATTTGAATATACACGCTTTGGACTATGTGTCATGTATATGGCGCCACTTTTGATGTTGATAGATTCTTTTAAAAGTAAAAGGAAAAGCTGAAAGAGAATCTATAAAATATATTTGGCAGAAAAGAAAAGATTGGAAATATCCAATTTAGGTATATATATGATATACATGTTATGGTTTTATTCTTTGCTTGTTAAACAATGTGGTTCTTGGGTATTGGATACCGAATTGGTTGGTATGAAATTTCATACAGAATGACGCAATTCATGAACCACAATGGCCTAAGTAACTAGCAAGAGAATATGTGATGATGTTCATCGAAAACAAACAAACCGTTGTTTGTATTTCTTGTTGACATCAAAGCTTGACTTCAAGATTTGTTTTAATAATTGTTATTTGAATCAGGTATTATGAGAACAAAGGTTGTTCAAATAATTACCATATTCCATATAAGATGGATGATTTACAAATCTAGTTGGAGAAATCACATCCATAAAACCTAATGCTAAAAAGTCGCAAGACAAATGATTGAAAAATCACTTATGAAGTGACATCGCTGTTTAAATTATATTGGAAATAAAACATGAAGAAACTCCATTTTCATGGCATTTTTGGAGTCTGTGATTTGATTAAGTGACGCTTGTGAGACTTTCCACGTGATAATTAAAACTTCGTTCAAAGGCCAAAGAAGAACGAACGACTAAAATATTGGAATTTATACATATCGATGTATGTAGTCCATTATGTGTAGTCGTAAGCGATGGGTTTCAACTTCATATGCTTTCTTCGGAAATTTGAGTGAATGTTCACTTAATGAGAAAGAAGTATGAAATATTTGAAAATGTTTCAAAGACTTTCAAGATGAAGTGCAAAATCATTGTAACAAGAAAATAAATGATTTATGATTTGATCAAAAAGGGATTTATTTGAGTTACAAGTATAACAAGAAAATAAATGAATTATGATTTTATCATAAAGGGATTTATTTGAGTTACAAGTTTAGCAAAACACCTAGATTTACATCTCCCGAAACACCATAGGAATATGGAGTGTTTGAGATTTGTAATGAAACCTTGTTTGACATGGTTGGATCAAAGGTGTTATTTATAAAACTGCCATTATGTTTTAAAAGATTAGAGATTTAGAGACTTCCGCTTTTACACTGAAAAGAGCTCCATCTTGATCCGTTGAAATGACACCATGGAAGTTATGGTTTGGGGTAAAACCTAAGTTGTCATTTCTTAAATTTTGGTATGCTAAACATAAGTAAGATGTTTACAACCGAAGTCGGATGAGCATGTCTTTGTAGGTTATTTCGAATAACAATTGGTTATTCCTCCATAACACCAAGGATAAAAGGGTTTGTCGCTCGAAACATGAAGTTTCTTGAAGAAGGAATTTTTCATAAATGTTAAGTGGGAGGACAATAGAACTTTGATAAGGTTAACGAACCTTAGCTAAATGTGCTTAGTTGCGCAGCGCCGGAAATGGTTCCGGAGGCTGCCATAATGGTCATAGCTTATGTTCCTCAAAGGTTGTGGTCACAGAGATCTGTTTTCTTATTCAACCAAGTCGGTCAGATAAACAAATCAAATGCTAAGATTTGAGAGTAAATCATTATTGTTTGACAATGATGAACCGACTATATGCAAAGAAGCGATGATGGGCCCTGACTCCGTCAAATGGCTTGAAGCCATAAAATCCGTGATAGTTCCATACACGAGAAATAAAGTTTTGAACTTGGAAGACCCTCCGGAAAGGTATAAAAACCTATCGGTCGTATTTGGATCTATAAAGAAACAGACATGGATGTTTCACATCTATGAAATAGTCGACATGTCGTAAAGTATTTTACGACAATGTTCAAGGAGTTGACTATGACAAGATTTGATCTTTCATAGCGATATTTAGTCTAGATGGATTAAAGTAGCAACCACTACATATAATTTGTTATATGGTAGATGAATAAACAAAACGAAGTTCTTCTAATACAATGGTTACCTAGGACGTGTACATGACACGATCCAAAGGGTTTTGTTAATTCAAAGGATGCTAAAAAGGGCATGCAAACTTCAATGGTTGAAGTAAGCATCGCGGAGTTAGAATCTTCACCGTGATGAAAAAGAGTTTTCATCAGGAGACGCTGAAGATGCTTGCATTTGCAAGAAATTAAGTGGGTGCGCCGAGACATATTTCTAATACATTATGTGGATGACATCTTGTTGATTAGAAATGATGTATCTTTTATTGACAAAGGATAAGAATTTCATTTCGATGAAAAACTTAGGCAAACCCGAATATTTAGCATGAATGTCTATAATGTATAGACTGTGACGCTAATATGGTTGTGCCAAACGTACATATATGAAATATTGAAGGAGTTCAATATAGAAACAACAAGAAACGGTTCTTGTCGCATGGAAAGGAATTGAATCAAGATTCAAGTGTATCAACACTTGATAAGTGAAACAAGATTCAGGTGCTTTGACACTTGATGAGTGAAATCACAAGGATGTTTTGATCAATCATACCATGATATGTACACATCCAGATATGTTCTATGCTCTAAGTGTTATGAGCATATACCAGAATGAATCATAAAATGATCATTGGACAATAGTAAGGAAATTCTTATGATATTTTGGAAGAACTAAGAATATATTTGGGTAGAGGTGACAAACAATTACAAATAGTTCATTGTAAAGCGTTACATTGATACTAGTTTTGTCACAAGATACAAATTAAGTTTATCTCAATTTAAACTATGAGTGGCACAATGAAATGGAAAGCAAGTTTCCATGATGGATTTGGAAGAGTTCCAAAGTTAAGACATTGTGACGAATACTACAACAAAAGGCTAAGTATATGACTGCTATAGTAGCAGCAAAGGAGGGAATTTGTGTCAAGTAGTTTGTTATCAAACTAAGGTGTGGTTCACAACGGTCTAACACTAAAGATATATTGTATGACAATAGTATCGACATGTTTTAACCCCAAAGAACTAAAGGTCTCACCAAAAGACCAAATTTATACAATGCCATCTCATTGGAGAATGAGTGATGCGTGAAAACGCAAAGACATGCAAATACACACGGACCTAAAAGTGTCAGATCCGTAGATTATGTTAACCACTTGCAGTTGCGTATTTGGAACACCAGAAAGCCATAGGTGTTCAATACACAAAGTTTTCAAACTAGATTATTGTCTCTAGTGCAAGTGGGAGACTGAAGGGAATATGCTCGAGAGGCAATAATAAAGTGGTTATTATCGTATTCCTTATTTATGATAAATGTTTATTTTACATGCTATAATTGTATTAATACGGAAACGCTAATACATGTGTGTTTAATAAACAAAAAGGAAGTTCCTAGTTATGCCTCTCTTATAAACTAGCTCATTGATTAACAAGATGATCAAAGGTTTCCTGATCATGGACATTGGATGTTGTTAATAACGAGGTCACAACATTAGTGTAATGGTGTGATGAACATTCATCCGACGTATAGCATTACGATCAAAGTCATTGAGTTTATATTGCTATAACAACTTACGAAGTGATCGAAATCCTTAGACCATGAGATCATGTCAATTACTAACACCGGAAGAGTTTCTTGATAACATCAAACGTCACACCGTAACAGGGTGATTATAAAGATGGGTTCAGAACTACTAAAGTGTTATGTTGAGGCCCATGGATCGAGAGTGGAATTTGTTCATCCCGGTGATGGATAGATATGCTCTGGGCCCTCTCGGTGATATCACATTGATTAGCTTGCAAGCAAGTGATTTGATCACTAGAATGTTATATCACGGGAACGAGAAAAGAGTGCATGTCAGTAACGAGATCAAACTAGGTATGGAGATACCGATGATCGAATCTCGGACATGTAATATATCGTGAAACAAAGGTATTAAGATACTAGCGTAAAAGGTTCCGACGATCACAAGAAAGTCATCGTTGAATGTGTGGGAGTCAGTATGGGTCTCCAGATCCCGCTTCTGATTATTGATCCGAGATGGGTCTCGATCATGTCCGCATTATTCGCGAACCGTAGGGTGACACACTTAAGAGACACCGACATCCATTTGGAGCAAAAATTTCATGCCGAAAAGAATAACAAGCGCAGGAATTTATTTCACTAGATACCGAAACGGGTTTTTGGGTGAAATTGCAGAAAGTGTTTCTGCATGTGAAATGAAATGCTATCAAGGGGTTATATGTGAATGTTTGTCATTAAAGTAATTGACAAAATTCTGAATAAATAAAAGGAGTTTTATTTAATGAGAGTTTGCATTAAATTTGGTGGAAATTTAATGGGAATTTGAGTGGGTTTTTGAGTGGAGGGAATTGAAAGGCATTTGAGTGAGTGGAGTGTCCACCCACATGAATGTGGAAGAGGTGGGGGCAGCCCCATGGCTGGGAGCATGGCCCCTTGGGTGCCCCCCTCTCCCTATAAAAGGAGCCCCCCTCCCTCTCTCTCACTCACAACTCCTCGTGAAGGATCTCTCTCCCCCTCTAGTATTTATCCCCCATGGTCTCGAACTAGAGAGATACATGTTCCCGGTGGCTATTCGGCAAGAAAGAGTTGTGCTTCCGTTGCATCGCTGGAGCGAGGAGGCGGAGGTTGCTCGGTGCCTCGAACGTGTGTGCGAGCACGGATGCGCTGCTGTTTTGCGGCGCTAGGACTTCCTCTCGATCTTGAGATCGGCAAGAGATCGTCTACATCAACCACGAGTTTGGACTCATTAAGCTTTGTCGGTCTTCAAGGGTATGTTCTCTACGGATATACATCCGCCCGTTGTTTGTATCTAGTAGATAGATCTTGGTACATAGTCGTTCCCATCGTAGGAAATTTTTTGTTTTCTATGCTGTGAACCCTACAATATGCCCAAAGACATCAAGGATGCACACAACTAAGAAAAAGTAAAAGAGAGAGATAGGAAACAAAGACCTTAGTCGATGTTAATATCACAAAGGTATCACTTGAATACTTTCTCATAAAGTGTATCATGGTCGATGCCATTCCATTTAGGGTCGATGGTCGAGAGCCACACCCGCACACAAGATGTGTATCCATGTCGAGCGCCATTCCATTGCGGATTGTCATCAATAGCTTCAGGTGGAAATCCACACGAAAAATGTGAGAGGATGATGAAGTGTGAAAAAACAAGACCCCCCCCCCCCACACACAATGTGAAAACCAAGATGGATCTAAGAAACCACAAATCTCTTCCTAAAAAATTATAAACTAGAAATGCACACTTAACTCCATATCGCAGTCGATCTATGTAGTGTACCACCTAGCTCTCGTCGGATTCGCTCTGCCATCGTCTGAGACTTTCATGCAGAGAGAAGGTGAAGATAAGTGGAAGCGGAGAGAGGTTGAAAATTATGGACGACATATTTATAACTGCCTGGCCAACACGTGCCTTCCGTGGTGGGCCTCGGCGGTGTAAGGGACGGGGTTAACCCGCATGCCCAGACGGAGCCACTATCCATGCCATGTATTATCAATGACGATGGTTAATATGCCCGCGCTCAGTCAACCACGGCAATCCATAAAGTTGCACTTTCCTACCACCTACTATGGCACCAGTGTGTCATCCTCGATATCCACCGTGAAACCCTGATCCACTGGGTAAACAACTTTTGCAGGTACTTTCCGCTTGTGTCGTCCAAAAAAGGTGTCGCGTGTGGGGAATGATATTTTTATAGTGTGCCTACACACAACAAAGAGCCAACTTTTGACCTAATCTATGAGAGGCGAGCTAGAGTTGTTGTAGGCGGAGCAGGAGGCGCTGACCACCGTCTCACCACCACCGAATGGGGTCTAGATGGTGAGGATCTAGCCCGCTGATGACCCACAAGTATAGGGGGTGTATCGTAGTACTTTCGATAAATAGGAGTGTCGATCCCAACGAGGAGCAAAAGATGCTGAACAGTGGTATGGAGCAGGAACTCTCTGCAAATACTTAGCAAACGTATTTTTTAGTGGTTTATTGATAAGGCAACAAAACAAAGAGAAAGTAATAAAGAACAAACGCTTCAAGTGGCCCAATCCTTTCTTAGCAAAGGACAAGCCGGTGGAAATACTTATAAAGACCAAACGTTCTCGAGGACACATGGGAATTCTGTCAGGTGCTTTCGCTTCAAATAGCTGAGTACTCTTCTTTGGTGTTGTAAGTGTTGTGTGGGTGAACCTTTGCTAATGTACCGATCGTACTTGGACTAATACATACTTGTGATTAAACCTCCTGCAAACATCCGTAACTACAGGAAAGTAATTAAGATATAAATCTAACAACAGCCTTAAACTCTGAGATCCTACGCTCCCTTGTGCAATGGTGTCCTAACGGGGGTTCAGGTTTCTGTCACTCCATCAACCCCACAATTAGTAGCCAAATACACAATGCATTCTCCTAGACCCATAAATGGTGAAGTGTCATGTAGTCTACGTTCACATGACACCACTAGAAGAATAGCACCACAACTTAAATACTAACCATTGAATAACAACTCAACACATATCCACTAATAACAACATGACTTCTCCCATGTCCTCAAGAACTAGACAAACTACTCACAAGACATCATATGGATCAAGATCAAAGATGATATGGTAATAGATAACAATCTGAACATAAACAATAATCCAATGGTTCCACTCACAAGCATCAACTACAATAGTAATTAACACCGGGAAAGTTTCCCCTAAGAACTAAAGCAGTATCCAACACAATTGTTACAGCGGGGCGGAGTGGTGATGATGGTGCTGGTGGAGATGATGGTGCGGATGATGATGATGATGATGATGATGGTCCCGATGAAGCCTAGCTTGATGACAGTGTTGATGGCGACGATCTCCCCTCTTCGGGAAGTAATTCCCCCGACAGAAATCTGTCTGCTGGAGAGATCTTTCTCTCTTGGTGTTTTCCGCCCCTAGAGGCGGTGGAAATCTATCTGTAGTCGCTCCCTGAGGCTTAGAGTTTCGTAGGGAACATATAGGCGAAGGGGCGGAGTCGGGAGCCGGGCAGGTGGGCACACCTGCCCTAGGCACGAGGTTAGGTGGGCCCGCGCCTAGGGGGTGTGGGCCCCCTGTGGCCCCTCTTCGTCCCTCCTTCTGGCTTCCTCAATCTTCTGGAAAAATGATATTTTCCTATATTTTTCTGGTATTTTTCTGATCTTCGCGAAATTGCATCAAAACGCCCTCTTTTCCATCAGAATCGAGACTCGGGCGGTCCATCCTCCAAGAATCATCCAACATGCATAAACAGTGCAAAAGACATAAGCAATACCTCATAATAAGACAAATATCAATGACCAGAGGTAAATTATGATATAGAATGGTGATGCAAATTGGGCGTATCAACTCCCCCAAGCTTAGACCTTCGCTTGTCCCCAAGCGAAAACTAAGCTCAGTAAACATGTCCACAGGTTTATGGAGTGAAGTGTCGATAAAAGAATACAAACAAGAAGCATCACACTTACCATTACACAACTCATAGAAGAAAGCAACTCACCATTATATAACTTAGCTTGCAACCAAGTACAACAGTCACAATAGAGATGCATAAAGATAAATCATAATTGGAATTGGCAAACTTGTTCTTGGTCAGAGAACACCTGGCAAACTGTTTCACAAAAAGCTTTTTGTAGAAGTTTTACAACAAGAGCACTCTTTGATCAAAAAGGTTTTTCACAAGTGAAGGCTTTCAAAGTAATAATCAATAGATAAGAGTCTTGTGCAAACAAGGAAGATAAAGAACATGATTGAATAAATCACCATATGAATGCTTGAAACACAACAACTCAAATGCTTGCTAGATCCCGCTTCTGATTATTGATCCGAGATGGGTATCGATCATGTCCGCATTATTCGCGAACCGTAGGGTGACACACTTAAGAGACACCGACATCCATTTGGAGCAAAAGTTTCATGCCGAAAAGAATAACAAGCGCAAGAATTTATTTCACTAGATACCGAAACGGGTTTTCGGGTGAAATTGCAGAAAGTGTTTCTGCATGTGAAATGAAATGCTATCAAGGGGTTATATGTTAATGTTTGTCATTAAAGTAATTGACAAAATTCTGAATAAATAAAAGGAGTTTTATTTAATGAGAGTTTGCTTTAAATTTGGTGGAAATTTAATGGGAATTTGAGTGGGTTTTTGAGTGGAGGGAATTGAAAGGCATTTGAGTGAGTGGAGTGTCCACCCATATGAATGTGGAAGAGGTGGGGGAAGCCCCATGGCTGGGCGCATGGCCCCTTGGGTGCCCCCCTGCCTATAAAAGGAGCCCCCTCCCTCTCTCTCACTCACACCTCCT
The DNA here is from genome assembly GCA_916181665.1 of Avena sativa. Lineage (NCBI taxonomy): Eukaryota > Viridiplantae > Streptophyta > Magnoliopsida > Poales > Poaceae > Avena > Avena sativa. The sequence goes on from OV702284.1 coordinate 3,747,612, forward strand.
CGTGAAGGATCTCTCTCCACCTCTAGTATTTATCCCCCATGGTCTCGGACTAGCGAGTACATGTTCCCGGTGGATATTCGGCAAGAAAGAGTTGTGCTTCCGCTGCATCGCTGGAGCGAGGAGGCGGAGGTTGCTCGGTCCCTCGAACGTGTGTGCGAGCACGGATGCGCTGCTGTTTTGCGGCGCTAGGACTTCCTCTCGATCTTGAGATCGGCAGGAGGTCGTCTACATCAACCACGAGTTTGGACTCGTTAAGATTTGTTGGTCTTCAAGGGTATGTTCTCTACGGATATACATCCGCCCGTTGTTTATATCTAGTAGATAGATCTTGGTACATAGTTGTTCACATCGTAGGAAACTTTTTGTTTTCTATGCTGCGAACCCTACAATATGCCCAAAAACATCAAGGATGCACACAACTAAGAAAAAGTAAAAGAGAGAGATAGGAAACAAAGACCTTAGTCGATGTTAATATCACAAAGGTATCACTTGAATACTTTCTCATAAAGTGTATCCATGTTGATGCCATTCCATTTAGGGTCGATGGTCGAGAGCCACACCCGCACACAAGATGTGTATCCATGTCGAGCGCCATTCCATTGCGGATTGTCATCAATAGCTTCAGGTGGAAATCCACACGAAAAATGTGAGAGGATGATGAAGTGTGAAAAAACGAGACCCCCCCCCCCCCCAATGTGAAAACCAAGATGGATCTAAGAAACCACAAATCTCTGCCTAAAACATTATAAACTAGAAATGCACGCTTAACTCCATCTCGCAGTCGATCTCTGTAGTGTACCACCTAGCTCTCGTCGGATTCGCTCTGCCATTGTCTGAGACTTTCATGCAGAGAGAAGGTGAAGATAAGTGGAAGCGGAGAGAGGTTGAAAATTATGGACGAGATATTTATAACTGCCTGGCTAACACGTGCCTTCCGTGGTGGGCCTCGGCGGTGTATGGGACGGGGTTAACCCGCCTGCCCAGACGGAGCCACTATCCATGCCATGTATTATCAATGACGATGGTTAATATGCCCGCGCTCAGTCAACCACGGCAATCCATAAAGTTGCACTTTCCTGCCACCTACTATGGCACCAATGTGTCGTCCTCGATATCCACCAAAAAACCCTGATCCACTGGGTAAACAACTTTTGCAGGTACTTTCCGCTTGTGTCGTCCAAAAAAGGTGTCGCGTGTGGGGAATGATATTTTTATAGTGTGCCTACACACAACAAAGAGCCAACTTTTGACCTAATCTATGAGAGGCGAGCTAGAGTTGTTGTAGGCGGAGCAGGAGGCGCTGACCACCGTCTCACCACCACCGAATGGGGTCTAGATGGTGAGGATCTAGCCCGCTGATGACCCACAAGTATAGGGGGTGTATCGTAGTACTTTCGATAAATAGGAGTGTCGATCCCAACGAGGAGCAAAAGATGCTGAACAGTGGTATGGAGCAGGAACTCTCTGCAAATACTTAGCAAACGGATTTTTTAGTGGTTTATTGATAAGGCAACAAAACAAAGAGAAAGTAATAAAGAACAAACGCTTCAAGTGGCCCAATCCTTTCTTAGCAAAGGACAAGCCGGTGGAAATACTTATAAAGACCAAACGTTCTCGAGGACACATGGGAATTCTGTCAGGTGCTTTCGCTTCAAATAGCTGAGTACTCTTCTTTGGTGTTGTAAGTGTTGTGTGGGTGAACCTTTGCTAATGTACCGATCGTACTTGGACTAATACATACTTGTGATTAAACCTCCTGCAAACATCCGTAACTACAGGAAAGTAATTAAGATATAAATCTAACAACAGCCTTAAACTCTGAGATCCTACGCTCCCTTGTGCAATGGTGTCCTAACGGGGGTTCAGGTTTCTGTCACTCCATCAACCCCACAATTAGTAGCCAAATACACAATGCATTCTCCTAGACCCATAAATGGTGAAGTGTCATGTAGTCGACGTTCACATGACACCACTAGAAGAATAGCACCACAACTTAAATACTAACCATTGAATAACAACTCAACACATATCCACTAATAACAACATGACTTCTCCCATGTCCTCAAGAACTATACGAACTACTCACAAGACATCATATGGATCAAGATCAAAGATGATATGGTAATAGATAACAATCTGAACATAAACAATAATCCAATGGTTCCACTCACAAGCATCAACTACAATAGTAATTAACACCTGGAAAGTTTCTCCTAAGAACTAAAGCAATATCCAACACAATTGTTACAGCGGGACGGAGTGGTGATGATGGTGCTGGTGGAGATGATGGTGCGGATGATGATGATGGTCCCGATGAAGCCTAGCTTGATGACGGTGTTGATGGCGACGATCTACCCTCTCCGGGAAGGAATTCCCTCGACAGAAATCTGTCTGCCGGAAAGATCTTTCTCTCTTGGTGTTTTCCGCCCCTAGAGGCGGCGGAAATCTATCTGTGGTCGCTCCCTGAGGCTTAGAGTTTCGTAGGGAACATATAGGCGAAGGGGCGGAGTCGGGAGCCGGGCAGGTGGGCCACACCTGCCCTAGGCACGAGGTTAGGTGGGCCCGCGCCTAGGGGTGTGTGGGCCCCCTGTGGCCCCTCTTCGTCCCTCCTTCTGGCTTCCTCAATCTTCTGGAAAAATGATATTTTCCCATATTTTTCTGGTATTTTTCTGATCTTCACGAAATTGCATCAAAACGCCCTCTTTTCCATCAGAATCGAGACTCGGGCGGTCCATCCTCCAAGAATCATCCAACATGCATAAACAGTGGAAAAGACATAAGCAATACCTCATAATAAGACAAATATCAATGAACAGAGGTAAATTATGATATAGAATGGTGATGAAAATTGGGCGTATCAACTCCCCCAAGCTTAGACCTTCGCTTGTCCCCAAGCGAAAACTAAGCTCAGTAAACATGTCCACAGGTTTATGGAGTGAAGTGTCGATAAAAGAATACAAACAAGAAGCATCACACTTACCATTACACAACTCATATAAGAAAGCAACTCACCATTATATAACTTAGCTTGCAACCAAGTACAACAGTCACAATAGAGATGCATAAAGATAAATCATAATTGGAATTGGCAAACTTGTTCTTGGTCAGAGAACACCTGGCAAACTGTTTCACAAAAAGCTTTTTGTAGAAGTTTTACAACAAGAGCACTCTTTGCTCAAAAAGGTTTTTCACAAGTGAAGGCTTTCAAAGTAATACTCAATAGATAAGAGTCTTGTGCAAACAAGGAAGATAAGAACATGATTGAATAAATCACCATATGAATGCTTGAAACACAACAACTCAAATGCTTGCTAGAGGTAGAGAGGAAGTAGGTTTACTGACTCAAACTGGTAAATAGGAGAAAGGTCCCTTTATAGAGGGTAGTAGGGATTACAAGTCATAAAGAGCTTCCAAAATATTATGGTACTTACTAGCTTTGAGCCCTCATTGCCCCTATCATAGGCATCTTGAGATGATTAAGGTTAAAGTGCACAAAGATGGAGTATATGCTTGACGAAATATAAGTTGGCAATCTCATGTCCCTTGAATATGAGGGCCATTCCTCATGCTACTCAACTTTGGGCCCAGGTAATTTCTTGTCATTGTAAGTATTTGCGTATCATAGAGAACCGCCAACGGGGTACCCCTTGCACATGGTACAAGAGCTTTCCCATAACCAAAATGACAAGGCAAGCGACAATTAGCATCTCAGCGATCTTTTTATTCACCATATGCATAGTTTTTTATTGAGGAAGCTTCATAGATGCTCATTATAGTGATGCTGCAAGTTTCCACCATGATTAGGCATGGCTTAGGCTAGCGGCCCAGGCGTTTCTCTAACACAGAATACAAACTCCATGGACTTACAAGTTCCCTCTTTATTTCACACCGTTGACATCCATAGACAAAAGAGCACGATATCAACTGAGTACAAAAGTACAGGTGCAATGTTGAAAACGTTCCCCGTGACAGCACGATTCTGCTAATTCCAACGTATAAATGCAAGCATATACAACTTCGATGGCACAATGGTTCAAGTCTATTAGGGGCAAGAAAATAAGGTGTGCCATCAAGTTCATGAGAGCTTTACTAACTAGTTTTCACATAACAAAATACTTTTTTAATTCTAAAGGTAGATGAACCTTGAGAATTTGCTAGGAATAGCAAAAGCTAATAGGTAGATATGGTGGACACAAATGGCAAAGGTTTTGGTTAAAGGGTTTGGAAACATGAGAAGTATGCCTTCTCAAAACAGGTTTTTGGCTAGCAAGGCTGGGGAGCAAGCAAGAGAGTTGGAAGAAACAAGCAAACATACAAGTAATAAAGCCAAACATGCAATCTTTCTTGAAGACACAAAAGATCTTAAATAAAAAATACTAAGCTTATGAGCCAACAAGAAAGAAAGTAAATGATACAAAATACATGTAAGCCTTTTTTTTCTCTTTGAAACCTCAAAAAGTATTGCTACTGACCAGAACTCGGTTTGCCAAAACCAATTTAGATCCACTTGATGCTCCCAAAGTGATGCCAATACTGATCAACAAGATCCATCATATAATAGAGATTGCAAACTAAAATAAGAAGTGCAAAAAGTAAAAGATGAAACTTCGCATTAATATTCCAATAAAGGCACTCACACCAAGGGATACATAGATAACCAACTAAAGGAGAGATACTTCCACATGCAAACCAAACTATAAGATAACCTCTCTACCAAATATATGAATCCACTAAAAAGGTAAAAGATAAAAGATAATGGTGGTGATACTGCGGCACTCTCCCAAGCTTGGAACAAGCCAAGGGGATGCCAAACCTGATGACGAATTACTACTTCGGTGGTGGTGGTGTTCTTTTGTTTAGGGTAAGGAGATCCTCCAGCATCTTACGAAGGCTGTCATTCTCTTCTTGAAGCATATCCACCTTCATCCTCAAAGCACAGTACTTAGCACAGAACTCGTCAGTGGTTCGAATGGCCTCTACTGCCTCGGGGCAGTATCTGAAGTCTGGACCGAAGGCTATGATTCCCTGCATGTTACGAGAAAAAGCATTCCCAGTGTTAAATGCTCCTACCAAAGTAGGTTTCCTTGCCCTTGCCCCTACGGCGGTTTGTTCCTCCAACTTCACTTCCTCCACGAGCTTCTTGCCTTTGTCGTTGGCGGAGACCATGGTGCTCTAAACTTGAGAAGATTTCCTGACAGAAACAGATCGAAACAAAAAAACGACGAGAACACAATGCACGAACCTCGGGGGATCCGGGGGGTATATATTACGAAGTTTCAAAGCATAAGGAAGGTTTTGACACAGAAACGAGGCGGAGTCGGAGTTCGGGGGTGGCACACCCCCTCCAGGCGCGGCAGGCAGGGGCCCGCACCTAGGGTGGGTTTGTCCACCCTGGACTCCATCTCTTCCTCTATTCCGTCTCATAACTTCCCTTATGTATTAAAAACATCAAAAATATAAAAAGATTGGGGTTTCACGAACCTTCTGTTTTCACCACTTTTACCTATTCAAAGACGAACTCTGCAGACTCCTTTTCTCCTTCTCCTGAAGATTTCCTTCTTACAAAACCCTTGCACAAACTCAATGGCAACATTAGTATAATAAAAACAACAAACCTTTAGGTTCATACTTCAACTGAAATCCATCAAAATAAAGGCTTCTATAAGAGGCAAATGCAAATGATAATAGAAATCTGTTAAAACAGACCAGCAGGTAAAGATTGATTTTTTCGAAAATCTTATGTTGCTCAAATAAAAAAGTGCAGAACTAATGAAAGTTGGTTAACAACTTGGAGAACAATCTCAGAAAAATACAGCTCCATCCTACATACTGAGATCTCTCACGAATTTTTACGGTGCAGCACAAAAATCTGTCCCAGGACAGCCACTTTTCACAACTCCTCTACTTCACAAAAGCAGTTGAACTTGACACAAAAACCAAAACAAAAAGGATAATGAGTGGTTATTACAGAGGTAAAAACTTCCAAACTCAACCACACTCTTGGGTTATCTCCCAACAAGTACTTTTCTTTTATGCCTTTAAGTTAGGCCTGAGGCTTTCAAAGATGCTCACAAAGGAGATATAAATCTGGAGTGAAAAAGAGCATCAAGAAGCAAATAACCAACACACTTGAGTCTAACCCACTTCCTATGCATGGGAGTAGTATGAGAAAACAAATTATTGAAACAAAAAGGCACTAGCATAGGAAGACAAAACAGATGCAACTTCAAAGCTTTCAACATAATACGGGGAAACTTAACATTATTGAGATGCATAAAACCATGTTTCCCTCTCTCATAATAACTTTCAATAGCAATTTGAATAAATTTGACAATATAACTGTCACTGGCAACAACTTTATCATCTGAGTAAGCATACTTACAGTCACAAAAAAGAGGTCCAAGGTCATAAACCAGATTAATAGAAGCAAGTTATTCCATCCTGAAATATTTATTAGGTAAGTTGTTTTCACAAGTTGATTTAGCAAATTTTGAAAAGTTAAACTCATAAGAATCTCCATCAAACTTATTTAAAACTTTATCCTTCTTACAATCAATAATAGCACCACAAGTGTTCAAGAAAGGTCTACCAAAAGTGATAGGGCAAGTTTTGCTAGCTGTTGAATTAAGCACTAGAAAATCAGCAGAATATTTATTCTTACCACAAAGAACCTCCACATCTCTTACAATAACAATAGTGCAAATGGTTTCCTTATTTTCAAGGTGAATAACCACATCAATGTCCTCAAGCTCACAAGGACCAATTTCATGCATAATTTCCCTGTAAATCTCATAAGGAATAGCACTAGAACTAGCACCAATATCACATAAACCATAGTAGCAATGATCACCTATTTTAACAGAAAGCACAGGAACACTAGATTTTCTAGGTTTATTAGGATGAGAAATAATATTAGAAGCGTCTTCACAGAAGACAATATGCTCATCCTCTATATTTCTAGCGTCAAGATCTTTCACAATAGCTACCACAGGTTCAATATTCAGTTGCTCAATGGGCTCCACAGTTTTCTTTGTACCTTTATTATTTGCACTAATAATCATAGAATACTCCTTTACCTTAGCTGGGAAGGGTATTTTCTCAACATAAGGTTCAGACAAAATATGATTAGTAGTACAAACTTGAGTACTTCTAACAGGAACATGACTAACAACATCTTTATAAGGTGCATGGTACTTGTTCCACTTCTTTTTGGGAATTTCTATGTAAGAGGCAAAGGCCTTAAAACAGTTGGCATTACTTTGGAAAGCAAGACCAAACTCATTACTAATATCATGGAAGTCATCAGTTCCCATAAAAGATTTAATACATTCATAATCATAGTTTATACCTGACTTTCTTCCTTTGTCATTCTCCCAAGCTTCAGTGTTTTCTTGAATACGGTCCAGTAGATCCCATTTAGCTTCTTCCTTCATACGTGTGAATGATCCAGCACAAGAAGCATCTAGTAAATCTTTATCATGAAGAGAGAGCCTAGCATAAAAGTTATTGATAATAATATTGTTAGGGAGTTCATGAATATGATATTTAAGCATTAGTAACTTCAATCTCCCCAAAGCTTGAGTTGTACTCTCTCCATCACGAGGCCAAAAGTTATATATCATATTTCTATCCTTATGAATCTCACTGGGAGGATAAAATTTAGAATAAAAGAGAGATGTCATTTCCTCCCATTCCATAGATTGTCCATTATTCAGCAACTTATACCATTCTTTAGCTCTCCCTTTCAAGGATATGGATAGTAACTTATTCTTCACCTGTTCAGTTGTGATACCTGCACACTTAAACAACCCGCATAATTCATGGATAAAAAGCAAGTGATCACCAGGATGGACAGTTCCATCCCCAAAATAATAATTATCCATAACACGATCAACAATACTTGTAGGTATCTTAAAAGGATCTATCTCAACAGGTGGTGGTTCGTCTACTACCCTAGCAGCGGTAGTAGTTTTTCCAAACAGAAAACCAAGTGGGTTATCCATATTGGAAACAATGTAACAAGCAGTAACAAAAAGTAATACTCACAGTAGAAGTTTCCTTTACCAGTTTCACTCTTCAATAGCGCTTCACTCCGCGGCAACGGCGCCAGAAAATAGTCTTGATGACCCACAAGTATAGGGGGTGTATCGTAGTACTTTCGATAAATAGGAGTGTCGATCCCAACGAGGAGCAGAAGGTGTTAAATAGTGGTATGGAGCAGGAACTCTCTGCAAATACTTAGCAAACGGATTTTTAGTGGTTTTCTGATAAGGCAACAAAACAAAGAGCAAGTAATAAAGAACAAACGCGACAAGTGGCCCAATCCTTTCTTAGCAAAGGACAAGCCGGTGGAAATACTTATAAATACCAAACGTTCTTGAGGACACATGGAAATTCTGTCAAGTGCTTTCGCTTCAAATAGCTGAGCACTCTTGTTTGTTGTTGTAAGTGTTGTGTGGGTGAACCTGTGCTAATGTATCGATCGTACTTGGACTAATACATACTTGTGATTAAATCCCCTACAAACATCCGTAATTTTTTTTGAGGGTAAAACAGTAGGGGAAAAACCCCACTGCAATTTTTATATATCATAGAGAGTTACAAAAGAATATTTACAAACATCCGTAATTACAGTAAAGTAATTAAGATATAAATCTAACCACAGCCTTATACTTTGAGATCCTACGCTCCCTTGTGCAATGGTGTCCTAACGGGGGTTCAAGTTTCTGTCACTCCGGCAACCCCACAATTAGTAGCCAAATACACAATGCATTCCCCTAGGCCTATAAATTGTGAAGTGTCATGTAGTCGACGTTCACATGACACCACTAGAAGAATAGCACCACAACTTAAATACTAACCATTGAATAATAACTTAACACAGATCCACTAATAACAACATGACTTATCCCATGTCCTCAAGAACTAGACGAACTACTCACAAGTCATCATATGGATCAAGATCAAAGATGATATGGTAATGGATAACAATCTAAACAAAAACAATAATTCAATGGTTCCACTCACAAGCATCAACTACAATAGTAATTAACACCGAGAAAGTTTCCCCTAAGAACTAAAGCAATATCCAACACAATTGTTACAGCGGGACGGAGTGGTAATGGTGGTGCTGATGGAGATGATGATGATGATGATGATCCCAATGAAGCCTAGCTTGATGACGATGTTGATGGCAACGATGTCCCCTCTCCAGGAAGGAATTCCCCCGGCAGAAATCTGTCTGCCGGAGAGATCTTTCTCTCTCGGTGTTTTCCGCCCCCTCCCCAGAGGCGACAGAAATCTATCTATGGTCGCTCCCTTAGGCTTAGGGTTTCGTAGGGTAGATATAGGCGAAGGGGTGGAGTCGGGAGCCGGGCAGGTGGGCCACACCTGCCCTAGGCGCGGGTCAGGTGGGCCCGTGCCTAGGGGGTGTGGGCCCCCTGTGGCCCCTCTTCGTCCCTCCTTATGGCTTCCTCAATCTTCTGGAAAAATAATATTTTCCCATATTTTTCTGGTATTTTTCTGATCTTCGCGAAATTGCATCAAAGCGACATTTTTTCAATCAGAATCGAGACTCCAGCAGTCCATCCTCCAAGAATCATCCAACATGCATAAACAGTGGAAAAGACATAAGCAATACCTCATAATAAGACAAATATCAATAAATAGAGGTAAATTATGATATAGAATGGTGATGCAAATTGGGTCCAAAAGGAGAGTGCCACTAGGCTAGTTGACCGCTGGCACCACCAGAGTGCCCAAAAGGAGATGCCACTAGGCTCCATCACGCTAGCATGTAACCATGGGTCCAAAACCGCCGGCTCGCCAAAGTCCATCTGGGACGCATGAGACTAGAGCTCCTGACCGTAGCTACAATGGCGCCTCCATCATAGGGAAGCCACACCTCTATTTCCAGAGGCGTAGCCTGGAATTGATGACGCCACGGGCCAAAACTAAAGGCTCAAAATATCCCTAAAAAATACCCCAGTTTTAAGGCATAACAGGATGGAAGCTCAGTTGCATAACAAATACGAATTTAAACACAATATTCCATGACTACATTCATAACGTAAGATATAACAAAATATAATATAAAGCATAAGATGATACCAAATCAAAGATCTTGTTGTCCTAAGCCTCCCATGACTATATCCAGAACTACATTTTCAATAGTCGAAGAACCTGAACCTTCAAATATAAATTTGACATGCCGATCAGTACATAAACAACAAGTGAAATAGTTAATAATGGATGCAAAATATGAAAACTTACCTCTAGAACGAGGTAAAATGCCTTTGCAATTGCGATAACCTTGAAATCTAAAACTGCTCGGGACAGAGGTCATCTAGGCAGATTTGCATCTAGGCAATGTAAATGTAAGAGGGAATAACAATTTCGAACAGGGGAAAGCTGGAAAGGGGAATACCTACCCTTTGCCTCAGCCCTCAGGCAGAGACAGAAAATCTGCGGGGTTCTCTGCCTGCGAGCTTGCAAGATGGGCCACGAGGCGCCAGGAGGCAGGAAGCGAGCTGGGGCCGGAGGTCGCGGAGTGGGCGACGGCACAGCGCCACGGCAGGACGGCGGGACGGCGCCGGCGGGGTCCCGACTGGACGAGCTGGCGGCAGGGGATTTCTCGTTCCTGGAAGCTGGAAGTCACTCGTTTCCTGCTGTGTTCGATTCGTTCCTGGGGCAAAACGTGGGGCAAGCAGCAATCGCATGGCCAGACTTTGGTTTATTTCTTTGTTGGGCTGGGCTACGCCCCAGGCCGAGCTATAATATTTAGGCTAGTGGATTTCGTACGCCCCAGGCCATGGCCCGTGTAGCCTGGGGCCCAGCTTCGCCTTTGTCTATGTCGTCGCTGATTTGCACTTGTTTTCGGGGTCCCTTCGCTCATCGTCGCTGAACCACCACCGTCGCTAGGGAAGGTCGTCACCGCCATGTGATGGAGAAGGCCTTGCCATCGCCTCCCGGGCTTTGCTCGGTAGGATCTCTGGTTGTGGAAGGAGGGAGGGCACGAGGGAGGCGCCGGAGACTGGCGGCATGGTCGCCCCCTGTGCCGCCTAGGGTTGGCGACACATAGGTAAGGGGTAGGGAGGAGCCGCGGGAGAAACTCGTGAAAATTATATCATTTCTTGTTAATTTGTAAGTGCATGCATGGGTGTACCCACGTTAGGCCAGCGGGAGTCATAGGACACCGGTCCAAATTGATTTCCTTCATATATTAATCAATTTATAGTGTGTGATATCCCTAAATCTTGTTGAAAATTATGTGTTAGTCATATAGTAATACCGAGTTAATTTTGCTCTAAGTCCGCCCTTGAGTGCATGATATTGAGCCTATGTGCGTCAACCCTTTGTAGTCTCCCTAAAAAAACCTTTGTAGTCGCAAAATGTCTTCTTAACTTTCAACAAAAACTAGATTAAAAAACAACGTTGATAACAAGTTGCACCAAAAATTACGTATGAGTAACATTTTTACACATACCTAACCTTTCCCCCTTAAGAATACGTAATCCAAAAATACGCCTCCCATACTCAAATCACTACTCCACGTAGACCATGCGATTGCCGTTTGCATGGCCCCGCCACCGCCGGCCTCTCTCCCACTTCCGGCATGGGCGGCGGCCAACGCCCTCTTCCGTCGCCATCGCCGCCTTCTCCCACTCCTCCTACCTTCTGCCTCCCTCCGCACTCTCCTCCCCGTTCTCTCTCACTGCCTCGTCTCCGGCCTCGCCGGCAACCCCTTCGTCGCCTCCCGCCTTCTCCTCGCCTCCTCGCGTCTCTCCCTCCCATTCTCCCTCCTCCTCCTATCCCACCTCCCCGCCTCCTCCCTCTCGCCGTTCTCCTTCAACTCGCTCATCCGCGCGTCGCCTCCAGGCCTTGCCCTCCGCCTGTTCGACCAAATGCGCCGCCGAGGGGTTCCCGCGGACACCTACACCCTCCCCTTCTTGATCCAT